>OX243910.1:15047500-16450000 GCA_945859665.1 Anorthoa munda
TGAGTAAAAATAAACGTCTTGACTTTGGTGCCTAAAAAGAGTTTGAATTCACTTCTCGCTACGCTCGGTGCCTCTATGATACTCTTTAGATGTTTTTAGTAGCAATATGGTTTTTTGGGACAGGCCCGCCACACTGTTTCTAATCACTGCATCTCCATAAAGCCAGAATCAACAGTGGTGGCCACCAGTGAAGCTCAACGAGTCTCGGCACAACGATTTAACTTTCTTGGATCCTGCAACTAAATAATTAGAAAAGAACAATGGAGCTGAAATAATAACAAAATTTCCAGTACTCTCTTTATCAAGCAGGAACTTTTTGTCTAGGTAACTACTTATATTGTTTGAGGCTGGGTTTTCGTGTATTTGTTCTAGGGAGGTTTCTCTTTAGACGTCCCTACAGTCCTAAAACTTGCCGTAAAACATTTATTTCGTTACCGAGAGGTCTTTGTTGTATTGACAACAAAGACTTATCGGGCACAAAAAACCAAAGGACGGTCCTGAATATTCAAACAATCACTTCCTCTAAGGCAAATAATAAAACTTACAAAATGTTACCTCGTAAAACGGTCCCGTATTTAACATTACAATTTCCTTTGACCCAACAGCAACTTTCGTATTATTTTTACATAATGAAGGGAACTCATATTTAAACAATAGCCTTGTAAAGTTTATTTTTTCCAAAAATAGTGACACTAAATATTTTTTTGTTTTGTTGTCAGACCTAATACTATTATCTTACTACAATAGTAGGATAGTAGAACAATAGTAGTAGTCCGACCTTAGGTTTATTATAATAAACGCGATAGCAGTATCCTTCGACCTTAGTTTTATAATAATAAACGCGATAGTAGTATCCTTCGCCCTTAGATTTATAATAATAAACGCGATAGAAGCTATCCTTCGCCCTTAGGTTTATAATAATAAACGCGATAATAGTATCCTTCGCCCTTAGGTTTATAACAATAGGCGCGATAGTGGTATCCTTCGCCCCTAGGTTTATAATAATAAACGCGATAGTAGTATCCTTCGCCCTTAGGTTTATAATAATAAACGCGATATTAGTATCCTTCGCCCTTAGGTTTATAATAATAAACGCGATAGTAGTATCCTTCGCCCTTAGGTTTATAATAACAAACGCGATAGTAGTATCCTTCGCCCTTAGGTTTATAATAACAAACGCGATAGTAGTATCCTTCGCCCTTAGGTCTATAATAATAGACGCGATAGTAGTATCCTTCGGCCTTAGGTTTATAATAACAAACGCGATAGTACTATCCTTCGCCCTTAGGTTTATAATAATAAACGCGGTAGTAGTATCCTTCGCCCTTAGGTCTATAATAATAGACGCGATAGTAGTATCCTTCGCCCTTAGGTTTATAATAACAAACGCGATAGTAGTATCCTTCGCCCTTAGGTTTATAATAACAAAGGCGATAGTAGTATCCTTCGCCCTTAAGTTTATAATAATAAACGCGATAGTAGTATCCTTTGCCCTTAGGTTTATAATAACAAACGCGATAGTAGTATCCTTCGCCCTTATGTTTATAATAATAAACGTGATAGTAGTATCCTTCGCCCTTAGGTTTATAATAACAAACGTGATAGTAGTATCCTTCGCCCTTAGGTTTATAATAAGAAACGCGATAGTAGTATCCTTCGCCCTTAGGTTTATAATAAATAGACGCGATAGTAGTATCCTTGTCCCTTAGGTTCATAATAATAGACGCGATAGTAGTATCCTTCGCCCTTAGGTTTATAATAACAAACGCGATAGTAGTATCCTTCAGCCTTTGGTTTATAATAATAAACGCGATAGTAGTATCCTTCGCCCTTAGGTTTATAATAATAAACGCAGTAGTAGTATCCTTCGCCCTTAGGTTTATAATAATAAATTTGATAGGAGCATCCTTCGCCCTTAGGTTTATAATAATAAATTTGATAGGAGCATCCTTCGCCCTTAGGTTTATAATAATAAACGCGATAGTAGTATCCTTCGCCCTTAGGTTTATAATAATAAACGCAGTAGTAGTATCCTTCGCCCTTAGGTTTATAATAATAAATTTGATAGTAGCATCCTTCGCCCTTAGTTTTATAATAATAAAGGCGAAAGTTTTTGAAGATGGATGGATGGATGCTTGCTACTCTTTCACGCAAAAACTGCTGAACGTGTTTGAATGAAATTTGTGTTAATACAGGTTATACCTAAATTAACACAATAATATTCTTTTTATCCCGGTAGTGGGATCGTTTGGGATAATAACAATAAGAGCATAAATAAATACACTGGCGTTTATATTCTGTAGTAAATGTGCTTATAAATATTTGTAGCAGAACCTATAAAAGGAAAGAAAAGCCAGCCTGTACTCTGTATTAAGAAAATAAAGCTATTTTATCTAAATCATAGTAGCTTTTGCTGGGCCTCAGATGCATAGCCCGCGGAATCGGTATATTTATTGCTCGGTTATTGTTCATTGCTGATGCATCTCGTTGACTACAATGTAACTTCATTGGATGGTCCGAACCGTGTATATTATTGAGTATTTAATAGTTATTTTATTTCATTTTGAATTTTACAGATACCTAGGTAGTCAGATATACTTAGTGTTAATTTTATGTTGCTCTGTGCTACTTTGGGCCACAGATTTTCATGTCACGCAGCAGACGTATTCATATTACTTTTTAGGGTTCCGTACCCAAAGGGTAAAAACGGGACCCTATTACTAAGACTTCGCGATCCGTCTGTCTGTCTGTCTGTCTGTCTGTCTGTCTGTCTGTCCGTCTGTCTCCAGGCTGTGTCTCATGAACCGTGATAGCTAGACAGTTGAAATTTTCACAGATGATGTATTTCTGTTGCCGCTATAACAACAAATACTAAAAACAGTATTAAGTTAATATTAAAGGGGGGCTCCCATACAACAAACGTGATATTTTTGCCGTTTTTTGCTCGATATTTATAACGGCAACAGGTAGACGCTTGAAATATTCACAGAATGTTTAGTTGTATATTTACTTCAAAAAATAATAATTAATAAATTAAAATAAAATAAATTAAGGGGGGCTCCCATACAACAAACGTGATTTTTATGCAGTGTTTTGCGATAATGGTACGGAACCCTTCGTGTGCGAGTCCGACTCGCACTTGGCCGGTTTTTTTTTTACCAATGTTACTTATAGGCTCATAGCTAAGCCCACCTATAAACCCTGTTACTTGTCCAGTCATATTTAAGTTGACAGCAATGACAGTCTTTTGGTTTTGGAGTGCAGTAAGTACCTATAGTATTTCGTACTCGTACTAGTTCGTTTGTATCTGTCTGTCTGTCTCTGTCTGCATACTGCTCCATTGATCGTTCATTTTCATGATTTTGCCATAAAGCTGACGTAATTATAGCATGTACTTATAAATAAATAACCTGCAATTAATCCTCAATAAATTCGTTTTGCTTGTCAAGTGCATTTTAAATTCTTGCTTAATAGGTTTAACACTGAAATTAAGACGAAATCGATATCGCCTTGAGTAAGGCCTCACTCTTTATTATACCACCTAGTAACTATACTACGCCAGTAATTATTCTACTTAAAATTATCAATGGATTCAGAATATCCATTTGTCAGTTCACATTTACCGATAATTACAACATTAATATTTTAGTCCCGCGATAAAGAACAAAGGTGACATTGTCATTCATGTTTACCTGCTATCCTACATACACCACCATTTTAATTTACGACCCAACTTATTGCTATTTTATGACTTTATTTTATTGCAATGATGGTCCACCTGCATACCGAGAATTTTCACTTGTTTTTTGTAAAAAATCAAACGTGAAAGACCATTGTTTTGCAAGTAATTTCGTTTAGGAACGGTCTATAGAATTCGATTCTGTTCACCTAAATATCACAGTCCGAATACCAGCTAGCTCACCGGCTTGTTACGAAAGGACTACGAAATACTACCAAAATGAATAGAAATAGAAAACGGCGACGAAAATTGTTAGAAACTTAAAACAGCTACGAACTTTGGTAGATCCAGCGATTTTCTATAGTCTATGGTCCAGCATCTGATGTAGTGTTCCCGCCACGAAACCAATGCACAATTCACGGCAGGCTCCGCCAATAAACACCACGCTTGGCATGCAGATAGCAATCACATAATAGTGTTAGTAACGAAAGTGGAAGCTGATGCCCTTCCTCCGGATATCATTATTTCCTCTTACGAAACCAGCGGGAAGTCTTTGGTGGTTTACACTCACAACTAGCTACACAATGAAGATGATAATAGATATTGTGATCGTAAGTTAGAATCTAATTGTTATGGCCACAGATATAAGTGGTTCAAAAGCTTCAATATCGTCAGGATTGTGCTAGAATAAATAAAGCAGTTCGCCCTGGACGTGGTTACAGAAACTCTCCTGCCATGATCTTTGACATGATCTGTCATCAAAAGACAGCTGCCATGCAACCATAGACGCGACGCTCCACTAGAATGACAGTAGCCAGTGTCACTTCTAAAGTGGTAAAAAAATAAAAGGCCCGTTTTGACAGCTATAAAAATACATAATAATAATTAAACTTGATGCTTGCGAATGATACTCGTTGTCATAGTGTATCGGTAACATATTATTTAATTAGGATTATGAATTTGATTTTTCAATTTCTTACGTAGAAAGTTATCGCGGTATGTAAAATGAGAAACGTCAACGGACTTCTTAGATTGTGTAGACTATAACCGACCTTTTAGGTGATTCTAGTAGCTTCGTAACAAAGTAGGCACTATTCTATGTCCTCTAATTATCTACTTTATTATTAAAATCGGTCTAGCTTAATGATTAGCTGTATCGAAATGCCCCCCATTAAAAATAAATACTTACCAATTTAATTTCAAATGGTTAACAGAGATTCCATTGTGCTGTTTCATGATTGTTCTATGCATAGAGTTAGATATTGTAGAATAAAGTATTAAAACCGACGTCGATGTGACGTCAAGGTTCTCTGATTGATATAATCTTACAACGAGCCTGTAATTCAATTTGATGACGATGGTTTGCAATTAAAATTACATCGATATCTGGATTAGTCATGCATTCAAGTATTACTTTGATAAGTGGTGCTCATAATGTTTGACTATTTGTGTAATTTTTCCAATTACGAATTGCGCAATTGACGCTCGTCACTTCAAGCTGCGAGGTTTTCTTAGCGTACGTTCTAATGGAGTGGGATTGCATGGAAGTTGCGTATAACAAATGTTATTGCCGTATGACGTAAACATTGGCGTAGACTACAGTATCCACGAGCTCCATGGTAGTTTAGAGTTGTACCTACGTAATTAAAACTCAATACGAACTACTTACAGCAAATGTAGTCTTATCATCACATTTGAACTAAGCACCTATTGTCTAATTCGTGTGCAATTGAGTTCACCCTAACATAACACGCTCGTAGTAACTGTGTAATGTTTTCAACATTGTGTTAAACAATATGCGGGCGCGGCGTCCTTATCATCGAAAGCATTGCAGTGTGCAATTCAGAGCGATACCCGATAGTAATTATTGTTTTACATACTTATGTAATGAACCTAACATAACAAATAGCACAATCAACTTTAACACATTTGTAAATAAGCATTTGCATTCTGTGTGTGCGGTGATAAATTATATTATGTTTAAGAATTAATCTTGTTTGTTGACATAGCTTGGAACTTGGAGTTTCCTTACGTGATCGGAGCAGATAGGTATGAAGAGATTTGCACGGGCACTAAGGTAACAGATATAGCCCAAAGCAAAGACCAACTTAAATGGTAGTTGGCATTGCTCGCAGAACCGCAGACCAGTGGGGTCGAAAGGCTCTGTTGAGACAAACGTGGTCTGGAAGACAGCGTTAGATTCCCACCCACAAGGTGGACCGATGTCCTGCTGAGGGCCGCTGGATACGCGAATCACAGAACGGATCTCTTTGGGGTGGTTTAAGTCCAGCAGTCGACGTCTTTTGTTTGAATTAACGATGACAATTGACTGAACCGTGAATGAAAACTACTAAATAATATCTACTGCGTTTCGAACATTGCTTGGATATTAATAATTATCCTTGTAGGATTAACAAAGTGTAGCGCAGCGATAACAAACGGTTTTTTTTTCTTTGTCTGCAATACTAGGATCGCTATCTTCAACGACAGGCCCTGTTGTCCATATACATGTATAAGACATTTTTCGTCATGTTTCATAAAATTATGATAAGGACGAATATTGCCCATTTGATGAATATCTAAGTAGTGAAGCTTCTTGCCAGATTTGGGCAGAGTGCTGGCTATACGTTGCCGGAACACATCGCCGTGATTATGTGCTAATGTTTTCCGGCAACGGTCCATGAACACTCGTTTACTAGATCTAATCAGGGTCTTGCGTACAATGTGCGTTCTGAGAAGAAATCAGGAATTGTTTCGCTTTTCTTTTTGTATTCCGACGAAGTTAAAGTGAGGTAGATAAAGGCAGAATCCTGGCTTTTGTAAAAAAAATATGTGGTAGATAGAAGGTAAGTACATTTTTTTTTAAATTGGGAATCTTCAGAAACCAAATAACGTCCGCTTCAGGTCAAAAGTCTCTCCCTCCTTTTCGACACACATCTGCTGTTTATTATCTAGGTGAGCTAATATAGGCCAGTTTTTCTTGTATGAATTTTATTGTCAAGAGAAGAGAATATTCCTTAGAGAAGGTCAGTTACTAATGAAGTCACCAGGAAAAACAAAACCCGAGAAGCTGTGCCTGAAATCCCTAAAACAAAGGAAAATACATCAAGACTTTCAAGAGCAACAGGTGAGTTTGCGTCAAATGAACGCTACAAATTAATTCACCTCTGATGGAGGTGCAATGATAAGCTTATTATTCCAAGACACGTGGGGCGGTGCGTGTTCTTCAGACTTCCTTGCACTATTAACGTGTATGATATCACTGCAATCATTCATTAGCACCGAGCGAACAAAATGTTACTTTGTGTTGCATTTCGCAGATTATTGGCGCTTACTACCGTTTCATTACAGGTTTCATTTCCTTTTTTTTTGTTATAGGCTGGTTATCTACAAGGTTTATTTATAAACGAAAAAACGATAAATGAACCAAAAAATATACAACTTATTTATACCTGTAAAACGTGCAGAAAGTTATAAATAAATTGTAGAATTGCAAAAGCCAGTTATAGGTACTTGAATCACTAAATATATGACCCATCCCAGCGAATACGAAGTGCGATTTGTTGGATATATCATGACATATGTATGAATTCCAAATTAGGTACATTTGCAGATGAAGACGTCGATGTACAAGGAGGCTCTAAAAGTCATAGGGTCTTCAACCTGGCCTTCCTTATTTGAGCAGAGTAGCCAGCCCTACGCCACTCCCTGTATGGTGTATCGGCAGTTTGTAAAGGGCAGCTGAACGATTGCCTCGAGACGACGCTGGTGACCTCCTGATTACTGCCGGGTTCTCGTTGCTTGTCCACATTCATAATGGATTAATAATAAAAAAGATGAAAGGCCAACTGAGGCCAGTGATACTTTCAATAGGTGCTTGTGTACGTATTTGGTAGATCAGGAAGCTTGTTTCTCTATTTCCTGCTGCACTGCGTAGCCGAACAAACCATGTTACTTTGATAAGGCATTGCTGAAATTATGACTTCATCATCATCAGCCTATTAATGTTCCCACTGCTGGGAGACATGCCTCCTATCCGTGAGAGGGGATGGGCCTTAATCCACCACGCGGGCCCATTGCGGGTTGGTGGATGTCACATGTCTTCGAATTTTTGGTTCTAGGACGTGCCGGTTTCCATACGATGTTTTCCTTCACCGTTTTTAGAGCAGTGGTGGTGAAGTAACTTACACAAAGTAAAGCGCCTGCCTGGTTTCGAACCCTTGACCTATGACACGTAACTCTGGGCCGTTACTACTGGGCCACCGCTGCTCTTACGACTACAAATTATGTCTTGCTTCCTCATAATGTTCTCGCCAAACTTCTTGGCCGCCCTGAAGTTGGCTACAATGGCTGTGCAGTAGTAAATCTCATACAAAAACAGCACCGCGCCGCGCCTTGCGCATCGCAAAACCAACTTTATTAGGGTGGCCCAGAAGTTTGGCTTTGATGAGAACTACACGTAACGTTCAATGTTCCGTTGTCCGTACTGTCTTATAAGATTTGTGAGATATGGTGTAACCATTATTATCTGCAACACTTTACTGCGCACATTTTCAGCAGTAGCACATTGAACTACTTTTGTTATAACGAACGAACGTGGTCATAATAACATAAAGTTATTACGTAGATAATTCAAAGTAAGTAGGTTACTTAAATAAAATCCAATTCTCGTACCAAAAGAAAAAATAAGCCAATTAATAAGAGCTTCCGTAATACGAGAAAAAGAGGCTATTAGGTTAGTGCAATGTCACGTTTTTTCATCTGAAGCTGAGGATCCTTTATCTGCTATTCGGAAACTTAATTTGTGAGCAGACTGGCTAATTAGCTGCAATACTGCTCACATAATTATAACCATTGTGTAATAATAACTGAATTACAACATGGCCTCAAGTTTGTACTATATTTGTGTATGAAATCGTGCATCGGTTGCACGCACGACGCGGCGAATGTGTGCGAAAAAACATGAAGTTTACGTGATCCACGCAATTAGTCCCATGCGAGCTATCGTAATCGTTTCGTCACAGACCAGCCCAGTCAACATTTGCTGTTAGATAAGGTTGGACTCAACAACAATAATACAATACGTGCTGCGTAATTAAGACCAGTTCAAACAATTTTTTGTTAGTACTATAGAAGTTTATATATAGGAGGACACGCCCTCAGTAAATAAACAAATAGTTTATATAGTCTATCGCAGTTCACAGTTGATAATAATATAATAGGTCTCTCTCCAAAGACCAAACTAATTTAGAATGAAAATGTTTTCAAATGTTACACTGTTAATGTTATTTTCCAAAACAGATTATGTTCCACTTGTATGTGTACTGGATGCCCTCACCCCTTCATGCTTTCATAAAAAATATAGCTCATATAAAAATGCAGTGGTATATGCAAAACCTCTCAGACATAAAATAACAAACATTAACGAAACCATGATGTGCTAGGTATGCATTTCAAATCAACTTTCTTCATTGGTTTCTTAACTAACAACACCAATAAAAACAGCCAAGCAATGCAATCGCTACTTACCCAACGATATTTCATAATGTATTCACGGATCATTTAATCCAATGATTCACTGGATTGCCGGAACTGGAAGAGCCATAAAATAAAGACCTAAGTGTAGCAATAAAAATCATCGCAGAATATTCCAGATCTTAACGTGAATAAACTCTACTCGGTCAGACTGGTTGCTTTAATTTTATTGTGTTACAAGTCGTTATTGACCCTATATCAAGTGTTCCAAGAAAATAATAGGTTTATCTTGCTTGCCTCAAGCAGAAAGTTATTCTTTGCGTATTATGTCAAGTATACTACCAAAAGGCGATAATTCTGGTATCGTGTATTGCATTGTTTTAAATCGTAATCTTCTACAGGTTACTTGTTTATGTTCATTTATTGCCACGATGATACTTTGTATTCTGGAGCAGAGTATAAGAAACTTTATTAAATAAAGTATTTTCTTACAGAATTACCGATATAATTAATCATCTTGTCGGTGCGGTTTGCCCGTTTGGTCTGGACGGCGAGAAGGGCTGCAGTCGTACACCTGGCAAATTATAATGAAGATTCCAATAAGACAATACTGAGCCATTGCTGACCAGTTCTGAACATACATGCCTAACGAACACTTATACGACAACACTCTTAAAAAACATATATATTTCTGGTCCGGTGTGCACGCACAATATCTTGTTTTTCCTTTTGCGAGAACAAAACAAGTTACCGTGATAGGAAACGAATCGTTTGTAATGCTAAAATATAATAAGGTAAATGTAAGTAAAATGGCAGTTAGGGATTGTAAAGATTACTTGCTTCATTTACAGGAGAGCTTAAATACTGATTGGTAAAACCAAATAACAGGTTTGGAATCCACTCTAAAAGTGCAATTCACTTGTACTATTTTCTTTTATTAGGTAAGATAAAATTAATTTTGTTGGTGTGTCATTCTCAGCTATCTTTGGTCTTTCTAAATTAGCTCATTTGTTTTCAACACAGGAGCACATCTGTGATTTTCCTCGACAAGAATTTTAGCAAGCCAACACAGAAAAAGTATATTCTCCTTGTTTAAATCATAATAATAATATCCCATCCTCTACTGCCAGATATTGGCTATCAGACCAGCGTTAAATAGTATACGTCAACCTTGAGTTTTATTTCCAATAATTGCAACCAAGTAGCCAGTAGGTAAAAAAATAATTTGCAATGTGGTTAGGAAAAATAGTTTCTGAGCAAACGTTATTCACATAGCACGCGGTTTTCCTCGACAAACGTAAACAATTGATTAAGGACTCGTTAACCTATTTTTAATTAAACATTATCGGGAAGGATATAATTAGCTGGTGTTCGATTGTTGAACACAGTTTCAAATGTATACCTAGTGCCTACTAATTGGGTTATATAATAAATTACTATCGCAGGCCTTTATCGGCTCACGTCTATTTGCCGTAATTGTTACCAGAACCGGCTAGTCTATAGTGGAAGTGGTTGACTTACAAATGAATTGCTTCTCAATATTATCATCATTTGTTACTAGATTATCTATATTCTTTTTTTTTCCACTCACAGTTTCATTCCACATTATAATGTTTCTTGTATTCCTATCGTCTGTGCTGTCGTGATGCACATTTACATAACAGCTTTGTTGATCTCCTAGGTATTTCTCGTATATACTTACCTACGATAAGATTATAAAGTCTAAGTATTTTCCGTATCTGTTGCAAGATCTAACTTTAATTTTCTTAGCTTCGAGACTTTGATAAAAACTAAGGAAAATTCTACATTATCGCGAGTGACAGCTTATTATCATGTTAATAGCTCTCTACACTTTAATTAACGATCATTCTAGTAACGAGGGTTTAATGATCTCTAATTATGACGCGGCTCATAATTGTTTTATCAATTAAAAATAAGTACCTCTTTTAAAAAAATTGCCAATTATGTTCCTCAGTATGACCACACTGTAACTACTCTACGTAAATAATAAACAAAGCTATGATCAACAAGACCTGACTATAGCCATATTCGCTTTTGAAATGGTACTATAAGTGCGGTATAAAGGTGACACTTATTGTTCGCATTCAAACAACCGGTAAACCAGCGGAAATATTACTTGCATAACTCAAATTGGCTAGTAGATACCAAGGGAAACTGTAAAAGTGTAGAAAATTACGCTGTTCATTCAGAATAACGAGCATGTTCTGAAGTTCTCTTTGAGTCACTTAATAACAGCTTAAGTAGGAGTATTTTTCCATGATAATGGAGAAAATTATAGACGCCCATATATAATAAACTAGACTTGCGCAATGTATCTCACTCACTATGGTAAGGTTTCGTTAAATATTCATCTCAGGTTTGCATTAGAAGTGCATTTATCTCGTAACCAGAAAAATCCACTTCTTGTGTTGGATATTATATGCAAAATGCTGCAACACAATAAACCACGTCATTTCAAATAACTTTTAAAGACTGATAATAGAGCAAGTAAGCGTACGGAGAATATCAACAAAGGAGTTCCTCAGGGCGGCATTGTGGGCCCATCAATGTTTCTGTTCCTAAACCGCGTAGTAATTTCCTCTCTTGCTTCCGCTTTCGCGTCAGAAAGCTTGTGAGGGGAAATTAAACCTTAATGTGAATCAGAGTACAGTCTTAGTCTACGAACAGGTAGCTATAAGATCTCCAATCTTATGTTGCTCAAAGTACCTAACAAAGGTTCTCTTTCTTAGATAAATAAGAACTATGAAGAAGAGATGATTATTCCATTTCATCATATCTTACTGTTGAATCATTCGTCAAGTTTTGATTAAGACAATGAAAACTTGGCTGAAGTTCTGTAACTTTTGAGCTTGTCATTTAAATTGTTTATACTGTTATGCAAGCAAATTATTATCCAACAGCAACAAAAGTACAACGGAAAGATTGTGAAATAAAACCATACTGTGCATTAACTACGTGCAAAAAGTACTTATGGGTAGAGAAAATTAATACGACGGAGAACACAAAAACCCTTTTGAATTACAAAACAAGTAAACTGAAAACTTTTTGCGGTCGTTTTTATCGCGGAGTATGATGATAGCTTGCTGGTGCTGCACGACGCATTATATTTCAAACAAGAGGAAACGGTGCTCAGTGTTGAGTCGTTAAGCTATAGGAGATTCTCAGAAACGTAATCACCATTATCTCAAATCAATTGCATCGAAAGTAAAGATCCTTTAGCAATACGCAGACATAAACGCGTCGGCCGGTCGAGTCGCTATAATAGTCCCAATAACGCCGATCGCTCACGAGGAAGTTTAGGACCGGTTCCACCTCTCAAGCGACGTGGTGTCGCCGACGATATACACATGCCATTTATTATAATACCCCCTTCTACTGACAGACGACAACTAGGAAGTATCGGTACTCGTATGACGCGATCATTGCAACGTTTATCGTAAGTTATCGCTCGTTACGGAAAGTTCTGGGTCTCTTTGTTTTATTTTTGTGACTACGACCGGACAAACAAGTTTCGTAGAAGCTATGATAATGTGAACGCGTGAATAAATAAAGTAATTAATTTATCGATTTAATCTTGAGCAGAAATGGCGATCGGTACGAATAAAATGCAAATTTCTTGAGATTCCTCAAGAACTACGTTAATTCGAAATACTGGTTTAAAAACCTTGAAGACAGTGTTTCAAACTGCAGATCCAGCCCGCCCCGAGCACCTAATCGTGGTTGAAACGGCTCGCCTCGAATTATAACAGCACGCACTAATTTGAATAATGAACAATGTTACCCCGCAACCGGTTTGATCACGCGACCGCGCCGCGCGCCGCGGCGAGCCTGCGCGAGCGCTGCTTTACGATCAAGGGATGCTGGCCTATAAACGTGAGCAGTAAAACCTTTTGCCATTCTCTCCAATTGGACGTTAAAAGAAATGAAAATGTAAAGTTATTGCGAACCGTTTTACGAATTCCACGTAATGGTAGAGTTCAGCAGAAACGTTGGTTAAGATCCACGAACATATCCGAAGAAGCATCATTTATGTAACATTGCCAGCGATTCGTCATATAAGTTTTTTGTTTGTTCGTTAGAGATTCGAACTAACATAATTTAAGAACAAAAGGGTCTAGGAAAAAACTGACGCCCGCAGAGTTGGGACGAGAACAAAGCGTGCATTCGCCAAGTTATGTTTTTAGGTACAATCTGAAGTAGGCCTGCCCATTTAAACTGCCACATAAATCGCGCCCGTGTGGACGGAAACAATGAGAGCAGCCATTTCTGTTTTGTTTTTTTTTTTGCCAACGAAATAGTCGACTAGCGGGATATTACATAAGATCGGTTGGCATTTTGTTACCACTTACAACCGTCCGACTGACTCCAATCGACCGGCTTTGTGCGTGTTTGAAATAAATCCAAACTGGTATTGCTTATTCGCATTGAGTCAGTATCAAATCCTAAGTCAATTTATGTAATTAGCATAATGTGGTATTAAGATTATTACTATGTATAAATAAGAAGAGGAAGTCATAGAACCGATATATGTGTTTGTTACAACATTGTATATTATTAATATTAATTGATTACAGGCCTGCGAATTTTGTTTTTTTTTTCCCATTGGATTTGACGATTAGTACTGATCTTTGGGTATTTTGGTGCTTTGTTCCCGAATATATTGTGTTTAGTTTTTCCCCATCAACCTCGGTTTTTAGGGTTCCGTACCCAAAGGGTATAAACGGGACCCTATTACTGAGACTCCGCGGTCCGTCTGTCTGTCTGTCTGTCTGTCACCAGGCTGTATCTCATGAACCGTGACAGCTAGACAGTTGAAATTTTCACAGATGATGTATTTCTGTTGCCGCTATAACAACAAATACTAAAAATAGAAAAAAAAAATATTTAAGTGGGGCTCCCATACAACAAACGTGATTTCTGTGCCGTTTTTTTGCGATAATGGTACGGAACCCTCCGTGCGCGAGTCCGACTCGCACTTGGCCGGTTTTTAAGTATTTTTCTTAAAAGAAGGTCCTATGGCTCAACTCTTGCTTGGATATTACCTTGCTACAGAAATCAATGATCGAGCAGTGATGCATTGCACCTCAGTAGAGCTTCCGAAAGAGTGGATCTTAAAATGAACATGGACAAACAAAACCACGGTGATATTACACCCCTTCCTATCAAGGTCGGAGACTCTAACTCGAATTTGTGGACGACTATGTCTACCTGGAACAAACGATCCGGTTGGGTAGGGCCAACTTCGAGAAAAAGGTCAACCGTCGAATCCGACTCGGCTGGGCAGCGTTCGGGAAGTTGCGCAGTATCTTCTCGTCCAACTTACCATAGTGTCTCAAGACGAAAGTCACCTGCTATCATTCGAGTATTCGGCTGTCCTTGTAACTAGTAATAACGAAAGTACGTTCCATTTCTTAAAAGTTTTGGTGAATTATTTCACCATGTTCTTTACTGACAGCTCACAAGAGTCACAAGTAAAGCAAAGAGAATTTTAAGTGAAAATTCAATAATAAAACATTAACGCCCTCCAAATATCCCAAATATTATAATAAATAATGACGGTAATATTAAAAACTCTATATTTTGCCTTAATTAACCCATTTCTTATAATATATATAAAAAAGTATAATAGTACATTATGGTACAAGTGTGTAATGTTGGTGATTACAGCTGAGACACCCTTGAGATCCGAGCCTATATGTGAGGGTATTAAGAGAGCCGAGGACGGTAATCATCAATACACACGTGTATCATACGACATTTTTCAACACACTTGTAAAGAAAATAATACTAGAAAATCATTTTATTTAGTAGATAATAGATATTTTTCCTTGGAGTTTTCAGGTAGTAAACTTTTTAGAACGTTAAGGACTTCACATCTTATATCGGGCGGTGTACAATATAAATAATTTTCTTCATAATAAGTACTTGTAGATATTTTAATTAACAAATAACTGTAATTTCAACAGTGAAAACTAGTCGTGAAAAATTTTTTGCAATGGCGGGCAAAATTAATCAGTTTTCCTATGCGCGCGCATCTAACAATGGCGATCGGCCATAGACATGTGTGGACAATTAAGTTTGTTGTGACAGTTATGTGATGACTTTCATGTTTCCAGGAAATAGACCGCAGCATCTTATTATAAACAAGTTTATCTCGTGTCCAAATTAAACGGATTGTTTTCGCTTTCGTGGAGATAAACAATATTATTATCTACTATTGAGTTTATCGTCGACACCATTAATTAATATTGCGCTTATCAACTTAAAGTGGGTTGCGGTTTGGCCTGTAATAGTCTGATATTATTAGTGCTTATTCTTATTTCCGTTTTTATTATTCAGTTTGTTGTTTCATATTCTTGATTGATCCATTTCAAGTCTGTAGAAACATCAGCAACCGCACGATTACGCAGTCAAATAGTGAGATCACGATCATCGCGTGAGCAGTTTTTCATTGACGTTACAATTACCAATTTGAATTGGACGGTTAACCAAATACATTAAAATACAATATTAATGGTTGTTATTTGAATTTCATAACTTATAATAGGTTAGCGGGTTGAAACATTGTTCGATTGTGTGTCGTAGCGGAAGTTTCGACAGCTCACATGTGCTAAATGTGGCCACTGTTACATATTCATTAAGTTCGTAATATATTACCATATTATGATGAAGCACATGAGACAATTTTGATACATTAGCATAGATCTTATTATTTCCTTATCGTTTCCATTTACTTTGAAAGGAAATAAAGGAAGGATAACTAAAAATCTCTTGAAACCTTGAAATGGAATCCAGTCTTGATTCCACGTAAATCAATGAGATATTAAAATCCAAAACACACTACAAATAAACAGAACACGCAAAGTTAAGCCATAATTATCATGTTTTGATTACAAAAGCGTCAAAACATTTGAAATTCATCATTTTTGGAAACATGTTAATAAAATGATAATTAAAAACCTTCTGTTGCAACCATGTTGTTTACCCATCTATCAAGTCGGTTAAGCAATGGTAGGCCTAGCTGACATTTAGATGGGTGACTAAATTGATTTGTGTGGCTTCGACTCATCAGATTACGGGCACCATCACTAAAACATCTGGAATGTAATTAAAAATTTACAATGAATTATTTGTATGATATGATTCTTTGTTTATGTGATTTTTCTATTAAAATGGTGACTGGTACTGTGAAAAAATGTGTGTCACATTTTTTTAAAGCGAATTGTACGCATCTACAATAATGTACACTCCTACCACAGAAGCTACCATGTGGTTTTTGTGAGGGCTTATTCATAGTGGATAAAAATATATTTGTAATTGAATATTATATCATGGAGTTAAATAGTTATTCAATCAAAATATTTCCTTATTAAATTTAAACACACGTGCCAAATGGATATAAATGACCTAACCTTATCGTTATCCTGCCCATGCCCAACTAACGGCATGTTGTTTCATAGAAAATTAATATCTAACTCATTGTGAATAAATTGTATTGTTCGGAAAAATAAAAAAACACGCTTAACTTGCAAATTAAACTAAAAACTCGCTAACCCTGAAGATCCTGGTAAGGATAATAGGACAAAGTATTTAAGTTATTGCATTGTCCTTGATAAGTGTGCAAAGTTTCAAATCAATCCAACGTTTTGAAATGGGTGAAAATAATGTTAAAAGATTCCGTTACATTGATATATAGATACGTACATACCAAGCTAATAAAAGCGTGTTAAAAATACAAACTTCTATTTTGTGATGATAAAATATCGTGGTAAGATTCGTACAAAATCATAATTGTATGGTGCCTCGATTCATACACACATACCTTGCGCTCGATGACTAGAGGCACATGGCGGCTAATAAAAAAAACATAAATCTCAAGCGCATTGTAATTTCAAATGAGTACATTCGATTTAACATCTTACTTTATCATTGAAGTTAATAATTGAAATATTTATGGTGTGAGTTGAGACGTGGAGAACTGGAGAGGCGAGGCCGATACGCGCTTATCACAAGCCGACGACCCCAGCCGGCGTGGCCGATAGCGCCCGCCTGCGCCCGCGCCGATATACACCGCCGTAGCCTACCAACTACCAAGTACCAACATCATTCCGATATTTTATACCGATAATTGTAATCCACGGTTTCGATATTGATCTCCATTTGAACCAAAGCACCAGCATAAAGTACACATAATTGGCACAACCACCTATTAGTTCTTATCGGTATAACAATCATAGATATCTGTCTATGAATTTGATATTCTAGGACACTTAGTCTGCAGCAAATGATTATTAGGTACCTATTTAAATACTGGTAGAGTTATTAGATCAGTACAAAGGAAAGGAAATTCAAGGACTTGAACAAAACGCGACAAAAAACAGAAATAGAAAGTACTGCGCTGCAAATGAGAATGTTATTTATAGAAGAATATCAACAACATACAATTGTATCGTTGGGCATCGACTCGCCGCGGAGCGCGGCCAGCTCAGTCGTCGACTCCACAATTAGCCATCAATTGACCCCAGCCGGCTGGCCAAAGGCGCCACTCCACCAATCACGCGCCTCCTAGTGGCCTTGCTACTATAGAGCACCGCCTGGAGTCGTGATGATCATGAGACGTGCATCAGCAGTTCCACAGTTGATACTATAAGTGCATCTCTTCAATTCAATTGCCAATCAAACAGACGCAGGGCGTTTGTTTTATATAGCGACAGTTTTTGCGTTTGGTCGCGTGACACACAGCTGGTCAAGATTGTCTGAATCTATGCACATTTTTTTCTCTTGCTCCTGAATGTTTAAAACTTTTTCTTAAACCGATCAATCGAAGCTTTTTTCAATTAAGGGCCGATTTCACCAATGAAACTAATCGCGATTAGTTCAACTAAACTCAGTTTATGCAAATACAGCGTTCTGATAGGTAGTTCCCCAGCGGTCTCAACCAATCAGAACGCTGTATTTACTTAAACTGAGTTTAGTCGAACTAAACGCGATTAGTTTCATTGGTGAAATCGGCCCTAAGACGGTTAAGATATTAATTACCTGCTGTATATTTTCAATCGTTTAGGTAAACTGCATTTTAATGAATTTCGCAGAGGTACCCCTCGACTCTAAAGTAATGAAGTGTTTCACTTCAAGGCAAGGCCGTCTTTAACTATGCTGGGGCCCTTGGGCACACAAAAATTTGGGGCCCTTTTGGAATGTAAAGAAAGCGAATTATACTAACATTTTTCTACTATGATCTTCTATTTAGTATGGGTAATCAAATATATAATATAATATGTCATTAATGATATTAATATGCTGGTTTTTTGGTTACGATTACGATAGTGTGTGTATTCTTTCGGGATTTCTGTTAGGCAAAATCTTCTATTATATCCTCAAAGACAATTTTTTGAAGGAGGACATTATGGCACATAATTGACCAATTACTCAGACGTTCTTGTAACAATGTTGATCAATTTTTCACTTTAATTATTTTATTAGGTATCTGTTATTGATATTTAACATGCATATTATGACAATTCTATTTAATGTTTTTCGCCTTTGTTTTAACTTTTTACTTTACGTTTACGTTTTAACGTCTTACTTTTACCTTTTTTGCATTAATTAAGCCAAAACCAAGTAAAATTTAGACTTGAATATTACTTTTTTGTCTTAAAAAGATCCTAACTAAGCTAAATAAGTCTAAATCAAATCAAATGTTATGGAAATGTTATACTTTTAAAAGGCAAAGTTTGACTTGATTTTGCCTTATTTTGGTTAAATAAAATCGTCATAATTTTGACTTAAATTTTAAGACAAAAGTAAGTTTTATTTTCGACCCGGGTGCTTTGCTTGTTTTGAGAATAAATGAGAGAGAAATTGACGGTCCTTCGGGGCCCCCTGACGATATGGGCCCGTGCCCAGGGCCCCCATCGTCAGGGGGCCCCGAAGGACCGTCAATTTCTCTGATGAAATTGTGATGAATGAATGAATGATGGTATGAATGTGATGGTAAAGACGGCACTGCTTCAAGGAGAACTAAGTAATTCAGTTTCTCGTAATCAACATACTACTGCGTGGGTTGTGGTAGATCCAGATGACAATTAGCTTACAACAATTTTCCTTGATTTCGTGTGGGACGAGAAAATCAACGAAATGATTGCCCTCAATTACAACGAAGACTAAATTCTTGTAATGTTACAATACTTTCTACAAATAAAATCTTTGTCGTATTTTAAATTAAGTATCTGTAGGTCGAGGTATAACGAGGCTCGTTAAGCCAATTGCAGAGTTTGCTCAGTAGCTAGCCGGCCGGGCTCGCGTCATGCGCTCAACTTGACCAGTACAAGTAATGACACTTTGTCACTTTATATTGGCTAATAATGACACATTATACGATATTTTGCATAGTCGGTTGAAGGTCTTAGGGTTTTTGAACTGCTCGTGACATTGGACATTTTATAAATAGTCATAAAATCTTTTAATTAATCAAGGAAACAATTTGATCTTCCTCTCTTTGTCACAACAGCCTCGCCTGTTTTATCCTTATCACGGGTTTTGGTCATAAGAATATAATTGAATTAACTTTATTAATTTAAAAAACCAACATAATAAGAGCTTAAAAAACTAAAAAGCTTGCTCAATAAAATGATCTCCCTGACCCATCTCTTAAGCTGACTTTAAGACCGCACTAAGTAGCAGATATACCTGTTATTTATTTATAAACACCCGGATCCAAGTTAAAACCAGTAAATTTTATACATATGAACAAGTACCTAATAAAAACATGGTGTGTTATCTGTTACTCATCGTAACAAGTTAAAATGACTTTGACATGTTCTGAAGCTCAGTACGTTTCAGCGTTGATTGAACCGTTCTCCGAAGAAATTCTATCCCGCGCCAGACATATTGGAGCTGATTACTCGACTCTTGTTTCATTGTTTTCAATCTAGTCCCATTAAATGATCAATATGTTTGATGATACATTTGTGCGCGGCTATTTTCGTAGTCCCGCTGTATCAGGGCCTCACTACGTTACTTTGTATGCGGCTTTTACGCAATATCTAGGTCACCTAGATCCTGTGTGCTATTTAAGTTTTACTGTTGACTTTTCTCAACTTCGTTCGCGTAGAATTTCAAGTATTTCTCGTTATGTATGTTTCTGAATTGAATGTGAACTGTTTCCTGAAAATGTGGTTGGAGTACTTACGTAACTCGCGTTTGTGTGGTTTGTTAAGTTAATATTACTCGTATATATGTAGGTACCAACTAACTTACAGTTTTGTTCTTAAAAGAACTTGTAAGGGTTCCGTCCGCGAAGGGTCCAAACGGAGCCCTATTACTGTCACTCACGTGTCCGTCTGTCTGTCTGTCAGTCCGTCGTCTGTAACGAAATTTTGTTCCGAAGATTTTTTTAACATCCCATTGACCTATGAACTTGAAAATTGGTGATAATGTTTATTATTACGTATACTTTACTAACAAATACTAATATATTGATAAAACAATTTTTTTCTTTGGTATGGAACTCTAAACGTTCGAATACCGACACGCACTAGGCCGGTCTTATAATAATAACACGGTTGTATTCCTATTGTTCTTATATACTTCATTATATTTTAGTAAAATGTTTTCCTTGCGGGAAGAGTGCTATGTTTTACTGGGAACCATAATACCTACCTATTTATTTAATTAGTAAAGTAGGTACCTACGCAATAACATACATACATACATACCTAGTTATGATACCACTAAACTAGGTTTATATACTACTGGAAATAATTTCCGTACCAATACATTTTCTGATTTTATTATATCTTTTCACAACAATAAATAAATCAGAACATTAGTTACGTTTATTATGATTAATATTCTTAATTAGTTGTAATGAGCAATATAAGAGACAGGAAAACAAACAGAATGAATCAAAGCTTGTAGTTTAGTAATGCAGGGTCGGTATGATGAACCTGTGGTTCTATTTCAATCAATGGCGTAAAATTAATGCCATTTATGGACAATGCAGGCAAAAGCAATAATTAATTGACGATCGGTGTTTGTGAACAGTTGGCTAGCCCTAATAGGCAGAGGAAGGTGGATACAGTTAATCTATCTCACGACGGCGCATTGGTCTTAGTGGTCTTGTGTAGGTACCTAGATGTGTCATGGACCAAGATATGAATCAAGTGTAGTCAAATCGGGCAATGTAATGAATACTGATTTAAAATTAACATTGTCTAGTCATTATGAATATTCCTACGTTATTGTTGGGCAATTCGATAATTATGGCAAATAAGTATGGTTTTTATTTTAAATATTCAAGAAATATCTGCGAAAAAAATATTTTCACAGCAAAATTTGGTCAGCAGGATTGTAGAATCGGTTAGCATAAAATAATATTTGTTAGCGGTGCCGTTATTTTCAACGAATTAGTCCAAGAGCGAGCGAAGTGAGTTCGGGAGCTTAGGGCACCCCGACATGGATAGGTTAGGTTCGGAGGGGATAACGGGAGAAAAGAGCGAGCTCAGCTCCCGCCATCTCATTCACCCTCAGACCCTGTTCTCAGACCCTGCAGACAAATATAGGATTTCCACCGTCGACTTTGTTGCTTTAATATTAATCGTACTCACCTACCATACAGATTCTATATAAAAAACAATGTCAACATTAAACTTATTTAATAAAACACATCTTTTTGTTACCCTGCCCAATAAGTGATGAGCATTATTCAGAAAGCCCAGTCAATGTAATTATTGCAATAGTTTTTAGCAAATTGCCTACTCATATTGGGCATTTTTCAATTTGTCTGGGCATTATGAATAATGGCGTATTAAACACTAGGTCCATGTCCATAACAGATGCACATGCTAATTGTTTCTGTGTGCGTAAGCTTGGGAGACCTCAGTATCGGCTGAGCAGCGACGACTAAACCGCCGTCGTGAGATAGAACATTTGTACTGCAGAATGGGGCAGCAAAAGATATGATAAATGTAGCTATACCTACCTATAGGTGATCTAAAATAAAATTATAAAGGGATAACCGTGGCCCTATCCATAATAATTATGCCACTATGACAGACAGGCAGGTAGATAGAGGTCGCACAAGGATTTCTTTCATACCATTTTGTACAAACCTCTAAACAATAAAAAGGATAAATTGTTTGTTTAGATATATGTTTGTAGGAGATTAGTGAACCAGTTACTAAAAACCCTTTACTTAAAGAAAGCTATACTATCCCTTAATGCTTCAAGATACTTTTAAACCAGAAAAATGCGCAGTTCCTATAGGAGGCCTCGGGGTCTCGGCCCGGAGCAAAAAAGCTAGTACATACTTACTTAATAACAATTTAACTATCGGTATAAGCTTTGTAGACATAGCTAACTTATGACGTGGTAAAGATTAGCGAGTCAGCAAGTATGGCTGCGAGGCTGATGGCCCCTGGGGCGCCGGACGTAGGTAGGTGCTTACGTATGACCAGCGTAGACTCTTCTCAGAAGCATCCGACCCATAGGAATGCACGACGAATAATAATAGCAATGATGGTGCGATGAGCACATCAACCATGTTCTTGTTTGTCTACATCACTTAGTCCATCCTTTATGCCGTTGCTTTTGCATCTCTCCATGTTGTTTGTCTACATTTCTTAGTCTATCCTTTTTGTTGTGTTCTTGTTTGTCCACATTACTCTTAGTCCATCCTTTTTGCCGTTGCCTTTGCCTCTCTCCATGTTGTTTGTCCACACTTCTTAGTCTATCCTTTTTATTGTGTTCATCATCACCATTTTCAGTTGAAAGACGTTCAGTATTGGTTTCCTAGAGGAATTGCTTCAACGATGGGTTTTGTGCTCCGTGAAACACAAGGCAACAGGACAAGAATTCTCAGGGTTTCAGAGGCTCTCTATTCATGATGGAAAGTACGAACATCACCCTAATAAATTAAACTGATCTGGAACAGGACTCTTAGAAGGCAACAAGACTTCAGGTAGTTCAGGAAACGTGTGAACTAGCTGAAGAAGCGAATCATTGTCATCTTTTTTTCATCTGAAGGACGTCCACTGCAGGACCTGCTTTCCCCGCGTGTAGCCACATCGATCGATCCTGTGCTTCTCGTATCCAGCGGATTCCCGCCGCATTTACCAGGACATAGCATAACAGGACACAGGAAGAACTAATGAAGTAACGAAAATTCATAGCGGATTAACAGAGAAGAAGGTTTGGTGGAAACAGGCTGAAACCAACATGTTGAAAAGTAGCGAGTTATTGGTAACTTATGGAGTGAATGTAACAACTAGTTATGATATTATTATGAGCGCGGAAGTGCTAAGTCCCGCTCCTAGGTAAGTAGAAACTTGCGCTACAATTATATCACTAACTAATTAGCTGTAAACGTGTTTGCTAACTTTATTAGTAGTGCCTTCCTATTTTCATAACTTCTCCTTTTCCAGATCTATAGATAAAATAGTAGATCTTATTTCTTTGAAAGTCGGTCAATATCAACTCAGTCTATCGTAGTCAACAGCTGGACTTCAGCTGGACATGGGCCTCCTCTAAGCTGTGCCAAAACTCCCATTGCTCTACCTTCCGCATACTGTCTATCCTAGCTACCATTTTAAAGTGGGAACTTGGGAACTTTACTTGGCAATTATTTACTAACTAGAAACTTCTTATACTTGCCTGTATTAGGACCCTATATGAGCTGTCTACACCTATGGCAACAGATTATCATCAGTCATTTCCAGGATCCTGTTCTTTACATAGTGTTATATTGCATGGAGTCGGACAACATCGTCTAACTCACTGTATTCAAGAACTAATAAAGAGGGAACAGATCCTGATTCCTATACTAGGGTTGGTCACTCAACATCTCATCACATTGTCGTATTACTTCCATTCATCCCATTCTATCCAAGCAAATAAAACAACTGCATACATATATTTTTAACCTCTGCAATACTTATTGGTTCTTCCTAAAGCTAAGGTCTTCAAACCTTAAACAACGAAACAACTTAAATACGGAATGACGAATGTTAATCTGTTTATATTTGCTGTATCCACATTCATAAATCTTGCCTTTCTAAATATTTAAACACAACGCATGTTTTAAGTACATTTATATTGTTTGAAACTTTAAAACCACCAATCCAAGTTATCCAACTTCACGGAAGTCGTTTCCTTATCAAATTATAGGCTTTCTTTTCGAAGAAGTTGGCTTAACAATTTTTTTTAATGCGGAAAATTGCTTTGGGTTTTCGGTCGGTACACCCAAAGCAATTTAGCTGAGAGTTATTTGAAAACAAACTTTGGTATGAAGCATAGCGAACATTACTTAGACTAGACTTCAAGGTAACTAGAACGCCCGTATACTTACAATTACAACCAACAGTTTTGCTAGAATAAACGCGTTCAGTACTTAATTACAATTTCGAATGATAATATTAGGGCTGTAACAAGTTACAAGCCGCCAGTTTGCTCTGATAAGTGTCTAGTTCCAACGACTAGTCTGCAACTACTCAGACTTGCGAAGTTGCGACACAAGCATTACACCGCGGAAACCTGTGTACATTTATTTATCCAATATAACCAAACGGATACTCTATAAACAGTTTATTGGCTCGCCGTTTATCTTATTATGCCTAATCATCGTAACGATGTTATAATTGTAGGCGTCAATTCACCGGCATCCTTAGAACACAACATTTTAAAAGCTCCTTAAACATTTTGTTGATGAGTCGTTAAACTGGCGCGATGAGTGGTTGAGTGTTGATTATTTTACTTAGTACGGAAACCTTAATGATGGGATCTTCTTAGCTCGGTAACTAGTTTAAGTGAGTTAAAATGTACCTTTCACTGAGCGAGCCCGGTGGACGGTGCCGCCATGCCGGTGCGGCGCTGGCGGAAGCTCAGTTATGTCACAGCTCGAGGCTCAGTGGGCCACCGGCTGACCGTAATGGTCGCGGCACACTTAGCACGACCCACGAAAACAAGCGTTGCGTCAACAACACATGACAACATATTGCATAATTTCGGATATTTCTGTCATTATTTCTTCGAGGGATTTTCCCACTGCGGGCCTTCCGGCACACTTTTTTATTTTAATTGTAACAATTAAGGCTGTGGCGTAATCTTAACCTGACCTTAGCTCTACCATGCCATAACGTTTTGTTCTACTTAGGCCCGATTTTTTAATAGTCTGATAACTCTTAACTGAGGAATAAAAATGGCGGTTTGACAGCTTTTATATATAAAATATGTCAAACGGCCATTTTTAGGGTTCCGAAATCAACAAGGAACCCTTATAGTTTCGCTCTGTCCGTCTGTCCGTCCGCAGCGTAGCTCAGAGAATCTAAGTACTAGAAAGCTATAATTTGGCATGTATATACATATTAATAATTCCGACAAAGTGGTAATATAAAATTATGAAAAATATTTTTTTTTCGGGTACCTCCCTTAGACGTAAAGTGGGGATGTATTTTTTTTTCCTGATCTATCCCATGGTGTGGGGTATCGTTGGATAGGCCATTCAAAAATATTATGGGTTTGTAAAAACATTTTTCGATTCAGAGATTCGTTTGCGTAAAATTAAGCTTTATGTTGCAAATTTATGTTAGAGTCAAGTGTCCCCCCCCCCTGCCAGCGAAATGGTTGATCTTGGCTATGTGAAAAAAATCACGGCAGTAGTAAATATAACGAAATTAAAAGGAAAATTATCACGGATAACAAGGCTTTACAAGTTTACGAGTAATAGTCGACCAACTTATAAAATGTACTTGGAACAGTATTTTTTTTTTACAAATGCCTTAGGAATTTTACTAAAATAAAGTTGATAGCTGTGTAAAACAGAGTAAATATAATGCTTACAAACCATGTAAAAATATACAAAAATGAAATCATAACAGGCTTTACAAGTTTACGAGTAATGGTCGACCAACTTATAAAATATATTTGGCACAGTACAATTTTTGTACAAATGCCATTGAAAAATTATTTAAATAACGTTGTTAGCTGTGTAAAACAGATAGTAAATATTTGCTTATGAACCATGTAAAAATATACAAAAATAAAATCATAACATCCTTAATAATAATGATTTCTAAATTAATAATGTTTAAGCTCGAATAACGCATTGGAGTGGCCGGAGTCGTTGGCAGTACCAGAACGTAATTACTTATTTTCTTTTGTCGATATCCTTCTATAAAGTCAATATTCGACCCGACTTCATCACTAATTGAGTAGCGTATAACTTTCCAGAATGAAATAGTGAATACCGCAGATTAGAGGATTCACCTCTAATCTGCTGTATTAGAGGAGATTAGAGATGAATACATAAGATTTTTTTCAAATTCCGTAAGATAAATAAACAAGGAGCGTGCACGCAAGGATCCAGGAACGAACTATACCATTCCCCGTGGCTCTAACGCGCGCTCGTATGGGCTCCTTTCGCAATTTGCACCCGCGGTGGTACTCAAATAGATAATATTTTTCTAACTTCAGTTGCGAAGTTGGATTTTATAACTCCTTCTTCAGTTACCAGTTAGTCCTTATTTAGTTTAAGTCAAGAGTGAATAGATTACATCTAGGCAAGCGTGCTTCACCGTAGTCCACATCATCGCTTACCATCAGGCGAGATAGAGGTCAAATGCGAGAATATAGATTAAAAAATCCTATGTGGGATGTTTTTAGACTTGGTGAGCCGCTGAAACCGTTCTAATGTTCATGTAACAACAACAAAACCCTCTTTTTAGTACGCATTATTATGCAACTTCGGAACCCTATTACTGCGCGTGGCCCGACACGCACTTGGCCGGTTTTTTTATTCCTCAATTAAAAGTTATCAGGCTATAATCGGCCCTTAGTGACTGCTAAATATAGGGACGTTTTAAATAAGGTTTATTTGTCTACTTTTGCACATAGTACTTCACGTGTGATATTTTACGAGCAATTGGCACATATTTACTTTACATACCTGTGATAAGTGTACCTATTTGGCTACCCAGTGATATTATATCAATAAATACAGAGCATGAAACAGCATTTTACTTAAGGTTACATTAGAGGGCTGATGAAAACTTGCTAAAGACTAAAAACCGGCCAAGTGCGAGTCGGACTCGCGCACGGAGGGTTCCGTACCATTATCACAAAAAAACGGCAAAAAAATCAATTTTGTTGTATGGATGCCACACTTAAATATTTATTTCATTCTGTTTTTAGTATTTGTTGTTATAGCGGCAACAGAAATACACCATCTGTGAAAATTTCAACTGTCTAGCTATCAAGGTTCATGAGATACAGCCTGGTGACAGACAGACAGACAGACGGACCGCGAAGTCTTAGTAATAGGGTCCCGTTTTTACCCTTTGGGTACGGAACCCTAAAAAGTGACTTAGCATCCATATATTAGTGCTTTTACATTCATGTTTGTCGTGAAACTTGTTCCAAGAGTAGGTATGTAAAACAAATAAAGCGTGCACACACGTACAAGTAGATGAGTACCTCCTAAATGTCAAGATGTAACATCGGAGTGAGGTCATCGCGTGCTCCTGTGACATTTGGACGCGGATAAACGAGAGGCAGCACAAAATAGACAACCGCAATCGATTGTAAGACTGTGACTTTACAAAACTTGTTTAGATTTGTATGTTATCCGCCTAACCTCATTTTACCGGCGACGTCGGAGAATGCTGGTTACAGCGTGTAAAATGGCGGGTGACGTCACCGAACGTTTGACTGCTGGCTCGCTCGAGCACTCGTAGTTATGCATTACCAGTTATGACGCTAAATGAGATGAATGTTTGCGTTACAGAGATGAATTGACGACATTATTACGCCTGCATCCGCACGCAAATTAAAACAGAGGTCGTAAAGCAAAATAACTTGCCAATTAGATAAGTTTCTACGTAGTTATAAAATAATCTCAATGGCAACATTAAGGAAGAATAATTATAATTAATAACACTACACTGTCTACCAATTTAGCTGTATAACGAACTGGTATCGAGTATTTATTCAAATATGATGCTGTGATCTAATCCTGCTCTATAAATCTAGAGTGGGTTGGATTTGAGCAAAAAGTTCAAGACTGAAAATAGTTGTGCGGCGAAGCGTGGTGGCTCAAATTGGGCAGTGCGTGGCGTGTCCACTCCACTGCGCAGGAGTCGACCAGTCATCGTCTACCCTCAACACGGGACCTTGGGTTCCAAAGTACCAAGATACATAATACATAACGGAAGGCACACAATCCAAACCAACACAAAAAATCTTTGCTCTTAATATTGACACAAAAAGCTTATATACCTATTGTATACATGTACCTATAGTCATTATTACTTGACCATTATATGTATAACAAGCTGTTCCCCGCGGCTTCGCTCCCGTGGACCACCCCACAGGACCCGTTTTTGGGATAAAAAAATAGCCTATGTTATTCAGGAATAATATAGCTTTCTACTGGTGAAAGAATTTATTAAATCGGTCCAGTAGTTTCGGAGCCTATTCGGTACAAACAAGCAAACAAAAAAATCTTTCCTCTTTATAATATTAGTATAGACTAGAAGAATTATCATTTAAATTACAAAACTACGTAAAATTGTTAATGAATGAAGTAATACACAACAATCATGCACACAATATAACAAAAACATAAACCATCTTAAAGCGAACATCACAAGAAAATGTAATAATGTATTGCCATAACCATAAAACGTTATAACTCAGAAATGATAATAATATGTATCCGAAACAGCAGCCGAGTAAGCATTATGTAAATAATGCACAAAGAGTCAAGATGTTACATAAGTGCGCACAGCGCAGATATAGCGTGTCAGTCAAAAGACTTCAACGCGCTTGCTTATCTAAACATCATCGAAGGTAAGTAAATGTAGTTATTTCACGCACTTCCTTATAAAGCTGCCTTTAATCTTAATAAGGAATTAATAAATATCCAGTTCACCTGGAACTTCCTAGTTGTTTACTTGAATATCAGCATCAATCGTCGGCAGTGAGAGTGGAGCGAGTCGAGCCCGCGCCGACCGGCGCCCGCGCACCGGGCGTTACGTCAGCCGCGCACACACTCACACTTTCACTGTTAGATAATACCTCAACACTACGCCACTGACTTACTTACACACTTACACACACAATAGGAAGTTGTTCTATTCTATTACACGTTTATGCGCTGTACAATTTTAGTGCAGAAAATTCAAACGAACAAATTCGTTATGTAGCGATGATGACGCAACGCGACATTTAGTAATTGCCGATAATGATTATTATTATATTTAATTTGTTGGTGTGTTCATCAACAGACAGATGCAGGTCGATAATGATTATGATGTAAGTCGGTGTTTAATACGTACTAATTATGTTATTATCTAATTTGGCGAGTTTTTTTTTTATCTTTTACTAGCTGTTGCCCGCGGCTTCGCTCCCGTGGACCACCCCACAGGACCGGCAGGCTTATTACGTATCTTTTGCAAAAGCAAAACGATAGCGATTTTTGCGCAATTCTTGCTCTTCCATACAAAAGTTTTAGAGTTGTTGGCGGTTTTCTTTTAAATAAATGCATTTGAAAAACAGCGAGTGATTAGGAAACGATTGTGTAGGACCTACCATACCTACACTGCAGGAAATACCGACTTTTATGACATAAAGCGCCTGATCGCTATCGTTTAGCTCTTGCAAAAGATACGTAATAAGCCTACCGTTTTCCGGATAAAAATATAGCCTATGTTACTCAGGAATAATGTAGCTTTCTACTGGAGAAAGATTTTTTTAAATTGGTCCAGTAGTTTCGGAGCCTATTCGGTACAAAGAAACAAACAAACAAAAAAATCTTCCCTCTTTATAATATTACTAGCTGTTGCCCGCGGCTTCGCTCCCGTGGGCCAACCCACAGGACCCGTTTTCGGGTAAAAAAATAGCCTATGTCACTCAGGAATAATGTAGCTTTCTATTGGTGAAAGAATTTTTCAAATCGGTCCAGTAGTTTCGGAGCCTATTCGGTACAAACAAACAAAAAAATCTTTCCTCTTTATAATATTATTATTATTAGTATTAGTATATTAGTATTAGTATAGATAGGCTCGCGCTTGACCACTATCTCACCTGATGGTAAGCGATGATGTGGTCTACGATGGGGCACGCTTGCCTAGAAGTAACCTATTCACTCTTGACTTAAAGACCCCAAGGTTGTAGCTATCGGGAAACACAGACTCCGGCAGGGATTTTTATTTTTTTATTGGGTAGAAGGTTTTTACTGATCAAGTACTGCTCATTATACAACAGACCTTCTCTCATATGTGCTTTATGTATGAACATATATCCATCAAGAGTTATGTCATTGAGGCGCTCATTTGGTTCATGGCTTGGCATCAATTTATCTCGTTAGACGTGACCGAGTGGCTGCAACAATCAAATTAGTGGACGCGCAAAAAAGGCAGGCGTATTTGTGTAAGTGGCGTGAGGTGTTGGAGCAATTTACTTCGCTAATTGATCAAGCGGAACTTTGTTCGATAACTCATAAGTTCATAACTATTGGTAAGAACAACGTGTGAAGTCGTGCGCTTTTTAGTTTGACGCGTAATGAGTGCGTGTACGCAACAGACTGTAGAACTACTCGTACAGGCAGACTGCATGCACGTAATCGTTCACGGAAAAGCTCTCGATTGCTATCATAAATGTAACTGCTCCCAGCTACTGCCACTATTACTTGGCGCCATTTGGCACACTTTACCGAATGCCTTTCGCTGTGTTAACTAACACTTCATAAAAAAGCTCTTAATCAACTATTTTAATTATAAGTTATTAGGTAGCATGATTATTCTTCTTTTAATTAGACTAATACAACCGATACCAGTTTTATATTACGTAAAAATTGGTTTTTAATGCAAATTTGCGCCGGTTACCTCGCGTACCAACGGCGCCGAGAATTATTTATGACCACAAAACAGAAATTTGAAACAAGGATAGTAGTTCTTGGCAGACAAGCTTTTGTGCCCGGTGTTAGATGGACCAAAACACGCCCACGTCGCCCACGCCAATATGGAAATCCTCTATGATCTAGAATTTAGAGCGAAATATTTCAATATTTGCTGTTGCCAAACCTCAATCTGGGCTACACTTTTACACTTGGGCAACCACAAAAACTAACGTCGAAATAGATTTAACAACGTTAACATTACAACTACATACATTAAGATTGTAATTACGTAGATAACAATTAAGCTAATTTTCCATTCATCGTAATAACCTGAAAAATTAAAAATAATAATTACAAATGCTGAACGATTACAGATCTCGTATTCTCATCACACCGTCCTTGGCATACAGCGTACAGATCTGATGATTTGAAGCACCTACTTGTGTACTTACTTACTAGTACAGTCAGCTTACGAAATAAGCATGCTGGCAGCCAAAGAGTACAAATTGACGGCCCGTGTCAGTAATTCTGAGTATGGATGTGACATTTTTGCTAAAATACTGATTATGGCTAGTCAGAATTTGCTCAGTACGCAAATAGAGCGAGCACAAATATACAATGTTATTGAAACAGTTAATTAAAAAAATTCAAAAAACTGACTGCTTAAAAAGCGAACTAAAAAGACGTAAACAAGAAGAAAATCATGCTGTGCAGTTGGGGGATACATATTCGCGAGCTGCCTGACCAAAACCAGATGTATCCTCCGACGACACATAGGAACAAACATACATACCTACATAGACTGATAAACACATTACTCTACTTCGGCAGTCGGGTAAAAATAAGCAATGGCGTCTCTAGTTTCTGCCGGCGGCGACCGTGATTCCGAGCTGAGTACAGGCTCACTCTCCCTTTCCAGTGAAGACCTAGAATGCAGTGAGAACATGGAGAGAGTTTTTCCTTCTTCTTTTTCCTATACATAAGGCTAGTCTAAAAATAAACGTACACAGAATATTACCGCCTTCGCTATGCAAATCAGTTTCTTTCTTGCCTGTATACCAACCTCCTTCGCCAAGTGTACCCACATTCGTGGGCTGGCAACACCGCACGCCGCCATATCCGCATGTGTTCCGACCTTGACTTGACTCGTTCAGTAATTTTATTCCGTACTTAGTGTTCCGTATCATGATGAACACTGCATAGGCGTGTTTAGGTGCCTAATGTAGCAGTGGAGCTCATTTGTACATTTTGTACGTATGACGCTGATATTTAGATATGTAGACGAGCCATTACAGCTCTTAAATGCGCATTTTAGCTTGTTTTTGTAGTAAACTCAGGTTTTTTAGTGTTTTACGTGATAGTTCCAGTTTAGGACTTTGCAGTTCATTATTTGGTATCAAAGAAGGAAGCTAAAATCCACTTCCTAGTGTCTAATGTGACTTGTTCAAAATCTTTATTCACTAGTTCTTTGTTTGGTTTGTTTAAAGTGTAATACTAACAATAGTCCTGTAAATCTAAACTAGGTAAATCGTAGCTTTCAATTTCATCTGAAAGTTATTTACATCAACAAGTACTTCCCATTCTATGTCTGTCTACAGCCAGTTCCACTGGTACGTTTCGGCATTCCGCTTATTTCGTTCACTTACCCTTTCGTGTGGCTCCGTAGTTACAGCCATTGATGTCGCTATGCCTGTTTGCGTTTTCTGGGGCCTATTTGCAATTACACGGTGATTTTTTACCATTATTCAAGTTTGGTCACGAATATCAACAAAAACTTTTATCTTCGGAACATAACCTTGATCTTTTGTTAGCCATTTAATTACGCTGAGTCGAATAGGTATGTTCAGTCGGGAAATAAATAGCACACGTGGAAAAAATTTCAATTATTTTTGACAAGATCCTTGATTCAGTGGTTATCAGTGATTGTGGCTCTGAACTGGTTCGTTTGCAATGTGACTTTTCTCCTTGGTAACGAGGAAGTCAAATAACTTAGTGATTGCCCTGTTACATGCTTTGCGAAGTTGAATAATGGCCTGATTATAACTAAGGAAGTGTGCTGAGTCATCGGTTAAATACATCTTGGCTTTGTGCTTAGATTTAATCAAGTAGATTTTTTTTTTTTTTTTTTTTTTTTTTTTTTTTTTTTTTTTTTGCCTACATAGTGGCTTAGTCTTGAGCACAAATGAAATAAATTAAACAAAATGATTTTATGCCGCATTGAAAACCAGTTTGGAAAAAAACATTGAGCCTGAAAGTATCATTTCCTTTTTCCCAAAAGATACATCATGTTTGGCATTTGCCACCCTCCGTTTACTCCAGAAATAAGTACGCGAGTTATAAGACAGATAGCCATCATTTTAATACGTTGGTCACGTTTCTGCCTGTATCCAAACCAGTTCAACTCGATAACGAAGAAGTAATTGATTATAAAAGAAATATAACTTCGCAGTCCTATCAGGCTTAATTTAGAGCAAGTTGCCTGATATGAATAAAGTAAAAATATCTGGCAAGTAATAAAATAATGACCTTTGCCTCATGTGCCCATCTCAGACGACTTTAACGACTGGAGCTGTATGATGATTGCTTTAGCTCTGATAGGAACGGTTTGTATTCTTTCTCCTTGATAACAAAGAGGATCTTTTGAATTCCAAAACAGTAAACAAATTCAAAATTTTTGTCTACCCAAAAAATCTTTCAACGCTTGTTCTAATTCCGTAAACAGGATCGTATTTTTCTAATTAGCATAAATTCACTCTTAAAACAACGTTAACAAACTCATCTCAGCGGGAACAGTATTACTTCAAAGTAAAGCCGCAGAAAATTGAATGAGGCTCCGCTCGCTCGCCGGGAATCAAGTCTCGAGTCGTGAGTCGTGACCCTAATCGCCAACTAGATACTTAATTACGGCGGCACCGCTTAAGCGTAAAAATTATTAGTTAAATTGCACTTCCTAAACGAGATCACGCTATGAATCTTAATCTGAAACGAACGACGACTCATCAGCATCACTCGATCTCGACATCCTCAACCGTTGTGCAACAAGTTTCAACACTATTTTATTACCACACAATCAATTTGCCTTTGATATTTCAAAGACCATACAAGGAGAGATTAAAATTAATTCTGATGCCACAGATCACTCCTAATTATACAAGCGTTAGCTTCAAATTAACGTTCTCAGTCATAATAACACAAACAAACCCAATAATTCGCGCTGAACTGGATGTGTGCGAATCCGAGGTTAGAGAAAGTACTGATTTATTTAGCGCGTCCTCATTTTGCTCGGAAAAATTGTGAAATTCCAATTCGGGATGCGATTTCACTCGAAAACAGTTAAGCAAGAATATTAAACCTGAAGAAGACTGATGTTCCGATTTCGAAACAACCCGTTCCAGTTTTGAAATTCAAAATTTTTCCACCATGCTGCGCAAAAACCATCGTCTTCTGGATTGGCTGCTACGGCCGTGTACACGAGGCCGGGATTAATATTTATCAGTTCACTGTACAACAATAACAACGAATCAAGGTATCGTGTGTTAAAGAGCTTATGAATATAAAGTGAAATTTAAATGCGGGTTTCATCTCACGCATTCATGAATGCTTCCATTACGTTATCGATAGTTGTGGGATTGATAGGCAGCCAGCCCCGTCCAGGGGTCAACGCACGATAAAAACCAATGAGTATTTATCGAATTCATATCTGTTAACAAGTTAAGACAATGTAATCGCTCGCTACGTAATTACAACACAAACAGAGTCGACACGTTTTATCTGTTCGTTGACTTGTGATTCATGACACAAGTGCCTTTATTATGTTGTAGGTACAGTCTCAGGCTAATTTTAGACCAATGTATACTTACGTGTGAAGAAGTCCATCACATTATTCATATCGTTTAAAACGTCAAGGTTTCAATAAACTACCATTTCAAGGCAGAAGACAACCTTAAAAGTGGTACTTATGGCACGTTATACTTTATGACTTGGGCAGAGGAGTTGATGGATAAAATAAAGTATTCCCATAACGAAACCGCGAAGGCACATAACTTTATCGCCATACGTCATTCGTTTTACGGCGCAACAAAAGTGAAGCCGACATTATTCATTTGCGAATAATGATTGTTACAAAAAGCACCCTCGGGTGCTCCCATGCGGCAATGCGGGTCGCGTGTTGCGCGCGTGTCCCACATAACACGCAAATTTGAACATAATAAAACGTTCAAATCGACACTTGAAACACGCATAAACTTAGTGATGAGCTGTTTGTGTAAGCGGTGGCGCTTTATGCTGATTTGAAGGGGTGCGCTCGAGCTCGAGGGAAGGTGCCAAAGATCAAGGCTCGCTCGTGAACACAAATAGCGCTATTAGCATACTAAAGTCGATGTGTTTTGCAAAGAGTACACCGGTTGATATTTACAAACCGGATTAGTGACTTATATGGTTTCTTATGATTTTCAATAAAATTATAAGTGTTCGAGATAAATAATTAACTAGGTGCAGTTCAGATTATAATGCTGCAGATTATAAAACTGAATTATTCCATATATAAATCCATTTATAAATTTTTAGGGTTCCGTACCCGAAGGGACAAAATGGAACTCTATTGCTGTCACTCACGTGTCTGTCTGTTTATCGTCTGACACACGGGTTTTACAGCCAAACGGTTGGAGCTACAGTCTTAAAATTTTCACAGTATAAGCATCTTGTTGACCCAAAGCCATGCAAAGGTCAATTTTTTTAAATATTTTATTGGGCTCCCCACAGCAGCAGCAGAAAAATAAATGGCCTGCCCCATTGAGTGGGATATCGTTGTTTAGAGCTCGTTGAGTAGATAAATAATGTATTAAAAATAAAAAACACGCAAAAAACGGCAAAAAACAACTTTTTTGTATAGGAGCCCCACTTAAATATTTATTTTATTCTGTTTTTAGTATTTGTTGTTATAGCGGCAACAGAAATACATCATCTGTGAAAATTTCAACTGTCTAGCTACCACGTTTCATGAGATACAGCCTGGTGACAGACAGACAGAAAGACGGACCGCGGAGTCTCAGTAATAGGGTCCCGTTTTTACCCTTTGGGTACGGAACCCTAAAAAACTATTGTAAAACAAAGGAATGAGAAGCCACCAAAGTCAGCTTTTTTAACAAAATTTTGTACCAAAGTATTTTTTAACTTACCATTGACCTTTGAACTTGATCTTTTAAACTTGAAATTTACGTATATTTTACAAAAAAAATACCAATATATTGATAAATCAGACTTTTTCTTTGACATTCCTTCATTTTTCTTATTACAACCAACTTAATTTTGCGATTTTGGTACGGAACCATAAATGTATGAAGTCCTACACCCACTTGACTGGTTTTATCCTACTGCTAACAAGACAGAACATTCTTTATCTAGTTTCTTTCCCCCCATTCAAATAACAGACATTTCCTTTGATATTGCAGAAACTTTCTACATGGCCTCTGTATACCTACACTTAATATAAGTTGGCATTCATAATCCAAGAATCTAAAAAAAATGTTTTTTCAAGTGGTGGTGAGTACGAGAGCGTTACACACGATCAACCCTGTTCGTTAGCTGCGTACGAGTTTGATAAGTGAATAGGAATACGTTAACCTTTGTCCCCCAGCTAGGGGTGAGCCAACCGTTGCATGATAACCCCAGCGATTAGTAACGCGTCACCCCTAATAGATATAATAAGCTGTGAGGACACCATTGTCTAATCACTACACTCCAATATTTACCCAACTGCTTGCAACCAGCCAATAACGCGAGAGGTGACAGCCATGAATGATACCAATCGCTGTACGAATAACAGTATTCGGTGTAATACAATAAATATGACGAGCGGTAATGACGTAAATTACGATTGTTACAACCTTCGTAAGATTACACGAGAACTTACGTACGTGTCGAGTCGATTCTCGTACTCGTACCGACGTAATAAGTTTCGTTTCGTAGTAGATTGCTTCCGTAATGTGTAATTGGTTTAGTGCACGGCCACATTGTACTGATAATATATTCGTATAAAAACCGTTTTGAAGTCGGCACTGAACAGAACTTGGCAGTAGCTCTGGTAATTGTAGGAGCTGCATTCTTTTGTAATCACTTCTTCAATGCCTTCGCCAATAAGACACACAATGTGTCTTATTGAGGAGACTCGGGAACGTGATAAAAATACATAATGGAACGTTACGTGGGTTTTCCGAACGGCTTTCTGTATGTTTTTGCAGATAAAAACGATTTAATTTGATGGTAAAAAATCAATCAGCTTTTCTTGATTACTTTACTGCGTTCGATAACCTCTGTAAGTTGTTTCCTTTTCAAATGTTCTTTACTAAAATATGTTCCAAAGTCCGAACCAAAAGCTACCGGCTTTTTTGTTATTTAATTTAAATGTAATTAAGTAAGTAATAACAAAAAGCTATCAGAATCCCACGTTAAGTTCCCATGACATCAATCTTCCCTGTTTTGATTTCTCCATTAATAGCAGATTGCTAAAATTTTAACAACGAAACACAGAAACTGAACTCTGTGTTAATAGAAATATGGTTCTAAATTGATTGTAAATAACAGAGCTTAGTTAATAAAAAGTTCATTGTTGGCCCACTCGCGCCTCGTAGAGGACCCGCATAATTCTGCCCGTCAGATTAAATACTGTGCCACAGTTTAGGGTGGCATACCCCAACTAATCACGGGAAAGCACCAGAGAAATATTTCGTTAAGGACCATTTGTGGACCAAATGTCATGGGAAAAAATTTGGAACAAACATACCAACCTAATTTGTAAAAGTACTAAGGTAGAGCTCTTAAAAGTTTAAGAGCTCTTGGTTCTTGTGTATTTACAGGAAAGTTCCTGTAAATACACATAAGTAAAGAAGCCTGAATGCATCATCGGTCTTTGCATCGATAATTTTCTTTCTTTTAACAACTACAATCTTGTTAAGAATAATAAATTCTCTTGCTCTGTCCTTCTCATACTTCTGATTTTATACATTCTTCCTTTCATATTCAGTCCATTCTTCTCTGGAATGTGTTTCCTCTCGATATAAGGACGGCCACCAGTCAATATGCATTTAAGCGGAAGCTGCGACAATATTTTCTACACCATTAGCAGAGTCGTCTCAATCACCTTTCTATTAATTTATATATGTGTGTCGGATCATGTCATGATTTGTTTACTTAAAATGATACACAAGTACCTTGTTTGGTACTGGGTGGAGTATTGGTGGTATGGTGTCGATATTGTTCATTGTAGAGCGACAGTGATCGTTCGAACATGGCCGTGGCAACATGCTGCCTGGGAATTACCTGTGTTTCCTTTTAAGTCCAGAGTAGTACAAGTTACAGGAGATATTTCTCTAGTTTACCCGTATCCCAAATTCTGCGCCCACGACTATAATCTAACACCGGTATGTCACTAAGTAGGTCTAATCATGATCCTACATACTTGGATCTGACATGTATGTGTGTTGTGTCTGATATAAAGGTATTTATTATAGTAAATATATATGTATGTTTATTTTAACTACAATATATTTATTTTTAATAATAGTAATTTTTCAATTTTTATGCACCTGCCATGTTATCACTCCACCACCCTTAGTTGACTGGTAGAGAATGCCTCAGGCATTAAGTCCGCCTATGTATCTGTATGTTGCATGAAGTTTTAAATAAATAAATAAATCTGTTAACCCGATACAATCTATTAACTTGTGAAAAGATTACAAAAAAGATTTGTGACGGGTCGTTAGGTTAGGCTTGAACCATTAACTTTTCAAAGCAACAAGGAGACGGAATAAAAATATTGTGGTGATCACATACTTACCTACATAGTGGAGCAATTAAAAGTAATTATATGTTATACTTATAATTTATAACGCGGGCTCTTCGCTTATCTTAGCGAAATCAATATGGTAATTGTAGAATGAGCCACCGCCAACGGTCACTATAAAAACGGCTTCCATGTGGGGACGTGGATCACCAAGTACCCGCATATGTGTTATTAGCGGTGCGCCAATCTAGCCACGATTCCCCTTCACGAGGGCTATTTAAAAACAGAGGGTGTCGCTCCACTGAAATGCATCAGCAGTTTAATTTCAAACAAACGTTTACCCATTCATTCTCATTTAAAATAACTTAACTTCACGAACAATCCTGTTTAATTGTTTACTTTAACGGAATACAACGTCTCTTAAAGTAATACTTAATTTTTAAAAACAATATACACATACAACTGTCACGCAAGTGACAAATTATCATGTTTTAACCTTTTACCTTTGTTAACATCGAATAACACATGCTAAATTTATTCCAGCAGTATAAACCTTGACTTTGCAGGGCATCCTTTTCGGTAAATAAGATAATAAATGTTTGTTTTTAATGCAAAGTGTATTTAAAAAGATCGTGAGCGTTGTTTTCGCGAGTTGTGAGCTTATAATACTTATGTAGTTAAGTGAGAGAGTGGAAATAGTCTATTTTTAGTTAATTTGCGTGCATCTAAAACGCCAGTCACGTTCAAAAACAAAGGGCCGGAGCGCCGACCACCGCAGTTTCTGAGAACAGCGAGAAGTCGAGAACACACTCGTAGCATATTTAGCTCGCAAGTCGCAACTTTGAGCGAAAATAATCTCGCTTCAAGCTTTTATACAGCTTCCTGTCGACGACATGGAGCACACAAATTGTTATACTTGTGTCAATACTTCGGGAGAATCACGATATAATAATGTCAAACAGTCATCATAAAAATATTTCGTAACCAACATGAAATATCATTCAATATGAAAACCAATTTACAAAATAATTATTCTGATTATTTTGTATATTTTTTGGGTATATTTCCCTAAAAGAAAAACCGTTTACAACACAAAGCAATTTAGATAAAACCATTACAACTCGTAATCGTCAACTTCAGAATCTGAAATTCAGATAAACAACAGAATCTTTGAATTAAACTTGGAAATTAATTGCCTTTGTATTCAGAACTCCGCTTTGTTGATAATTGAAAATTTTACAATGTTGACTTTGACTTTGTGAAAGGATATTTATTTCACTTAGCAAAAACATTAAATAAATTTTATTAATACGTTGGCCCGGAATGTTAATTTATGCGTACGTTAGGTAGACACATATTTTCCTCTTTCAGTTGTGATAATATTTATATTAAAAATCTGGCAAAGAATCTTGCAGCGTCATCAGACGATTCCATTCCATATTTTTTCTTCTTTTTAGGGTTCCGTACCCAAAGGGTAAAAAAGGGACCCTATTACTAAGACTCCACGATTCGTCTGTCTGTCTGTCCGTCTGTCACTAGGCTGTATCTCATGAACCGTGATAGCTAGACAGTTACAATTGTCACAGATGATGTATTTCTATTGCCGCTATAACAACAAATACTGAAAACAGAATACAATAAATATTTAAGTGGGGCTCCCATACAACAAACGTATATTTTTGCCGTTTTAATGGTACGGAACCCTTCGTACGCGAGTCCGACTCGCACTTGGCCGGTTTTTTTTATGCGACGAAGAATTTATTGACCACGCGGCTTCAGGGATTATAAAACTTGTTTATGCGACTCAATTAATCAATTCGAACCTTCATAACCTTCGTAGGGTAACAGACTCCTAAATATATATTTGTAAATATGTGTACAAAAGAGGTAAAATAAAAATAAATAGCGGCAATATAATGTAGAGAGGAAATCTGGTCGCAGACTTCGGACTGAATATCCTAAGCAAAAAGTCATAATTCAAGGTTTGGCTCTTACCTATTTCCTCCTCCAATATTGGACCAATTTAAAAGATATGCCATAAACTGAAAAAGAAAGATATATACTGTGCCCCTATGTTTTCCTTATTGTTGATATATTGACATTCATCATATCATCATCATCATATCAGCCGAAAGTCGTCCACTGCTGGACATAGGCCTCCCCCAAGCGTCGCCACATTGACCGGTCCCGTGCGTCTCGTAACCAGCGGATCCCCGCAATAACCTTCACCGGTCATCGGTCCACCTGGTAGGAGGCCTTCCAACGCAACGTCTTTCGGTTCGCGGTCGCCACTCCGGTACCATTCTGCCCCATCAGCCATCCGTTCTGAAAGCAATGCCACTTAAGTTTGACAATTCTTCGGGCTATGTCGGTAACCCTGGTTCTCTTACGGATCTCTACATTTCTGATTCAACACGCAAGGAATCTCCGAGCATAGCCCTCTCCATTGCCCTTTGAGTGACTGTAAGCTTTCTGATAAGGCCCATTGTAAGCGACCACGTCTCAGAGCCATATGTCATCACTGGCAACACACACTGGTCATAGACTTTCGTCTTGAGACACTGTGGTAAGTTGGACGAGAAGATACCGCGCAACTTCTCGAACGCTGCCAGCCGAGTGGGATTCGACGGTTGACCTCTTTCTCGAAGTTGGCCCTACCCAATTGGATCGTTTGTCCCAGGTAGACATAGTCGCCCACAACTTCGAGTGTAGAGTCTCCGACCTTGATAGGAGTGGGTGTAACATGGGCATTCAACATCACCCATTGTCTTCACTAGAACCTTCAAAAAATGCTCAAACTTGCGCTGTCAACAGAGGCCTAGTGCACAAATTTGACAACTATAAATGAAAAAGAAAACACAGAAGCACAACATATATCTTTTTTTATCAATTTATGGAATAAATAAAAAATTGTCCAATACTGAAGGAGGAAATAGCCGAGAGCCAAACCTCGAATTATGACTTTTTACTAATGAAAAATGAGTCGGAGCTCTCTGCCTGCATTTCTTCTAACATTTTATTACGCTAATCAGTGGACATAAATATTATATTACTTCTATTACAATCTTTATCTTTTAATTCATCGCGTAAAAATATCTCAAGCTTGTCTGTCAGATTATTATGGCATTAGTTCTTAGTATTTTTTATCCTTTGTACAATCGGCTTTTATGAAATTAAGTCTGACTCAAATAAGAGACGAGCCGCATTTATCAAGTAGATAAGTATATGCTCCAAATATTCAGATGTATCAATGAAAAAGTAGGTGACTAATGTCATCATCATTATCAGCCTATTAATGTCCCCACTGTTGGGACACAGGCCTTCTCTCTGTGAGAGGGAATGGGCCGTTATCCACCACGCGGGCCCAGTGCGGGTTGGTGGATGTCACATGTCTTCGAATTTTTGTTTCTAGGACATGCTGGTTTCCTCACGATGTTTTCTTTCACCATTTTCAGAGCAGTGGTGATGAAATAATTTACCGAAAGTAAAGCGCCTGCCTGGGCTCGAACCCACGACCTACAACTTGTAAATCGCAGCCGATACCACTGGGCCACCACTGCTCTTCTGGTGACTAATGTACAGTGATATAAATAATATTAAGTTTGTTTTCATATAACTGAAGTTTTTTTTTCCCAAACCAGTCCTTGACGGGGTTCGTGATATTTACTAAACATTTTAAGCCGGCTGTCTGTTTGTGTAGGCAGGCAAGTGATATGATAAGTTCCTCGTGGTACATGGAATATTAATATGGATACTATATTCGGAAATAGAGGTGGCAAATTATAGCAAACTTATCATTATATTCCAAGTCAAGTCCTCCAACTTCATACTACCTTAAATCATCAAAATGACAGAGTTTGTTAATGGCATTAATTGAGGATTGATTTGATTGTCATGGCAACTAAGACGAGTGGAATCCTTCCAACTGACTTTACCTTAGACAGCCTTGGAATATTCATTTCTTTGGGATTGCCAACTCTTAGATAATGTTAATCGTATTTGCTTAGAGCTTAGTCACTCAGATTTTTATAATCCTCTCAAGACTGCGAACATTTTATTCAAAAGTTAAATAACACAGACAATAGACTTGAATAAAAACAAAAAGGATGACTCTACAAGTATGAGAATTTTGTGCTTTCCATTGTTTATCTAAATTAAATCAGCACTTGAAGACGTTTGCCATTCAGTGAATTATTTGAAGGAATAACAGATATTTGTATATTTAGAATCAGCATGTTTTAAAACCTTTCTAGAAAAACAATATTTTTATTATCCTTAGTCCTTATTATAATATTGCCCTTAGTATCTACTTTCAAAGTTTATCTTGGACATCCCTGACAATCGGTGAACAAAAATATCATCAGGAAACCTGCAGCCGAATTGCGCAAGTCAATTCGGTAATTCATATAGACGGAAATCCACATCGCGTCTTTCATCTCGCACTTGATTGGTCGATTGATGGCGGTCAAACCCTGTGCCTTGCCGAATTCACTTGCACAGTTAGGCTACTGGACTTTATAGTTAATATAAGTTTGAAACCGCCAACCCACTTTGAGCAAGCATGGTGATTATTGCTATGGCTTTCCCTGTATGAGAAGCCTTTGCGCTGCAGTGGGACAGTTACAAAGTGGTTATTAGTCCAGAACTGGCATAATACAGAATTTAAAAAATACTAATGAAAATCAGAAAAAAAATATTTTTTAATAATTAAGAATTAGTTACTTTAAAATTTTGTTAACCATAAAAATAACTAGAAAATCTTCTTAGCTAGTAAAATTACTCGTTGTTTTGAACAAGAAAGAGTCTCACGTTAGCTAAAGGCCGAAGTATACAATAACTGCCGACAAATCAAAGAGTTTACGACGAAAAAGCTAATTCTACACCCAACCTCTGCAATTTCAACCAACGTGCACTTTTATTTGCAACTGAGTGGGAAACGAAATTAGAGACTTGCGACGTTGTGTTTCAGTTAGATTTGATGAGGTTTACTGTCTACTACCTAAGGTACCCAACCTTAGGTTCATAATAACCTATTCCAGATTCTATTATATTTAAATTAAGGGCCATCCATCACTTTAGTGCTGTAAACCGGTTTTTTTTTAAAGAATACTCCTTAGTAACGGCTAGGTTTGGATAAAATATGTATTTATTATTTGTGAAACACGGGTTTTTCGTGTAACTAATAGATTTGTATTAAAAAATAATTAACAACACGATATTATTTCGCTATTTTGGATACTCCTTCAAAACGACTTGCATGTTTAAAAATATTTTTACACGGAAAAATTTATGGCTAGAATTTCTTCATAACTGAAATAGCATATTTAAATCAAATATATTTTCCAAAAGGAGATTCAATATTGATATTCTAGCTCCGACAGTACTACGTTAACATTGGGGAATATATACGCCTTAAGTGTTGGACATCTTTAATTGTGTTAATATGAAACACAGGTCTAGATCCAGCAGTGGAAGTTTATTTAGCTGAAATAATAAACCTAATAAAAAGCTTAATAAATGCCTCTTGCTTTTCTGCCCTTTAGTTGACTTAAATAAAGTGAGATATACACTTTCATCAACATCGTTTTGTAGGTAGTCACTGAAAATATGTTCGTTTCAAAATGGTGAGAGGACAGTAAAGAACTCGCAACGTCGGAAAAGCGTTTCGTAGTAACTATAAAGTGAGGTTTCTGATAACGCTGTTTTCTATCCATAGCTGAAACACTGATATATTGAAAAAAATAATGCTGTAAAATGGGTAATATTGCTGTGATTCGCTTACCATTTTGTATAAGTATAACGGTGCAGCATTGAACTTATACAGAAATATATATGCTGCGGGTTCCTCAAAACAAGGGCTCGCTATTGTTCCAGGGTGAAAAAAAAAAAAAGAATGGGATTAGTATTGATTATACATACAATCGTCATGCTATGCAAACATAATAATATCACTACTTTATTGTACGTGTTTTGTGCAACAAAACCTCCTACCTTTTGTTGGCATGCCAACAATCACATGAAGAAAATGTGACCTAATTAGTAAGTACTCTTAGTGGGAGACTTGACTGACGTATCTTTATCTCCAGCGAGTGTGCATGCTTTATTATAATTACGGTATCTAACTGCTAGCCCTGACTTATCTGACCCGGCACTGCACTGGTGGTCTCCGCGGTTTAGTCATACAATAAATCATGTCCATGACTTATTTTATCACTCCTTGGTAATGCTATGTACTGTCGATATCGTTATATACCTACACAGGATAGGGGTACAACATTCCCAAACTTTAAATGCTGTTTAAAAAATCTTTATGACTGTTGTAATAGGGACGGTTTTGCGATGATCTAATTGCAATGCTGTAGCGATATCGGCAGTGAGAAGCAGGGGAAGAGGTCGAGGCTATCTACTGATAAGAACGAACTGAACAGCGGCGGGTTGACTGAGCCCAAATGACAAACAGACGACTGCTGATATGCAAGATTTGGATCAATGTTTACCGGTATTTACATTTTAAAGCCTATTTGAGTTTGGAACACGTATAAAAATGGGTGATACAAATACTGTGTTAAAATGCTCACACATAAAAGTTTCTAAACAGTTAAGCTCTCAGAAGCTGAGTATCTATCAACCTAATAAATAGCAAACAGAAAGTAAAAGTTAGAAATTGTAGATAAAGCAGTATTGGCACTTATTTCCTTTTATTGGCTGCCAGGGATACACAACTCTGAGTTAACAGGAGTTACAAAAGAGGGAGTGAGTTATGCGCTTCTATCTGGTTATATCAGGGCCACTCGTTATACAACATGGAACCGGTTACCGCCTGACGTCATCCTCCAATGCCTCCACTTATTTTTTGTGAAGTTACGATACAAAACATCGATGCAATTCCCCATGATATTTTATGGCTTCGCAGAGGAACGTAGGCGATGAAATTAGCAAATAGATCGATGCAATTTATAACGCAGAAAGAATCAAAGACCCCATATCGTTGATAGTGATCAGTTAAGTTGAAGGAACTTCGAGGAACGAAATGATAAGTGTGTATGAGAAGTTTTAATGTATTCCTAAACCGAACGCTTAACAGGGACTGGTTCTCGGATAATGGACACAAGTTATACAGCATGATGCGCAAGATGCTACATTACAGGCTGTTTACTTTACATAATCGTGTATTGCCTAATGAGATGTTACGCAAAACAGTATTTTTCCACTTACCCAAGCGGGGAACAGGATTTTCTAGCGGAATAGAGAAATTACTGGCCATGGACACTTATTCCAAACCTATATGAGTTGGATCAATATAAGAACCCGTTACCCTGATAACTTGTACTGGATAATAAAGTTGAATAATCCTGTTTTCACTGAAACTGCGTCTGTATCTCCTTCGTTTATGCTAAAGAGCAATATCTTATAGTTGAAGTGCCATCACGTCTGTGTTTCTACCGGATAAATAGAGGAAGGAATTAATGTTAGCTTGCTGTAGTCGTTTGATATTCTGGAATCGTCTTCAATTTATTACGCACTGTCACAATTGACTGCTTATTGGCTACCAGCTTCATTTTCGGTCACGTCACTGAGTTTTTCTTCTTTATTCGTTTTTATGAACGGGGTTCGCTTAAGTTGGAACTACTTGGAACTTTCCGTCGTGCATTCATTATCGGCTGCACGATCCGTTTTTTCATCCCTGACGTGGCGAGTTACCGGTTTTACGCGCTCCGTCTACCGTCTGAGCAACCCGATCTTTAGGGAAAGACCACAAGAGACGCATTTTTGTATTACGATTGCAGTATATGCTTTTGGTATTGGTTAATTTAATTAGTGGCAGTATTTGGGTATTTCGGTACTTATGGATGAAAACGGAGAACAGTCAGCATGCATTTATTTTCTAAATGTTATGCCTAATCGGCTGATTATTGACAATGTGGCAATTCTTTTAAACAGGTATATGTATAATAATTCTTTATTGTACACCAAAAATAATATTCAATACAATGTGATAATAAAGTAATGTACAAACGCGAGCTTAACTCAATATTGCTCAATGTGTATGTGTTGTGTTGTGTTTTGTGTTGTGTGTTGTGTAATACCATATTACCACAAAAGAGCTTTTTACAATTATTGCAAAAAGTGATTGCAAAAACAAAAAACTATACGTACGTTGTTTTGCTTACTTGATTTGTTCTATAAACTTTCATAATCGTGCAATATCATATTAGCATTATAACATGAAGTAAGATTAATTGGAAACCTTTACAAACACAAGCGAAGACGTAGTTAGTTTCATAATATTAAATCCTAAGACAGAAAAGCGTTCACTTTTACTTTCGGTGCAACCGCACCGTCCTCACTTCCCTCTTAAAAAGAGGAGGGATGAGGCATGTGTTTGTCTCTGTTGTTCTCGCCTTCTTGGGTATGCTGGTCTCTTTCGAACTTCCCTTTGGCATCATCCTCGGTGATACCAGTTTGGTTCGCGCTTAGTCATCGCGGGTCAGAGATAGTGGTTTCAAATGTCATTACGTTACTATCGGACTTAAGGCCTAGCGCGCACCACGATTTATTATCATGCGATTATTTTGTCGCAGGAATGCAAAGAATGAGTTAGTACGGCAGTGCGCGCACATTCGAGTAATAAATCCCAGCGATTTTAAAATTGTTTTTGTCACAATTGTCCGCGTTTGCTGGCGACACGATTATTGCGAAAGTAAACTGCAGCGTATGGAATTGTATGGTCCCGCGCGCACTGAGACAGAGATCGCCCAGTCGCTAGTCGGGCCGGCCCGGCGCCCTTTCGTATTCCGTTCTTTTGAGAATAAACATGTCGGCGCCTGCATCTCCACTGGAGTCTCTTTACGACACAGGCTAAACGTGGAACATTTGATAATTGCAATACAAACCTTTGTGGAACAAACACTTCAAAGAATGGGGTATTTCTGATAAAAGAAACCCTTAATAAATATATCCGCTGTAAAAGGACGAGTTCAGTATTGACGTTTTTTTTTCTTCTTTCCCTCCGAAGTAGTAAATAGAGACCAAATCGGTACAAGTTGCTTGACTCTTTGCACCGTTTTTTATCACAGTGCGTGCACTGTATTTTCTGCGATATTTTACAGCGCGATTCTAAAAAACGTGTCGCAAGAATTAAAATCGTGGTGCGCGCTAGGCCTAATAGTGCTTCACGACATTTGATTTTTATTCATACGTAACTTATCCATGTAACAAGACTACGAAACAAACTGATAGAATATTCTGATGCAATATTATTCTTGCCTTGACTGAAATGATTACATAATTCCATCAACAGTACGTGTTTTCCGAAGACTCTACAAAATTGAGGCAATGTTTTTTTATTTATTACGTTAGCCCCTTTTTTCTACCAAAATATATAAATAAAGATCACGTTTATCTAACAAAAAATGACCTACAATATAACGCCCATAAAACGTTAACACGGAAAAAAACATTATACCTGTGCTAATTGCAATCTTTCAAATTGATGTGGGCAAGTTTGATGGGAGTCAAATTGAACACATTTGATTTACATCTAAGAGGAATCGTTATATTTTAGAATACCCATTAATTACTGCTATATATTTAAGTGTTTTATTAAATGTCAATTTAGATCAGGCTTTATGAGTTACAAAATTCGTTATAGAGGTTACTAATAACGCTTTATACGATTTCGACCATATCCATCTACAATGCATTTCTCATGTATATGTCGAAAGATAATATTAATACGTAAGTAAGATCGTAGGTTATTTTAATATATTAGCCATTAGATTTCCTTGACTTACAAAAGCATCGATTCGTTATTTATTTTAATCAGTTTATATTGATTTTATCTCCATCCAAGCAGATGTGACCGAGTGAATCAGAATTACACGAGACATTACTGTATTCATATCTTGTATTACAGAGATTAATACTCATATATAAAAAATGTGTGTATCCAGTTATCTCGCAACCGACTTAATTAATAGTTATTCATAATTAAATAGGTATTTATATATGCAGGTGGATAATGCTTGTTTGTAAACAAAGTATTGATATAAATGTCAAGTTATTCATATAGTACGGATCCTACATGATCAACAATTTTATATATGTGTATAATACATAAATTACATACTAGATATACATAAATATAATGACTTGCGTGAATGGCATGATCGTCTCATACAAAGCTGTTATTAAAATTGAATTATTGTGTAAAGTAAAGGCCTATGGGACTTATTTATGGAGTGTTTATGAAGTATGAACAATATTCAATGGAAATAAAGGTTATGTTTTCTTTATATTACGGTCAGCAGTGAGATTTATCAGTTTCCAGCTGTGTTTCTCACAAAATCCCGAACCGACCAGGCAACGGGACATAGCTCACGAACTAGGAAGAATAATAACATAAGACTAGTGTATGGTACCTATAATTTTGATCGCGGTAGTGGTTCCTATGGAAGGCCCATATATAGCAGTGGTTGTTTGCGGTGATATAACTGAAACCGTAGCAATCCGTCTATGCTTGTAACCGAATTTCAATTTATTTATCTATGTATGTATCTATTTAAGTTCAGCTGGAAATCGAACACAACTTATCTAGGCAAAGGTTAGACAGACGAAGATCTTCGACGGATATCTGAGCAGTGGTGGCCCAGTGGTATCGACCGCGACTTACAAGTTGTAGGTCGTGGGTTCGAGCTCAGGCAGGCGCTTTACTTTGTGTACATTATTACATCACCACTGCTCTCAAAACGGTGAAGGAAAAACATCGTGAGGAAACCGGCATGTCCTAGAACCAAAAATTCGAAGACTTGTGACATCCACCAACCCGCACTGGGCACGCGTGGTGGATTACGGCCCATTCCCTCTCACAGAGAGGAGGCCTGTGTCCCAGCAGTGGGAACATTAATAGGCTGTTGATGTGATGTGATGTGTGTGTGTGTGTGACGAAGATCTTTGTATGAACTGACTTCTTCTAACATTTTCACTGAGCTAAAGTTATCTACACTAATATTGTAAAGAGGAAAGATTTGTTTGTAAGTTTCTTTGTAATGGATTAACTCAAAAATTATTTTCTTATTTAACACACGGGGGCGAAGCCGCGGAGAAAAGTTATTAATGTACACATTTGTATAGTAACTTTTAGAATTTGATTGCTAAGTAGGTTCAGGAAACAGACGTTTCTTTGTTGAGAGTGTTCAAGACGCAGGCGAAATAAATGACGTTACATTTCATGTAGACAACACTCAAAAATATTGTAGTTCTACTGGGACTACAAGGGACGGAAATGCTCAATTGCCATATTTCTTGTCACATTCATATATTCATAAGAGTTGATAAAAATGCGTCATATCGCTCTAAAAATATAAATCTTTGTCAGAATCCTTCCGCGAAGCGTCGAAAATGTTTTTCTCAAAAGTGCGTAGATAACGCCCTTGATGAAAAAAACACGATATATAAAAGAAACAGCCTGAAATGTTAGCAAACACTATCTGAATATGAAAATCAACGTCGACATTTACAAATGACAGTTGAAAAACATTCAACACAACGCAACGCAATAGTATTTCTGCTCTAAATTTTAAATTGCTAACGGCCGTGTTACATTATTTTCATAGTAATGGCTTTGGTTGCAAAACTTGAATTTTTGAGTTGTTACGTTGTGCTCTCAGATGTTATCTGACCACTATTGTTTTCTATGTTGATATGCCTACTAGCTTGATTAAAAGGTATCATTAAATTATTTCTATGAAGACAATAATATGTTTTTATTTATCTCGTGAATATATCGTCAAAACTATATGTACAGTTTGTGGAGGACTGTTTCGGTACTTGAAGAATACGTATAGTTACTGCTGTCTTCCTAAGTTCCTATAAACTAGTTAACAGATTACACAACCTGAAATGGAAAGTCTTTTCACAGTGTAGTGCTGCAATACGCGCGTTTGTCATGTTAACTCAAATATTCCCTGTTAGTCAGGAATGTAACAGCAAAATCTATTGATTGAATTGTTTGTTCACATAAACTTAATCGGATTGAAAACTTTCAACACTGTACGTTTAATTTGGCAATTCTATTGCAATTGCAAGATCGGTCATTGCTTTTGCTTTAGTTACATTAATACTTCTATTGGAGTCACATAGCAATCTTTATTTTATATTAGAAATGTCTTCACATATATCAGCTTAAATATCAGATCCACACGCTACAAAATGTGGACGTTTATTTTTGGTTACTTCTCAAACTCTGATAAGTTATTTCATCCATGTCTGTTTTTTTAACTAGGATGTCTGAGCTGGCAACGTCGCTTTTCGAGCATTCTGTAGCTTCACGTTTATCTAAAAGTTATGGAGATCTGACATTTATCAAGGGACCCCAATATTTTGTGGTAAAAAAAGGGTGGTGAGTTTTTTATATCATCTTCGAACTAACAGAAATCTTTCACCTGATATGATCCTTTCAAAGTTTTAATTCTTTACGACACCCGAGAGAAAAGGTTTTTTTACTAATTGTCACTTGGGACCGAAAAACGCTCTTATTGTTTTTTGATTGATACCAGTTTGTGACTCTGAATTTTATAGGTTAGTCCGGAGTCATGGATGCCCCTCAAGTTAAAGAGGAAAATCTACAAGTCCGTGATTAGACCTGTCATACTGTATGGATCAGATGTAGGGCTGCGAAAAAGAAGGATGAAAAGAGATTGCATGTAGCAGAGATGAGAATGTTGAGATGGATGTGCGGAGTGACGAGAATGGATAAAGGTAGAATGCATATTATAAGTTGGGGAATTACATAGCTGATAACAATGCTTGGCTCAATGCTAGTCCTGCTCCACAATCCACAACAACTAGGGTACAAAAACAAGTGATAAGCAGAACATTATTGTTTTGAAGTATTGTTAGACCTGCTAAAGACTGTATGAATATATTTGTATTGTATGTTTTTTTTTTTTTTAGTATTGTATAACTGGACAGCACATGTGTGAGTATTTTGTACCAACTGTAAATCTACCAATTACTATATCTATATGACGTTCGTTGAACTGTGTGTGTTCTGGCAGTTGAGTGTGCCATGCTCTCTCTAATGCCTCTCTGATGGTGGCACATGTGTTGGATCATTGGGTTCCCTTCATGATGGTTGAGCTGAGTGGTGCCGATCCAGGCGTCATGTTCGTCAACGGGCGCCATCAGTTGGGATTGGTCATAAGTTAGCTGCCTGATGTAACGTATGTTACTATTGTCGTGTCAATCTAAGAAGTCGGATTTGACAGACCATAATAAAAGAGTTGGAGAGTAAGGCCAAAGAAAAGATAAATGGACTGTGTGAGGAGTGTCATGAAAGAAAAGGGAGTGATAGCGCCGTCCCCAAGTAACATAGGATAAGGGCAGGAAGATGGTGAGTCTGGAGTCAGACAGGCTCATCATTGACGAAAAATAACAAAATAATCAGCTGTGCAAACTACGGCTTGTTTTTTGCAAACATCGTGACTTTAGGGCCTTGTGTGGTGGCCATATTTCAAATTCAAGGACCTCCTTTGAAGATTACATTTTATTTTCAATTTCTACTAAATTCTTATCGATCGAATCTATATTCCGCAAGTAATTCGATCCACAGTATTAGTCAGGAGCCAAGTAAATTCAAACGACACCGGACTGGTAGTCAAACATTAGTAAGCAAGCAGCGAGCACGTCCAAGGTCAATTGCTCCACGCAACGCACCATCACTTCCTCGTTGGCAAGCAGCGAGCCGCTTGAGCAACCACCTCTCACTAGAATTAGGCTCCCGGTTACAACACGACACATTCACACACATCAAGCCACTGCTTAAACTCAAATCACTATATATATGCGCACCTATCGACGATTTTTTCTATACTACCAAGATTAAAGATTGCCTCGTGTTCGGCATTATGAATCAACTTCTGCTTGATTCGATGAGCTGTTGACTTATCGAGGAATTCGAATATTTGAATTGTTCTTCAGAAAAATAAATTGATTGGTTGAATGACGCTGTATTATTTTCACCAAGTGAATGGCGTTAATGTTAAGTTCGTTTCCTAATCTTTGAATGGAACAGATTTTTTGTTAGCGCCTAATGTTTAATTGTTATCGCTTTTTAGTGTTACCTACTTATTTATAAAACCGTTTTGTCATGGCAGGTCTTAGATTTAATGGAACTTTACTCAAACGATTTAATTTATATGCCAATGTGTGTTCGCCGATCATCTGTCACTGGCAGCCTCGAACATATTAGAAAACATACTGTCATATTGAATTAATTGTATCTTTAATCTAATACATATTTGAATAGCATTAATATTTCCCATTTGTATAATATAATCAAAACGCGAAATCTAGTCAATAAATCATAAGTATAATGGTGCATTATGATTGGTTAATTAACTGCATTTATAATGTCGTGTTTTATAGATAATGGTAGGCATATGAGCTATTATGTACACTGAGAGTGCAACACACTGGGGTTGCGATTGCTAGTAGGTATCATTAATTAAACTCTGTTTGACAAACACCGCGCCCAACTTTTTTACTATAAGGAGGTCTGCACATATTTGCACCGTAACAAAACAATACATTCTGCAAAGTTGACTCATCATCATCATCATCATCATCATTTCAGCCGAAAGACGTCCACTGCTGGACATAGGCCTCCCCCAGGCGTCGCCACATAAAGTTGACTCATTTTGTCAAATTATGATCAGTAGTTTAGAAGTTTTGAGGGAACAGATGAACATAAATACATACCGGTTATAAACTTTATTAGGTTTGGACAGGCAGTCTTTATATATGTAGGTAATTAATTAAGGGTTAAGGCTTTTTACACTAAAGAAAAAAAAAACTTCTTCAGTTTAAGTCTATAGGAGGTACCTCCAAAAAAAAATATGATTTCATTTTGGCACTTTGACGGGATTATTAATATGTATATCCATGCCAAATTATAGCCTTCTGGTACTTAGATTCTCTGAGCTAAGCTGCGAAAGGACAGACGGACAGAGCGAAACTATAAGGGTTCCTTGTTGACTTCGGAACACTAAAAACCATATATCTTACAAGTACTTTCCGTTCTAAAAAGATTAACTCATTCAATTAATCATGATTCACTTCGGCATCCGAATCACGACTGTATAAAGACAAAAATCCAATTAATTATGATCAGTTCCAAGAACCGTTAAATAGGTCAACGGTTGAAGTTTTTGTGGGACTGAAAATATCATAGAGCTTTGTTTTAGTTCGAGGAACGAGAGGGCTTTATGGACCAAAGAAGATGCCGAGGTTTAGGGCCAAAAAAGTATAATTTGAGTTTAAAAAGGCAGCAATTGAACTCAATTAAGCAAAATAAATGAGTTTATAAAGAATAGTTGGACTTTAAACCTTCATTAGCGATATTAACAGAGGGATTCACCCGGAACAATAAATGCTGCGAATTGACATAAGAACTTCGCAATATTTATTTTACTATAGGTTTAGCACCTGTGCTAAAACGAACAAATATTGTATTTGTAAGATATAAATTATTTAGCGATTGCATTTAACACAACAAAACAAACCGGTGAATATGTTAATCTTGTAATAAAACAAATTAACATTAACATTGTTGTGTGTGCCTTTTATCAGCTCCGCAATGAAATTCAAGGCTGACACCGGGTGTCATGTTGTCCAATACTTGATAAACTAGGAACAAAGCACGCTAACTGTGCCCGCAGCCCCGCACTGCCCGCGCGGCTCGCAGGTTCATTCGCAAGCAGTGTCGGCTATTTCAAATGAAAACGAAATAAAATACGTTGAAACATGACAACGACTAGAATTTTAATTCAGTTTAAGTTTAACTTTGAGATTATCTTGGAATGTAAGACTAGGTACATAAAATTAGTCATATATTACAAACCTAAACTGATATGATTCAAATCTTATACTTATGTAGACATCAGAATGAATAAAGAAACAGACGATCCGTAGACTTAATAATACGTCGTCTCACAGGCCTTATAATAACTTCGGGCTGTGTTTGAGTTGAAGTAGTCCGTTTAATTCCGAGTTTGAACTGAAGTTTAATTGGGTAGCTCTCAGAATAGATAATTGTGAGATAGACTGAGTCGCAGTGCGCCCGGCGGAATACTAAATACTAATCCTGTACATCTTCACGACCCAATTGTGGATCTTCTGCATTCTAAGTCCAAGAGAGCAGCCAGTCAGATCTTGATAGGTATTACTTGCTGCTATGATGCACTATTTCAAAATACAAACCCAGTTTGTGATGGGTTTGCTCTTGACTCTAGTCTAGGTCAGAGGTGACAGAAACAGAGTCGACGATGGAGCGAGCTTACCCAGAAGATGCCTGTTCACTCTAACTTTGAAGAGATTTGGGTTGAATGCGTTCGGGAACACAGACGCAGGTAGTGAGTTCCATTCATTCGCTGTGCGCATTATGAAGGATGTTTGGAAGCGCTTGGTGCGAATTGGTGGAATGGCAACATGGTAAGGATGGTAATTTGCAGTGCGTCTAGATGTCCGATGGTAGAAGGGGGCAGGGCGATGAGGACATGGAGTTCTTGAGCACACTCACCGAAGTACAGTCTGTAGAAGACCGACAAGCAGGCAACTTTGCGGCGATGAGCCAAGCCAACTGTTTCATTTGGGGAGTACTAATATTTCACGTTCCACTTGGAATTCTATTTGTATGCTACTGAAATGTTTGAACCCATTAGGTTATTGCATACGAGGGCTCATATCATGCTAATATATGGGCCTCATGTTGGCAATACTCGAAGTTTCTGTACATGCTCCGCAAACAAGAAGGATTGCCACAGTTATACACGAAAATATTTGTGCGATATACCAGAAAACATATTCACGTAATTATACGTATTTAAACAATTGCTTTGAAATAAGTAAATATTATTCAAAATTATATATCATTCACCAGATATTACACAACACATTGGTTTCCGGTGCCTTCTGGGAAAATGCAAATTAAAATTCTAGGTTACTCATTTTCGTCAAGTCATTTCAATGTTCAGTTACATGACGTGGCGCCAGATGACCTAGAATTTGTGAGGAATCAGTTTTCTTAGGGATGTGATGCGATTGAATAATATGTAGCGAAGAAAACGTTGAGTGGGAATGTGGCAGAATTAACGATGTATCTTCCATCATTTTTTCCGCCCCACATTTACAAGACAATAATGGATAGCAAAGAGATGATGCCAAATAAAGAGGGATAAGATCAGTACGCTGATGGTCTTCCTCATAATCTTTGTTTCTTATTTTCTTTATGTTGAATAAGCGAATTCGTAGTGGTTTGCTCTTATTTACTGCTATTCATGCGTGCCGCAGTTTATTAGCAGAGACACTAAAGCATTTTAAACATCTTGGCATGCTCGTAACCCCTAATTACGAGCCGCGCAGCTCTCCGTACGAGTGCTTCAAACAAAAGGTTTCAACACATTTATACATTGTGCACTTAATAAAACAAGGTGTAGGGTGCCGGATGTTTGCCCAAAACAAACGCACGCCAAAATAGCTTTGGATGTGGTCCCAATATGTAGTCTTTGTTTCAGAATTCGAGCGTTATTCAGCAATTAATGTATAAATAAACACTTTTTACGTGCCTCGTGATATAGCAATTCTTTCATTTGTTTTATATGCAAATATTTTGAACGAGTTGATAAGTTGGAATACACTGCGTGTTTGGTTCGCTGCCGCTGGCGAGTCGCGAGAGGTACTACATAAATGCGGTACGCACAGAGGTCTGAGATACTTGCTTCATTATTGTCTCTTGGACCGCATATAATTGCATTCCAAGCATGAATGTGTAGGACCGCGCTCCGTGAAATTGCCGGCTACAGGCAAATTCAAACATTGCTGTACTGATTCTCACACATTATAAATTGATAAATTTCGAGTGCGCGTGTTTATAGAAAGCAAAACGGCATTCGAATGACTATTATATTGAAACTTCTGGCCTTTGTTGACTACTACATTTAATTGAACGTTCCTCGATGGATGGAGAAGCATTCCATTCAACTCGTTCTCTTTATGCTATGTGACAGGTGACATACTGCCGGTAAGCCGTTTATGCCTTCAATGGTAAAACATTGACATGTAGGAAAAAAATACGCATTCAGAATGTGTTAGTAAACATAGTGGGCACGCAATACGCGCGTTGCGTAGATGATCAATTTTAACATTTAAATTGGTTATTGAGAACAAAGGGGCATATATGTTTATAACCCAGCCCAAGGTTAGATTTTGATTGTAACGTGACTGGAGGCGCCACAGGTACAAGTCAATTCGAAGTTAATGACGACTGTGAAGTTCTCTTCTCGCGTGACACCCGCTGTCACGCTGCTACTACGCAGTGATTCGATGAGTGTTCCGAGCCGTCTTTAGGTTTGATTATACCTGTAGGTGCCTTCAGATTCCACCACGTGGCAAATTGGCGTTACAATAAGATTTATATCGGCAATATTTTTTCCTCTGGTCATTATGTTCCGATGAATAATACCGTGAGATACAATAATGTCTACACTTTTGTTTAACATTTGTATAACCTTCAATATTGTACGCTAATTTGAGGATTAAGAAGACCAGAGTTTGAAGTGCGTGTGAATATTAAGGCATGGGATCTCGAAAGAGTTTAAAAAAAACTTATATGTTTATAATCCTCATATTTTCTAGTGATTTATTTATCTGGCTTAGAATCTGTTCTAATTCTTCTTAAGAGTCGTATTTAAGATCTTAAATACAATAATCCCATGCAATCCGTACCTAAGTCAAGATATTCTCAAGTCAACGACAGACTAAATGTCCATCCATACTTCAAGCGCACTTCTATAACAGAACTTACCAATTAAAAATAAACAATAGTACAATTACGATTATTTGACAACATGATCACCTCTTAATGATATATGGACTGATATTATTGTGTAACAATGGCAATCTCTTATCATATAATCGATACATTGTTAATTCTTCATCAATAACTCAATTAAGAACTCGTAAAACTTACTTCCTCGAACTTAACCCAATAGGAGAAAGGCACGGAATGTTTTTAGCTTCTTATTAAAATCTAGAAAGGTAGCAGACAGACGGTAGCTGGGACCTTTCATAGTAAATACCGTTCAGTGAAATTATATAACGATTTGTCGTCATAATCACTTGGCTTATAGGTTGGCTATCTTATAAAGTTACCGTTTTATGCTAGTATTAAATTATCTGTGCCAGAGCAAAGGATGATGCTTCATGGTTCAGCCCACAGATATAAATCTAACTAGATAACGCAAGTCCCTTCATCTGTCTGAAAACCAAACGTACCAATTTTTCAAACACAATTTAAAATAGTACATTGTGATACAAGGGTGGAAAGTAGAGCTGTCATTAACAAGCCGCAAACGTACGGAATCATTCATTTTTCCTCATATAAAATCTATTCCATTTTACTCTATGTATGAAAACTCCTTGCTACTAAACTTTTTTAAATTGACTTATAACTAAAGGCGCGTTTTTGCAACTTGACATATTTTTTTTTACAACGAAATCAGTCTATACAGCCTATTCGATTTTAGACAAATGTTGATGTGAAAATAATTAAATTAAAACTGGTAATTAAATATATTAAACAACCATTTAAAAGGCTTTTGAGAGTTCAATGCTAAAACGTACGGAATCATTCATTTTTCCTCGTATAAAATCTATCCCATTTTATTCTACGTCTTGCTACTAAACTTTTTAAATTGACTTATAAATTTAAAACTAAACTGCAAAACTAATGATCGAGCTCGTAAACAAAAGTCACGACCGCGTAACAGAAAGATGCCTGTGCATAAGATTTAATTTTCGAATCATAATTATAGCCTCTGAAAGTACGCCATGTTTAACAACTGTATTGAAATAGTACATTGTGATACAAGGGTGGAAAGTAGGTTATTGCAAACGAGCTGTCATTAACAAGCCCGAGCCGAAGGCGAGGGTTTTTAATGACACGAGTTTGCAATAACCTACACGCCCGTGTATCACACGATATTTTTCAATACAGTTGTGGGAAATAGTAAAAACAAATCAAAGAATTAGCTATGTTAATTCACAAAAAAATTAAACGCGTTTTTGCTACTGGACATATTTTTTTTACAACGAATACAGCCTACACAGCCTATTCGATTTTTGACAAATGTTGATGGGAAAATAATTAAATTGAAACTGGTAATTAAATATATTAAACAACCATTTAAAAGACTTTTGAGAATTAAATGCTAAAACGTACGGAATCATTCATTTTTCCTCGTATAAAATCTGTTCCATTTTATTCTATGTATGAAAACTCCTTGCTACTAAACTTTTTAAATTGACTTTTATCTAAAGGCGCGTTTATGCAACTGGACATTTTTTACAACGAAAACAGTCTATACAGCCTATTCGATTTTAGACAAATGTTGATGTGAAAATAATTAAATTAAAACTGGTAAATAAATATATTAAACAACCATTAAAAAGACTTTTGAGAGTTCAATGCTAAAACGTACGGAATCGTTCATTTTTCCTCGTATAAAATCTATCCCATTTTATTCTATGTATGAAAACTCTTTGCTACTAAACTTTTTAAATTGACTTACAAATTTAAAACTAAACTGCAAAACTAATGATCGAGCTCGTAAACAAAAGTCACGACCACGTAACCAGAAAGATGCCTATGCATAAGATTCGATTTTCGAATCATAATTACAGCCTCTGAAAGTACGCCATGTTTAACAATTGTATTGAAAACAAATTTACTAACTCATGAAAGAAAACATTTCCAATTCCTCGGCCAACTTTTTCTACTACAGTTTTTACAGCTCAAGGTGGCATAGTTAGGCATTTTTCTAGATTTCGGTGGAATTCCGGTGCCGATAATGCTAAATGAAAAGCTCAAATTGATCGTAGTTTTACTCCGTTTTTTGAGACGCGTAGTACAATCGCGTCATCTTGTTAAATTTATATCTGTGGTTCACCCCTTAATCGAAAGCCGTATAATATCTGCCAATTTACAATAGTTAAGATCTCTTGAGTACTGCTTGGGTACAGTACAGGTCATTGCAATGATCTTTGCTTATTATTAGGCACTTGAATGAGTTTTCAACAGCCAATGACATCACTTGACTGTTGTTTAATTTATGACACATCTATAATTTCATTTCAGAAACTGGGGTTTGCCCATTTGAAGGTACGAGTTCAAATCTCTTGAACAAAGCGTTGGTACGGATCACAGCAATGATCTTCTCCTCTCACACTACTCGTACCATAAGTAAAATTCCCGTTCAGATATCACACTCAGATAACTCTTTTCGTTTCTAGTCCAGCACCTGTAGCCAAGTTGACAATCTACAATCGATAACGCTAGTAGAAAACGAATCAATGTAAGGGAATGACACATCTGAACGTTAAGTCACGTGGTCGGACCATACAAATAGAAGACGTTAACGATTGTAGAAAGAGATTCGATACGAAATTATTGGAACTTGGCTAGGGGTCAGGACGCGGAAGTAAGTTTCGTGAAGTACAAGTTACAAGATAAACCGAATATAGGTACAAAGAAGTAGAACTGATCATTCATGGAAGCCAAGCATCTTCCGTATGTACAGTTAAATAAATAAATTATTCATCAACATAAGTTTGAACGTCACTTTTCTTGTACCTACGTCTATAAATGACAAGATCTATCGGTCCACATGGCAGTTTTAATTTACTCAGAATTGTTTTCGGTGTTAACCAATTAATTTATTTGACTTTACATCGTAAATACCTACTTGATTCACTAATAGTTCTTCAATGTTTTTTGTAAGCTTGTGTTACATTTACATCCTTATAGGCCATGAGTAGCAAAAACGTCTGCTAGGCGGAATGCAAATGTCAAAGAGCTATTTTCAGAATAATTTGTTTCTAATGCTGTCATGCAGAACGACATAACAGACTCAAATGATTTTGAACCTGTTTAATTGGAATATTTTATATGGATCCGGATATTATATCATAGGTCAAATTGGAATTCGTTGTAGTTCAATCTTTGTAGCAATAGGGTAGTTTACTGAAAATTTGTTTTTTGTCCGTCACGTAGATTAATAAAAAATATTGGACAAGTTTTTTTTTTTGCTACTTAAACATAATGTGACGACGATATAATGCGTTGAAATTTCATGTGACGTCACGCTGCTAGAACACTTTATACTGCCTTAGTGACGTCACAAGCCCTCACTCCTGAACTTTGATGCGCTTTAACTTAGCAAAAAATACGTGTCCAATATTACTTGATAATCACACTGACGGACTAAATAGAATTATCATTTTTCTACCCAGGAAACATCCCTAGTACTTCACGGCTGTATTTCCCAAAGGGCAGCAGAGTTCTATCTGTAGTACACCCACATGTCTCGAGTTATGTTGGTGGCTAACCTTCTGCTGGTAAAAATATTTAAGAACACAACAGCTCTTTGCCTGAAGAACCCAGTACAACTAATTCAATCCAGCACAGGATTCTTCGTCTTATAGATGACAAGCTTTCAGATGCAGATGAAAATCAACAACATTATTTGTGAGAGGCATCAACTCTAGGTTGAGTATATTGTAAATACGAAGTAAATTAAGCTAAATTTCAGTGTTATGTCAAAACAGATGATTAAGTTTTTGAAGTCATGCTTTCTTATAAATAGGACTGAGATACCATACCACAGATCATAGTTTCTATGATCTGTGATGTATACCAATGATTTCGAACTAGTTTAACAATAAGAGCAATTCTGATTTACGATTTGCTAATTCATTTGGCAGCTTAATAACAATGCGGACGGTTGGCAAATTATAGTTCACATTTGTTGTAGACAGTTCATATCTATCTACTTATTATCTTAAACTTTAATACATATAAACTATTTAATTGGTCCAGTATTAGAATCACGGTATATTGGACTCTATCAACTGTTAGAGTTGATTTTATTATCTGTTTGAGGTTAGTAACATAATTTATGTTACTAAGGATAATTACTTGGGATTTGCCACTTACTGACGTCTTATCAAATGCCCATTGTTGTACTGAAAAATAAATAAGAAAAAACCGGCCAAGTGCGAGTCGGACTCGCGCACGAAGGGTTCCGTACCATTATCGCAAAAAACACGTTTGTTGTATGGGAGCCCAACTTAAATTTTTATTTTATTCTGTTATAGCGGCAACAGAAATACATCATCTGTGAAAATTTCAACTGTTTAGCTGTCACGGTTCATGAGATACAGCCTGGTGACAGACAGACAGACGGACCGCGGAGTCTCAGTAATAGAGTCCCGTTTTTACCCTTTGGGTACGGAACCCTAAAAATGTAACACAATTAAAGATCTGAGATTTTCCATCCTTGAGAGCGATTCATCACAAAGTTCTCAGAAACCGTTTATAACTGTCAAAACCAGTTAACATAATATAAAACCGACTAATTTGGGCAAGTTTATTTAATCATTCCGGAGGCATGTCTCTTATTATAATAACTTGAATTATAATATTATTACAAGTTTAGGACAAAAAACCTCAAGTGACGTGTTGTGAATCCTTGAATCTCTATAAAAAATCTTTTTGCTACTTCCTCATTGTTTTTTAGCATAACTAGAAGCTTTATGAAGTCAGTAGTCCGATCGAATATCCGGGTCAAGTTGAATAATGTATCGTAATTATCTGCGAAAAACTATATCGACTTATATTTTTAGGTTTTTCTATCATGGAACAATGTGAGGAAATACTGTTGTCGGTACACACAATCTCTTGGGTATACCATATTCAAACAAGGTCGCATAAGGTTAAGTGTACCCCGGCGTTAAAATAAATACCTATATTTAATGAACCTGAACATATAATTTTCAAACGGTTGATTGTCGGTGTTATAACAATCGCATAACATTCTAAATGCTTAATCACTTTCGTAATCGTTTCGTTTGTAAGGCTGGGTTCACACGACAGCCATACAGATCGATTTTCTTTGTATCATGTATTGTTTTCTCGGTATTTAATAGTGTCATAGTGTGTGAAATGCTTCTATTATCTGCGTTATTACAATAATTAAGTTGTTTCATAAACATAACATTACCTTCGAGAAAATTTGCGGCAATTTGTTATTTATTGACCGTTTTCCCGAAACTTTTCTTTGTGTTTTATTTGGTTAGACTGTTAACGCGAGTAAAACGGACTTATCTGACTCATTCTGTTATTTATTATTTGGACAATAGTAAAGAGACTGGAGCCTTTTTGAATAAAGTGTTAATTGTTAAGCAAATGAGGAGGTGTGGAATGAACAGTTCAGTTACCCCGACTCGAGATGGTTTTCCTTCTTCATCAACGACTTTTTTCTTGTGACTATTTGCTGTTTGTTTTATTAGACGATTCTTATATGTTTATTAATATTAGCGCCTAGGCGGATGTACTCATTCCATAATATAATTACTCAATACAACTATAAATAGATAACTCATGTTTTGTAGGAGTACATTACCTATTCTTTATATCTTAGCAAAAAGTATTTCCACAATCCGAATGACGATTACATAAAACAACTAGGTACGTATGTTTGATAAATAATATTGAAACAGAATTGTTTTGTTTTACAATATACAATTAACAGCTTTTCATTGATAAATCAATAAGAATAGTCTGTACGGGTAATAAAATTGTATAAATACGACACAAATATTACTCTGACGTCATCAGAATCGATGCAGACAGTTATTAGAACCGTTTCATAAACAGACTTACGTTCAAACAGCACGACATTATTTCCTTATGCAACCGATAAGCAGATAGAGCATAAAATTATCTAACATTGTATGCCGGATCAATCACCTATGAATCGAGCTATGGCTATAAATCGGTCATGGCATGCGATCGCAACAGTTCGTAAAGCGTAGGATTTAACGACCATCGGCACAGACGAGTTGCATAATGCACTGTGCATATATTACTCACCCATACCTACCAGTGCCTGCAAATATCAGTAAACACTCCTCGATAAATCAAGAGCTAAATACTCCTATCATTGAAATGGAAATGATAATTCAGTTTCACTTTTCAATAGCCATATCTTTCGTTCATATAATTATATAGATACAGCTGTATCGTAATGAATATCCACTCGAAGTCGGAACAGAGTTTAGGATTCCGTTTCACGGATTGTTGAACTATATCAACAAAATCGAAAGCGATTAGGGAAAGATTGGAAATACTTGGGAAATGTAAAAGTGAATTCCGAGGAGGGTAGTCTGAAGTTTTACTCTTTTATTTGTAATTGTTTCAGACTTCTCAGAAGTGCCGACAGAGTCGGAAATTATTCCAAGGGAACATACGCCCGGGATAAAATAGTAGATTGTGCACCAAGGGGATAAAGAAGTGTCTTACGTCATCATCTGCCTAGGTTTTAACCAACTGTATTGGGGTCGACTTTCAGTCTAACCGGATAAAGCTGGGTACCAGTGTTTTACATGGAGCGACTGCCTATCTGACCTTCACAACCCAGTAACTGGGTAACACGATAACTCTTGGCTAGACTGGTGTCAGATCTCAAGTTACTGACTACCAGTAACGACTGTCAAAGATCTTCAAAATTCAAATGACAGCCGGAACGTAAGCCGTTGGTCCCGGCTGTCATTTGAAGATTGAAGACATGCTTACCGAGGCACGGCAGAAACTCGCTATGTAAATATGGTCACCCATCCAAGGACCTTGAAGATCGACCTGTGCGGCTGTTATTATTTAACCACGAGCTGTCACATGTCTTCGAATGTTTGGTTCTAAGACATGCCGGTTTCCGCACGATGATTTCCTTCACCGTTTTGAGAGCAGTGGTGATGAAATAATTGACACAAAGCAAATCGCCTGCCTGGATTCGAACCCACGATCTACGAACGTAAGTCGGGGCCGTTACCACTGCACACTGGGCCAACACTGCTCTCGGGCAGCTGTCACGGGCGGCATATTGATCCCTGAGCGTAACGAGGGACTCTCGAGTTATGTAGAATCCTGTGTGAAGCTAGGGGTACAAGCTGCCCAAGGCGATGACAGGCTTTATCCCATAGAAGCATACTCTACTTTTCACACCTTCTGCGAGACAATAATAAGCCAGGGCTCCATACATTAAGTATTTATTTTGTAATTAATATAAATCAACAGTTAATATTGATGTTGAACACATTAGTCCAGTTATGGACGGATAGTGTAACATTTTTGTTCGGTACATTTATGGATGGAAGTTGTGGTGGAATTTAGTTCAGTACTCAAAGGTGTAGAAACTTGTGTTTGGGTTTCATTTTGGATCGTGAACATTTCTTTTGTTTTTACATTCCTTGAAATCGCGCCTCTTTTTACCCGACTGCCGAAGGAGGGTAATGTGTTTATCAGTCTATGTATGTATGTATGTATGTATGTATGTATGTATGTTTGTTCCTATGTGGCGTTCCAGAGACCAAACGCGTTGACCGATTTTGATGATTCATACGTCAATCGATTCGTCTTAACCTTGCGAGTGTCATAGGCTACATTAAAATTGGAAAATAGAAAAATGGCGGCTTTTGGGCGCCATATTATGGGGGGCCAATTTTATTTTAACTTCCAGACCCATCGTGTGGGGTATCAAAATAAAGGGTTTTTAGAGGCGATTTCAAAAATATATAACACTTATATATTTAAATGTACCTAATTCGAAAAAAATGTTAACTAAAAAGTTATAAATAAAAAAGTTAATTAAAAAAATCAAAATACCCGACTGCTTAAAAAGCGAACTAAAAAGACGTAAACAAGAAGAAAATCATGCTGTGCAGTCGGAGGATACATCTGGTTTTGGTCAGCCAGCTCGCGAATATGTATCCTCCGACTGCACAGCATGATTTTCTTCTTGTTTACGTCTTTTTAGTTCGCTTTTTAAGCAGTCGGGTATTTTGATTTTTTTAATTAACTTTTTTTTATTTGATTTCTGTTTATGATGGCCAGTTCGATTTTCGAACAAACCTCTTCATGGTTTTCCACGAGTTTCCACACGAATTTGACGTTCCAATTTAAATCACTTTACTACCTTGGCAGTTTCATACAACTTTACCTGCCTAGGAGGTAATGCTTTACTTTACGTTGATATTGCATTGTATATGTAATTGGACATTATCGGGCAGGTGGCGTGAAAAGTATCATAATATGTCCTATTCCAGTACATGCTATTCCTGTATCTCAAGTCTCATCCTTATCAGTTCAGCCGTTACGAATTTTACGTCTGGGTTATAGACAGAAAGACTGAGTTATTTTTGCCTTTTATTAGTACCTATGGAGTAAAAATACATACCTACTAGGCATCTGGGCCAAGGCACAGCATTTGATATGTAATTCCTCTAATGTAAATTTGGTTGGCAACTTGTTATCATTGGAGGCTGCCTAAATTTTATGGTATAGTAATTATTATTTAAAACTAGCTTTTCCCCGCGCCTTCGATCCCGTGGCCCACCCCACAGAACCCGTTTTCGGGATAAAAAATTGCCTATTCTCAGGCATATTGTAGCTTCTACTAATGAAAGATCTTTTAAAATCGGTTTAGTGGTTTTTGAGTTTATCCGTTACGAACAAACTTACAAGCAATAAAATCTTTATAATAATATTGGTGTTTGTTCTTTTTCGTTATTTATTTTGGCTTGACACTGACCTGCAAGAGATAAGCATAAAATTATCATTGATATTAGTTAGTATAAATAGTTTGTACGTCTCTGTTAATTATTAGTTTACAGAAGACATCAAGCTGCCTTTTCGAAGACAAAGACGTAAGTTATAAAATAATATCCATCAATGTAAAAGTTTATCACTGTTCTTGGTCAGTAGCAACAATTGTAACACTTGACCTACGAAATAGCGTTTTTATTACTTACCATGCTACGAAATAATGTTGATCAATTTTCTATCTGTGGGTTTATATATTTGAAACTTGGTATAAATACTAACCTAAGTAAAACATTTATTTACATAGATATAAGTACATACAGTGTATAAAATACTTAAATAACTAAGACTACAAATATATACATTTTAACCAAAAACTCCTCCACATCGTTGTCCACTGGTAATGTACCCAAAAGCCTGGCAGCATTGCCACGTTGTATGGCAATGCCGTATGTATGTATGTATCATTTTCTATCTTAGCAGAAAACTGCCTGAGTCTGGTTTTCAAAAGCATCTTTAGTTTACGTAGTAACATCCCTAATCTGTGCTTGAGTTATGATTTGAGCTGTCACTAAGAAAATGACAGCTTTGTTAGATTGAAAATTAGCAAGAAATAATATTGTGAAGTTTTATTAGTTGTGTCTTCGCAAGTGGGTTGAAACATATAGTTTGATGCGCTTGGGCATTTGTCATTACACTCTCTGCTCCCTAACACGGCTCGGCAGGCTTATTACGTATCTTTTGCAAGAGCAAAACGATAGCGATCAAACGATTTATGTCATAAAAGTCGGAATTACCTGCAGTATAGGTATGGTAGGTCCTACACAATCGTTTGCTAATCGCTCGCTGTTTGTCAAATGCACTTATTTAAAAAAAGAACCGCCAATAACTTTAAAATTTCTGTATGGAAGAGCAAGTATTGCGGAAAAATCGCTATCGTTTTGCTCTTGCAAAAGATACGTAATAAACCTGCGGGTGTCAATTCCGCTTCGACTTCAATTACAAAGTTTGCCCACTTACGAGTATACATTACACTTCACTTATACACTATATTATAATGTTGTGTTTAACAAATTGATTTATTAATTATATTATAACTTTTTAATTTTGATTTTACACATTATAATCTAGTTTTTATTTGTTTCAGAAGTAAATAATCCAAAATGATGAAAATGAAGCATTTGTTAATGTTCTTAGTGATTATCGCGATGTTAGCTTGCATTGCTTACGGAGAACAAACATGCAAAATAATTGGTGAGAAAGTAAGTAATAACGATACATAAAGATACAGGATTATCTTAGAGGCTCCACCGCTTAATAAACAGAATTTAAACTTTTATGCTGGTCTGTAAACTTTGCCGAAAACAAAACATTAAAAAATCGGTTTATTTTGTATTGGTACATACAAATCTTTTTTTTTATCTATTATAGGCTCGCGCTTGACCACTATCTCACCTGATGGTAAGTGATGGTGTAGTCTACGATGGAGCACGCTTGCCTAGTAGTAACCTATTCACTCTTGACTTAAAGACCCCTAGATTGTAGCTATCGGGAAACAGAGACGCCGGCAGGGAATTCCACTCCTTAGCTGTACGCATAATAAAAGTATTGTTAAAACGTTTAGTGCGTATGGGTGTGATGTCCACCATGTACCGATAGCGCATCGCCGTACGTCTGGTATTCCGATGATGAAACGGGCTATGCGGAATTAGATCATGCAATTCCATCGCACACTCCCCGAAATGCAATCGTTAAAAAATTGACAAGCTGGCAACTCGGCGACGATGTTCAAGACTCTGGAGCTTTGAGATAACCAGTGCCTCATCGCCGATGAGCCTCTTGGCCCGCTTTTCGTATCCAAAGTCTCTGATGCAAAATTGACACATGAGAATGATATAATAACAATTGACAACGATATATTATCAATGCATGCAAATGTCAAATTACTTCTTTTAGAGCTTATTATGCCTCCTGATATAATTATATAACTCCTTTAGACCTATTACAGTATTTCAGACTATAATAGTTATATATAACATACCTTAGGAGGCCTAATAAGAGTAATTTGACATGTATGTTTAAGAAAGAAGTTATTTGCTTTCGCCAATTTTGTCTCAGAGATAAAAAAACAGACTTGAGATACGGTTTGAATAAATGTCAAACTTGTAATATTAGATAGATAAAATGTTAGACCCTTTTTTTACAAAAAACTGTTACTACAAAGACGAATAAACTTCATATAGAATTAATGAAAAGTTCATATAACTCCTTAGGAATTTAGTGAAATATTCTTTAATTAACGAGTGATTAATAAGCATGTTTTTTTTTTGCAGTGTAACCTCTTCTAAAGAGGACAGTGTTGCAACGGCATGACGTGTAGACTTGCTCCAAGTCTCAGTCATGGTCAATGTGAACTTTAAAAAAAAATCTACGAATGAAATTTATGTAATATTAAGTGAACAATTATGATGTAGTAATAAAAAACATATAAAAAGGCGTTTTTTACTAATGCCCTGCAATAAAAAATCTATCTTAAATGAGATGGACACAACTCTGTTTTAAGATTTTCTCTGCTTTTAGATGTCTTTCTGATTTCTTATGGTTATGAAATAGTTGGCGGAATTAATGTATATAAATGGTACTAAACTCAACTGCTAAAGTTGAGTATAACATACAATGTTAACTATGGCAATAGGTATGATAACCTCTAATCTGTCACAGTTTTTGGGGTACCAATGCCGAAAATGAGATCAGATTCAGACGCATCAAAAGCAACATTTTCGCCATTAGAGCCCTATCCATTCTGCTTTTTTTGTGGCAAGAGCGATGAGTGTTGCAATGTAGTGACTTGTAGAGTCGGACACAGTTTACAGTTATTGCTTAACTTGAAAATTAAAAGGAAAATAACTGCAATGGAAAACATTCAGATGAAATAAATTGTAGTTGTGTTTTGTGGTTTAATTTGACGATAATTATTATGCACTCGGGTTAATATAGATTTTGTGATTTTAAATCTACTTCTTTATGATTCTGATTTCCTGGTGGTTTCGAGAGTCACTTATGATACCAGCCCTAGTTTTTGTAAATTCATTATTGCCCTGGTGAACGGCGAAAAATCTAACTGAGCCCCCAGACGGTCTTAGACTAAATACAAATTCATCATAATCAATCATAACTGCTTTCCCGACCAACAATTTAAATAAAACAAAGACTAAATGTTGCTCAAAATTAAGCTTAATCTCACTGCGAAAATCCCAATGAAATAAGTTAAGTAGTTTCGGAGATTCGCGTGAACAGTCAGACAGACGGTTCCTATTGTTTTATTATATGTGTATAATAATATAATAATTATATATAAATGTTACTGTAAAACCTTGCCAATATTTGCTAAGTCTTATCGGTAAAATTCCGAAATGGTCTACAATCCCTAATTTCAGATTTTATAAATGTTTAAATTTTTCAAGATTAAAAAAATTATCTACATGATTGACTTTGACATTTAGTAAACCTTGGTTTTGCCGGTAAATGCTAGGTTTTACCGTAGTTCGTTCTTTTACAGTAACATATAGATAGATAGCTTCTGACAGCGGCTTCGCCCGGTCACCGTCAACATACTTCTCGGATAAAAAGTATCCTACGTCCTAATCCAGTAGGTACATGGTCTAGCCTTGTCCCAAATTTCATCCTTATCGTTCAGCCGTTAAAGATTGTAACAAACAGACAGACATACAGAGTTACTTTTGCATTTTGTTTGTATGGAGGATGGATGTGACGAAATAAAGATGAGAATTAAGATTGACATAAAAAGGACAAAATTCTGATTAAGGTTATACAGGAGCCCTAAGTTCCTAAGTACAAATATCATCTCAACGAAAGATAACGTTATCTTGTGGAGGGGTCGAGAAATAACTCGGACACATCGACCCATTGGGATCTATTGTGGTAAGATAGCGTTAGTTATTTAATTCCGTTAGTGTACATTTTGGATAACTTCTTATCTCTTGACTTGACACTGACCTGCACAAGATAAGCAAACAAGAACAGTGACATGCGATGGCACAAATACTAATATGTCCGTCTGTGTAGAAGAAAGAGAGAAGTACTAGTAAGTGTAAGGAGTCAAAGAACCGATCATCTCCGAAGGAGACTGTGTGTGTAATGTAGTGATGGGTTGGCTAAGATCAAGAATCATCATCTCAATAATACGTGCCACTAGCATGTGCATTCGCGGCACAAGAGATAGATTTAAACCAATAGCTAAGTTATTCGGCATCGACGGTGGAGCAGCCCTACCTAGACAATAATGTGGATGTGCCCGACGAACCAAAAATATATTGATTGCAATATTTCACGATGGATAAATAAGCTTGTTTTATAAGATAATTAATCAATAATTTGACACTACTGTAGTTACATATTATTTTGTATTCTAATTTCTTGGTATTTAAAAATAAATGTTGTTTCTTTAGAAAGACAGAATTTAGTTAGTATACAGAAGAAAGCATCCAACTGCCTTACCAAAGTTGTGGCCTAGTGGCTAAGACCTCGCTTCTCGTGCTTGAGGTCGTGTGTTCAAATCCGGGCAAGTATCAATGTGACTTTTTAAATTCATATGTACTTTCTAAGTTTATCTTGGATATCACAGAAAACGGTGAAGGAAACCTGGACTTATATAGTTAATGTAAGTCTGAAATAGCCAAGTCAGAGGCCGCTTAATCAACTCTCACAAAAGACTTGGCATCTTCCTTACAAGAAAAGAAGATGAAGGCTAGAGACAAATACGTGCAAGTTATATGTAGGTATTTAATTATCTAGTAATGTCCATCAATGTACAGGCAAATACATTACCTGGTCATTGGCAACACGAACACTGGCAACAATAGTAGTATTAGTAGTAAGGACTCCCGTTTCCGCACTTAGACTACCATTCGGCCCGTTTTGCGTGGGGGTACTGGCTAACATAGCCAGCCTAGCTCCGTCCAAAAGTACAGAAGTTTCCTGGGGGCTTCACAGGCTTCATGGAGCGACCTCACTGTTCTGAGGATTTCTTCACGTTGAGATGCCACGGCCTCGCATTCCAGGATTATGTGGACGGCTGATTCTTTGGCGTTAAAACAGCCCCTGCAAAGTGGGCTGTCTGTGGCGCCTATGTTAAAAATATGTTTGTTAAGGAGGGTGTGGCCCGTTATTGTCCCTATGATAATCTAGGTTATTTCTGCTTAGGCAGAGAAGTTTTTTAGTTAGACGCGGGTATACATTTGGCAAAGCCATTTTTGATTGTCTACAGTCTGTTGCAAGTGACCATCTGTTATTGTGTATAGTCCTCGCCAAACTTCTTGGCCGCCCTGAAGTTGGTTTACCGGATGCGCGAGGCACGAAACGGTACTGTTTTTCTATGAGATTTACTACTGCGCAGCCATTGTAGCCAACTTCAGGGCGGCCAAGAATTTTGGCGAGAACTATAGTTCTGTTGACCTCTGGCGAATCCACGCACGACATTGCGAGAATGGTAGGGGGAGAAGTGGGTACGGGCCTAGTACTAACATCTCGGAGCCACTGGCAACACTTGAGATACCTGAGGCTCTAAACAAGTGGTATTCTACCAACGAAAGCGTTGCGCTAGCGATTGGTAAAATGTCAAAAATGCATGGGATTGCCAAGCGTTATCGATTCCTTACATTTTGACATTTCGACGATCGCCTTCGCTGACAGAATAACGTTTTTAGGGGTGCTAATACCGAAAATGAAATCAAATTTGAGTCACATTAAAAGCAACATTTTTGTCATTGGAGCCGTTTTCATTCAGCTTTTTTGTGGCAGGAGCAATGAATGTTGCAATAAGAGTTGGACACATTTTAATTATCACTGTTATTGCTTAACGTGATAATTAAAAGAAAAATAACTACAATGGAAACAGTTCAAATGAAATAAACTGTAGCTGTGTTGTGTGCTTTCAGAATTTTGCCCTGTATCAATACTAGTAATTGCTAATTACTGCCTGCATCATATCAGGCTATCTTCCAACGAGACTGGTAAGATTAGATGCATGTAAGGGAACAGGTTACTTAATGGTGCCAGTATGCAATGAGCTGCAAGCCGTCACTTGTGCAGTATTGCGTGAAGTGATTGCTATTCATGTCTCAAGCGGTATTAACCCACCTTGCGAAACAGACGGTAGAACACACCTCTGCTTTCTCCATTTACTAAAAAGCGCGATTGTGATTGATATACAACTCAGTCCTATAACGAAAAAGAATTAACTCTAATTGTCTGAAACATAATTCATCATTCAAATATTTCAACACTCTTCCGTTGTGTTCCTTATGTTCGTGTTTCTTAGCAATTTATATTAAAACATTTACTCAATAGACAAACGTACTTGTATTTATGTGACAAGTACTTACACCGTGTTAACAGCTCGTAGCGAATGTTGAGTTAAATATAGTTTATATGTCCATGTGACCCATGGACACCAATTTCAATAACATTAATGCAATAAAGTACATTGATTTATATGTAACCGTAGTTGTATCATGTTGTGTTTAAAAAGCAGCAAACCTAGAGATGTTTCAAGCAGTTTGTTGCGAACCATACACGTACGGGTTTTGCCGACTGATTCCCAACCAAACTGGTTCCTTGTCCGTAACGCCCGCCAGTCTGCCTCGCCCAAACAATAATGGCGTGCAAAAAATACAAAACTCACGTATAATAAACATATCAATGGCTGAACTTAACGAGGACCAAATGTTAAAAGTGAACAACTAAAGAAATAACATTTCAAACTAGTTGCTAGTAACACATGTTTTACTTTTAACCTAAAGACTAATGATAAAAAATTCCACGAGCAATTACAAGATTTCAAGGTTTTAGAAGTACATGTATTATTAATTAGTTTTAAATTTAACGAAGCATGGTGGCTTAAATAATCACCTCCTAGTTTGAGTTTATTACTTAAACTTTTGAACATAATAGTAAAAAGTAATATATTTGTGTCGTTGTAGTAACATTGGGTAAAGTAGTAAAACAAAAGCACTTAGTCTTTGAAGTAGTTACAACGTACAAACTACTATCGCTGGTAGCAGATGCCAAAACGATATTAATATTTGAGGCTCCGAGACTCTCGAAGCTACAGCAAGTGCAACTAAGTATAAGTATTAAGTAGAGTAGAGCACTCAGTTTCCTCAGCAAGGTACTCGTAATATTCGACAGACTCTATTGATTTAGTTTGAACTCTCCTTTCAGTTTGAAATATGTATATTACTAGAATTCATAATTTCCTGTTACAATATTAATATCCAGTTATATTTCATATATAACAATTTCAATTGCCTTAGCAAATTTAATATGTCATAAAGTGTAATCTATATCTATACTAATATTATAAAGTGGTAAAGTTTGTGAGGTTGTAGGGGGTAATCTCTGGATCTACTGAACAGATTTAGACGAAATTTTGCATGGAGATAGTTTGAGAACCTGGGAAGGTAATAGGATAGTTTGTATTCCCTTGGGATGATAAAACAGTTTTTACGTGGCCGAAGCCGCGTTCAGAAAGTATTTTGTTATAAAGCTCCCGAGAGTTTTCTAACAATATCAGAGTTTGGATGTTGCAAGGGTCTTACTTTGGCAAGGCTTTCGACAAGTTCCTTCTGGTCTAAAACTGAGATTTGGATAAAAGCTTTATTAAGTTCAACAAGGTCTCTTAGAGCATTTTTTTTTTTTTTATCCTGTTGAGCCTTCAAAAGTCGCTGGACTTTTGGGGAAAAAGACCAGGGAGTGTGGGACTTTTACCTCACTAAAGCCACCCGGTGATCACCATCAACACTTGGAAGGGACCCCGTTACCTCTTAAAAGACCACTCCGGAACCCCCTCTGTGCAACGCCTGTTAGGGCACATCCCTGGTGGACTGACGAGCTTCTCCCCTGAGCCCCGCTGTGCACGGCAGCACGTGATCACTGTACCACCGTCTTTCCTAAAGTCACTAGGTGGGCGGACAGAATCCCCAATCTGACCACCCGTGACCCTGGAGTCCCACCTGCCAACGATGCAGGCGGGGTTTCGGTGTTTTATGCGGCGTTGATGCGGTTGCCTACACGACGCCTTCTTCGCCGGCCGGGATCGGCCCTTTTCACGATCCCGCTCGGCAGCCTTCTTCTGAACCATCACGGTCTCACAGAAGGAGGCCATTTTTCTCCAGTTTTCTGTCCCTATCAATTTTATAATCGAATGTTCTGACAACATGAAATTAATATTTCCCTGTCTTTAGTACATGGGTTGATAGTAATCAGAATTTTTGTTTTTCTGCGATTAGGTCTGTCATAAAACTTAATATACAAGTAGCCAAATCAATTAAAATAATAAAATATATACGTATATCAATATGGATATATATTTAGTATCTAGTGTTGCCACCTGAGTGGAGCCTGGACTGGTCATTAGGTACATACTCAATAGATCACATAATTCAGCTTATTACTGTTCAAGACAATATCTGATCAGCGTTGCGGTAAATGCGTTTAACGATAATAAATTGGCAGAAATATTTTGCATATATAAATTACCATAATTAGTATTGGTTGTCGATATTGTTAGTATTTAATACTTGCTAGATTGCTTCGTATTTCCGTTATCGCTGCGAAACTTGCTGTAGGGAGGTATGCCTTTGAAATCTGTTGTACATATATAACTACACATACACATAGAAAATTAATGATTTATTGATATTACCCTTGAGTGCTAATTAGCAGACACAATAGAAAGACAATTGTCTTGGGAACCAAAGTTCCCAAAAGGCGCTCTTTAACGCCTTTTCACTTAGTTTTGTCATACGTGTATCTTTTTAAATACTGATTCAGAAGCTAAAATTGAGATCTTGAACAGCTCCCTCCTTATTTTTAACATTGTTCAATAACATAGTGTAGATAATACATTGTAGTACATTCTTAGGTCACTGATTACCAGGCTGTCTACTTGTTAGTGGAGAAACGCATTCACCCGCAATAAGTGTTCGGAGTCAATATCAATTTTAATCGGGCAACCCCAGCATTTCCTCAGGTATTACTGTCAGTCAAAACTGTGTCCTTCCTTGCTTCTATTATTTCTACCATACAATTGGCTTGTCAATGTTATTTGTGATATCCACGTAACAAATTATATTTTGTAATACATTATTTTGTTACCTAATCATAACAAATAAGTGGTATATATTGGCATAACTACTAAGTGCAAAGCCCTTGACGCATGATTAAAGAATTTATTGAATTATTTCAATAGCTGTTTGTTGAAACTTTATATTTGCTAGGGTGCGGTTTGTTTTTGTATTGATAATTTGATATTGGTTAAAATTATTACATTAACACGATTTTCTAGATATAAATAAATATGGTCGGTCATATTCTGTATCAAATGTTCCATTTGAGGAAAAGTTAAGATGTTTACTTACGGAAAAATTCATACGTAAATGTTAAAAATAGCACAACGTTGAATTTATATTAGTCGCACTAATGATTTTGTAGGAAACACCATTTTTTTTTTGCAGAATTTCATTCTCGGTAGTTGTTGGGTAGGTATCTACTTGTTTTTTATCAATGTCGTTGACAAGTGAAATTTATTAGACCTTGACATTGTCCCTATTACAGCAAGTAGAGATTACATCACCGTGGTAACACCGTGTAGAACATGTCGTATCGCCTTACAAAACTACGGCTATAGTTCTTAGTGATATATCGTGGTTAAGAACGTGCTCGGAAAACTAAAACTCCCAAACCACGCCGCAGAACAACGACGCAATATCCAGGTATATATTGGTGATTTATTTCGGTTGCAGTTGCTTTCACGTATTACAAACACGCATTGGACGTGCAACTGTGAGAATGCGATGATAAGCAGAACACCGAGTACTGTACATAGTAACACTTACCTACGAATTCTTTATATATTAACGTCTGATCACACGTAATAAACCAGTCGTGTTAAATGAATACTTAATTAATCGTATTCACAATTCGGGTGTGTGATAAAAAGTAATAACATATTTTTATTCAATTTTATAACCAGTTAGAACGCCCACGCGTTGAATATTCAAACCGCAAGCATGCGAACCCAAAAAAAATAACTTTGAGAATAGATTGTGACGGATGAGAACATAATAGATAGACCATTAAAAAATGCGATAAGCCACGTTCACCACGTCTGATGTTTCGACAAAGAGTGTTACATCCTGGACAACTTTTACTATCTGTTAAACTTTACTATACACATCAGATACACACGAATAATAATATGAAATCGATTACCTAAAGTGTTATCAATAACGGAACAGATTAAGCCACTACTGTGCAGTGGGCACAGATAGCAGTTATGCCACTTAGATAACAAATTAGGGCCATCTTTACACGCCTATTGCTAGGCGGATATATTATGATGTCAATTGATAGCTGCTAACAAAAACCTTTACTGTGAAGAGAATGCGAAAATGGAAGGTGTAATGGAAAACGCTGAAGCATAAGAAAAACTGAAACAAGTGAGATTGATGAACGCATAAGATATCGTAGAAGTAAACTGAATGGATCTAGATGATACTAAGAAAAAACCGGCCAAGTGCGAGCCGGACTCGCGCACGAAGGGTTCCGTAACATTATCGCAAAAAAAACGGCAAAAAATTCACGTTTTTTGTATGGGAGCCCCACTTAAATATTTATTTTATTCTGTTTTTAGTATTTTTTGTTATAGCGGCAACAGAAATACATCATCTGTGAAAATTTCAACTCTCTAGCTATCACGGTTCATGAGATACAGCCTGGTGACAGACAGACAGACAGATAGACGGACCGCGGAGTCTCAGTAATAGGGTCCCGTTTTTAACCTTTGGGAACGGAACCCTAAAAAGCAGAATAATAAGAAACACCAGACACACCCTATTCTCCATGATTTTATAATTAATTATAAAGTTGCCAGCACAACAAACAATTACATTGGGCCTTGTAGTCACTACACTACCCACGTTTGTGGCAAATTAAACATCAAAATATACCTTCTCTAGTTGACAATGTACCTCAGTAATTGTATACTTATACAGTCAGCCCACTATCTGTTGATTCACGATGAATAATTAGAAGGTATCTGCCAATGCCTTGGGTTGAGTGAGTGAATATAATAGTATATATACTTTTGTGTACTCACACCTAAAAATGTTGGACTAAAATATACATGGAGGTTATTTTTGGGTACGTCGTTATTTTTTGCGTGTTTCAATAATTGTGCTTAAATATTTACTTACTGACTAATTGTAGTAATTTAACAAATTAATATAGTCGCTGTCCAACATAACACTCAAAATGTCTTTGTTGATGAGATGCATATCGAACAACTTAATAATACACACCCGGCTGAAGCAGAGCTTCTGCTTCGTATTATTAAGTTATTATCCAAAGAGATAGCAAGAGACAGAGATTTTAGATTTGCAAACTGAAATTTGCGAAATCTACAAATACACGTAGAGACAATAGTACTGAACACGATTCTATGTTATTTATAATAGATGCAAATCCGTATAATATTGGCGATGACGACAATACAAACACCAGTGACCACACATTGCTGTCAGGGTCGTGGGTTCAATTCCCTCAATAGGTCGAAAATGTTTATCGCTTACAGATGTTCCATACAATGCATATTTATGTATATTTTGTAAGAACGTCATAGCACCTACGTCAAGATGAACTGAGCTAATATATTTATCAGATTTTTGCAAGCAGAACATGTGAAACCCATTTTGTGAACGTGGAGGAAAAACTTCATGAAAATGATTATGTTTGACGTAAGCTTGTTTCAAATAAAACACTCGTAACGCAAAGTTTCAAGGAAGATGACATTTACCTGAAGAAATAGACGTGACAACGATTTGAAATGACGTGGTGAGTGGTAACGGTTAGGAAACAGAGATGAGACAGAAACTAGTTTTGAAAATTGCGAAAGATACATTTTGCTTTTTTCGAAACTTTGTATCTTTCCTATAAAATACATGTAATTTTCGAAAAAAATAGACTTTCATCTGAAAAATACAATCATACACGTATAATACTTGTTTTATACTGTATATTTTTAATATTTAACAATCAAAGGGCAAAACTCTTGCTTATTAATATTAATTGAACACTTTGAACATCTTATTATATATTAAAGCGAAAAATACACCGTAAAATACATACTCAACATTGAGTTAAGCTCGCCTTTGTACATGTACTTTATTATCACACTGTACGTAATGTTGTTTTTGGTGTACAATGAAGAAAGAACTAAAAAGAAGAATTAAAAAACTTAAACTTGCGAAAGATTCAACCGAAGATCCGCAACGCTAACACCCTAACAGTAACTTTTGTTATCAATCTACCGACTGCATTGTATTATTATAACTCATCTTCTTTATGTCCTTGTGCTATGTTACTTGGGGTCGGCACAACACGTTTTATTCTTCTATTCCGTCCTGTCAACTGTCACGCTACTACTGACTCCATTTCTTTCATATCGTTACTAACACAATCATCATATTTTTCCACTACATGAGCTAATATTCTCTTATTAATCGAAACTAGAGCAGTTCAGGCCCTGTGGTCCACGGTTTACAAGTTGTAGGTTGCAGGCGATTTACTTTGAGTAAATTATTTCATCACCACTGCTTTCAAAGCGGTGATGGAAAACATCGTGAGGAATTCGGCATATCCTATAACCAAAAATTCGAATACATGTGACATCCACCAGCCCGCACTGGGCCCGCGTGGTGATTTACGGCCCAGTCCCTCTCACAGAGATGATGCCTGTGCTCCACCAGTGGGAACATTAATGATGATGACGATGAGAAGTAGAACCTCATACAAAGAATTAATTTGTCATTGGTAAGGATTTCATAATCGTAGATGACCCGAATGCCAATACTGCGGAGTATCCGCTTTCATACGTTCAGGGTTGTGGGTTGAATTCCCAGAATTCACACTTTGAAATCTTTTAATTTTTCCAAGGTGAAATGTTTGTGTGCGTATGTATCTGGGTGTACAGGCTTCGCGACACACGAACGAAAGGTAAGATCTTCATTTACAACAAGAAACCAGCCCAAACGATAATGGTTTTTAAAGGGTAGTATACAGTTTATACAAAGCCACTAATTATGCCTAGTGTTAATGTGGATAATCACATTGCCGAAACAAAAATAAATAATGTAATTTGTATATTTTCCAACATTTGAGCATTTTCTAGAAAACGACCACATAGTTATAAAAAAAAGTTATTTCTTTCTAAAACCCGACTGCTTAAGAAGCGAACTAAAAATAATTAAACTAGAAGAAAATCTTGCTGTGCATTCGGAAGATACACCTCGCGAGCTGCGGCTGACCAAAACCAGATTGTAACCTCCGACTGGCCGATTAGGTACATTTAAATATATAAGTGTTGTATATACATATTTGAAATCACCTTTTAAAATCCTTTATTTTGATACACCACATGATGGGTTTGGAAGAACAAATAAATTGGGCCCCCACAATAAGGCGCCCAAAATGCGCCATTTTTGTATTTTCCAATTTTAATGTAGCCAGTCCAGTGGCACTCGCAAGGTTAAGGCGCAGATACCGCTGAGTAGCTGATTTTAAAATGAGAATCACGTCTAAACGGCTTGTCGTAATTTTTTGGAAAAAATATATGTTACTTTAGACCATTTTCTTAATAATTTGATCTAAGAAAATTTTGATTTTTATTCGTATAACATAGTGTAATTAATTAGTAAAGTTATGTCTAAAACGGACAAAACACGATAATCGCACCAAAACCGCAGGGTGGATTAACGCTTTAAAAAAATAACCTCTGATCAAAATGTAGACAATTAAATTGTCTTTGAGATGGTTTTAATTTCATTAAAATACGCCCAGTGGTTTCGGTGCAATTGTCGTGATTCTCATTTTAAAATTAGCTACAGGGAATCGGCGCCTTAAGACGAATCGATTGACATAAGTAATATCATAATCGGCGAACGCGTTTGGTCTTTATAACACCACATAGGAACAAACATACATACATAGACTGATAAACACATTAACCTCCTTCGGCAGCCGGGTAAAAACACTTTATAGGTTCACAAAAATAAACATTACTACTTACTTATGCCTTTAGAAAAAATAACTGTTCCCATATAAAAGACCGATCCCATATATACAGGCATTACAAAAAAAAAATACAAAACCCTTGAAAAACATCAAGATTAGAAGTGCGAAGATTCTCAACTCTTGCATCTTTAAGACATAATTCGAACGAGCTATGCAAATCATGATATATAGCAAGACAAGCATCTCTATTAGGTACTTGTCTTACAATGTCAGGCTAGCATGAAGATGTTGTAAATGCATCAAGTTAGAGTTAAGCACTAACTTAAGTAACCCAGCTGATGCAGTGAATGTTTACGCAAACAACCGTATTGGCTTCTCAACTTTGCGACTTTAGTTGTATGTGCAGGAGCGGACTGGGGCCTGGGGCAAGAAATAAGTTAGGATTAAGCTTTGTAAAGTTAATTTGCGGTTGGTGGCGCTGGTGGTTTGCATTTTATTTCCATTTCATTACTTCCTGTTTCAATTTGGGCGCACGGCTGGCGCAGTGGTTGAGCGATTGACTACTGCGCTGCGTGTCGCGGGTTCGATTCCCGCACGGAACAAATATTTGTATGACCTACAGATAGTTGTTTCAGCTCTGGGTGTTTGTGTATGTGAGTTTATATGTTTGTAAACGCACCCACGATATAGGAAGAAATTCCTAGTGTGGGGCAAAGTTATATAAAAAAAAAAAAAAACTTTTTATGGACGACCAGTCCTTTTGTATTTTTTCTTGAAAGTCTGTTTTTAGAGTTCCGTACCTCGAAAGGAAAAAACGGAACCCTTATAGGATCACTTTGTTGTCCGTCCGTCCGTCTGTCAAGTCAAGACCCTTTTTCTCAGGAATGCGTGGAGGTATCAAGCTGAAATTTATATGAAACACTCAGGTCTACTGTCCCTTAAAGCTGTGAAAAATCAAACTTCTAAGCCATCGCAATCAAAAGATACAGCCGTTTATGCCGCAAATTTCCGCAAATTTTCGACACTCACAAGGGAATCAAAACCTACAGGGTACTTCCCGTGATCTCAGAATCTTGAAATTTGGTACGAAGCAACGTCTTATAGCACAGATAAAGGAAAAATTGCGAAGGCCGTAAATTTTCAGTTACATCATAATTATAATAAAAATATTTTTAATAATTATATATTTTTTTTTTTTATTTGATATAGGTTCGCGCTTGACCACCATCTCACCTGATGGTAAGCGATGATGTGGTCGACGATGGATCGCGCTTGCCTAGAAGTAACCTATTCACTCTTGACTTAAAGACCTCTAGATTGTAGCTATCGGGAAACACAGACTCCGGCAGGGAGTTCCACTCCTTAGCTGTACGCATAATAAAAGTATTCTCAAAACGTTTAGTGCGTATGGGTGGGATGTCCACCATGTACCGATGGCGCATCGCCGTACGTCTGGTAGTCCGATGATGAAACGGGCTGGGCGGAATTAGATCATGCAATTCCAGCGCACACTCCCCGAAATGTAATCGATAAAAAACGGATAAGCTGGCAACTCGGCGACGATGTTCAAGGCTCTGGAGCTTTGACTTAACCAGTGCCTCATCACCGATGAGCCTCTTGACCCGCTTTTCGATCGACTCTAGTGCATCAAGCTGGTATTTGGCAGATCCGTCCCAGAGATGAGAACAGTACTCCATGCATGATCGAACTTGCGCTTTATACAAGCTGAGCAGCTGTTCTGGCGTGAAGTACCTTCTCACCTTTGCAAGGATCCCCAACTTTTTGGCAGCCAGCTGAGCCTTTGCCTCAATGTATGGGCCAAAATTGAGAGTCGATGTTTAGCAGATCGTTAATGTGCAGCAGGATTAAAGTTGCTGAAAGTATAGACCCCTGAGGGACCCCGGCATTAATATCCAAGTGGTCCGACGAGCAGCCATCGATAACCACTCGAATGGACCGGTCTTTCAGGAAGTCAGCAATCCAATCACACAGACCACCGGGCAAACCGAATGAAGGAAGCTTACCGATAAGGCTTTCGTGCCAGACCCTATCAAAAGCCTTCGAGATGTCGAGGGAGACGGCAAGCGCTTCCCCTTGCCTCTCGATGGCCTCACTCCAGATGTGAATGGCATACGCTAGAAGATCCCCAGTAGACCGGTTTCGGCGGAAGCCGTATTGGCGGTCACTTAGGATATCGTTTGCTTCTAGGTATGCCAGGAGCTTAGAATTGAGTACACGTTCCATACTCTTACAGAGTATGGAGGTTACAGATATGGGTCTGTAGTTGGCCGGGTCAGCACGACTGCCCTTCTTGGGCACGGGCTGTACGTTAGCCTGCTTCCAAGCATTCGGCACTTTTCCAGCCTCATACGAAAGGCGGAATAGGCGTGTCAAGATCGGAGACAGTTCAGGCGCACAGGTTCTAAGAACAATTGCTGGTATTCCGTCAGGGCCGCTAGCCTTGTTCACGTCGAGGTTGCGCAGCACCCTACGGACGTCCTTTTGATGGATACGAATGTCCGACATACTCGTCTCGCATCCATCAGGAGAAGGAGGGGGGCGCGCATCACCAGAATTCAGACGTGACGACTCCGCAAAAAGAGAGGCAAATAAATTTGCCTTTTCCTCAGCGGAGTGGGCCAGTGTTCCATCGGGTTTCAGCATTATTAAACTTACTACCCCTTTCCTCAAGAACGCGTAGAGGTATTAAATTGAAATTCATATCAAATACTCAGGTCTATATCTAATACCTTAAAGCTGTGGTTTGTACGGAACACTCGGTGCGTGAGTCCGACTCGCACTTGGCCGGTTTTTTATGTTTTCTTAATAAGACAACCACAGTTGGTGGTTGTCTTATTCGAGGTTCGAAACCAAACATTAATACATAATATAAGAATCTATGATGTTTGCATTAACATATGGCTGTCAAACATGGGCTCTATCAAATCAACTTTTAAACAACATAAACGTTTGTCATAACAGCATCGAAAGAAGCGTAATTGGGGTTAAGAGAAGAGACAGAATAAGGCTGGATGAAATCAAACCTATAACAAAATTTAAAAATGTAGAAAAAGTGTATATATCTCTGAAATGGAAATGGACAGGTCATATGATAATAGAGAAAAATGAAAAATGGACGAGATTAATAACCGAATGGTATCCAAGAGATGAAAGACGAAATAAAAAGAGTAGCTGATCCAGAATGGACAAGAATAGCAAAAGATAGAGTTGAATGGAAAGCTTCAGAGAAGGCCTTTGTCGAAAGATAAGCTAAACCGGTTGCAGATTAATTTAAAATAAATTTATATTTTTTTTTAAGTTTTAAGGCATGCAACAAACATTATAAAATATTTCAATATTTATGAAAGCCATAAAGCCTAATTTTATTTTATTTTATTATAAGAATCTTTGATCTGGATTCACTTTCATAAAAAAAAACTAGTGTTTCGCACGATCAACAATTAAGATAAAAATTAATTAAGTAATTAATTAAGATATACCTAGGTATATCTACACCCATATTTGTATATGACATTTTCATTTTGCGCGTGCTTTCACCATAGTACTTGCCACAGTTTTAGTGCTGTCTGTGTATATATTAATAATACGCATAGGTAATGCAATATCAGGTTCCATTTTGTTCTTCATAGACTACAAAAGACCTAGTACATGTTCCAGCTTAACCAAGCCACATTACACCCAAGTACAGCCCTGTAGCGCTGAGCTGACACCTGGGGACCGGTCGCACTCGTTCTGTGGGCCCACGCAACGCCCGCCGTCTCTGCTGCGTCACTTAACACCTTTACCACTTCACCACCACCAGGTAGAACAGACCTGCAAACATTACATCCATTGAACAGTCCATAGGCGCTGTGGTAAGGTAATAAAGAATAAAAGCGGCAGTGGATAGTTGTGTGTTAAAAATGTCGGGTGGTATGCAAGCCAATGCAGATTATAAAAGCGCAGGTTCTCAACTGGACACCTAAGGCTTAGCAGACATTGCAATTTTTAGCCGCGCGGATCTTATTCGCGTACTGAATCATAACTAACACGCTCTGCGGATAAAATACCGCACGATTTTTGTCTCTTTCTACCTAATCATAGAGCTTATGATATATGGCCAGAATATTCGCGCGAATTTAATCCGCGCCGCGGTGCGTTGGATTCTATGGCATGGCAAAACTATGATTTCTTGCGGTATTATTTCCTCGCATTTTTTTTACCGTAATGCTTGCGCAAGCTTCATACAATTCCATAGGTTGCAGAATGGGCGGAAAAAAATCGAGCGAATAAAACCGCAATGCGTGCCAAGCCTAATAACAGCAAGTTAGTTACCAAACTATTTGCATCCGAAGGTATTTTTCCTTGAAACGCCTAGGCTGTATGGCTGCCTTATATTTCACTTGCCTCACCAGAAAAGTTAACGGTGCTAGACCGGACTATAAATTGTGTTGTAAGCGCAATTCGCAAACTTACTTATTTCCCGAAGTTACTATAAATTCGCAATTATTGAGTGGATTCGACTTTAGCACTTATATGAATACATAAAATGCATGCATAATCACATGAGACAGAAATCTAGATACATTTTTGAAAGCTTTGCCGTTATGCGGAAAATTGTAAGAGCAATAATGTGATCCCAGTGGTCCTACACATAAGGCGCCATGCAGAGGCCGATCGGAAGTGACGCAAGTCTTCCGCCTGCACCGACTTCCGGTCGGAAGTCGCAGGCTTCCTGAGACGGCATCACGGCACTCTCAGCGAGGCCGGTCGATGTTCCGCATTATATATCTATAAATCTTTTAGTAGCCCATTATCTTACGAATCCTACCGGTATGGCACTTGAGTCAGGAAATGTTGGAGAAGACTCATTTTGGGCTCTTTTGTTGAGAATTTGGCGATGTGAAGTCCGGAACTGTACAAAGATGTTTTTTTTATTATTGATAGGCTCGCACTGGACCACTGTTTCACCTGATGGTAAGCGATGATGTGGTCGATGGTGTAACAAGCTTGCCTAGAAGTAATCTCTTCTCTCTTGATCTAAAGACCCCGAGATTGTAGCTACCGGGAAACACAGACTAACCAAATTGGGCGAACGGTTGGCGCAGTGGTTGAGCGATTGACTGCTGCGCTGCGTGTCGCGGGTTCGATTCCCACACGGAACAAATATTTGTATGACCAACAGATAGTTGTTCCGGCTCTGAGTGTTGTGTATGTGAGTTTATATGTTCTTAAATGCGCCCATGCGATTCAGGAAGAAATTCCTAGTGTGGGACAAAGTTTAAAAAAAAAAGAAGACTCCTGCATGGCATTCCACTCCTTAACTGTACGCATAATAAAAGTATTTCCAAAACGTTTAGAAATACTTTAGGTGGGATAGCCACCATTTACCGATGGCGCATCGCCGTACGTCTTGTAGTCCGATGACGAAACGGGCTAGGCGGTATTAGATCACACAATTCCAACGCACACTCCCCGAAATGCAACCGATAAAAAACCGACAAGCAGGCAACTCGGCGACGATGTTCAAGGCTCTGGAGCTTTGACTCGACCCAGTGCCTCATTGCCGATGAACCTCTTGGCCCCTTTTTTCGTTTTACGTAAGGTCTTTAACAATCACTCGTTTTGCAAATTTAAACAATCTCTTTTAAAGCGTCATTCATCCAATTTATATACCACGTCACACAACGTCATTAAAAACGACATTTGTGTATGATGACGTAATTTCCATCGAATTGACCCAAACGGATGACGTGTGGAAGGTAAAAATCTCAACATGTCGAAAACAAGTTACAATTCAATCCCCTTTATACACAAAACAGGTTCGTTGCATATTTATTAAAGACTTTATGTGGAAATACGTAGATATTAAAATTGGTATCAATTTACAACGCCACAAAGCGTAAAACACATCGAATTTCCATACCTTTTATGTGTAAATAAGATAAATTGGGAAATATCTTGGCTTTGATACATTTCGAAACGGCTTCAATCTTGCGCAATATGCCCCCTGACCGGAATTCGCAAGGCCTATTGCTGATAGATATTATACAACGTTTGTTATAAGTTTTGATAGTTTCAAGTCATAATAAATTCTGTAAACAATCCTTGCCATAATGACTATGTTGTCCTAGGCCTCATGGGATTAATAGCTCGTAAATGTACAAGTTGATTGAAAATCTATAAAACGTGTCTCAACTTATGCGGCTGGCTACAACAAGGTAGGTACTTACAAATTACATATTTTCTGTAGAAAACTACTTGTACTCTTGGTTTCTCATCTGTTTCACCCCCAAAGATGATGCATGTGTTGAACGATACTAAGTACCTAAGCTTCACATTCGTTTTCTAGAATCAAGAATAATGTCTCAATTGTTGCCATCATTTTATTTCATGAAACTGTTCATTATTACCTAGGTTGTGGCCACTTCAGTATGAGGAATAGCGGGAGGGTATTTGATTCAGTAAACTTAGTATTTTCTACTAAGGTTGAATGATATTAATAATAAAAAATAAAAAAAGAATGAGAACGTGTGTTTTAAATTAACCTCAAAACTACGGACTTACTATCACAATATAAATATATACGTAGGTTTTTTATTTTGTTAGCCCTGTCTTATTAAATACAATCTTGTTCGTTAAACACATCAACAAAACGTTAACTAAACATTATGGGCAGACGGGCGGGAGGCAGCGCCGACTCGCCGAGCTCCGAGTTCGCTCTTGTTGTTTTGTTTTGAACAAATGTCAACACAAGCGCGGCACTAGAATGCATTAGCGCCCGAGCGACGTAAAAACTAGCAACACTCACATGTGCCTTATTAGTGGAGTTGCCAGAACACGTCATATTTTTGTTCGCAGAAGCCGAGTGCGGCTGTCACGGCCACAAATATTTATCTGATATTTCTGGTAAATTACTCGCCAAGGCGCAATAATGCGCAAAACTTGATCAGTGCGTTGAACTCTTCGATATCAAATTTTTATGTTTTTAAATCGATTCTTGCATTTTTGTATTAATCCTCTAAATGCGGATCAAATGTTTCTGTTTGTCATTGTAATCATTTCGCTAATCTTAAGATTCTTGTAATTATCCTGCGCGACTTGAATTTTATATCGTCATAAACTGAAATCAGCGCTTTAAGTTTAGTGTTCATTAACTAATAAAATAAAACGTTTAGGTATTAACCGCAGTTCGCAGGAAACGTTAGCGATGAAATAATAAAGGCTGTTGTAATTTTTAGTGAACTGGACAATAGTCTCGCACTGTCGGGAAACAAAAGCTCAATTAAACCGTAAATCTGTGAATGTTCTGAACATTCTTTGAAATAGAAATTCTATGTTTATAGTACTTAGACAATGACTAATAACAAACCCGAGTTCTTCCTACATTTTGCCAGCGTCGCGTCTCCGAGAGGCAAGCATCTAAATACAAACGTAGCACACTCATATTTATCAACACAGCTGCATTCCAGAATCTCACAAGGGGAAACCTAAGCCGTTGTTTAATACTTCGCTAATATTACCCACGTCAGCCATCACAGCCACTAGCTTAACTACCAACACTTCATAGTAAATTCTAAATTGCCGATCATATTTAACAGGAAATCGTAACATTAATGATTTGCATTCAAACGTGTTTATCTACGCTGAACTGTGAATCAATGTGTACCTGCTTGCTACAAAGTAACAATTTGCGTGCTCTACACTACAAAACAAACAGAATTTAAATTCATTGATTCATACAGTATGGATGATTTAGGATTTTAAAATTTTCTCGGTACTCTGTAAGGGACGCATGGAAATGAGCGTATAAACAGTTCTGAAGTTCACTCATCTCACGTCCCCCATCTAATCAATAATCACGAGCTGAATAATCTAACTTGTGTTGCTTATATAACAATGAACAGGAACAGGGCTGGTGACACTAGGCACATGCAAAATAAGGCATTACTATAACTGAAGCTGCCGACGACATGTTATATTTAGAGCCTACTGACAATCGAAACGGTCAGATAAGACACCTATTTTTCACATCCTTATTCCAAGGACAGTCAGCCGCCGCGCCGCGCCGCCCGCGCCGGCCAACGAAATGCTAATTCGTTCGCTACGGTGAATACCTTATGCGATCTTAAAAAACTGCCATACCTACATACTAAGAGACTGCCATAGGAAAATGCCGAAGATAAACACGGCATAGAATACTTTATATGTACACACAACGACGGCCAATTACTCACGTTAATTATTTGGACACGAATGGGACTTCAATGGAAACTGGTTGCGATGCTAGACTCTGTCAAATACAGTCGTACGCGTAAAGAGATCATTAGTTAGAGCATTACTGATCTGTGCTGAGGCCTGTGACCTAAATAATCTAGATTCTGGTGTAGAGCAGCTTACATATATTAATAGATGTTTACAAATTCATTGATAACGTTCCTCTAGAGACGATGTTTACTGTGTAGTAATAATCCATTAATAACACCACAGCTACATGCTCTAAATAAACAACTGAAAACTTTAAAAGCGGGTCGTTGGCAACAAGAGCGCGCCGCATCCGCCAAAAATAAAGTCCTTGACCTTCGTGCTCAGAGTTTATTTGATTTTAAAATAAAAGTAGCCATGAACTTCTCAAAATGTAAGTGCGAGTACATTGCTAGTGCATGTAGGAACTCGTTGTCGCAGAGCTGGGCGGCCTTCGGTGGTTCACGAACAAGGCCTCTTTGTGTCGCCTGCATGGGTTCAAGCCGCCTCGCGTCTCGCGCCTCGCCTCACCCGGCTTATAAGGCACTCGTATCTTGTAGAACGAGGAAGGAAGAATGTAAAGCTAATACATTACAATTACAATCACTAAAATCTTGTATGACTTACTAGTTCTGTAGCAGAAAGAACCACGCTTATAAATTGATTTCTAAGAAATGACTTGTGCGCGCGATTATTTATTTCCTTGGCAGATGTGAGATCTAGGTTGGGAAATATTCTATCTCAAAAATACTTCAATAATATAGTTCTAGCATCATTTTAAATCATATCCATTTTCAAATCATAATAAAATCCGTCTCCTCAAAGTTTCCGGCAACTTCACCCTTAATGTAGTAGAGTCCATCTATAGGAACTTTGTGTATAAATGTACAAAGTTCTCAGTATTTCTGCCGCGGGACCAATTAACTTCAGCGGAGGGAACTCGAAACAGCCGACTCTTTGTTTCTTTCGAAAATTTGGCACGTCTCAGCTATTCTGCTGATCTGATAACGACTCCGACAAAATACCTCTAATAAAAATAATTTTGTTATACCTAACTACTGCCATATACGGACATAAAATGCGACTCATTTTCTAGGAGAGATCAATAAAGACTTGTTAAGACAGCTGATCTAGATGCTTGTCATGTTAGTAATTATAACACCATTTAGGGATGTGGACTTTATATTTATACGTGCAAACGTATGTAAAGTGTTAGGTTGTTAGGTCGTTAAAAAAAACCGCTGCAAAACTGATTAAGTAAATGGGGCTGGCGCTTTTCGAGCGAGCACACATTCTCTTGAGGTATCAAAGAGTGCCGCCAGTTGTGGGACCAGTTTTTAGGCCCTCCTTGGTTTGAATACCGCCTAAGGCTTCTGTGTGGAAAAAATAGATATGCTTAACTAGAATCTCTTAAACGGGTTTGTGCATTAGAACATTAGCAACAAATAATTATTATAATCTATGGAGACGAGAGCTTAATCGCTCGTTAGTTTGCATGAAACATTGTACATTTTATGACTTCTAGTAAGAATTCAACTAGTTAAGTGCCTATGGTGCTCATGTAAACAAAGGCTGTTTGTTTTTGGTAAAACTAAGGTTTGTAATTTGTAAATATTCCATGTACAACATTAGACGCATGTGTACATTGTGTACACGACTCTAACCTCAATGGCCGGATCGACAATTCGACATAGCCATTCAATCAATGACTTGACACGACGAAAATAGAACTTAACATTTATATGCAAGGAAAACAATCGCACATGCTGCTATTAAAAACACGACTTTGCACATTTTTGGCTGTTTGTTTATAAAGATAATGTTACTGTTTACGTTATTGTATATATATATATACGTTTGTCGTCATCTTAATTTCGTGCGCATTATGACAAAGAACAATAAAATGTAGGAACTAAAGAGTTAGCTTCCTATGCGGATACATGCGAGGTCGCCTCGCCTTCCTGTTTGTAGCATCGTTACGGTTTCCTACATTAATGTCGTCTAATCTCTAAATAATTATTTATCTGCATATTCCGAACGGATGGTAGAATCACTTTATTAAGATCCAGCCTTAGTTGTCCCCCCAGCGACGCCCTGAGCCGAGATTCGACCCTAACTGGGGTAGCCCTCAGCGTTGTCGCTTAGGTTTAGAAATTTTTGCCTGGCTGGAGACTATTTAGTTTAGTCTCCACAGGGAAGACCGGTTAAGCAGTAACCGGTCACTTTGACCGAACTGGGAGACGACAAGTATAAAAAAAAAAACAAAAAAATACCATGTCGTTACATTTGAAAAAGCCGTTCACCTAGTAAAATGTTCTGAGGTAACAAACAAAAAAAAAACAAAAAGAACAGTCAATTCGACTGTTTTTATTTCACTCCTTTTTGAAGTCGATTAAAAATGAGACAAAACATGAAATTCACAATGTTTTGGGTTTGGTGCGTGACAGCTTTTAACAACGTTATCTATAAATTACAAAATAATATTTGTTAGGTTTCGTACCAGGAAGTAAATGCCTTATAAAAGTTTTAAGAAACAGACAAAATGTGAGTTATAGTCCGAGTTTCTCAACTCTAAATTATCCCATTTTTTTATTATTTATAGGCTCGCGCTTGACCACTATCTCACCTGATGGTAAGCGATGATGTGGTCGACGATGTAGCACGCTTACCTAGAAGCAACCTTAGTTCATGCAATTCCAACGCACACTCCCCGAAATGTAACCGATAAAAAACCGACAGACTGGCAACTTGGCGCCGATGTTCAAGGCTAGAATCCTAGAAGACTCGACCAGTAAGTAACTCATTGTCGATGAGCCTCTTGGCATTAATGTGACAAATTGTCAAGCACGCGTTATCTACTGTGATTGGCTGTTGAAAATTCATTCAACCAATCACAGCAGATAACGCGTGCTTGACAATTTGCCACATTAATTCTGCGATAATTTAGAGGTGAGAAACTCGGCCATAGTGTAGTAAAACTTACGGGCGTTAAGTTAGTGCAAAATCTTCTAGTTTTATTACCGAACACACAAACACTATCTTCGGTAGATATATCATCTCACTTTTAATTGCTAACTCTAAAGTGTTTACCAGGTTATAACCAATTAATGCAGATGGGAGCAGTGTTGGCCCAGTGGTATCGGCCGCGACTTACAAGTTGTAGGTCGTGGGTTCGAGCCCAGGCAGGCGCTTTACTTTGTGTAAATTATTTCATCACCACTGCACTCAAAAAGGTGAAAGAAAACATCGTGAGGAAACCGGCATGTCCTAGAACCAAAAATTCGAAGACATGTGACATTCACCAACCCGCACTGGGCCCGCGTGGTGTATTACGGCCCATTCCCTCTCGCAGAGAGCAGGCCTGTGTCCCAGCAGTGAGAACATTAATAGGCTGATGATGATGAGCTGATACGATGATAGAGCTGGAAGGCGGCCATGGTCCAACTCTGTAAACGATGCAGTCCCATCAACTTGGTGCTCGTTTGTTTTGTCTTGATAAGTACTCTGGTCCAAGATTATATCCAGGTTCTGATTATGGAGCTGGAAGGTGGCATGAAGACTCTGTAATTAAGCGACACCACTATTTTTATTAATTTATTATTTTAACTCATAATCATTTTGTAACGTTTGCGTATCTACGTAAAAAGGGGTTAGTTTTTAACATTTAAGGTTACACTAGTCAATAATTCGTCCATACAAACGTAGTCTAGGGATTACTCCACTGTTTGACGATGTAAGTTCAAAATAAAAAATATATGAATTTGTCTCATCATTTTCTGGAAACAAAAAAATTAAATTTTTAAAAGTTATGAGCGTCGAAAGTTCCAAATTTCAACACTAATTTTAACGCATCTTTGGGCGGAAATACCGCCACCATACAGGGATAGATAAGTAGCTCAACAATGCAAATAATTTTATTTTGAAAATATACGTTTAGTCGTTTATTCATGATATCTAGACTCCCAAAGGTCTCTTTATAAAATTTCGCGCGCTAGTTTTCTTCCTAAATTATCATCCATTTTGCTACAAACTTGCAAAAGTGCTAATTCGTACGCGACCTAGCTTCTTACTGCTCATCACAGCATCTATCTCTTTCGCACGTGTTGTCGGATGAGATAGCATGAATTTTAACCCCGCGCACAAAATAGTTCGTGCCGTCGACTAGGGGAACCTTAATTACAAGTTCTAAATTACAGTCTAATAAAAGTTTTTGCAGCACTTAACATGTTCACTCATCATAACACGATTTTATAACCTAAAATATCATAATAATGCAGATTTATTACAAAAACTTTGCTGATAAGATTTAATTATTTTACGAACTACATACATAATTTATTTATAAAAACTTTTTAACTAGATTCTTCCTTCCAATTGAGAGGCAAAATGTGAGTATACTATAGTTGTACTTCTGCCTCGCCCTTCGAAGATTTCAGGCGTGATGTTATGTTAAGGTTAAATTCAAATGTTCTATGGAGAATTTTAATTTAGAATCTTCTAATTACTGTTTAAATTAATAATATGGTTAGTTAGACCCTATTACTAAGACTCCACTGTCCGTCTGTCTGTCTGTCTGTAACCAGGCTGTATCTCATGAACCGTGATAGCTAGGCAGTTGAATTTTTCACAAATGATGTATTTCTGTTGCCGCTTTAACAACAAATGCTAAAAACAGAATAAATATAATAAGTAGGGCTCTCAATCTCATACAACACACGTGATTTTTTGCCATTTTTGCGATAATGCTACGGAACCCTTCGTGAATGAGTCCAACTCGCATTTGGCCGGTTTATTTTTATATAAAAATATGGCTGTATTAATTAAAACATATAAATTTAAATAAGATCTGAGAAATACCCACACATAGTGCTGTGCACATATCGATATTCCCACCCAAGCGGCAGACGTTCCGGATATGGCTACTTAATGAGTTAATGCTTTTAGCGATGGACAAGCAAAACAACCTGTTATTGCTATGGTACGAATGCAATCTGTATTAATGCATACGTATCAGCTCAATATCATCGTAAAGCATGTCACTTACTCAGTAATTAAAAATAAACTAGTTGTATAACTACCTAGATAGATACTATTTGTTTTGTTTAAAAAAACATTAAACGAAAAAAATTAAACCGAGTTCAAAAACAAAACACTACAAAGCAAAATATATGTTTTTTTTCCGAAGTCTGTGTCTTTGATACCTCTTGTTTTCCTTTTTTCGACACCGACTTCGGAAAAGAAAGTTATTTTTCGCTTTGTAGTGTTTTGTTTTGGAAGTCTTTTTTTTTTTGTTAACTGTTCTTTTATTTGCCTCCCTTTAGTTTTGGTAGGTACCTCCAATTACCATGAAAATCATTTATAGTCAAAGTACATCTCATGACGATTCCATTAAGCCCAAAAATGACTAGGATACATTATTTTATTTTGTAGTTCCAGTGCCTACCTTCCGGCTCCTTCATCAGATCAGTTCGATGGTACCATTTTTATCAGTAGGTACCATAAAATGACATATTTATAAGTATTTGATTCATCATAGTCGGTTAACTATTCGAACTGTCTTATACCCGATTCCAGTGGCCATCTGTGGTCTTTTTCATCAGTTCCACTTCATCAAATCATACTTTCTGAGTGCAAATGATTTCATTGTTGATGAAAATACCAAAATCGCTGTATATGCCTTTAATATTTGAGGAGTGCCCTCGATTTTTCGAGAATCCCATCATCAGATCCTGAACTTATGACCATGGACCCAGTTGTTTTTTTTTTTCATCACCCCCTATACCCTTTCAAAATCGGGCCAGGCGTCTTTTAGTAATCAGGGAACATACATAAAAAAACATTCAAACGAATTGAGAATCTCCTCCTTTTTTAAAGTTGGTTAATCACAGTAATTACAGCTGAAAGCCGAAATGCAGTTGTACCTAGTTCTAGCTGGTTAGAACTGGATACAACCGCATTTCGATATTCGGCCGTAACATATGCACAAATAACAAAAAAACACAGCCCTTCCATATTCAAAAGTCATACGTATAGGTTACAGGTGCGCCCTTGGTTATGCGAGTAAAATTTTTATGGTTGTTTTTGAATAGCTTTTTAAAAACACAAGGTATACATAATATAATAATATATGCTGTAACGTCTGGAGGACAATGCGACGGGACGCGTTTAGGGAAGTGCGTGACCAGCCTTATAACTTGCGGTTGACGATAGGGATGTGCCATTGCGGCAGTTGATGGGATTATTATCGATGTTTTATGGAGCTTTTGAATAACTGATGAAAACCTTACAAATATTTGTCACACTACAATCAAAATAAAATTGTTAAAATAATCAAAAGTTTAACATTAACATTACCTACTTCATAAATACATTCATAAAAATGACCAGCAGAGAAGTGTCCATTTTAACTTCAAAAAGATACTAGGTATAGCCCTCGCCAAACTTCTTGGCCGCCCTGAAGTTGGTTTACCGGATGCGCGAGGCACGAAACGGTGCTGTTTTTGTATGAGATTTTCTACTGCGCAGACATTGTAGCCAACTTCAGGGCGGCCAAGAAGTTTGGCGAGAACTATACTCAATTTTCAATTTCTCTGAAACAGAGATTCCAAAGTCCATAGCTTATATTAAGTACACGTGTTGTTCTCACCAGGAAAACATTCCAACCCATAAACTTACTTATTTTTTTCCTCATGCGATAAAGTCGTCGCAACATTACCTACCTGTATCGATAGTTATGTATCGAGCAGAGGTCAACACTCTTGTGGTGTGCCCCACGCGGCTGGCATACTATAAAAGTGCATTGTACACCTCTTGGAAATCATAGTACGTCATCTGAGCATATTTACATACAGACTATATAAAACTGCATCGTTATAAGGAGCTGCTATCATAAAATACGAACTTCTTCGTCCAAGTTATGTTACGTAATTCTATGACATTATTAACATTATTTAATGATCCGATAGTTACAGTTTCATATCAAACGGGCGAGCTGTTTTATATAAAGCGCTACAAATCAAACTTTGTTAGCATCGTCTTGTGTGGTGACTGTAAAGTATGAAGCTGGAGCTTTGAAATGAAAATGATTTATAATATTTTGATTTATTATACGAAGCTGCGTTCAAATCTGCTAATAAGTGCAGAATATTCACAGTTTAATTAAGTAAAGGCCAGTGGAATACATTTAAACAAACTGAAACAGAGTATGTTAATTATGGTTGTTCGCGACGAAGCGACACATAGCTTATAGTCTATATACTTGCCTATATACCGTTAAAATACTTAAGTTATTTAAGTAAGCAATGTATGTAATAGCATAGGTAAATAAAGAATTTAATTCTTTTCGATTAGGGGTCCCCTAAAAAGCGGGAGCGCAAGTAGCGCCGGGTGCGACATCTTCACGCACCAATGTGTGTTATTTACCTTTACATACACTACACTGTTAGGAAACACAATCTAGGTGTTCTAACTTGGATGCCCTAAGGCTATGACTGAAAAATGATATCTAACAACAGTACATAGCCAGGGACTATAGAGTATCACCCTGAAACACTAGATACATACACATTTCGCTCAAGTAAGTGGTAAGATGAATTCGTTATAAGCGATTCAGCACTTCTAGGTAACCTAGATATCTGCCTAGGACATGTAAACAGATAGTACTCACATAGTTCTAGTACATAAAGGCCACTTGCTTGAGATGATGTGTCTGTATACATAGAACACAAGGGTTTTCGAGCGCTTGTCGGCGGCCCGCCCGCCTTCAGGTACCTTCTGAGCCTGAAGGAATATAGATTTGCTTACTGAAGCAATACCATCGGGGATTGGCAGGCAGGCGCTCGGATTCTCCCATAGGCCCCAGGTCCTCTGACCTTCGGGCATATCATAAAACCTGTTTGTTTCCCTGGGTCTGGCAAATATTTCCCTTTTCGGCCGCTTCCCGGCACCAAAACCACCAGAAGGGCTGGTGGTATACCCTAGTTACACACACCATTCGATTCCTTGTTTCATGGCCTCCCTGATCACACTTTTGTAAGGAGCCCAGCTCTGGTGACCAGGGAGATAACCACCGAAATATATTGCCCGGCCCCGGGACATTCTCATTTTCGGACACTTCAGGGTGAATACTGACTCGAGGGTTGAACCCACGCCCACCAGAGTGGCACCATAGGGTGGCCTGTCATGATGGCCATCGATTAATGCCTGGTGGTCGTGGATTCCAGGAATACCTTGAGTACAAACTAACTTTATGTTAGAAAATAACATCTTTCACTACTCACGCACACTTACAGGCACCTACACGCCTGAAGGTTATAGATATAGCTATAGAAACACTGGATTCCTATAGCTTAGGGAAAGGGGTTTCGAACCCTCGCGATGAAAGTAGTGGAAAAATGTATACTTTAGCATGTAATAGCCATAAGTTCGAAAAACCAGCAGAATTTCCCTTCATCACTCGTTCTTCCTAGCAGAACTCCTCGGAGGAGATAGTCAGGGACCTGGACCAAGGTCCGTTGGATGGGCCATTTCAAGGCGCTTCCAACCATATAGGTCATGCCATGGTCATGACATCGGGAAGGGAGGTTCTGCTGATTTCTAGCATAAGTTCATAATAAAAAATTATGTAAATAAAAAACTTGTGCGACTAAAAAATCAGGGTCCTCGTGACGGTAAAGTTTGGTAGTACGATAGTGCGCATGCGCATCGAGCAATTCGGTAGCCAAATTTGTATTAGAAGAATCCACGCAACTTTATGTCACGAAGACCCTGTGAAAACATCGCAAAACACTAAGAAGAATAAAGTCTTTTATTTCCTGGACATCATATCTTCACCCGTGAACATCTGGCAGACCTCAAGCAGCTCACAGAGGCGAGAATTCTTGATGACAACTGAACTATAGGTGCAAGGGTGTCAACGCGCTGGTGCTGGAGCCTTACAACCTCCAGAAGCCCTATCCTCCGCCAGCGATCACGTCCACCCCGTACATTTACTGGTCCGTTCGAGCCGAATTTTCAAGAACCAAGCCGTTCCTGTGAACATATAGGCCAATGAAAAGCCTGGTTCCGGTGAACAAAGAAGTCTGACGTCCAGTACACCTCGTCAACTGAGGGTACATTCTTGTTTCTTTAATACGTCAGATAATAGTCAAAACGTAACGTACCGTTCCTGAGAACAGTTCCTGTGAACAAAGAAATCTGATGCCCACGCCTGGGAACATTTCCTGAGAACCTAGTGCCTGGGAAGAAAGAAACCTGACGTCCGTTTCCTGGGAACCATACCCCATAAACAAATTTGGTAAGAAATATATTCCCATACTTAAAGTACCGACTGGGGTACGAAACCATCACGTTCCCGTGAAGAGTTCCTGGGAATAAAGAAGCCTGACGTCCCACTCGTAAACCTTACAAGTGTCAAGGTTAAGATCATATTTCTTTAAAGATTAGTCAAAAACGTTACGTATCGTTCCTGTGAACACTTTCCAGGAAAGAAAGAAAGGAAGGTGGGATTTCCAGTATCGTATGACATCAGGGCAGTCGACAACAGGATTCCGTCCTGCCACGCGTCCCGTTTGAATAGCAGACGACTACCGTCGCTAAGAGACGCACGTGGATTGAGCCCCACGTGTGCCAGTGACGTGTCACAGACGGTAAGAGACTCACACGTGGATTAGGCCCCACGTGTGAAACCCTTTTCCTGGGTGGAAAAACCCAGATACTGGGTGGAAACCGTGTTCCTGGGAGACAACCGCATTCCTGGGAAATTTTCGTTACGCCCCTGAAGCGATCCAGTGGCGTGAACCTGCGTTTTGGAGGGTTACCGTCGTCAAGAGACGTGAAACCAGCCGGTCTTCGTGACTACCCGTTCCTGGGAGACAGCTGCCGACCCTGGGCTGTGAACCTGAGAAGAAACTAGGAGATTACTGTCCTGGTAACCTAGTTGCTGAGGAAATAGCGCTAAAGAGTTATCGCTAGAAAAACTTATAATAGAAGTTTTTATAGCGTGTTGAGAACTCGTTTCGGAGATAGAACATACATACGACGTACATCGAGTCCTGCAGAATATAGCTGAAGGACTATCACCAAAGCGCTATCCCTGAGAGAGCTATCGCTAGAAGAAACTTATAATAGAAGTTTTTATAGCGTGTTGAGAGCTTGTTTCGGAGATAGAACACACGTACGACGTTCATCGAGTCCTGCAGAATTATAGCTGAAGGATTATCACCGAGGCGCTATCCCTGAGAAAAAAAATATAGAAGTTTCGAACGTGTGAAGGCGAAGATTTGTTCTATGAGATAGAACGAAAACAAACACAAACAAGGATTAACACATTACCCTCATTCGGCAGTCGGGTAATAAGAGTTAGTGTGGAAGAGAACCCGACCCTAATCAGGGACACTAACTCCTTCAGTCTGGATTTGACCATCAAGATTGGATTTTTCGATTGAAACGTGTTATAGCCTGGAAGCTAACCTGGAGTTAAGAGGATCGGACTAACCCGGAGTTAAGAATTAACCCGGGGTTAAAATTTCGAAGAATTGAAAAGGGAAGCGAATCCACTTCAAGCTGACGTCTGGGACCGAACTTAACCCAGAGTTGGGACTTAGCAGTTTTCAAGAAATTCTTTGAAGCTTGGACATAGCCGTTTGAAGACTTGAAAATAGACTTAACCGTTCGTGCTGGAGTCTAGAGTTGGACTTAACCTGTTCGAGCTGGAGTCTAGGTTTGGACTTAACCCTTTCGTGCTGAAGTCTAGCCGTAACCCGTTCCTGCTGAAGTTTGGATTTGGACTTAACCCGTTCCTGCTGAAGTCTAGAATTGGACTTAACCCTTTCAAGCAGAAGTCTTGAATATAGTCAACCCGTTCCTGTTGAAGTTTGGATTTGACTTAACCGTTTCAAGTCTAGAGTTGGACTTAACCCTTTCGAGCTGAAGTCTAGAGTTGGACTTAACCCGTTCGAATTGAAGTATTGAAACAGAAGTCAACATGCCGATGACCAGATCACAGGACAGGAAGGCCGAGGCGTGGACAGTAGGCATGGATCACCCAACAGGCCTACGTCATCAACTGCCCCCACGCTCGCCTACGACGACCGAAGGGACGGGACAGTCTGCACCGACGTCACATATAGGTGACGACCCGCTCACACAGAGACTTACAGGAGATATAGATGATAAGGAACAAACAGATCGCCCCAGCACATGCAGGAAGGCACCCAGGAGGGAAGGATCTTCAGATAGAACACTGAAGCCTTCTGATAGGATACAAGGGATTCAAGATAAGACCTTTGATAGAGGCACTACCATGGCTACCCGGGGGGACGCCCGTAACGTCCAAAGCAGACCGCCGTCGACCAGGACGACCCGGTCACAAAAGAAAATTTCGAGGGCACGTGAAGACTTATTGAAGATTAAGTTGGAACTTGCCAAGTTAGCACTTCAAAAGGCAGAAGAAGAAGTTTCTGAAGCCGAATATATGGATGACAGAGACTCTAATGAAGAGTACGTGCGTTCTTGGCTGGAAGAGGCACCAGAACCTGAGCCACTGAGGGAGGATGACGCCGCCGAAGGGGACAAGACGAATAAGCCCCCGCCTGCGACTGTCGACGTTATAGCGGACTCCCGGACGCACGATCCTACAGCAAAAGAAGTGAAGGCTAACACAGAGCCGTCAAGGCAAATAGAAGCGAAAGACTCACTCCGTCCCTTCCTAACGGAGCTGACATCCGCTATAGCGTCGCTAGCCGACAGGAAAATCGAGCCATGGACGCCCAACCCTTCGGCGTCGAAGGCTGTCATGACTCTACCAAACTTTGGTGGAGCTCATACCGAATGGCTATCCTTTCGAGCCATATATGAGGCAACTCGTGCCTACTTCAGCGACATAGAAAACACGGCAAGACTCAGAAGGAGCTTGCGTGGTCGCGCACTGGAGACAGTGAGCTCAGAACTCATCGGGAACGCAAAACCGGATGAGATCATGAGAGAATTGGAGCTACAATACGGACGTCCTGATTCAATCGCCCAGGCCGAGACAGATCAACTTAGAGGGCTGCCACGATGCAGCGAGTCGCCCAAGGACATCTGTACCTTTGCAAGTCGGGTCAGAAGCGGAGTGGTCACCCTGCGTGCACTCAAGAAGGATCATTACCTGATCAATGCTGAATTAATGCGATTATTAACCGAAAAGCTGCCCAATTCTCTACGTGTACAGTGGTACAGAACGTTCACGGAAAAGTATCAGTCGCTGCCAGACTTATCACTCTTCAGCGACTTTATAACGGAACAAGCTCACTTCTGCAGTGCATTCGCCCCGCCTGAGGCCATCAAGGAGACAGACACTCTGGTGGGGAAACGTGTCATACAACGGACACACATAGCTACCGACAAGCCGGTAAACAAATGTCGAGTCTGCGACAAGGAAGGTCACTACTCGTCTGACTGCCCCAGGTTCAGAGACGCAGCAAGTGACAAGAAATGGGAGCTAGCCAAGAAACATAGCTTGTGCTATCGCTGCCTGAGATTTCGTCGGGAAGGCCACACATGTACCAAGAGGAAGTGTGGCCTCAAGGGATGTACAGCCACGCACCATCGACTTCTTCATTTTAGTAAGAAGCCTCAGACAGAAAGGTCTAAGAAAACCACTGCTCCAGAGGATCAGAAGAAGGAACCTAACAAAACGGTGGCTAGTTCGCGAACTAGTTCGAGTCATGCTTTCCTGAAAATGATACCGGTTCGAGTCATTGGACCGGCGGGAGAGGCAGACACTTATGCACTCCTTGACGACGGATCTACCGTTTCGCTGATAGATGAAGCCATCGCCCAGCGAGTGGGAGCAGTGGGACCTATAGACCCACTGAAGATCGGTGCCATTGGTGACACCATGATCGACACTCCCTCATCGAGACGAATAACAGTCGTTCTCAATAGTAAACAGAAAAATAGGGTGCCCTTCAAGGCGCGCACCATTCCGAAGCTCAACCTGTCACCACAGGCAGTCAGTCGAGAAGATGTAGCACGATGCAGACACCTTCAAGACCTGACGTCGCAGCTTACTTACCCCACTGGAGTGCCAAAGATCCTCGTCGGCCAAGATAACTGGCACCTGTTACTGGCCAGCGAGATCCGCAGAGGTCCGAGAAACCAACCCATCGCGTCGTTAACCATGATGGGTTGGACATTACACGGCGCGCACACCAGAACCCTGGGACAACGGGTGCACTATGTCAACAGATATCAAACTGTTGACAACATGCAAGATGCGGATCTGAACGAGCAGCTCCGTGAATTCTTCGCTATCGAATCATTGGTCATCAATCCAGGACGACCAGCTTCTGACCCAGAGAAGAAGGCAGAAGAGATCCTGAACCGTCACACAAGACAGTTAGGAAACGGGCACATAGAAACCGCCATGCTATGGCGAGATGAAAACATAGAAATGCCCGATAGTTATGAGACAGCCCTCAAAAGGCTAGTCTCTATCGAGAAGAAGCTGGATAAAAATCCCGCTCTTCGTGTGAAATACACACAACAGATGGACTCCCTTATAGAGAAGGGATATGCTGAGAAGGCTCCCAAGTCGAGTACTCCAGGAAGAACCTGGTACCTGCCTCATTTCGATGTCTTCAACCCAATGAAGCCAGAGAAACTTCGTATAGTTCATGATGCCGCTGCAAAATCGAGAGGAAAGTCCCTCAACGACTTCCTGCTCACTGGACCGGATCTGCTGCAGTCGCTGCCCGGCGTCATGATGAGATTTCGTAGACACAACATAGCCATCTCGGGAGATATAGCTGAGATGTTTATGCAAGTCAAGGTACGGAGTCAAGATAGAGACTCACTCCGCTACCTATGGAGAGGCAATAGAAGGGAAGGAGCCCCAGAAGAGTACCGTATGACGTCCATCATATTCGGCGCGGCCAGCTCACCGTGCACCGCCATTTTTGCGAAGAATTGGAACGCAAAAAGGCACATAGAGAAGCATCCAGTAGCAGTGAATGCAATAGTACAGAACCATTATATGGACGATTATCTGGACAGCTATAGAACAGTCGAAGAGGCGACAGAAGTCGCGACTATGGTGAAGAAAATACACCAACAGGCGAAGTTTGACCTGAGGAAATGGGTATCAAACAGTTCGCAACTAATAGAGAATATAGATCCGTCGCAAACCTATACAGAGGTTGTGAACATCGGAGACACAGCAGGCACAGAGAAGATTCTCGGCCTGATTTGGAGACCTAGTGAGGACACGCTAGGTTTCAACCTAACGCTTGCAAGACTGCCGCAGGGAATCCTTGAAAAAGAGGCCCCGACAAAAAGAGAGGCGCTCAAGATCGTCATGTCATTATATGACCCGCTCGGACTCGCCTCACCTATAACGATTCGAGCTAAACAAATACTTCAAGAAGCTTGGAGGCGAGGGGTCGACTGGGACCAGATACTAGATGAAGATCTGGCAGTCCAGTGGAAGAACTGGACACAGCACCTGCGACAGCTCAAGGCGATCAGCATACCAAGATGTTACCCTGGTTATAGCGATGCCACAGAAATACAAATACATGTATTTACCGATGCAAGCGAGATGGCGTACGCAGCAGCTGTGTATTGGCGAGCCACCACAGCAGAAGGCACACAGCGTGTCAGCCTAGTCATGGCTAAAGCGAGAGTAGCCCCATTGAAGCTACAATCGATACCTCGCCTCGAGCTGCAAGCAGCGGTGATGGGAACCCGCGTAGCTACAGCTGTTATACGTGAGCACGACTGCAAACCGTCGTCGGTCACATATTGGTCAGACAGCAAAACTGTACTGACATGGATAAGGAAAGGAGCACGAACATATAAAGCTTTCGTAGCTCATCGAATAGCTGCCATAGAAGAGAGCAGCAAAGTAGAGGATTGGCGATGGATTCCTACAAAATTGAACATCGCCGACATCGCTACTCGTGACGTCCCACAGAAGTTCGACTCACAGCACGAGTGGTATAGTGGCCCCAGATTCCTGTATGAAGACCCTTCTTCATGGCCATCAGAGAAGCCTCTAATCGCTGAAGAGACAGGAGAAGAAAGAACTCTCACTGTCATAGAGAAAGCTTTCATAGAAAAAGCTGAAACAAATGTAAAGCTCACTGAAGCTATACCTAATCCCGCAAACTTTTCGAGATGGGAGCGGCTATTACGTGCGACTGCAAGCGTCCTACGTTTCATATATCTCTGTAAACAAAAAACAGAGAAAACGTTCTATAAGAGAACAAAGAAACTTGAAGACGACCCGGACTGGCGAAAGAAAAAGAAGACAGCGACTGCAGCAGCTAAACCAACTCTACATAGAGAGCCAGAAGCCCGGAAACAGACTATAGAAGCGAATTTTCTTCAAAAGGCTGAGAAAATACTCGTACAAGTCGCACAGCAGCAATCGTTCGCTCAAGAGATAGCTAGATTGCACGAACAAAAGGTAGTGGAGAAAAATAGCCCGCTACATTCGCTACAAACAGAAGTAGTAGATGGCCTACTACGTATTAGAAGTCGAATAGCCGCCACCGACGAAATTACAGAAGATGTGAGGCGCCCACCTATATTACATGGCGACCATCACATAACACAGCTCTACATAGACTGGACACATCGCAGCCTATTACACAGCGGGACGGAGCTCACTATCAATGAGGTGCGGCAGCATTATTGGGTCGTAAGGATGCGACCAACGACCAAGAAGGTACTATCAAGATGTCTTCAGTGTCGTATTCGTAAGGCACAAGCACCCGTGCCTGCGACCGGCGACCACCCAAGGACGCGCCTCGCTCATCATCAGAGGCCGTTCACATACACCGGGTTGGACTATTTCGGCCCGCTATCCGTCACCGTCGGTCGTCAGCATCAGAAGAGATACATAGCTCTATTCACGTGCCTCACAACTAGAGCTGTCCACCTCGAGATCGCCGCCAGCCTCAGCGCAGACTCCGCTATACTAGCGCTGCGCCGATTCGCCGCCCGCAGAGGATGTCCTACAGAGATCCACTCTGACAACGGTACCAACATGCATGGTGCCGACCGAGAGCTCCGAGAGGCCTTCCGAGAGGAGGCCAGTCGCCGAGGCATCACATGGCGCTTCATCACCCCATCAGCGCCCTTCATGGGAGGCGCGTGGGAGCGCCTCGTTCGCTGCGTGAAAACCGCACTTTATACTGTACTTACAGAAAAACACCCACACGAAGAGGTGTTGTCCACACTGATTTGTGAGGCAGAGTACACAGTAAATAGCCGACCGTTGACTCATGTATCAGTCGACGGTGAAGACGACGAGTCCATCACGCCGAACCACTTCCTACTTGGTGGCTCGGCTAGACTCCCAACCCCCGGCGTGTTCACCGAGCAAGACGTCGATCACAAGAAGATGTGGCGCAGGTCACAAATCCTGGCCGACATGTTCTGGCGCCGCTGGGTGCGAGAGTACCTGCCGGAGCTCCAAAACCGGCGGGAGCCTCACAGCAGCGGGCCTGGCCTGCAGGTGGGCGACCCCGTCCTCATAGCCGACGGCCAACTGCCTCGCAACACGTGGCCGCGAGGCCGCATCGAGGCCATCTACCCTGGCCCTGATGGTGAAGTCCGGACCGCTGAGGTGCGCACCACTGGCGGCACTCTAAAGCGTCCGGTGAAGAAGCTCATACCGCTACCTAAATGAGCGTAGCAGAGTTCCAGCGGCGAGAGCTGAGCGACGTGTCGCAGAGCGTCGTGGCTACGAGCGCTGCCGACGGTCGTCGCTCACCGGCGTGATGCAGCGCCGCGCCGACGTCGCTACGTGTCGTCACTGCACTGCACGGCGGGAGAGATGTTCGCGACGAAGCGACACATAGCTTATAGTCTATATACTTGCCTATATACCGTTAAAATACTTAAGTTATTTAAGTAAGCAATGTATGTAATAGCATAGGTAAATAAAGAATTTAATTCTTTTCGATTAGGGGTCCCCTAAAAAGCGGGAGCGCAAGTAGCGCCGGGTGCGACATCTTCACGCACCAATGTGTGTTATTTACCTTTACATACACTACACTGTTAGGAAACACAATCTAGGTGTTCTAACTTGGATGCCCTAAGGCTATGACTGAAAAATGATATCTAACAACAGTACATAGCCAGGGACTATAGAGTATCACCCTGAAACACTAGATACATACACATTTCGCTCAAGTAAGTGGTAAGATGAATTCGTTATAAGCGATTCAGCACTTCTAGGTAACCTAGATATCTGCCTAGGACATGTAAACAGATAGTACTCACATAGTTCTAGTACATAAAGGCCACTTGCTTGAGATGATGTGTCTGTATACATAGAACACAAGGGTTTTCGAGCGCTTGTCGGCGGCCCGCCCGCCTTCAGGTACCTTCTGAGCCTGAAGGAATATAGATTTGCTTACTGAAGCAATACCATCGGGGACTGGCAGGCAGGCGCTCGGATTCTCCCATAGGCCCCAGGTCCTCTGACCTTCGGGCATATCATAAAACCTGTTTGTTTCCCTGGGTCTGGCAAATATTTCCCTTTTCGGCCGCTTCCCGGCACCAAAACCACCAGAAGGGCTGGTGGTATACCCTAGTTACACACACCATTCGATTCCTTGTTTCATGGCCTCCCTGATCACACTTTTGTAAGGAGCCCAGCTCTGGTGACCAGGGAGATAACCACCGAAATATATTGCCCGGCCCCGGGACATTCTCATTTTCGGACACTTCAGGGTGAATACTGACTCGAGGGTTGAACCCACGCCCACCAGAGTGGCACCATAGGGTGGCCTGTCATGATGGCCATCGATTAATGCCTGGTGGTCGTGGATTCCACGAATACCTTGAGTACAAACTAACTTTATGTTAGAAAATAACATCTTTCACTACTCACGCACACTTACAGGCACCTACACGCCTGAAGGTTATAGATATAGCTATAGAAACACTGGATTCCTATAGCTTAGGGAAAGGGGTTTCGAACCCTCGCGATGAAAGTAGTGGAAAAATGTATACTTTAGCATGTAATAGCCATAAGTTCGAAAAACCAGCAGAATTTCCCTTCATCACTCGTTCTTCCTAGCAGAACTCCTCGGAGGAGATATTCAGGGACCTGGACCAAGGTCCGTTGGATGGGCCATTTCAAGGCGCTTCCAACCATATAGGTCATGCCATGGTCATGACATCGGGAAGGGAGGTTCTGCTGATTTCTAGCATAAGTTCATAATAAAAAATTATGTAAATAAAAAACTTGTGCGACTAAAAAATCAGGGTCCTCGTGACGGTAAAGTTTGGTAGTACGATAGTGCGCATGCGCATCGAGCAATTCGGTAGCCAAATTTGTATTAGAAGAATCCACGCAACTTTATGTCACGAAGACCCTGTGAAAACATCGCAAAACACTAAGAAGAATAAAGTCTTTTATTTCCTGGACATCATATCTTCACCCGTGAACATCTGGCAGACCTCAAGCAGCTCACAGAGGCGAGAATTCTTGATGACAACTGAACTATAGGTGCAAGGGTGTCAACGCGCTGGTGCTGGAGCCTTACAACCTCCAGAAGCCCTATCCTCCGCCAGCGATCACGTCCACCCCGTACAATGGTATAATGTCATGTCATGATACATTATGTCTTCATTAGTTCTGAAATAATAAAAAAGCACTGATAAAAAATATTACCATTAACTATAAAAAGTCGGGATCATATACCATTCATGTGTTTTGCTGTTGCAATACAAGTGATAAAAAGCTTAAGCACCTATTGGCACTGGATACTAGAAATCGTGCTCATCTTGCAAAAACTTAAAATATAGCAAGCGAAAAAAAATTTGAAGGCCTCTTACGGCCACGACCATGTACCAAAAAAAGGCTATACAAATCTTAATATTTCTTGCATATAAGTAAACAAAAAATTAAGCACAACCATACGGACGTGTGTTCAGAACTCATATGAGAAGTTTTTGTGTGAAACCTCGTTTTGGATGCAAGGCCCAAGCAATCGACTTTACTTCTCCGAAACGTGACAAAGGTGAGACATAAATCCTACTAAAAAAACAAAGACAATACTTGAAACATTCTCGGTGATGACCCCAGTCCTAGTTAAGACAGAGCATTACGAGTATTACGACATCCATTAGATAAAATCAAACTGCGAAGTGGACAAAGCGCACTAATGGCGACATAACTTGGAACTTTTAAGTAACCTTCGCGGTTCTTAAACATTACAGCACAATATTTACATACACTTTTATACATTTTGTAAAACACAAATGTTACACTAAATATGCAAAGCAAATAAAACGAAATTGACTCTTGCGCCACTAAAGCGACAGGGGATTGCGAAGGTCCGAATGAACGTAAAAAAGACGAAAGAAAAAGATGCTACGCGTCATAATAACACGCAAAAAGAATCCAACTTAGGATTGAGTTCTAAATGTAGACATGAATAAAAATCTAACCTGCAATGTCAAAAGGTAGATAGACACGAAAGATTTGTACATCTCTACGTCTGTACGAAAATTACGCGTGAGCACAGGTTATATAATACTACAGGTGAGGTAGGGTAGGAGCACATTAGTGCAATGGCAACAAAGGCAAGGGATTATTGTCAACCAAGCCCATAATAATAGACAATAGTCTAGCAAGTGGAAAATACAGCACTGATGAATTAATAGTAGTTTATGCAATGGACGTATAATAGGGGTTATTAAAACACGAGCGTAGGTGTTTTAATACCTAATTATAAGCCATTACATACACTACTTTATCTTCACTCATACAGTTGCAATAAAAAAAAAGTGGAAACGGAGAAAATATTTGGCATGGCGGGCAATTTAGATTCTCATTGCACATGACTGCGCAGCGCGCGCCTCCTTAGACAATGACAGTACTTCAATGAGCCCTTATGCGTCAATAAATTAAAAGGAAAAGTGTGATGCAGTTGTTTAAAAATCGAAAGAAAATGTTGCACCGTAATGGTCTTTTTTTTAATTTTACCTATCCACGAATATAAAGTACGTGTTTATACAATATTTTTTGAATTCATATTTGGAACATTACGTTGTGAGTGTAGATAAAACAGTTTTATCACCAAAATCAAGGATTGTCACAGTTGAAAGCATTGTTTTCATATTTTATAGATTGTTAAGTACTTTAAGAGTAGGTATAACCAGTGTTACTGAAAATTGCATGTAGAATTATAAAGTAATATAGGTACTTTTTACCAAAGATGGTAAATGTGAAGCCGTCTGGCAGAAACCTGACGAGACAGCCAATTTAATCTGATTATGTTCATCCTCTGGACAATTTATTAAGGTTGCCCTAGTCGACGGCACGAATTATTTTGTGCGCGGGGTTAAAATGCATGCTATGTCAACCGACATCACGTGCGAAAGAGGTAGATGCTGTGATGAGCAGGAAGAAGCTAGTTTGTGTACGAGTACATACTTTTGCAAATTTGTAGCGAAATGAATGATGATTTAGGACGAAACCGAGCGCGCGAAATTTTTTAAACATACTCTCTGGATATCATGCAAAAAAACCAGCAAAGTGCGAGTTGGACTCGCGCACGAAGGGTTCCGTACCATTATCGCAACGTTTGTTGTATGGGAACCCTATTTAAATATTTATTTTATTCTGTTTTTAGTATTTGTTGTTATAGCGGCAACAGAAATACATCATCTGTAAAAATTTTAACTGTGTAGCTATCACGGTTCATGAGATACAGCCTGGTTACAGACAGACAGACAGACGGACCGCGAAGTCACAGTAATAGGATCCCGTTTTTACCCTTTGGGTACGGAACCCTAAAAACGACTAAATGTATCTGTTCCAAATAAAATTATTTACGTTGTTGAATCTATCCCTGTATGGTCACTGTTTTGCAATTTTCCTTCTTCTTATGGTATTTATTAGCGCCCAAAGATACGTTAAAGTTAGTGTTTCCTTACAGGGCTAGATAATGATGAGACAAATTGATATCATATTTTAATTTAAAACAAACACCCTCAAACAGTGGAGCAATCGCTAGACTACGTTTGTATGGAAGAATGATCGACTAGAGCAACCTTAAGGGTCTTTTATGACACTAGAGGAAAGAGAAGGTATGTTATATTCTGACTTTAATCACAGATACATTAACAGCAAGCTTTATTATACATGTAACAGATAATCTAAGCAACACGATTTTAATCGTTTTTACGATTACTATTTCAATTAGCGTTAATTTTATTCATTTATTAATAGTAATGTATTCATTTATTCATATCATAAGGAAATAAATGAGGTGGGGATCCTGTGGGTAATAACGTCATGCGGGTGTCATCGTGTATCATCAGCAGGATATGGTTGTTATTGATAATCCCTTCTACAATTAAATCGTGCGAACGCTGTGGGTTTTTTGTAAGATCAATAACAAACAACAATAAAATTTCTCTTCTCAAGTCTAAGTTTTTCAGATGGATTATGGGTTCTGACGTGCGATTCGGATCACTGATCATAAGTTTATACAGTTAGGTAAACCAAAAGTTATTTTTCTGACCCAACGCTATAATCTAAAACATTTTCGTAAAAAATAAACCACTGTCCTGCTCCGCAGCCACTAGGGCGCAAGAACAAGTGATGGGCAGAAAAGTTTTGAATTATTGTTAGACCTGCTGAAGACTGTATTAATATATTTGTATTGTATAAACTCAATTTCTTTTAGTATTATATAACTGCACAGCACATGCGAGAGTACTATGTTCCGACTGTAAATCTACCATTCACTGTACCTATGTGTCGTTTTGTTGACTTCTGTGTGTCCTGGCAGTTGAGTGTGTCATGCTCTCTCTAATTTCTCTCTGATGGTGGCACATGTAGGTTCCCTTCATGATGGTTGAGCTGAAAAGTGCCGATCCATGCGTCATGTTCGTGAACGGGCGCCATCAGTTTGGATTGGTCATAACTTTGCTGCCTCGGCCTGTTATTGCTTTTATTTTTTTTGTATTGTTTCTTACTCTAGAAGCTTTTACGTGCACGTCTTTTTACATTGTTCTTACATATATGTATTTTTTAACAAGAATGATGTAAACCAAAAAAATAGTAATTAAATCTGATGGAAAAGAGTGTCCGTGGAGTTTCTTGCATGTTCTTCTCCATGGAGACCTACTGATGCTTGCGAATTTGCAACTAGAGTCATCTTTTTGTTTTTTTTTTTTTGTTAGACAATTCAAAAGTACCTAAGTATAAGGTTTATTTGAAATAAACTATTTGATTTTGATTTTGAGTCGGTTAATTTTGGCGAAATAGATTTTTATTTCTCTTTTTTTAGTTTTAGTATCCTATCATTAAACATTGAGCAAGTTCTATGTGTGCATACAGCTAAGGAGTGGAATACCCTGCCGGAGTTTTTGTTTCCTGTTAGCTACAATCTAGAGGTATTTAAGACAAGAGTGATTAGGTAACTTCTAGGCAAGCGTGATCCCGTCAACCACATCATCACTTAACATCAGTCGAGATAGTGGTCAAAAACGAGTTTATCAAAAAAAAATAGTAAGGTACCTAAAGGATTGACAAAATACCCATAATAACTAGATTTATACATTTGTGCTGTTTATCGCTCAGGAGTTCGGTTGTATGTTCCGTATCTTGAAAACTACTGAACCTATTTAGGTAGATGAAACTTGCACTGTTCCCTAAGTTGAGAGATACTTAGTCCAAAAAAAAAGAATAATCACGATCCGATAAGTAGTTTCGGCGAAACACAAAACAAAGATACCTACATACACTTTTGAAATTTGGCACACGTTTTTAGAAGCCCATACAGAGTATCATACACAGCTCATAGAAACAACAGCAAACAACTGTTGTTTCTATGATCTGTGGTTTCATATGTGCAATTCCAACAATATTAATGAATACGTGTCGAATTGATTACCTCCTTATTTTAGAAGTCGGTAAATCAGGAATCTTTATAGAGTACCTAAATCTTCATAGTGAAAATATTTATAGAGAAATCTTTGTAGAGAGCCAATTTTGGAGAAACGCTAAAACCTGGCAGGCTTCTTCTACGTTTTTCCCCACATCCTTCTCAAGCTTTTCTTATCGCCGTCATTAGTTAATTTAGTTGACACTTACATCGTTGTGGGATTGCGAAAACCGGAGTTTTACATAGCCGTTAATCCTCGTTTAAGCTTAAACCAGTCTGTAATACGTGTATGTGAAATTGTAGGCCGGTCGGCACAATTTCCTCGTGATGAAATATTCTTGCCAAATACTTTTCCGTCGGTTTACATGGCTAATATCGTTTCAACAGAGACCCAGGCCACGTACGATTGTAATCATCGAGATCCGTTTGTGTTTACGTGCGCGAATTCGATAAAGGAACTTTATTTAGTTGCTTTTCAAAATTATTTTACCTGTTAACTTGTACTTAAGAAATATGTTTTTGGTATTTCGATACCGTATCCTTTAAAATAAGCTGCATATATTTGAACTTAATTATGCATTCTTAGTTCTTTGGACTTTTATTTCCAAAAAATCAACGATTTTCAGTCAAGACACAGCATTCATTTTGGAAGCAATACGCACATTTTGGACGGCTCTTTGTATTCATTGCTTAAGCACATAAATTGCTGTTGCCGATCAGGAAAATCAAGAATAAATACGAAGCTAGTAAATGTGTCCAATATCGCATTCTCGACATGCGAGAGAGCCTGGCAAACAGACGGGACTACAGCCAATAACAACACAGCCAATAGAATAAAAAGTCAAGTAACTTATTACGTAGTCTCTGCACGCATAACTTTTATATAATACTTACTTTCTTATTCAATATTTTTACATCGTTACCAACGAAACGTTGTATGAAGATAAGAAGATATCTTTTAACAGGTAGACAGACACTTTTGGCGAGAACCCAGCGTGTCGGGTGTTAAAATATTCACTAAGACATCCGACGCGTCTCACAATGATTTCGTGAAACAATACCACGGGTTACCTAACTTCTCATCTAGTTTCTTTCAGGTCAAACTTCTGTTACAGGCAAAAAAGTGTTATCTTTCTTTTCGGAGAACGTATACCTAATTAAAATGTGCACAATATAATTACCAAATCTGAGCTACCTGAATTGACGGGACAGGATGTGGCAATGGCAACGTTATTCCAAAAGATATCACAAAAACATGATGGCAAAAGCAATTTACGTTGTCAAGTGTAAATTTATTATAAACCACTCGGCTATATTTACGAGCTATTAGCAGTCCTCCAACCGGGGTGCTTAAGGGCGAGAAATTCAATAACAAAATTCTTCAAAACTCGTCCTTATGAAGGGTCGTCGTGGAAATTTTCCGTTGTCACCATAGCAGAGCTTGTGTTTTTTGTAGCACCCGTCAACCCCACTCACTTTGAACACAAAACAATTTAGTGATGGACCTGACCTCGTTCACAAATCATGATATCGACATTTCTGGTATGTTTGTGTGTGTCATGCAAGTATTACATTACATTATCATTGCAGATTCCAACACATGTGATGTTTTGTATTACACAAGCAGTTGTTTTATTTTAATTGATACTTTCTGTCATTCAGATTGTATTAGGTAGTAAAATACGTGAGTTGCTTTAACAATGTTGTAAACAAACGCGATGCCAAATTTAACAACAATGATAATTGAATATGGCATAATTACACCGGCAAAATTCAAATGGTGGCTTGAATCAGTCATAATACTCATAATAGATTTGAAGATGAAGAGACATTGAATCGATAAATCTGTGTCGTAGTTCGAGTTCGTAGACATCACTAGCATGTCGGCGGGAGTCAAACTTACAAGTGCAGGGTTGGGCTAGGTCAGGTGACACACTCCAATGCACATGCAGACGACGCACACCACACACTAATACAAATCATGCTTTGTTTAGTTTTGATTTTTTGCTCGTTACGAAACGCTTTCAAGTGGAGTGGCGAGTGGCCTGTACTGTACGATGTTTTAATCAAACACCCACTTAAGTATTACGCGTGGTTACAATATGTTTTCAATTATGTGTCAGTAAACACTTATAATTAAGCTGAATGGGACTTGAATTGAAAATAATCTAAAGATAATTATTTTCTATGTATAGCATGATTAATTTAATAGAACAGAGATAGTAGATACCCATTTAGACATCAGACTAAAATAGCCGACCTTCTTGGAAAAGTTATTGCGTGGCCGTGAGGTTATAAGTTTTAGGTTGTAACTTTAAAGTTACTGTATACTATCGTAAAAAGCTGTCAAAGTTAACGAGTTTTAGGAACTATACTAAAGTAAAAACAGCCAAGAGCGTATCGGGAATCCACACGATAGAGTTGTGTTGTGTTGTTCAGGATTTAGTAGTGTTTACTGAAACAATGTTGGACTTAATCACATTTCTATTCGACCCGTGTGGTCTCGCGTCTCGACTACAAAAATATACGAAGCGAGAGAATTGCTGGCTCGAGTTTACAACATTTTGAAAGAAACAGAGTTGTAATTACTTTGTAAGTTACATGTAAAATGCAACCTAAAGCGTGTTATTTCTGTTCATGTTTCTGTTATGAAGAAATAACAATAATTCCAAGCTTACGAAGAAACATCCTTTAACAGAAGATAAAGATTAATAATTATGACAGCGAACACAGAGCTAACTAGATACCAGGACAATTTTCTAGTAAGTGCAGGAGTTTGTGATAAGATCTGCCGTGTATCATGTTGCAGCAGGTGTGGCGATACGAATCTGTATGAAGCCATATAAATACGTGGAGATTTTCAAGACGCCCAGACATCTGCGAAATTGTAAATCTAGATTCTAGGGGGAAAGAGGATGCATGCTTCAATTATCTTTGTTCCTTTTAAACAACTCATATTAGGTAGCTATTTATTGTATGTGCAGCTTGTTGATTAATTTTTTCATTACATTTATTTATTTCCAAACAATTTTTACATTGCATCGAAAATTTTAATTGGCAATAATTGCCAGCATCCCAAGACGATTTTTTAATTAAATATGTCTACATAAAGAATTATTCATATTCTGTCTATAGTATATTCCAAGAACATAGATTCAACTTAATCTTAAGCCTAAACCAATGTTTACGAACACAGATTTAGGCAAGCATTTACCTAAAACAACTTTATGAATAGATGGAAATTTAGATAAATATATTTGCTAAAGTGAAGACAGAACTACACAAACACAATTACGGACACAATATTAACAAGACAAGACAACAATTCTCCAAACTCACAGCGAGCAAACAAAATAAATAACGTTAATTACAGGTTACAGCATTATGAGTGAATCCACGAATCAGAAACGTTATTTCTGCGAACAGAGTCCACACAAAGCTTGATAATATAATCGTAGCTAGTAAAACATAGCTATAAGAATGTTTCCAGCCCCATCTGGGTACAACATAAGCTTCTTTATGAGTCAAGTCTCGTTATAAGTAACAATATGTGATGCGACTTTGTCATATCATCATATGTCTGCTCATTAGAGATGGACTCACTAGTCGTAAAGCCGACTATTCGGTCACATTTCATAGTAAGGCCGAAAAGTATAGTCGGCTTCTAGACGACGATTAGTTGGCAAGAGGTACCGATTAGTAGGCTCTTAATGAGTTACAGAAAAATAGGAAATTTAATTAAATAATTATAGGTACGCCAGTATTTACTACCGTTATATTTTTTTTTAAATAATTAATTCAATCTTACAATAACTGAATTAAAATTAAAAAGAGTATAAAAATGGCCCGACTAGTTGGTTAAGCCGTTATAGCACATCGGCGACTAGTCGGTCATTTGAGCGCCAACTAGTCATCTAGTCGGCCAAGTCCATAGTCGTCTCATCTCTTGTACTTATATGATATGTCTCTAACACAATTCATTATAGTCTTATTACTCTGTCCGTACGTAAAACTAATCTATCAACTGCACGTCACTTGTTTCTTTAACATTTTTAAAAATAAAACATTTCAAAGTGAGTTAGGGTTATCTACGGACACTAGCTTCGAGCCCAAGCTTTATGTTTGGGCTTGATCTCAGAATTGTTTGCTTCTCTCATTTATTTTAGCGAATTTGTAAAGATAAATCACAAATAATTTAGGTGGTGAATTTTTTGATTATCTACTCTTATAACAGCGTGTGAAAATACTAGCATAAGGATCGTCTAACTACTTGGGCAAGTACTTACGCACGCTTTCCGCTTTTTTGAAATAAAAAAACCATTATGTCGTCATTTAAAATCAGCGATATCTGGCGTACTATGCATGATGCATTACGCAGTCACTTTCATATTTCATTAATCAATTGCTCGTCGATCAATTAGCGAGAACCGCCAGTCCTGAAACCCTAGGCGTGAACATACTACGAGGCCGGGAGGTAAACAATCACCAGCATACAGTGGCCTCCATCATCAGTAACAATAACAAGACGCTCAAATTTAAATTATAAGGGGATGGTTCACATTACAATGGTCGAGAACACATGGCGTGAGATGCGGGGCGCGCGGGGAAGCGAGGCGTGGGAACGTCGCAGGCGCACATGTGGACAGCAGCTTTATCTAACACCATGCATATTACGTGACGTTTATAATAATACAAACGTTTAGTTAACACGATCTGCGCCGACCTCGTAATGACCGATGTACCCGACACTTGCACATTTAGATAATGAACTACTCGCCACAACTATTTAATGTTGTAGATATACCGGCCTAGTAGTGCCATATTAGTCCCTAATATTTATGAATATATAATTAAATTGTAGTTTGATCGCATAAACAAGATTGGTATGATTTGTGGTGTTTTAGCAAGTTGCTACGTTTGCATACATTAAGTACACACATTCCAGAATAAATTATGTTTTAGAGTATAATTTTAGTTGGCTAAAATTAATTAAAGGCGAGCCTTCAACGTTTACATTAATTTTAGCGTCGTCAAAGTGCTGAACGTTTACGCAATAGTAACTCATTTGGGACGAAACGCGACAGTACACATATTTCTTACTGTCAATTACCTCACATTTGCTAATCAGACACAAGTGACAGGATGACTGTTCCACGTGCTTCCCTGGCACCTGACAGGTCGGCAATGACGTCACAATGTCGTTCCGTCAAGTTCAAGGCAGAGTATTTTGGATGATCGGTGGATCTGGCCGTTGTCCAAAAAGTTTGTGGAAATTTTTAAACGGACATGGGCTTTCCCTTGTGGCAGAGGCCCCTTTCGTAATAACGACGTTGTAAGTAATATATTATTTACATTCAACGTTTATCAGTATTAAAAAGCAAACAAAAATATTCCGAAGTTTAAAAAAACGACTTTAAAAGTCAAATACGCGAGCTCGGGAGCTTAGGGCACCCCGACACGGAAAGGTTAGGTTCGAAGGAGGTGAAGTATCACCCAGGATTCACCACATACCACTACATTTTGAGAGATAAGATGGATTTTTTCACTCCCTTTTCTGCGTGGTAGCCTTGCCCCCATAGAAATATTAAATACAGCTTGCCCCAATACTCCGCTTGTCTAAGAAGTGCAAAATAAATTACGTTTCGGCAGCCGGTGTCTTTGGTACTTCTTTTTCATCGTTTTTCGTAACGGAAGTTATTTTGCACTTTTTAGTATTTTGCTTTTGAAGTTGGTTTATTTTTGTGAAAAAGTATTTATTTCTTTCTTTTCAGTTTTAGCACACTAATACTAAAAAGTGAGCAAGTTCTATAAAAAAGTACCTAGAGGACTGGCATAATACCCATAATAATTCATTTTATACATTCGTGCTTTTTGTCGGTAAGGAGTTCGGTTGTATGTTCCATAACTTGAAAACTGCTGATCCGATTTCGATAAAACTTCCACTACTTATTCCCTAAGTTGAGAGATACCTAATCCAATAAAAGAAATGGTTACGATCTGATAAGTAGTTTCGGAAAAATATGTGGACAAACATACATACAAACATAGGCTTATAAAAGTTGGCACACGTGTTTAGAAGCCCACATAGAGTAACATATGTGAATATTACGCAATTCCAACAATATTACTTACGTGTCGAATTAATTACCTCCGTTTTTTTGAATTCGGTAAAAAAGCATCTCTACGGTATTATATGGCCCTCGGCCACTAGGTACTCATGATTATGTAGCTACATTTTTAGGGTTCCGTACCCAAAGGGTAAAAACGGGACCATATTACTAAGACCCCGCGGTCCATCTGTCTGTCTAGACACACAAGGCTGTATCTCATGAACCTAGATAGCTAGACAGTTGAAATTTTCACAGATGATGTATTTCTGTTGCCGCTATAACAACAAATATTGAAAACAGAATACAACAATATTTAACTGGGGCTCCCATACAACAGACGTGATTTTTTTGCCGTTTTTTGCCATAATGGTACGGAACCCTTCGTGCGCGAGTCCGACTCGTACTTGGCCGGTTTGGTCGGTTTTACCTTCGCCCAACAGAACCTACAGGGAGACATGCATAAGTAGTTATTAAACGAAAATATATTGCAAAATAATGATAATTACATTAATATTAATGGTCTTACAAGTATTTATATTACAAGTAATAAAAATATTATAAAATATATTTTTTTTTCGAAATAAGATACACAAGGTCCGTACAACAGTATGTACCTATTTAACATTATGTTAAATTGGTAATGCATTAAAAAATATGATTATTTAAACGTATCTATAATAATTAAAAATGCTATCTACCTAGGTAGCTAATACCTACCACTATCAGCACTAATTATATATATTTCAAATAAATGAAAAACCTCTTTGTCGCATGCGGCAGCGGCGGCGGTGTAGCAGCGCTACAAAAAAAAACTTAAAAACAAATTTCGTTAGAACTCCTGAAAATTAAATTCCTTGTGCTTCACAGTTTGTTCTTGACCTAGGAATAGGAAAATATTAAATATTATTTTATAAAAAATATATAGGACAACAAATATACAGCTAAGTAAGTTTAAAATGTAAACAGTAGGCGCTAAATCGATATGTTGGCATTGCCAAAAGAGAAGATACATATTCAACTAGTTCACTTACTAATTAACCTTTTTTCACCTAGGTATACGTTTATAATAACTGTATCTCTCGGAAGCTAGACAGCCCAGATCGAACAATGCACTTGCACTTTCAATCTCAAGTGTAGATACGCCCATATATCACATACGTCGGGGTCAACGCCCTGAACCTATGCCAATGCCACAAACACTCCTGGTGCCAATACCGGCCAGTTGAACGCCTGTTAGAAATTTAGAATAACTACCCGCCAACTGCCGATTTGATGACAGTAACCATCGCGGATTGAATACAAGCTTTGTTCAAATGAGAGTCAATTCTAGACGATACCCACGCCACGCCTCGCTATCGACCTATATTTTAATTATATTTTATGGCTACCATATTGTGGTGTGTTCTAAATAGACTTCATTAACTGGAGCACTTTTTCATGAAACCTTCTACCACAGAACACAAAGAAGTTTTTCGACATGCTGTGACAATAGTTAACAAAATATTAAGGTAAGGGAAATAAAGGTGTATGATTCAGCATTTTCTGGAATCACTAAACGGTTCCTGAAAATAGCCGTCTCAACAGTTTGCGCAGAATGATGATTTGCTAACGATGCGGAAGGGTCCGGGTGTTGGCGAGGTGCCACCGGGCCGGTGTTCAGCGAATATATCGTGGCATTGGGCCAGCCAGGGTCAGGAGCGGCCGATGCACCCGCCGCCGTCACGCTGACAAACAGTACTGACACCTAAACACAACAGCCCAAACAAAAGACCAACACAACCCCAACAGTTATTTAAGACACGAAAACACTCAGAAACCCTTTCGTAATTAAAACTTTAAGGCACTGTCGAGATAATTATCATTTCAAACGCCTTATCCGAAATGAAGAGCGTTTTTATGCAAGATTGGGCCTAAAACATTATCGTAGTCAGCCTCTTGGGGATAAGATAAGCGAAAGAGGACTTATCTCCAGGCCCGGGATCGAAAGACGAAACAATATTTAGAAAGCCCTGGCTAGAAAAAAAAGTGTAATAAAAACCTTTGGTGCCGTTTACAACGCAGCAGGTAGTAAAGTAACTTATAGTTTCTCCCCCAAAAATGGTTTTGTAAGTGGATGAAGGAACAATATTGGTGTGGCAATAAATAGAGTTTTTACGACAAAGGAGGTTGGTTCGCTGCACTGCACATTGGTCGGCCCGGCTAGCGGCTCGGCCAGCATTAGCGACCAAACACGTGTTCGTGAAAATGTTTATTTAGGCGAACCTCGTAAAACTCGCTGACAGGATGTGCTTTGAACCCTCAAGGTTGTAGAGGTTACTTAAAATAACTACATTTAACATTATTACTTCTAAATGTAATATTATTTTTAAACATATTCTAATTATTGTAAAGATTTATTACCTTTAACAACATATTCGCGACTAAAACCTGTTATTATTCTCGAATACCATTAACATTTTTCTGCATTTAATGTAGCGAATTCTTTGAAACTAGAATATTTATCTACCTATACGTGTAACTAATTCATTATGTAGGTTGATAATAATACGGAAGTTTATATTCTGACTGCAAGTGCTCCCTCGGCTATCCTCACTCGGTGAGCTCGCCGTCAAGCCATATTTTGTGTGGATAGCTTCCTACAGGGCATTACTAAATTTGTCGAAATCGTCCCGAAGAGAGCGCAGCATGCGTTTGTCATGTACGTTTATTTACGCGATGGCCCGCTGCGCTGGCCGGCTTCCAGCGGCTTACGAAAATAGCTGCTTTGTCGATGTCATTGTACTAGAGCAAACGACGCCCTAATGCAAGCCACGCTAGAGTCCAGCGTTGTACTGCACATGACGGAGATTTCATTGATACATCTCCTGCAGTATCACGTGAAACTATAGTCGATATAAGAGAAGCTTGTAAATACAGGGAGAATAAAAACGATGAAAAATTTGCTACTTATCTTTATGAATCGAGTGTGCGTAAAATACTTCTCTATGTAGTGTGCCATCAGTAGCTACAATTTAAATGAGACTACACACGAATTAAATGGGACATCATCACACGTGGTCCAAACGGTGCCAACAAATACTGTTACACAACTTTTAGCAATTCATACGAAGCTTAAGTATATTACATCATTCACCATTACAGTTGTAACTTTACCGTAAGTTAAGTAAGTAAACACATCATGAAGTTTACTTAATCCTATCTATTTATGTAAACAGATATGCTCTGCCGCCTCAGTGTCGTCAAGGCTTTTGTAACACCTGAGTATTGCTGAAAGTAGGTCTGCAAGGCAGCAGCTGATAATAATGATATTGGGCAAACTCGAATTTAAATGGTTACGAAATATAGCTTTAATATTGTCAAACACCAATCTATAGCAAATAGTGTCGCTAGCGGGAAACGATACGGTATGTAAATGACCAAAGTCAATATTGTTACGGATAGGAAAAGCTTTACGAAAGATAGCGCCGATGTAAGTATTTCGATATCAAAATCAAAGAATCTGCATGTTGACGGTGAACAAACAGCTTGAAAATATTTCGCTTTCTTTTAACTGCGCACAATTTTACCATAAAGCGAGTTCTAAGTAGGAACTAGGAGCTGAAACTTATGCGAAAAGCTTTAATGAATACAAAGTGTCCTTTCGTCCTACACACTTGGTACAACAGTGATACTATGGTAGTCTTAGAATAAGGACATGGAAATAATCTTGGAACAATCAGAAACAAGGAAATAAATTCAATAAATGAAGCTGACACAGTACCAACGACGATAGGGATAGAATTACCTATTAAGCAAATCAATTCGATCAAGCCACTAACGACCTAACGCCACTCGCCAATGTTCTATACCGCAGGCATTTTGAAAACCGTTGAGAAATAACAATACTATACATAGACACCATCACAAGTTATAAACACACGGTATAAATGGGTACCTTTATCTAAATCAACGCTTACGAAATTGTAAGTAGAAAAAGATGGTGGAGCAACAAAAAAGCCGGGACGAGTCCTCCGCCCAACCCTTTTATTCTGTTTGGCCGTTCTCTTTTTACTTTTATTCTAAAAATATAGCATTCACGAACCAATTTCGAAAGGAAACGTGATTCTGTTGAAGGTCAAGTGAATTAGTATTCGTATGGTGTGTTCGCTGTTTGACCGGCCGCAAAAACATGTTAATATACTCGTTGTACACTTTTTTCTAAGCTTTAATTAGAGCCGGTTGGTAGCCGGTGCGTTATAATCTTTTAGACGCGGAATAATAGTTGGTCTTTGGGAAGGTGAAACGGGTAACTGTCTGGCCTTTCTTTCTTGTGAAGGATAAAATGAGTTTTCGGGATACAGCTTGCAATCATTTGGGTTCACAAAATTATTGCAACACACTGTGTGCACTTGCTGGGCCCGTATCTTTGGCAAGATTTTTTTTTGGCTCTACTATACCTATATAGCACTACTTCTTTTTCTGCATGGCAATTATTTTTCATTCGGATATTCTCAAATATAATGCAATCTTACATCAAAATGACAGTAGCAACAAAGTACGAGCTTTATCGACAAAATGATCAGAGCACCAATGCGGCAGTAAGTATTGGGTAGTGAGCCGATGCCAAACCCGCTGTATTCACATGATAAATTATCCGTCATTGGATTTGATCAATGCATGCAAAAAAACTAAATGGATGGAAGTTGCCCGAAACCGAAACTGAATCATGCACTCGTTATTGGAAAAAGTTACATCGTATCGTGAGTGATCGTGACTCATAATTCTCAACAGAGGGCTGCAATTTGGAGTCGGACAAAATATGCCACAAAAACCCTATAACAAAAACATATGCTAGCGTTCAATCCGGAACACCAACGTAAATGTTTGGTACAAATCAAGTTTAACTTAACCACGCTAAATTAGACGCGGCAGGCTGGAGGTATTGGCTTTCGATTACATTAGCGAAGTGGACCCGAAATAAATTTTCCGTTTCATTCAACAGCAGCTATTCAGCGCACACAAAAGAAGCTACCTCATTCAAATGTGAGTGTTTAAGTCGCTGAAGCTCATTCTCGCTAATGAGGCGAGGTAGATGCCTACTTAAAGAGTTTGTAATGTTATTGTTATTGTCGTGCGGCGTGATGTAAAATAGGAGCCGGCTTCTAAGTCATATAACCTCAAAAGCTCGGGGCCGACGTCCGTGGAGCCGCCGCCGTCGCCGCCGCGGACAACGGACGCGCAGCGCGCAGCCGCTCGATGTTGTGGCGCGTGCGCGCTGCGGCCCCGGAGGCCGAGCCGACCGCGACGCTGCACAAAGCGCGAGTGGCCGCGATGTCTCGCACCGACTCTTCACGTTGATGACTCGCAAAACTGAGACACGCGAGCACCGCGGATCCATCTCAGCACTGTGAAAATACGAGCATGTGATAAGATTTAGTGTTAATAGAAAACGTTAACGTAGTGTTTCCTTTTGTGATAACTAAGTAGGAGCAACAGCAAGATGTACAAGACAGTGCGACACGGCGAGAACAGTCTCCAGTACACCATCCTTCCGCAGACCGAGGAAGTGCTGAACAACAGCGGCCTGAAGGGCAAGGGCCGAGACTACAGCCCCTCCATCCATGTGCGGCGGACTCGGAGGAAATCTGATATGAAATATGCTTTATGGATAATATCCAGTATGGCAGCAACGCTCGTTCTAACTCTCGTTCCACTTTATATTATTGATGCAAGGAATCAACAAGGCCAGCAAGAAATCATCATCACTCCTGCACCGATGGCGTCCGCGGCACGTGAGATGGTGAAGTCTAGGAAAAAAGAGCTGAAGATGTTTCCAGATGTCGTGTTACCACTAGAACACGTCAGTTTCGAAACAAGTACTCCGTCGACATCACCCTCAACCACATCGTCTACTGTTCCATCAACAGTGACCGGCGACCGAGCGACTACGCCTCCGTGGACCATGCCAGCCTTACGGTCGTGGAAGAGCTCGACGTCATCCACAGTTATTCCACCTATTCCAACAGACGATAACGTTATTCCTCTCATTGGGACTGCGTCCAGTAACAGTAAGGATGCATCAGTCAAATGGGAGAAAGACATCATAATCCGAGCGACAGTCACTCCGGAACCAATTACGCTACGCAGTGTACTTAGATACTATTCACGAACACAAGTCCCCTCAGAGAAGTCAGTATTTGCCACAAAAGGGTTCGACGACGTTTTGATTACAACAAAAGCTACTACTACTAGAACTCCGGTGACGACAGAGTTTGCGACTACTAGTGAGAATTCGAAATTAAGAGATTTGAAGGACACAATGCTGTCGGTAGATGACGATGATGAATTTAAAGAGTCGCTTGAAGTAGACGAAGTGTTTTCTCTGCCCCCTCTGAAGCCTGATTACGCAGCTCCGGGCACTGATTCGGATGAAGTAACGGTGTCAAAGGCCGGCGACGCCGGGTGGTACGGAGCACGCTGGCCGTTTGTGGACACGTCATCTTACTTCCAATGGACGGTATGCACTGCATTATTAACTAACTTATGTAATATTAATTCACCTATTTACTTAATCCTCTAGTGCGTGTTTTACATGACTAATCATAACAGAAGTTCGATAACAGCTGGTAATTTAATGAAAGCGGACATGGAAAATATATTTGATTTATGAAATCCATTGCGGATTGTGTTGTGTACTTATGTAATGCGATTCTGATAACTTGCAATAAGAACGTACGTTTTGTAGTGAACGCAATGTGGATATTGATTGTCTGAAATCGATAATTCGAGAAAGCGGATAGAACGTCTTTCGCCGAAGGGAATATAAATAGAATAGTAAAGTATTCTAGATAAATATATTTCCCTAGATCGGATAAATTTATTATTCTAGATATTTTGAAACATTACAGATTTGTAGGTAAATATTTTAACGCAAATAAATATATTCAAATGCAGTAAATGCAGGGTTTCAATTGAAACCATTATTTAAAGCCATACATATTTAGCTTTCAACACGTTGAGAAATCTACCTATAATGTTTCAATTCAACAGACATATCTACAAAAGATTCAGAAGCGACTGATTTAATACAATATACATAATATTATCAACAAACGAGTGCTTCAACTTATTGATCCTGGTTCAGTACACTCGGAATGGTTGGTAAAACCCATTAGGTGCATCAAAATTCTACTCCATGTTCGCAAAGACCTTCGTTTCTACCGATTTAACTATTAGCACATAGGCTCATAGTCATAGGTTATGTAAATATGTACGACATTTGTAGGTTCGCAAATATACGCTGTTAGGTATATGATAAGTCTAATTTTAAAGCCACAATAATGTGAAGGTTTTTTGTGGGTACCTGATAGCTACAACCTGCAGCCTAATTGCGCAAGTGAATTCGGCAAGGCAAAGGGTTTGGCCGCCATAAATCGACCAATCACATGCGAGATGAATGCCGCGATTTGGATTTCCGTCTGTGTGATTGGTCGATTGATAGCGGCAAAACCCTTTGCGATGCCGTATTCACTTACGCAATACGGCTGCAGGTTACCAAAACTACAAAACTAAGCGAAGAATTTACTGAATTTCAACAAAACTACAAAATAAGCGAAGAATTTATTGGTGATAAATGTGACGGCCAATGTGCAAGTGTTATTAAGTTTTTTAAACGGATTGAGGCCTTGGATGTTTGCCCAAAAAAGTGGCAATAGTTAGCCCTTCATAACATGAATATGGAACACTCTTAGCGTCTGGCGGCGAATTGTGAGTCTGGCTTTATATTTGGGAAATCGCCTGTTTTATATTTCTTTTATGTGTAACACTTTATAATTTATAGAAATCTACATCGTATATCTAATACCTTTAATGAGAAGATCTTGTATATATGTAGGTATATATATAATCTGAATCTCGGAAACGCCTCCAACGATTTTCATGAAATTTAGTATGCCGTGGGTTTCGGGGGCGATAAATCGATTTAGCTAGGTTTCATTTTTTAAAAACGTCGTTTTCTCCATTTTCACTCGAGCTCTGTCGCCCAGGTACAGATACAGAAATCCAAAATGAGGAGCTATCAAGCTTTCTATACACCTCAGAATTAATCATTTTCGAAAATGATGTTCTGACTCTTTTTTTAACAACTGCCTTTCAGCATTATTGTTCAGGAATAACTATCCACATTGTGAATGATAACTGGAGAGCATAAAAGTGCTCGATTGAACACAACATGTGTACATGCTACAATCTTGCTTCAGTATAAATATTATCCGCATGGCCTAATAAGTACGACATTAATGACAAATAAATTATTACGACACTGTAAGAAACATATGGATGTCATTATGCTTGTACGACTGGGAAAATTGGCAAAATGCGAAGGCCGGGGGTTTACTATGTGCTTTTAAGCAATGGGTATCGAAGTTTCGTAGGTTCTCTTTTGTTTCTAGGCAGTTAATTTAAACTGAGATATGTACTAGCTGTCCCACGCGGCTTCGCTTCCGTCAACTGGCTACCTACCTACCCTACATACATGAATGTTGCGTTACTTTAACCGCTTACGCAGCGCACGCAACGGAAGCTCTCAAAAAGGAATTATTATGCCGTTTTTGCAACATTTGCTCCGCTCCTATTAGTCATAGCGTGATGATATATAGCCTATAACCTTCCTCGATAAATGGACTATCCAACACAAAAAGAATTATTCAATTCCAAGCTGTAGTTCTTGAGATTAGCGCGTTCAAACAAACAAACTAACTCTTCAGTTTTATAATATTAGTATAGATTTGTAAATATATACGTATTAACTAAAATGATGTTGATGTAGTAGGTATCTACACGAATTGTTACAACATTAATAGTAGACTATGCACCAAGGGCTTATAGCAGTGTCTTACGTCACGGGCGGCATATAGAAACAACATGCTCTATGGGTTCAAGCTACCCAAGACGAAGACAGGCTTTATTCTAGAGCAGCATGCTCTACTTTTCACGCCTTCTGCGAGACAATAAAAAGCTGCTGTATGTATTGATTTGAATATTGTGTGAGTGTGTCAGAATCCGTTAGTTCTTTTGTTGTTCTCCATTGAACAAAATCGTCAAAGGCGTATTTGATTTTTCCGGCAGTAGATTTATTAATTAATGGCCCTTTATGGTCTATGGTCGCCAGTTCGATTTTCGAACAAACCTCTTTACAATGCCATGTGGATTATTTTTTTACTTAGTTTTCCACGAGTTTCCACACTAATCTGACGTTCCAAATTCAAATCACTTTACAACCTTGGGAGTTCCGTACAACTTTACCTCCCAAAGGAAGTAATGCATTACTTTACGTTGAGATTGCATGATATGTCATTGGACATTGTCGAGCAGGTGGTATGAAATACTACATTTTGTGTCAAGCATAAAAAGTCCAGATTTTAACACGAGCGATGTAGCCAATTTCGACGAGAGCCGAAGGCGAACTACATGTCGAGAGTTCCACTACCTGATGAGCTTACATTGAGCATTAAATGTAAATAAGTTCCAACAACAATTTATTAGAAACGTTCAGACTAAAAACCACAGACTATATACACACAATCAACGTGCGCTTTTTCGAGAGGTAACAGGTTCAATATCATTCTGCCAGTTACATAATGATATTGTAACTCTATACAATAGTAGTTTATGCAATGGCCATATAATAGGGGTTATTAAAACACGAGCGTAGGTTTATCAAATGAGGCGAAGCCGAATTTGATAATAATATTACGCGAGTGTTTTAATACCTAATTATATGCCGTTGCATACACTACTTTATCTTCACTCATACAGTTGAAATAAAACAAAAGTGGAAAGGGAAAAATATTTGGCATGGCGGGCAATTTAGATTCTCATTGCGCAGCGCGCGCATCCACAGACAATGAAATTTCTTTACTACAGCCCATACGCGCCAGAAAATTAAAAAGTAAAAGTGTGCTATAAAAATTAAAACGTTATTTTATGATGCAGTTGTTTGAAAATCGAAGGAAAATGTTGAACTGTAATGGTTTTTTTTTAATTTTACCTATCCACGAATATAAAGTATGTGTTTATACAATATTTTTTGAATTCGTATTTGGAACATTACGTTGTGAGTGTAGATAAAAGTAGTTTCGTAACTGTTATTATGTTATTTTGTTTTTTTTTTATATTTCGAAACGAATTTCTTAGGCAATGTGTTACATAATAGACAAAGTAGTGTAAAAACGTAATTAACAATAGTGTCCCTACCCAATAACACGGGGTCCCAGCGCTAACAAAGAAAAATTGGTTCAAATAAATGTCACTCACACAACACACTCAAACAGATGGTGCGAAATGCATCGATTTGTTATTGAATTGTGTGCAAAAATTTACATTTTCTAGAATTGAACATATAAATTGTATGTTTTTTTTAATCAACTTTTTTATTAGGAGACTAAGCACAAAATTATGGAATATTGGGCTCTTAATTCATATTTCAAAGATTATTTGAACGGATTATTTAAAATTGATTCCAATAGATGGCGCGGTTCTAAAGGAGAATAACCAAAAAGTCTCACGCATCAAGACCAAATTTTTTTTGTAATTAGTTTCATATTTTTTTACGACATTATGCGTCGGGTATTTGATTTTTGAATAGGGAATTTACTTTTTAGTTTAAAAGTATGGATATTGTTTTACTCCCTATAAATAAATGACCGTGTGCCGTATGGTGCCGGCCGTAAAGAATTCCACCATCCCATGTCTTCCCGTGGGTGTCGTAAGAGGCGACTAAGGGACAAACCAGAGAATGGGCAGCAGCGTTCTCTGTGCTTCTATAACAACCATACTGCGATCGCCAACCCGCCTGCCAAGCGTGGCGATTATGGCAAAACCCCCCCCATGAATAGCACAAATAAAAAATGGCCCCTAGTGCCCGGCAGCCTGCCTACCCTCGACTACGGTAGCGGTCGAGGTTACGGCATGGCAAGGGGTGCCAAGAATCTCCGGACGGGATCCGGCTACCCCAACAAACACCGACGACTGGACCTGGCAACATACAACACGCGCACACTTCGGACCGACGAAAAGATCACCGAACTCGAAGAGGAATTGAGCAGGTTGCGATGGAGTATTATAAGGTTATCTGAAGTCCGAAGAGAGGGGGAGGACTCGATAATCCTCAAATCCGGCAACCTGCTCTATTTCCGAGAGGGTGACCGGCAGTCCCAGGGTGGTGTCGGGTTTATCGTCCACAAGTCCCTTGTGAACAACGTGGTGAAGATCGAGAGTGTGTCGACCAGGGTGGCGTACCTGATACTCAGAATATCCGCAAGATATTCGCTGAAGGTCATACAGGTCTACGCCCCAACCTCGGCACACCCCGACGACGAGGTAGAGACCATGTATGAGGATATCTCCAGAGCCATGCATGGTTTCAAAACTCACTTCACCGTTGTCATGGGGGACTTCAACGCGAAACTGGGCAAACGAGACGAGGATGAGCTGCAAGTGGGGCAATTTGGAGTTGGACGTCGGAACCACCGGGGTCACCTACTGGCCAGTTTTATGGAGAAGGAGGGCCTCTATATGATGAACTCCTTCTTCAAAAAGCGTGAACATAGGAAGTGGACCTGGCAGAGCCCCGATGGTGCAACAAAAAATGAGATCGACTTCATCATGTCAACCAGGAAGCAAATGTTCAATGATGTCTCTGTGATCAATTCGGTAAAAACCGGGAGCGATCACCGCATGGTAAGAGGCACATTGAACATTAATATTAAGCTTGAAAGGTCTCGACTGATGAAGTCCACGCTCCGTCCAGCACAGATTCAGGTCCAAAACCCCGAGAGCTTTCAGCTCGAACTCCAGAATCGTTTCGAGTGCCTAGGGAGCTCAGTGGACGAATACAATGACGGGTTCGTGGAAGCTGTCCATACGGTCGGGTCTAAGTTTTTCAAGACCCGTCGTACAGATAGAAACAAAAAGCTCTCTGATCCTACTCTCAAGCTTATGAAGGAGAGGCGTGAGATGATCCTGCAGTCTTCAGATGAGGCGTGCAAATATCGGCAACTCAATAGACAGATCTCTAAATCCTTGAAAAGAGACCTCCGCCGCTTTAACACCGAGCGTATTAAAGACGCGATTGAGCGAAATAAAGGCTCCAAGGTATTTGCAAGGGATCTGGCTATTGGGCAGAGCCAGCTCACGAGACTGAAGACCGACGATGGCAGGATCATATCCGCCAAACCGGAGCTTCTGAGGGAGATCGAGACATTCTATGGGCAGCTGTACACATCAATCAGCAAGCCCGTTGCGAGTCTAGCAAACGACCCAAGAGCTAGATTGACCCGACACTATACCGAAGATATCCCGGACGTCAGCCTGTACGAGATTAGGATGGCTCTGAAACAGCTTAAAAACAACAAGGCGCCGGGTGATGACGGAATCACGGCTGAACTCCTGAAGGCGGGTGGAAAACCGGTCCTTAAGGCCCTTCAGAAGCTGTTTGATGCCGTCATACTCGAGGGCAAAACGCCACAGGCATGGTGCAGGGGTGTGGTGGTACTCTTCTTCAAGAAGGGCGACAATGCCCGACTGAAGAACTATAGGCCCATCTCACTTCTTAGTCATGTCTACAAGTTGTTTTCAAGAGTCATCACGAATCGTCTCGCGCGCAGGTTTGACGATTTCCAGCCTCCCGAACAAGCCGGATTCCGAAAAGGCTTTAGCACCGTAGACCACATACATACGCTGCGGCAGGTCATACAGAAGACCGAAGAGTATAACCTGCCTCTCTGTTTAGCGTTTGTGGACTACGAGAAAGCCTTCGATTCGATCGAGACTTGGGCAGTACTGCAAGCTCTCCAACGGTGCCAGATCGACTACCGGTACATTGAGGTGTTGAAGTGTTTGTACAAAAACACCACCATGTCAGTCCGTCTTCAGGATCAGACCTCGAAACCAATCCTTCTCCAGCGCGGCGTGAGACAGGGAGACGTCATTTCTCCGAAACTGTTCACTGCTGCGCTGGAGGATGTCTTCAAGGTTCTGGATTGGAAGTCGCTTGGCATCAACGTTAATGGCGAGTACATCACTCACCTTCGGTTTGCCGACGACATAGTGGTCATGGCTGAGACCATGGAGAGCCTCAGTACAATGCTCGATGACCTCAATAGAGCTTCCGAAAGAGTGGGTCTTAAAATGAACATGGACAAAACCAAGGTCATGATGAATGCCCATGTAACACCCACTCCTATCAAGATCGGAGACTGTTTACTTGAAGTTGTAGATGATTATGTCTACCTGGGACAAACGATCCAGTTGGGTAGATCCAACTTCGAGAAAGAGGTCAACCGTCGAATCCGACTCGGCTGGGCAGCGTTCGGGAAGTTGCGTGGTATCTTCTCGTCCAATTTACCGCAATGTCTCAAGACAAAAGTCTATGACCAGTGTGTGTTGCCAGTGATCACCTATGGGACCGAGACGTGGTCGCTCACAATGGGCCTTATCAGAAAGCTTAAAGTCACCCAAAGGGCAATGGAGAGGGCTATGCTCGGAATTTCCTTGCGTGATCACGTCAGAAATGATGATATCCGCAGGAGAACCAAAGTTACCGACATAGCCCGAAGAATTGCCAAACTTAAGTGGCAGTGGGCAGGGCACATTGCTCGCAGAACGGATGGCCGTTGGGGCCGAAAAGTTCTGGAATGGCGACCGCGAACCGGAAGACGATATGTTGGAAGGCCTCCCACTAGGTGGACCGATGACCTGGTTAAGGTTGCGGGAAGGCGCTGGATGCGAGACGCACGGGATCGGTCAATGTGGCGACGCCTGGGGGAGGCCTATGTCCAGCAGTGGACGTCTTTCGGCTGAAATGATGATGATGATGAAATAAATGACGTTCCTTTTCACATGATACCCTTGATTTTTGAAAGTGTCATGATCTCTGTGCAAAATAATATACATTTCCGATTCTACATTAATTTAAAAAAAAACTAGAGTAGATTCTTTAATTAAAAGATTATCATTATTTTATATATGGTTAATTGGCCATTCAAAGCCGGTCATAATCTTTGAGATGTAGAATGCAATAGAACCAATTTTTGATGAATAGACTAACCAGTAATCGTTTCCTTTGTTTAATATATAACTATAACGGCCGTGTATAACGCGTCTATGATAAAATACGTCGTTGGTAGTGTCGATCAAAATAGACCTAGTTTTAGGTTATTTTCAATTTTATAAAATAACGCCGAAACCCGGGTTTTGTTTTCAAAAAGAAGTTTTGTAGGAGTTAACATGGTCAGTGTAGTGTATAAAAAACAAAGTTTGATTTTGATGCAGCATGGTACGGGATTCCATACATCGATGAGCATTCTCCTTTCTGAGACATGCCACTCGATTTTTTTAATTTGTATTGTAACACATTTTGGTACAATGAAACTGTAAAAAAGTGCAAAAAAGTACTATAAAACAAATCGTCACTGTGTTTAAAGAAAAACCGTCCAACAGCGAATCGGACTCGCGCACTAAGGGTTCCGTACCATTATCGCAAAAACGGCAAAAAAAAAAAACACGTTTGTTGTATGGGAGCCCCACTTAAATATTTATTTTATTCTGTTTTTAGTTGTTACAGCGGCAACAGAAATACATCATCTGTGAAATTTTCAACTGTCTAGCTATCACGGTTCATGAGATAGAGCCTGGTGACAGACGGACAGACAGACAGACGGACCGCGGAGTCTTAGTAATAGGGTCCGGTTTTTACCCTTTGGGTACGGAACTCTAAAAAAGTAGTAACGAACTGACAATCCTTTTACTTGCAAGTGGCTGCTAACACCATCTATAGCCGTGGAACGGAACCGAACGCGATCGAAGTACTTATAAAAATAATTATCTTAATCAGACGAATAATCTGTATGCTAGTATTATATTATCTGTGCCAATAGTATGGCTGACTGACCACTAGGCGCGGAGCGGAGAAGCGGACCCAACCAATCCTATATGACCAAAGCTTTTGATTACGTGAACCATGAAACGCTTTTGGTCAAACTTGATGCTTAGGTAACCGTACCTAAGCATCAAGTAGGATACGATTTTATTAGACGTAGAGCATTCCCTCGTATACCGTTACGAGGGAATGCTCTACGTCTAATAAAATCGTATCTAAGTGGACATCTTAAATATACAGAAATTTCTAAAATATGCGTCAAATCAAAACGTGAAGTTAAATATCTAGGGAAATTAAATATGGCGTTCCGCAGGGCAGCGTTCTTGGGCCGTTATTATTCTTGCTGTATATAAATTATTTATCCCGACACATCCCACCCTTGTGTGTTACTTGCCGATGACAGTACAGCCCTAATACACTGCCTCAACAAAGAGCTTTATGAAAATGAAATAAATAATTCTTTAAAATTGATAATAAACGGGCTCAACGACATTAATCTAATCATTTATGATAGAAATGCATTTTAATACAAATATAATGCATTTCTATCAAAAAATTCTTCCTTTAAACCTAAAAATTTATTATAAAGGACAAACTATTGATAGCGTTAACGTGGCTAAATTCTTGGGTATACTGATTACCAGTCAATTAATTTGCAAACCGCAGGCTGAAGAAGTTTGTAAAAGATTACGGATGTCTGCGTATGCTCTCTACAATTTGTCCAAAAAGTTAACGTTGATACATTAATGGTTACATATCACGGTTTGGTGGTCTCAGTTTTAAGATTTGGTGTTGTATCCTGGGGTAATTGTTCCGAAAGGGATTCTATATTTAAAGCCCAAAAACGGAGCATCAGATCGATTTTTAATCTCAAGGTTACATATAGTTGCATTCTTTTTTTTTAAGAAACCCAAAATACTAACTTTTCCTAGTATCTATATAACTACATTTTCGAAGTAGCTATATTCGTTAAAACTACTAACAAGCATTTATTGCCTGCATTTAATGATACGAGGATGCGAATAACTATTGCTATGAGATCAAAATATCAGAGTCTATTGTGTACTGGGAGATGTAACACTGCTTTGCTTAAAACAACATTAATCGTATTATATGGCACTATTATATTAAACAAATTGCCAGACTGTTTTAAGGATCAGCCCTTAATAAAATTTAAGAAACTCCTATCTTCGTAGCTGACAGATGTTACAGTCACCGATTTTATAAATAATGAATTCTAATATTTGCTTCATTTATCTATACTAAATTTATTTTAAAGAGGATTATTATCTATACTAATATTATAAAGAGGAAAGATTTTTTTGTTTGTTTGTTTGTACCGAATAGGCTCCGGAACTACTGGAGCGATTTAAAAAATTCTTTCACCAATAGAAAGCTACGTAATTCCTGAGTAACATAGGCTATTTTTTAATCCCGAAAACGGGTCCTGTGGGGTGGCCCACGAGAGCGAAGCCGCGGGGAACAGCTAGTTAATTATAAAGAGGAAAGATTATTTAAGTACCTACCTAGATTCTAAATTATCTGTAAGTAACCACTATATTTTTGTATGCCAACAGGCAGAATGTACTGGGAATATATCTGAAACTAACACCATTATTGTAATACCTGCATTCTATACAAATAAAGAAATTATTATTTCCTTTATTTAACTATTTTCTTATTAATTACATTTTTAAATATTTTTATAAAACACATACAAAAAGAAAAAAACATTTAAAAATATTAAAAAAAATGTTGCCCACCGGTATAGGGAACAGGGTCCAAGCTACCGGAGGTCAGTGCTCCTGACAGAGGAACCTCCTAACGATACGCGCCGTGTCCAGGAGTACCGCTTTCTGGATCAAGCCCTTAATCCAGCTGCCCAACGAGAGCCTCCTCAGATATTCGTCGAGGCTCTTGGTTACTATACCATTGGCCGTAACGACTATCGGCACAATGATCGCTGTATTCATATCCCACATGTCGACAACCTCGCGAGCCAGATCAAGATACTTACTTTTCTTATCTCTCTCAGCATTCACGAGGTTCTCGTCATGGGGGACCTCTTTATCAACAATCATTTCGCGACGCTCTATTCGGTCTATCACCACTATGTCAGGCTTATTGGCAACAATAGTCCTGTCAGTGATGATAGGCCGATCCCAATACAACAATATCCCAATTATTATTATTAATCGAGTTGCATAAAAACTCCGCACACGCGTCGGAGCGGAGTTTTTATACAATTCGATTAGTAACAGCCTAATAGCCCAGGCCTAGTACTACTAATTTGCACCGTTGTTCTTTTCTTCACGATAACTTAGGTTCGGGATTACCTTGATTATTATATCTGTGGGATTACCTAACAGTTACGTTATTCAGCCTACGTAAGAGATAGATAAGTTGTACTTCCAATCTACAATGATTATACACTTTAAACATTACATGCGTAAGTTAAATAAAGAAATCGTAGTTTTAACTGCCGACGGGCATATCCCATCGTCACCGGATGTAATCTTTAACCCGGCTGCTCTTACCGGAGCTGCGGAACTGTGAAAGGAAGCTGACGGGTTAAATTAGCGTTTAACTACCTACATGTTGCGAAGACTGCTGCATATTGCACTTTCCATCATGTTCTACCTACTTATTATTTGATGTAGTAGAGTTAGTGAGAGGCACTATTATTTTTCCTGGCTAAGGTATTAGGTAAGATAGAATTTTAGACTTTGATGGTGGCATTTCTAGGATGCTTACAATCTGACACTAAATTATGCAGAAGTGACTAGAGACGAGGCCTGTAGGTGCATACATGTATACAGAAGTGGCTGTTTGGAAGCTGAAATGATAAACTACCTATAACAATTGATAATCTCGCCAAACTTCTTGGAGAGAAGGAACCTTCTTCTTTCTTCTTCTTCGTCTTCTTCTTCTTCTATACTTAAACAACTAATGAACCTGACATGAAAACTCACCACTTATCGTTTTCAGGGCTACTCCCCGGGCGACAACTTGCTTCTGCCACTGTTGGTCGCAGCTCTGTCGTCCATTGCGCTGGTGCTGCTGCTCGCGCTAGCGGTGCGCCGGCGCAAGCGTTCACAGATCGCCGCCTCGAAGCTTGGGGTATGGCCTATAACGCACTATTTATTTTATGCTTAGCAACTAAGCTTACAGCAGTCATGGTGTCGTCGCCAACTATTGATGTCTGCAATACCAAACACTCTATTTCCTTATTTTGACTTTAGATACTTTTAATAATAAAAGTTTTACTCGATTGTGAGCATTATTCGTATTGGCTCTAACGATAAATTTCATATTCGTATGCTTAGTAAAGTAGGTAGCCAAAATACGGTCTGTGAATGTTAATCATAGCTGATATGTTTTATGTGCCATTATTTCTTAAGTGTATGGTCTATCATTAGAGTTTTGATTTTATTTCGAGTCAGTAATATCAATCAAGTTTTTATTTTGTTATTCTTTAAAAGAAATCCGTGAGTGCACTAAGTAGATATTCTAGCTGGATAGACTAAATGAATGTCGTATCGAATTACCGTGAAGTAATTTGATTATAATCTAGACTATTGCAGCTTTGAATGACTCTTAATAAATAGCTTTTCTGATGTTGTGTTCTAATAAAATCTCTCATTAGAATGGCACTTCAGCGCGGCAGCGAGACCAATTATTGTCATTTCATAAAGTACCTGCAATCTTTTATATGCAAGGTAGGTTCTTGCATAAAACATTGCACTAGCAAAAGCAGTCTATGTATCCCTACCCAGCGCTGCTTTTACCAAATGGTATGATTTCGAGATTTAGTTAATACCAAAAGTATTTGTGAAGAAACTTCAAATAATATGCAGTAGGTACCTAGTTACATACAAATACCTATCTGCCTGCAGTAGCTTTGATGCATACATAATTTTAGAACTTGTCTCAGCAGTTAACCGCCGATCTTCAAGCCGACGACAACACCAACCTGTTGACTGCAGAAAACGCCGAGGACGGCGAGGGCGACGAGTGAGCGCCCACGCTTCAGCTTGTCCCGAAGCCGCCGCGCCGGCAGGATGCCTCGTGTACAACTCGGGTACATATCGACATACTTTACATCAAAACTCGTCTACTTCTACATCAAAATAATACCTATATTATTTAAATATTAATAGAATATATATTTATACGTATAAAGGATTACTAGTAAACGCTATTCGCTATGCTAGAGCGTCAGGTGTGGAGCAACAGCAACGGCATCGCGGCAACTCAATCATTCATAAACAGCATACACAACCCACCATTAGGTCAAGTTGTGACACCTGTCATAATTACTGAAACTAGTTGTAAGGCTTAGCACGCATTGCAGTTTTTAGCCGTGCGGATTAAATTCGCGCGATTTTTTATCTGCGTACTGAATCATAAGTAACACGCACTTCGGATATAATACCCCGCGATTTTTGTCTGTTTCTACCTGTTCATAGAGCTCAAAATTATCGCGCAAATTTGTGCCAAAACTCGCGAAATTTTTACCGCTCGGTTTTTTTTACCGCAAGTGCGTGGAGCTTCATACAATTCCATATGTCGCAGAATTTGTAGACCGTATCCGCACGGCTAAAAATCGCAATGCGTGCTAAGCCTAAACGCAACTACTTGACGTGAATTTGAATGACCTATTGTGTTTATATTTAACTGATTTTTAACTAAATTATAATGATTATAAATTGTATAACTTAAATGTTGCACCTAAGAATACTCAATTTTGCTTGTGTGTATGACTAATAGACATTATATTATGAATATGAGCAGTGATTACATCGACAACGCTGTAGTAACGTGCACGCGTCCTTGTCACCTCGATTGTACATCAGGCATTCCACGCACTTTGTAATGATTTAGCCGCCATAGTGTAGATTCTCGAAGTCGCATTGGAAGACCTGTGTTTGTCTTCTTACACACCGATCATATTTCAAACTTTCAGTGCCTATTGTTTGTATATAATGTACGATTCGGTTGGTCTCGTACCAGCGAAGGCCGGGAGGCGGTTCCATGTTCAGAGATACGATATAATATGTAAGTATATTTTGTAATCGCACTAGATATTCGATTGTAAATTAGGGACGTACGGTCAAATGCCAAAATCGCTAAAATATTTTTGTTACAAATAAAAATTACTTCGTAGACGTTGGTCGCAGGGGAATGGTAAAACCAGGCTATTTTATTATTCATCTGTTTGGTCAGACACCATTGAATAGCAAATAAGTTTTCGTGCCATGTCAATACGAAGCGAAGGTCTCCTTCGAGGTTCGAGTACTCATGTACGTAATTAATAGTTGGTGGAGGCGACGTGATCCAATAACCGATTTAGCCATTTCCCTGTCACTCACAAATGCCATTCGGCATCGTATTAAAACATGACAATTAGATATTGATAGTGTACTTATGAGCTTGCTAGAACCTAACTATAGTGGTGGCATTCGGAGCTTTTGTTCATTCATATTAATAAATGTAGATACGTTGTAACGGTCGTGCTAGGCTGGGCCACAGTCGCCTCAATGTTATTCACGCTATCAGACTCAATGAAGCGCGGGTCTGTCTCGCACTCGCACACTGCGCACTGTCACAAAACATAACAGTGGTCCTGTTGCGTCGGCGCAGGCGCAGCACGCGACTCCTCGCAACCTTCGTGCTATGTATATCATATCTCTGAAAGTTTCGATTGTATGACTCGTCAGTATTAACTAAACCTGTGGTACTTATAAATCTACATATATAAGCATACTCATTTATTTTTTGTGTAGCCTGTTAGGATAAGATGAAATAATATCAATCTCGGTGTAATGTTTATCTGTGTTTTAACGTCGCTCTTTCATTAATATACATTGCAATTACCTAACTTATATCTCAATTAAGTATTTATATAATTTTAAAACATAGTTATAAGACTGATATATGATTGCGTTTATTAGGATTAGTAAGTTTTATTTAAAGACGTGTAATCTGTTACAAACTTATTTTATAACGGCACTATTATTTTCAATTTATATGTAATTTTGTGTGCTAAGAAAATATAAGCACTTATGTAATTCAATGTTAGGTATGTAATATGACTGTACAATCATATGTGAGGAGAGAGGGGAGAAGTGTTAGTTAGAAATTAAAATGTGATACCTCCGTAGTATCTTTGAATATTGTCGTTTCCCCTGTAGAAGGAATTGTTAGATTCTTGCGTGCGGTGCGGTTTGTATTTATGGAATCGTATCGAGCGCAAGGAGTCGTGTTAAGGCGAAGTTTGAATATTATTAATTATCTCTATATTAACATTTGGATCATTATAATTCATGCTAACATTTTGTAACATCGCACAGTAACGTATCAATAGTATTTATTTGGATTAGCTTTGTGTTAGAATTAGTTTTATGAATGCCTCGAGCAGTGTGATTATTTTGTATTTGCTGAGAACACACACCATGTACATAAGTAATGAAATAAATTATGTTTTCCCACCCGAATATGTTATTTTCTTGATCCTAGTTCTAAACCTGTATTTTTAGTTACGTGCCATGACCAATGATAACCTTTAGCACGTATATACACAATTACCACGCCGCTGAAGTGGTAAACAAGTTAAAAAAATGATTCAAGACGGCAATTAAACTATTATAAAAACGTAAGTATTTGTTATTCCCCTAGTATCTGCTGCCTGCATTGTGCATCCGTTAAAAATCTATGATTGTATGTAATGGCACGGGGTCTCGTTGCTATGAAAGAAAATTTGATTCAAATAAATCTCACTAGATGGAGCGATATTCACCTATCTGTTATTGAATGTGTCTAAAATTAACATTTTCTGGAATTGAACATAAAAAAATTGTTCATTTTTTTTTTTTTTTTTTTTCTGTTTTTGTCTTCTCTCATAAGGACACAAAAATATGGAAAATTGGGCTCTTAATTCACATTTCAAAGATTATTTGAACGGTTCATTTAAAGTTGATACCAATAGATGACGCATTTTTTAATTTCTGAGGCTTTCCACACGATTGTAAAAAAAAATACTATAAAACAAACCTTCACTGTATTTAAGGACAAAAATATTCACGAACTATTCGCTGCTAACACCATCTATCTATCACCGTGAAACAGAACCGAACGCGTTCGATGTACAAAAAAATATTATTTTGATCAGACGAAAAACGCTAGTTACGTCGGCACGGTTTCTTTGTATGGGATGAGGCATCTGTATGCTAGTATTATATTATCTGTGGTAATGGTCACCTATTTCGTCACACGACTGCTACTAGCTTGAATATAAAACAGAAATTCCAAATAAAAATCTATTTCAATGAGGTTCTACATTTTATCAGACTAATTCAGCAATAAAACATGAAAACGTATTTATACATATTTTTATTTTATTTATCTAACAGTGAAAAACTGTGCAATATGAACCTAATATTAAAAACTATAGCATACATTTTAAATTGCCTTTAAAATACTATAAACAAGTTTTACTCGTCAGAGCAATTGACTTATGTCACATTCATTAGAAGGGAACAGATCCACTATTTACAAGAGAACAATAAAATAATCATAACAACATATTAAATTAGAAAATATATTCCAATCAAGATCTTTCAACATAATATTACCTTTATTAGGTACCTTTATTTAAATTTGATTATTAAACCCCTTTGTGGAATCAATAATTGGGCAGTTAGTTAAAATAACTAAGATTTTCTTTCACCTCGACATAATATCTCGTATATTGTCAAGCCGTTCAATATTTAGCATTCTTGTCCTCTATATACAAATAATAAATTAACATAATCATTACGAGAATATAATCAAATCATCAGTGTCCCCTTTAACACCTAATAATTAAATAATTGTTTTTTTATTTACATCACAATATAAGAACCTACCTTCCTTAGTTTTGGAAGTCTCAAATACCAATACTTAGTTTCAGTTAAAATAAATAAACGAATTTAGTCAAATCACTTTATATAAAAATATTCTGAACTTAAAAATTTTACATCCGAATCCACCAACATACTAGATTTGTACAATATTACCTTTATAAGGAAATAAAATAAAACTATATTTTTTTCTAATGGTACAAAACAAAATCATACATATTTTGTAAGAGACGTTATTGACATTAGTTTTCTCTATGTTAGCTGTAGCTATACAATCCTTGAGAAATATTGATTTAAAAAACCCAAGATACACAATTCCTTCAAGTTACGTCATTACAATGGCTTCAATGATCCAAGACGAAGAACAAAAGCCAAAGGTAAACACAATATAAATTCAACCAACCAAGGGAACATCCAGAATTTGTTGCTGTGAGGAGGGCACAAGGGTCAGACAAGTTAGGAGTATGTTCATTCTTCATCTATAACAGTGCCGGATTTAGCCAGCGTACAAGCAAATTTTACTATGGGTATGGTTTTGCTGAACAAAATAGTACCTTTAAAAAAAAATTGGACGTAGCCTCAGACAGGTTAGATTTAGTTTGACAATTAATACAGAAAAAGGAATTGCTTTGTTAAATTAAGCAGGAAAGTTGAAAAATTAAGAGACAAGAGCGAGTACAGAGAGCTCCGAAAAATGTTAAGCTCATTCATAATTCTTTCCATATTTTCTTTTAATATATTTATTTATTTGTTTCGTCCAAAACTCCCTAGTTTCCCGCAGAGAGCCAGTAGCATTTGTTACACCTGGTATGAGGCAATCCGACCCTGATCAATGACGCAGTACAATAAATAAAAACCCTTGCAGTAAATATATAATGAAAAAAAATATGCTCCTCCAAACATAAAATATGTTCTCAAAAAGAAACGAAAGTTATCAAAGCGGTATAGGAGGTCTTTCAGAGTCTCAGCTTCTTGTTTTATTGGAGCCTTGTGTGGGGCACTTGCCCCAGTTCCCTCGACCATGGATACGCCTATGCAACAACCAAGCTTTGTTACAATTGGCGCCATTTAGATTTGAGCTAACGTTTTAGAATCACTGAATATATATCTTGGGTTTTTGTTCATCAAATGTTGAGAGAAGAAATACAACAGTATCTTTATAGTTACAAGACATGGCAGTGTGGTTATTGCGGTGGGTGTGCCGGCCGCAGTATCCTGGCGAGCACGTGGCGCCCCCCCACCAGCTTCAGTTGCTGGCCGTCCATTAGTACGCTGCGGACGCCGCTAGGTGTCGGACCTGATGCACTTGACACAGCCTGGAAATATTATATAAGTATTTTAGTACATTAAAAGCAAAATGCAGACTTTCTAATGGTTTAGTTAGTCAACCGCAAAAAGAGGCCCTCAATTCGTCTGAAGTCAAACGAAAAATATAAAAAAAGAAACAAATAGTTGAGAGGCTCTAGAAAAGTGTAAAATTTGCCCTTTTGACAATCGCTTTCGCCACGCTGTCGATGATAGAATTTCACTTGACGACGAAACTACTACTACTTGGACGTAGATTGTCCCTAATCAGGCTATAAAAACGCTGACCCAATAAATTTGGAAGTGTTCATGGCAGTTGTCGAAAACTTTGGTATAAGGTTGAATTAAAAAAAACTGTTTGATCTTCGTATATCTTTTGCTGCTGACTTAAGTAATCGTTAATGTTAATTAAATCACAAAACCTTTATTAATGCTGTATAAGTTAATTCTTTACCGTTACCACGGGGTCCCAGCGCTAACAAAGAAAATTTAGTTCAAATAAATGTCGCTAGATGGCGCGATATGCATAGATTTGTTATTGAATTGCGTGTAAAATTAACATTTTCTAGATATGATCATAAAAATTTTGTTTTTGTTTAATCAACTCTCCTAAACACAAAATTATGGAATATCGGTCTCTTAATACACATTTCAAAGATTATTTTAACGAATCATTTAAAATTGATTCCAATAGATGGAGCGGTTTTAAATATCTGAGGCATGCCGCTCTATTTTTTAAATTTGTATTGTAACACATTTTGGTACAATGAAATTGTAAAACGTGTAAAAAAATATTTACAAAACAAATTGTCACTGTATTTAAAGAATAAAAATATATGCAAGACGGTACTAACACCATCTATAGCCGTGGAACGGAACCGAACGCGTTCAATCAGACGAATAATTACGCTAGTTACGTCGGCACGGTTTCTTTGTATGGGATGAGGCTTCTGTATACTAGTATTACATTATGTGTGCCGTCACACTGGGATCAATAGGGATCTGATTTACAAAAGAAGCACTCACAATCTCTTATTATCTAGTTACTGCCACCTTACAATCTACATTATGTCTAGATTTATGTAAAAAGTGCTTGTTATTATTAGAGTAAAGCAAAAATTTTAACAGTGAAGAAAATAATAAAATAAATTGTTAATGTGTTATAAGTAGACCCGTCTGTCGCATCCAATCACACATGCAGTCAACTCTCTTCGAGTGTATACAGACAAACATATTACATAGTTGCAAAACTGTAGATTGAATTTTGTATGCAGCAATCCAACCAACTGCATGATAAACTCAATTTAATGTAGCCCTTGCGTATTTCTGTTTCAGCTACATCTGCGTGTATTGTTTTATGAAAAAAATATTTTACACGTATTTTTGTATTTATCAATTCAATAAGAATTGACTTATAGCAAAGAGCATCAAAGCTGGTTAGGGGAGAGGAGGCACGTGACGTCAAGTGACGTCGAAGTCTACATAAAAAGAGTACCAAGGAGTGACGAGACGCGGCATTTAAAAGCACTGTATCGTCGTAATTTTTTGTTTGCTTGAAAAATGAAAAAAAAAAAAATCTAATGTTTTTTGATAATGTAACTGAATGTACTCTATACGGTGGCTAGTCGCTTTATATTGATTTATATATGAAACGCCGAACCGATCAGTGACACGTACGAGCAAAAATGCACAACACACAATGCACATATTTTATATTAAAATCCTTGTCTCCAAATTCATGTTATTTAAACTTAAAGAAATATAAACCTTCTACCAGTACACATTCAGTTGATTCCAAAATGACTAGTCAAGAAGTCATCAAAAATGAAGTTGTAACGAACTTGAACTTTATGTGTCAGTATTACGGTTGTTTATCTAAAAAACACATGACAAACATGTAATGTTTAGATTTGGTAATCAAATTGCATAAACTTTTAATGGTGTAGCCGTCTTGCTTATTGCATCCAAACTACATGTTGACGATAGCAGCTTGCAAATGTCAGTCTGTATCCACTTTCAGATTCATGCAAATCGTGAACTACAAAACTCAGCTCTCAATCTGAAGCATTTTTCAAACCATGCAATCTGTCAAAATTCACCTGTTGAATCTTAATTCCTTGCGCGAGTTTTACTTGTTGTATTGGGTTCACCTAAAATAATAATAAACAAACAATATATGATAATGACTTATTCTGGATTGAATTTATATAAAAAAAACTTGAGGTGTGTAAGTGTATAAAAAAAACTTGAAGTGTAATAAATCAGTGTTGGATTTTTTAAGTTTTATTCACCTGTTGTAGTTTTAAAACGGGCGCTGATGCAGTTGATGTCGTCACCGTTTGAGCACCTCCTATGATCATGAGATTTTTTTATTAATTAGTAAAATAATATGCTGTATTTTGACTAAAAATGTATTATAACTTTAAACTCCATTTGCGATAACATTAGACGTTTAAATTGGCCCATTTTACAGCCCGTTCAACCGATTTTGACTTCTATTGCGTTGGTGATACGACATATGGTAGCTGTAGTAAACAGTTGGTTTTGGTAACAGGTTTTTGCTTTTTATGTCCTCCTTATGTTTACGGGATAGAACTCAAAATCGGTTGAACCGACTGTAAAAAGATTTGGAAACATGTCTAATGTTATTTCAAATGGAGTATAGGTACTGTAATACTCACCAATATTACTTAAAACTAAAGTCTGTGATGATGGCGCAGCGCCACTCGTCGTTACCCTGATCGTATTGCCATCGCTTTGCTGAAAAAGTATATGAACAAATAATATAAGAACACACTTCCAAAAAAGCCAAAGTTATCAAACAGGGCCAATCTCAAACATGACTCAAGGCTTGATGGAGACAAGTAGACCTGTATAGTTTTTTAGGTGATATCAATAAAGTCTAAGCAGAAAAGACGATAAACAAAGACAACCAGCAGTCGATTGACAAACGACTCTTTATTAACGGGCAAGAGGCATATCGGCAACAGCACAATTTGATTCCGTCTAGCCCTTTCCATCATCGGACTATAAGTCGGACGGCAATGCGCCATCGGTAACATGGTAGACAACCCACCCACACGCACAAAGCGTTTTGCAAATACTTTCATTATATGTTCAGCTAAGGAGTGGAATTCCCTGCCGGAGTTTTTGTTGCCTGATTGCTACAACCTAGGGGTATTTAAGTCAAGAGTGAATAGGTTACTTCTAGGCTAGCGTGCTTCACCGTCGACCACATCATCGCCTTCCATCAGACGAGATAGTGGTCAAACGCGATCCTTAAGCTAGGGATCTTTCAGTCAAGAGTGAATAGGTTACTTCTTGGCATGCGTGCTTCAACGTAGACCACATCATCGCCTTCCATCAGGCGAGAGAGTGGTCAAACGCGATCCTAAACCTAGGGATCTTTCAGTCAAGAGTGAATAGGTTACTTCTTGGCATGCGTGCTTCAACGTAGACCACATCATCGCCTTCCATCAGGCGAGAGAGTGGTCAAACGCGATCCTAAACCTAGGGATCTTTCAGTCAAGAGTGAATAGGTTACTTCTAGGCTAGCGTGCTTCACCGTCGACCACATCATCGCCTTCCATCAGGCGAGATAGTTGTCAAACGCGATCCTAAACCTAGGGATCTTTCAGTCAAGAGTGAATAGGTTACTTCTTGGCATGCGTGCTTCAACGTAGACCACATCATCGCCTTCCATCAGACGAGATAGTGGTCAAACGCGATCCTAAACCTAGGGATCTTTCAGTCAAAAGTGAATAGGTTACTTCTTGGCATGCGTGCTTCAACGTAGACCACATCATCGTCTTCCATCAGACGAGATAGTGGTCAAACGCGATCCTAAACCTAGGGATCTTTCAGTCAAGAGTGAACAGGTTACTTCTTGGCATGCGTGCTTCACCGTCGACCACATCATCGCCTTCCATCAGACGAGATAGTGGTCAAACGCGATCCTAAACCTAGGGATCTTTCAGTCAAGAGTGAATAGGTTACTTCTTGGCATGCGTGCTTCACCGTCGACCACATCATCGCCTTCCATCAGACGAGATAGTGGTCAAACGCGATCCTAAACCTGGGGATCTTTCAGTCAAGAGTGAATAGGTTACTTCTTGGCATGCGTGCTTCAACGTAGACCACATCATCGCCTTCCATCAGACGAGATAGTGGTCAAACGCAAGCCTATCACAAATACAATTCGAAAAAAGGTTTATTTTTTGAGTTCGGATACCCGTTCATAATCCTATCAAGCCTGGGTCCCAAAGCAGCTTCCATTCAAACAAGATGGAGCATCATTTTACATGGAGTGACCTCTAACCCAGATGGAATTCGCAGTCCAAGATGCTGTGTTCCTTACCTGTAATATAATATTGTGCAGCGGCTTGGCGGATGTAAGCAGCAGTGGCCTGGCTAGCCTGGTCGCCGGTGATAACACACGTACGGCAGCCCGCGGCCTCACACCAGATACTTGCAGTGTGCGCGTACCACCCACCATGCCTTCCAGGGAGAGCATCTGACCCTGCATACCGATGAACAACAATAAAAATTAGTCAATCTATTCCTGTACAAAGGACGTTCTATGTGAATTTAGCATTCAGAATCCTATGGTTCCTATGGAAATTCACTGATAGAAGATACCAAATCTTTAAAACATTCACTGCAGCTTAAAAATACTCTGAAGGTTACGCTGACGCTAGATTTTGTCTGTAGCAATTTTTTTTTTAACTGGCTCCCCAAAAAGGAGGATTTATGTGGAGGTTCTATGTTCGACTGTATGTTTTTTTTTAATGTATGGTCACCGACATCTCCGACAATTACAAACCGTTTTTGAAAATTCCCGAGGTGGTCCCATATAAATTTAGTGAAGATCTGATGGAGATCTTTGAAGATATACAACAGAACTCTTTAATAAAGAACGGCAAATCTCTCGGGATTCCTGCAATCGGATGTCAATTTATCATATACTAGCTGTTCCCCGCGGCTTCGCTCCCGTGGACCACTCCACAGGACCCGTTTTCGGGATAAAAAAAATATCCTATGTTACTCAGGAATAATGTAGCTTTCTACTGGTGAAAGAATTTTTTAAATCGGTCCAGTAGTTTCGGAGCCTATTCGGTACAAACAAACAAAAAAATCTTTCCTCTTTATAATATTAGTATAGATTATTTTAGAATTTGTCCACTAAGTACCAGAATTAAAAATTACAAAAAAAAAATACAAGAAAATTCAACCAACTTACAAACACTTCAAAATGAAAAATAACTCAAATTTTGAGAAGTCGGTGTTTATGCTTTCGTTCCTCTTTTTCGATCGACTGCCGAAAACGAAGTAATTTTTTTTATACATTTGTCGTAAGATTGAGCAATAACGTCTTAATGCACAAACATAAACTGACGCCTTTTTCCCAAGGGGGTAGGCAGAAACTACAGAACACCACCTGCTTCATTTACGTTCATACAACTAGTCATACTCGCATACAGCTTATGAGTACTGCGCACCGGGCCTTTCTGAAGAACATCACCAATAAGGTCCATGTATATCCTTTTAGGGCGTCCCCTTCCAGCGTTTCCTCTGACGTCTGCCTTTGTCTGCATAACCTTTTGTTAGTCGCCTTTCATTCATCCTCTCAACATGACCAAACCATCTAAGCATAATCTTTTCAATTATTGTCAGTACATCTTCTTATAAACCACAACATTGTCTTATTATATCATTCCTCAGTCTATCATTTAATGTTCTAGGGATGTTTCCTAGGTAGAAAAAAGAAAATTCTATTTTGTCCGTCAGTGAGATTATCAAATAATATTGGACCCATATTTTTTGCTCTATCAAATTTATAAAAATTGACAAAGATAAAGTGCATCAAAGCTCAGGAGTTAGCTTGTGACGTCACTTTGTCAGTATAAATTGTAGCACACCGTGACGTCACACGATATTTCAACGCATTGCATAGTCGTTGTTTTATGTTTACGTAGTAAATGAACAATACGTATCAAATACTTTTAGGTTATCTAACTGACGGACTAAATAGATATTTTTTTTCAACTACCCCATTAAGCATTTCGTAAGGAACACATTTCTACTGAATTAAATCTTTTCTATGTTTTTTTCCTTACCTTACCTATGTAGACACCGCTATACATATTAGTCTATGGGCACCGCATACTGAAAATACTGCATATCTTTTTAAGTATCTACTTATTTACTTTCACCACAAGGTAATAAAATGTTAAATATACTTTAAATAAATACAGATCAATTCAAACAACCCCTAAACATTTCTAACTTATGATTCATTCCTGATTATAGTAATTAATTAATTATTTTTAAGCCATACCTAATAATCTTTGTCATTTCTCCATTTATCAATATTAAAGAAGCTAATATGGAATTTACATAATTAATTACTTTCTTCTCACCGATAGTCGAAATGATAAGATTAATATCAGCTATCCCACGTGGCCAAATTCGTGAGAGGTTATTTCAATACATTGTGATAGTAGCTGTTGTAATCAGAAATCACTTACCTGTGCATTGGTTAAAATCTTGGCCACTATCGGTTGCGCAGCAGTCGACTTGTCACCACCCGCCTGACTCCGCACAACTTGCGATAACGACTTCGGTGTCTGATTAGCAAGCTGCACTGTCTGCCCGCTTGCCAACTGCAACGTCTGCCCACTCGACAGCTGCACAGTTTGTCCACTAGATAACTGCAGTGTCTGCCCACTCGGCAACTGAACTGTCTGCCCTGCTAGCTGCACCGTTTGACCACCCAATTGCACTGTTTGGCCACCTAATTGCACAGTCTGACCACTTGGCATTTGGACACTTTGACCAGATAATTGAACGTTAGATCCGCTTAGCTGCACTGTTTGCATATTGCCACTGGCTAACTGGACGGTTTGACCGCTCGGTAGTTGAACACTTTGCGACGGCAATACACTTTGGCTAGCTACTTGAACACTTTGTCCGCTGGGTAATTTTACGGTGTGGCCTGTTAGTTGTACACTTTGACCTGCTAGTTGAACTGTTTGTCCGGCGATTTGAACCGTTTGTCCTGCTAGTTGAACTGTTGACACGGGTATTTGTAGAGGTTGGTTTGTTTTGATTGTGGGTGTGGTTTGTTGTGTGCGGGGGCTGGGGGATTTGACTGTTGCGTTGGATACGCGGACGGCTTGCGGGTTGGCTAGCTGCACAGTTTGTCCGCTGGGCAGACGGACGCTGTGCGTGGGCAGCTGCAGGGACGACAGTTGCAGCGTATGGCCGGAGGCGAGCTGCACGGCGCTGGTCGGCAGATGCACGGTGTTGGCGAGCTGCACGGTGCGGCCGCCCGCCAGCTGCACGGTGCGCGTCGACACCGATGACGTCACCACTGTGGGCACGCTGCTTACCACTGCCGTCGCACCCGCCGTGCTCTGCAATGTGATCGTGTGGATGAAAGTTAAGGCATTATAACCGACTGAGTAATTCGGATTACTCAGTTGGTTAATATAGGATAATAAAAAAATTCGCGACATCCGCAGTCATAAATCTTGGAAGTGTAAGAAATTACTTGACTCGCTCACTATGAATTCACAGGCCAACTCGCACGGTTTATGACCGTGACTGCCAGAAGTCTCGAATAATAATATTTTTAAATTACCTGTGCAATTGTTGTGACAGAAGAAGTAGTTGGTACAGCGGGCCTTTTCTTAGTAGCAGGTGTACCTGGGAAATATAAAAATTAAATTATTATATTTCATGGAAACCGCTGATGCTGCAAGCGTTCTGTACTTTTTGCTGCCGTTTCTTCTGAGAAAAAGGCGTGAGTTTATGTTAATGTTATTGAGCAATAGTACATTACTGCAGCGGCCAGCAAAATAGGCATTGATGGACGAACGTGTAAATGTGGGCCGAGGCGAAGCCGAGGCACACATACGTAAGTCCATCAATGCCTAGTTGTGGCCAAGGCTTGTATAGTACTTTTCTCAAATAATGCGCGGAAATTAAAATTAAGTAGTACCTAGAACTCATTTTGTCAAAATCAATGACGAACAACAATAATTGTTCCCGCGTTAAAGTGTTCCTTTGTTTTTTTTTTCATTAAACAGCGTTCTATTTGCAAGCCAGTTCGAAATTTAAATAAAAACTTTGATAAGTTACCTCCTTGGTTGCCATGTTTCGGAGTAAAACATCGTTCCATTTTTAAACTACACGACAGATATGAGTTTACTATGGAATTTATTTGGCCGCTAAACACGACAGATATGGATTTTCATACAACTTTTGCCGGCCGCTGCGCGCATGTATTTGACCAGTACAGCAATTTCGATTTATCTCGAAGAAGGTTGTCAAAATAATGATCACATTTCCAAGCATGTTTGAGAAAAGATATTTTGTCTAGTATGTTATCTTACCTTGCTGCATTAGCGCTCGCGGAGATATAAGCGATTTTCCTGATGCTGGAGTGGCTGGACTGAGCACTCTGACTACGCCACGCCTCGTCGTAGGAGTTGCCTAATAAACATAAAATCATATTAAATTTTCTTTATCTTCATTTATCCAACATATTTTTATTGCATATTTTGATATCCTTTGAATATTTTACTAGTGCATAGTAAAGAGTATTAAAATAAGCAGTATTGTCAAGGTTACCAGTAAGTTGTTACCGCTATCGTCAGTTATATTCAATATGCGATAGTTTCATATTCATTTTAGATGTACTTAATATGACGTACCTGTGTCGAGGGAGTGGATACAACCGCAGTCACAGTAGTCTGCACAGGACTCGGTCGTATCAAGAGTGATCGCGTACCTTGGGTCCCCTGTGAAAAATATCTTAGATTTATTTTGAGTAGCACGCTATTTTGCTAATTAGGCTGAGGCCTCATTATTTGCGGCGTCGCAACGGATCAACGCACTGTATGCCACACCTGCGTTGCGACGACGCACGACATTACAGGCCAAGCAAGAGGCCGACGCACGCCGCGGCAGCGCAGCTTGGCTCTCACTGACAATGGATCGGAACCAACAATGTCCGTCGACGCACCGGATATCCGACAGCGCAGCCAATCTCGGGGGACCTCGGGAAGAAGTTCATCGCCTCTACGCGGCTGTCGTGCGATCGATGGTCCTTTATGGGACACCTGTTTGGTCAAACCGACTGACAGGTGTCCGACGCTGCAGGACTAAAATCAACAGCCTGCAACGGAAAATGGCCATCCGAATCGCACGTGGATACCGAAAACGGTATCTTTTGAGGCGGCGACACTCCTGGCACACTTTCCACCACTGGACATCCTGGTGGATATGGATACGAGGGTATATGACCGGATGCGCGCCATCCATTAAAGTGGCAATAGCGTGCCATGAATCACTGCAGTTAGTCTAAGGCGGCAAGAACGGTGACACGCGTTCGAGCTGTGGCGCGAGCGGCTACAGTAGCCGGAATTCTCGCGAAAGCGCGTTATCGAAGCCGTCCTGCCACACTTCAAAGCCTGGCTGAAGAGGCTCTCTCAGGTACTGACCGGGCATGGTTGCTTCTGTGAGTACCGTCAATAGGATTAGGCGAGAGGCCACGGCTAATTGCCACCATTGTGGACGCCACAGTTGTGAGGGCCAAGTTGGCAGAGACAGAAAACCTTTCGAAGAAGCAGGCGTCGGGGAGGCAACCGCCTCGATACCTAAAACGCCGAAACCCCGCCTGCATCATAGACAGGCGGGACTCGCGGGGTCGCGGGCGTTCAGACTGGGGACTCTGTCCGCCCACCAAATGACTCCAAGAAAGACGGTGGCACAGTGATCACGTGCTGCCGTACACAGTGAGGCTCAGGGGATACGCTTCTCAGTATCCCCAGGGACTTGTCCTAACAGACATTGCACAGAACGGGTTTCAGACTGGTCTTTTAAGAGGTAATGAGGTTCCAAGTGCTGATGGTGATCACCGGGGTGGTTTTAGTGAGGTAAAAATCCCACACTCCCTGATCTTTTCCCCAAAAGCCCAGACGCCCTTTGAAGGTTTCCCCCGTAAACATAAAAATAAAGTTTTTAAAGCACATACCTTACTCTGCAACACTTGTACAGTAGTTGTACTGGAAGGTTGAATCACAGTCGTCGATTGCAAACTTGGCGGGTTCGCAATAGTGCTTGAAATTATCTAGAAAAAAATAATATTTTTAGTCATTTGAAGGAAATTTTATACATGTGTGGTACAGTAATATGACCAAGGCCTTATATTTACCTGAGATTGTGACGCCACTTCACCTTTCTGTAAAGGCCTTTGTTTGATGAGAGGTGATTTATGCGGCGTTGCAACAACTGAAGGCAATGACTTTGACAGTTGTGTCGCAAGATTTCCACTCTGGTTGACAATAATCTGTTTAGTCTGAGCAGGCTGAGTCTGCTTCGGCGATTGGACTGTCGGCGTCGTCTGACTGACTTGCTTAACCTGACTAGCAGCTTGCTTCACAATCGTAGGCGGTTTAATCACTTGAGTTATCACAGTTCCTTGTTTAGACGTCGGAGTAACATTAGGTTTGGCAGTCTGAGGCGTGACATTCGTTTGTTTCGGGGACTGCGGGACTGAAGTTTTGACTGGCTGAATGACTGTTGTTTGCTTGGCTTGCACATTACTTTGTCTTACAGCTTGTGCTAGCAGGTTCGCTTGTTTAGCTGACTGAGCCATTAGTACGGACTGTTTCGCAGGTCCTTTCGTGAATGGGGTAATTTTGGGTGCGGGGATGGCTTTTGTTTTGGGTGGCGGTGTGGCGACGAGTTTCCCTTTATGTTTGGATGGTAGGGCTGGCTGCTTGCCCTGCGACGCCTGCGTGGCCTGTGTGGCCTGTGTGGCCTGCATGAGCAGCTGCGCAGACGACAGCAGCGGCGCGGCGGGCGGCCCGCCGCTGTCGTCCACGTCTACGTCGCTGTCTGATGCGTTTTCTATTCCATCTTCTATGCTACCGATTTCGTGCTCAGACTGTGGGGGAAATAAACAATGATTAGTAAGAATGCCCCAATAAACTATGCATGTAACTAACACCGACATACATTTAAATGTATTGAACATATATGTCGTTTGATTATTGGGAATGCCGTAAGTTTTTAACAATAATACTTTAAACTATTGAATTTGGAAATAATGTGAAATAATCTCATCGAGGATTTGTTATCTCGCAAGATTAATTACAAACTTCGTTGTGTTTGCAATACTTCAGTGATATAAATGTTATGGCTCAAGTGGCATTATTCATAATGCCAAGGCAATTTGAAAAATGCCCGGCAATACCCAGCCCGGTATGAGTAGACAATATAACGAAAACTATTGAAATGTTTCAGTTTATCTGCGATTCCCACACGAAAACTCTTAGATCATCAGATAACTTGCGACTTAAAAGCCAATGCATTCCACCACTTGCTTGGATACATCCTTTACTGTCCAGGCTAATCGTCTGTGGAATGCATTGCCCGTCTCAATAAAACGCGTTCAATCGTTAATAAGACGCGGCCGCTAGAGATCTTCACATTGAGATGGCAAGCACAGTTAACTCACAGAGCGCGGCGACGCTTTGTCCTTGGTGGCGGCCGCCTTCAGCGAGTGTGGTGGCAGGGGAGACAGCAGCATGGTGCCCACCTTACTGCTGCGGACGCGGCCGCTAGAGATCTTCACATTGAGATGGCAAGCACAGTTAACTCACAGAGCGCGGCGACGCTTTGTCCTTGGTGGCGGCCGCCTTCAGCGAGTGTGGTGGCAGGGGAGACAGCAGCATGGTGCCCACCTTACTGCTGCGGACGCGGCCGCTAGAGATCTTCACATTGAGATGGCAAGCACAGTTAACTCACAGAGCGCGGCGACGCTTTGTCCTTGGTGGCGGCCGCCTTCAGCGAGTGTGGTGGCAGGGGAGACAGCAGCATGGTGCCCACCTTACTGCTGCGGACGCGGCCGCTAGAGATCTTCACCCAGTCTTCTTCGCTCCTGGGTAAGCAAAAAAAGACATTGAAGATCAGATCAGAAAGAAATAGTTTCAAGTTGTTTTAATTATTTATTTGGGATTGGCGCAACATATCTTCTCATTCCATTACTCGGTTGTGGCACACACCAATGGTTTTCACGCGGTTATGCGCATATATGGTGTGCAGGTTACGGGCCAGTTCCAACACCGTCCTGGCGATTATCGCGGCAAGGTTGGACTGTCCTTTCCTCCGGCATTGGTTTGAACTTCTGACAGTGCCGGAGAGTAAGTACTAATAATACCAATTTTTTTGTAATTAATGTAATTTAATATATTTTGATTTGACATTATTTTATTTTGATTAGACTTTACTTGACAATACTTAATTCTTGTTATGACCTTTATTTATTTGATATTACAGTATTATTATTCTAATATGTATATTATTATTGTAAATGGGTTTGAAAAATAAGCTGAATGAACAACTTATATTTATTTATTTTATTGATCTAATTATTAATTTTATTAATCGTGATCTCAGTAGTCACCTTCATTCTAGGCATTTCATATTGTACATTCATTGTTTAGTTTGGACTTCCACTATTCTTATAGAGTCATACTCATTCATACTTAAACAACATTGTCAAAGAAACTACTTTCTTTCACAGTTTTGACTTCATCTTTGAATTGTGACGTTTGTTGTTCTCTCTGTCTTCATTAAGTGATGGCCATTTCAGTGGTTGTCTGCACAAATCAACATTTGCACAGAAAATTTACATTACATTTGCTAATTTGATAACTTGGGGATATTTCTATTTGATAACTAAAGGAGCAGGGGTGGCCTAGTGGTTACGGCCCCGACTTGCAAACCCGCTGCGTGGGTTCGTACCCAGGCATGCGCATTACTTTGTGTAATTTATTTCATCACCGCTGCTCTCAAAACGGTGAAGGAAAACATCGTGAGGAAACCGGCATATCCTAGAACCAAATGTTCGAAGATATGTGACATCTACTAATCCGCACTGCGCCCGCGTGGTGGATTATAGCCCACTCTATCTCTGAGAGGAGGCCTGTGTCCCAGCAGTGGGAACATTTAAAGGCTGATGATGAATTTGATAACTTTCATGCGACTTCTCCTTCAGGGTTAAACTTATATCGAAATAATTATCACAAATAGCTTACCTGTGCCTATGCAGAAAAGTCCATATGGCTGTTCGCTGATCATACTTGACGACAGGATCTCGTTTGGCTGACAGTAGCCTGTCTAATACTGAAGTCACTGCACTCAACAGTGTTTGATCATTGCACGGCGACACCCACTGCGACATTCTGTGGGACGAATATCGACAACGTAGAACATCTACATAAATATAAGATTTAAAAAAAAGAAAGTGCTTTTGCTTAAAAGAAACTGATGCTGTAGTATAGTATCACCTTTATTGGTGATACATTTTATACATTATTTTGTAATATTTTCTGTTTCTGTATTTCTCATAAAGGGGTGTTTCGGTAGAGAGTATCTGATATGATTAAATCAGTATAGACAGTGTTACCAAGCAGTAACAGAACAGTCTTACAAAAAAATAAAGAGTTACCTAGTAACTCTATAGTTACTAGGTAACTCTTTATTTTTTTGTAAGACTGTTCTATATCTATATATTATTAGAAATTTTTACAACTCTTTTTACAGTCCGTTCAACCGATTTTGAGTTCTATCCCGTAAACATAAGGATGAAATAAAAAGCATAAACCTGTTACCAAAACCAACTTTTTTGTTTACCACAGCTACCATTTGTCGTATCACCAACGCAATAGGAGGCAAAATCGGTTGAATGGGCTGTAAAATGGGCGTATTTAAATGTCTCATGTTATCTCAAATGGAGTATAGGTGGTAGGGTGGTGTAGGTCAAATGAGTAGGCAAGGCAGTCACTCCATGTAAAAAACAGGGTGTGTGTAGATGCACATGCACATTGTTTCTGTTTGCTCAGGCGATACTGAGCGCTCCCGAGCTTACGCACACAGAAACAATGTGCATCTACCCACACGACTAAGACCAACCGGCGGGTTGGTCTTAGTCGTCAGATAGAAAAACTGTATTCAATTTTATCTGGTTGGACTGGAAGTCGGCCCCAAAATAGTTGGGCAGAATCTAAGCAGATGATGATGTGTGTTACCTTAGCAACGTCAGCACATGATGTCGTGTGCCCTCCCCGTTGGGCAGGCGGGCCAGCGCGTCGCGTACTAGCGCGGGCAGAGAGGCGTGGCGCGGCCGAGACGACAGCAGCACCGAGCCGCCGCCGCCCGAGCCGCGCGCGCACGGGCCCACCACTGAGCGGTAGCTGTAGGAAAACATAGCTGAGGCTTAGAACCTAATGAGACGAGGATAGCTATGAAAACATGGATAGTTAATATAAAAAAGATCCATACCACATTTCGGTCACGGTGGCCAATCATAACGAAGATGAGGTAAGTACAGTCGGTAATAGCTGTTATTTGAACCAACCTAAAAACGAACGATTTTGAACCCTCTGCCTGTAACATTAAGTGTCATTGCTACTACTAGCTTGTTTTAATTATTATATTCAAGTAGATCTGGTCTCGTGTATATATTGTTTTGCTTTCAATTTAGAATATATTCAACATCCTTAGTTACCGTACCGCCAATACGGCTTCCGCCGAAATCGGTCAACTGGGGATCATCTAGCGTATGCCATTCACATCTGGAGTGAGGCCATCGAAAGTCACGGGGAGGCGCTTGCTGTCTCCCTTAACATATCGAAGGCTTTTGGCAGGGTCTGTCACGAGAGCCTTATTGGTAAGCTTCCTTCTTTCGGTCTGCCTAGTGATTTGTGTGACTGGATTGAAGACTTCCTGAGGGATTGGTCCATCCGAGTAGTTATCGATGGCTGCTCGTCCGGTCAATTAGGTATTAACGCCGGAGTCCCTCAGGGGACAGCACTGTTACTGAGAGATATGTATCCGGCACACGGGCTACTAAGCCTCAGATCCGGTCTCTTCGGGAGGCCATGGGTGAGCAGTTGGCAATGCCAATCTAGTCAGTTTCAATGCTGCTAAGACCCAGGCGTGTCTTTTTCCGCAAAACAGGGCCAATTCCACCCGGCTCCACCTTTCTGTGGTGTAACCGTGCCGACCTTTTTGGTGTTATGTTGTCATCGACCCTCAATTATGGTCCATTCATTGAAGCAAATACCTATTCCTCACGCCGTGACATAAGCAAACATATTTTTAATATACTTAAATCTAAAGTGACACCTGTTTCATTTCTTTTTTTCAGAGAAATACAATCAGATTGTTTACTGACGTGTAGAACCAGCGGTTGAATAACTCTGGATTACTGGGGCTGGATAATGGATATCTTTCATGGCACCTGGTGAACTTATAGGAAGTTGGGGGCCGATTTAATAGTCGCCAGTCAGTTTGGAAATAGTATGTGCCGCTTGCAACTAATTATAGAAAGAGATGTTGTTCCACTTCGCTATTAAGACAACATCTCCTCCCACAGTCAACAATACTTACGCGTCAGTGTATGTTAAATAAAATGTTGTTATCATAATGTTTAAGGAAGTGTTTCATACAATGAATTAGCAGGTCTTTTTTACGATCATAACCATATTTAAAATAAAAATACTTATAAAAATCTATAAAGTAGGTAAAACATCAAGGTATTTAGTGCTATTTTCACTTATATTTTATAAGTAGGTAAGACCATTAATGAGGTGATGTCATTGTTATAAAATAGAAATATTACATATTTCTCAACAAATAACATGTTGATTCACTAAATTAAACACTTTGTAAAATATATACCAGATTACTTACCTATTTTTAAAATAAAAATGGTTATTTTATATGTGTTATAGTGCCCTATTGAAACAAACTAACTGTTTTTTTGTAACTTTAACAACTTAAATTAAAAAAATTCAAGCTTATAAGTAGTTTACTATTCTAACTTTCTTTATATATTTTAGCTTTAAATATATGAAAAGTAATTATTTTTGTAATTTATTTCTGTTGTTATTTGTATTTAAATAGTTCATTTAAATTAAGTATTTTCCTTTAATATTATAAATAATATTTTAATATCATGAAAACATAATTGAATATTGTAAACTTAATGCAAAAAGAAGTGGAAGGTTAAGTTCACTTATGCAACCACTAGACCAAATCGACTTAACAAATATAGTTGAAATTAACAAGTCCATCATGGTGACAAAACAGTATTCAAACGCTTAACTACCCTAACGTTACGTGATAAAGATCAAATTGGCATAACTGTATTCTATAATATTTGCCTACCTTAAAGAAGTCGTTTTAGTTCGATAAGCTCATACGTATCGAGTAACACTTATCTACTACTAATTGCTTTCAAAAGGTTCAAATTCGTCTAACTTTTAGTTGGTCAGCTAACGGCAGGGTAGTTCAGGTAACAACTATTACCGACTGTTACGCAGTAGATATTATAGTGCACAAGTGTGTGCGCAAAAACAGATGCACTCTTTGTTCGCAATCCGAAACGATCTGGTAAAAATCAGGCGCAGGATCAACAGCTTTACGTGCTTTGTGAGGCATGGGTTCCTCACACCACAAAATCTCGAAGTGCAACTGAGAAACTCGTATTGGAAAAAACCCAATAACACGTTTTGCCCAACCTGGGAATCCAACCCAAGAGTTAGGACTCCACGGTCCTCAGTCGCGCTTGCGACCATCGTGGTCCCAGTTAGTATCGTACTAACTGGGCATTTGTTTATTCTTCTTCCTCCTGCCTGCCTTATCCCATGTTACTTGGGGTCAGCGCAAAACCTTTTCTCTTCCATACCACGTCTTCCATGTCCACCGTCACGCTATCACTGACTCCATTTTCTTTCATGTCACTCCTCACACAGTCCATTCCTCATTTCCTTGGCCTTTATCTCCCTCTCCATCCATGCACATTAATATTCATAAATCTTTTAGTAACAGGCGTTTCATCCTTCATCATCACATGACCATACCAGGATAAACGGTTTCCTTTAATTTTTTCTGTCACTGGCGCCACTTTCAAACTTTTTCACTTTAGCCATTCTCGTCACTCCGCACATCCATCTCAATTTTATTATTTTCAACAATCTCATCTCTGTTACATGTCTCTTTCCATCCATCTTTTTCACAGCCGAACATTCTGACCCATACAGTATGACAGGTCTAATCATGACAGGAATTGTAGATTTTGCCCTTTAACTTGAGGGGCATCCGTGGGTCGTAAGTTGTTCCAGTGACCTGTCGCCATTTCATTCATCCCTCCAACTAGACATTTATTTGAGAGGTAGAATATACTCAATTCATACATGTGTGAGTGCTTTTAATACTTCATGTGAGTGCTTTTATATTCTGGGTGCATTGTCCTCACATGTATGAATTTAATAATGTATGTACCTATGTTCCCAAAAATTGTAAAAAAACAATTTTTTTTAAAAAGAGTTATTATGGAGTTTCTTGTGCATTCTTCTCCATAACAAGCAAAGATTCCGAATGCACGGTAGAATCATTTTTAAGTAACTTTCAAAAGTGCCGCTTGGTGGCCTATTTGAAATAAAATATCTTTGACTTTGAATGGTACACCAAAATTGTAACAATTACTAAATATCTGAGCATATCCAATGGCGATATTAATATGTTACTAGCGTTACAATGCTCATTAAACAAAACAAACTGACTGTGAAACGGCCACCTAGTTTTCCAGTCCAAGATTGGACGAAAGGCTAGAAGAGGATTTCTACAGCTTGGCTTCTGGTAATGGATCTTATTTAGTACATGTTACAGAGCATAGAAAAAATTACATTTAAAAAATTATATTTAGCTTCGGTCACTTCGAAAAATCCTTATTTAGGAGCAAAGGTTCATGGGGACACACAAACCACTATTGAACATGGGCGTCTTACTAAATACGCCACAACCACAACAGACGGTTTTCCGTTTTGTGATTCCAGTTTGTCACAGTTTGTAGCATATAATCGATGTTTTGTGCTGCTATAGTATAAGCATGAAACATTGATCGACAAGCATCGAAAAGTATTGATAAGGTATTTGACACATAAGTTGCATTAAATCTAAGTACTCAGTGAGAAAGTAGTTTGCGCCAATAAGGTTAAGCCTGCACAGAGATTAGTTATTATTTCTTCTTTAATTATTAACTGAAACTTACCCATGCTGCACATAAGTGAATGGTTTGGCGGCCATTGAAAATCTCCGTCGCTCCTGTGAACGGAATTCATCCAGTTCTGATTCGGTTGCTGGACGCACTGACCAAGTTGTCGGATATCTGAAGAAAAATATAACGTATTCAATAAGTGAAAATGTATATAGTATTACACATATTTTGACATTAGGACGACGTATTGACGTGTTGAGAACAATCATAGAGAACTAAGCTAGTTTAAATTTATAGTTTACTAGCTTCTGCCCGCGGCTTCGCCCGCGTTCAAAGTTTAAAACAAAAAATGCTCCGATCGTCACCAAACTACAGGATTATCCGCTGGGTCAATCTAAAGATTGTCTGAGAAATTCATTAAAATCGGCCCAGCCGTTTCGGAGTCTATAAGGATCATACATACATACTTTCTCTTTTATATATATAGATTTGAGGTCCACAGAATATGGAAATAAAAATGACATAATTTTTTGATGGCACGGTTGTCATAGTGGCTAAGCGATATTTATGACCTACAGATAGTTGTTCCTGGTGTGGCTGTGTATGTGAGTTTAAATGTTTGTAAATGCACACACAATATAGGAGTCAGGGTGGAGCAAAGTTTTCTTATGACAAAATAAAAAAGTGGTGTAAAGCTCCGGCCAAATCGGAGCGTAAACAGAATGGGACCGTCTACAATGCAAAACAAATGTGTGGTTTTATGGTAAAATAAATAATATGCCAATGTTCACTAACATTCAGCGACATTAAATATTTTTGCACTTTACAGCAGAGAAAAAATAATGCGCTTTCAATACAAGCTTTTGGTGTCTATTTGTATAATCCCCGGCACGTAAATTGGCAAGACTCGTTAGATGCGCAGAAGTCGTTTTTAGGTATCTTTAGTACTGAAGCGGGGTGCGGGAAACGTTTAGGACCGTTCCGAGCGCCAGTTGACACAAGGATTGACTGACCAATCGTGTCGCGTCCACGTTCCAGTTGCTCTGTATGGTGTTTATTTTCTCGTGACAATACGATTTTTGACATAATAGCTTTTTTTTTAAATAAAATTATTTCATATTAAAGCTTCAACCTAATTGCGCAAGTGAATTCGGCAAGGCAAAGAGTTTGACCGCCATCAATCGACCAATCAAATGCGAGATTAAACACACGAAGTGGATTTCCGTCTATGTGATTGATCGATTGATGGCGGTCAAGCCTGTAGCGGCAAAAACCCTTTGCATTGCCGAATTCACTTGCACAATTAGGCTGCTTGTTTAGGTCTACCTAATACCTCCTACCTACACTCCCTTTGAAATAACATTGGACATTTAAACAATCCCTTTTTTCAGTTTGTTCAATCGATTTTGAGTTCTATTCCGTACACGTAAGGATGGCATAAAATGTATAAACCTGTTACCAATACCAACTGTTTATTACAGCTGCCATTTATTACAGGCTGTAAAAAGGGATTGTTTAAATTTCTAATGCTATTTCAAATGGAATATAAACAAAGTGATAACAGTTTAGATGGCGCGTAATGTTTGCAAAGATGGCAATAGCGTCGCTATGATTTCATTCTGTTACCTAGGAGGCGGCGGTTCGCTTTGCGGAGGCGGCGGCGAGGCAGCCCGGAGCCAGCGCTCGCACAGCCGACCCAGTATAGCGTCACAGTCACGTCCTGCGCCGATCCATTGATACATCTATGACAATCATACATAACAATTTAACTTAAACACTTTACATAACGTTACGCCTGTTTTCGCCGAAGAATTCGGCTAATTGCACCGATACAGAATGAGTTTTTCAACTGGGCGTGGATGGCCTGATGGATATCCGACACTATGAGGAATAACGAAAAATACTTAAAGGAGACACAAGCCCGATTTTGATGAAAACTAAAACTGCATCATTGGATTTTTCAAAATCAATATGCCTATCCTGGAATCGAAGTCGTTGAATTTGAAAAAAATACATATGCTGTATTATAACACCATTCGATAGTGTCGCTAATAAGGATCAAATTCTGTGAAATAATGACTTACGACAAACTTAAGGAAAGGGCTCATTTTTTATTAGCTTGGTATGTATGTGTATCTATGTAATGGCATCTTTGAACGTGATTTTCACCCCCTTCAGAACGTTGGACAAGTCGATCATTCAAGTCATCACATGGAAGACCATACAAACGTAGTCTGGCGATTACTCCACTGTTTGACGATGTACGTTCAAAATAAAAATATCCATATTTCAACACTAATTTTAACGCATCTTTGGGCTGAAATAAATACCATTAGAAGAAGGAAAATTGCAAAACGGCCACCAAACAGGGATAGATTAGTAGTTCAACAATGCTTTTTTAATAAACATTTAGTAGTTTTTTCATGATATCTAGTTAGGTAGGCCTGTTTATAAAATTCGCGCGCTCGTTTTCGTCTTAAATCATCATCCACTTCGCAACAAACTTGCAAAAGTGCTAATTCGTACGCGAACTAGCTTCTTACTGCTCATCACAGCATCTATCTCTTTCGCACGTGTTGTCGGATGAGATAGCATGCATTTTAACCCCGCGCACAAAATAGTTCGTGCCGTCGACCAGGGGAACCTTATTTTGAAACTCTGCACACTTATCAAGGACCTATGACAATGCAATATGCAATAATTTAAATAGTTTGCCCCACTCTTCTTTGAGTGTTTTTCGCTATACCTCATAGTTTCGGATTTGGCCATCCACGCCCATTTGAAAAACTCACTCTGTATAATAGTACACTCACATTTCGCCAGTAATTTTTAAGTCATATGCGAGAGGCGAGAACCGGGAACTAATACAGCGCCGGGTGCTACGAGATAGTTATTTTAGTCCATTATAATACTCGAAGAATTCAATCCAAAATCAATTGGTAAGAATGTAAGTATTCTTTTAATCTTTTTTTTTTAATTTCTTTGCTTTCCACTGTGAAAATATTTGACAAGCTTTTTTACCTAAGCATTTTATAACCTTTCTACTAAGATAAGCTCGTATGTATTTTCATAAAATTACATAGCATAGGTACAAACCTGTGATTCTGGTAAAAACTGTAGATATGGTACATAGTCATCTGGATGTTGTCCTCTTTCCCCGGCGAGGAAGTCTAATGCGGAATCTAATTCACCAACCCAATCAGCTGACACTGAAAGAAATATAAAACACGTCGATATAATTATAAACTTTAGCCCTCTTACAAATAAACGCGGAAAAAAGTTATACCAGGTATAACAAAGGAATAACCTTACATTTTCATAGGTTTATACTTGGTATAACTTTATTCCGCGTTTATTTATAAGAGGGTAGGACTGCAAAAGAAAGCAAACAACTTTGTAAAGATTATGAAACAACACTCTTGACAGCCGCAGTCATAACGCGAGAGCGAGACGACATGATATAATCCCGGCAAGTAAATTGGCAAGAGATGTTAGATGCGCAGAAGTTGTTTTTTAGGTCTCTAGATAGTGAACTATCATGCCGGATTTACACATTCGTGCGAATCACAAAAATGCGAAAAACCGCTCGAATCGCGAGGCGAGGCACGAAGCGAATAGCGAGCGTACTGTTTACATATGCGTGTTCGTTATTCGCCTCACCATTCGCCTCGCGATTCGCACGAATGTGTAAATGCGGCATAAATGCGGTATGAAAGAGACCTGCGGGGCGCGGGGAACGTTCCGAGCGCGCGATTGGTTGTTCAGTTGACACAGGGATCGACTGACCAATCGCTTCGCGTGCACGTTCCGTTTGCTCTATATGGTGGTTGGTCAGTTCGCGCACTATGCACGAACTAACCACGAACCCCCACTACGCCAAACCCTTGCCAAGTTACATGCCGGGGATTATACCCGCCGTTCTACTCGCACTTTCCATCACATCACATCACATCATCAGCCTATTAATGTTCCCACTGCTGGGATTCTGGGACACAGGCCTCCTCTCTGTGAGAGGGAATGGGCCGTTATCCACCACGCGGGCCCAGTGCGGGTTGGTGGATGTCACATGTCTTCGAATTCGGTTCTAGGACATGCCGGTTTCTTCACGATGTTTTCCTTCACCGTTTTGAGAGCAGTGGTGACGAAATAATTTACACAAAGTAAAGCGCCTGCCTGGGCTCGAACCCACGACCTAAAACTTGTTAATCGCGGCCGATACCACTGGGCCACCACTGCACTTTCCATAACAGCAACAAATTGGCGTGTATTATAGAAGAATCCATAAGATTGACAATATTTTCAAAAAATATAGCCAGGGTGATAAAGGATAACCAACAGAACCCATTGCCACCATTTTTGGAATTTGTGTCTGACTGTTTAGTTGTGCACACATCACGTAAAATGTACGAAACTGATGTAGATAACTTTTATACATATAAATTGTGCGTAACTTGAAGTACTACTAAGTTTTTGTTTCATCGCAATTGGTTCATTCTATCAAAAATATATATAAATTTAAGAAATAAAATATCACAACACACGCAATTCAGATAGGTACTCGGACAGTTGATCCGCCATGCAAATGCAAAACGCCGTCTATCGAATAACTCTATTCGATAGACGGCGTTTTGCATTTGAGTTCATTTTCCGATACAATCAAGTCCCCCGCCGCGCATGAACGCGATAAACTTAAAAACTACTGAACTAATTTTCATGCGGTTTTCACCAATACCACAGAGTGAGAAACGAGGAAGGTTTATATGTATAATTTGTCACGGGCAAAGCCGGGGCGGGACGCTAGTCTACGCCCATATTATAACGAGATAAAGTTTAGTTTGTGACTTTGTTTGTAGGAAGTAATCTCTGGAAGTACCTAACCGATTTTGAAAATTCTTTGAACAGTAGAAAGTTACTTTATTCCTGAGTGAAATAGGTCAAATCAAGAAAAAATAACGAGTCCTGCAGGGTGAGCCACGGGAACGAAGCCGCGGGAAAAAAGCTAGTATTAAATACGCACTTACAGTTATACCAAGTATTGAGAGGCGCTATAGGTGACCTCATCACAGCCGAACATCTTGCATGCAACTGTTGTTTAGATGCTCTATGTGCCGCCCGCGCGGGGAACAATGCTCGTACCAAAGACAAGAAGTTAGCATGCGTTGTCTCTGTCAAGGACTCATCTGGGTCCACAAGGGAAGGCGTCTCTTCCACTGTGTCTGTAGATGTTTCCACTTGTATCACATCCCCAGAGTCATCTGCTAGTTCCACTGGTAAAGCCATCATATCTGAAACGTAAGGATGCGGGCACTGTAAATGGGCTGACAAGGCTTCTCCTTCTAGGGTTATTTCAAAATGTTAAAAGGTTATCTTTGTACCAAAGTTATCAAGTGAGTTAGTCACATGCATTGTAAAGAATATTGTTATAATGAGAAAAATAATTTGTCAGAAATGCTAAATAAAATGCATGGAAAAGCAGGTTTTTAAAAAGCAGTGCAAAAATAAAAAAGTTTTTTTTTTTTTTTTTTATTGTTACTTAACTTTATAACATGCACTGTTCAAGGCAAAATAAAATTAAAGAAATACCAACCAAAAAAGGGTCATCAATAAAATAGGCAAATAAATGGCAAGGCCGAAAGATTAAACAAGGAGGAGTAGGAGTTTGCTTTGCAAATTAAAAAAAACCGCTTGGCATTTCAATCATGAATGGATGATGAAAAAATTAGTAGTGAGATATACTTACCATCCAGTGTAATGTATGGCAACTTACCAATTCCATCCAAATCCTCTAGTTTGATGGGCACTGCTTGATGCATGCTAGGCACTCTTGCAGAATTGGGAATGGTCACCACTGCATCTGGTGGCTCTTGTTTTACTATGCTATCTAACTTTGCATCACTGTAGTTTAGACTGCAAAAAAATAAACTTTGTGAAACTTACAGCTTAGTTTTTCTTTTACCAAAAAAAAGAAATGTTCCAAATGTTCAAATAGTTATAATAATATTTTTTTTTATTTACTTCAATTGTACAAAATAAACACTTATCTAAACACGTTGCGTTACAACTAGGGAAAAAAAGGAGTGTTTACGATGAACTCTGGCACCCAATGTAAGATTTAACTTGTGTTTAGGGTGCCAGCGTCCTCGCCTATAATTTGAACAAGTTAAGTAAACCAATTGACCAGTGCCAATGAGGAAAATATACTCACTTTGGTATATTACTAGCTGGATATTTTTCTATGACCTCTTGTTTAATCTCAACCTGTTCAACCTTCTTTGTTGCTTTCGGACTAGTAATAGAATCCACTAATGATGAACTTTCCGAGTCAGACTCTTCCCGTTCACATTTGATCTTTATATTTGGCAATAAAGGTTTATTTTCAACACTTTCAAATGATTCTTCTTTCCCTTTTTTGGCTGTTGCCTTTTCTTGAACTTTACTTTTACTAACACTATCTTTCTTTGGCCCTCTCCTTATTTTCTGTGAAGGTGATCCACTTTTTTGTCCACCGAACATTAGTTTTTTAGCACCATTTACAAGAGCAACTCTCTGCTTTATGTCATCAATTGATATTCCGGTTGTATTTAGTTCTGGGTGATTCTGAAAGGAAGCAAATAATCACACATTCACATTACTACAGAGGTAAGTCTTTCATGAAGCAGAGTAAGGGCGGTTATAAATCCGTTTCGCACCGTGATTTGTGTTCGAAGTTCTATCCGAACTGAAAATGTTCTGAATTACGATGGATGGAGTTAGGATGTAGTGCATAAGCTAACTGAAATTTCTCGGATTCGGATTGGATGCAGTGCGTAACTGCTCTAACACCAGACTATAAACATACAAGCATAATATAACACCTAGCCTGTATTTTGTGAAAGAGTAGGCAGAGGATGTACAGGGTACTCCCATATTTACTAGTAATCCTCCAGTCCCATGTAAACTCCAGGCGCACAAGGACGTAGTTTGATATTCATTTTAAATGGAATAAATATAACATGAAACATGTTATAAAGCATAGCATTTTGTTTTCAGTTTCTAGATAAGATAAACCACACACATATAATGTTTACAAAAGTCAAGTTATTCAAATGTAAACATAATTTGCAACAAGAAAATATCTACCTCTCTATACTGTCTTCTTGTCCTATGAGCTGCTAAAACATTCTTTAAACACTCCAGTGATGTTAAGTTTGACTGATCTGAGCCACCTAGTGTCCCAGATACATTTCCATCAGTAGTCTGAAAATAAATGTTGTTTTAAAAATAATATTTTGATAGAATGGTCAAATGCAAGGTCAAGGTTACAGTTTGATATTGGCTTTGGCAGTGCCCTTTATGTTGTACCAGTAAAGATGATTATTGTAATTCAAGGGTTACTTCTGATTTGTGGTGATCATTCTATTCAATTCAATTATTACCTGTCCAGGAGTGAGTTGTTTCCGTTTTCTGATAGACTGTTCTGGAGGACCTTCAGGATAGTTTTCATCTTCAGATTCATCCCCTCCTACCTCACTACGTATAGCAGCCAGCTCTTCAAAGTATCTGTGTTTCGCCCTCATATACAATGGCTTAAAGTTATTCTTAGATGAAGGTTTTGGCGGTAATAAAGGAAGACGTGGTATGGGACCTGGTGGAGCTGCTTTGGCGGCTGCTAGTAAGCGCTCACGGGATATTAATACTTCTGGTAGTAATTTAGCATAGTATGATTTTATCTGAAATAATAACACTTAGTTGTCAAAACTTACTACTCAACCTACTGTTTGAAATTTTCACAATTCTTTGAGTTTTAGAAATAGCATTAGTTTGTCAGTTATCTATATTGATATTCACCTTATGCCTTTGCTGTTTAGCCCTTGCTTTCATTAAAAACTTTCTCATCTTAGCTATATCCGGCCTGTAGTTACCCTGCTTTAAATTGTTATAAAATTCACCAAGAGGCGATGTAAAATGAAAAGGTTCATGGTTAAAAAGCATTTTTATGGTTTTCTCCTTCTCTTCTTCTTCGTTTTCAGTGAATTTGGGTAAGAACTTGCCAAGTTCCTCCTTGTGTTTATCTTCCAAGGCATCCCAAGTTTTCATGGAGAAGAACTCTTTGAACACATTGTAGTCTTCACAAAGCTCTTGAGGAAGCTCTAGGGATTGCCCGAGGATGCGCACCGGCTCCAACACTTCGTCATCTCCTTCTGAACTGCCGCTAGATGTTTCGGAAGAGCTACTGCTCTCCCCACTGTAACTGTGTTCACTATCCATCTTTTCTTCCATTGAGTACAGAGATGTAGTTCAACGTTCAGGCAGTCTTGATGAAATGCCTAGGTTTTTCACTAGATACAATAACGATTTTCCGCCCACTTCATTGAATTTTCACGTTGTTTTGTTCGTGTTGTTTACGAAAAACCTAAGCAATGGTATAACAAAATCGAACAATGAGCCATGAAGTTTTTTTAAACAGCCGTCAAGTCTTGTCTAAAATAAAATAGAACGCACACGCCAAACCACGGCGTTTCATACATACTATGCGCCAGAACGGAACATTACGATGAGAAAATAGCTTGACAATCAAGAACAGCGACATTTTGCCCGCAAAATAGAATTTAAAAAGCAAAATGTTTGTCTATGATTTGTGCTTTGGTATTGTCTATGTAACCATTTTGTGACACTCATGAAAAAGGCCTAGCCCACTTGACCATAGAGCACTTTTATCTTTTCGTCTTGCTCTTTATAGGGCCAGGATCTATCGAAAAATATACAATAAATTATCATAAAACTCTGTGGCATGCTGAGCATGTAGATCTCAGCAGCTTGAAAACAGGCTGATTTGAAACAGCATTATAAAAATAGGCTCTAATGATCAGGGCCCAAAGGAAAACCAAGTCCAATGGACCTTGGGATGAATACCGTAGTTCATATTACGGCGTATATGGGAAAAGGCTTGGCAGATGATGACGATACAAGATACTATTGAAACTAGGACGCAACCCAATTGAAACACAATTTTTTCAGTAAAACGTTCTGCAGGCACTTTTAAAAAAAATATCCATCTGGTTTTTCATAATTGCTATTGCGTGAAATGAAACGCAAGACTCAAAAACCAAAAACAAGCAGTTGGCGGTGGTGGTGTCGAAAGATTTGACTTTTTGACGTAAATTATTCGTGTAGTAAATATGGCTGACGAACTCAATGTTGACAGTCTAATTCACAGACTTTTAGAAGGTAAAGATACATTTATTTCATTTTCTAATGTGTACGTTGATTCTCTGACTCTGAAAGTTATGTTTTAACATAATGGATCCTCGCTCAGTGTGCTCTTGTTGCGTAATTATCATCGAGTATGTAGCTAAAGAAACGTCAAACTCATAAATAAATCGATTATCCCCAATTCTTATCTGATTCTGCATTTGATGTTAGATCATTAGATGACTCCTAGGCGACTATTTCCGTCTTAGAAATAGAGCAGACACTGTAAATAGTTAAATAATATAGCTACAACATAGATAATCACACTACTAACAATGATGTCAGATTCCATAGCATGGAGCACTTCCAGGGCCTATTGTTAAGCTTTATTCGCTTTCTGTATCACTTTATATGATTTAAATATCTTTATTTCACTTTATTATGCTGCTTTTTGGTGGGTTACCGCAGTATACAGACTGCAGCAGGAAACAGCAAGGCGAAAAGGGAAATTGAAAGACATCTTTTCAGGAGAATGTATGGTTATATCCAGAATTCTTGCCAAAGTATTGAGCTAGATTGTTTATTTTCTTCCTTTAGTGACCAATCCCATAACAAACAATCCCACTTAAGTTTTATTTTTACTCTATTTTACTTATTTTATTATTCCTCATAGGTCCTAAAAATAGCACACCAAGGAAAGCTATTGGTATTGGAAGGCCACACTATGTACCTTGTCCTAAAGTTACACTGTAATTTTACCACTTACATACCCACTCTATGAACATTTGTAAACACGAATTTGTGTGAACTGTACATCAGTAATTTTGTGACATCTTGGTTATTTCTTTTTCTATGTCTAGTAAATTTAGATGTTTGTGTTTTTTGTCAAGTTTCTATTCTTTTCCTTTTATTATTCTCTGTTTGATGTTAATAGTTTTATTAATTAAAGTAAAACAGGCATGATATTTATCACGGAATTGAAGATTTTTGATGATTCTTGTTCAATTCTGATTAATTTTATATTTTCAATTAAATATTTTTTTCTTGATTTAATTAGCTATTCTAATCCCCAAAGTATTCCAAGAATTAATGTTGTTTTGCAGCTATTTGGTTTATGTTAAGATGCATGTTTGGATTGCAATTGGATTTATGTTAAATGTAAATAGTTGTGTTGTACACTAAGATAGCCTCAATTGTCAGAAATTATTTCATTAAATTCTGTTATTACTAAACTTCATCCATGTATACTTGTGAGTGCTTAAAGTTGTAATTGTATTATTTATTTTAAATATAATTTAGTATTTTTCTTAGTCACCACTCTTCACTCTCATTATGCAGTATTTTGGTTACACCTACGGTTGCCATCTGGTTCTGTCTGGATTTATTTTCAGAAAATTCAAGGAAGGCTTAGGTAAGTACCGGGCTGTTTGACTCTGAAATAAGAGTTATTTTAAAGCTGTCTTTTTGGTGTATCCTACAGATGGCAGCTCAACTCATTTATTATCATGTTGAAGCTTTGTATTGAATGTGTTCAGCAACATTACTAATTACAGCCTTCAACCTTCTTTAAAAAATATTTGGTACAACAAATTAATTAGTAATTGAATGTTGTCTCAGTTCGAGGATGCAGGCCTGGGAAGACTGTGCAGATGTCGGAGCAAGAGGTGCGGGGCCTCTGCACCAAGTCCAGAGAGATATTCCTGCAACAGCCGATACTACTGGAATTGGAAGCACCGCTCAAAATTTGTGGTATGTAATGTTAGACTTTTTAGGAATGTAGATCAATTTTAAGTTCTCTTGTTTTAATTTCACATTCCATCATTTTCATTACTTTAGTTTTTTAAATAATGGGTAGCTGAGTGTTTGGACTTAGGAGCACACAAGAAAAATCAATTTTACCCTCAGATTTTAAAACTGCTTGATGCATTCTATTGTTTTTGTATACCAAAAAATATTCTTTTTGCTGTAATAATCTGTCTATCACAGAGATTATGTATGATGAATAAGGCTGACGGATGCATATTGTGATTAGACTTAAAAAAAACAACATTGACAGACAATTTAAACCATAACAAGATAACTCCTATCAGTCAGTGAGCTCCATACATTGTGATCATAACCAGAAAGCAGAACAGAGACAGAATTTATTATCTAAACTATTTCAGGCTCTTTTAATTATTCTGGTGTCAATTTTGCATTTAGTAAACCCTTAATAACTACAAAGTATAGCCCGCGCCAAACTTCTTGGCCACCCTGAAGTTGGTTTACCGGATGCGCGAGACTGTACGGCCGCCCTGTAGTCAACTTCAGGGCGGCCAAGAAATTGGCGAGAACTATATCTTGTGTTAAAGTTGTTAGCTTATCAGGCTGCAGACTAGTGTTGCTGGGTTTGAAGCCTTGCTGGGACTATAATAGGCTTTTGGGTTATTCTATTTATGAATAATATCATGCCATAAGGAGCCTGCATCTGATTCCCGATCTTTACATAACACTGCAATAAGATTATTAATGTTATTATTGCTTTGCTTTATGTAAATGTCGGGCATTGTATAATTGTAATTAATTTCAGGTGATATACATGGTCAGTACACGGATTTACTACGTCTGTTTGAATATGGCGGCTTCCCCCCCGAAGCTAACTATCTATTCCTGGGAGATTACGTGGATCGCGGCAAGCAGTCCCTTGAGACCATATGCCTTCTGCTCGCTTACAAAATCAAGTATCCTGAGAACTTCTTCCTTCTCAGAGGCAATCACGAGTGTGCAAGCATAAATCGCATTTATGGTAAGTATTTGAATTTGCATTTAATCATTTTTATTATAAAGGAGTGAGCTTCATGATAAATATTTGAATGATGTCTAAAATAAGAATCTAATCAGATTGATAATCTGATCTCCTATGATTAGATTCTTATACATCCATTATTTTGTAAATAAACTCCTTTGATAACATTTTCTGTTCCAAGAACTTTAGCAGGTATGCAGATAAATGCTGTGATAAATGTTCATTTAAACTTCTAATTGAATTTATACCTGACCTCACTCGTTACTACTTTGTCAAGGCTCACATGCCATAGACTGGAATCTTTATTAGATAGTTGATTTACGACTGCAATTCGACATGCTATGTGCATCCATCAGGTTTCTACGACGAGTGCAAACGCCGATACAATATCAAGCTGTGGAAGACATTCACGGACTGCTTCAACTGCTTGCCGATAGCAGCTATCATTGACGAGAAGATTTTCTGCTGTCATGGCGGCCTTTCTCCAGATCTACAAGGCATGGAGCAGATCAGGCGAATAATGCGACCCACTGATGTCCCTGACACAGGTAAAGTGGCCTGCAAGATAAATGACGAAAATAAAACAGATATAAGACATGACTATATAATTGATGAATCATGTTCGTTCATCCATGTGACTAAGCCAACGATTCGCTTCCGTCATTGTCATGTTCCGTATCATTGTGTCTAACAACAGAACAGTATCAGTTACAAAATGTATCAAGTCAATCTTTTGAGGTCAATGAGTTATTTGAAAACAGAAGTAGCTACTGTTTAAGCTGTGTATTAACTAAAACAAAAGAGTGATTCTTTCTATAAACCAATTATTTTGACTGTTGTCAGTATTAAGAAAGCATATAAACGAATTTAAGCTGCCTACACATTACTGTGTCGTGACGTGGGTTACACCAATCATACGAATCTGTTTAAGCCTACGTCATATCACAACGCATCTTGGCTACAAGGTTCGTTGTGATGTGACGTAGGCTTGGTTAATCAAATGCATCATCAGGCAATACGCCACGACACGTTATACTTATAATGTTTCCGCCTTTAAAGTTGTCCATAAATACTAAATTACAATAATTCTTTTAGTCACATCAGCATACAAAATGTTTCAGGACTGCTTTGCGACCTATTATGGTCAGATCCAGACAAGGATGTTCAGGGTTGGGGCGAGAATGACCGCGGCGTGTCATTCACATTCGGTCCAGATGTCGTCAGCAAATTCCTCAACAGGCATGACTTAGATTTGATCTGTCGGGCCCACCAGGTTTGTACTTCTTGTTAGCTCGTTTTGTAAACTAAGTACTTAAACACGAATAACTCATGATATGTTGAGAAGATTCGCCTGTCGAGGTTGTTAATGGGGTTGATATTCCATTCTCATGGAGAGGTGCTTCTTCAATGCACACCAAGAAATTATTGTAACATCCCAGATCTAGTTTCTCGGAAACTTCCCTTGGCCTTCAAAGCTAATAATAATAAATTAATATTAGTCCTCTTATTTCACACAAAAAGTAATTATTTTTTAATAGGCTGTTTATAATATATAATGGTCTTATCACAAAATAGCTATTTAATAGGATGGAATGGAATATAGAGGATGTTAAACAGTAATGAGATAACAATTACATTTTTTTTTCTTTTTTAATAACGTTGCCCCACACTAGGAATTTCTTCCTGTATCGTGGGTGCGTTTACAAACATATAAACTCACATACACAACACCCAGAGCCGGAACAACTATCTGTAGGTCATACAAATATTTGTTCCGTGCGGGAATCGAACCCGCGACACGCAGCGCAGCAGTCAATCGCTCAACCACTGTTTATTAACAGGCTATTAACACGACCTTTCTCGTGCTTACTCTGGGGGTAGGCAGAGGTTTACATTTTGCAAATTATCTTGTTTCTCCCTTATAATTTGGGACTACATGTTAACACAAACATAATAACAATTTCTTATGTGTTTTAGGTAGTGGAAGATGGATATGAGTTCTTTGCAAAGCGACAACTGGTGACACTGTTTTCTGCGCCCAACTACTGTGGAGAGTTTGACAATGCTGGTGGCATGATGTCTGTTGATGAAACACTGATGTGTTCTTTCCAGGTATTTCTACTTTTTTTTTTTAGTTTTAAATCACACCCCAAGCTTCAGAAGCGTAGTGATTTTTCTGTTTACATACCTGATCAATTAAACATTCTAAATTAGTAGACCAACTGCGAAACCATAGGACTGCCCGAGTTAGTGGATTATGCGTAAAGAGTGGTTTATTACGTTGTTACTAAACTGACCTATCTAATCATCGTATTAATTTTTTTTTAAATTTCATTAGCCTACTAACGGCTTTCACGTAGCGTCAAATATAGGTAATGTGACGTAAGAATTTACGGGACGATTCACTCTTGAGGCTAAGTGCGATCAGCGCAGGCCGTGGCTTTAATAACGTTTATTTATAGAAAAGCAATTTGATCTAAATAATTTCGTTGCGTCACGTGGCCTTTGGCGAGCTTTGAAGCCTGCGGGTACCGCGTCTGGACGTATCAATCAAGTGTTGTATCAGCATGTAGTTTGTCATGAGAATTTTGCAGTTTTCTTCATTCATGATACTAATACCGTGCAAGCCAAACGCTGGCATCTATAACAACAAGCTGCCGTAGACTAATGAGACATTTATTCCTTCAGATACTTAAGCCATCTGAGAAGAAGGCAAAATACCAGTACAATGCTGCCTGCTCATGACAATACAATGTTAATCGGAAACAACTTTTTTTTGGGAAAATGCCAATATGACTTTTTGAGGTTTTTCGTCAGTTTCTCTATTATTTTGAACATGTATTAACTAATTTTGTAGGAATATCGGTAATTACATATTCAAAATGGCCGTATATTTATTTTATCTTACTTTGTAAAAAAGGATTTTAAAGCGGGTATGCTATTTTTTTGTGAAAGGAGTACAAAGTAATTAGTACTAGAATGTTTTACTTAATTAATACTTTAATTACTTATGTGATTTGTTAAAGTAATCACGTGTTTGAATAGAGCGAAGCAAACACTATTTTGTTTTTATTGTTTTGTAAATTATGTACTGGAATTTCAGTAAAAAGACTAGTTTACCATAAGCGTCAGGATGGCGGGTACGCTGGCCGAATGGAGGATATAATTATGTTCAATTAGTGTAGAATGTGTTTTTCAGTCTTTGTTATGATTTAAATGTACCTATTTCTAAAACGAGACCACAAAACGACAGTAAGTCGCCATTCTGATGTTAGGATGGCGGGTGCATCCTTAATACATAAGTATATGTTAATACATTTATCTAACTGTATCTGAATGTGTCACAAAATGGACGAATTCGTAAATAAAATTGACGTGATTTGCTATTTTCATTTTTCATGTAAAGGTCAATGAACACCCATACACCCTCACAATGGAATTGGATTATCACCATATTCTTATACATTTTATCATCACTACATTTTTTATATCTCATTTTACATTTTTTAAGGAACGGCAGCCGTATTGCGTAAGTGCGCGTTTTGTGTGATTCGCTGATTTGGTCGGTTGGATAGAGTTTAAACTCTTTGCGCACTTACGAAATACGGCTGCGGGTTTTTTACATTAACATCCATTTCATCATGCACACACATACCATACTTGACAGAAGCATGCTCCATTTTCAAGACTGCTGCTATTATGTTGAAAAGTAACGAAATGGAGCCATTATGTATACCACGCATATACTCGTTTGGGAGGTCTTCTCTGAGGCTACAAATAGTCACGGGGTCCCGAAGCGAAGAAAGAAATTTAGGTTCAAATAAATGTCACTAGATGGCGCGATATGCATCGACTTGTTATTGAATTGAATTTAAAATTAACATTTTCTTGAATTGATCATAAAAATTGCATGTTCTTGTTTAATCAACTCTCCTAAGCGCAAAATTGTGGAATATTTGGCTCTTCATTCACATTTCAAAGATTATTTGAACGGATCATTTAAATTTGATTCCAATAGATGGCGCGGTTTTAAATTTGTGAGGCATTCCACTCTATTTTTTAATTTGTACTGTAGGTAACACATTTTGGTGCAATGAAACTGTAAAAACGAGAAAACAATACTATAAAACAAATCGTAACTTTATTTAAAGAAAAAAATATTCACGAACGGAGTAAACCCTTTTACTTGCAAGTCGCTGCTAACGCCGTGGATCGAAAACGAACGGGTTCGATGTACAAAAAAAAAAACCGGCCAAGTGCGAGTCGGACTCGCGCACGAAGGGTTCCGTACTTGGTAAATTGCTGTTTACGATTTATGACGTATTAAAAAAAAACTACTTACTAGATCTCGTTCAAACCAATTTTCGGTGGAAGTTTACATGGTAATGTACATTATATTTTTTTTTAGTTTTATCATTCTCTTATTTTAGAAGTTAGAGGGGGGAGGACACATTTTACCACTTTGGCAGTGTCTCACGCGCCAAATTTAGAAAAAAATTATATTAGAAACCTTAATATCATTTTTGAAGACCTATCCATAGATACCCCACCACACGTATAGGTTTGATGAAAAAAAAACATTGAGTTTCAGTTCTTAGTATGGGGAACCCCAAGATTTAGTTTTTTTTTTTCTATTTTTGTGTGAAAATCTTAATGCGATTCACAGAATACATCTACTTACCAAGTTTCAACAGCATAGTTCTTATAGTTTCGGAAAAAAGTGGCTGTGACATACGGACGGACAGACAGACAGACATGACGAATCCATAAGGGTTCCGTTTTTGCCATTTGGCTACGGAACCCTAGCGTTTTTCGTCTGAATAAACTGATATTTTATCAGTTTAATCAGACGAAAAACGTTACGTCCGGCACGGTTTCTTGGTATGGGATGAGGCATCTGTATGCTAGTATTATATTATCTGTGACATGGTACACCATACAAGCATGGTTTGCTCCCTGTTGCCATCAAATCTCACTTTCATGATAATAGCATCTTCGCTGAGATAAACAACTGTTGGGCAGTGGTCAGTCAGAATTGGAATTCCATAATAGGTTCATAGTAAAGTTTTGGGTTGCGAAGAATGCGTAGCGAACGTGTAACGCACATTCGCTAGCATTGCATAGTCATTTGTGATCAATTCCATACAAGAACGATTAAGGACCCTTTACCGTCGTACCGTAAATAGGAAAGAGGCAATGCACTAATAGTGTGTTATAACTAAATTGATTACGCATGCGGTATTCAATCTTTACAACTAAATTTGAAACGAGGACAATGAAAGCTTATGTTCAGCAGTGATTCACTATTAAGTACTCGTAGTGGTAGCCCATTTGAAACTACTGTAACCAGAAGCCAATCAAACAAAAGCTAAAGCCCTAAGGACGCACTTTCATTAACAAGTAATTTTGTTTTCCAACAATTTGTCGATAATGACGAAATGAATTGCTTATTGAAAAGTTTATTTTGGAATATCACGGGGTCCCAGCGCTAACAATGAAAAGTTGGTACAAATAGATATCACTAGATGGCGCTCGATATGCATCGATTTGTTATTGAATTGTGTGTAAAATTAATATTTTCTGAAATTGATCTTTAAAATTGTATGTTATTGTTTAAATCAACTCTCCTAAGCACACTTTAAGGAATATTGGGCTCTCAAAGATTGTTTGAACGGATCATTTAAAATTGATTCCAAAAGATGACGCGGGTTTAAATTTCTGAGGCATGCGTCTCGATAGTTACCGACGTAACTGCGCGTTTTCTTTGTATGGGATAAGGCATCTGTATGCAAGTATTATATTATCTGTGGAAATATTATAGTGCCACACATTATTATTTTTTCTTCAAATTAATTATTGTTAATTTTTTGCAACGTGTGAACGTCGCCTCTATCCGACACGTTTTTGTATGTATCGCGTCCTTACGCGAGAAGAATAGCTGCCGTATGCTATAAGAAACTGCAAGTGAACCTGTCCCTGGAGTATAAAAAGTCAAGTAATTAACTACACTCAGCAAAGAATCGCACCTACACGAAAATAGCATTCAGGCCTGTCCTTCCAAAAACGCATGCTTGCATTTATTAACTGGGCTTACCAGTAAATACCAATCCGCACTGGGCCCGCGAGGTGGATTACGGCCCATTCCCTCTCATAAAGAGGAGGCCTGTGCCCCAGCAGTGAGATCATTAAAAGGCTGATGATGATCATGACCAGTTAATAATGGTATCTGCTGAAAGTATGTTTAACCGTATAGTTCGGACGGGGTACATTTTGGGGCTTGACAAGCATACCTCCGCTGGCTCAGGCGCGGTTCATTTTGGACCCCAGATTTACGTCATACGACATCCTAATTAATAACTTAATTATTTATTAAGATACCTAACGAATCTTATGTGGAGGCTTTAATTAAAATAGTTGGATAAAAAGCTTACATGTTAGCGCAAATTTTTTTTTTAGATTAAGTGCGCAAGTTTAGTAATTTACATTTGTTAAAAACAAGTGTAATAATACGATAATCGCCATTTTGATGACAGTGGTGGTCGAAGCTAAAAAACATAAAAATTCAGATTTTGGACACCCAAACTCCACGACAGGGGTAGTGGTTTGCTATTTGTTTAATAATTGGTCGAATTCATCCATATTTCAAAATAAATAATTAGTGGTAATGAAGTTATTTGTTATTCAAAGTCGAAGTTTCGCGCCAATCGTGTTTGTTTACATTTTTATTTTACACAAATATCACCCACCCACATGTAAAAATGATTACAAATATGACTATTATGTCTCTAAATATAATAAACAACAAGAAGAAACCCAGATTTTAACGTAATTAACAAACACTGGTCCAATAATACGTAAAATTCATTACCACTTCTATATTTATTCAAAATTTCCAATTCGTCAATTATATTGTTTTTTTTTAATGTAATAGTTGTGTGCCAAAACGATTTTAGCAATCGATTTTTTATATGATACCGACTCGATTAATGAGCGATTATCCCAAATCGATTCTTAAAAAATAGATAAAACCTGTTTTAGGCATAAAATACAAGAAATACTTAAAATAATTACTATTAATACTTTCTTAAAGTAATCTTAATAGATTTTAGGACATTATTTTACTAAAAGCAACTACACAAATTCATCGAACCGTGGATAATTTCGCGCCGAATTTTCTATCCGATTCAAAATTTAAATTCGGAATGCGCTCGCTATTCAAAAATATTTTGTATAAAAATAATAATCAATGAGCCTTTTAATATTTGATAGTCTCAGAAGAATACAGAGTGCCTCACATCACACACATCACATCATCAGCCTATTAATGTTCCCACTGCTGGGACACAGGCCTCCTCTCTGTTAGAGGGAATGGGCCGTAATCCACCACGCGGGGCCAGTGCGGGTTGGTGGATGCCACATGTCTTCGAATTTTTGGTTCTAAGACAGAACCAAAAATTCAATTCATTTTGGTTGGTACAGAGTGCCTAGTATATTTTTATGTAAGTATGTAACGCAAGCGTAAATAAATTTAGTTTCTGGGAACCAACGGTTTTATGATTATTTAATATATTGTAATGAGTGTCGTGGTGGCCCAGTGGCTAAAGGCCTTGCCTTGCCTGGGTTCAAATCGGGGCAAGTACCAATGTGTCTGCTTCAAATTCATTTGTGTACTTTCTAAGTATATCTTGAGATCGTTGACAACGGTGAAAGAAAACATCATGAAGAAACCTGTAGCCGTATTGCGTAAGTGAATACGGCAAAGAGTTTAACCGCTATCCAATCGACCAAATGGACCAATCACATGCGAGATGAATGACGCGTTGTGAATCAATGCTCATGCCTTCTCTGTATGAGAAGAGGCCTTTACCCTGCAGTGGGACAGTTATAGGCTGGTATTATTATTATATTATATATTGAGTATGGTATGTTTAGGTTTTGAATTCGGTCGAGTTTGTTGTAATGTTATGAAAATTGGTTACTCTATAGGTACTTTTAGAAGTTTATTTTTATTCGTTTTAAGAAAATAAGTTTGGTTTGTATTTACTTCTGCATTCCCCAAAAACAATTAATGTCAATAACCTTGCGCGAATCCTTACCGAGCAAGTTATGGCATGGTTGTCATACAACTAAGCTGAAAATCAAAATCCAAAATGTCGCCGACGATAATTTGATTCTCATTATTGGGTAATTTTAATGGTTTCTCCGACAAAAGGTGGTTAACTTTTCTTTCTTTAGGCATCATTGTCTTGGTTTCCGTGTATGTAAATAATGATTATGGGTTTAAAATCATTATCCTAGATGGCGCCGACGAAAATTTGTTTACTTTTCGTCATAGGTGTCATTTTCATAGTTTTCTGGGTCACTAATAACGAATACGGGCTTTGAAATCGAAATTATAGAAAAATAAACAACCTGTGGCAAATGGCAGCTGCCATCTTGGATTAAAAATTTGCGGTAATAGCACCTCAGAAGACATAGAAAATCCTTTAGAATTTCTATGTATAGCTTTGAATAGCCGCCATCTTTTATTTGTGTATTAAGGGAATGTGCCAGCCCTTAAACTTATGTATGTATTAAGTTGTCGTAATGCAGCTTGGTACAAATGCACCGCCTTCTTAGATTTATTTTAAATGAGTTTACTGGATCACCACCCTCGAAAATCATGTTCATGACTTCCATTACGATAAATTAATAAGTATGGTCTTGGATTTTAATCGATTGACAACCATGCCATAACAGATGGCTTCGTAAGGATCCGCGCAAGTGTACCAGTTCCTCCCTAAGCCTACTTATCATACATAGACATACTCGTATTTATACTGGTCATTCTGTATAAAACCTTCTGAAAAGATCAAAGTAAAACTCTCGTATAAACTAAAATGTATCCGATAAAATATTTTGAATACCGACCGCATTCCGAATTTGAATTTTGAATTCTTGTACCTACGTAATAGAAAAATTCGGCGCGAAATTAGCTACGAATTCGATATTTTTTTCTCAAAATACTGTTATAGTACATTACTGCAGCGTCCAGCAAAAGAGGCATTGATGGACGAACGTGTAAATGTCTTTCAATGCCTAGTTGTGGCCAAGGCTTGTATACTACTTTTCTCCAATAATGCGTGGAAATTAAAACTAAGTAGCACCTAGAACTCATTTTGTCAAACGCAATAATTACTTTTCGAAATCAATGACGAACAACAATATATATTCCCGTGTTAAAGCGTTTTTTTTTCTATAAACAGCTTCTATATGCAAGCCAGTTCGAAATTTAAATAAAACCTTTGATAAGTTACCTCCTTGGTTACAATGTCCAGGCGTAAAAGATCATTCCATTTTTAAATTACACGACAAAATAATGCACAAATTTCCAAGCATGTTTGAGAAAAGATAACATTATTTAAGCATTTATGTATAGTTATTACTATAAGTTGTATTGTATTTTATGCCTATAAACGGGTTTCTTCTAATTTTAAAACAATACATTTTTGATAATCACTCATTTATTTGAATGAACCGAGTCGATCGAAATAATTTAAAATAATTGTTTGATACACTTAATCGATTAGGCTGAATGCAATTTTTAATCGATTATGAGCGAGTGAATGGACAGCACAAAAAAAAACAACACCAAAGAAATGTCATGTTGCAAGGTTGCAACAAATTTTTAAGCAAATTTTGCCAGATTTTGACTTGTTTTTTTATGAACTTTTGTATGAAAAAATTGGTTTATAAGGACGCAAATAAAATAAGTATATCTTTATTTTGTCCATTTGCATCTTTTCAGCAAGCGAAAAGGTTGTTTATGCACATATTTTGAGCAAATCTAAATTGTCTACCGTTTGGAAAGGTGTAGTAATTCGTATTTTGTAGACATTTTGCAGTAGACTGACGCGGTTTAACCGACCGCAACATGTAAATAAAGATATTTTTTACAAATTTACTGTGTAAAATAGCTGCGTAAACTTATTTTTCTGAATAAATTCGAATGTTGAAAATTCAAGTAAATTCCTGAATTTCATGACGTAATTTGCAACAACCTGTCGACTCAGCTGGTGTGTCATGTGTCAAAATCTTGTCGAGCAGAGTGGTTAATGGCCTTTAGATTAACAACAGTTAGATTTCATTACACAATTCTTCACAGCACGGGTCGTTATATAACTAAAGTTAAAATACACATTACAGGTGCCACTTAATTGGAACACTCTAGAAGGGAATGGTTGATCTAGGTCACATAAGATTAATCCGCCATCCAGCCTTTAAAGCCAATCTTTAAAGCCAACACAATTTAACAAGTCCAGCAAGAAATACAACCCTAAACTTAACGTTTAGTTTAACCATTTTACTTCATGTCTTGGTTAATAAAACCAAAACCCTCAATTTTTTCTGAGGGTTGATTGAATTTTCTTTCAAATGTTGTACCATAGTCACACACTTATAATTGAGTTAATATGGTTTAAATTATTTTTAAGGATATTAGGAAGAAAAGGTGCGATTTCTGACGCTGAGTGTATTAAGACTTTTATCTGCTTATAATTTTATTTAATGGTCTATGGTCTCGACCAAACGATAACGTTGGTAGTTAGATGTATCATAGACGTATTTTAATATATCCCAAGTAATACTGTATTTTTTTTAACCTAACTTAACACTAGTATTGGACCGTTAGACGATAAAAAAGAGGTTGTTATATTTAGCGCGATTTGTTTTGTTGTTATTTTCCGTAGCAGGATGTAACTGTGGTTTCTGCTTATCCCCTTTGGGAACGAAGCTTGAGTTTGTGTGTAATAATATGTTTTGTTGTTTCCCGCAGATACTAAAGCCATCTGAAAAGAAGGCAAAATACCAGTACAATGGCATAAACAGTGGGAGGCCAGCCACACCTCAACGTACACCACCTAAGAAGAAATAACTGACGTTTGGGATCCAGTGTGCTGCACAGTGAGAGGAATGCTACAAATAATTAATTATATCATGTATTATAATTATTATGTTTAGTATAGTCATTAGACATAGCCGAATGATATGTCGTGTATTGTTAAAATTTATTTATCGATTTGCTTGTGCCTTCTTATTTTTAATTTTTATTATTAATGTGAGTGATATTAATTTATGAATTTAGTTCTACAGATTGTATTGAGCTGACATTATCTATTCGGCGATGCCTTGGTGACTATTGCTTTTTCGATCCCTGATTATAAGGCAGCCTTTGAAGTGGTATCGTATCGTACCCTGTTGTGTTATTGTAACATGTTGATGTTGTAGTAAATTGTTTCGTTAATTTTAAAATGTTTGAGAGGTGGCAAGCGATCTTAAAGATGCGGGCATTGGAGACGAAGCGTCGTTACATTTCATATTACCTATTTATTAAGTTGTAGTGGATCGAAAGCACATTCGCTTGGTTTATTCTGTAACTAATGTGCCTATAAATGTAAATTATATATAGGTCTTGAGTAAGTGACGATAATTGGTTAATTTAAAATTTCTAGTTTTATTGGATTAGGCAAAATTAAAATGAATGATCGTCCATGGAACTTCATCCTTCGACTATTTTAGTTAATTTTATTTTTGTTTTCTATAATCCTATTGTGGAGCTGGCCTAAGACATGATATTAACCTTCACCTCGTCATAGCAATAAGTGTTTTTTCTGTTCTAGGACTCCATTGCAATCACTTGTATTAAGGAGGGAATGACATACCCAGTGAAATTATTGTTATTTTGCACTCAGTATTATTCTTACCGATTAAGTATCTGTTCAAAATTTGACGAATGTTCAACATGATCTCCTTACTGAGGCTTTCCCTTCAAAGTTTACTGTTAAGTCTCAAAATGAATTGATTATAATTTATAAAATGTGGTAGAAGCAGTGTAGTCCTCGCAACAATAGTGCAATTGCTGTATTATTACTGTTATATTATAAAATTATATGCAGGTATTGCATTGTACAATTTTATTATTTAGCTATGTATGGTTTTTCAATAATAAATACCACTATTTTGAACTAAGAGGTTTATTTTTATTTTATTTTCAGTTTGGTTTGCATTTACAAAATGTATTTTTGTTTATAACTAACACTTTATGTATTTACTAAGAGAGTAAATGTGACTTAATCTATTTCATACTTTTACATCACTTGATGCTTATTAAATTTGTTGTTAGAAGATAATTATGTTGCTAAAAAATTATATCTGTTCTTATTTTTAACTATATTGTAAAATATTTAGCTGGTACAGATAGCAGCAACATTAGAATTTATGTACTATACTGTCACTTAATATTTAAAAATTTATTCTATTTTCATCTACACTTAGAGAAAGATAAGTTTCGAAAGCAATTGAGTTTCAAATTATATCTTATTATAAAATTTTGTTGTACTTTTTCTCTGGTGTGTACAATTTTCTGAAATATAAATTTTATTCAAATAGATCTATCTATCAATTTATTTAATTAATTTACAGATCTTTCTCTTTCCAGTTTATCTCTTTAATTACAATTGTATCTACAAGAGTAGATTGGTTCAGATTGTGATAATTGTCGAATTTATCACAAATTTTTAAATTAAGGTCTTCATTTCTTCTCTGGTACTTTTGGATGTCAAGCTGCAGAGCTTTTAGATAACCTCGCTTAGCTGCTAGAATCTTCTTGATCCTATTAACTCGAGCATCATATTCTTTCGCCAAAGATTCAAGTAAAACTTTTTGTTTTTTCAAATTGGCTACATCACTGGCTTTTAACTGCGCTTTCACATCTGCCAATTGCGGTCTCCTGTAGAATAAAAAGATAAGTTTTAAAAAGAGACTAGTTGGTATTATGCAAAATTTTGTAAACAGACCATTGGGAGTCTAGATATCATGTAAAAACGACTAAATGTATATTTTCAAAATAAAATTATTTGCATTGTTGAATTACTAATCTATTCCTGTATGGAGGCCGTTTTGCAATTTTTCTTCTTCTTATGGTATTTATTGCCGCCCAAAGATGCGAAAAAATTTGTGTTGAAATATGGAACTTTCGACGCTCATAACTTCCAAATATTTTATTTTTTTACTTTTTTGTTTCCTTTGTTTTATCTAGCCCTGTATGGAAACTTTTGTTTTTCAACCTGTGGGTCGCGGCCCCAAACACTGCTCTATACTAATATTATAAAATAATGCGAAAGTTTGGATGGATGTATGTTTGTTAATCAATCAAGCCAGAACAGCTGAACAGATGTAGATGAAATTTCGCAAAGAGATATATTATAGTCTGGAATAGCACATAGGCTACTTTTTATACTGGAAAAATTTACGATTCCCGTGGGACAACTTCCGAGATTCACGCGGGCGAAGCCGCTGGCAGAAGCTTGTATTATTATAGGTATTTATGATAACAACATTAAATCTGCCTAGTTTTTTTTAACTATGTTAGTGTCGGCTACCAGTATAACCAGATGCAGCAGAGTAAAAGTATTTTACATGGAGCTACTGCTTATCTGACCTTCACAACCCTGTGTCTGAATAATAATAATATGATACTCCTTTGGAACAACTGGTGTCAGTATTCCTATCCTAGACTATCTGTAACCATTGTCAAGGTCTACATATGACAGCCAGGACCAACATCTTCATGCTTTTAGGGGAACAGAAAAATCTCATTATGTTAAGATGGTCGCCCAACGAACGGAACAACCTCGGCATGCGTGGCTTTGACTTTGAAGATCAACATCTGTGGCTGTTATTATTAACAACAAGCTCTTAACCTTCAAGCAGGCAAGCGCTTATTTGAAATGGCAGTGGTCGCACATAACCTATAGGACCTATGGAAGTTTTCAGGGATTTAGAACATTAAACAAATTTCTCTCAATCAGGAACCAATTCTGCACATCAAAACATAATTTCTGAATCAATTCTGCACATCATAAAATAAAATCTGATAAGTTTTTATTTTTTTTCAATCAATTGTTGAAATCAGTCTAGTTTTTTTTAAAATCAGTCTTCTCTTCAAGGTAAAAATAAGGGAGAAGCACTTGTAGTTTTTTGACGCCTGCGCTGAAACTCAACTGGTTTTGATGCATAGTGAACTAATTACAGGCTACTAGAAATGAGAAATACTTGCAACTAGAAATCTTGATATTATAAACTAAAATGTATCAAATGAGGTGCATTTGATGCTGCACGACTTCATGGACATTAAATGGTAACAATTCATTAACTTAACTAATTCAGATAAAAAGCCAAAACTGCACCCTTGTTCATTTGTTATTAGAAATTGTTCTACTTCATAAAAATGTTAGTTCTTACCACAGGACTTCATCAGTGTCCATGTATTTTTCTCTCTGCTTTTCAAGAGTTTCAAGTTTTTGGGGCATGTTCTCATACTCCCACATGGAACTTAATTCTTGTACCATTTCGTCTAGAATTCCTTGTTTTAAACAGTTGAACATGGGCATCCATTTCACGCGTCTTAGTTTTGCTTTGGGGACAGTTTCAAGAAAATCTTCATTCCTTGAAATAAAAAGTGATTTGATAGCATTTGTAATTCTTTCAGTTAGCAAATAGGGGCAATAGTAAGCAATAAAGAATTGTAGGTATGTGATCAGCCTATCTATATAATTTGTTACGATATCATTTTAATAATAAACTCAATTCATTTCAAGGTGGCAGAATGCGTCGACCACTTACCGGACAAGATTTACAATATTCTCGAATTCCTTTAGAATAGTAAAGTTGTCAAAAGTTATTTCGGAATTGTTCATCTCCACATCATTTACTAGATCCTCTACTTTTTCGCCCATTATTCTAAAATTATCTAAAACAACACGTCCAAACTCAAAGCAGAACAAAACAAAACTTGTATTTGTTTGATTTGATATTTAAACAGTAACCGTAAGCGTTACTGTCAAACTCAAACATTGACTTGACACTTGACAGTTCCTGATTTAGACTTTTGACAAGATGAAGTGACGCTTCTTTCCACGTCACGTCTAAAATAATTTCTTATATTCTATTTAGTACTTTAGCTTTTAAGAAGGATGCTTGTCTAGGGAGCCTGCTAGCTCAGTTTATTCTTATCAAGGCGTGACACAGCACAGGGACGTCAAATTATAGAAAGGCGGAAATTTGTAGCGATACCCACCGCGTGTGTACGCCTGCCTTAAATTTCCTGATACCATAGATAGACAATGTAACCTATTGTCTATAGAATCATTAAATTGACAGCGCGCAAATTAAATACGCGCAAAATAAATGCGCGGCAAATTTTAATGTATAATTATCTCAAATAAATATTTGGCATAGGTTTCAGGTTACATAAACTAAAGTATTATTATATTGTGTTAACAAGTCGAACCAGAGTGGTGAGTAGATATTTTGATATTACTACACCATCAACTTTTAAATATCATGTTTTTACAGCGGAACTTTATTTACGATGCCACTGTGTCACAGACAGACAGAATTAAAGAAGCTTTATACTTACCTCCAACGTTCATTTGCCAGCGGCTCCACCAGCGTAAAATTAAAAAAAATATCCTTCGGGAACGTAGATACCTAGATACTTAAGGTATCCTATGTCCATAGTATATTTCATAGATTGGTGTTCAATCGTTAGCTCTGTCTCTGTTTGTTACATTTTCGCGTTTTAACGGATTTGGATGAAAATTGACAGACTGACAGATTGGTAGACCATGTCCTGGATTCATGATCATCATCAGGCTTTTAATGTTTCCACTGCTGGGACACATGCCTTCTCTTTGTGAGAGGGAATGGGCCGTTATCCACTACACGGGCCCAGTGCGGTTTGGTGCATGTCTTCGAATTTTTTATTCTAGGACATGCCGGTTTCCTCACGATGATTTCCTTTACCGCTTTGAGAGTAGTGGTGACGAAATAATTTACACAAAGTAAAGTGCCTGCCTGGGTTCTAACTTGGGTCCTGGATTAGGAGCTTTTAACCCGGGAGGTAGGCTTATTTTCCCTTGGGATAATTTTCGACTTTCACGCGGGCAAACCGCAGAAGATAGTTGACGTAATTTGAATAGGATAGGAGAACATTCAGCTAATCGTCGGGTGATGATGTAGCTCGGAAAACCTGCTGTACTTACAATTAAACTGGCTTACCATGGCTATATTTGATATAAGAAGGTAGTTAGATACTATAAGTTACTTATATACTACATACATATCATCTATTTTGTGATCCCAATACAAATCATTGCGTTCGCCATATTTGAAAACAAAATGTTATAGGATATTAAATTTAAAAAACCCTGCTAGATGATTTCCTACAATTTTATCAGATAACAACGGTAGATATCCTACCTACCTAGAAAAACCTATCGTCGGAAATTACAAGATATCCTACCTACCTTGTTGTTCCGACGGTAAAATGTTCTCATCATAAAATAAGTAGTTAAGGTACGAGTACTGTCATAGTATACAGGGTGTAACGGAAATGTGTGATATTTTAAAAACTGATTCTGACCTTGTAAATGAACCACTTTCTCCAAGAAAGTCACAGTCAATTCACAAAAAAAATATCTGCCCTACAAATTTTGATCTTGGCTGATGACAACTTTGTATGCAAATCCAATCTTTTTTTGGGAATTGCCTATACATATTCTTAAAAGTTTATTTCTAATTTATGTTTGCGATGGCCATATCCAGCAGCCTATGTCCAGCAGAGGACGTCTTTCGGCTGAAATGATGATGATGATATGGCTACAATAGTTGGATGTGTGCATATCTACTGGTTATAGGTAAAAAAATCGGCCAAGTGCGAGTCGGACTCGCGCACGAAGGGTTCCGTACCTACCATTATCGCAAAAAACGGCAAAAAAATCACGTTTGTTGTATAGGGGCCCCACTTAAATATTTATTTTATTCTGTTTTTACTATTTGTTGTTATAGCGGCAACATAAATACATCATCTGTGAAAATTTCAACAGTGTAGCTATCACGGTTAATGAGACAGCCTGCTGACAGACGGACATACAGACAGACAGACAGACAGATCGCGGTCGTGAAGTCTTAGTAATAGGGTCCCATTTTTACCCTTTGGGTACGGAACCCTAAAAACTATGGGTTAATGTGGTAATACTTGGTTAACAAAATCTAATATTTTTTTAAATTATCCACACATATATGAAGAAAAGAGATGAAAGAAAACAAGTTCGCGTTTTTTCGATTTTATTGATTTTTTTTAATTTATGGAATAAATAAAAATATTTAGGTATTAAAACAAAACTTTTGTAACAAGTTCATATTTGTGGCAGTGACTATGTTATTGCAGTCTTTGAGATCTTGCGTGATCACTGATCAAAACATTATTATTCGTAGTTTAATTTGTAGCTTAGTTTAAAATTTATTGTTAAATAATTGTTTTAACATAGTCAATGTATAACAGAAAAAGTTTATAAAATATAAATTAAGTTCTTATAATATTGTGGTTTCGGTGTCGCGCCCCTTAGAAAGCAGCAGCTGGAAAAGAAAGCAAAAGTAAACCTAGCTGATCCTTAAATTTTTAATATTTTGTTAATAGTGACAATTTATTTTTTATCTGGAAAGTTCTTGGATTGAATGAGGGTATTTATGAATAAGTACGTGACTTAAGTAAGGTAGGTAAGTTATAAAATATCTTTTTAAAACAATATTCAATAAAGGTTTTTATTAATTTATAGTTTTTACGTTAAGTTGAAACTGGCCCCCTTTAATGTTTCTCCCCTTTATTAGTTTTATCTTAGTGTATGTGAGTAGGGACATGGCAAAGGTAGGCAATTGGTTTGTTCTGCATATTTAAAGATATACTTATTTACCAGCGGGCAACATACTATATCGCCAAGTAGTGTAGGTAAGTACCTAAGTTCTATTATGCTGATATGTTTCTAGGAAATTAGATTAACAATTTAGGTAGGTATATTATCTTAAAATACTTAATAATAATGGTCTTATTTACATTTATTAGGGTTTATGTGTGTAGTTTTAAGAGATGATACTTTGTGCATCCAGGCATCCTTTTGCGTGCTTAGATAATAATGAAAATGATAGGTACGTGGTCTTATGCAATTATGTAGTGCTATTGAATTTTGAGATGGTTCGATGAATGACTAGAACAACGATCCAATAGGATTGCAAACTTAATGTAGGTACTTATATGCCTAATGATCAGAAACAATGTGGATAGAATATATTTTCACTATTAATCTAAAGTGCTTTAAAAAGTAAAATCAAGTCTCATGAAATATATGTAATTTTTTAGTTGCAGTTGCAATAATGAACGGAAATATCGGTGATCTACGTCTATAACGTGTAACTACCACAAATGAGAAGGAATAACACGTGTTTGTACACAGAAGACTTTTTGCGTAATAAATTTGGCAAGGCAAAGGGCAAAGAGTATGAACGATCACCAATCAGATGGCGAGAGCAGGGGATCGGATTGGAATAAATGGAGATGAAAGACGCGATGTGGATTTCCGTTTATGTGATTGGTCGATTGTTCATACTCTTTGCCTTGCCGAATTAATTACGCAATAAGGCTGCAGGATTCAAACTACATTCACTTGCACGACTTTACGGACAGATACCTTCTTAAGTTTGCATGTTTTATAGACTACGCATGAACGGTAAAGTCCTGCTTAATTCACCCACGGTGAACCGGTCTTCCAGCATTAAATCTGCCGTAATCAGAGAAAATATTATAACACTTGTAAATATTTGATATTCAGCTAAATGTGAAGTGAATAAACCAATCAAAAATTACACACGCAACGCACTTAGGTACTGCAAACTTTGCGTTTCCTACTGAAAAGTAACCAACTGCAGCGTCTCGTCGTCCTATAACAATGATATTGCTATTTTAAAGTTAATAAATGGCGATGGTAATCCATGTCGATGATAAAGGCCAGTTTGTACAGCTCAGAAGACATCAATAAAGTTGCAGAGTGACGTATTGCATATTTACAGCAACCCACTAACCTAACGGCCTGATCGGGTGTTTGTCCCAAAGGAAGGTGCGTTTGACTGGCGACAGGTACGAGTCACGGATGTAGGAGGGGCTGCGGTCCCATCGAGCGATGGGTCTCAGCTCCGGCCAGTCGTACCAGAAGGGGTCCCGAGTGACGGCCGAGATTGGTAGAGAGGGGCTTGGGTTGAAAATGTCAGCCCAGGGCCTTCTTCGGTATCCGCCAGCGTTGTACAGCGGTGCACCTATACGCCACAACTATAACGTTTAGTGCCGGGACAACAGACATACTACAGCTGCACTTCGTCATCGCCCGCCCAAACAGTGTTAACTAAGCAAGCGTGCAACACAGCTGCGTGACACTGCGTCCACACTACAATGTTAGTTATTTACGAGTCCCTCGGTGTTTTTAAGTAACTAGAAATGGAGTAGTAGGTACTTAGGTAATTATTTTAGGAAAACTTCAAAACTTTATAAAAAAGCACCACCTGCTTCCTATAATACATAATTATTATGCTTCTGAAAACTAGCAATATAGGTGGGTACATGGTGACTTATTGAATAATTATGACCATGAATTTACTAGTTGTAGCAAATTAGAATAATATGCCAAAAATTATGCGTAATCAAGCACTTATCGACCATAGCCACACTAAGTAGGTTAACATAATGTTTTTTTTTTTTTTAATACAAAAGTATATGTAGGTAAGTAATTAATACCTACTACTATCTAACGGAAGTAGGCAGTGCTATAAAGAAGGACTCATAAATAAACTGTATAGATAACATCTAAGTAAAAGTGTTAATGTCAACAAACTAATGAACGATTGTGATTAATATGATTATGGTTTTAATTTCTGCTTTCACTTCATGCGATTTTTCAGCAAAAATGTCATTTATGAGAAAGAACACTTACACTCATTGAACGGATTTCATAGGACTAGTACAATGTTAATTTGTATTATCTACCTACAATAGGAAAGATTTTGTGAATAATAATGTCCTGTTTTCTTATTCACTTGGAAAATCAAATCGACAGAAATTAGAAGTAAAACATTTAGGTTATATTAACTACAGATGCTAAGTCTCACACAGCTCTGAAAAATTAGGTGCTTCTACACTGCACTGGGGCTTCGGACGTAGAAAGTTTGATTCTGACTTAGAAGAGTTCAACAACCCAGAAAGAAGAGTGGGTCATGACGAAGATACAGGGTGTACGGAGTGTGGTCTGTTGCCCTTACCGTCGGCATCGTATGCCACCTCGCAGTCGCGCGGTTGGCTAATCCTCGGCTTCACGGGCGTCGGGGACTTCCCTCGGAGAGAGCGATCAAAGTCCGCCCATTTTTCAGCTTCAGCGAAAAATGGGTCCCTTTTGAACACGTCCGATATCCTCGCCGGCCACGCTCCTTCATGGCAAGTCTCATAATCAATACCTTTCTCAAATATACACGTCGCGTCGGGGATCGATAACAGAATCCATTGACCACGTTCATAGATATAAAAGGAGACCAAATAGAAAGATCACATCTTCTATTATATTATAAGTACTTGTAGAGTGTAGTGTTCTTGTATGCCGAGCATGAATACCAAATAAACATTCCGGAGCGAATGTTGCTTTGCTCATATTTACAATGCAGCTCATGCAAACATGTTCATTTCAAAATATTGATGCATGAAAAGTTCATCTCTATTTCAGACTGGCGCACATTTCTGTGGAATAGGCTTGAGAAAATATAAATATAAAATTTGTTCAGGATCGATTTTATAATATGTACCTAGTTATATTTATAGCAGGAATGTGTGGCAGTCTCAATTACGTCCGTTTATGTTCGAAAATGTTAATAATATTTGTGCCAAATTAAGTTTCGATAATATTTTATAAAAGTACTTTTAATTACAGCGGAGAGGTACTAAACTACTAAATCAAAACACGGGTTGGTCTTTTATGTTTTAATACAAAATATATCGTAGTGTTAGTTAAACGTTCTTAAAACTTTGTACTATTCAACAAGTTATGGGAGAGTATAAAATTATTTCTACATTCGTAACAAATACAATTTAAAATTTCACTCAATCAGAAAATATAGTTTTGATGTCATTTTTACAATAGGATGTCAAAATGTTTATAGTTATATCGCAGATGTTATGCATAAATTTTAACTATTGAAGCTCTACTTATTTACAATTTTGAATTTTGGATGTTTTTTTATTACAATGTACTAAGTAAAGTATGTACGGATTTAAATTTTGTTTGGTACCTGTTTTTTTATATTTGGATGTACCAATTAGATGAGATTTTACTTACTTTAGTTAATTCAATAAGTTGTTATAGCTTCTTCTTTTTCACCGGACAACGTCATACCACACGTATTAGATTCAACTTTGATTGAATCTTACAGGTGAATGGAGTCCCAAAAAGTTCTTAAACTTATCTGAATCCACGTAAAGAGCTACGTCCGGGATATTCCAACTAGAATTGTTATCTTTATTAGATAATTTATATTTAACATAATTGGTATTCCGCACTTAGCCTCCGACATGGATCAGCAAAGCCGGGATTCGCCTGTACTTTATTTACAATAACAATCAGTCTATCTCAGACACGAAAGACGACTACAAATAAGTTGTAGAAGTAAACCTTGTACAGATAAACCGCGGCAACGCTTATTCTAGCTTATCCTATTGGTTCGTGCATAAAGTTGTTAGTATTTACCTGTTCCCCAGTGGGGCTTGCTGTCGGGCTCATATTCGATGCCCTTAAGGCTCTTGGGCGCCAGGGGTGTGGAAGTGGGAACGCTAAGGTCGGTGATGGGGTATGCCCGGTCCTTCAGGTAGAGACCGTAGCGAGAGGGATACAGCCTGTCGATGGCTGCCAGTCTGTCAAGATGATCCTGCCACGCCTTGTGGGCATCGAAGGGATCGACGCCTCGTCGGACGCGCCTTGGTACGTGATATACTGTGATTGAAAACAATTAAAATTTAATAAAGATTGATACTGTTAATTATTTAAACTTTTACAAACTTAATACTCTAAAATGCCAATGAGTTGGTTTGTAATCCATATTTTATCAGTGTCCAATTCTATTTGTACCCATTTAACTTATATATTAAATTTTTGCATGCTAATACGGATGACCCAAATCCAGCGTTCACTGCCATTTCTATTTTTAATATCAATACGGCTCAAACATTAGATTCGTCGATAGAATCATTTACAAAACGGAAGGAAAAAAAAAAAAAATTTTTAGAAAACGCAAATTCTTGAAACATACTCAGGAATTGTAGACTGTGCTAAAGGAGATATAGAAAATATGATAAATAGACCATTCCAAATGGTATTCCATAATATATTAGATAAATATATATTAAAATAATGGAAGAAAATGATGTAGGTTGGTACGTATTACCTAATGTTAATAATTGATTAGTTTGTTGAGCAAAGCTTTAGATAATTATGATGACATTTTCTGGGGAATCACAAATCATGAAAGTTATTCATAGAACTCACCTCTACATCAAGTTGCCGGGAGGGCTCGAAAAAGAGAAAATAATTGTGGGCTAAGTCACAATTAGTTATATAATAAAAAAGGGGTAAATAATAATATATGTATCACCTGACAAATGCTAGAAGATATGCAGTACTAATGGCGTCGATGTAACATTCATGGACTTTACAAGTGTGAAGTAATGTTATGTAAAAGAGGTGATTTCTATCAAATGACACATGCGTTATATTAGTAAAATTTGTACTTGCACAAGCAACAACATTAAATGCTAGCCGGTATTTGAAAATATGTTGGTTATACTAGCTTTTCCTCGCGGTTTCACTCCCTAGGTTACTCAGGAATAATGTAGCTTTCTACTGATAAAAGAATTTTCAAAATCGGTAAAGTAGTTTTTGAGGTTATCCATTACAACCAAACTAACAAACATATGGTTCCTCTTTATAATATTAGTGTAGATGTAATGCCCTTTAATTAAAAGAAAACGCATACGATTTCAACACGACAAGTATCAGAAATATCCTCCGATTATTTTGACATTGCGAAGACAAAATTGTCATCAATGAAAAACTGTGATTGTATACTCCATGTAATGTTAAATCGATTCATCCAATTTCAATCTTCGAGCTGATGACAGGTTGTACATCACATTAATTTCACGTTATAAATTCTTTATTTATATAAACCTTTATTACATAGTAAAATATAGCCAGCAGAAAAGCCCGCAACGACTTGTTATAAAATTATAAAAAAAATGCTTCATTTGCTTTTGTACAAAAATGGCGATAATTTTTTGATAATGATGTGATATCATAATGTGACTATACATTAAGTATGTAGTATTCGTAATAAAAGAAGTCCTGAATTTTAATTTACACTCTTCCGGAGCCCTTTTGTGCTGAAACAAAATGTTGATACAGTTCTAGGACTGAAGTGAAAACTACAGAACTATATAGAAGTGTGCTGTGTTTGATAACAACACAATTTAGTGACCCAGCGTGAGGCGGAAATGTTTTCAGTTTATGTACAGTATTATTAATAAGAAATAGATGTAATATTTACAGTGAATATTAATTTCAGCATTGATTTCTGAAAACTAATTGTTATTACAACACTTTTAACTTTTATTTCTAAACTAACTGAGTCGGGCAACGGTGTCACCTTTGAATGCCAGATTGACGTGTCATTGTGAGTGATGCACTTGCCAATCGATTACCAACAGGTGATCCATCAACATTGTCTATTTTCGTTAATGAAGCTCAGCTATCATAATAAATGTCCGAGTTGGTGGTCAATTGGCAAGTCGGTTAGTGTAGCGTGTGTGTGCACGTGTATGTTGTGGTGTGTTTGTTGTTTACACTCAAGTACTAACCTGGCCTGTACGAGTCAAGGGAGCGCGGGTAGTTGTGAGTGTAGATGGGGCGTGGGGAGTACCCGTAGGTCTCACGGTGGACGGGCAGGTAGCGGTATCCGGGAACAGTGATCCTCTCAGCGGCGCCGATGGGGTCGTCGTAGATGGACTTGCTGTAGGGGTAGCTGGTGCTCAAGAGCTCAGGGAACACGCTACGGCGGCTGGGCCTGTATCTCTCCTCGGCTCTGATGTCTTCCGATCCTGAGATAAAATATTTTAGACATGTATATAGTTCTCATAATCCTTCAAGCATTCGTTTAGTTTTGCGACATATGATGAAACATAGACCATTTACTGCAATTTCTTATGCTTACCTTTTAGAGATCGCACGAAGGATTGCCAAAATCTGGCTTTCTTCGACGGCGACTCGTTTCTGCCAATCATTTCTAAATGATTTTTAAACATTTTGGCAGTTTATGTCGTGCTCGTGGTCTGTAACAAAATTTATCTCTGTAAACATTTGTAGTTATAAAACAGGAGTTACAAAAGAAATGCGGTATGTATGTCTCGCATGTGATGTCAATATGTCAAACATTAACCTTGAGTTTGGCAATATATGTTTATTAAAAATATGTCCAGGTGACATAATTGAGTACAATAGCTCTCGTGCCTCGTAAATAGAGCAGTGACGTACGCAAGAGTTAGCAGCAGGGCCGCAAATAGCCGTCTCGGTGGCTGGCTCGTGTCGAATGGCCCGTGGACTTGGACACTCGCCAATCTAACTGGTGTCGAGGAGAAACTTGAAAACAGCCGTTTTTACGAATGTCTACTCATTGCTCTGCTATTTTCGAGTTTGTGACGACCTTGTTGCGAGTAACGATGTGGATAAGTCAGCGGCCTGCCGCAATTTCTTATTACGTAAGCTTCGAGCTTTAAGTATGCGAAGACGAATTGATGAGGGTTTACAGCGCGACCTCGGTGTATTTCAAGAGCTTCTCTAATCTCTTTATCCTCTTCTAATATGCGTAGATTCGGTTAGTCTAACTCTAAAAGCTCTATTATGTTTTAGTTCGATAGATTGTTAACTATATTGATTTCCATGAGAACAAGTCGATCTAGGTACCTACATCATTGCTATTTTGATTGATTGCCTCACTAAACATCCACAATGTAATGTATGTTATTAAAGTAGGTAGTAAAGTACGCCCCGATAGCTAGAACCATTCTTAAAGCAACGATACCGGCTATTCGTTAACGAAGTTTTATAACGAGCGAGTCTACAAATACTTTTCGCAACATAATCTCTGGATTTTGTTCAGTTTATTCATTGACGTGCGTCATTGGTTTAAATTTAGTAGAACAGAAACACCATTCATCAGCGTTTCAGTTCAGATTGACGTTTGTGTAGATAAGAGCTAACACTTCAAGGATCTATGGAATGCACATAATATTTTATCTTCGCGGTTGGAGATGCACTATATTACCCCTGTTACATATACCTCACCAAAACCCAGATAGAAAGGTATATTTTTGAATGAATGTAGTTTAAGATGTTTGTTAGCTTGCTAGATGCTGCTTTGGTTAATTATCGTTATGTAATTTGTCAGCTAAGGGGCAGATGAGCTTTCTACTGTTTATTACTTTTTAGTTGCTTATTACTCTTTATATTAAAAAAAATAAAAAGGTACTTGAAAAATTTGCTTGAAAAAAGAGCATTTCTCTTGCAGTAAAAGAAACTAGCTCTCTGATTTTTCATTAATCTTAAAATTTCTTTATTTTGAATGGAAAGTCGCACCTATCATAAGATCTCATGCCAAGGGAACTCGGTAACATCGACTCGGTATCATCCCATTTCACTTTTTCTTTTAATTTTTTTAGAAAAGTGAAAGAGGACTATTGGCATCAATTTAATTAAAGTTTAATTAGATCAAAAGCAGGTAATTTATAAATAACATTCAGTTATTGTAGTTGGGTTTTTGAAGTAAGTATGTTTTAATATTTATGATAATATTAAATTATTTTGACTGTAATGAGTGGGGAAGCTGCCTACTTTTTTTTCGTCAAAAGAGTTTGTTAACTTTTGTTAATGGATATATTATCATCTTCAGTAAAGGATAAGTATTGTATTCTTAACGTTGACCACGTATTTTTAATATAAACAGAAAACTCAATAAAATAGCGCCCGTTTTACTATTTAATAATCGTATTCAATTATTTACTGAAAACTAGGTCATACTGCAATCAGTAGGTTTAACAATTAATTGAGGCAAAATAGGAATATTAATATTTAATTCAATTACTATTTTTTAAAGTTTACTTTCGATAGTATTGAATGGTTGTATAAATTAAAACAAAATGAAAAAATATGTTGTCGCATTTTAGTTTCTTTAATATTGATTGGAATCAGATTGATCTTTACTACCTGCCTATTATAGCAAATTAGGTCAAGACTTAAGGCCAATGTCAAATATGTTTTGCTACATCCATTTCCATGCTCCATTCCATAGTACTACGATTGTAGCAGCTGTCATCGGTATCTGTGTAAAAATCCATGGTATCTAGTTCAGATAGAATTTGAAGGTTAGGTATGTAGGTATCAGCGCGATGCGGATTGGCCGTTAAAAAAAAGTAATTCGATTGTGAAACGGTTACAAAAATACATGGAGGCGCGTCGATTTGGCGGGATTGCAAATTTGGCGCGGGATGAGTGTGGCTGAAAATAGGCGCGCGCGCGGCCGGATCGGATTCACAGCATTCCCGGATCCGGCGTATTGTCGCGGGCACAGGTGCGCTGATACCCGACTACGCGCGATTAGTGACTTATGCATGGACACACATTGTAGATACCTGTACCAAAGGATGTTAAATGTAGATGAGTCAAAACTAATATTTTAGAGGATAGTGCATCGTTGTTGGATTTTTTTTTCACTGAGAAACACTTTTTGCTCACACAAATGCCTACTTATATTGTAGGGTCATTAGCATATAATTTTTTAAATAAAATAATATTCAATTCATTTATGAACGAGCACACCTTCAAAGTAATGCCATTGAAAGTAACACCTCTATACTGAAATGTTTAACTTATGAAAAATTTAATCACACAAAATTACTTCTTGCATCATCCTCATTCAAGGAGAATGACCATTAAAATATAGGTAACATAGATTCCATTTAAAAAAAAAAAATATATATAAAATATTTTTAACTCATTTTCAAAGGTATATTTCCATTTCAAAACGAGTTTCAGAAGTGGAGCACACTAATATATATTCATAAATTATAATTGAACACAGTGTTTACTAATATTCCTTATTGCTTACTAGAATATTGTTGTATAACAATTTTCACCTGAATTGGGGTCGTTCACTGTCGAAACGTGTGAGTAACTTACGTGCTGCTGATCAAATGTTACCGTATCTCCGCTTATCTCGACTAATCACCCGCGAGAACGCAAACTAGACTTAAGTCGAAGCCGCGAACCGAGCGAGACGAAGTTTCAGTTGCGCAACTTTAGAGCGAGACGGCGCGAACTTCAGGGTGAGATCGTGAGTCGGCGAACACCCCACGCGGGGTACACTTGGCACAACCCTTGCGGACTTATCGATGGAACACTGGGCAGTTTCTTACCGATTAAATAATGGTCGTTAAAAAATAGAGTTGTGTTGTTTCGTTGACGAGCCGACGTCGAGTGTCGGACCTGGGCGGGCGCGCACTGGTCGCGGCGGGCGCGAACCTCGCTCGCCGGCCGCCCACCCTGCCCCGCCGCCCGCCCGCCCAAAGCATTCAATAAACATTTTATTTTGCCCGTATTTTACTACTTATGTGCCTGCTTTGGTTCCCGGATGCAACCTTTTTCTAGTAAAATGTTTAATTGAATTATAAAAGATAATAATTATTTAAATTACTGTCATTTACCATAGAAAACATAAATTTCAGGCAAAGTAATATGATTTTAAAAAGTTTCCTTCAAGTTACCTACTTGTAAACTTTTTTTCACGTTTCACCAGATGAATACACACGTAGGTACTCGTACAAGCAGACTTCAGTGGTAGAGATTTCAACCGTCTAGCTAGATTAATACAAACTTTGATTCCGGTATTTTCACAACAACTTTGAATGTTATTCCTTTTTGTTGTTTTTCACTTCATTTGGAGTAGAATATTCTGGGAAAACGATTAAAACTTCCCACACAGCACATACATCTTTGGTCTGTAGGTAGTTAGTAACTACATATATACGGTTCGCCCGTGAAAGTACTGAAATAGCGGCGTTACAGCGTCCACCTGAGATTATCCAACTTTGTGGGTGATTCAACTTTACATTCCACATTAATGAATCGGCTTTGTTTATAGACTCAAGTATTTGATAACGTCTTTCTGTTATGAACTTTAAAATTTCAAATATTAATCGTAATTAAGAATCTAATTTTCAAGCTTTAAGTAAGTAATATTGTTACAGAAAAGTTTCTATAGATTTTATGTTTCTCAGTTTGGCTTTACCAAAATTTTGTCATCAATCAAAGATTTTTGGTTCAACCTTTAAAGCCTCTTATATGTACCGTAAAACGAGGTTAAATTGATTAATTTTGAAATTAAAATTGACATAACTAGTTCAATTATATTTTGAAAAATATGAATAAAATGCAGTGTTGGCGACTTCACAAAAGAAATTATATTCCCTAATACATTTTTTTTTTACTTCCATAGTTTGGGAGAAAATAAAAAAAAGCGAGCCTATGAACGCTAAAATGAAAATGACTTGACTTTGATACCCCATTGTTTTTCATTGCAATATAAAGTAACCCCAATTTAAAATGTATTTTTAGTGAATTCACACTGTACAATTTAAAATATTTTTTCTGCAACAAATAGGGTAAACGGTATAGTTATTGGCCAGTTAAGCTACCTCAAGACGATATTTATAATATAAAAAAATATAAAACGGATAAATGTAAAGGAAATAATTTTTAAAATATACAACATTAAATTATGTATTCAATGGTATGGCTTGCATACTCCTTTTTCATACCCTTTTATTAATAAAATCTACATAAAGATACAAATATTGAAATAACAGTTATTGGCCACCATAATCACAGTAATTGGCCATGTAATCTTACAGTTATTGGCCATAGAAAACAAAATAATTATTAATATTCAAAAACTTAAACTACTAAATAAAAATGTTGTAATCATCAGAAGGCTTGGAATCATCGCTAATTACGTAACTTTTCTGGCATATAAAATCAACAAATTCGTCAGCATCCGGTATATTTTCTCGATGATTATTGGGTATGCAGTGATTAGCCATTCCTTGAGATTATTGAGTAGCGATTCCTTGATGGAATCTTCTTTTTTATGAGTCAAATACGGCGTCGGTCCAAACTCCGATTTAAAGTGGGATTTTTAAGTTTAAATTGTAAAGTTGTCCTGGTAATATTATATTTTTTCGCAACTGCTCTCAAAGACATTTTTTTATTCTGATTTTTATCTAACACCTCATCTAGGGCTTCTTTGGGGTACTGAGGTCTTTTTGGCATGATTATTTTTAATTTAACCTGATAGAACAGAAAAATAAGCATGAGTGATCTTGTCCAAAATAAAAATATTATAGTTATTGGCCTCCTTTTTTGTATTGAAAATTATTCCAAACTTCATAGTACTTGGCCTAGGCCAATAACTGTTTACACAGCCCTAAAATTAGTGACAAACGAATATGATGCCTAATATAACAAACGGTAAAGATTTTATTCATTATAAACGCATTTTGTTTTGGATGAAATGAATATAGTTATTGGCATAGGTAGCCAATTACTGTAATGTTATTTAAATTATTGGTGCAGTAATTGGCCACTACATTTTTAAAGTTTATGTTATGTTTTTGTAATTTTACCCTTCAAATACGCGTAGTATGCATTTCACTCTATATATTTTATAGATTTTTAATCACTGACTATGTAAATTTGCTTCAAAATATCACATCCTAAAATTGTATGAACTTAACATTTTTTAAACAAACTTACCCGTTTTCGATACCACCACGAAAAAATCACAGGCTACAAAAGAAGTAATCCATCTAGCGGTGTTTTGACGAAACTTTTAGACAGTCAACAATTGTGTTGCCTTAATGCATTTTAATATTTACCATTTAGTAATGTGGCTTGCTAGTTTTTCAATACCGCTGGTGAAATGGCTAATAACTATACCGTTTCCCCTAAACTTATTATTGCGCTGAGGTTGATGCAAAACATGGCTGACATGTCAGTGATGCAAATTTAAAAAAGAAAATTGGCAAAAAAGGTGAGTTCAAAAAAGAGGTGCGTTCCGTTTTCACGGAGTTAGATTTCAAAAACTAAAAAAATAAAGTTATCATCAAAGTTACCCCAGATCTCAATGAAACCCCGTTTAACCGGTATATAATGTAGCTACTTATCATTATCTTGTTTGCCATTCATTCATTTATTTTTTTGTTATGGGTAGGTGCGTACATCAAAAAACTTGTGAGATTACGAACGTACGTGTTAACTTTTCCAGTGATTTTCAGATCAGATAGATAGACGGCCAGATTTCCGGCAATTAATTCCTCAGACGCTATTTTAAACCACTTTAGCTAGGTATTGCAAACTTATTTTGGGATATCAATGATATTTCAATATCATCGGATACAATTATTCGATTTTTTTGGTATAAAATCACGTCATTAACGGATTCATAACAGGATGTTTATAATGTAGACGATATAATTTATTACCAGTACAAAAAATGTTAGATGGGATTTTGTGTATTTTATTTTTGTGAAAGAGTATACAAGGTCGGCGCCATCAGCGACAGGTGACCTCGTATTGATACTTTTAATATTCGATTTTTCTTTTCAGTTTATTTTTAAAAACGGTAATGTCAAAAACTAATGACAAGACATCAGGGACAAATGCACTAGCAGCATCACTATTGCAGTATCAGTGTATTTCAGTTCATCTGTAGGTATTTATTTTATTGATTAGGATGCAAAGTTTTCGTACAGCTCTGGAAACAGTTGTATCATTAACAGTGGTCGGAGTAGGCAGATTGAATTTTGGTATTTGCTTCATGTAATCATAACATGTATATGCATTGTACCAAAAGCTTGTGCTTGCATTAAGTCCGCCATTGTACCTTGGTGCATATAGTTTTAAATAAATAAATACAGGTCGTGGATAAAGGTAATCAACTTAAAACGCGATGGAAAGAGGGTGACGAAGTCACGAAACGTTTTGGTTTACCCAAAACGTTTCTTTCACCAAAGCTCAACGCATGACCCTCTTATGGTCGTGGTGTATCGAACTTTCGTCTTGATATTGGAATAGAAGCGGATCAATTAATACTGTTGTCGTAGTTTAGTTTCGCTACAAAAATTCGAAAATTCTGAATTGATTTACCCAATTTTTTTCTATTTCGTTTAGACATTTTTGTTATCACGTTTTGCACGTTTTGTCTATATTCAGGGTTGTGTCACTTCGAACACTGGAAGAGTTTTTTTGTTAATAGAATACTATGATCTCTCAAAGACAAATCGGTCACCTTGTTATTATACGAGATTGGTACCGTGGTTCTGACCACGAAGTATGACGTACACAGTAAGCACTTGCACGTCAGCAACTGGAAATACTTCATTCAATGAAACTTTTTCAATTTCCTTTTTTCCGATTGTTATGAGCGTCTCGTCTGTTTACATTCGATAACCCTACTTATTTAGGTATGTGTTGTCTAGCTGTATGGCGTCATACGACCCACGTGCATCACCCTGAAACATCACGTTTTATCGAATTTTGGCCCGTATTCAACGGGTTTATAAATAGATCTGCTATAAACAACTGAAGATCAGACTTTAAAACAACAACTTCCGATGGTAGGCATATTCTGTTTCCTATGTTGTCACGGGACGTACGTGCTTATTTTTTTCAGTAGTATCGTGCCTGCCTGGGTAGACACAGTTGCGGTGTAATGAATAGCTTTTTTCAAAAGTTTTTTGAAAGTTTCTTAAGTGTTATCAAGGAAAATAGGAGTGCTGTGAGGTCTTTGCCCTTCAAGAAGCAAACACGAGCTAAAAATATTATGATATCATATTTTCCAGGTTGACCTTGTTAGCTACTTATAGGACAATCCTGTCACTTTTGTGGGCGTCGTAGAAGGTGACGGAGGGATTATATTTATTGAGACGTCCTCTTGTTTACTAACATCATCATCAAGCGTTGTCGTGCATGCAACTATGCCATCATAGGAAATATGATCATTCGATACAGTGAACAAACTTCGAAGTTGCAAGATTTTTATTTTAGTGAATATATAGTGTTAATAGCCTTCTTCAATAGTCATTATAAAAATATTGATTGATGCCTATTATGGCAATGCCAGTGTAACGGCTATGTCCATGGACTTGTAAGTAGACGTATTTCATTTTCCATTCCTACGTTTATTTACATACATAAATACTTAGAGCCAGCACCATAGTCAATCGATTGTTTTCTTGAAATATTAATTAATTTCGTTCGTAGTTTCTTACCACAAAACAACAGCCAATAAACTAAGCTTACTTATGTAGAGTGAAACATAACATCAAGCACATTATACAGCGAACATGATTGTTATATTTACACTGAAGATTGGTTCCATTGGAGGAAAAGCACCTAATTATCGTAAATTCCCTTGCTGATCCCTTTGTTATTGCCAAGCACGATTATAAAGGCCGGCCTATAATTACGACGAGCTGTACAAAACATACACAAAATAATACTCACAATAGATATTATTAGAGCATCGGGAACTTCCGAAAATCTCGCGAATGAGGCGACTGGGTTTTTATTATTCAGCCATGGCATCAGAGATCCAATTTCTGGGGCACAAGAGTAAGAAAAATTTACTTCGGCCCACTTGCACGAAAAAATTAACTCAGAGGTAACACGAGGTTAAACTCACAATATTGTATGACAAACTATCAATTTAACTTCGTGTTAGCAACTAAATCCGAGCTAAATTTTTCGTGAAAGTGTGCCTTATTGATTGGTGAACAGTTTTGTAAAACCTACAACATTGATTGAATGGCTGGTAGAGGTAGTACGGAAGTGATTTTCCAGAGGATTTCCGGTGGTTTCCGATGTGGCACACAGGGTGATCGTGGCATAGGAAATGCTGATTACTAACTGGAGTCTTATGCTATGCTCGTATGTCCATTAGAACGTTTAGAACTAAAGGCAAGATCTGCAGAACGGCGGAGAGGCCGGCTTTGATGTACGGAGTGGAATGTTAGCCCGTCAAAAAGACTCGAGTACAAAAGCTTCACACTGCCGAGATGAAGATGGTGGGAGAATGGTCTAGAGGTGTGACAAGACTGGACATAAGTACGAAACAAGCATATTTTGTTATTTATTTAGTTTCAAAGTGGCCCATATATCAGAGAAAATAAAAGAGAGCAGTATCAATGGTATGGTCGCGTGATGCGAAAAGACGAGAAGCATGTAGTGAAGAAAGCATTGTATTGTAACTATTTGAACATAAGAGAGGTAGAGGACGACCTCCTGCTACGTGGTGGACTAGCATGACGAACCTCCTACTGGAAGAAAAAGTTAAGACCAATCATAAATGTAATTTTCATAATAGTCCACTAAGGCAACGCGTGATATAATAGGTCCATAGTTTGTGTTTTTGTTCGTCGAAGCTAGGGGCCCACAGAGCGCGGAAACTGTTGCAGTTTTACTACACCTGCTACGTATTTAATTTGGCCTTGATCAATGACATACAATAACTATTCAATTATCAGGTAGATAAATGGTGAAAAGTAGGTCTTCTTCTTCTTTTCGTGTGAGGTGTGGCCACCTCTAGTATCAGTGTTAATTAAGCCGTAAAAAGCGTGAAAAGTAGGTGTACTTTAGGTGCACATGTACCTAACCCTTTTGAAAACACAGCTGTGATGTTATGTATATGTCTGTTAGAAAAATAAAAAGACCCCTATGTACTAAGCAATAAGAAAGAAATATGTTATCAATACGATATAGTAGTTAGGTCTATAGTCGCTCAGCCTTGTGTCTGTGGTTGAGCCTGAGGCTTCTGTGACTGTGCTGCCAGATCCTGGATCCGCATTTGCATGGCTTACTGTATCATTTTTACAATTGCACAATATTCTTGCTCTATGCGAGCTGTGGTGGCCCAGTGGTAACGGCTCCGACTTACATGTCGTAATGGGTTCGAACACAGGAAGGTGCTTTACTTTGTGTAAATTATTTCATCACCACTGCTCTAATTCGGTGAGGGAAACATCTTGAGGAAACCGGCATGTCCTACAACCAAAAATTCGAAGACATATGACATTCACCAACCCGCATTGGGCCCGCGTGGTGAATTAAGGCCCATTGCCTGTGGTAACATCAATAGGATGATTATGATGATGAGATGCGAGCGTTAAAATCGTATTGTAATAATTGTAAATAACAAGTACGTACCCATCACCCAGACTCACAGATAGACTAACTCAGTGGTATCTTGTGTTTACCAGACAAAAGAGGATGTAGGCACTTCCGCTCTATGCTAGTAATAGTTATCGTTCCGATTCGGGCAAGTAAGAAGGCTAAAATTCTACGGCGAATTATTTGTGAATATGATATCACTTTTAAAAATTTACATCTTACTTCATGGATTAACATTAACAGCATCATTCTCAAGCAATTTATTATTCATGTTTAGGTACCCAAAATAAATCCAAAAACAACTACACTTGTCACTGCAAATATATTACTTTGGCAAATAAAAATAAATAACCTATTTTCGCCCTTACATGACGTGTTTAACTCATTAGCGACATTTTGAAGTTCATACGGGGGTGTAGAGGATGTTCAGCTCGGCAAGTCAGGGGCCTTTACGGACGGTTAGCTACACCTCCGCTACAAGCAACGGTGACGAAATTCATTTGTTTTATTTATATACTCCCTAGTACGAAAACATTATTTGTATCACCTTAGATTCTTAGCTCCAAGTGATGTAGCCAAAACATTTTAAATATTAATGATGCAGGTGGTTTGGATATAAAATAGTAATTATAGACCATTACAAGAGACAATTTAGTTGTCTGTGGCTATTTGTACACGCGCTAAATGCCAATGACTGAAGCACTAAACGGTTCAATATTTTAATGTTCATTATTTGCTTGTTGAAAAAAGAAAAAAAGAAAGAAAAATTGTTTATTCTGCACAAACTAAACGCACAATACAAAATAAAAAGAGTGGCATTCACCAAATTCACAAATTAGCCAAAAGCCTCGTATTTAAAACAAAAAATTATAAAAGTTTGTCAAATTTTGTCTATTGCTTGATGAGAGCAATAAACAGCTATCTGTGGGTGAGAGGCCAAAGACAATTTACTTGCGTAATATGTTTCGACATTACCAAATGAAAACAAACAAACAAAACAATCACAAATTAACGAAATGCCGATTACTGAGTGGAAAATTATCCATCTTTGAAACAACAAGGGCATATAGGCTGTGCGTCGCATCTGTGCAAGAATAGGTCATTGCTTGTTGGTAATTGTCTGTGGGATTTTGAATAATCTCACGGTTTGTTTGGTCCAAAGAGAGCAAAGAGAGATCATAGCTTCGGTAATTAATGAGTCAAGAAAAAGGGCCGGGTTGACTCAACGAATTAATAAAATTAAAGACTTCTATCCATTTGAACTAGAACAATAAACTGAAACAAATTACTGAACTGAGAATCTTTGTTTTTGTATGTGTAAGCTCGATATAAATAGATTCGGTGAAGTTATATTAAAGTTTCTGATGTAACGGTTATCCTACCTAGATACGACGTACAAATAAGAAGATTGCAAATAAGATGCGATCTTTTTAGGGTTCCGTACCCAAAGGGTAAAAACGGGACCCTAATACTAAGACTCCAGGATCCGTCTGTCTGTCCGTCTGTCACCAGGCTGTATCTTATGAACCGTAATAGCTAGACAGTTGAAAATTTCACAGATGATGTATTTCTGTTGCCACTATGACAACAAATTCTAAAAACAGAATTAAATAAATATTTAAGTGGGGCTCCCATACAACAAACGTGATTTTTGTCGTTTTTTTGCGGAACGGAACCCTTCGTGCTCGATCAGAGTGAAAAAGTTATATTTATCGATAATAATATTTCACATTGAAATGGATTTTCATCTATAAAATGGAGCTCATAAAATAATATAATATGAATTTATTTATTTTAGTGATCTTACACTTGCTTTTTTATTTTTTTACGATGAAAGCTGTATCCACCCATCAATATTTATATACGTTTACATAAAACATAGTTACAGATGTTGTTAGCTGTGACATAATATTTTGGCACGTTGGCAGTGTCTCGGAACTTCGGAATTGACAGGTGATTATATTCGCAATTTTTTTGTGCTCGGATTTTTTTCATCTTGTAATGAACGAAAGGTTTTGTAAACCTGTCATACAAACACCCTAACAAAACGTACATATCAGAACTATTTTACTTACACTCTGATGAAGTCACGTGAAGAACTTGAGTTTATAATGGATTCGATAGCAAATAAATAACAGCAAGTTTTGTAATAGAAACAATGATGTTAAACAGAAACGCAAAGATAGCTACACTCCCTCAAAGATATAGTATCTGTTGACACGGGAACAGACAACTTTATAGCAAACACGATCGCTACGTTGTCTTATTAATAGAATCGGAGAGAGATGGATGAATAATTTGTTGATTTTCTTAAGAACTTTCCAATAATGGCATATTAATTAATTTGGCTCCTGCATTGTATTGGCAAATTGTGGATACAGTTGTTGCCTTTTATGGTAGGTATCTGCACAATTTAGTGTTGTTGTTAAACATTTACGCACGGAATAAGATGAGTCATTTCCCATGTCTCTAACAATTTATATATAGATCAATCTTCACGCCAAGACGCCATTGATAGGTGTACACCTACGTACTACCTACCTACCTATACTAGTATGTCGTTCGTGTATCCTCGTGTGTCGTTTGATCAATGAATCAGATGAGCAGTACGGGAATCAGGAGTTTATAAATCAAATACCCGCCTGCTTAAGAAGCGAACTAAAAAGCTGTAAACAAGAAAAAATCATGCTGTGCAGTCGGAGGATAAATATTCGCAAAATCGCTGACCCCCTGATCCTGCTTTTTAGTTCGCTTCTTAAGCAGGCGGGTTTATGATTTAATTTTTATTTTTTTTATTTACCACTTTTTAGTTATTTTTTTTTTTTCAAATGACTTTTAAACATATAAGTGATATATATTTATGTAATCACCTCTAAAAATCCTTCATTTTGATACCCCACTCGATGCGCCATGTTGCTTTTTTTTTCTAACGGCACTTATCTAAGAACACTTGGGCAGTCAAGACCTATCTAACGATGTCATAATTATGAAAATCTGTCAAGTAGTTTGAATGATATGAGGTAATAAAGAATATTACATGCATATAAACATACACACAAGATACGCGCGAAAAACATAACCCTTTCCTTGCAGCTGCGTAATCATTAGTAAACCTTAAGCAAAACTTATCCTGGTAATAATCTGATTCATCAAGTGCTACCACGGAATAAGATCTACATATTTAAGAGTAGGTCGAAAGCGAACCCCACATAAATATGTAGAGACATTGCTAGCTAACTAATATCATAAGTTCTCGATTTCTGTTTGTAGTAGCTATGTTCGACTATAAACAATCCGATTCCTAGAAGAACCATAAATTATCTCGGTATAGATATTATTCAATGATGAGTGAAAGGAGCAGCGGTCAAGTTGATGGACAGAATATCAATCACAACGGTTTATGGGAGTAATAAAATCATTTGGATTACGGAACCACTGTTATTAAATTTTTATCTAATATACAGTTCTGATTGTTGATTAGACAAATAGATGAATTTTATTTTGAAACAATTATTTTCGTTTTTTAGCAGAAAAGTCTTCGAAAACATGAAAAAAGAAATGAATTAAAATGAAATGAATTTTTCTAATGAATTTTACATTTCTTGAATAGGTTCTTTGAAGTCTTTACTGTCCTACTCAACCTCATTTAAATGTTTTGCCAACTTTCCAAAGAAAGTATTTTCACTTTCCTGCTAAAAATAATATCATCTGTTATATTTCCTGAAGATATTAGTATTTTTAACAACCTACATGACATTGTCGGGTTAAAACAACAGACTCGCTAGTTGCAAACGTAGCCCAACCGTGAATTTTACTATCAATAAACGTCTCGCAAAATCTGTTTAAAACAATAAATCTCCAGTGCAATGCGGAACTTGGAACATAACAAGAAATGTTTCAGGAACCTAATCTACACTTAGATATTATATGGACGTGCGGTACACCGCAACACGCCTGCACGCGCTTGTCTAGAACTCTAGATATTTCTCCGAACTGTAAATGTTCGGTCGCACTTAGCAATGGGCGATTAAATTTCGTATACATCGGAGTCATGGCCGAAGATTTCTCTTGTGCATCAAGCATTTTATTTGCTCTAAAGCAACTGGAGTACTAAAATAGCAACGGAATTAGTCAGTACGGTTGGCCAATTTCATTTTGCCTAGAGCTAGCGTTGTCTTGGCTGAAATGAGCATGAGTTATTGTAATCGTTTGAAGTGTTGAAGAATAAGCAGGGCTGATGATTCCTGCGCGTCAGTCACAGTCGTAAAAGCTTAGCACATTCTCGTTGACGACATGCATCCAGTGTTACAAACTTTTATTTGTCGCCATTCTGGGTATACACGTGTTTCACACAATTATTTAATGGCACAAGTGTGTTTATGTAGTTACTCATAAATTATGTTAATATTACATTGTCTACTTAATATCTCAAAATTCGTAGCACGTAGCAGGCTGCTATGAGATATAAATTGGAGATCATATATTGACAATGAACTATGAACCTAAAGTGTTTATCTTCTCAAGATTATTTTATATGATAATGGGAAGTAGTTTAAATTAAAATAGTAACTTTATGAAATCCAATAAGGAGTATTCTTAACTTGTTTAATAATTATGCTCGTAGCTTTAGGTGCTGAACAGTGAGCACAGCGGTGTGCTTTTTGCAAACATTTATATGATTTTCAGCGGTCTTTATATAATCTACATAAATTCAATCGTTAATAGAAAGCACGGAATCTTCAAAGCAAACTAGATAAACAATAAATAACGTCATGCAACCAGGAAAAGCATTAATGTAACGATCCATTTTTTTAGTTTTACTTCTCCGACCTTGCGAGCTACACGGCACAATATAGTCTTCGTAAAGAATGCGAGGTCAGCTTATTGACACAATAGCTTCGAGACTAGTCATCTTTTACTTTCATTATAGAAAAGAAAAACAATAATAGATTGTTGCATCGAGCGCAAAGTGAGTTATTAATGCATGAGTGTTATGTTGGTGCCCAAGCGCATGGGAGGGCACTAAATTTACACGAGTGCATTAATTACTCACTTTAGCTAGGTGCGTAATCTACTTTTCTTTCAACTAGCAATCTACTTACAGTGATAAAATATACCTACTCAAAAAAAACTCAAGTTAATGAAAAATATTAATTTCGCGACTTTTGCGGCAAAAGGTTTACAGGTTTACAGTTTAATTTGCAGCTGTGTTTTCACTTTCTGGAGTTGAATTCATATCGCTATCGCTGTATATTTCCATTTTTTAAAGCTTTTCTTGCTAAATATATAGTATCAAAGTTTTACAATGCGCGCCGTTTGTTTTTTTTTTCATCAAATCGATTTTATTCAGCCGATTTTTATATTAAATGCATACATTTTATATTAAACTTAATGGGAGACATTAAACCTCTGTGGTAAATTCATATCTAAATTAAAAATAAAAACAGTGCATTAATGAAAAACTGTGTTCATATAACATTTCTGCACTGTTTGTTTTAATCCAAAGCAAAAAAAAAAAAAAAAAAAAATTTAAAAAACCCGACTCCAATATTCATGACTGCACAAGTCGGAGGAGGCCGTGAGCTGGCTGACCGAAACCAGATGTATCCTCCGACTGCACAGCATGAATTTCTTCTTGCTTACGTCTTTTTAGTTCGCTTTATAAGCAGTCGCGTTTTTTGATATTTTCATTTTTTTTTTATTTACAACTGTTTAGATAACTTTTTTAGAATATATTTCACTTATATAATGAAATGTTACATTTCATCATATAAGTGAAATATATTTTTGAAATCACCACTAAAACCCTTTATTTTGATACCCCACTCGATGGGTTTGGAAGGTTCCATTTTTTTCTTTTACAATTTTAATGTAGCCAGTGACACTCGCAGGGTTTTGACGAATCGATTGACGTAACAATCATCAAAATCAGCCAAGGCGTTTGGTATCTAGAACGCCACATAGGAACAAACATATATTACATAGACTGATAAACACATTACCCTCCTTCGCCAGTCGGGTAAAAATACGTCCTTTGTGATCGGTTTTGTAGTGATTTATGATAACATTACTACGTAGTTGAAAGAACGTACGTACGTAGTTACTACGTAGTTGTATTTTAGTAGTGGGTATGAATAAAAGGTTTCATAAATTAATGTTTGGGACAGACTACATCCAAGAAATAGTTATACTTTTGATTTTTCTTTGTTTAAGTATAAAACGCAGAAATGTTGTATAAAGTTGGAAGGTGCTTCAAATGTTCACCAGCCCGGTTTTTTGACTAGGTACCGCATGCCAAGGGAAGTCGGTTGTGATGATAAAAATCTAATCTACTATGTAGCGTACCAAAAAAAGTGACATGCAATTTTTAAACATTGGCAAGCATTTTACAATAAATAATAAAAAGCATTAACTTCATAAAAAAACTAAAAAGGAAGAAAACTTTAACGGTGTCTCATCTTTTTTGGTAATAAACAGGCTGTTATGTCGCTTGTATTTCTTTTTTGCTGGTTTCCACCAAATAGCTTTTGTACATTTTTACATTATTTATTTGCACTCAAAAATGGCATAGATTTTTCGATAAGTCTATATTTCGTTTCTACTGCTAATCCACTTGACATAATTTCAATTGAATAGGTAGTTACCTGAATATTAAATCGAATCTGTCCTCCTTCTTCCTTCTTTCACAACAATATTTTATTTTGTTAAAATGTCACAATGAAAACTTACGTGAATTGTACGGGAAGTGAAATGTCATTCTACTTAAAGCTATATTTTAAGCTCATTCACCAAAGTTTGTTTACTTACAGCCGGTCTATTCTTTCAAATTAGGAAAGTTCTTCACGAACTATTGCTAAAACACGTCTGGCAACATTAAAGTAGGACTGAAAAGGATGAATATGACACAACATACAAAATTCGGAAAAGCAGTGCGCTAAATAAATGTTCTAATCGTAGCCAGTTGCGTGCCCAACCTTGGATAAGACACAAAATAAAAAGTTTGATTATAAAACGAACTGCGCAGTACACTTGGATGATTTATTTCTCTAATACCACTCAAATAGCTTGGTTCCACGTCGGAATGTTTTTAATCCGCCACGTCTATAGACGCATGGAATATCCACTAATTTAATTAGCTTGACATTTTGTCCGTCATACCAACGTAAGCTATTTCACGCCCAATCAGTAATCAGAAATTTTCATTAGAGGTGCCAATGACTGAAAATTTAGGCGTTTCCCTTATAACTCCCGATCAATCGTAATGGAGTTTACAATCTTTCTATATTACCATGATTCATTTCGGTGCACTATTTTGTCTAATTACTTTTCTGGTTGTTTGAATTAAAGGTATCTTCTGCGACTTGTCGAAGGCGTTTGATTGCGTTAAACATGAAACATTACTTCTGGGTTCGGGGTAAAACGTGAAAATAGGGGTTCCCCAAGGTCCTTTCTTAATTTTAGTATACATAAACAATTTACCCTATTTGTTACATAACAAACTAAACATGGTGTTATTCGCTGATGACACATCTGTAATTTTTTTAATAAATAGACGTAACCACCTACTAGTCACGTTGACGACGTAAATAACGTCCTACGGCAGGTCTTAACTTGGTTCACTGCTAATAATTTAGTTTTAAATGGTAATAAAACCAAGTGCGTAAAATTTGCCTTGCCGAATGTCAAAAGTACTTATTGTAACATTATATCTATACTAATATTATAAAGAGGAAAGATTTTTTTGTTTGTTTGTACCGAATAGGCTCCGAAACTTCTGGACCGATTTAAAAAATTCTTTCACCAATAGAAAGCTACGTTATTCCTGAGTAACATAGGCTATTTTTTAATCCCGAAAACGGGTCCTGTGGGGTGGCCCACGGGAGCGAAGCCGCGGGGAACAGCTAGTTTATTATACAGAGAGAAGCTAGAATACGTCGATAAAACAGTTTTCGTGGGGATCACGCTAGACTCAAGATTACAATGGGAATCTCTTTTGACATCTCTTGCAGGGTGCCAGGGTGTAAATTCGGCAGCTTACCTATGCTGTTAGAAAAATTCGTCAATTTACAGATGTACCTACCGCGAGGCTGGTCTATTTTAGTTACTTTCATAGTATAATGTCTAACGGTATCTAATTATGGGGAAGGGCTGCAGACATCTAGTAAATTTTTAGTCTGCAAAAACGAGTCATCAGAGTGATATACAATCTCCGCCGCGTGCCGGCGCGGCACATTAACATCATGACGGTACCTTGTCAATATAGGTACTATGAAAACATCATGTACGTGAGAAAGAACTTACTTACATCTTATTAGTAAAAACGGTGACCGAGATAATTATGTTACTAGAAATAGGGACCAACTAGTTGAACCAGGGTTTCAGGCTGGCTAAAGTAGCGCCGTCATTTATGGGGTACTTTATAAACTGTTACAATAAAATACCTCCCCACATTCTAGAACTGAATGAGACGAAATTTTAAACTTGTATAAAACGCACACAGTAGCTGTCTACAATGTAAGCTTTTTATACAAGTTTAAAATGATGTAATCCTCAAACTTATAATATGCCTGCGTATATTATAAGTTTGGGGATTACATCGCTGATAAAAATGCTTGGCTCAATGCTAGTCCTGCTCCACAACCACTAGGGCGTAAAAACAATTGATAAGCGAAATATTATTGGACTATTCACTCTCACAGAGAGGAGGCCTGTGTCCCAGCAGTGGGAACATTAATAGGCTGATGATGTGATGATGTGTGAGGATGATTATTGGACATGCTGTATGAATATATTTTAATTGTATAAACTCAATTTCTTTTATTATTTTATAACTGCACAGCACATGAATGTTAGAATACTATATGTGTGTACCAATTGTCAATCTACCATTTAATGTACCTGTATGTCGTTCGTTGATTTGTGAATACCGTGGCAGTTGAGAGTATTTCATACTCTCTCTCATGTCTTTCTGATGGTGGCACATGCGTTGGATCATTCAGTTCCCTTCATGATGGTTGAGCTGAGTGGTGCAAATCCATGCGTCTTGTTCGTGAACGCCATCAGTTGGGAGTGGTCATAATAACTTAGCTGCCTCGCCCTGTTTTCAATTACTTATTGTATTTTTGAACTGTTGGTTTTACTTTAGACGCTAATAAGTACACGACTTTTTACATCGTTCTCTCATATATGTAATTTTCCAACAATAATTATGTACGTAACCAAATACGTGTAATTAAAATTGATGGAAAAGAGTGTCCGTGGAGTTTCTGGCACATTCTTCTCCTTAGAGACCTACATCAGCTTGCGAATGTGCAACTGGATTCATCTTTTGTTTCACAATTCAAAAGTACCTTTAAATTATTAAGTTGAAATAATAATAGTATATTGATATTGACTTTTGACTTTTCAGACAACAATACTACGACCTTAATGAACATAATTCCGGTGAAATTTCTCTAGAATTTCTTCGCAGCAAATGTCTTTATTGCCTGAGCTATAAACTGTTCTGTTGCAAATCCAATTGATATCATTAGTGATTTATCATCTACAGGCATTTGATCGAATTTGTAAGTTGCCATCCGTATCACGATAAATGTTTGTCGTAGACCACTAAATTTGAGATAATTATTCACGGGATGGAAAGTTTTAGAGCATGTACCGCATCCATTATCTACTGTGTATACAGTAATTAACACTGTATTTTTATATGCTAACTGTCAATGTAATTCGGAAGCTGTCGCTGTCGTTCACCATCAATGAAAGCCACCATGTGTAAGAGTATTAATGTTTATTTTGTTTTTGGCAACACTGCAGTCACGTTTTGTACAGAATAGCGATGATGGGACCCGTGTCCACCAGAGACACAGTATTAACACCATGATTAACGTCCACACGAACAAGGGAGCCAACAACGTGTATTAAATTAAATGTATAGTTACATTATGTATTTAACGACTCGTAGTTGGAGTTTATTATGAAGATATATTTCATGTTCCTGCTATAAAATCTAGTCTATCTCTACATTGCAATGGGCTTAAATGCAAAGACACTTTTACTACATTAAAATCTTTAAGCTTCCAGCATCTCAGCCTTAACTTTGATTTATCTAAACATGTCTCTTGGTATTACAAATATTTGCTCATAATTATATTTTCACAACAGCTACTAACAACAACAACAGCAACTTTAACATTTAGGTACTACAATGATAACTACGAAATGGCTGCAATAATTTTCTTAATGAATCAGCCAGATTTTCCAGTATCTACACAAACGAGTGATGACGACATCTGGCGTCGTAAACATTGGATAACTTTCAGTTTTGATGGAACAACGTCCTATTACTTAGCACTCAGTACAAAGTCACGCTAACTGGCCTCTGTTTATCCGCCGGAGTGACGCGTGCGTCGATATGCGTGGGCACATACACACCGATGGCGATCACTATATACAACCAGCACAATAGAGCTCTCCTGCCTCCTCAACCTACTTGTTAGATAGATAACGAAGAGGAACACAGATAAAATAGGAGAGATCTACGTAAACTGGTAGTGCTACGCTGAAATATAATATCGCCTGACCTTGCTACGAATAGTGCCCGCCTACGGATAGACTGATGATGCGTTTGCATGGTTCTACGCTTCACCGATCACTATTTCAAATACATGTAGTTAATACATTATTTTATATAACAGCAGATGTGTCCATTAGTTTAAATTGTATCCGGTTCTCGCGTCTTTAAAAAACTATAATGTCATAATTGAAAGTGGTGTTCTTAATTGAAATGTTGCATCTCGTGCCAAAATTATATAATTCTCATCAAGTCTGACATAGGCATTTACAAACGCAACTACGGCTAAAAATAAGTACTACGAAAACAATACCTTTGATACGAGTAAATGTATTTAGCATGTGATTCGATGGACTTTCGTCCCACCTAACCAATATTTCTACCTACCTGGACCCTTCGACCTTACAATTCTAGTTCATATTTCATAGGTACACACCGGAATCATGAAACATAGGGTGTTTTAGGATACACGTGTTTCAAATCACCACTGAAATATGAAGCGAATCAGCCATGACGGTGACAGCTCGTGTTTTGGCGCTGGCCATGACTTACCGACCATCCCTTATTCAGTAGCGTGCGTAATGCATTTACTTTCATTGATGTATACAGACATATTTACAGTAAATGTATGTGGAATTATATTTGAATCATACAAGTGGGTAAATTAGGTCATATCGTGTTTACGCGCCGACGGCCATGGCCTGAACATTTTCAAGTGTTTAGCGCTACCACATAATTACTATCTGTCTGTTACTCTGTTATGATATCCTACCTACGCATTTCATTCGTAAAGGCTTCCGTTGAGTCTATATTAATCTTTGCAGAAAAGATAATACCCAATTGTTGTAAGACGAGCCGTTTTTGTAAACGTTAACGCACCAAACAGTCTCCCCGCAAATAGAACTGCGCCATACGATTTTCCTCAATCAATCGACGATGGAATAAAAAAACTTCGTAACAGCGACATGATTTCCAAATAGAATAATAAATCTTTCATCGAGAACTGAATTAATAAAACGACTCTCAAAGAATCTAAGATATCCCCTCATGAGTTGACAGCTCAAGACTTTTTGAAGAGAAGCCGGAAACACGTCAGTGGTACGGACAGTAGTAGATGGCGCCACAATAGCGAAGTTGTCCGAGTCCTGCGAGAGACGCGCGCGCTCCGCCACTTCCGGTCGGGAGATTTGCGCATAGAAATGGCAACATTACACATTGTTACACAAAACTTTTCTAGCGTAATGCCCTCTACGCTGGCGTACTTCACCCCGTAATTCTTCAGACGCTTCCTCTTGCACAAGTTCTTCGATAAACAGAAAACTTGCCGAACTATTTTCTAAACTCTATTTTATTATAAGTATCTGATGGTGTTCTGATTTCAAGCAGTCTGTGAGCTGGTTTTGAGTTTGAAATTTTTGTTAGGAATCGTAAATGAATGTTGCGAATTGTGAAATGTGAACCAATAAATTAGTAGGTAAGATAGTGGATATTAACATCTAAGTTTTAGCGTAACGTTACAGAATATGTTGAAGATACAGACGTACCGATGGACAGTAAAGCTCTACTTACCTATACGAAAATAGTACCTATCTGTAAAATAAAATGTCGCCAATCTAGTTCAAGATCGCGTTGACTATTCTATTCCGGTTGGCAAATTGACAAAAACTATAAAATTAGTCAAATTGCGTGCATACAGATATTGCATTCACTCGAGCGACTTGTTTGATCGTTTTGAATTTAGTGCAGCACCGACACGTAAACATAAAACACAAGTGTCTGTTTGGACTTCATGTTATTTGCATATATTTTAAAATATTAAGCTTTTCCGTCCATATATCAGTATTTCTTGGTATGGGCGTTACTTGGTTGTGATTTTGGCATCATCTGCGATACGACATTTTGTCAGTACAAAATATTAATAATAAGAAGAAGAAGGCTTGTAAAATGAATATTTAAAGATCTTTATAATTAACGGAGCTTCAGCTTGACAAAGAAGCGACTGCAACGCATTCGCCAATAAATTAGATCAGCATGTGTAGAAAATGGAAACTATAGCAATCACTCCTTAAAACCGTTTGTAGTTCAGCGGTGTCCAATACTTTTAGATGATAAGTATAGGTATATCATATCACTAATCGCAATCAATTGCTACATCAGCTGAATGATACATAACAGAAAATATCACATACACAATACGACATAAATAATCTGTGTCAGAGCTGTAAAACACTGCACGGGCCCAGTGTGGGGACACATGCCTTCGAATTTTTGGTTTTAGGACATACCGGTTTCCTCACGATGTTTTCCTTCACAGTTTTGAGATTTCCTTACTTTTGTTCAGATTTTTTTACTTACAAATGTAAAAAATAGCTCAGGTACAAGTAATCACAGTTCGCAATGCTTGTTAACCTACGTCTTTGGAAACAAACGTGGATATAGTGAACAAACAGCGATCAAGAGTACACATACACACGGGGAGTGGCATCGCAAATGTTTGCCCGTTTGCCGTGCCGCCGTGTTACCGTGACTCGGTGACGTACCGCCTCTGTCCGCCTCGTTTAACGTTCTCACATCGTGTTTGCTCTATTTGTTACGGTAATGGACAATTTAATTGCTTTCCATAAGGTCAGATATTGTTTGACTTCGACACGTGTGAAATGTACCATTATTTATGTTATATTTTATGTAGGTAGATTTTAAGGCCTGTTCTGTTTCGCTAACCTATTGTGTTTAATGGTTTTTTACCGGTTAATTACCTATGAAGTTTATGTTGTTAAATAAACAGTATAAGTAGGTATGCTTTGTGCTGATTGTTTTTTTTACACGGCCTTTACCTACTTTCATAGTCTATGAGTAAAATAATAAATACGTCACCAGCTTCGCTGATCAGCTGTTGAGGCCGTTACTGTGACGTTGCGTGTCTGCTTGTCTTGCCGTTTCAATTTTAATAAATATTATGAAATGCAATTTTTCCTTTTAAGTGAACTTTATGACTTCGTGATTTCATGACGATTCGTAAATACAGTAATAAAAGCCGAAAATTACTCCATCATTAAATGCGTAATTATGCCCATCCACCTGACCCTTCCATCACTTTGCTGTTCGTAAGCTGTCGACGTGACTTTTAATTCAAATTATAGTCATCCTGAAAGCGAGCGTCGTTCAATAATACACTCGCCGCACGAAACATGTTCCAGATAATTATTAAACAGCATTAGCACAGCAGACAAAACAATCAAAGATTTTCATCTAAACCTAAAATGACAAAACTAGCTCTGAACAATACATTGAAAATCATCCCCAATTTCCAAAGTGGTAAAGTTCCAAATAGCGTAATTTTACCTTTAATTTGTGATGTGTTTTTCTTCCTGGCAACAATCATCGATTGTTGTAGGGTGCAATTCAAAGATGGCGCGGCACGCGTCGCGCTCGTGTCGGAAGCGGGCCCGGAAGCACGGGAACGCCGCCCTCGCCCGCCAAAACAATACCATCGTGTAAATTGAAATAAATTGATGCACTCACATTATTTCGTTGTACAATAACTTTCGCAGATCATCCACTAAGATGGCTTAAAGTGTATAAATGAGTTAAGTTTTAAATTGACTATCTGTTTTGTTTTTCATAAAGGTTAAATATGGCCCCTTTTTTACCTAGGCAAACTAGATATCAGTATCGAGAAGAGATTTTTTTATTAGCCTAGAATGCTGGGCCGGCATTATCCTTTCAACTTTTATTGAAAAGCATATTCAGTCAAAAATACTGAAAAAAGATCTTCATTTGCGACCCTCCGTGAACCGAGGTGAGAGGCATTAAATACCAATTACTTTTCTAAAACAAACAGCGGTAATACGATCATCAACAGGCGCACAGTGCAAACAGAAACAATTAAAAAGTCTCACGGGTGTAAAACACGGAGGGTGAGTCTCTCCCGCGCCCTCTGTGACTTGTCGCGCTAATTACACAATCAGTTCTCACAATTACCTGTGACACTATGACACCAACCCACGCCCTAGTCTTATCTACACACAAGGCAATGTTTCCGCCTTTCCCGATAATTAACATGAAAAAATTAAAAACAAAAACGACTTTAAAGGAAAACACCAGAAAGTGAAGTCGGTTTATTTTTTGTTGAATCATTTTTTTTCTCTCTTTTTAATTTTAGTACACTATCACTAAAAAGTTCTATAGTAAGGTATCTAAAGGATTGAAAAAATACCCACAATAACTAAATTTACACATTCGTGCTTTTTGTTGCTAAGGAGTTCGGTTGGTTACAATCTTGAAAACTGCTGGACCGATTTTGATGAAACTGCACTATTGCCTAATTTGAGAGATATCAAATCCAATAAAAAAAACCGGCCAAGTGCGAGTCGGACTCGCACACGAAGGGTTCCGTACCATTATCGCAAAACACTGCATAAAAATCACGTTTGTTGTATGGGAGCCCCCCTTAATTTATTTTATTTTAATTTATTAATTATTATTTTTTGAAGTAAATATACAACTAAACATTCTGTGAATATTTCAAGTGTCTACCTGTTGCCGTTATTAATATCGAGCAAAAAATGGCAAAAATACCACGTTTGTTGTATGGGAGCCCCCCTTTAATATTTACTTTATACTGTTTTTAGTATTTGTTGTTATAGCGGCAACAGAAATACATCATCTGTGAAAATTTCAACTGTCTGGCTATCACAGTTCATGAGATACAGCCTGGAGACAGACGGACAGACGGATCGCGAAGTCTTAGTAATAGGGTCCCTTTTTTACCCTTTGGGTACGGAACCCTAAAAAGAATAATCACGATCCGAAAAGTAGTTTGGGAGAAAAGCGTGAGAGCTTGGTGACAGCGTGATGGCGTCTGTTTGTTTAATGTATATATGTTTGTCCACGCTTTTCGCCCAAACAAACATACACACGCTTATGAAATTTGGCACACGTGTTTAGAAGCCCATACAGAGTAACACTAGGCTTGCGCTTGACCACTATCTCACCTGATGGTAAGTGATGATGTGGTCGAAGGCGTAGCACGCTTGCCTAGAAGTAACCTATTCACACTTGACTTAAAGACACCGAGATTGTTGCTATCGGGAAACACAGACTCCGGCAGGGAATTCCACTCCTTAGCTGTACGTACAATGAAAGTAAAAAGTTTAGATAAGCCAAAAGTGGTGATTTTGTATCAGAATATTTTTCCTGTAGCTAGTCGAATAAGGTTGGAGGTACTCGTGGCTTTGCCCAGCTGTGGGATGATTATGCTCACCGTAATCATTAGTTTTTTAAGAGGTTCTTTATCAGTACTGGATGCCTATGCGGCGATATAATAACAGCATTTTCATGTAAATTTTCTTTGTGTTATGACCACACCAGCGCTACAAACGGTAGTGTAGGTATATCAGCACTTGAAGCCACGTGTATCGGGAACGTGCATAGTTTAATTATAACAAATTACCTACTGGTGTGTATCTAATGTACTGTTGGATCTGCACTAATTAAAGCCGATGTGCTACAGCTCTCTCGATAGACAATGTTGCAATTTTCTTTCAGTTATAATCCCCAAATAATTAAAACAGAATATCTGCAGCTGTTACAATAAGTTTTGGCCTTTTATGATAACGGTTACACGCATAGAAATATCAAAACTTACACGTAGATAGATACATTATAATTTAAATACTGAAACACCCACAAATAAGTGGAAAATATTACAATAGGAAATAATTGTATTATTTTGTTCCGGTAAAAAGAAATCCGAAAATATTTCGTAGCACTTGCTACGAGATTCGTAGACCCATCTCAATTACTTAAAACAACACTAATGACTAGTAGATCATATGAACATTGACATTTTATTTGGTTAATTTCAATCATTTATAAGAGAATTGCCAATGTACACAGTACACTGAAGACAATATCAGGAAAGAGGTTAATTCTATGACTGCTACGAAATCATAATACATTTGGCTCATTAAGCATTGACCTGAAAGCACTCTCAGTTTGCGCAAGCGGCGACAAGGGTCCGGAACTCGGATGAATAATAACTCGAGGGGAAAAGTCCACCATTAACAATATTTGTAACAAACAAACGGATTACGAGATCCCAACCCAATATAATTGAGGAAATCGTATAGAAATATTTAAAGAATTTTGTTTTTCTGTTTTAGTCTAAACATGCCTACTAAACATATTAGATTTATTACCAACTTGATAGTATTTTAAGAATCAACATATTCCCAAAATTAGCAAGCTTTTTGGCAATTAACTTTTTACACTCGGTCAGTTGAAGTCATAATTCAGGATTCAATCGCGTCGTCACTATCAAGAGAAAAATATGGGCCAATGGTGACCTCTATTTTGTAAAAATCATAAAGAAAAGAGGTATGTACATTGTATCAATAACGACTCTTTTTACTCTATGTGATTTGGAGATGACAAATACCCGCCGGAAGCGATCCATTTTGGCGGGAAACGGTTCGCAGGAAGTCGATTCGCCGACCGCGAATGTTGTCGGCGCCACTGTGATACACTCCCAACAGAGGGTTATTGTGTTTTAAATTTTTCTTTACCAATTTTATGTCCTGGAAAAACATGAATAATATATATTTCATATTTTTTTTCTCTTTATTTATTAGGTAGGTACTTGTAAACAATAACAGGTTATGTCAGCCCCAACTAATCATTAACCTAGTTACACACACTTCTTAAGACTATTTAGGATAAACTTATAAATAAACTTAGATTTAATACTTGCAGGATTTGCTAACACAGATTGAAATTTGCCTAAATCTAATAAATTTAATTTCAATCCCCAAAAAAAATGTTTTCTCACTAAATTATTACGAGTGCAATTCAAAAGGAGGTGTTGTACATCATCTGGTTTATTACAGGCATCACAATTAGGAGAAAGGGATTTTTTCATTAAAAAGGCAAACTTCTTTAATGGCATATGTCTCGAACCTATCCCAAATGCCATTTTATTATTATTATTTTTATTTTATTTTATTAGTTTTAAGAAGGCTTACAGTCTAATTACAAATAATAATAGGTAACCACAACATATTATCAAGTTGCTAATAACAAGCCTCCACAGATATATAGCATATCGATTAAACAAAATACCGAACAGTTACAGTCCAATGTGTACATAAATAAGTATGTTATTCCTATTCATTTACTTATGTTACTAAATATTAGTTAAAGAACCACTAGCCGGTGCATTATTCACAAAAAATTATTTGGCTAAAAGCGTCCTTGCTGTGCTTATCTTAGAGCAAAATAAGTCAACATCGTGCTCAGAAGACACATCATTAAAACTTCGAGCGCTTCTTATAAGAAAAGCATTACGCCTATAATTAGTTGTGGCAGAAGGCACATCCAGAAGCGGCCTTTTACGTAATCCAATAGTGTTAGGTATTTTAAGTAATTACCTAGAATAATAAATTGTAAGTTACGTAAACTGCAAAAAATACTTGACCAAAATAAACTAAACAGTCCTGCATGTTTGTCTTGACGATAAAACTGATTGAATAATAGCAAACAGTAAAGTAGGTAAATCACCTTGATGCACTATTATCAGCAGCTAAGTATGACTAACCGGTGGAAATCACAACGGCGATAATGCTATCGGTAAATAGCGGTGTCATAAAACGCTCTGCAATGTCATCCTATTATACGCAAGAGATACATAGACCGGGACCGACCAGCTGCCGACCGACCCGCCTACCGGAACATCTGCATGTTTAAAGAACTACTTAAATAATATTTGAAGATCACATAACATAAATTAAACAATCATTTACAAAGTAGGTGCGTTGCGAATTGTGCTATAGGCGTTCCTCAGTTGGTATAAATTGGGGTCGCGTGGTCGCCAGGTGCTCACACAACTCAGTCTTGGATGACAAATTATCATTGTGTTATATAAAAAGCCCGAGTTTTATGACAATGCCGATAAAAACGATGACACTTTTTTACTATCACTATTTGACTTTTGTGTTGAACAATCGTAAAAACTCTTAATTGCCTACATATTGTAGGGTGAAAAGCTCCTGAAACCATTGTGATAATGACATACATAAAAACTAACTTTGGAAACTCAATGGCACCGTATTCATATAACGGCATAGTTTTGGAGTGGCACATATTGTGTTTCTGATAGCTTTGAATAGTCATTCTAGGCAGGTTCTTTTAGATTTATAAAAGTACGCGGTTACTTTTCCGCTTATGATTTGATATTTAAAGACTACAAATTTATTCAATGTTTTGGATGCAGTTCGGGAAAACCTTGCAAACTACTCGTAGGTCACTACGTAAGGCCGTTACCGTCCAGCAAAATCACCCGAGTAAAGTCTATTCTATTTACTCTTACCCAACGACAAAGAAACGTGCACGTACGTACAAAAATAGAGCATCATAAATCCTCTAACACTTGCGGCAGTGTTCTATTTCAATTAAGTTCCAATTAGCCTCAGCGTGCGTTTGTTGGCGAGCCTTCACCAGGCTGCCTCGAGACTTGACGGCAGTAGTTAGCGTGTTACTTACGAACTATTAACGCCTTACAGCGGCCGATTCAACTGGAAACCAGACCTTTGATACGTTAATTGATCTATTGTGTATGTATAAATAGTTCAAGTCTACTATTATCGTGAGATCAATTGTGTTTTTCTTGTATGCATAATTTGATCAGTTAAAAAGGGTTCGGGTTTTAACTACCGCATTGTGATAAAAAAGTTATTTACACAATGTTCTAACCTTCTACTAAAAGATTTTGGTAAACAGAAATAATATTAATTGTATCCTTGTAGGCTGTCTACGACGTAGGCCGTCTACGCCGTAGAGGGTCTAGTCCAAATCTAATAGCATTTAGATTCATCATCATTCTCATTATTCATCCAGAACTTGTTCCTACGTTTTAAGTCTATGGAATAAAACACAGAACATCTCCTTGCACAATATAGCCTTGCAATGCCACATTTATGTTATGACTAAGGAAAGAGATATTCAAACTCATTCGTACTAAAATAACTGAAGACCTTACTCTCAAGGATATTAAAGGCAATTAAGCGTTCCTTGATTATTCACGAGTTATAATTGGACGCATTAGCTGCAGTGCTTCCGACAAGGTGTTGGAAATTAATTCCCCATTTCACGGGCAGTTTTCTATTGCACTTGGCAGCTAGTGAAGTCTAGTGCTCCTATTTTGGTCCCTGTATTTCTGCTACATTATTTTTAATTTTCACGCTGATTATGGACGATTTTTTTTTAGGTTTCTCCCATTTGACAACAGATATTTACTAGTTTTTGATATACGATACGGGTTTGGATCTTTGTAATATAACTGCCACCGCGACTCTTGAAGCTATAAACAATAAAAACCTATCTGTAATTACGTTGAAAATTTAAAATTTTTTGCTATTCTTTTTCTGTTTTAAACGAAAGGCTGATTTTTCTATTAAACCTTCAGGGATCGTTAAATTTTGTTGTTAGTATTCGTTCGCACATAAAATTTTATTATTTAAAGAGTGATATTCGTTAGGAATAGAAAATAGATATGAATTGAAACAAATACCAGTGGTATTGGTTGTTGGTATTGGAACGGAATAAATAAAAATTACAGCGACGAAATATTATAAATTAAATTTCTGTTTTCAAAAGAAGAATTAGATTGGTATCTGAAATTTTATTTTTAATTAAAGGTACCTACTATCTAAATGCATTTAATTGGATAAACGTTCCATCGGTCATACAGATCGAAATAATACAATTTAGTGGCAAAAACTGACTATTAAGTCAGCTGGTGATAAAGCACAACACAGATTGTCGGTGTTGCACAAGGACTCCGCCCTTTCTGCTTACCTCGCCGACAGACAATACATATTCTCCTCCATTCTCTGCTCATAGGAAGGAAGTGAATCATTTTTATTCGATTAGCATCCGAACTCGGCTCCACAAAGAGATCTAACACAATAGAACTGCTACTGTTACGTACAAGTTAACTTTTAAGAGTGATGACTCTGCAATCAATCAATGAAGGTATTTAATGGAAGACATGATCTTGTGTACGCTGTTGTAACTTATTGTGTAATCGTTCCCTGAAATGATGAACCTAATTTTGCACATAAAATCTTTTATGAATTGAAAACAGTCTGCTTTTACATACGACTTTTTGAAATGACAGCGACGATTTTAGCAGTCAATCAGTCATACCTATGTAGTTTTCCTGTTTAATGTAACAAGGTAACCGAAAAATCCTCTCGGCTTTTCCAGTTATAAATATATCTGATTGGTAAGATGGAGAGCAGTGGTGGCCCAGTGGTATAGGCCGCGACTTACAAGTTGTAGGTCGTGGGTTCGAGCCCAGGTAGGCGCTTTACTTTGTGTAAATTATTTCATCACCACTCTGCTCTCAAAACGGTGAAGGAAAACATCGTGAGGAAACCGGCATGTCCTAGAACCAAAAATTCGAAGACATGTGGCATCCACCAACCCGCACTGGGCCCGCGTGTTGGATTACGGCCCATTCCCTCTCACAGAGACAAGGCCTGTGTCCCAGCAGTGGGAACATTAATAGGCTGATGATGATGATGGTAAGATTCTATCGTCTTTTTTTTTCGAAATTGTTTTATTTTAGAAAACGCCAAAGTGAAAAAGAAATTCTACTTTTTATACTGTCAAAGTGTAACAGGGCAAAACGGAAACGAGTCCCCCTCACTCATAACATTGACTTAAATAGCGAGCAGAAAATCAATTGTATCTCGACATGCCCATCGTATTGTTGCGATGACCAAACTGATGCTTTTGTCTGCCGCCCCTGACACGCAAGCCAGGAGTTGGTAACATTGGAAGTGACACTATGGATTTGAACGATAACCATTGCTGCTTTTGTATAGAGAGTGTTCAACATTGAAGGTATAAAGTCAGTAATGGTTGTGGTAAAGTAAACTTTAGTTGGTATACGCGGTGGATTGATGGTCGTAGTGATGAGGTGGTCTGGAATTGTCGACTAATTACATGGTGCGCGGCGGGCGTTACGATTTGCGATAACAGTAAAAGTCCTATAATGGCCAGTAACACGGCTCGAGTCAACTATGTGGCACTTTCTTAATGGGCCAGCCGCGAGATTAATTGTGACGCCATTAATTTTGTCCCTATTTTATAGTTAAGTATAGAAAGGGTTTGTTTATTGCATTTTCAGATTGGTACAAAAGCCAGATAATCTTCTCAGATCACTCGGATTTCTCATGACCGGACAAGGCGTTTAAATTGAATACTCCTTCACATTAAAACGACCATTAAAACGGATCTAGAATAGATTCAAAAGGAATCACACCTGTGTGTACATGCCACACGTTATTATCAATAGAATCAATGACCACTTTTTACAAGCGACACTACAAGTGCGTCAAAAGTTCCGAACTACGTGAAGTCATTTCCGATTGTCCGTAATGAGCGATGAGCATGTACCGCTGACTTGTGGGTGGAAACATCCCCTTCGACAAACGACAATTCTTTGCGTCGATTGCGTAAAAAATCAGCGCTCTGCGTTTGTCGCACAAGACCGACAAGACGACGCGAATCGCATCCGCTCTTCCGACTTTTGTCGGCCTTCCTATTGTCATGTCCGATATTTTTGATAAAATTACGTCACACAATGCGACGGCCGCTGTATAGCTTGTTGTTCAATTGTTGTAAGCTCATTGAACGAATGATATATGTTCGGGGGTCTATACGATGCGAGGCGCTCCTTCCGATCTCATTTGGCTTGGTAATGTTATTGCACAATAGTGCTATGTTTACTGAACATTACTATCAATCAGAGATAGGAATAGAGGTTTAATTGTGATGCGTGTTGTAAAGTAGGAACTTTATTGGAGTTTAGGATTAACACGCATTTGAAAATGCTCCTCCTTTATGAACAGCTGTTATCTGTCTACAAGTAATGAATATCATTACATTATTTTCATACATTACAACAAAATGTCACAACATTTTTGTGAACCGTTCTCAGAGCAACCCTTTCGACAAGTCCACAGTACTTTGTCAGAATTAATAGCCCGTGAATGCGGCCCGGGGTTTACAGCACACTGCCACAACTTTTCTGATTTTCGGATTGTTTTACGCATTATTAACTCGGCAATCCAATTACGTAAATAATATTGAAGAGGATTTGTTTAGTTTGCATTTTTACGGAGAGAAAATATGTAAATCATGAATCAACCACGACAGGATAATTGGGGCTGGAATGCATTATTCAAAAGAAAGTTGAAAATAAGCTGCAGAAGACTCTACCTTTGAAAAGAGGGTAACCGATATTAAAAAGTAAATGGACAATTTAAGTCTCCTTTTAGTAAAACATTTGTGATGTAACAATGGGGAATCAATCTCCATGTGGCGAGGCACCGGGGTGCGATATAAAGCGATGAATACTAAAACAACTGGCAGTTAGTAGGGTGTGAAGGCGGGAATGATTAGGCAATATCCTGCGGAACCCTCGCCTCGCCGTCCGACCCCTGCCGCTACATCTTACTTAATGCGCCTCAGCTATTTTGATCGGACATCTGATTTCGGAAGGCTACAATATTGGCTTTCGATATCGAAGCTAATTTTATGGTTTAAGTTGATTATGTTTGTAGCGATGTATTATCAGATTATAGACCTATTTATAAAGTTGTAGATGGTTTTATTATTCATGTTTGCCATGCATGCTGACATGCTGGGACACAGGCCTCCTCTCTGTGAGACGGAACGTGCCGTAATCCACCACGCGGACCCAATGCGAGTTGGTGGATGTCACAGATATTCGAAATTTTGTTTCTAGGACATGCTGACAACTAGTAGCTAAAAGCTAGCTAGAATATTAAAATTAAGTCGATGAAAGAGCTATACAGGTAGATCAAAATTTGAGCCAAAGCGACTGCAGCCTTGCAGACATATGTACATATAATAGTATCGTTAGAAAGTAACACATGGGAATACTGAGAAGTCTAATGCACACAAGGAAATTACATTTATGTACAACAACATGCCATGTTTCAGGCAACTAAGTAAGATATGCCAAGTGTGCCTATCGTCCTACTTTAATAATATTTAAATGAAGAGAGCACGAGGCGTGGCTAAGCTCGAGACCGGAGCGTTTATTAAACGGATCCATCACACCAGCTTTGCGGTGTCACCCTTTATTCGCTTAATTAGACAGTCATTGTTGACGACACACAGACAGACACCTACTGTTTGATTTTATAATCAGATTGTTTCTGGATACATCTGTTGGTTAGCTGTGAAAATGTTTGGATCAATTACACGTTTGACTGATGTAATTGTATTTGTTACAAAGCTGAAAACTGGCACCCTTACTACTAAGTAGTGAGGGTGCCAGTTTTCCAGCTTTCAAGTTTAAATATGAACACAATTTATGTACCTAACCGTTTTGATATTAATATTTAAACTATTGCTTGATATGTTTAAAAACTCTTTACAATATGAGGTATAATTTAATTCCTTAAATGAAAGAGATTTTCATTACGAATGAATGTGTTACGCAATAATAAAATATGGCTGCCGGATATTATTATTATAGAATGGTGCATAATGTTTTTCATGCAATTTACTATTCCGGTAAACAAGTTGTTGATATTTGATGTTACATTACAACACTGGAGGGAGAAACAAAAATAAGATTAAAAATTTGCCGCGATTTTTCACTAATGCATATAATAATTTAGTTCTTCAAAACAATTGCACAAAACATTTTTGCATCCACTTTCATGTGTACTTTATTGCCAGTCACCGCAACTAATAACCCTCCCACTGTAACACATGCAGCTTTATTTTTATTTCGAAATTGTTTCTAGACTTCCAACTCTAACCTAGACTAGAATCATCTTTCCGTAGACGTAATAACCGTAGAAGGTTGGCGCAATTGCAATTGGCTTTTGCGCTACGTTTCGCAGATGCAATTCTAGAAACAGATATCCATTTGTATTCGCCTTTACCTTACTAATCGTTCTAGTTCTTGTCCATTGTGCATTTGATATTAGATAATACACTAACGAGCAATGAAAAAGTTCCAGTGACATAGCACCAAATTACTCCTAAACGGGAAAGGCTAGCTTAATGACGCCGTCTGCAATATTAGCGTACATTTAACAGCGCATCAGAATATTACCAACTAAAAACGTAAATATTGTGTTCAAATTTTAAATTAAATGTGAAAAAATTAAATTAAGGTGTTTGTCGGCATTTTGTGGGTGGAACTTTTTCATTGCTCGGCAGTTTATTATGGTTAGTTTGAAGAATCATCTCAAAATTGATTTGTATATTTCGAATTAGTTGAAATCTAAGAATATATAATTTGTATAAGTATACTAGCTTCTGCCAGCGGCTTCGCCCGCGTGAAAAGTATTTTCTTATCTCAAGGGAAAATTATAGCGGGATGAAAACTACTCTATTCTATCTCTCACAGAGAGGATAAGCCTGTGTCCCAGCAGTGGGTACATTAAAAAGGCTGATGTTGAATGATGATGATGAAAAGTAGACTATGTGCTATTGAAGGCTAGTCTAAATGCTAAATTTAATCCAGATCCGTACAGCCATTTTGGCGTGATTGAGTAACAAACATTTATCAATCGAAACAATCGTATTTATAATATTACTAGCTTCTGCTAGCGGCTTTGCCCGCGTGAATGTCGAAAATATCCCGAGAGAGGGAAAAGTATCCTATGTGCTATCCTGACTATAATCTATCTCTGTGCCAAATTTTATCGAGATCCGTTCAGCCATTTGAGCGTGAAGAGGTAACACACATACAAACACACACTTTCGCCTTTATAATATTAGTGTGATATATATAGTAAGATGTTCTTTTTTATATACTTATAAATTTGTTTTTTTCTATTTATCCTATCATTCAGTAGCACCTGCCTTGTTTTATCTCTACCCCACCCTAAGGTCGACTGGTAGAAAATGCCTTAAGCATTAAGTTCGCCTTTGTACTTCTGTATATTTTTTTTAATAAATAATTGTGTATATAAAATCATATGCTCGTATAACATTGAAGAAATCTTAACCCCGATGTGCCCCGATTAAGAATTTGAAAAATTATTATCAAAGTCTGCTTTAACCGGAAAATCTGACAAACTTCGTCATTAAATTGGGTTTGACAGAACTCTTAATTGATTCTAGTCCTCTACCAAGCTTTGTTATGAAATAAAGAAAAGAAGGAAAGAAAATGTCCAATCTTGTTCAGTAAGTCCATCAAACGCTTAACGATTGTGTTCAGAACGCGTCATTAACATCGGCGGCGACATCCCACACCTCATAATGTCAGTTTGATTACAACGCGACTTGATTAAATCTTCGCCGTCTTCACCTCGCCAATCAGCTGTTGATATAAATTAAGCTTTAAATGCTTGCACTATGGTTCCTAATTGAATGGGATGAGAGAGCTATGATAATTGCTAACAACCTGGCTATGTGCTTCATGACTTGCAGGGTCTATAAAAGTCAGAAAGTCTCTAAAAATCCCAAACTACACGACTCTTATCTCTAAACTAGAAGAAATATATTTATTTTATCAAACTCCTACAAAATTCAAATCAGGAAATTAAAATTTCAGCGATTAATATTTCTGAAAAGGGGAAACCCCGTACTTTCGTTTTATCAATGTATCTACGTAACATGACGTCTTATTCAAAGGTTGTCTCACAATCTTTCGAGTACCGACAAACACTCTATTCTCACACGAATTTCCACCAAACGGAGAGCAAGTTAAACTATTCAAATAACATCTCCTCACGACTAAATCCTCATGGGGCGTAAATAAACGGCTCGTTTTTAATAAAGTTAACACATAGTTCAGAGCAGACATCGGAGAGCGATAGACATGGCCGGGGCTCGGATTAGTTGTAAATCCGCGCATGGGCTTGCATACTACGAGGGTGCTAAAGCTCACTCACGCTGCTGCGCAAGTCATAAGCGAAGGCGAGGTTGAAACAAAATAGATAGATTTTTTTTTAAATACGTTGCACCACACTAGGAATTTCTTCCTGTATCGTGGGTGCGTTTACAAACATATAAACTTACATACACAAACACCCAGAGCCGGAACAACTATCTGTAGGTCATGCAAATATTTGTTCCGTGCGGGAATCGAACCCGCGACACGCAGCGCAGCATTCAATTGCTCAACCACTGCGCCAACCGTGCGCCCAAGTTGCCCAGTTGATAGAGCCAAATGCTTTACGAATGAATCATTTTATGAATCGATTCTATAATAAATTATAAGAAACATACATACGACGTCGGTAGATAGAAAATAGAATAATCCTTAAACAATGTGACTTTTTCAATTCATATGTATTTTCTAATTTAACCTTTGTAGAAATCTTAGACATCGCTGACTATGGTGAAGGAAAACATGGTATACTATGCCCAATCACAGTTTTATTATTAGGATTAATAAAGCTCATTCTCAAATAAATTAGTTGGAAATAATCAAAACGTCTGATTGTCTATACTTCTTATGTTATTATGTCTAAGTATTAAACTGCCGAGCAATGAAAAAGTTCCACCCACAAAATGCCGACAAACACCTTAATTTAATTTTTGAACATTTAATTTAAAATTTGAACACACTATTTACGTTTTTAGTTGGTAATATTCTGATGCGCTGTTAAATGTACTCCAATATTGCTGACGGCGTCATTAAGCTAGCCTTTCCCGTTTAGGAATAATTTGGTGCTATGTAACTGGAACTTTTTCATTGCTCGGTAGTGTATTATTTAAGATTTATTGTTCACTGACAACCCTCAACTCCTCTCCTCTCGTTCAGTCCATCCAAAGGTTGTCTGTAAGAGATTTCCTTGTGCGATAAGACCGACCATTGTACACTTGCTTTTATGATTGTTTGTCCTGTATATATATTTTTGTGGTGTACAATAAAGAATATAATTAATAAATACTTCCTAATTGTACACAGTAACTAGAGTGAGGACCAAAAAACTGAACAGATTACACACACACAAGGGCGCCTGGATTTTTGGAGAAATGAACAGGGAATGTGGGATTGTTACCTCACTAAAACCACTACGCTGATCACCACCAGAACCTAGAAGGGTTTGGTCCATGAAGCCTGATCCTCCGCGACCTTCTATATCTTGCACCAAACACAAAATGTAACAACACAACAATCAAATGTACTGGCGGTTTTAATATTGTTGCCGATTTATAAGGATAAGTCACACGAGTAAATATTAAATTTGTTAGCGATACGCCGAGATTAAGTGGGAGGGCCTGCTCTTGGAGAGGGAGTCACGGTCATTTGTTATTGTTAAATACTTATTAATAATGATATACTAATATTTACTGTAATGATTATAAAAACATACGAAATATTCGAGCAATAGTGGCGGGTTTTCTTTTTAACCTTTGTAGAAATTGGTACATTCACATCACATCATCAGCCTATTAATGTTCCCACTGCTGGGACACAGGCCTCCTCTCTGTGAGAGGGAATGGGCCGTAATCCACCACGCGGGCCCAGTGCGGCTTGGCGGATGTCACATGTCTTCGAATTTTTGGTTCTAGGACATGCCGGTTTCCTCACGATGTTTTCCTTCACCGTTTTGAGAGCAGTGGTGATGAAATAATTTACGCAAAGTAAAGTGCCTTGTAAACTTGTAAGTCGCGGCCGATACCATTGGGCCACCACTGCTCTCTGAAATTGGTACATTAGTGACCTCCATTATGAAAACTATTACTTCTACTTATATTCCACTTCAAACCTCTATTTTCTGAAAGACATTAAATTTTTTGTATATATTTCTGCGCCAATCTTTCAACTTTGTTTTGAAAGTTCCCTGTTTTAATTTTTTTTCTTCACTTCGCCCACGGAATTCAACAGCAGCTGGAAAAGCCCAAAACAGCATATTAAAAAAAACTGATAGAGGTATACGGATTCGTATAAAGATTACATACCTATCTAAATATACAGCTCAAGTTCCATAAATAACCACAGACATATTTCGGGAGTTTCGTTCTCAACGTCGGAATCACCTGTTATTTATATTTAACGCGTTTCGAAACTCTGTCATGGTCTTTTTGCGTTCATGCTGTGTCCGAGACGCTAATCGCATTCTAGCCGGCCAAAGCTTCTACTATCAGTTTTCACTGCATGCCATTTGAATACATATCAACATTAGAATAAGAATAAGAATCTGTATTTGTAAACATAGGTTATTACACGGTGTAAGAGATGTTACAATACTAGTTAGATTCTCTATGTTTTGCCGTGAAGCGTATAAATATTATCAAATTTAAATTCATTGATTTATTAACAATTTATCAGCAAGTGTTCCATGAAGTAATTTTCAATTATAAGAAGAGCAGGGGGGTGACCATAAGCTCTTATAAGGTTATTTTGAGTGTGCGTAAGGGACAGATGTATACAATACAAGTCATGTGTCCCTTACAAACACTCAAAATAACCTTACTTTAAGAGCTTATGGTGACCATGGACTTTTAGAGTACATTACATACATTATAATTTAAAAAAAAAAATAATGCAAATATAAATTGTCAATTAATATAAAAATAATAAATATAAAAAAATAGAAATCAAATAATGAATTATCAATTAATTAAAACAAAGAATAATATAATTAAAGATAAGATGTCAAGTAATAATGAATAAGTATTATCATTAGGTACACAACTATGCCAATATTAGAGATACTTTGCCAAAGTACATCATTATTTATTTAACGAGACTTTAGGCTGACTATAATGTAAGATCTAGGAAAATCCTGACGCTATATTCCATTGTTGGTTTTAACCACAGATCATATAATACTACAGTAGTTTTACCTCAATACAAGAGCATTTGAGCATACCCGTATCTTGAGCAGGATGGTAAACCCATTTTATTTATTACCTACATCACTAGTTAGCAACAGATAACTTATGTGTAAATCACGTCTATCTCGGCACAGCAGTTTTCTTTTTACCCGACTGCCGAAGGAGGGTAATGTGTTTATCAGTCTATGTATGTATGTATGTTTGTTCCTATGTGGCGTTCTAGAGACCAAACGCGTTGGCCGATTTTGATGATTCTTACGTCAATCGATTCGTCTTAACCCTGCGAGTGTCACTGGCTACATTAAAATTGGAAAAAGAAAAATTTTGGGCGGCATATTGTGGGGCCCCAATTTTTTTTTTTCTTCCATACCCATCGTGTGGGGTTTTGATACCCCACACGATAAAGGGTTGTAAGAGGTGATTACAAAAATATAAAACACTTCTATGTTTAAATGTACCTAATTATAATAAAAAAGTAACTAAAAAGTTGTAAATAAACATGTTTTGGTCAGCCAGCTGGCGCATACGTATCCTCCAGTCGGAGGATCACAGCATGATTTTCTTCTTGTTTAAGTCTTTTTAGTTCGCTTTTTAAGCAGTCGGGTTTCTTGTTATTTTTAAATATTTTTTTTAGCATAAGTTTCAGGGTTAGTACTTATTTATTGGCTAATTTTACTTTGTGTAAATTATTTAATCACCACTGCTGTAAAAACGTTGAAGGAAAACATCGTGAGGAAACCGGCACGTACTAGAACCAAAAATTCTGAGACATGTGACATCCACAAATCCGCACAGGACCCGCGTGGTGGATTAAGGACCGTTCCCTCACTTACTGAGAGGAGGCTCATCCCAGCAGTGGGAACATTAAAGGGCTGTTGATGATGATGATTGGCTAATTATTATATTTATAGTAGTTACTATTTACATATTGACTTTCCCACTTTTTCGTGAACAATCGTAATTTCAGCTTAGCAACACATTGATGAGTGCTCCAGCAGTTTAGATTCAAAATTCAGGGTTCCGTACCTAGAGGGTAAAAACGGGACCATAGGACCGGATAGCTAGACAGATGAAATTTTCACAGATAATGTATTCTGCTGCCGCTATAACAACAAATTCTAAAAACAGATTAAAATAAATATTTAAGTGGGGCTCCCATAGAACAAACGTGATTTTTTTGCCGTTTTTGCGATAATGGTACGGAACCCTTCGTGCGCGATTCTGACTCGCACTTGGCCGGGTTTTAAGAATATAAAGCTAAAAGGATCATCAGTAAATGGAATACTTACCTACCTACTGTTAACAGAACAGTTTAAACTATGTTCAAACACGAACAAAACCATGCCAAATCGTGTTGCAATCAACAATGAGCAATGGGAGAACCATTAGATAATTTATTGCAGTGCAATATCCAACACCATCTATAATGATTAGTGTTAGCGCCCTTCTGTCTCGCAGTGACGACTCCAAGTTCAAATAACATTAGGTCAGACAACTGTAACTGGTACATTTTATTGGACTGATTTAACTGTTCACACCTCTATAAATGTCAATGTCAATCGGGATTCTTGATTAAATATAGAATGTTAGTTGATTTTTGCTGTTAGTTCAATCGAGGTCCTTCATTATTGAAAGAAACTCCTATCCTGCCCTCTATACCCCAAAATATGCAGTGAACTATGTGCTGACACTAATGATGTGACCGTGGAAGTGGTGAAGAAGAAGAAGACTGAATCAGATCGATATCTGCAAGAGGAAGTCTATAACCAGGTCTTTAGGTACTTACATACTTAGCCGCTAACATTACTCTACGGTTCGGCGAAGTCGTCTAGGCTGATGGTACTGGTACTTATCTATTAATTCTGTTAAAGCTGCGTATGCTTTTGCAAAATCATCAACTGAATGAAAATTTTCAAATAAGATGTGTTTTTGGGCAAACTTTTCCACACAACATCTAGTTTCAAAACTTCGTACTGTAGTAGATACCTACTTGGTGTCTTAAAAATATCAACTGTCAGTGTATCACAAGACTTTTTTAATATAACGAGCCAATAACTAGGTGCGAGCATAATGTTAGCAACAATGGAAATAAGTTGCGTCAGGAGACTTCCTCGTAAGCACGCGGGTACATGGGGAGGTACATAAATCTTCACATATTGCAGGCTCCGAGTATCAGACTGTAAGAGAAACAGCCAACCCTTGGACCGCTCGTTATTGAGCTCTCACTCCCAGTATTCCTGTCCTTTTCACACGAAGTGCGAAATCCTATACCGTTGATATCTGCTGTCTCCCTCCAATTTCAATTTACTCGAGACGGATTTTCAGAGCTTCATAAGATCGCCTGATGTAGCATATGTTACAAAAGAGGATAATAATTTTCTTTTCTTTTTCCCTGAAATTAAAAATTGTTTCTAAGACAAGCATGCCCCAGAACGGGAAGCAAAATATCTGAAGCAGATAGAGACGAAAAGCGATTAATCCCAAATCCTATTACACACTGCTTCAGACTTGCCCTTGCCTGTCAAGATTTAAAGATGGCCACGCATTTTTCATGTTTTGCTTTAGTAGTCTCTAAATTGACTGACGTACGTAAGAATAGAATAGAATTGAATATACTTTATTGCACACCATAAAAGTTACTCATCTATTTTATAAGAAAAATTTAATAAAATAAGATAAAATTTAACATGATTTAATTTGTGTACTCGGTGTGATCTAAATATTTAGGTTTGATTAAAACCGCTGATCGAACATCGAATCGTATCTCTAAATTACGTCAAATGTAGGTAATCTAAAATAATTCCCCAACACAAAAAGTTTGCCCTCATTTCACCCATATTGCCTGTTGTTCATGCCAATCACACCAGATAACATCCCGGCCTCAATTATTTAACTATGTCACCAACAAACCCAGAGTTTAATCAAAAGAAAAACTAATTTTTTTTGAACTCTTTCCACTCTCTAAAATTTACAATATTATTCTAATGTCTAGACGCTGGCTTATTTAAGATTATTTTTTAGTTCTCTGAGTCTTTGCATATACTATGCTTGCGTCGCTACGTTAGGTAGCTAATAGAGACGACAATCTTTTGTTCTTGTTAGAGAGTAAGTGCCTATATAGGAGTTTCCGTCTCGCTCCCACACAATGGCGGCACATAAATCCACTGAATTTGGAAGCACCATAACGAAGGAAAATCCTCAAATGCTTTTAGTATAGTGCTTTTCTTATAACGCATAAAATTAGGATGTAAGTAAAAGCAATCTTGAGATTAGCAATATTGTAGGAGTTTTATTTCTTGATATTCTGGTTTATTGTTATGTTATAATATTAGGTATTCTACTTTCCTAAAGAAATATCGAGCAGAACTAATGTCAAAGCCAATGTAATTTTTAGAGGTGATAAAATTAAACTTTTCTTTTTCAGAGATGAAAGTGCCACCAGATTCGGCTTAGGTCTAAATATTTGTAGAGGTCTAGTAAATGATCAAGGGCAACAGATAAATACAGATTTTTTAAACTTGGAACTTTAGAAACAAGCTATAAAACTTATCTCTACGCACGTGTTCCAGAAACCTTTTGATGACACTCTGGCACACGAGTCCTATTTTTTCAATCGTCCATATATAACCACAAGATATCAAAAGAACGCATAAATTGGGTACTATTGACAATATAACAACAAAGCCCAGGGTTTTTCATTCAATCGAAACGAGCCTTCTTCTGAGGGCGGGGAAGTCATTGCGCAGGAGTAGGTGTGATCTCCTATGACCGTTGCCGCGAGGTTCCAGGATTAATGGAACATATTATTAGATGTTGTCGAAGGGGATTGAAATAAATTCTTAGTTTAATTACCTACAGTTTTTCTTATAAATTATAGCAATGACTCGAGCTTATAGAAACTTGAAAGCTCTTGGGACTTATAGCAAATAAAATATGACTTACATAAATTTTTCATGTTTATTTATATGGCAAAAAATACAAAACAAGGTCCTCTTATGGCAATTTAACAGATAAAAAATCGAAGACGATTGCTTGAAATTATAAGTAAAAATCCAATAATTATTTGGAACACAACGTTTTAAATCGACTCTTATAGGCTACGCCCAGGGTTTTTCATTCAATCGAAGCGAGCCTTCTTCTGAGGGCGGGGAAGTCATTGCGCAGGAGTGGGTGTGATCTCCTATGACCGTTGCCGCGAGGTTCCAGGATTAATGGAACATATTATTAGATGTTGTCGAAGGGGATTGAAGTAAATTCTTAGTTTAATTACCTACAGTTTTTCGACTCTTTTTTTTATTTAACGTCCGTACGTAGCTTTAAAGATCCACAAACATTGAAACAGAAGTCTTGCAACAGAAACTTTATTGTTTTAATTTTATAAGAACAAATATGATGCTCACATAAAAGCTCTTGTATTTGAGAAGAAGATCTAGTTAAGTGATACACTATTAAAGAGTGAAATATATAAGCTAGTAGAAGCTGCTGGCAGTTTTGCATTTTACTAGAGCATAATGCAGGCAGGCTATAAGAGTCGATTTAAAACGTTGTGTTCCAAATAATTATTGAATTTTTACTTCTTGTCTTCGATTGTTTATCTGTTAAATTGCCATAAGAAGACCTTGCTTTGTATTTTTTGCCATATAAATAAACATGAAAAATTAATGTAAGTACTGTCATATTTTATTTGCTCTAAGTCCCAAGAGCTTTCAAGTTTCTATAAGCTCGAGTCATTGCTATAATTTATAAAGTAAGTGTTACTACGTCGAAGGTATGAGCGTACGCACCGAGTGTGCGGTCGCCATTCAAGATCATCTCTCATTGTCCCTTTGTCCGTCTGTCAGAGCCGACCCAAACATGTATTCTCTCAGGCGTTAGAAAAAATCAATGTTTACCTTTATAGTGGAGCACATATTTTTATACAAAGTATGGTCCATAATGAGGAGTTTACAGAATAACGCCTGTCTACAATAGACAAATGTGGGCAGGAATTAAAGGTGCCGTGATCAATGGACGCGACTTTGGACGCATGTATGGAAGTTAGAAAGTCCTACACTTTTATATCTCACAACTTTGTTAGTTTTATATATAGCAAGTTCGCAACTTAGGTTTAAGCACAGTATAGTTTAACCTGACTTTCGGATATGCAATTAAATTGCTGATACCTAATGAATATTTCAAATCAATATTTAAGGATTATATCGTTTATTCGTAGAGGCCTCTGCAAACGAATCGTCCAACATTTTGTTAGTGAAGCGTACAAATCAAATGGGCACATTAAATATAATTTGACCGTCAAAAATCTGGAACAATGTTATAAAATAAGGTCGAAGAAATGTTGGCACGCATCCGCCGTCGTTGAGTCCATGAATACGTAACTAACAGAAACAGTTCCCGCCATTGAACGGTCAATTATAAACAAATGATGTTTTACGAACAAAATATTTTGTGCCAAAGTTTGATAAAAATAACAAGCAACTTGTCTGGGAAATATTCCATTGTATGACTGAACAAATTGAAATGTAAGAAAATATTTGACTGAGTCAATTTTGTTCGTACTTCTATTTTTACCGACTTCAAAAAAAGGAGGTGGTTTCGGAAGTCGGTGTTGATAAACGATAAAAACAAGAGGAACTATGGTACCAAAGACACCGACTTCCGAAACGAAAGTTATTTTTGCACTGTTTAGTGTTTTCTTTTTCTTTAGAAGTCAGTTAATTTTTTGTGAAAAAGTTTTTACTAACCTTTTGCCTATTGAGCTTTTTCAGCATCAATCTAATTTTAATCTGCTATGGACTGCGTGTTATAATTTAGAAACCAATATGTTAAATATCCTATATGTGTATCAAAACTCTCCTTAACTTCATTAAAATAATGAACATTTCTCTATGATCATTTTAAAACATAAACTAATACAGGCAGTACTTTCTCGCAGCCATACATCGCTGCAATTGGCTACTCGACGGCCACACTATGGGTGGTCGAGGAACTCATTCATTGATCAGCTTTGTGCGCAGGATCAGTGTAAACAGACCACCGCAGATACTGCGGACACCGCCGGACACTTCCGGACGGATGTTCCACGAAACTAATTGTGGCAAACCGCTATAGTTGTGTGAAGAAAGCTTTATAATTGCAAATCAAATAAATAAAAGGTTTAATAAGAAAAAAATGAACTGGAGGGATTGACTGCAAAATCCCTGTAGTAGTTAGTAGAAATCATTTCAGTGAGTACTGAAGTTATATCATACTTTAGTTAAAACATCTACATAGTTGCCAACAGGGTTTAGGCGTAGAATTAGGGCTTCAATATTTTTTTGACACATTTTGTGAGAGAAATCTGTCAAAATCACATCATCAGACCTCTGAAACAGTTGTAAAATAAGGAAATTGAGTGAGAGAATGGAATTGCAAGAAAAGAGTGTCTGTATTTGGGGTAGACCTATGCCCAACAATGGGACATTCAAGGCTAATTAAAGAAAAAAAAGGACAAAATGCGCCAAACGCGTCTGAATAGGATTTCTGTGTTGAGTAAAATGCCAGTAATCAAATAAATTAGTCTATCTAACAGAAGTTTTCTTCCACGCTATGAAGAACTTAAAGCCTACCTTAGAATAGCTGCAGCCTAAGCAAGGAAATTTTGTAAACCAACAGGTTTACGAAATAAATAAATTATTATGAAATAAATTTTTCGATGATCTGTATTCGGAACGATACGAATGATTCAAATTATCTGTATTCATAATGTTTCATAAGAAGTCTACAAAAAACGATTTAAACACTAACTGCCGAAACGAAAGTATAATTTTTTCACTTTTTAGTGTTCGGATTTGGAAGTCTGTTTATTTATTTGAGGAAAAGTATTTTCTTTAAAGAGCTAAATAATTTTCGGTTTCCTATATTCAGTAGTGATGGCGAGCACGCGGTATTTTTGCTAGTTTAGTTGCGAGATTTTTCGGTTGCACATTACCCGCGGTGTTGGATTGACAATCATCTCAATTGGAGTACCCAAGAAATCAGTAAGCGGTGTAATGTGTTATGTGGTGCTGATAACACAGGGGGACATCAACCACAACGCACAAATTGGGTTAATTACAGAAAGTAGGAAAAAAGAACCCGACTCTGACTCACGCACAGAGGGTTCCGTATAAACAGCTACATTCACCGAAAAATCTTCTTTTTTAAATTATCAGTTAAGAAATGACCAGTACGTCAGTTATAGGCTGCAAGTCCTAAGTCAACTTTCAAAATACGCGACATGGTTCTAGGTGCTGTCTTCATCTCCCGAGATAAAATCTTTTGCTTTCGGACAGGATTTCTTCGAATTCTTTTCCTTACTGCTTTTACCACCTTTTTCGTACGAACACTACGTGGACAGCCAGATCTTTTTATGTTACAAACAGAAGAGGTCTCATTGTACCTATTGATAGCCCGGTAAACAAACATTTGATTAATACCAAGCGTATGGAGAGTTTTAAAAATTGCATTTGGCTCCATACCTACTTTGTGTATTGCAATCACAGCGATTCGGTTCTCTTTATCCCCCCACTCCAATATTGTACAATTTATTGGCGCCAAAATAAGAAAACACAATGAAAAATCTTTTAAAATTGACAGATTTCAAATTCAAATGTAATATTTTGTTTATTTTTAATTCTAACAATATTTATGGCCAGACTAAGTATATGCTACTGCCGTGATTTTTTTTGACACTTGATTATAACAAAAAAATTCCATTTAAAGCTTAATTTTACGCAAACGGGATCCCTGAATCGAAAAATTATTTTGACAGACCCGTAATATTTTTTAATGGTCTATCCAACGAAAATACCCCAAGCCGAGAAAGACGATAGACGAGAAAAAAAAATCACATCTTTACGTGTACCATAAAAAAAAACTTTGTTTTATTATACCACTTTGTCGGCGTGATTAATATTTATATCCATGCCAAATTATAGCTTTCTAGTACTAAGAGTCTCTGAGCTAAACTGCGGACGGACAAGGCGAAACTATATGGGTACCAAAAAACTGCAACTTGCATGTAGGCATTTTCTAGTTTAATATATGTTTTTAGGCTGACATGGTCACAATCATTAGAATTAATATTTGTTTCGGGATATTTACCATGTATATTTTGATCCCGAAACAAATATTAATTCTAATTATTTTCTAGTTTTTTTCTAGAACACAGTATGTGTAGGCACAGTCAAACGAATTTCACTGTGAAAGGACTTAATATATTGAAACTCGGTACTACGCATGGCCATGAAAATGTCAAGGCCAATCGTCTATACTGCAGTAGTTTAAGTCTAAATACCAGAATAAATATGGCTTGAATGTTCCTTCATTGCCTTTCCTTTTGCAGAAATAGGAACATAAGCCAGATGCACAAAATATTGTTCTCATTCTTTTAATTTGCACACTTTCTAAACTGTAGAAGGAAATTAGGTAGAACCTTGCCTGTCCCTCAAGGCGTTGTGTCATCAGCAAACAATTACAAGATAATTACAAATTCTAAACAAAAACACGCAAACCCACATCTGTTGCCCAAACTACAATTGATTTCTTCTCGCCCATCCCAAACACATGGCGCTTTGTTCGTAACAAGCTCCGAAACAATCAAGAAAGGGAAACAAACAAGTGCTGGACTTGTCACTTCATAAACTTTTGTGTTAAGTTAACTGTCCACTCGTGGGAACCCCGCCTTACCAGCGTTCGCATCCGGATCTGTACCTGACTTAAGTTTTTGCAGGATCCTCATAAAACACTCGTCTCTAAATGGGTGTCCATTCATACAAATCTATTCAATACTCCTATAGATTGCCTTAAGTGTCGGTCTCTCTGAATGCTTAGAGATGAGGAGTTACTCTTCCTCAACGACTGTCAGTTGTTGAGAATACTTGTGTGTTCTTAAAACAAATGGCCCAAGTTTCATTGGCGACATTAGATAAGCTTCATTGGAGTTTATAAAGTCGAATTGGCGTGGTATTTTGCATCGACTACTACTCTTGTTATATTTTCTTTGTAATGGTATATATGGAAATATAGTTTATAGTTAGATATCTTTTAAGATTCAAGGCTAAGGCAAAGCCGTTAAATAGAGGTTGTTAAGTTAATTGCTTCGAAAAAGTTAGCAATATGGACAAACAAAAAAACAAGCGAAAGGATTTCAAAAACTCATTCATAAAATTTTCTACCTGAGAATCCGTTGCTTGTAGTACGTGCAGTTGTAAATTTTTATGAATGAACACCATCCATGAATGAAGGTGATCAGATATGTGGAGGCTTCCGCCTTTTCAATGCAGCGGATTGAAATCAATTTCATGGTCCCGCACCGTTGCATAAAACTAAGTTCCTACACAAACAGACACCGTGACAACACCGCAGTTTTGCGTGCGATTTACACGAAATAACGAATTGTATGAATGAACGCCTCCGGAGAATAAGCTCAATCGAAACATGGCCGCGATCAGAGACTCCATTTAACCGAATAAAATGTCATTCGATATTATTGTACGAATATTATTTTTATTGTTGTTGTACTCTGCGTGTAATGTGGCCATTTAATTTCAATTGTAAATGTGACACTTTGGGGTAAATGCTGAATATTCGAAGCTTATTCTGCTAAACTGTTGCGAATCATACCTACATGGTTCTACATAATACAGAATCGTACAATAGGTAGCACTATATACCTGTAATCAAAGTATACCTTTAATCAATTACCAATAATTGCGATAAATGTTATCAAACAATACAAATAGATAGATATTAAATTAATGTTATCATTATTGTTTATTTTATCTTTATGTATTGTAAAAATGAGTGCTTCATATTAAAGATAAAATCAGTATTTCTTATCGACAACTCCTTGAACAATAGCTTTGATATATATCTAGTATAGCCTATGTAACATCCTCCTATAAAATAATAGGTATTAGGAATTTAAATGATAGAGCCTATTTATTTATTAGAATGTTCTAACTTATTTTTAGTTTTATTTTAGTCTAGATATTTTTCATTTTCACTATTCACTAAATATTTATCCACGTAACCTGCCTGCCTCTTCATTTTTTGTGTACCGACGGCGACACACTGTCTGGCGTAGAGTCCTGTCCCATTATAGTAGCACATAAATATTCTCACTTCATTTTTGCCATTACAAATCCTTTTAAAGGCGCGATACAGTGACGTGGGTCTCCTTTCCGGTTGTCAAATAAAGGAACCAATTATTAGAATTGCCAACGCGTAGCCATCCTCTCAAAAGGCCCTCCAATAGAGCTTCCGAATTTCAAAGAAACGCGCCTAAAAGGATAAGGGATTAGCGTAATTTAGATTATTCAATGGAATAAAAGCTGAATTCGAGGTGATAATCAAAGACGCCCAAGTGTGACGCATGCTTTATACGGCTAAAAAACTGCGACGAAAACTTTGAAACATAATCGGAAATATAAATTAGCTCGTGTTTTTCTTCGCGAACAGATAATGTATAAAAAACCGGCCAAGTGCGAGTCGGACTCGCACACGAAGGGTTCCGTACCATTATCGCAAAACACTGCATAAAAATCACGTTTGTTGTATGGGAGCCCCTCTCAATTTATTTTATTTTAATTAATTAATTATTATTTTTTTAAGTCAATATTACACTAAACATTCTGTGAATATTTCAGGCGTCTACCTGTTGCCGTTATTAATATCGAGCAAAAAACGGCAAAAATATCACGTTTGTTGTATGGGAGCCCACCTTTAATATTTACTTTATACTGTTTTTAGTATTTGTTGTTATAGCGGCAACAGAAATACATCATCTGTGAAAATTTCAACTGTCTAGCTATCACGGTTCATGAGATACAGCCTGGAGACAGACGGACAGACAGACAGACAGACAGACAGACAGACAGACAAACAGACAGACAGACAGACGGATCGCGAAGTCTTAGTAATAGGGTCCCGTTTTTACCCTTTGGGTACGGAACCCTAAAAAGAAACTTTTTATGTAGTTCCCGCCGTTGTTACGAAGTCCAACGTTGCCTTTGTCAGAGGACGGCGGAGTCTCGGAGACCCCCCGCGGCAATCTAACTCCCCCCTTCCAGTTGGTCAATCTAAAAGTTTAAACGTTTTATTTGTTTCTTAACGTGGGGATCTGCCAGACGTAACAAATTACAAGCTACAACAAGCATTTAACTACTTCTAAGTACTTTGTTTATTTTTATAGATGATCATTAGCGTGAGATGGGCGTTGAAACTTATTTGTATTCAAATACGGTTCCGGATGTATCGTTAAAAATATTGTTATGAAGTTATGAAGATTGTAGGCCAAATTTAGAGGAGACAGTTTATAAGCTGTCAAAGATTCATACTAAACAAATGAGAGGGTTATGATGAGTTATATCTACTACTCTATTCAAATAGTCAATATTAAATTACTCTTTTAAGGCGCCGATTCCCTTGAGTAGCTGATTTTATAATGAGAATCACGTCTAAACGGCTAGTCATAATTTTTTGGTAAAAATATATATTACATTAGACCATTTTCTTAATAATTTGATCTAAGAAAATTTTGAGATTTATAACATAGTGCAATTAATTTGTAAAGTTAGGTCTAAAACGGACAAAAACACGACAATCGCGCCAAAACGCTGGGTCTATTTTAATGAAATCGACTGATGTCGATTGTCTCAAAGACAATTTAATTATCTACATTTTGATCTGAGCCTTTTTTTTTAAAGTCACAGAATAATAAGAAAAGTACAAAATCTACAAAATTTTGTGTCGCGCGTGTGTCAACTGAGTGCGCGTTTTGTTCCCTCAAGCTCGTTGGCGTTAGTCGTAGTCTTAAGCAATAATTGACACATTTTACTTGCCCTTAACTGACTAACGCAGTTTGCAATTACACTGCAGCAAATTAGATAAGATTAGCGAACAGCGATATGGCTATAGACTATAGGAAAAATGCAACGTGCCATAAACAGGATGAGTTTTAATTCATTATTAATGTTTTAGGGAATTAATGTGCATTACTTGTGAATGTAAATACTTATAGTATGGGACCAAACTTGATATCAAGATAAAATAAAAGGTTATCCCCTACGTATTGTGGAAAAAAGCGAGCTTAAAGTGAGGTGTGAACAGCTGATAAATTTTTCGCGATGCCTGGTTTAGTTCCAATGTTCGTTTCTTTATATTCATAAATAGGAACTTTTACCCCCTGAAAGATTGTCAATAAATTAAAAGTCACCCTGTATACCTAAAGGTACACATTTTAATTAGCTATCTATGACAGGTTATCTAGGTACGTAAGTACATGTTATTGTAGCGCACATAGATAATGCATATTTCCAATGCCGACTAGATACGTGCAGTGATATGCAATGCCTATTTTTATCGGCGTTCAAGGAAATGTAACGAATGATCCTATATCTAGTAATTTCTAGTTATCAAGGCTGTCTGGTATGTGTCACAGCGTTTTCTAGAAACTGAAGTACTTAGCTAAATTCGCTAAATACCTTCATAAAATAATGTTCATAGATTTACTGATTTACGTACGCCTGTATTACATCTGAAAAACTTGAAAAAGCTTAAGGGCCGATTTCAGAATCAAACATATTTTAACGCCAAAGTTTGAACGGTTATCAGGCTGAAGTAGAGTTTTACAAATACCTACTCTCCGGGTTCTTAGTTCAGAAATCGGGGTTAAGAAGTGATAAAATAGAGCAATAAAAGTTCTGTTGCAGCTTTGCTTCTCTTTTGCATAAAGATGATTTTATTTTTACAAAATTATCTATTTATTTAATATTCAGTTATTATACAGTAATTTAGTACCTACATGAAGGATAAGGGAGCAGCCAAAGTACCATTCACACTACACACTACATATACTTTCAAATGACTTTTATACATTTATGTTTAACAGAAAAACAAATAAAGCCATATTGTTCGCTGGACCAAAAGTGCACCGAATTGAATTAAATCTAAAGCTTAACTTCGTATTTACTTTCCCCGCGTATCTAAAACATCTCTCAACTGCCACATCCTTTCACAAAGCAGCGCTCCTCATATTCCCTAACCAGCTCTCATCATTGAGCCATCAGCTGGGCTCGGGTGCCCTGATAACGATAATTAATCATGGGCCACCAGACCGATGACCATTAGCAAGCTGCTGAGTCACCCCGACCCGGCGGTGGTCGAAGGACGGCCGATGGACCAGATACGACTATTAAAACACGTTATGTTTCTGTGCACTTGTTAAATACTCTTTAGGGCTAGTGTCCGTTTCTAAAGCGTAAGGACTGTTAAATTCTCTTTAACAGGGAGTTCCCAGCGTTTCAATATTGAAACAAATGTGTTTGAATTTGTTAATGTCTTAAATGGAACTCTTGTTGGATGAAATGCTTTAGATCTTGCTACGAAACGATAAAATGCTTGGGTGGGTATACGTTTGAGTCTTCGTCAATCACCGTTTCTTTATTGTATTTGTTGATCGAATGGTTTATTTGTATTGCCCAGCATTCAACGTAACAGAAGTTTGGCCAAATTGAGTCATTTCAGCTGCTGGTAACTTGACAGTTTTTGCAACGACGCGTGTGTCCACACTTAGGTGGCCAATTGGTCGTTCTAAAAGCCGTTTATTGCTGAAAGCTGTGGTTGGTATTGGTAACAAGTAATGTATCTGTTAGCAATTAATTGGCGATCTTTGACAGCTCATTCACAACAAACAGCGGGGGCTATATTGTGGCGACGTCCGGATATGTCCACATTGACGGCTCAATTCCGCACTTCCGTACGCGTGCGACGCACTAAAAGTATTGTACTAAGAAATATTAGTCATTTTGTTAAGTTACAGTAGTGGTTTGAGTCACACAATTTATTGCTAGTAATATGGTTACGTTATAAGGTGACCATCATAAAAGGGAACGAAAATCAATGGAATAATAATTTTGAATCACCTGCAGCCTAATTGCGTAACATTATGAACTCATGAAATCGATCGCAAACTCTCTCATTTTGACAATTCTAAAATATTTAGTAATTTTTTGTTTTACGCTGTTGAATAGACGGATTTTTAAACATGAAACAAGCAAAGCACACACGCGAGCGGCCTTTGAAGTTATATGTGAAACGTTTTCATGTAATAGTGAATAAGTATCAAAAAGAACATCTGCTAATTCAGCTGAATTTATTCTACAACTAACTGTTTAAAAGAAAACCAATAGCAGATTTAGCTGTCCAATATAACCAATGACAAAAGTGGAAACTTTTAAATTGGTCGGACGCGGCGCGCGGCGTGGCGTCGGCGACATTTGTAATAAACGCAGTGTTCGCTACGATATCGATTTTCTGATTTAGCCTCCCCCAGCAGATAACGACGACAGGTAACAGGCCACCACTATTTACACGATACACTCACTCTAACTTGTGCATCGTTTAAAATAAATTTCATAAATTTGTTTAGTTTTCAAGTTGTTTGTTTTTCGCTATTAAGACAAATTGCATTTTTTTTAGGACATTTTAAACACCGATGGGACAGTGAGAATATAAAGAGCTAATTTATGAAAAAATCTTAACTTCAAACGGTACCATAAGCAACATAAAGTCATCACTAGTCGGATCTATCTTGAGATTAAAGTCAAGAAGCAAAAAAACTAACTCGCAGTTATCAATTAAGCTAAATGTATAACAACAATACAACCGATAAAAAGCCCAATAAAATAAAGTGTAGCATTAACAAAGATATACGGCGGACGCCGAGCAGACTTTCCTTTGATTGGACGCCGATTTATTGTGCGGAAATGCCGTTACTACGTAATATTTCCGCCCCGCACTATTCATTTTCCCTTTTTTTACAGAAAAAAGGGCGCGATACGTCTTAATCGAAGCATCTACTTTGTCGAGGGCGAGCGCCGTATCGCCGTATTGCCCCATGTCACAGACTAAATGTGTTCTATCCGAAATCGCTACAAATATCCGCACCTATCAAAACCGTTCTACGGAACTTTTTTAGCATGTGGAGCTTTGTGAAGGAATGGGGATAACCGTTATCGCAGCGGGAGATTGTCAGGAATGTATTGCTATTTTAGTATTAGTGTTTTGTTAGCAAAGTAATTCAATTAAATATTGCTAGGCTCTAATCAGAAACTTGTTATCCAATCGTAAAGAAACGCTTTAAAAATATCTTAGATGCTACGCCAGTGCTACGCATGGACCACGTAAGGTGGCCATACTACCGAATAGAATGGGCGGAAAGCAAAAGTATCTACACAAATAAATTAATAACAGCAAATAAGAAAATTGGCCGTAAGTCCAATCAATAAGACAAATGATTGGGAACTCGCCCGGCGGAATCGAGACGTAACCCCAAAACGCTCGCATCCGCCAGGGATGATATACGCGAGGGTATTTCCTGACACCGGCCAGTAGCTACTTGATTTAGCGGAAAGTCAGATAAAACCTAATGCGCACAACAAAAAATATATCACAATACCCGCGCCATAAATATGACGGCCTGTCGTAAACCTTTATGTCTGTGCGTTGTTGTTGGCACGTGAAAAATGGCCCTCGCGATACATATAGGAAAACTAAAATATTTTTGCGAATGGTGGATACTAGGAGAATTATTACGCTACAAAACATAACTTGGTTCGTAAAACAGGCGCATGAAAAAAACTACGGATGGTTCCGTAAAACTCGCGATGGGCTTTCCAGTGGAAAGCGCAGCCGTTTCGAGTCATAATTTTGTTAATAGCTTTGCTTAGTATTTTTGTTTCGAGCTTTAAAATATTCGTATTCGAATAGGCAGCTAATCCGTATAAAAGCCTTAACGACGTGACGACAGGCAATAATAAAAATGAGAATCATCGGGCGCTCCAGGAAGTGAGTTATTAATATTCGTTAGGTATACAACATAACGTGTTTATTAGAGAATGCAATAAATCGCGCGGCTCGCGAGGGTGGCTCAGGGTTAGCCACAAATGGCTGGAGCGCGTGTCGGCTAAGCTCTAACGATGTTCTTCAGATCCTACTAACATATTTGATGACTGTGATTTACTATCAGATCAGATTAGGAAGTATATTTTGTTGAAATAACTTCGTGAACGCGTGACAAGGGTGAGCTGGGCTTTGGTGGCGGATATTAAATTTTAGTGTTATTAAAATAATGATACGAGTATAGGTACATACTTATTTGTAACCTATTTGTTGACACGTTTCTATGTCTGTTAATTAGCTACATGGCCAGCCAATGCCAAGCGCCAAGCGGTTGGTCGACTCTTCACGTGACCAGAGGGCTGACGTTTTTTTTTGGCCAAAGAATCAGCATTGCCATCCAACGTGGCAATGCTGCCAGCCTTCTGGGCACTTTTCCTGCTGACAGCGATGTGGACGAATTTTTGGATACCCCGTAATTGTACATATTAGTTTTTCTTATTTTAGTTCTAATATTAAATATAAAATAATGTACATTGGATTTTGGGTTAAATAAAATTTCAATCTTTGCTATATGGCTAAAATTGTAAGTTATTTGATTTCGTAGCCCCAGTGCTACGCCGTAGCACAAGACTTACAAACTGGCAGATTTTGCAGACTTTTTTTTGCCAACCATATCTACCCAACAAACAAATAATAACTGATCAACAATGTGTCTATTTTACAAGATTTTATTTTGCTTGCTATGTATGTGAGTTCGGGTCAAATCTTGCAACTGAATTTTAAAGCAGTTATCCTCCACCGATTAATATGAAATTTTGCATACACCTTGGATGACAATGCATGATAAATTAAGTGACGTCATTCTAAATCCAATATGGCGGACGGCCCAAGATGACGGACTAGTTCTTTTTTGTGCAAATGAAAGGGTTTGCTGAAAAGAATACGACAAAGCTTGCTTACAAAATATATAGTTTAATGTTATTTTATTTATTATTTTTTAAACTTTTGTACAACAGCAGTGTTACTACCAAAAGCAATGCTCCGCTGCCACAAACCAGGTGCTAAGCTGATGTGGCCACGTTATCTGTTTCAAGTCGACTGCGCGCTGACCGCCCCGCCGCCGCCGCCGCTCGTCCATCATAACGATATTACGCTTACACCGACAATATTGTATCTCATATTGCTGTTTCGATCAGACCTCAACAATCAAAAACATACCCTAAACACCAACACACAAGGACAAGACTCCCTCAAACTTTTATAACAAAATCAATACACCCCGCAGTCATTCGGAACAAACCATGCACTATCACCATGGATTATTGTCGTAGGAAATTGAATCTTATGTCAAGTTAGCAGAAGCAAATATCGGTTTATGTTTACGATGCTCGATAATGTTTTGTCCAAGCGGCTATAATACGCCGAGTCATAAATATGAAGCACTTATTAGGTCATATCATGCTTACCAAAGTGTCAATGGATGGGATAAAGATAAAGTTGATGCACCCCTGCCTCTGCAACCCTGTAAAGTATGGCAAATCATTTGTTTTTTGGGTTATATTAAGTCCATTACTGGCTAGTAGTAGTTTTACTAAGATTAAGAAGAATAGGATAGTTGACAAAAAATATATATTTAGTCTGTCAGTTAGATAACCTAAAAATATTGGGCACGTAATTTTTCTTTGCACGTAATCAAAAAATTACGACGATACAGTGCGTTGAAATATCGTGTGACATCTCGGTGCGCTACACTTTATACTGACAAAGTGACGTCACAGGTTAATTTTTATTTATTTGATAAAGCAAAAAATACGGCTCCAATATTATTTGATAATCTCACTGACGGACTAAATAGAATTATAATTTTTCTACCCAGGAAACATCCCTATTGGTTTGATACACTTACTTCTAAATTGTATTTCTTCCAACGTTGAAATACTGTTTTTTTTACCAGATAAGTTCTAAAAGTTGCTTTCTTTCTGAAAACTTCGTTAATAGTATGTTGAACATTACTTTTAGTCATAGTTGGCAGGCAAAGGCATGCATTTATACTAGGTGCGTCTCAGATTAATCGCATCAACAGTTATTAATATACCTAATAAACAAACTTAACCTTTTCATTTTTCTATAATTTAAGGAATTTCTCTATTTCAATCTATTAGTATCTAACAATTGAACGGTTGGCCCAGACGAACCGTTTATAATAACAAACTGCCAATCTGTCACCTCGCACCGAAAGCCTGTATTTCTTCATGTTGTTGTAATAAACTAATCGGCTTATCCTCCGCTTCAACAATCAACCGCTTCCATTGCCGATTGGGCCCTTTCTTTCACTGTGACAGAATCGAAGGCGTTTCGAGAATTTATTGAAAATAATTCTCAGTTTGTTTGCCATTGTCGAGCTACCGACGACTTCAGTCCTTTGTGCTCTGTTATTATTTATTTAATAAACGGCGTAGACCTCTTTGTTGATATGTTTTCGATCAATGCCATAGAGGTTCAATTCTTTTTGTAAGTCGGAGATATTCACACATCTTTAATCAGGTCTTTATATCACCCCTACAACAGTACCCGATTGGACGTTTACATTTTCATTGTGTAAAGTACAAAATGTTTGTATTTTCTTTGAGGCTTAACATAGAGACTTATAGGTTCTCCAGACTCACCCCGCTGCTCTCGATATCTATTTCATCTTCTTTTCTCCTATTAATTGTTTACTTATATTTAAAACATCACTGACTCAAATATACAGTAGTTCTTTATAATTGGGGGGCCTGTAAACGCACACTATAACATGCTTATCCAGCTCAACGCAGGACACAGTTCAACACTATGTTCAACTGATAGATCTACAATATCTTAAAGAGGTTTTGATTTAATACAATTTTTTATTAATATAAGTGAAAGTGAACCTCCACGCAACATAATATTTCTCTTAAAAAAACTGCCCACAGTATAATTTAAAATAATAATAAGATTATTATTTAAAGGTTTTTTTAAATAATAACTCCAATATATTATAAAACAAGAGACTCTTTTAAAGTTTCCAAAACATTTCAGTCTGTAACTACAAGTCCTACACCAATAATTTACTGACCAAGAGTCTTAATCATGGCCATCAGGTACCTTAGGGAGAGTTCGATAACCCGCAGTAATTTATCGCTATACCTACAAACCTGTTGGTAAGCAGGACGTTACAGGCAATATATCACGCCAGAACTATTTCTTACCTTTTTTTTTTCAAAGAGTCTCGCCAGCTACAGATTTGAGTATATTCCACAGCTAATTAAAAAGAGGTAAATGTAAACAGTGCCTATTTCAGTCATGGGCCTAGAATTATGATGAAAATTAACTAGGATTTTTGTATAAAGTTTATAAGAGTGTCCATGCAATTTCAAGCACGTTTTTCTCTACAGAGATCTAAGTTTTGGAACGTGCAAAAGAGCTTCAATTTTCTGACAAACTTTGGACCCCCTGGGAGATCCAAAGTACCTGTAAATGGCTTATGGAATTTGAAAACATATAACTTTTGACTTGCGTAGACTTTTCTTGTGATTCGTAACCAGGCTCGTAGTCGCGCAGACGTACACGGCAACTTTTGAAACCACCTACCCCAGATAGAACTACAAGTAGAAATAAATAGAACAGGTGAATAGAAAACACTACAGAGCCACAGGTATTTCAGTAATCGGGTCGCAAGCTATCGCGGTTGGCAGCCGACGATTAGATAAACCCGACTGGTAAATATTGTCACGGCAAACAATGATCGGTCACACAGTCACAGCGACCTGACTTGTGTCGTCCGCACTATTTGCTCTGTACGTGGACTATTTGATTGGAACATCCTCTGTTTGTTGGTGCAATAAGCCGATACTGTAGTACCATAATAAGCTACTTATACTCGCTTGCAATTGCCAAAAGCTTATTGTGTTAAATTGAGTCTTCTCAGCAGTAAGCGTTGGTGGCCCAGTGGTATAATAACAGCCGCCACTTACAAGTTGCAGATCGTGGATTCAAACCCAAGGCAGACGCTTTCATCATCATCCACAGCCTGACTTCGCCCACTGCTGAGCATAGGCCTCTCTCTTCTTGTACCAATCACCACGTTCCCGTGCCAACCTCATCCAGGTTCTACCCGCAATGGCAACAATGTCATCGGCCCATCTCGCCGCTGGACGACCAATACTTCTTCTTCCAATCCTTGGACGCCATTCAGTCACCACCTTACTCCACCTATCATCACCGCGCCTTGCTAGGTGTCCTGCCCAGCTCCATTTCAGTTCCGAAATTCGTTTTCCGACGTCGAAAACCTTCGTACGTCTTCGGATCACAACGTTTGGAACACACACACAGACGCTTTACTTTGTGTAAATTATTGGATCACCACTGCTCTCAAACGGTGATGGAAAACATCGTGAGGAAACCGGCATGTCCTAGAACCAAAAATTCGAAGACATGTGACATCCACCAAATCGCACTGGGCCCGCGTGGTGTATTATGGCTCATTCCCTCTCACAGAGAGGAGGCCTGTGTCCCAGCAGTGGGGACATTAAAAGGCTGCTGATGATGATGGTGATGATGAGTCTACTCAAAACTATATAGAGGGTAAGCAGGCAGTGTTTTGGAGCAAGCATATTCAGGGTGAAATGTTTATAGTTGAGTAGCAGCCACTGGCTGAGAAAACACTGAAAATATATCTGAAAAGTTTGAGATAGGAGCCCTTTGGTCAGGAGCACTTTCAGATTTCTATAAAAGACACTTAATGTGCATGGATCATTATTTTCATTTGGTCGTGTACGGTTTGACGCAAAAAGACATTAATACCCAAGTCTGATGAAAAGATGTGGGTTTTTCCTTGTAAACTTTTAAAACTTTAATTTGGACAATTTTTAGGGTTTCTTCGTTCCTTTAAAAACAAAAAAGGAACCCTTATAGGTACACGGATTATAGGATCACTTCGTTGTCTGTCTGTATCTGGTATACCTGGAGGTATCAAGTTAGAATTAATATCATAGACCAGCAGCCGTATTACGTAAGTGTGCAAAGAAGTTAAACTCTATCCAACCGACCAAATCAACCAATCACATGCGAGATGAATGACGCGATGTTTTTGTGTGATTGGCCGATTTGGTCGGTTGGATAGAGTTTAACTTCTTTGCGCACTTACGCAATACGGCTGCAGGACTGGATTATTTTGGAGCTGTGAAAACATCAACCTTCTAAACCATCACATTCAAAAGATATGAGGAATCGCAAGGGAATCAAAAACCCTTAGGTTTTTTTTTGATCAATTTTTGATTCTATTTTTTATTTGATTCTTGGTCAGTGGGAAGTTCCCAAGAATCATGAAATTTGTCAAGAAGCAATGTCTTATAACACAAACAAAGGAAAAAATTCTGAAGAATGTAAATAAAAAAAAACGATTGTTACTTATTTGCAGTTGGTAAACTGATACCAAGATACAGGCAACTGCCTAGTTTGGGAATCAGGGTTTCACAGTTGCTTTTTTGCCTTTTTTTATATTTCACACGTAATTTTATACTGTTCTTGTAAGGCTTTGTTATGAATAAATTAAATGTAGGAATGAAGGAAATGAAACTAACCGCGATCCATATCGATGTATAGGAACAACAGTTTTCCAACGGTAAAATTTATTTTGTCCCTTGGTTAGAGCAATTTTCGGTGCTTTCATTGCTTATGAACGTCAGTAATTTTATCAAATTATTTTGTTGAATGCAGCTGTTTATAACGGAACCTTCCGTTGTGGAGTCCGACTCGCACTTAGCCAGTTATTTTTAAAGTCGTCAGATTCAGAGAAGATTGTTAATTCTACTTTCTGTGATACATAGGTTAGATAGGCAGTCCTCCATAAAATATATACTGTTAATCAGATGCACCCGGTTACTCTGTAAGCCCATGCCAGCATAGTTAAGAAAAGTAGTAATAAAAAAAACAAGTTTATTTACTAGAACAGTTTTCAGATTGCACATATTTTTTGTCAACTAATAGGGTAGTTGACAAAAAATATCTATTTAATCCGCCAGTTAGATAACCTACACATATTGGACACGTATTTTTTGTTTTGCCACGTAAACATAAAATTATGACGATACAGTGCGTTGAAATATCGTGTGACGTCACGGCGTGCCATACTTTATACTGACAAAGTGACGTCACAAGCCCCACTTTTGAACTTTGATGCGCTTTATTTTTGAAATTTTTATTTATTTGATAACGCAAAAAAAGGCCCAATATTATTTGATAATCTCACTGACGGACTAAATATAATTATTATTTTTCTACCCTGGAAACATCCCTATTGCATATACTAAGAAGATTTAACAAATCCTTGTTAGTGAATCTTACCGCTAAGTTTTAACAGTCATTTTTGACAAACATATTATAGCTTATGTTTTTGCAGACAACACACAAATCCACAAAAATTAAAATTCAGTTCTTGTAAATGCCAAATCCATTGATGTATTAAAAGGTACATCAATGGCCAAATCCTTCTTTTTATATTCTTGCTTTTCTTTACAACATGTCTTTCTTTCTTTCAGCGTTGGTTTCTTTACTGAATGAATCCTATTAATTTCCTGCCCAAGACGAAGACAGACTTTATCCCAGAGGAGCATAATCTACTTTTCACACCTTCTACGAGACAATAAAAAGGGCCAGGGCTCCATAAATTAAGTATTTATTTTGCAGTTAATATAAACTAAAAGTGATACGAAAAAGCCTGTGACGATTTTGTTCAATGGAGAACAACAAAAAACTTTTTAACAAAAAAATCAAACCGACTTCCAAAACTAAACACTACAAAGCGAAAGATAACTTTCTTTTCCGAAGTCGGTGTCTTGTTACCTATTGTTTTCCGTTTTTCGACACCGACTTTTAGTTCGCTTTGTAGTGTTTTTGGAAGCCGGTTTGATTTTTTTGTTGTGAGATAAATAACTCTTTTTAGTTTTGGTAGGTACCTCCAAATACTATGTAAATCATTTATAGCCTAAGTAAGTCTCACGACGATTCCAATAAGCCCAAACACAACTAGGATCCATTGTTTTATTTCGGAGTTCCAGTGCCTACCTTCCGGCTTCATCATCAGAACAGTTCGAGGTTACCATTTTCATCAGTACCATTTATTTATAAGTATTTGCTTCATCATAGTCGATTAGCTCTTCAATATATCTTATACCCGTGACATACTTAGCATTAAGGAGTTCCAGTGGCCATCTGTGGTCTTCTTCATCAGTTCCATTTCATCAAATGACAATTTCTGAGTGTAAATGATTGCATTGTTGATAAAAATACCATAATCGCTACATGTATGCCTATAATATTTGAGGAGTTCCCTCATTTCTCTGGGATGCCATCATCAGATTCTGGTTCATTTTCAAAATCGGTTCATAAACGACGAAGTTATCCGCGAACACACATAAAAAAAAAACATATATATATACGGTCGAATTGTGAAACCTCCTCCTTTTTGGGAAGTAGGTTAAAAAGTAGGAGTTAAGACTGTGTCGGAATCCGTCATTTTAGTTCATTTCCGACATTTAGCAGGAACTCAAAAGTCAAGCAGCATATGATCAACAATAAAATTCACAGAAAATCACAGCACCAAAACACCGTCTTTGGTTTCACATTCTCTGAAATTGAGCCTTTTCCCTTTTTTTTTTCGAGAGTTTTCCATGAGTTTCCACACGAATTTGATGTTCCAAATTCAAATCACTTTACTCCCTTGGGAGTTTCATACAACTTTGCCTGCTTGTAATGCTTTAATTTACGTTGAGATTGCATGATATGTAATTGGACATTGTCGAGCAGGTGGATGCTCCTCTAGGATAAAGCTTGTCTTCGTCTTGGGCAGCCTGAACCCCTCGCTTCACTCAGGGTTCAATATACCGCCCGTTACGTAAGGCACTGCTTTACCCCTTGGTGCATAATCTAAATTGCTTACAGGTTAAAGGTTTGTAATACCGCATTGACGATTTCCCAGTCACTAATGGACTAATTGAGAATGAAACTTTGTATAGGATGTGAGGCAAAACAAAAGGGTTCTTTCAATAATTTTAATATATATTTTGATAATAATTTATATATAACACATTTTTACAATCTTGTTTTATCGTCTATGATGGGAGGGACAACTATAAACACTTCGTGAAAATTGATTATGGATATAGGATGGGTAGAATGTTACGTAGTGAATATAGGTAAGTATTATTATTTTCTAATAACATTAACTACTATGAAGTTTTATTAACTAGACAATATACTTTCTACACCGTTCAGGAATACTTTATATTCTCGGTAACTAATCACACAATTATGTACACAATATACATTTACTATTAACTAATCTAATTTCATACGCAAGTACGTATATTAATATAAAACTTTCATTTGAATATACATAAATAACTATCAACTAGGCGTATTCGATTATGATAATACTGAAACTTACATCTAGATATTGCATTCTGATAAAATCTGGTCATTTCTCATAATATTACTTAGCTAAAAGTGACACAGGTTTTTACACAAATATACAAACTGCAATCAAAATGGAATGCATCATCATCACTTGGTGAGCTCCTCTAACAAGGACGCTCCCAAAAAACTTCTGAAAATTTCCTTTCCCATTAATATTAGACATATATTACAAATAAGTAGGAACTCCAGATACCTTAAAATTTCCAATCTAAGTACGAATATATGTACTTGTAAGTCGTATTCGAGTTATTTGAATTGAACAATACTTTTAACAATTTCGTAAAGAAAACTACGATAATTTTGCTCATAATTTAAATGTGTCTCGTTTGGAAAAATCGGTTTATTTGCAGATTTATATTTATTTGTATCAAATTTTGTTAAAGACCGTCAAGTCTTTACGGTAAACGTTCAAATAATTAAAAAGTTATGGGGATCTGTCGAGGCCTACAATCTGTGCGACAAATAAACCGAATTTTGCAAACTACGACACATGGACTAGTTAATCACTTCAACTCTTTGTATGCAGGTATGTTTCACCACCAGCAGCCACCGCCTTGTGGGCCATGACCAGCCACCGGGGGCTGATGGTGCATGGACTGGTGGTACGGTGGCAGGGACATGCCCAGAGGTGGGAGGCCATCAGGTTTTCCCACGCATGGCCTGCCGTCCTTTACCAGCACCGGTACTGCCACCCTCCGCGGAGAGTTCAACCCCCCAACATTCAAGTCATGAGCCCCCTTTTCTTGCACCGCCCTCTTAGTCTTGTACCTGTGGTTTTGGAACCATATCTTGACTTGCGTTGGCGTCAGTCGTATCAGGCTGGCGAGGTGTTCCCGCTCGGGGGCTGACAGGTACCTTTGTTGGCGGAAGCGTCTTTCAAGCTCGTAAGTTTGTGCCTTTGAGAAGAGTACTCGTCGTTTGCGTTTCTTGTGCGCGAGGTTGTCGGAGCCGGGGTTGACGGTCGGTTCATGGTCGTGGTCGTCATCGTGCTCAATATCGTGGTCGTCATCGTGGTCATGTTCGTGCTCGTGTCGTGCGTCGGTCACCGGCGGCGAATTAGCCGACGGACCCACGTATGAGAGTTCCGAAGCACGGGATGTGCTGTCCGGACTCGCTTGCTGACCAACTACACCTGGGACAAAAGAAAATGCTTATTAATCAAGTGAATTATTAGTTTAATGTTAAAACTATGCAAATTAGGCATTAGTCCGATTAGTCGGATTATACTATCACCATTTAAACGTGAGAAAATTTTCAACGACCAATAAAATCATACTCATAGTAGCAATAAAACCACTACATAACTGCGACTGTATCAAACACTCACACTAAATCTCCACTTAATCTCGCGAGGGTTACGCTCTATTTAACTCTAACTAGATGCCATGTTCCCGCAATAAAGGGACGTGAAAAAATCACAGCAAATATTACATTGTTCCGTATTCACCCCTCGGAGGTTCAGTTGTTTCACACGGCTATGGTAATACGGGCGCCGGGCGGGGTACGCCGGGGCGTGGTGGACCACCGAGGGGTGGGTCGTGGAGGAGACGGGGGGCGCCTGCCACACCCATCCCCCCGGCAGCTGCCAGCTTTTGTTCAACGATCGTCCTGCTTACCTTCATAAGCGCAACCAGGAAATTTAATAAAAGTATCGAGTCACGGAATCTCTTTATCTCCTAACTTAGTGGGTTATTTTGTGACATTGCAGTAAGATTACGATGGGTTGCTACGCTGGGTACATTCAACATTGTCTTGCCAAAGATACGAGTATCATTATCTTTTCATAATAATTTCAGGTCGGAATCACTCACTGCTAGACGGTACACAAACCCAGAAGAAAAGAGAGAAGAACGAAATTAAAGAACTAAAATCTTTTACTAGAACAAATATTTTAGTGTCATCACTAAAAGTATAAAAAAACGCAACAGCATAACAAAACTTGCATAACCAATCATTACAAACAATCATTAATCACTAAAACCTAACAAGAAAAATATAACCATCCATAACCACATTACATCCTCATACTCTTCTAAATAAAACTGAACACAATAAAATCTATAACTGTCATCGAATAATGAACGAATAGCATCCCTAACAGCCGCAAACATGGTGTAATTGATAGCCGACAGCTGGCTGCAGCCCCATCAGCCCCATCACCGTCTATTGGTGACAAATTCGTTCCGCGTCACCCCTCGCTAAACAATCACTGGTAGCTGTACTGCTACCCTCAAATTAATTCAGGGCGTGAACTATACACAACCCCAGTTAAGACCCATGAGATTTTATTTATTTTGGATTTCTTTGCAATTGCTATAGTGACTTTGATTCTGGAGAATCGGAGTGTACCTATCGTGAAGAGTTCGAATGTTGCTAGATGTGGTAGCATTTTTTTATGGACAACCTGTTCTTGTCTGAGGGTCACTATTGCAGCCAGCCAAATCCTTTCTGCATTAAAACTACATAAACAGATAGAAAGTAGCATAACAATTCAAACTTTCACATCACCACCATCCACTTCAACAGATATTTGAACACAACTATCTCGATGGTAATGAGCCACTAAAACTCTCAAAAAGCCAATCAATCAACGCCAGATAGAATCGGCTACAAGCAATCCAATGCACAAGTACACATAGCATGAGCCGAAAGTGTTTGATAAGCGATAAAAATAATTAATGACAACACTAGATTAGCGGGTGAAGGCACTTGAATGAAGGAGCATTTCAAAAAATAATCTCGGCCTCTCCAACTACTACCAAATATACATTACTTTCGAGTGGGTCAACTTATTTGTGTATGATAATTCAGAGATGACAATTTTGGAGATAAATACCGCTGATATAGGCCTATGTTCGTATCTGATTTGGAGTGAATCAAATACCGACGGTACAAGTAGGAGTTTGCTTGTAATTTGTACCTAATTACTCTACATAGGCAATTAACTTCATTAACACAAAGTCACGAGTTGGCTTCACACAAAATTCGTCTGTAACTGAAAGACTGTTGAAAACAGGAAAACAAAATCAATGGAAAATACCACCATATTTCGAATTTACTTGGATAACAAATTGATACCATCACGCCGTGTTGTGCTGAAGGTTCAAACGATACTTTTTATCATTTATCTCCGGATAAAGGTATAATCTTAGGAGATGACGATTTTATAAACTGGGCGCTAAATCTATCCGTATGGTTCTGATAACAGTCTCCGACTGATAATTTTTATTATCTAAATAAATATTTTAGACAATCATTGATGTTACTAAAAACTTGTTAACCAACAAGGAAAACTTTGTGTAGTCAAAATAAATGCCCATTTACAGAATCAGAAAAAAATCTAAGGATAAAAAGAGTTCAAAATAATAACTCTAAATCCGATAAAGCGATAAACGATGATTATTTTAAAAACAAAAACTGGCAACATCAGAAAAATGCCAAAAAAACCATTAGAGGCGCTATGGAAACGATGGCAACTGAACTATACGTTAATTCTGGTGTAATAAATTCTATTTCTTTCCTTTTTTCTATGCCTATAGTCCAGTAGGGATACAATTATTTTCCACATAACCTTTGATAATTCAAAAGTTTGTTATTTTCGCTGGGTGGATACCTTATGTGAATTCAACGCTATGTACAAAAATGCTAACAGTTTAGAGTTATGCAATAGGCATAAAGTAGGTATTTCCTATTATTTCGTGTTATAACAATAATATAAAATTTAAATTTAAATAATTTACTGTTTCTTTATTAGTACTATCTAAACTTTATATTAGTGAAAATGCTAACATATACGTACTGTGGAACAATGGAAAACTGAAAATGGCTCGTAACTCTTTCAATAAAAGATTTAAGTTTTCAAATCATTTCCTATACGCATAGAGGGATTAGTTATACCTTACAACAAAAGTTCTAACAACTAAGTATAATGCTGCACAGGTTATTGTATTTTTACATTGTGATTTGCGAAATATTGAATTTAAGTTTATAAATTTGCGCCTACATATTCGAAATAATAAACTCTGCCACCATACAAAAGTTTAAACACTTATGTGCTATGCTAGTTTAATAAATAAAATACAATTAGGTATTGCGGGGCGCGGTGAGACTCCACTCCGAATGTATTGAATGAGGCGCGAAACCATTTCATTACTGTCACATCAGTATTTAAACCTCGTTCATAAAATCTAATTTCATGGCAATTTGTTATTTTTAATGTTGAGGTCGAATATGATTTCTACCTTCTTTGTTCCTATAAAAAGAATAAGAAAGAAATATTCACAGAGCACGGAATAGTCGTACCTGCCTTGCTGACAGTATATCGAGATGACAGAATAATAAAATTCTCCGTATCGTGAATCTTTGACAGTCGTTACGGGTCGTCAGAAACCCGAAAGTCTGCGGCCACCCTAACAAAAGGGTACCGTATTATCCAGTAGGAATACCGTATAATCTGGGTTGGCAGGGTAGGCATTCACTTCATATAAAACACTGGTATTCAGATGCGTCTGGTTCGACTGAAAACAGTGGAAGTCAACCCCAACATATTAGGGAAAAGTCTCAAAGTCTCAAGTCAAAGTTTTCCAAACAGATGTGACAGTAGAAATATCAAACATCTTATAACCGGTGCAACTGTCACATAACTAAATTGACTACATTGCTGGTCCTAAGACCCTATACAATAAAGGCAGTGTTACCCACTAAGCCTTAGTGGATGACACTGTAAGCATGATATGATGTATGCTTATACAAATCGATGTATTTATGTTTGTAAAATATTACTTACTCATTTTTTTTATTCAGAATCAATATAGTAGCAACCCTAGTGAGTCCGGCAAGTTTAGGTGTCAATTTTGTGATACGCTTACCAAGATTTAGAACATTTTTTATTTTAAAGGTAGATAAATTTTACATAATCGTGTCTATTGCGCCCTATCTATTAGTTTTTAACTCTATTATAACGAAAAATCGGCACCACGTGACCTTACCACACGATTGCTGTACATCAAAACCTAGTAAATGCCATAAAATATTATATTCCAGGATAGCGCAAAAATATTATTTAAATTAGCCTATGGAATGTCATCTTGTGTTAGGTAACTAAACGAAAAAAAATAAAATACTAAACAAGGCTTACGGGTGAACTGTACGTAATAACACAAATAATATTAATGGTGTCCTAAATCTATTAAATATTTTACATATCTCTAAACAAGATAATTCAATACCTATTAAGTACCGGACATTTGCTAATTTAAGGTGTTTTTTCAATTTGATGGGACTTTCCTATTGTAAATAATGATAACATTTATTAATTAGAGCACCAAATCTCAATTCAAATTATAAATTTCCTGGTTAAAATTACACAGTCCATCGCAGCATATTAAAACTCATTAAAATAATATAAATAAGATTATCAGGGTATAAAACCATTATAAAAATGCCACCTACTGCGTTCTTATATGGGGCAGTCGTACAGTACCTGACATAATTTTAATATTTATTCGATTCGCACGGGGAAGGCTTGTATAACACATGCCAGGTTACCTATTTTAGTGATCTTTATTAACGTAGCAATAAGGTTGCATTCATAGGCAAAATAACAGTGAACAATCTGTCAGATACTAGACGCCAGTTTGAAATAAGAATTTGCGCTGTAATGTTTTTCTAAAAATCATCAGAAGAGTCCGTTTATGATGTGGTGGGAAGAATTTATACTGATCGTACATACCTAAACCGCGCCCCGCAATACCCAAATTGTATTTGATTTATTAAACTAGCATAGCACATAAGTGTTTAAACTTTTGTATGGTGGCAGAGTTTATTATTTCGAATATGTAGGCGCAAATTTATAAACTTAAATTCAATATTTCGCAAATCACAATGTAAAAATACAATAACATGCGCAGCATTATACTTAGTTGTTAGAACTTTTGTTGTAAGGTATAACTAATCCCTCTATGCATATAGGAAAAGATTTGAAAACTTAAATCTTTTATTGAAAGAGTTACGAGCCATTTTCAGTTTCCCATTGTTCCACAGTACGTATCTGTTAGCATTTTCACTAATATAAAGTTTAGATAGTACTAATAAAGAAACAGTAAATTATTTAAATTTAAATTTTATATTATTGTTATAACACGAAATAATAGGAAATACCTACTTTATGCCTATTGCATAACTCTAAACTGTTAGCATTTTTTTACATAGCGTTGAATTCACATAAGGTATCCACCCAGCGAAAATAAAAAACTTTTGAATTATCAAAGGGCATATTCTTCTGGCTACTGGACTACTAAGCGAATGATCTGCCCATTATATTTTAGTAAATTTTTTTGGAACCATTTTGTTTGTACCTCAGGTACCTAACTACCTATTTCCTTTTCTTTATAGCATTGTTTGGGTTTGTATCAAATTACTTTTAAACAAATGAAGTATTTGTTATTAATGTTATTGTGCTTAATAAGAACCTTGAGCTGCCACCAGGAACACATAAATTAAACATGTGACACAGGCTACTACAGTGCGTTCATTGTTTGTGTCAAGTGGCCACTTGTGTTGGATTTTTTGCACCTATTATTTATGTTTAATAGTTGATGATTTAATGCCTACCATCACCTTGGAATGAAATTGAAAAGTATTATAGGTATATTATTATGATTTACATCTTGCCGCCCGCGTGGTATTAGTACTTCTCCTAATATCTTTAATTTAAAATATAATAATAGCTATATTTCTGAAAAGTTATATTAAAATCCGTACATTAGTTTTTGCTTGAAAGAGTAACAAACACTTATCCATCCATCCTCACAAACTTCAAGTTTATAATAGTAGAAGGATTATTGCGAGCCTAACTATTTATAATAAAAAATATCACGGAACCGTTTTTTAAAGAAACTATTTTGATGTAGGTTTTATTTTTTTACATATCCTAAAATTGCGTCTTTGCAAAAACATTATAACCAACCTAAAAAACAAACAAATATTTATATTTTTCTGGACCATCTGAAAATACCTACCTACTTAGGTGGGTAAAAGCAATAGTTTCAGTTTCAACAGTTATAGTGAAAACTTCAGAAGCGCCACTCATCCAGCTCATACAGTGCAGTGTTTATTAGGGCACTTGCCGTCGAAAGCTAATAACTTGAATGAAGCATTGCTCGTTAGAAAACTCTTCAATGGAGCAGCTAGACCAACTCTAGATGAATTGCTGTTTGTTTTGAACTTAACTCACTAATTTAAGTACCTACTTGCTGTACTTGTTAACTGGCTAGTTAGCGTGAGAACTGATAATTAAGTACACCTACAATGCATTTTTGTTAACGGAACCACCTTCAAAATGCGCCTTGACCCTTTGGATTAAAGATCAGGGAATGTAGGATTTTTACCTCACTAAAACCACCTTCGTGATCACCATCAGCCCGACCTCTTCAAAACCACCCCGGAACCCCCTCTATAGAACGCCTGTTAAGGCACTTCCCTGGGCATTTAAGTACACATACAAAGCTAACGTATACCTACCTACTTACCGTTGAATTGTTTTGGAAGGATTTTGACCATGCAAACTTACAAAAGGTGTGAATCATACATACAGTGTCCACTTTGTTTAATTGACCCTAATCCTAAACATCACCATTTAAACCTAACAAAGTCCTCAAAATACAAATTAACAATCGTAATAACAATGAACACATTCTGACCGATGAGCCCGACATCGGTCAAACATCTCATGAACAAATAGACCTTTTAAATCAGCATGGGGTAAACTCCATTCAATCGCCAACAATGACTCACAAGATAGCAATCAATTAGGAGATGAGCCGGTTCTAAAAGTGCTGAGGATAGCCAGTTTTGGTTTTAGATTGTAATCTAAAACCGTCTATTTTCTCTTGACGGAAGATATTAAATTCCATAAAAAAAATAGTTAAAAATACTTACAGCTGTTATGTGCATCATGGTGTTCCAGCGACAGCCAGGGTTGGTGATGCCTCAACAGCTCATGGGAATAGGCGTGATGAGGAGGCGCGTACGGTGGCAGCTCCAGGGAGCAACCGCCGAGGGAGCCCTGTGACGGCGCTGACTCCAGGCCTTTACCCTCGTTCAGGCCCAGGATGTCCGAGATCTGGAACCCTGGCCGCTGGCCTGGCATCTTCATGCTGTCCAGCAATCTGCGACAGAAGAAACTGCGGGTTAGATCTATGAAAATCGGAAATAATGGCAACACATTTTTGTTGAAGGATTTTTTTTATAAAGCTGTGATATAATAATGAAATGTGATATAATTTAAATGTAAATACAAAACTATGTACTATAAAATAATCTTCTAAAATACAAACAATATGACGTAATAAAATAAACAAAACAAATTTTAAGCTACCTAGCGCTTTAATTTTAAATGTGTGAAGGAAAGATTTAAACGCGCACAAGTTCAATAAATGTTTTTTTTTTAACCCACGGGAATCGAATTGCTAACATCTTTTCGCTACATTGAATAAGCTAAGCTAAGAAACTTCTAAATTCGTTATCAATATTTTTTAGAAACTGAAACAAACCATAATGCTCTAAAAGTAAGATCTCAACTCAAGAGACGAATAAAGGACGTAGAATCGACGAACATATTCAAATTAATTTCACGTGTACAACTCTAGAAAATGTAAAAGGCATCACAAAAAAAACCCTATTCACGAACATCACAATCACAACGTAGTCCATGGACCATGCACCCACACAGCACACTCCTTCACAAATAAACTTCAAACCTCACGTCATATTAAGAAGCGACAAGTCTCGATGGTGTGTAATTGAAAGAAAACATTCCAAATGCCATCAATTCAGCCATTATTGTTAAAGAGCACCTCTCGAGAATACGTGACGTGAAGAATAGAAGGTTTCTTTACACTGCAGGAGTGTTCCATCGGCTTGTCAATCAGTTACATGTAGCTGTGAGGTTCCCGCGGGTCCCGAACGTGACCTGATCAATAGCGGCTCACATAACAGCCTGCAGGTTGTAAACAACGCTATTAACAACCTCTCACTAAGAGAGGTGCAAAAACTGTCACTGGAATGTCACGTCACGATCCTGAGCGAGGATTAGATGTGTAGGAGACAAGTGGGACGGAAACGCAGAACTTGTACGATCCAAGTTGCGAAATAAGTGAACCTAACTTTCCTAAGACCACTACTAAAACCAACTGAATAAAAATGTATTGACTATATACCATTTTTAAACCAGAACTGCGAAATACTGTAACTTCGAAAAACTATTTTTTGCATAACCTATCAAAAGAACAAAACGCGTAAAAATAAATCACTTGATCACTTTTGATTCACTAATGATCACATATCCGTATCTCACCCGGGGAACGCGGATCGAAAGGCGGCCGGGTAGAGCGCCGGCAGGAAGGCCGGGCCCCATGGCGGCAGCAGGATGGGGCTCCACGCCAGCAGAGACGCTGGCGGCAGCAGTGGCGGCGGTGACCGCGCGCTCTCGCCCTCCTCGCACTTCATCTCCCGACCGGGAGAACTCGCCTTCGGGATAATCTTGACGGCTGTAGCTACACTCGCGACAACACGTGCTGCGCCTAGCGACGCCGCGTCCGCACTAAACAACCCTCGAGTGGTGCTCGGGGTGAAGAACACCCCGCGCCGCCCTCGTGCCTCGACAGCCTACTCAGCTGCGGACTAGCCTCGAGGGTGCTCCACTGACCTGCGCCAATAGCGACACGCCGCCGACTGGGCGGGATTCCCGGCGGCCAATCGCGCCGCGGCAGAAGCCTTCCCAACAAAAAAACTGGAGTATACACTTTGAATAGAGGAGCTTTCGACGTAGCGCGTTATGTTATGTCGCTTTTTGTAATGAGTGCGAGCATTAAGCCCATTGTTGAGGCCGGGTTCGTTATGGACGCCGCTCCAAATGCCCGGATAACGATTTTCATTTAGAGTGTTTTAATAAGCCCGTGTAAGCTTATGTTAGCAAAATATTTGAAACGGTTTTTTGTTACCATCGCGTAGTTCATAGTGTATTAAGGGACTTCGTGTACTTATTTTAAAATGCCTCTCTATTCGATTGTAGCTTTTCATAATAGTAACTTAATATTTTTTCAACTTTGAGGCGATTCTAAACAACCTTTCTTAATACACATATTTTTTTTTCAAATTTAAGCGAAATATCTTAACTTTTTTGACGTGACAATAGCATGTTACAGCTTTGAGCTTTTCAATTCTTAATGAATGGTTCAGTTCGAGAAAATTGCGTGCAAAATTATCATCTTAAACTTGCGTTCAAAACTCTTCCTCAAACGTGACTTCGAAGCAGTATACTAAACCATAGTTCCTTTAAGTACAAAATCTACTTAGGTAACAATCCGTCGGGGCCGAACAGTCAAATCTTTTGCACATGTTGAAGTACTTAGCGTATTGAAAGCTTGAAAACAATGCGGTCTTCTGCGAACAGGTACCGAGGCTCCACAGTTATCACTTAATGCGTTGCACGTGTGCGCAGGCGATTGTTTTCGGCGCTCCTTTTTATTATAAAAGGTTTTTGTTTAACTAGTCAGTTAAACGTTAAAATGATCTTTAACGAACTCGTGTTGGGACTTGAATAGAGCCTTTTAAGAATTGTTTATTAAACTTTATTGTGGTTATTATACAATGTAACACTCTGGATGGAACAGATTTTCATTTTAATAATTATATTATTCTCAGATTTATAGATGTAATTACTTTTCAGTTATGATCGTTATTAGCGACACTATCGGATGGTGTAATAAAACAGAGTGTTTATTTTTCAAAATCAGCGGTTTCAATGCCTGGCAAGGATTTTGTTTTTTCAAAAATTGATATTGCAGTTTTAGTCTTCATCAAAATCGGGCCCGAGACTCCACTGAGTGTTTTTCGCTATGCCTCATAGTTTCGGATTTGACCATCCACGACCTGTTGAAAACTCCTCCGTATAATATTTTGATTGAAATATGTTACATAATTAAATTGAGATTAAAGATAAAAAATAACATATTTGAAAAACGCTCTTTGAGTCGTCATCCAGTGCCACATGCCACATCAATGGGCTGTCCAGTCTGTCGTCCACAACAGCTACCAGGCTTTCGGAGCTATCGCGCACTCGCCGCATCAGATAAGCTATCCGAGTCCGCAAAATAGCGTAAAAGTCTGGCAAGCCCGACTCCGCGAACTTTGCCGATGCATTTATGACATTTTTCTAATCACTATTGTGACGCTTTCATTGATAAAATGTCACTAGTCTAGGGCCTTTGTTCATTATACGTTTTAAATTTTTAAAATAGACTTCATCCGTTGAAGAATCCCGTTTCCCTGTGCAGCTATAAGTAGAGACCCAATTTATCACCTTTTATTTAAATTTTAAGGCACAAATTGTTTTGAAAACTTAAGAATTAATCACCGTTCAAATTACAGTTGAAGTGCCAATACCACTAATCCAGGCATTATATTCAAACAAAAGAAGTTTGTTTTACAACTTGCAGGTGTGCAATCCAAGATAAGGAGGTACTCAGAACAATAGAGCCTAATTGTGTTAAGCCCTTGATTCGGACTTAGCTTCATTGAGGTCGGCAACATCGGCTATGGGACTATGTAGCTACCTAAGTACCTTTGTAGTTTTTCATATTTCCATGTCTAATATCTAGCCATCTATATAATTATGCTATTATCTTTATGGCTAAAGTAAAATTAATAAATCATCACATCGTCGCCGAGATGCCAACTTGTCGGTTGCATTTCGGAGAGTGTGCGATGGATTTGCATGATCTAATTCCGCCCAGCCCGTTTCATCATCGGACTACCAGACGTACGGCGATGCGCCATCGGTACATGGTGGACATCCCACCCATAATACGCACTAAATGTTTTGAGAATACTTTTATTATGCGTACAGCTAAGGAGTGAAATTCCCTGCCGGAGTCTGTTTCCCGATAGCTACAACCTCGGGGTTTTTAAGTCAAGAGTGAATAGGTTTAAGCGTGTTACACCGTCGACCACATCATCGCTTACCATCAGGTGAGATAGCGGTAAAGCGCGAGCCTACCAATAATAATAAAAAAAAACATGATTAAAATTTTCTAATCTAGCTGAGAAAAAATACTAAACTTTTATAACTACGTTTCTTGTTTTAAGTGAAACATTGAAATATTGTCAAAATATATTTATTGGAATTAGAATTTATTCATAGCATGGTGGTAAGTTAGTTTATTTATTTATTTATCAGAGTCAAGAGTTTATTTTAAATTAGTGAACACCCCAATTTTAATTATTTTCGTTTATTAATTTTTATCATAGGTACATATTTATTAATTTTTTTAGGGTTCCGTACCCTAAGGGTAAAACGGGACCCTATTACTAAGACTCCACGGTCCGCCTGTCTGTCTGTCACCAGGCTGTATCTTATGAACCGTGATAGCTATCTATGTAAACTAAAGATCGTCTTGACCAATTTTAATGACCTTTGCATTGTAGGATTTGTCTCCACGCCGAATAACAAAATAACTATGAAAACATAAGAAAATTTTACGAAAAAAAAAGATGAAGAAAATTCATTTACCCATACATTTTGTGAAAACAGCGTCATATACATGACAGAAACAAAACACGGACAAAAACCGGCCAAGTGCGAGTCGGACTCGCACACGAAGGGTTCCGTACCATTATCGCAAAACACTGCAAAAAAATCACGTTTGTTGTATGGGAGCCCCCCTTAATTTATTTTATTTTAATTTAATAATTATTATTTTTTGAAGAAAATATACAACTAAATATTCTGTGAATATTTCAAGCGTCTACCTGTTGCCGTTATTAATATCGAGCAAAAAACGGCAAAAATATCACGTTTGTTGTATGGGAGCCCCTCTTAAATATTAATTTTATACTGTTTTTAGTATTTGTTGTTATAGCGGCAACAGGAATACATCATCTATGAAAATTTCAACTGTCTAACTATCACGGTTCATGAGATACAGCCTGGTGACAGACAGACAGACAGACAGACAGACAGACAGACGGACAACGAAGTCTCAGTAATAGGGTCCCGTTTTTACCCTTTGGGTACGGAACCCTAAAAATGAACATGGCGTTGTATGTTGGTTAGACCAGTGGTGGCCCATAGGTAACGGCCGCGACTTACAAGTTGTAGGGCGTGGGTTCTAACCCAGGCAGGCGCTTTACTTTGTGTACATTATTTCACACCACTGCTCTCAAAACGGTGAAGGAAAACATCGTGAGGAAATCGGCATGTCTTAGAACCAAAAATACAATAATATAGAAGACATGTGCCATCCACCAACATGCTCTGGACCCGCGTGGTGGATTACGGCCCAGTCCATCTCACAGAGCGGAGGTCTGCACGCACAACGGAACAAATGCGAGTCTAAGTGCGCAAAAGCATTGGCGGTATCCATATCTGCACCATGTCAGCCGAGTCCATATTCCACGTGTCAACAACCTCGTGAGCTAAGTCGAGATATGTGATTAGTTTCTCTTCCTCAGCTTTTAAGAGGTTTTTGTCATGGCGGATGTTATCACCAATGATTATCATTGTGCAGCGCGCTAATCGATCTGTCTCCACTACATCCGGCTATTGGCAAAGTCAATTTTAAGTAATATATGAATTATTACCTTCAGCATTCTGATTCTGAAAGAAGAAATTACAAGACAAGTAGGTAAACATATGATTAGAGGATCAAGGCTCAATTGTTACCGCTAAAGTATTAAACTTCATTACAATAACTATTGTAATAATTCACATTGTACGAATTTTCGTACGTGTACGAAGTAGTACGAACGAACGCGTTCAACATTTAGGAAATATTGTTCGCATACACATTTTATTTATGCAAAAATTAAAAACGCACTGAAAGATGAAAATCTCGAATGTGGTAAAAGCTTTGCTCCGAATATACTACTATTCCCTTACTAATAGAGTTAAGTTAGAAAAAATATTTTTGTTTTGGATAGTCCATTTATCGAAGGTTAAGGCATAACATCACGCTACAACCAATAGGAGCGGAGCATAAATGAAAAACGTTGTAAAAACGGGATTTTCTTTTCCCTTTTGAGAGCTTCCGTTGCGTGCGCTACATAAACGATTTAAGTTACGCAACAATCATGTACCTATGTAAAATATCACTTGGAAATAAAGGGTTTATTTTATCACATGTTTTTGTTGACAACTCATTTGTAAATAATAAAATAGGCTTTTTAAAATGCTCTTACGTAACTCGTTCGTAGTCCGGGGCCTACGGGCTACGGCAATTATTAAAAACAACACAGGCTCAGTTTTTTTGTTGTTGTGGTTTTTTGCTTAAATAATATTAGTAGGTACCTAGGTACTTAATCAACTGAATCTGTACATTATTTACAAATTAATATTATAACTAAAATAAGAAAAACTAATGTGTACAATTACGGGGCGTCAAAAAATTCGTCCACATCGCTGTCAACAGGATAAGTGCCTAGAAGGCTGGCAGCATTGCCACGTTGGATGGCAAAGCTGATTCTTTGGCCAAAAAAAAGGCTAGCCCTCTGGTCACGTGAAGAGTCGACCAACCGCTTTTTTGTTGAATCTTATTTAAAAATATGTTCTTGTTAGTTAATATTACAATCAAATTCGAATAGATACTTGCTGTATAACATAACATATTCCAACTAGACTCCGTGTTTAGATGAATCTTATAATTTTGCATTTTCCAATTTAGTATCACAGCGCCTTTAATATCTTCTTGGATACTTTATAAATCCTATAAATTTTCCACAACCGTAAACCAAGACCAACTTTTTTAAATGCTAAACAAAACACAAGTGAAGCGGTAAAGGGCAACATGTATAATTTTCCCTGTGAAAGCGCAGCAATAACAAAGGGCAATTATTTATATTGGAACGAACCCCTAAGTGGCGTGCAGCTCACGAAATGTTTAATTGACTTATTGAGAATGAGTTTTTAAATCTATCGCTACAATCGCGAGTGCGCATCGCTTTGTGTGGGGCGGCAGTATATGACAAGTTATCAGATGTTTATGACTTAATTTTTAACCGCCTTCCAAAAAGAAGGAGGTTCTATGTTCGGCTGTATGTATGTTTTCTTTTTATATAAGTTTGTTCAACGATTTTAGCGTCAATTGTGTGCTAGTTCTCGAATTGGTCCCATTTAAATTTGGTGTAAATTTGATAAAGAACTTCGAAGTTATACAACAGAACTCTTCAATAAATGACGGCAAATCTCTCCGGATTGCTGCAATCGCATGTCTGTTTCGTTTACACCAATTCATAACGCATCACGTCGGTACTCTCTAAAAGGCTACGCAGATGTAAAGCAAGCAGTTCACCCTGGCTGGTACACACACATTTCACCGGTTATGTTCATGTTTCTTGTTATTCGGTTAATCTATTCTGGCATAACTTCGGGCATTATAGCATATTTCTACTTGCGAACTTGCCCTTTAACTAAAAAGAGAAAAATATAAAACATTTTTACAAAAAAAATACAATCGTATTCCAATTAAAATCAGTACAAAGTAAAAAATATCTTTAATTAAGAACGGAAGTTGGTGTCAAGCGAAAACAGAAACACCGACTTTCGAAATTGAAGTATTTTTTTTACCTTGTAGTGTTTTTATTTGGAAGTCGGTTGTATTTATTTTTGTAAAACAGTTTTTTTTATTCATATCTTAACTAGTTTGTTTATTTTGATAATAGTAGTATGTCAATCTACGTTTTAAGAATAGGTAGTACATATATATATATATATATTAACCACGGTTTTAGCTTTCTTACTCGCCATTATTTGGGTAGGGAAAAAGATCGGGTACTAAACATCTGCAAGGACTTTTTTTGTTTTAGGAAATCTGTTTTCCAGTTTACGAATAGTTGCGGTATACAATTGGAATCATTGTGGACTTAAACATTATCGGAAGGTACGGGATGTGATAAGTATGTTGTTTGTAAATTATACCACAAAACAATATAATCGCGCAATGCGAATTGCAAATAACAACGTTTTTCTACTAAAGGCACTTATCGAAATATCTATTTTATATAGATGGAGAGTGTGTGTTGGCACAACAAACTATAAAGGATACCATTATTTTGTTCTGCGTATTATTACTTTAAATAAGTATGTCTATTAAGTACCGACATTTATTTCTTACGCTAAAAGCGACACCCAAAATAACACCCAAAGTTATGAGATACAAATTACTGGCAAACTACATTATTAAGTAACAATACAGCTAAAATTATTTCTGAATAGTTGCCAGTCGGCGCGACAATAACTGTCACCACGCAACACCCACGCGACATGCCAAATTACTAAAAAATACTGACCATCGATTATCAAAAACAAGTCGTAAATTCCCAATACATAATTCTTAATCTTATTATATGAAAATTGTATATTAAACTTTTTTTGTGCCTAAAAAAATTTTATTAAATAATTTCTTATTTAGCAGATGAACATAATATTCTTATTGGAGATTTTTCGGGTAAAATATTTTATTTAAAAAAATACATTTCACTTATAAAAACAATAATAAAAAGCTAGGGTATATTTATCACAAATCTTCGACATTCGGACTTAAAATAGTATAGTGAGTATTCTTAAAAATCTTGTTGTTTAACCTGTCAATCATTCTTCCATACAAACGTAGTCTGGCGATTACTCCACTGTTTGACGGTAAAAATTCAAAATAAAACATAATATCAGTTTGTCCCATCATTATCTAGCCCTGTATGGAAACAAAATGAAGAAAATAAAAGAAGGAAATTTGCAAAATAGTCACCATACAGGGATAGATTAGTAATTCAACAATGCAAATCATTTTATTTTGAGCAGATACATTTAGCCGTTTTTCATGATATCCATACTCCCAAAGGTCTTTTTTTTTAATTTCCCGCACTCGTTTTCGTCCTAAATCATCATCCATTTCGCTACAAATTTGCAAAAGTGCTATTTCGTACGCGAACTAGCTTCTTACTGCTCATCACAGCATCAATCTCTTTCACACGTGTTGTCGGATGAGATAGCATGCATTTTAACGCCGCGCACAAAATAGTTCGTGCCGTCGACTAGGGCAACCTTAAGGCCCGATTTTCCAATAGTCTGATAACTTTGAGGAATAATTTTTTTTGCGGTTTGAGAGCTTTTGTATAGAAAATATGTCAAACAGCCATTTTTACTCCTCAGTTAAAAGTTATCAGACTATTGAAAAATCGGCCCTAAATCATGCAAAACTGCCTCACTTGGAGAAAAAGATTATTTACATACCCTCCTAATATTTTACCAGTCTATCGTGAAATTTCATATCCCTTTCTGATGCGGGTGGATGGAGAGGGAGGAGGAGGCCAAAAATTTGATGGATGGATTGTGTTACGAGTGATATGAGATATTTAGTATTAATTATTATTAAAATGAATATAATTGTTAATTCGATAGGTAAAATAATATAAATGATTAATTGACTTAAAATATAACATGGGCTTATTGAATATTAATTGGATTAAATATAAACTATAAATAAACTAACTGTAATACAAAAATTTTTGCAAATAAATTATTAAGCAATAATTATTTGTAATTTAACATGAACATAGAAAGGCACACACATATTAGTAGATGTAACCAAATAAACGCAGATAGATAGGAAACGAATAACTGAAATTTTAATTATTAAGGAAAATATCAAGCGCTATTCCTCTCTCCTAGACACTAACTGTATCTAGAATGTTGCTGTGCCCGACAGGGTCCATAATTGTTTCTGTAACTAATATTTAACACCTGTATGTACATTATGGATGCAATAAATTTAATTTGAATTTGAATTTGAAAAGAGAGTCAGTTAGCGTGACAGTTGACAGGACGGATTAAATCAAGAAAAAGTGTTGCGCCGACTCCGAATAGCATGGGACAAAGGTGGGCAAGTGACTGCCTAGATTCTAGAATCAATGATTCAACTGAACACGAAACAGATCGCACACAGAGGCAAAATGATTTAAATGACTTAGAACTAGCCTGCCAAAATTTACTGCGATTGCAATGTAATTTATTTCTTTCAGAACACCAATATCGAAATAGTACATTGTGATACAAGGGTGGAAAGTAGGTTATTGCAAACTCGTGTCATTAAAAACCTACTTTCCACCCTTGTATCACAATGTACTATTCCTAACTTTTTAGATTGCCTACATTATCTAACTTGAGCAATAATCACCGCAGGTTCAATCTTGTAAGTTATACAAAGTTCCAAGCAGTAAGTTACAGTTTTGATGTGTATTTTTACGTATACTATAATCGGGAGGTAAGCTGCGAGGGCCAGATTTGTGAGGGGCGGGAGGCAGGTGCAACAGCCCTCCGTTACACGGGTCACTAGTCACTACGCTTTACTATAACACATTGCATCTCCCACCCAATAAATTTAGTACTATAAATTAATCACAATTATCAAAACCTTGAATAATTTTTTTATCTACTACTCATCAAATGAAAGGTTATGTGAATTTGTAAGTTCTTTTCTTAGCTTTTGTTTTGATTCAAAACATTCAGCTGTACCTAATTAATCGAATAAAATCGTGGAACTCTTATTGGTTGATCATTAGCAAATACTTTACAATTCTGATACAATAAGTAGAATAAACATCGTATTTGTCCGGGAGGGCTTAATATCTACAAACGAGGCTGAGTCGGCCAGGTGTCTCGTAATCAGTAAGGGCGGGGTGTTTAATGAATCATTATTGTTCAAGTTCAACCATCAATTACGCTTTTTACTTTGTGACACAATATGCTGCAAGGACTACATGATGCACTTTCAATGGGTCTAAATATTACGCCAGAATGGAATTTGCTGAAAGATATATGAAAGGGTACGAAGAACAAAACAAATTACATGGTGAATTAGTCACTGAAAATAAAAAGACGATCGTTTTATATTTGCATTGGTTAATGATAAAATAATGGGGGTTGATAGTAAACACGATAGAAATGTAATTTGTATAAAAGTAGAATATCGTATTGAGGAGTCGCGCCGCTCGTACCAAGCGCCGCCGCCGACGACGCCGCGAGAAAAAATTACCTTATGACCAAACTAACCTGCTGCCATTACCCGAGCTAAACAGCACAATGTCAACAAATTACACGACAACTTTTGTATAATAGCAGATTTTACGAACTGCGAAATGTGACTAGAGAAATGTATCTAAGTTCAAGGGTATTAAGTTCGCATATTAGAGTAATAAACATAAATCTTACTGAGGCACCACACCGCATTCGTGACCTAGATAGTTTGGCGGAGAAAGAAACAAACGACAGTCGGCAACACGTCACTCAGCACCTATGATACTTAAAGAGAATTTATAGCTGGAGGAACTCCTTTATCCAAGTTTGTGCGCCTTCGCGAGTGAATAGAGTAGGTCGATGGGTTTCATGAATATTCCGTTATGGCAATCTGGTTAGGCGCACTGAGCCTAAATGGGTGAAAGCACGCTAACCTGCGAAGAGGGTTTCCAAACCAATTAAGGGCTCCACGAAGGCATGGGAGAGCCCGCAGCTGGTGGATTACGAGCTCGATGGTACTCAGTGCGCCGATTCATCGCCGACGGGACTATAAGTGTGCGACACGCGAACCCAAGCCGATCGACCGGAACGTTCCTGCTACCGGTATACTAAACTTAACTATATCTATGCATAATAATTTGAATATTTTCAAGCTTAGTTAACAATAGCGAAAAGATTGATATGCCTTACATTATGGCGCTATATACGCCCCAATGTTAACGCAGTACTGGCCGTGCGCCCGCTCGATGCCAAAATATCAATATTGAACCTCCTTAAGAACAGTTTTGTTTGCAAAATATTATTTTATTTACATTTGCTATGTTAGTTATAAAGAAATTCTAGCCATCAATTTTTCTGTGTAAAAATATTTTCAAACATACAAGTCGTTTTGGAAGAGTTTCCAAAAGTTGCGAAAAATATCGTGTTGTTAATTATTTTTTTAATGCAAACTATTAGTTACACGAAAAAACCTTGTGTTCAAAATTATGTACATGAATCAATAATATATATCAATCAAATCAAATCAAATCAAATGTATTTATTTCAACTAGGCCATTATGCGGCCCTTTTGAACGTTAAAAAAATTACATGTAATAAAAAATTGATTCTACCGTGCATTCGGAAAAGTAAGTTGATATGAAGAAGAATGCACAAGAAACTCCATACTTACTCTTTTAAAAAAATAAAGGCTTTTTACAATATTTACATAAGTAAGTATACATGAATAAATTCTTATACGTGAGAACGATGCACCCAGCACTACTATACTAAATATAGGTATAAAGTATTACAAGCACTAACAGGTAAATTCCTTCACTTGATAAATAGGGACATGGTTCTCACATACTTACAAATATTGCAAACATAGGTAAATTACCTAATTCAACAACAACGGAACAGTGTGCAAGTCAATTTTTTAAACAAATAGAGAAGAAAATAAATAAAAATAAAGCGATAATATAATAATTATGAATATACCGTATACAAATTAACCATTTTGATAGTTTCTACACTAAAGATTGCCCTACGGAGCAGGACCCGCATGTTTCCAAGCATTCTTATCTTGAATATAATCAATATATTTTTTTCAAACCTCTTAACCTAGCCGTTACTAAGGAGTATGCTTTAGAAAGTTGCCGTTTTACGGCACTAAGGCGTATGCAGGCCCTTAATAGCTAGAAATACCCTTAACGAGACAAATCGTTAAAGAAACCGCATTGATTATCTTTGTTGTGAAATTTGAAGGGTATGGTTGTTTTTCGAAAGTTGATGACGAATCCTTATAATAAGGCAAAAGCATTCATGCAAGGAATTATATTACTTATATCATATTCCTCTTTATGTAAATACTTTCAGTTCAACGTCGATCAGTCAAACAGGTAAATACACGATGCACACACCCATGTATTTTATATAACTTCGATCAAAATAAATGATTCACCTGTTATTGCGAAAAATACCTACATAAGTACAATAATATCTACTGTATTCAAGACGGTAGAAGTATCTAGTATTTTGTCTCTTCTAGGAATCCATCCACATGGTCGAATATTTTCGTTGAATTCCTATTTGACTGATTCAACTAAATGCTAGAAATCTACACTAAAAAAATTGGCCAAGAAATGAAAATGGTCTCAAGGTGAGGGCATGGGGAACCCATATTTCAGTCAACTGCAGAGACAAAATAACAAAACCAGCAATCTCATGAAAAATACGAAAGCTACGTTTCACTCTAATATGATTTCGTAAAGAAAATTCGTTTCAATAAAGAAAATAACATGAATAACATGTTGAAAGCCTGCAAGTCATAAAGTCGTTTCACTGCGCTCGTTGTCAATTTCAGTGCACTCAGTTAAATTCGTCCGCAAGACATTTTTCAACGACATTGTCGGGATCGCGTGCTGTCATACAATGCACTTCGTTTTCGTAAATGCATGCACGTCTAGAGACGTAGTTTGAGTTTTACCTGTTATGAAGTTCCTTATACAATCATTATGTCAATATATTTTATTTTACCGAGAAGCCCAGACCACCGAGTATCGACATATCTCCACCTGTTTTTTTATTTTAAAGTATAAAGGAATCATTTTTGTTAAGGTGTATATATTTCCCAATGGCCGTGCGCCCGCTCGGAGCCAGAATATCAATATTGAACCTCCTTTTGAACAGTTTTGTTTGCAAAATATTCTTTGATTTACTTATGCTTTTTCAGTTATGAAGAGTTTCTAGCCATCAATTTTTCTGTGTTAAAATATTTTTAAACGTCCCAGACGTTTTGGAGGGGTACCAAAGTAGCGAAAAAATATCGTGTTGTTAATTATTTTTTAAAGCAAACCTAATAATTACACGACAAAACCATGTTTCACAAATAATGTACATACATTAATCTATATTCCTTTTCTTTTCAAACTTTGAACCTAGCCATTACTAAGGAGTATGCTTTAGAAAGTAACCGTTTTACGGCACTAAAGCGGTGGTAGGCCCTTAATACATAGATACCAAAACGGATACTCACGCGTAGGAGTTGTATTTATAGTCTTCCTCAATCTGCGGCTGTCGCACTTGGTAGCCCGGGTCCGCGCCATAGTCCGGCGGGATTATGGACCAGCTGTTCTCGTAGTTGTAATAGTCCCCGTAGACCATCTCACCCTCGCCCATCATTCTCATCATACACTATATAGCAACGTCCACGGTGTTCCTGTTTATCCTACACTGATCACTCAAAAACTACTGCTGACTAACGAAGATTTTATAAATAAATAGAAAATGTTGATTACCCCAAATCACGGCTGATAAGGCGTATTCATAACAAAGCTTAATTATTTGATAGGTAATGATTGCGAGCGCGAGGAGCCATGTAGGGACCACGACCGGTGAGCTATCGACTGATCGATGCTCCACCGGTCCTTATCAATAAAATTGTATCGTTATCATATCTAGCAGCTTTCCCCCGCGATATGGGACTTTTATAATAGGTACACACTACGACACCTCGACGCCAGTGTTGTACTAGGTAGATAGTTTTATCTGTGTCAGATGTAATGTGCGAGCGAAACGTGCCAGTGTCACCGTGTGTTATGAAATCCTGGAATGACAGGTGATGGGCTAAGACTTGATAAATAGGCAACGAAAATGTTAGCTTATCGCACCACGTAGGAGGTGCTGTGACCTGTAGGCGTTACGCGTGTATATGGAATATATTAATACTTAGATTAGACCTAATATAAAGTTTAATTGCATCATTTGTCTCCCAAGATACTGGTTGCCCTAGATTGAGAGGCAGGGTTCATTAACCAATGGTTACAATGTTGTTACTACAATATAGCTGTATACTTATGTGAACACTAATTATTGTAATATTTTTTGTACCAATAAACATTTTTTTATTATTATTATCTTTTATATACCCTCCTAGGTTCAAATACACAAAAGTATAGTCTTTATTTGGTTCTACTATGCTAGTATTATATTATCCGAATTTCTACAGACTTTTCAGAAGACTTTGTGCCAACATATCTTGCTAATTGCCATAATACAAAAAAAAAAAATATATAAACAGGAATCAAAGTTGAATTAATATCGCAACATTAAATTTTAACTTTTGATAAAATTATCAAGCAAGAAAATGTCCTGTAAATTAAATGTTGCAAAAGCTACTAAACAACCAACGCTTTTGCTATAACAAGCACAATTATAAACGGGAGCCCATACAAAAAGGGAGTTGTGTACCTCTGGTGGGACTCGAACCCACAATCCTCGGCTTAGGAGGCCGATGCCTTATCCATTGGGCCACAGAGGCGGGCGGCAGACCGACGCGAGTAGACGCACCCGTTCGGCGGCGCTGACGATGTGGTTGCGTCATCACGCGTCACCGCGGGCGCGTGCGATCACACACACATACACCCACACTGATTATATATTACATTACTCACACATGTATAATTAATGTCAATACATAAGTTCAATGTCACATGGTCAAAAGCAGACCGAGCTGAACATAAGTTTGCCTCTCCAAGTACCAATAGTTCCGGATTGAATATATTCGACTACCTAACCCATTTGTTTTTACAAGTAGATTATGTCGAGTTACTGTCGAGTTAAAATTAACTCCATGTGACGTCAAGGCGGACTTCCCATTTTTTTCCAGCATGATATCTACTACTACTAGCAACTATAACATGGGTACCTATTTACGTTCAGTTCTGCTGACCACCTACTTATATGGTCAGAGGTATGTCTAATGTACCTACTACATACAACTAGTGTGATTGATTACTGGAAAACCAACATAACTAATTATTTTTATCGTAACATTTGTTAGGTGTTGATAAATAATTTGATTCTTATCGATCGTTTAAAAAATCTTTATAGGTATATATATTTTATCGATTACCACCTACATAAATATCAGTATTTGCTGAATGCTTTACGAAATAGATTAAGTTTTAAAGGGGCTTTTAATTGAGAGAAAATATTTTTGTGTCAATGAAAAAACATTGCTACGCTTCGTGGAGACGTCAATCGTTTCCAAACTGGTACCCACGTTGGTCTAATTTTAGTATCACAGCTATTGACAAGACACGACATCGATATACGAGCTATTTCGTAATACTCCGTTACTTTCATATATTACAACTCATCATAATTTTGCTAGACTTTAATAAATCGCTTTTGTTCTGTCCAAAAGTGGTTCAAGGTGAAAGCGCCGCTATAAACTAGAAATGAAATCAATCTCAGACGAAATACACTTTTTTTTTTCATCTCCTGTTTTGCTTTGGTGTAGACTATTTCTAGTGGGGTGAGGATAGAAATCAAACAATTAGGCATTATTCCAAAAGTGCATATTTTTATAAATTATTTATTTTTACATAGTGACTATTTGATTAGTTGATTACAGTGGTAAAATAGATACAAAATATAAATATACATGACTAAGAACATTAATTCTACATATTTCTTTCGTTACACTAATTCTTATCAATATCTTGAAAATTAACATCCTACTTACAAATTAGGCAAAACATTTGTATGTGTAGGCTAAAGATAGAAATGAGTGGATTATAGATTTCGTAAAAAAAAAATCAAATCTACCCACATTTGATTTTATGTCAACGTGAACTACCCTCGTATGACTCAATTATTTTGACAGCCAAGCTTGGGCCGAGTTAATGCATCGCCGACTATTACTTTGATAACCCAGTCGTGTTCTGTAAATAAATGCTGAGTTTGACAATCCAGGAGACAATTTTGCCGGCTCTCAAATTGGTCACTGCCCTGCATTGGCCCTGTTCTGATGCTCAATGTGTTGAAGACTTCCTCATTCGATTTTTTTGTATTTGTCAAGTCTACAGTTGAAATGTACAATTTTACCGTTGGGGTATCTGACGAAGGCACTCTGGTTGCCGAAACGTTTCTTACACACGGGACACACGTCACCGTCATTTATCACTATGCTCTTCGATTTGTGGAACTGTTCTAGCTCTTCCATCTGTAAGCATAAGACATAATATTAAACAACGGGATAATTTTTTATCGGCATAGGAACCCGAACAAGGTGGCACAGTGATCACGTGCTGCCGTGCTCAGGGGAGACACTTTGTCAGTCTCCACAGAGTTATAGCAGGTGTTGGACAGAGTGGTTCTGGGATGGTCTTTTAAGAGGTCACGAGGGCTCAATTCAATTCAATTCCAGGCGCTTTTTCAAAGTTTCCCCCCAATAAAGAAAAGTAAATCTTCAAACGAAATAATTAAAGGTATACCTATTATGACGTACAAACCTGCACTTGGTCAGCGTACCACAATCCTTTGGCAACCTGCATGCGTCGTTTCTTCGTCAGCTGTCCGTCCATAGCGCATTCTAGGAAATATTTTAAGCGATCCAGAGGGACTGAGTCCGGCAAAACTGCCAGGGCCTGCAATCACGAATTCGAAATTTTAAAAGTATCCATATAAATGCCCAAAGATACTTTTACTGATTTTGCAATTTCAACACCTTACTAAGGTAAGAGATTACCCAGATTAAATTGATGAGCAATAGCAGAAGCACCACTCAGGCGATGGGACTTCTAGTAACACCATCGTATGGAGTGACGATTGTTTCTTCCATAAATTTAAAGACCGGTATGTCATCAAATCAACCATGATGCCGGTTGCAATAAAGTTAAAACCCTCCTTCAACCTATTTGAGGCCAGTCAAAATCTTATAGTGACCAGAGCCGACATATAGTTTCAAACTTACTTTCAATGGTGATATGCAGTTGGCATATTTATCCAAGATATTAAGTGCCTTCTCCAAGTCTGGCACAGCTGTCTCCGGATGCCTCGGTACATTAGCTAAAGATTTGGGGATGGCAGGACTGCTTTGTTCAGGGTTTATGAGAATCTTCATCAATATCACGTATACGTCTGGACCCTTATTGTTTGGAGTAGCGCCAACATGATTGCAGTACCTCAACGCTCCATCTATGTCGCCTGCAAGAAAATAAAGGTTTATGGTTTCAACGAGGGCTATGTAGCTGCCTATAGTAACTCAATGAATTTCGAAAAAGCCATTGAAATTACAATTCGCATGTCAACCAGAAACCAACCAGGAAAAAAGTAACAGTCGCACTTACCCAATATCAGAACAAAAATGGCGAGTGCTTGCTCGTGCCGTCCTAATTTTCCGTAAATGATAGCTCGTTCCTCAAACAAGCTGTCTGTAGGGAAATGCACAGCAACACTCTCTGGAGTGTAATGCGCAGAATTTTCAAGAAATACTAGTAATTTCGACCTAGTATGCAGTATCTCTGTATCTATTAGTCTCTTTTTCGCTTTCTTGTCTGTTAGTTTTTCTCTATACTTTTCAATTAAGAAGTTGTGAAATAAAGGAGTCGTATCGTTCCACGTATGGATGACATGTTCTAAGTAAGGAATCACCAGAGAATCATGTTCATCTTTAAGAAAATTTAATATTTCTTGACGGGGTAATTTTTCTACTTCTACGTTTTCATGTGTAAATATCTTTAAGCCATTTTCTGGATGTTCTTTCAATATCCAGTCAGAGAACTTGAATATTAAGTTTATATGTTCAGCTCCTAGAAAATGAAAATGCTTCGTTAATTCAAGCAGTACGTACACGGGACCAGCAATGATATCCAAATTCAAACCAACCAAGTATTTTCAAATACTTCATCGTTTCTTGATAAATATCCAAGTTAGTATCCTGTTCCTTGGCCTGCTCTCTCAGTAATGACAGTAGCTGAAGCGATTTCATATGCAGTCCTTTGTTTTGGTACAACATCATCAAGTCGCGGTGCTTTCGGTGCTGTAGTAGCACTGTCTCAGCTTCTTCCAGACGACAATAATTGCTGTTTCGTAAAAGAGGTGATACTTCAGCATTAATCTGAAACCGTAAACGTAAGGTTACAATTGCAATTACCTTAGATACTATGGCTTTATCTACAAGTCAATATTTGTGTTAAAACATTTCCTTACCAATAAGTAGCACTTCAACAAGGTAGTATCTATCAACTCCAGTTGCTGAATCTGCGTCGTCCCGTCGACTTGATCGGAGGTCTTTCCTATGTTAGCTTTCACTTCCTTTAAATAATCTATTAATGCCTTCATACCGCACTGTAGATCTTTGCCGGACAATTTCTTTGTTTTTTCTTTGTCTTCATTGTCTAGTTCAGGAAATAGTTTTATGACTTCAGCGGGATCTTTGTTGATTTTAGTGAACTCCCTAATGGACTGGGCATATTGCTTATTGTCGAAAAGTTCGAATGCGTACAGGGATTGTATGGCAAGTATGCTCTTCTCTTTTTCTTCGGGCGTGCAGTCAGAGAGGCTCTGTTAAAATTAAAGTAACATATAAATATTATATTTTAATAAGCTCTTTTCTTATAGTCATAGTAAGTATTTATTTAGTAATAATTGGTAAGTATGTATTTATTTATTTATTTATTTATTTATTTATGTACACACAAAACACTTAACAGAGAAAAGAAATAATACATATAGAAGAGCACAAAGGTACTGCTTATTTCAAATAGAAATTTCTTCCAGCAGACCTGAATGAAGATAAAAACAAAAAAGTAGCAGTAGATACTAATAAAAAAAAAACTAAATCAGATTGTTATTGTAATTTCTTTTACAGTGTTGTCGCCATTAACTCCTCCGGTAGGTGCTGGCTACCCGCTATTCCGCTGTAACTTGAAGTAGAAGATCTCGCTAGGCTAAGATCTCTTAATATTCAAAATATCCAGTAATCTGTATAACGACTGTTATCTAAACAAGCCTCAACTACCAGACTATGCGACGAATACTTACTCTTACTGGAATCCACATCGTACAATACACGAAACTCTCAAATCCTCTGTAACAGCAATTCACTACACTCGTATCTGCTTGACGCAGCTTCAAACACAAAGTAATGTTATTACTGTTGTTGCTGTATTGTTGCTTTGTATCTCTGCATTGGCTGCAAGACCCTGCGCAGTAGCTATTTGTGTGTCAATGATCAAATTGAAGATAGCATTGTATAACTGTCTCTTCTACTCGCTTACATTTGTCGTATCATCCTATTTCGCTTAAACTATGCAGTATACTTAACGTGACCATCTTATCTTGTGGAGGGGCCGAGAAATAACTCGGACACTTCGACCCATTGAGATCTATTGTGGTCAATCTATCTATTATACAATCGATCTAGTCACGTGACCATATGTCCCGTTTTGAACGGGACCAGCTCTTGATTTAGTTTAGTTCTTTCGCATTGTACCCAAAACCAGCTCCGGGACGCAAAAGTGACCCGTTTTCCGAAACCATGCGAATATTATGGGCTCGCCGGATGCAGGCAGTGCGGGACCGCGTCTTTGACGATATAAGGCTTAGCAAGCACTGCGATTATTATTCGCGTGATCTTTTTCCGCCCATTCTGCGACCTATGGAATTGTATGAAGCTGCACGCATTGCGGTAACAAAATCGCCCGGAAAGAATACTACAAAAATTCGCGCGAATAAAAATCACAATGCGTGTTAAGCCTAATAGTGACGATAGCTGAGCCCATACCATATATATTATTTTTCTCTGTGGCCCATACTCCGCCGCCGCCAACAACCAACAATCTTCAACATGAGCACTTTTTTTCTAATTAAATATGTTTTATGTATGCCTGCTACAAATGCTCCAGTAGAAAGAGTATTTTCTTTATTGAACAAATTATGGACATCTGAAAAATGCAACTACAGATGCCAGTTCTCAAGGCGAAGTTGATTAAAAAACCAAGGTGATTAAAAAAAAACTTGCAAAGAATTTTATTCTTATTTAAAATCGTCACCACTGTAGATAATCTGTTGTTCTGACAAATACAAATAACTGAATAACAACGACAACTGATAATAAATGAATATTTTGTTGCTTAAAAATATTTTTAATAATTGTAATAATTATTGTCTCACATGGACCCGATGTAGATCTTTTAGCGTCCGTGGCCTGGCTGCGATTTAGTGACCTTTTCGGGGAAACCGAAGGTTTTGTCTTTGTGATTATGGACGAAGTTATGATGACGAACAACTACCGGAAATACATTGTGAAAGACGGCACTGTTGACATCTGTCGGACATGTCACCGCACCGGCCGGGGGAATCCATCCGTCACATTATTTCCGGTTGTTCTAGTCTAGCTAACGGAGACTATTTGCATAGATACAACCTTGTAGCCAGGATTATCCATCAGCAACTTGCTCTTAAATACAATCTTGTGGATTCGGAAGTGCCTTACTATAAGTATGTGCCCGACCCGTTCTCGAAAATGGCAATGTCACGTTGTATTGGGATCGGTCTATCATCACTGACAGGACTATTGTTGCCATTATGCCTGACATAGTGGTGATAGACCGACTAGAGCGTCGCGCAATGATTGTTGATATAGCGGTCCCCCATGACGAGAACCTCGTGAAAGCTGAGAGAGATAAGAAAAGCAAGTATCTTGATCTGGCTCGCGAGGTTGTCGACATGTGGGATGTGAATACAGCAGTCATTGTACCGATAGTCGTGACGGCCAATGGCATAATAGCCAAGAGCCTCGACGAACACCTGAGGAGGCTCTCGCTGGGCAGCTGGATTAAGGGTTTGATCCAGAAAGCGGTACTCCCGGACACGCCGCGTATCGTCAAGAGGTTCCTCTCTCAGGAGCCCTGATCACCGGCTTGGACCCTGTTCCCGATACCGGTGGGCTACTATTTTTATATTTTTAAATGTTTTTTTATTTTATTTTTTATAGAATAATGATTAAAAATGTAAAAATATGTGAATTAAAATGTAATAATAACTAACTTTGCACCGTACCATTATCGAAAAAACTGCAAACAAATCACGTTTGTTGTATGGGAGCCCCACTTAAATATTTATTTTATTCTGTTTTTAGTATTTATTGTTACAGCGGCAACAGAAATACATCACCTGTGAAAATTTCAACTGTCTAGCTATCACGGTTCTTGACGGTATCCCGTTTTTACCCTTTGGGTACGGAACCCTAAAAAAAATGTTTTATTGAGAATCTGCTAATTGACGTAAATAAACCGACGATGTACTTACCTACCGTTTTGAGTGAAAGAATAAATGTTCATGTTTCGATGACAAACTGTTTCTTGTGCAATGGATGGCAGAGCCAACTTCAGAGACATAAAGATCCGTTGTGACTATTTTATACTTACATTAATAATTTTGATAATTTCTGCTTCTCGCTTCTTAATTTTAGTGCGAAACATTTTCACTTTTTTATTTTAACTTGTAACAATACGTCCTTTGGTTAAACTGAACTCCTAATACTAAATATAATGTATACAATAAATAACGTGTTTTCCTCCTTCCCTATTAATTAATGTCAAGCGCATTCATTTGATTTAATTGATCAGTTCCATGGTATGGCTTTATAATAAGTATTGTAATGTACTTATTTGGTACATAGTATATGTACCTACTATGTAAAATAAGGTACTTATTATCACAGGAAGATCTGATCCAAAAATGTATGGACGATGTAGCCTAACGGGCAGGACATTTGATAAACAGCGATTTCTACTTACATCATTTTATGAGTTAATCCATCCTTGCTCACGCGGTGTGCGTTGGAGTTCTGCCTTAAACGTAATCCGGTCATCCAACAAGATTTCCTCACGAAAACCATATATTTTGTTATGAACGGTAACTGAGGTGGTCTTAGCAAAGGGCATTGATATCGTCCATAAATGTAAATCTGCCTTGGGATAAGAGAAGGCTCAAGAAACTCCCACTGCAGACCATACTACTAGCATAGCTTCTTGCTCAGGCCAATCAGCCCTATGGACATGAAACATACTAACCATTTTGGCAGTTAAGTTGCGGGGTTCCTCAGGGACCGTACAAGCTCCACTCTTGTGGAACCTTGCATGCTGTTCTGCTTTCTAATCGTTCCACTGTCATAAATATCGGAATTATGCGTTGATTACTTAATTAATATTGATCACCTCTACTTGCCTAGCACTCACCTTAAATTTTCCGGTTGCCTCTGCGAAAAGCGCCTCGAAATTTCCTCATCAGGCAGCTACAGTTTCATAAAACTGTAAATAGAGTCATATCCTTCATTTTTTTATTTTGTTTCGTTATATTTAGGCCCGCGCTTGACCACTATTCACCTGATGGTAAATGTTTGTTTGAGTGATATGGATGAATCATCTAAAATGTACTGCTACGAGCTGGGTTTCTGGGATAAATTATTCAAACAGCAGACTTCAATTAAACACACTTTATTACAAAAATACTTCTTAAACATTTCTATTACTTCGCACTATTTTCCTTTTCCGATCGCTCCGTGTCGCTTCCAAATCGAAAACTGACTCAAGATAATTTTTTTTCTTCGTGGCTTCTCACAGATTCACTCAAAGTTAGTGGTTACTGCTTAACCGAGCTTCCCTGTGGAGACTAAGCTATATAGCCTCCAGCCAGGCACAAATTTTTAAACCTAAGCGACAACGCTGAGGGCTACCCCAGTTGGGGTCGAACCTCGGCTCAGGGCGTCGCTGGGGGACAGCTATGACTGGTACTAGATTAATGAATTTACTTTCCGTTCGTAAACTACCTAGGTGGAGAAGAACGGATAAGAAACTCCTTTTATATCTAATAATTTAACTAAGGGAATAAATATAATGACCACCAAAAAAAACTTTGTGACGATAACCCCTAACCACCAAATCTAGTAATATACTGACAAAAATAGTAAATGATCACCAAATTTAGTAAATTGATCACCAAATTTTAATAGCAAATTATTGCGCTATTTAATGTTGTAAAATAGGTTAGGTTAGGTTAGAACTGTGACCAACCGCGCGCGAGCCGAGCGAGCAAAGCGAGCGGTGCCGCGGCAGCGGCCGGCGAGCGCTACTTCCAAGTTGCTCCCAGAAATTTTATAATCTTTTTGGTCATTGGTTTAATTTTGGTGATCATTTACTACTTTTGGTGATCATTTACTACTTTTGGTTATAATTTTACAATAAGATGCGGGTTTAATTTTGGTGATCATTTACTATTTTTGTCTGTTATGTTACTATATCTGGTGGTAAGTTAAACATAAGCCTTTAACTAATGCTCAGCTAGACGCGGGCTGGCGGGTTTCTCACGACCAAACCGACCGCTATTTATATAGCACGGAAGATGTGTCTAGAATGTTCCATACTGTTCTAGATAATTCGAGAATCTTCCAGAACAATCGACTTTCAAACTCACTGTTCCCGAAGCGACTAGAAACTTCCGGAATGTTCGGCCCGAAGTTCTTCATCGAAGCCCGTATTGTTCGTCTTCCGAACATTCTGGAAAATTCCATTCGACACGTGAAGATTAGTTCCGCTTTTCGATACTAGATGGCGTTACTTATTACTACTCGTTATTTCTCTCGTCTCTAGATGGCGTTGCCCTATATTGAAATATTGCCTCCCTCTTAGACATGCTCGTCCCGAACATTGTTAGACCCATGATAACGGGCCAACCGATACACATGAACGACCTTTGATGCACCTCGGGGTCCCTTTTGAATTCGGTAGTTGACATCATCAATCTTGTTACGCGATATGGTCCATCCCATTTTGCTTGCAATTTAGGCGGTTTTCCTTTGCTGCGTACCGGGTTATGTAACCATACCAGAGATCCTTCATCGAAGCCCGTATTGTTCGTCTTCCGATCGTAGCGAGTCTTCATCCTCACAAACACCTGCTGACCTGTCCGTCTGATATGCTCATATACATCATTATACAGTAGTTCTGGTTTTGTGTTGTGAGCACCCATCACACGTCACGTCTCCTTGAACACTTCTGACTCGAAGTTCCGGCCTTGGTCACTGTGGATTTCTAAGGGTACCCCGAACCGACAAAACTCTTCGTGAACTAACTTATCATTCACCGTGACGGCTTCTTGATTAGGGATTGCAAACACTTCCGGCCATTTTGTGTAGTACTTCTTGGTCGTCATGGGACGACCAAGAAGTACTGTTCCCGCTTTGACTTTCCGATAACGGCCCAGCCACATATAATGTTATAAGTTCCCATGGTGCACCAACATTGTAAACCTTTAGTGCCCCTCTGCTACGAGTTTGTGGTCCTTTCATAGCCGCGCAACTTGTGCATTTGCGGCACCATTCCTTTTTTCTTTCACCCCCGGAGGTGAAGTGCATAAATGTACTTAGCATTAAGAAACCTTTATGTTAAGTTTAGTCAGTAATAAACGCTTGTCTTGAACGAACGTGTTTCTATCAACCTCCATACTTCAGTCCTCTCGACAATGGATCCAGTAAAATTGTTCTCGGATCTTGATTAAAGTCCACTTAACTCACATGTGACCCCCTGAACTTCCATTGTGATAGAGCTGTAGGACCTCCGGCACCTTAACTTTAGGTACGACCATTTGTAGATGACACTGGTCACCGCGAGCACTCTCCTATTTCCGGCACAGAACTCCATCCTGGATAACCAAGCTTTTCCACAGTGCCCAATAACTCATGGTGATGGAACTCATTGCTGCAACATCACTCCAGTGAAGCTTAGGGGCACCTGATTTCTTCCATTCGAGGATCGGTTTTAATTCTCTGTCTTCTTGCTGAGCAGTCTGCAAGGTTGCCTTCCACTCTTCGCTAAGATCCGTCCTCAAAACTCTCACTAGCATTATCTGCTTCGCTTCTTGTCTGGCACACTGCTTACATTGGTCGGGACACGGTCTTCGCGAGAGAGCATCAGCATTATCGTGCGACGTTTCGCTGCGATGTTGAATTACGGAATCAAACTCTTGCAGTAGCTCAATCCATCTTGCTACCTGTCCGTCTGGGTTCTTAAACTGCAGTAGCCATTTCAGTGCAGCGTGGTCCGGTCGCAGGAGAAATTTCCGCCCCAACAAGTATTTACTAAAATACTGCAATGTTTTAACTACAGCTAGAAGCTCCCATCGAGTGATACAGTAGTTCCTTTCAGGCTTTGCTGAAGTACGCAATTACAACCTCATGATCTCCTTTCCGTTGAGACTATACCCCGCCGATTGCAGTATTGCTGCCATCTGTGTCAACTATGAATTCATGTTCATTGTCAGGATAGCCTAGGATAGGTGCATTGCACAGATGTTCCTCCAACTTCTGAAATGCGACGTCACAACTCTCATTCCAGCAGAACTATATCTTGTCTTCAGTTAGCTCATGAAGAGGTCGAGCAATGTCAGCAAAGCTCTTTACAGACCGCCGATATTAGGAGCACAAACCGAGATGCCTTGACTTGCGTTTTGTTCTCCGGAACTGGCCAATCCTTGTCGGCCACGAGCTTATCTGGGTCCGTTTGAATACCTTCTTCGGAAACGACATGTCCTAAACAGTTCACTTGCCGCCTGAACAACGCGCACTTCTTTGAACTTAGCTTTAGATTGGCTTCTCGTATCTTCGACAGCACATGTTCCAGATTGTGGAGATGTTCTTCAAACGTCCGTCCCACGATAATTATGTGATCCAAGTAGACTAGGCAGGCGTCACCAATCAGCCCAGTAAGTACCCGCTCCATCAATCTCTCAAAGGTGGCACAATCCAAATGGCATGACGTTGAATTGCCACAATCCTTTTCCTGTAGAGAATACTGTCTTTTCCTTATCTTGAGAGTCTATCTCGACCTGCCAGTAGCCACTCTTCAGATCTAAGGTAGAATACCACTTCATTTCCGTTAGCGTATCTAGCGTGTCGTCGATCCTTGGCAACAGATAACTGTCCTTCTTCGTTATGTCGTTTAGTCGGTGATAGTCTACACAGAAGCGCATTCTTCACCAACACTACAGGTGAACACCATGGGCTGGATGAAGGTTCAATCACGCCTGTCATTATTCTATGTTGAACTAACGCGGTTTTCCCTATGTCGGCATCATTTGTTGAGAAAATGTCGGCGAACTTGTTCAACATCTTCTTAACCTTGTTCTCTTCTTCTTCCGACAAATTATTCTGGCAATCCTTCAAAAGCGATGACACGTCGAATCTTGTGATTTGAACTTTGGCGTTGGTAGGGTGTTGCACTCCTTCACAAGTGCCTAACATTGTGCCTTTCTTGAGCACCAGGTCCTTGTCATTTGTATTGAGTGCAGGTACCGATGAAACACCAGTACCCCTCACCAAGGTGCGTGCAATTTTTCCATGAAGCTTCGATATCTAATCCTTCTATAAGTACACATCGGTTTTCCTGACCAGAATTCCTTGGTAGACAAACTGGTATGATTCTGGTTTGTTTCTGACCTTGGACGAATAATAATCTTCTCGAAGCAGTAAACCTTTTCCGATGATGCACCTTCCATGAAGACTTCCTCTGAGCCACACTTCAATACTCCTTGATATACGTCGATCACACAATGATGTTTTCGCATGAAGTCGAAACCCAGAATGCAGTCGTCCTCTATGTCGGCCACGATAACATTGTGGCGATAAAATTTGTTCCCTAACTTCATGTCTACCTCCTGTTCTCAGATTTATACCTTCATGGTTCCCGAAGAAGACCCCAAGAAACCGTCTTGCTAGTTGGAAACTGACAACTGTCCGAGAAGCCTCAGTATCCAATGTCAGCTTGCATGGTGTTCTGTTAATTTCACCCTCGATGATCAGGCTGTTCCCATCACAGGATTGTGAGATCGAAATCCTTGGGGCTCTTCCATCACAAGCCAGCACCCACCCACTACATACCACCGTGGCGGGCCAGCTCCTCCTTCTCGCGCTGCAGCTGCACTACCAAGCGGCGAGCCTGCTCCTGCATAAAAGCCATGAGAGCGGCAATGTCAGGGGTTACCGGCGATAGAGCTGGTTCCGCTGCAGCTTCGGAGTCTCGTTGTCCATCCGATGACAGTGAGGAAGCGTCTCCAAAGCGCCACTGGTCTACATCTTGCTGGCGCTGACTCCTGGTGCGCATCCCCTCAGTTTCTTTCTTCGGTAGAACCGGCATAATTTATCCCGCACTTCTGACACCAATTTGTTACGAGCTGGGGTTCAGGGATTAATTATTCAAACAGCAGACTTCAATTAATCACACTTTATTACAAAAATACTTCTTAAACATTTCTATTACTTCGCACTATTTTCCTCTTGCGATCGCTCCGTGTCGCTAATGAATCGAAAACTGACTCACGATGTACCCGACCGCTCTTTATATAGCATACTAGCTGTTGCCCGCGACTTTGTCCGCGTCAAACTCGTAAAAAATATATTTTTATTTTTTTTGTTTCCCGCCGGAACTACGAATTTTCTCGTGATCAAACGCCTACGTTACTCGTTATTACATCAGCTATCTACCAGTGAAAGTCCCGTCAAAATCGGTCCAGCCGTTTCGGTGATTACCCGGAACAAACAGACAGAGAGACAAAAAATAAAAAAGTTGCTTATTTGTTGTTAGTACCGTATATACTTTCACGTGCATTCAATAAAATGTTGTTATTTTGATATTACATACAGACACTTCAATTTTATTTATTTGTATAGATTCCGGTGTTCTAGATCATTCGAGAATCTTCCAGAGCAATCGACTTTCAAACAAAGCTCCCGAATGAAATTTTCCAGAATGTTTGGCTCGAACATTCGGGAAAATTGCATTGGACACGAGAAGATTAGTTCCGCTATTCGATACTAGAGGGCGCTTCTAGTTACTATACTACTAGTTCTTCCTCTCGTCACTAGATGCCGATGTAACAGTACCAATAATTTAGCATTACATACCTACTTACTAAAAACAGATTTTCTTTTTCCATTTATCTGCTCGTGATTCAGTTGTATACTAGTACGAGGGGATAGGGCGAATCACTCCAAATCCAAAGACAACCAAACCATTTTTACAATTTACCTTTTCACATTCTCCAACTGTTGACCTGACTAAATTTTATTGTCAAAATAACTTTAAACGATTTTTGTCTACTTTGTGTTAATATTAAGTTACTCTGCATGGTTGTCTTTTATTCATGAATAAATAAATCTCTTCTCTCTCTTTAAATAAACAATAAACAATTTTTTTTTTCTTCGGTAAGTATAAGGTACTTAGTTACTACTGGAGAAATCAAACAAATAAAGTTGCATAAAAAAATCATATATTATAATTTCAATATTTGTATACATGAGCTAATAATAATACATAGGTAAAATATAGATAAAATACGTGACTACATTTATATTACACTCTGTACATTGATTCTTATATAAACCTTTGAAACAGCTGTACAAAATTAGTTTAACTGTTCTATTATTTGTGAGAGGCGATTAATTAAAATAACGTTAATGAGGCCTATGTCCAGCAGTGGCCGGCTTTTGTTTGATTTTTATCATCGTCCAACATGACATTTGAAAAACTGATAAGGTTGTTCTAGAAAATATGTGAATTAATTAGCATTTTCTACAGTACTGAATGATGTAACACGATTGCATTTCTCTACTCTTGATGAGTTACAAGACACATATCCTTCTCAACATGAAACCCCTTTATTATATTCTTTTTACAGGCGACATTTACCAGAGACAAGCCAATTTGTTTCTACTGATTCATCATCAAATCACAGCCAAGAAATAAAATCAAGCCCATTTTGTTTTAAGAAACTAACAAAAGTGTTTGATAAGTGATAAAACTTTAATACTTTTAACTGAACATCATTAATTCATCATATCATCACGCTTTTATTCCCCGGAAGGTTAAACAGAAGTTTGCAGAACACTTATATTCTATTTGCGATAACATTAGACATTTAAATAAGCCTATTTTACAGCCCGTTCATCCGATTTTGACTTCTATAGCGTTGGTGATACAACAAATGGTAGCTGTAGAAAAAAGTTGGTTTTGGTAACAGGTTTATGCTTTTCATGCCATCCTTATGATTACGGGATAGAACTCAAAATCGGTTGCACGGACTGTAATAAGAATTGTAAAAATTTTCTAATGTTATTTAAAATGGAGCCAGTTACGTATTAGCATTTTCCTGCGGCTTCGTTCACGTGACCTATTCCGCGGGAGCCACTCTTTTTTCTTCATGGATAAAATGTAGCCTGTTACAGCTGACACACTTACGTATCGTGACGTGACGGGATACACCAATCATACAAATCTTTTCAAGCCTACGTCATATCGCAACGAGTCTTGTAGCCAATCAAATGCGCCATAAGGTGCCTCGCCACGACACGTAAGTATATTTCCGCCTTATGTGACTCAGCAATAGTATAGCTTGCAGTGATAGATACTTCCAGAAAAATCCATCTTACCTCTTTTTCAATATAAGTTTAGATAACGTAACTGGTGAAATGGAGATGCTTTTTCTGCATAAAGTATCTACATATAATGGATCTACATACTACTTGTCGAGTCTACAACTGAAATGAACAATGTCACCGTTGGGGTACCTGACGAAGGCGCTCTGGTTGCCGAAACGTTTCTTACACACGGGACACACGTTATATGCGTTTATTACAACACTCTTCGATTCGTGGAACTGCTTTAATTCTTGTACCTGTAACAAACATAAGATTTTTAAATGGCTGTAACAGACGGTAGGAGAAAATGATAATGGGTTCCTTATTGCCGTTTGGTTATGGCACCCAAAAAAAATATGACTTAATAATGACATTTTCTACATTATAGTAAATATACAACATAATACGTTGCAGTCGCGTTCATAATAGTTCGGTCAAATTAGACCAAAAAATAGGGGTGAGATTACAATATTTCGCACCCAGATGAAAATTGTTAGGATTGTTCAAAACACCATCATAAATGAAATCTAAAAAGTCCTCATCGATCCGAAACCTGGAAAAAAATTATCGGGGTCAAAGGTCACAAAAAATAGTGTTTCGCGATTTTTTGTTAAACAACTACCGTTTTTCATACTAATTTGAACCGTATAAATTTGATGTTTATATTCGTATAGAATTATTGATCACCTTCGCTTATAGGAATATTCACAATGACTTCATACTAATAAGGTTCATATTCACATAAAATACTTACTGTTCTAGTTCTAGATGCAAACAAGTGCCATAACAGAGTAACATAAATCGTATCTTACCTGCATATGTTCAGCGTACAATAATCCCTTAAGAACCTGCGTGCGGCGCTTTAACGTCAGTTGACCGTCCAAAGCGCTCTCCAGGAAATGTTTCAGCCGACTTAGAGGCACTGAGTCTGGCAACACTGACAGGGCCTGGAAAAATCATTAAATTAGTTACGTTTGAGTAGCCACTGGTAGGTTGTTCGAACCTTGGTGACGGTCGAGCCTCACGAATATAATAAACAGGCACATCTATTTTTTACTTCTACAAGGTTCTGTACCCAAAGGGTAAAAACAGGACCAAGACTCCACTGTCCGTCTGTCTGTCTGTTACCAGGCTGTATCTCATGAACCGTGATAACTAGACAGTTGAAATTTTCACAGATGATGTATTTCTATTGCCGCTATAACAACAAATACTAAAAACAGAATAAAATAAATATTTAAATGGGGTTCCTATACAACAAACGTGATTTTTTTGCCGTTTTTTGCGATAATGGTACGGAACCCTTCGTGCGTGAGTCCGACTCGCACTTGGTCGGTTTTTTCATTTTGCGTGGCGAAATGCTTATGCATACTGCGCTTCCAAGGGGAGATAGCACAGATATGTGGAAAAAAACAAGAATATAAAAATGGCACAACTGATAAGCTGTTATTCGAATGCGTCGTCGTGCGAGAACGAGACCGTCGTACACGTGGATTTTGGGCTTCATGCCGAGTAATACTTCACAACGTAGAAACGGACTCCCCAAATCATTAAATTATAATATTATTACTTTGAATTCATTCTAATTTCCGTTTTAACTTTATACAGAATTTCGCTGTACACTGATTACAACAAACAATTAAGGTAAATGTTATCCTCCAGCATTATCAGTTTTCCCAGTAGCAGCTCGGAGTCAGGATTTGTGGTCAGTTAATGACAATAAGCTCTCAACACATGAGATTTTAACTTATTAGCGAAACGTTAGTGTACTTAAGGTTGCCCTACTCGATCATTCTTTCATACAAACGTAGTCTATGCGATTACTCCACAGTTTGACGGTGAACGTTCAAAATAAAAATGATATCAATTTGTCTCATCATTATCTAGCCCTGTATGGAAACAAAAAAGTACAAATATTATATATTTGAAAGTCATGAGCGTCAAAAGTTCCATATTTCAACACTAATTTTAACGCATCTTTGGGCGAAAATAAATACCTAAAAAAAACAGTCACCATACAGCAGGGATAGATTGATAGTTCAACAATGAAAATCATTTTATTTTGAACATATACATAGTTTTTTCATGATATCCATAATTCCAAAGGTCTGTTTATAAAATTTCCCGCGGCCGTTTTCGTCCTAAATCATCATCCATTTCGCTACAAATTTGCAAAAGTGCTAATTCGTACGCGAACTAGCTTTTTACTGCTGATCACAGCATCTATCTCTTTCAAAAGTATCGGATGAGATAGCATGCATTTAACCCGGCGCACAAAATAGTTCGTGCCGTCGACTAGGGCGATCTTAATACCTCTGTTCCTTTGGAAACACAGACGTGGTTTGTTATAGTACCAGTTTTTGTCAGCAACTTCGCCTGTGTAAGGCGGGCCGCATACGTACGTTTTCTGCGTTCGATTGCCGAATACGGAATACAGATTCAGAATTCCGTGAACCTAGCGCTGACGTTAGTTTTTTCTTGTTGATTGGCATTCGATACGTACGTACGGAAAGTGTTCCGTTCGAAAAAAAAACGGGCGTGTGCGGCAGTCAATGTATTTTATTAGCGTACGGTGCATTCGGGATTCCGAATACGGAAAACGAATTCGGAAAACGTATGTATGCGACCCGCCTAAAACTCGGAAAATTCTCCCACGGAGACGTACTAGCAGTGATGCCAAAACTAGGGGGCGCAACCCACTAGGGGAGCGTGACAACATGTAAAGGGGGGCGTGAATTCGCGGGACGAGTGAATTGTAATCTGTCTCCCGCGCAATCTTGATATTGCTAATGATCTACGATGTGCAATTTCTTTTTTTCAACTCAGAACTGGGCCTCTTATCATACACATACCTACATGGGGGGAAAAACTAGCACCAAAACAACTTCTATCCTTCATATCTTAATCTTTTCCTTGCTCTTCATTAACTTAAGTGTGTTTGTGTTTGTTTTTTTACCTAAATACAAACACTAAAGGGGGAGGGCCCCCCTAAAGGGGAAATATTTTTAATTGTAGGGTGGTGTGACAAAAAAACTTTGGGAACCCCTAGTAACTTCGGGATACAAGTTATTTTGTTCCCATGCCATGGTCTACCCGTTCAGTCGTTAAGAATTAAAAATAGGATATTGGAAAATCATCTACAATACAACATCGAATCACACTTACTTTCAAGGGCGATATTTTGTCAGCATGTTTCTCCAATATCTTGAGCGCTGTCTCCAGATCCGGTACAGCCGTCTTCGGATGGCGCGGTACTTTGGCTAGAGGGTTCCCGACGAGCGCACTGTCTTGTTCAGGGTTCATGAGAATCCTCATCAGTATCACGTACACATCTTGGTTCTTATCGTTTGGACTCGCGCTTACATTCTCGCAGTACCGTATTGCTCGTTCTACGTCGCCTGTGGGAAATAGGAAGGTTTATTATGTTTTTTTATTCCAGTTAAGTAAAGTCAAATTGGAAGAAATGTGATATTCACCAACCCGCACTGGGCCCGCTTGGTGAATGCCTGTGTCCCAGCAATGTGAACATTATAAGGTTGATGATGATGAATTAAATAATATCAACTTTATGTGCGAGTATAATAAGTTAATTTCAGAACGAGAACTATTGTAAAAAATGCTGTTAGCCCAAACTGAACTGTATGTATGAGGCGTTAATAGTACATTTCGTGTCGAGCATAAAAAGTCGAGATTTTAACATGAGCGATGTAGCCAATTTCGACATGAGCCGAAGGCGAACTACATGCGAGTGTTAAAATAAAGCCTTTTTATGCTAGACACGAACGATTCTTTTGCCACTACCTTATGAGCTTGTTTAATTAAATGCAAATAAGTTCCAACAACAATTTATTAGAAACGTTCAGACTAAAAACCACAGACTATATACACACAATAATCGCGCGCTTATTCGAGAGGTAACAGGTTTAGTATCATTCTGCCAGTAATGATATCATACAAAAGTCATTCAAGTCATAACTGTCAAGTCGTAACTGTGATTAAGTATTTTTTTTTCTTTTTTAATTTTTATTTTATAATCTTGTATCTAAATGTTCATATTTCGGAACGAATTCCTTAGGAAATGTGTTACATAATAGACAAGGTAGTGCAAAAAGTTACTTTTCCAAAAACACATTTGTTTATAGTTTTGGAAACTAAATGGTACAACCGCACTTACCTAGTATGAGCACATAAATGGCGAGTGCTTGCTCGTGTCGTCCTAACTTTCCGTAAATAATAGCCCGTTCCTCAAACAAGCTGTCTGTAGGGAAATGCACAGCAACCCTCTCCGGAGTGTAATGCGCAGATTTTTCTAGAAACGAAACTAATTTCGACTTTATATGTTGCACTTCTGCATCTGTTAGGTTCGCCTTCTTATCAGTTATTTTATCTCTGTACATATTTATTAAGGCATCGTGAAATAGTGAATTCGTGTCGTTCCAGGTATGTATGACATGTTCTAAGTAAGGTATCACTAGAGATTCATGTTCTCTTAAAAGAAAATCTAATATTTTTGGACGGGGCAAGTCTTCTACTTCGGTAAATATCTTCAAGCCTTTCTCTGGGTGTTCTTTCAAAATCCAGTCAGAGAACTTGAATATTAAGTTGATGTGTTCGGCACCTGGAAAATAGATTTGCTGCTTTAGTCTAATATGAAAGAAAGAAAAAGTGTTTATTTGTCACAAAACAACAAACAATATAAGAACATACTTAAGCAAAACCCTTAAAATAGTATTAGTAGTACTTAAATTAAGTTAGTAAAGACGAGAAATAAATCAAACAATAATAATATACCCACTACCCACATTTTTATTGTAACAGAAAAGAAATAGGGTGAAAAATATAAAAAAGTGAATTAAAAGGTGGCTCTTAGATCTTAGTGAAATAAAAGGTGAAAAATATGTAGGCAGATGCATGTCGTGATTGTGACAATAAGGCTTCCACTCAGCATAATGCTGTACCGTGGGGGACCCACAGCACGGCGCTGATTTTCAGTGGTCGCCTAGCTAATATCGGATGTCGAGATACGGAAATAATTTAGAGTTATAGGCATGACTTGACTTCAGGTCCTATGTATCCTGGATGGGGGGAGGGCGTCCACATAAGACCTCCATCGCTCTCCAAAGATCTAGTGCAACAATCAGCAACAGGCGGACCGCTATCCGGATCGCGAAAAGTAACTTGGACACCCAAATATTGTTAAGTTTAGTCTATCTAATGGAACCTTAAAGAAATTCTTCGCATTAGCTGTTCCACGCGTAAACCATACTTTAAAAATGGCTTAAGACCGTAGGTGTAATGTTTCGCATTATTTTTATCTAGAAAGTATTGAGTTTTTTTTTCTGGATCTCGATCAAATTTTAAAAGTATCCGGGTCCGGACCCCACTTAGAATTACTTGCCGAACTTCGAAATCATTCCAATGCTCGTCACTTCTGCCAACACGGTGCGACGCTAGATTTGACAGGGACGGCTGCGGATTCTTTTCCCTTAGGGATTTCAGTCTAATGCTTGTTTGGGTATGTGATCGGGATCCCTTCGATGCATGTGGGCAATCCATCAAAAGCAATAAAAAATAAGTTTGTGTAAATTACTTACCAAGTTGTTGCAAATAATTCTTAGTTCCTTGATACCCTTCTAAACTAGAATCCGGTTCTTTGGCCTGCTCCCTCAGCAGCTGAAGCGCTTTCATATGCTGTCCCTTAGTTTGGTATAGTATTATCAATTCACTGTGCTTCCCATGTTGCAGCAACATCTTCTCGGCTTCTTCTAGACGGCAATTGTTGTTGCGTAGTAGTGGTGCGACTAAGGCATCGTTTATCTAAAACAATTCGAGATGCAAAGGCCTGAAGTTAAAAACAAAATTACTAACATAATTTCTTTCGAAAATTTTACATCTGTTATTTTGAGTATACATCGTTCCTAAGTTTGAATTATATCTTCGAGATTTACCTGTAAATAGCATTTCAATAACGTAGTATCTATCAACTCCAGCTGCTGCGTAACATTCCTCTGCTTCGTCGCCTCATCTTGACTCGTACCATTCCCTATATTCGCTTTCAACTCCTTCAAGTACATTATCAGGGCATTCAAAGCACTCTCCAGATCTTTCCCCGTCAATTTCTTCGATTGTTCTTTATCGTCATTTGTTTTACCGTCTAGTTCAGGGAACAGCTTGATGACGTCAGCGGGATCTGTCTTGAGTTTAATGAACTCTTTCATAGACTGGGAATATTTCTTATTGTCGAATAGTTCCAACGCGTATAGGAACTGTATGGAATGTATTTTCTGCTCTTTTTCTTCGGGCGTGCAGTCTGAGAGGCTCTGTTAAAATTAAAATAACAAATAAATATTATATTTTAATAATCACTTATCTTATAGTCACAGTATTTTATTGGCAAGGGATTCATACAAGTAAATTGGTACAATTACAACATCAAATTAGATTATCAACTTAAACAACAATAGTTTGTATTTTTTTTTATTGAATAGTTTACTTATAGTGCAAAAGAAAAATTTTCTCCGAACTGGACGGCCACAATACTTACTCCCACTAAAAGCCCTATGGTTGTAAGACGATCCTTTATTGTAAATGGCATTTTGACTGCAGTTGCGTCTATAAGTGAAGCTACAAAAATCAAATATATAATTCACATTTTTCTTCAACTTCAATTGATTGCCCTAAGAAGCGACAGAGGTTTTATGAACCTCTTTCTTGCAATAATAGCTACAGCATAAAATATTTAATTATTGTTTATTTCTTATTATTTGATATTTATTTACAGAAAATATTAATGTTTATCACGCAGAGTGACCTTGATCTAAATAGGAATTAAGTAAATAAAAACCACAGATAAATTACAAAATTAAAATAATTTTCCTGGAAGACCGGCAAAAATTTATTTATTTCGTTAACTGCGTAATTAGTTAATACGGAAACAATAACATAGAAAATTAAAACAAAAAAATATATTTGATTTTTCTAAACACCACACGTAACACAATCATATCACAAAACGTGTAAATACACGACTGAATAAATTATGACAGACTATCCTACTAATCCTACTTATAATATTATAAATGCGAATGTTTGTGAGGATGTATGTTTGTTACTCTTTCACGCAAAAACTACTGAACGGATCTGGATGAAACTTGGCACAGAGATAGATTATAGTCAGGAATAGCACATAGGATACTTTTTATCCCGGGAATATGTTCCCTCGGGACAATTTTCGACATTTACGCGGGTAAAGCCGCTGGCAGAAGCTAGTATTTAATAATACCTATTATGAACTCTTACACCATCGTGTTTAGAGGAAAAATAAACGGTTGCTTATTTTCCTTGCCACTGATAGGTACTACTTATTTACATATATGGTTATACATATGCAAATGATATGTACTATATTTATATGACATACCGTCATATTATAACTTTCATAATATGTCACTGACACAAATAGGCTTACAAACGAACTACAAAGTCATTTGCGGGATATTACAGTATTAGTGCGTCCGCCAGTGACAGAAAAGTTGAAAGGAAACCGTTTGTCCTGGTATGGTCATGTGATGAGGAGGTATGAAACGCATGTTACTAAAAGAGATGAATATAATTACGAATGTATGGAGAGGGAGGGGACGGCCAAAGAAAAGATGGATGTACTGTGTGAGCAGTGATATGAAGGAAAAGGGGACAGGACGGTATGGAAGAAGAAAACGTGTTGCGCCGTCCCCAAGTATAATGGGACAAGGGCAGGAAAATGATGATAGTGCGTCGTTTAAATAAGAAGCGAGCTTGTAGTGTTTTTACGCATTTCGCGCCATTACTATCGGAACGCACCTGTAGCCAAGTTGACAATCTACAATCGATAACGGTAGTAGAAAACGAATCAATGTATGGGAATGAAACATCTGAACGTTAAGTTAGAATTACTTAAGACCATACAAATAGAAGGCGTTAACGACTGTAGAAAGAGATTCGATACAAAATGTTTGTAACTTGGCTAAGGGGGCTGAGCTTATAGCCACAAGCAGCCGTTAGGTAAGTATTTAAAAAGTTGTAGTACTGTGGAATAGCCATGATTTTACTGTACACTATAAAATAACGCGAGATAATGTCGGCAGTGCGAACACTGACTTAAATTATCTGAACAGGATAAAATCATTGTCAGGATAACAGTCATCGTGTACTGTGTTTATTCTGAAACACTCCTTGTGACACTGAGATAAAGTTTAATTTTCTTAGTTGCTCAGATCATTTTGATGAATCTGGTCATCCGTGTGGTTACAATAATTATCGCGTTAAAGTAACACTCGGCGAAGGTAGCGCCGGATTTCTCCTTTGAAAGTTGAAAAGTTAGTAAACAAATATTGTGAAATTCGTAGTACTTGTCGTTTAAGAATCTTATGTACCTATGAAGTCGAGCTGCCGGGCGAGCACGGCCTGTGTCACGAGGCTTGAGGCTTGAGGCTAGGCTAGGCTAGGCTTGAGTCACGTATTTTATCACGGCTTTTGCTCCCAAACTGTGATAAAAATCTGTGACTCAAGCCTGGCACAGTAGGCCGTGCTCGCCCGGCTGGTGTTCGCAACTCGACGTTCAAGCACGTATTTTGCATACGGGTGGGATAAGTTGGTCATTAGATCCACCCCAGCTCCTCAAGAAACGCCGGAAACCTGGTGTTAAAGATTCTGTAACCTCACTAGTAAAGGATATCTTTATTTCCTGTAAGACTCCACCACCAGCCTTGGAGCTTGGTGGTGGCCTTGTTCACCATCTCTAAGTAAAACTTTGATTAGTTACCACAAAATTAACGCTAAGTGGCACGTAAAAGTTACGAGTATCTTTTGTCAATTTCACAAACGAAAATTGAGCTCCGGGTAACAACTTACTGGTTAATTGAATGCCTTATCAAATCTTGCGTTACATTCGTTCAATAATACGTCAATGTTACACCTCAAATGCCATTGCCTGATGTCAATAGTCATTTGTACTTTTTTTTTACGGTATGCGTCATGGCTGGCGCATCTACACACTTTTTCTTTCTTTCTTTTTTTATATTTATGGTGTTTTTCTCGTCTGGTTTGGTATGAATTTGGTTTTAATAATGTTACTTTATTAACATACATAAACTCACGCCTTTTTCCCATGGGGATAGGCAGAAACTACAGAACTACTACTACTTACTTTATTTACCATGGATAAAGTTAAAAGAGAGAGAACTTAATAATCTATTGTTCAGAAGTTCAGTAGATTTGATAGTTTATTAGTAAAACCACTTGAATAATGAAAAAATACCAATAATCTTGCGATTTATAGATTATTTTATGTTTTATAAGGTTAAGCACTTGGTTTACTGCATAATTCAATAGACGAATTCTAGCAAAAAAAAATAGTGCCATCTAGATCCGTAAAATAATCAACACGGTATTTAAATACACCAATCCTAGGTAGTTATTGTGTCGTAGAATGTTCTAATTTAATCAAATGATGATCAATCAAGATAAATAAATCCATACTTATCAATAAATTGTAAAATAATCTACACAAAATGACAACGGACAACTTTTAACCATAAAGTAAACAAGCTAATGGGCAGATGTCGTGGCAAGTAAGATATGGGTCAGATAATCTTATAATTAGTGCTTCGTGTACTCGAACGTCGTGAAATTCGCACATGGCGTTACGGGTTTACGCCAGTCAAAGTCTGGCGGTTAGCCTAGTCGACACTTTAAAAGCAGATGGTGAACGAGGCCCTTACCGTTAATTCTATTGCTATTTGGAAATGTTTGTCTTTCAGCAACTGCTGTCTTTGCTTCGTGATGTCCACGGAACTGAGGCACCAGACCTGGCCGACCGACGCCACGAATATCAGGCCTCGCTTACATCTGGAACAAATACCAGTGTGGAGAATAAATACACCATACTCTACAGCTGCAAGTAAGAATGAAGTCTCCTACATCGCGTCAAGATGCTGAGGCTACATTAATTTATTTATACGTAGAAAAAACTAGGCGACCGGTCTCTAATACATGTTAGTGGCGACTGTTAATTCTATTAAGTAGACAACAGCATTTAGGATTCTCTGTGGAACACAAACGCGCGGCTCGATTTCACCAGATCGCGGCTAGCACGCGAAAAATTGAGAAAAAGAATCTGACCCATCTCATGCTCATATTCGATTTAATTTTAAACTAAATAGTGTTGAGTTTGCAATAACAACGCGTCCCTAGGACTCTTCGCGGTTTCTAAAATTATTTCGGTGAAACTGGCGTCTGATGTCTCCATTGATTGACCTTCAGATACTCCAGCCTAAATTCGTAAAATAGGAAAATTACTGGACCCAATAGTAAATATGACTTATGTGACACAGGGAGTATTGGAATCCAATACTCTTTGACAGGCACAGGGCCTGATTTACCCACAGGCTAAACAAGCTATAGCCTGGGGCGCGAGGATCGAGGGGGCGCCAAGCTTCCACCTATTATATACGAAGCACCACTTATTTACAGAGTAGTTTTCTTTTTCTTAGGCGAGGTGTACAATTGTCGAGCTCACTTCTACGCTCATATTTCTCTCTCTTTTATGCAACAGTCGACTTCATGCCGGTGTGAATGGTAAAAGAAATCTTAAAATCTTTAGTGCTTATAAAAAACCCTATCCGAGGAAAGGTTTATTCTTTTGATTATTTGCATTAACTTTCTTGAAGCTTTTCTGCTTAAGTCGACAACGATCTCAATCTGAGATGAAAAAAAAAAAAAAATATAAATGATATATAAATACAAATGACGATGACGATATATAATGATAAATTTTTTTTTCTTAATTTAAATTTATTATTGATTTTATCGGTTGATTATTATGGTTGATTTATTTTTGATTTATTTTAATTTTAATTCAATTTACTTTTTTTATTTTTATTTTATTGTAATGTTGATTTAATTTTGGTTTATTTTATATTTTTATTTTGATTTAATTTTGTTCTAATTTTGATTATGATTTGTTTTAATTTATTTAATAGTAAGTGTTTTTATATATGTGTGCATGTAAGATGTGATTGTACATCAGTTTTGTGAACTAAAATAAAAAAAAATAAAAGAAAAAAAAAAATAAAAAAATTCAATCATCTGTTTTTAGGGTTCCGTACCCAAAGGGTAACGGGACCCTATTACTAAGACTTCGCGGTCCGTCTGTCTGTCTGTCACCAGGCAGTATCTCATGAACTGTGATAGCTAGGCAGTTGAAATTTTCACAGATGATGTATTTCTGTTGCCGCTATAACAACAAATACTAAAAACAGAATAAAATAACTATTTAAGTGGGGCTCCTATACAACAAACGTGATTTTTTTGCCGCTTTTTGCGATATTGGTACGAAACCCTTCGTGCGCGACTCACACTTGGCCAGTTTTTTTTTATAATCATCACACCAGAGTTTTCACTTACGTGCTTAGTAAGCCTGACGATTTCTTATTTCATCATCGGATCGGAACTTAAATATTCGCGACAACGTGAAATATAAAAATCCTTGCACAGGCACAGGCTGCACAGGCACAGGCTGAACAGGCTGTGGTGTGGCGCTTATTGAAAGTTAGCCTGGGGCGGTCAGTACTCTAAATTACCAATTTTTTTTTAGCACTAAAGATTTTATGATTTGTTTTACCATTCACACTAGGGCATGAATATCGGAATCTCGTAATATCGGAATCTCTGAACGAAATTAGCGATATTTCAATTCCGATACTGAGTGACCCAATATCGGAATGTGGGCATCAGAAAAAAAAAATTAGATCATTTTAAAGCACCGAACGCGATGGCGTGTTTAAACCCGTTGACTACGGTGATTAGCAGTGATCGGATAATTGGGTTCTTATTTACTTAAACTGAATCCCGGCTTTACAGTCCTGAGATTGCTAAAAATGTTACCTATAAGAGTAAATACACAGCTTCATAGAACCCGTTGTAACATATAACGCTTAGGTTACGGGAATCCGCTAGATGACCGATCAATGTGGCGACACTTGGGGAAGACCTACGTTCAACAGTGTACGTCTTTCGGCTGAAATGATGATGATGATAGCTTAGATACTTTTTCATACCTTTGAGAAGGCTGTTTCGATTCCAATCCTTGTTAAACTTTATCTCAAATTTCTGTTGAGTTACTTGCTGAGAAACCTCAATAAATGAAAGCTTAATATTTTTTAGTCTTCTACTTGTATTAAATACAACAAATTAGTCTATACGATCACTAATATGTTGGATTGATCTACTACTTGACTACATTATCAATTATTTTATTGATATTCGATTGATTATGAATGTAATAAAGATGGGATAGTTATATTTTACCATTGCTATATTTTATTAAGTTTATTGTAGTTGTTTTACGAAATAAGTTTATCTCGGCAAACCAGGATTCATAAACTTAAATAATAATGCTCAAGTTGTACTGACAAAAATCAATACGGTAATCGTCTATCACTACGATACCAATTCCAATCAATTTATAATAATAATTCTCCTGATTAGAAAGTATCAAATGAAGAAGAATATGCTCAGAATTTATTCTAATCTATTAAAAAACAATAAACTTAATGGGAATAAGCAGAAATAATATATCAATATTTTGTTAGGCATCTCCTTTATCCCATGGATTTGGCTAGTGATACTTATATTGAATTTATAAATCATTATTACTCACTAATCGGGACTACTTTGAGATTGGTTGACAAACATTTATTTTATGTTTTTTTTTAGCATTTTCCTTTTTCCAGAAAGACATGACGTTAGTTATTTTTTCTTGGGCACAAATGTGAAGTTTAGTAAAATAAGCGCCCGATAATCCAGTCATTGCTGATTAGAGAGAGATACAATATAAAATCTTTTTATGTCTCGGGATAAACGTGTTCGTTTATTGTACTTAATCCAATCTCATACCGAATTTGCACCAAATAACAAAAGAAATGCGCGATGTCTAACGAATGAGCGCAATTCCGATATTAATATCGGAAATCAATATCGGAATTGAATAACTTTCGATATTACATGCCCTAATTCACACCGGATGATGAAGTCGACTGTAGCATAAAAAATAAAAAGACTTTTTTACAAAAAAATACTACCGACTTCCAAATGAAAATACTACAAACTGAAAAATAACATCTTTGTAAAATTTTAAATGTGAATGAAGAGCCCAATATTCCTTAATTGTGTGCTTAGGAGAGTTAATTAAACATGAACATACATATTTTATGATCGTCTCTAGAAAATCTTAATATTTCACAACACTCAATAAGAAATCGCAGCTTATCACGGCATCTAGTGCAATTTGTTTGAACCAAATTTTCTTTCTTCGCGTTGGTGTCTATACTCAACGATATGCGCCGGATGTGTTCTTTTTTCAAACCTCTATACGCAGTAATGTGCATTGCAATATATTTTATTTTTCTTCTACTCATTTTTCTAACAAAATGTAATGATTCTTACCTATACATCAGTCTTGCTTTGTTTAGTTCAGGTAAGGTTTGTATGAAGAGGGAAGGCTCCACTGTCTGCACAATAACTTGGTCTGATAACAGTCCCAATACAAATGGCTCGTCCCACACTGAAAGTAAACATTATTTTATTATTTTGATAGGTAACATAAATAAATATTTTCTCTTCTACAAAGGTGTCTTACAAAATAACTATACATAATCTTATATATAAAATTCTCGTGTCACAATGTTCGTTCCCGTACTCCTCCGAAACGGCTTGACCGATTCTCATGAAATTTTGTGAGCATATTGAGAAGGTCTGAGAATCGGCTAACATCTATTTTTCATACCCCTAAGTGGGTAGGGTAGGGTAAGTAGGTAGGGTAGGGTAGGGTAGGTAGAGTAGGGTAGGTAGGGTAGGGTAGGGTAGGTAGGGTAGGGTAGGGTAGGGTAGGGTAGGTAGGGTAGGGTAGGTAGGGTAGGGTAGGGTAGGGTAGGTAGCGTAGGTATGGTAGGGTAGGGTAGGGTAGGTAGCGTAGGTAGGGTAGGGTAGGGTAGGTAGTGTAGGGTAGTTAGGGTAGGGTAGGTAGTGTAGGGTTGTTAGGGTAGGTAAGGTAGATGAACGCTTGGTGTTTTTATGGCAAAACAAAGTTTGCCGGGTCAGCTAGTAGTAGTGATATAATATTTGATATATCCTTTGTGGGGGACTGGTATCTGCACTAAGAATTACTGTCAAACAGATTACCAGCAGCTGTATTGCGTAAGTGCGTAAAGAGTTTAAACTCTATCCAACCGACCAATCACATGCAAGATAAATGACGCGATGTGGATTTCCATTTTGTGTGATTGGCCGATTTGGTCGGTTGGATAGAGTTTAAACTCTTTACGCACTTACACAATACGGCTGCAGGTCCTTCCAACAAAACTGCCGATGAGCCGGTATTGAAGTACAGCTTTTACGTCATTTAAGCCCCTCCGCACACGGATCATAAACGTAGTCGTCTCGTAAGCGTATCGTCATGAAGCATCGAGTACGAGGCCAGCAGAGTTCTACAAACGAATCGTCGCGTAGACGTATCGTTTCGTAAGCGAAATCTGATTAGTTGAAATCACGTCACTGAAACCTGATGCTTTCGATGGATTTATTGGTGATCTTACTTTTTGTTCAGACGAAGAAGATTTTTTATTGTTTGACTATGTCAGAACTAGAAAGTGTCGTGCTCATTGGGTCCATCCATATATCGATTTACTATTTTTTTTAAGTTACGGTAAGGTGGCAGCAATCCCCAAATGCCATTTTAGTCTACAAAATTAAAAAGAAGAGATATTATAGCACAGTTATTATCTTTTCATAAAAAGTCTTTTTTACGCTTGCTTTTTTACGCCAGTACGCTACGAATATTGTAATGACGATACAAATCGCATACGATACGCTGCAGTACCGCTTCGTATGCGGACTTGTTTGAACATGTACTTGCTCGTGCTCGTATTATGATACGATGCCGTGTGCGGAGGAGCCTAAGGTTTTGGATCCTTTGAATTTCCAACTATGAAGAACTGATGCCTAAATATATGCCATATATTTTTACTGGTTGCTGTGATTACTGGGGCCTGTATCGTTTCACTGCTGAGTAAAAGTCTCACTCAAGCCTCCCAGCTACTTTAATCCCGTCCAGGGTTAGGGCAGGATAGATGGACCCCCTTTTCCGCACTTAAGACTCCTATTTGGTCCGTTGTGCGTGCAGGCCTCATGTCTGTGATAGGGAATCGGCCGTAATCCACCACGCGGGCCCAGAACGTGTTGGTGGATGTCACACGTCTTCGAATATTCGGTTCTAAGACATGGTTTCCTCACTATGTTTTCCTTCACCGTTTTGAGAGCAGTGGTGATGAAATAATTTACACAAAGTAATGCGCCTGCCTGGGTTCGAACCCAACACCTACAACTTGTAAGTCGCGGCCGTTACCACAGGGCCACCACTGCTCTTCCAGTCCAGGGTTAGTGTGTACCGTTGTGTATTATAGTTTTAGATAATAAATTGTTTTCTTACCAACACCAATGGGCGCTTCGGACCATTTAATAGTTTTCTTTATATCTATATTTTTAGCCTCCTCCACAAGTACTGATGTTTGATCCCGTCCAAGTAGAAAAGATGTTTCAGAGTATTTTGCTATTGTTGGCTCAAGAGATTTAGAACTGCTCGTTGGGAATAATTCCTGTGGCTTTCCTGATGAAAGCTACAAAATAAATAAAATGATTGTTAGAATTTAATTATCACAGGAAATGTGGATAATTTAAAACAGCTCACTTTGATGACATGATCTTTAATATAATAATTTTACTAACAAGAAAATAAATTGGTTAGTAAAGTTAAACTATTTTGCTAAGCAAATTATTTAAAAATATTGAGTGTTGTTTGAAATTCAACTTTATCACCTACATCATACAGCACATATTCGTTCTTGAACCCCACACACACATATTGTTGGCCCCAGGCCATGACTTTCGGCACATCAGGGATTGAAAAGTCAAACAAATGTTGCTTGAATTCTCCATTCTTCCCGTAGTACAACTGTAGTTTTCTCCTCACGGCAACACACAAACGGACAACGGAATTCGATTCTCCAGTCATCGATGTTGTGGGCTGTAAAAATATAAAAACTTTCATAAGCTTTAGTAAAATAAAAAGATTGTCTTATTTAGAAAACTTTCAACCTCTATAACTATAATACTCATGCCTTTCGTGTGTTTAAGACGTGGATCCACGCGAGACACAATGGCTTTTCTATTATAAGATTTTAAACTGTCATGGTCACTAACACTAACATTAACATTAGAAACGGGATATTTACCATGTTTACTGTTTGTTGCGGGTTTCCGATATTTTGGTGCTGTTGCAAACACCATGATCACGGATAAACAGTTTATTCGTGATCATGGTGCTTGCAACAGCACCGAAATATCGAATCATTACCGAAACAATAGAAAAGCCCTAACATTAACATTAGAAACGGGATATTTACCATGTTTACTGTTTGTTTGGATTTAATGTTAGGGCTTTTCTATGTTTCGGTAATTACAGGCAAAAAACCAGTTACACTGATAAATCTGATTCTTATATTTTTTGTGGGCGACATCTACACCGTCACTTATGAACTACAACTGACTAGTCCCTTTACGTGTGGACGATGAGGAACTTTCCACTCTCCATTTAAATTTATTTATTTTAAACCTGTTTTTCACTGGGCAGGCCAAAGGCCTTATTCATACCTCTACATTTAATTTTAAATAAATTACTGTGTTTTTAATTGGAAGGATGATTTAAAGCTGTGGTACTCTTAATTTTATTGAAAAGGGTTCTGGATTTATGGACTTACTTAGCTCATATTAGAGAGTGATTAATAACATAAAATATAATTTTAAAAAATTGTATATATTATCTTGCAATCAGTCAGTAGACTATGAGCAGATGAGATGAATAATTTTGTAGCTTTCAGAGCAAAATCCCCCTTAGGAAAATCTCCATAGTGATTAAGTGCAGCTGTCAATTTCCAAAATATCCTTTTTAGTCTGCATATTGATTCGGGAATAGTTAACTGCATTGCTAGTTGGTCCAGATAGATTGCAAGTCGTGCTTTGTATTGGGAACAGTACGATTTTATCTCTTGCTTTACTCTCTCGATATTTAAATGTTCATGTACTTCCGAGATCCTTAACCACGTTGAGTTGGAAATTTGCTTCAGGATGTAATTTTGAGAACTCTGTATTATTGCTATGCTGGAGTCACATGCTGAACCCCATAGTTCGATCCCAAATGCCCATCTATATATATAAAAATGAATCCCAATTTCCCTTGGTCACGCTCACGGCATCATACGTGAACGGCTGAACCGACGGCGAAAAATAGGATAGGAAGGGTAGGTAGAGTAGGGTAGGGTAAATGAATGTTTGGTGTTTTTATGGCAAAACAAAGTTTTCCGGGTCAGCTAGTATACATATAAAACGCAATATAATGCCTGTATTCCTCGACAGGTGAAGCAGCATGCACCTTTAAGTACAGCCAAGTTTCACCAGAGATTAAAAAGTCCTTAATATAACAATGATACACTTACCGTGTTGTCTAATGCAAACAAAGAAGCACCTTTTGTTTCTTCAAATGTCTTTACCAATGGAAAATTAACACCATTGATATTGTATGTAGATAGAACCATATCCGTCAGGCACAGCAGCAAGTTTTCTTCTGTAAAGTTTTAATTGAACTCAATTATTACATTAAAATAACCGGTCAAGTGCGAGTCGGACTCGGGCACGAAGGGTTCCGTAACATTATCGCAAAAAACGGCAAAAAAAACACGTTTGTTGAATGGGAGCCCCCTCTTAAATATTTATTTTATTATCTGTATGATGATGAAGATCATGTAGAAGTATAGTATTTATATTATTACAAAGACACCAGAGAACTTCACCTATTTGGTTTACTATCATTTACACTTCTACACTAATATCATAAAGAGGAAAGATTTGATTATTTGTAAGTTTGTTTGTAATGGATAAACTCAAAAACTACTTAACCAATTTTGAAAATTCATTTACCAGTAGAAACCTATTTTTTTCCTGAGTGACATAGGTTTTTATTATCCCAAAAATGGGTCCTGTGCGGTGGCCACAGAAGCAGAGCCGCAGGGAAAAGCTAGTAAAAAATAAAAACAAATTACCTGGTATGACTTCAATTTGTTGTATAGGCTTTTTACTAAAGTTCTTACAATATCTGAGTAGCTGCACCTCATATTTTTGATTTCCATTTGCTTGAGAAACTGAATACATCAGCAGATGACCTTGCCTTGTCCCCAGTAACAAGTTGTTATCTAAAAAAAAAACATGGTTTAACACAGAAGATTATAATTTTTGAAAATATTATTGTATATATCTTTAAATTGTTAGGTTTGAAAAGAAAAAGTTCCTGCCAAACATTTTAAGTCGGCCACAAAAACAATGTCGAGATGATAATTCATGGAATCGTTTTTACATACATTTTAGACTCTCATTGCCAGCTATTTGTTTAGCATGAATGCAGTTTAATAATATGTTATTTTGTGTACAGAATCTTTGAAAACTAAGTAGTAGATAAAAATTGATTTCGTTGGATGCTGATCTAGTCAGCTTTAATAACTGGTAGAAAATAATGTGTTAAACATTAATAGCCCTTGGTTGAGTTTTTAAAATAATAGACCTTGGTCTGCATTTTAAAAAAGATTTATTTCTGTATGTAACAATGAAAACATGATAATGTTGATACATTCTGCTAAAAGTTATAGAGATCAGAAAAGAATAACAGATCTGTTTTGAGTGTGACTCATTTTATCATTATTTTCAAAACACAGGGTTTGCTTTCAAAATCAATTAACTTACCATAAGCAGCTATAGCCTCTATTTGTACGGTTGCATTGAGCAAATGAGATATTTCGTACGCTTCGTGCATTGTGATTAGAATTTAAGATAATTACTCCTCCTCAATTTAATTACAATGATAAACTATACTCTCATATCACATTAAATTTGGAGAGGTAGTCTTGTTTCACATCCCACTTTATGGTATATGACAACCTGTAAAGCACATAAAATAAATTAATGTGTTATTTAATCAAAACGTATTATTTATTCACTGTATTTAAACAGTTTTATTGAAATTTGCAAATCGCAGTCCATCAACAACAAGACGTATTGAAACTTCACTCTAGGGATGCGATTTGAGATCGATTAATAACGAATTGATTATTAGGACCGAAAATATCAATTTTCAAATCAATATCTACTAAATCGATATATTTAACCGATATTTCACCCTAGAAAATTGAGGTTCGAGTTTTCTGTTTTAATATGATCCAAAATTGTATTTAAAATTAATTGAATCATTGAATGTAACTATACAAACACGTAAAGAAATGAAAATTTTTCAGTTTCATTGTAACCTAAATAAAAAAATACTTTTTTTACCTGATAATTTCATTTAGAAAACAACTGTAATTAGTTAAAAATTATAAGATGATGATGATGTTGAGATTGATTATTATTATGGTTTACTTGTGTTTTCGGTAATTCAATTTATATTGGTATTAAAAATAAAAAAAACGTGAAAAGAAAAAATTGGAATATCGATTTTTTAGATTATTTATTTTGTGATTTCGATTAAAACAATCTTTTTGAAAAGAATCGCCCATCCCTACTTCACTCTTCAGTAATTTGACATTTGTAGTGAAGTAAAGTTGTTCGGGGTAACAAAACGTGAATCGATTTACAATTTACGCAATAGTCGAGTCGAATCTACGAACACAATTGGGTCAAGTGTAGAAATTACTAAAAGCAGCATTACAAAGTTGCCTTTTTAATACAGTGATCCAATGGCATTTGAGGAAGTTTATTTTCCACGTAGGCTGGGAGACGCTTGGAATCCCGACAAATTGTCACAATATCAAGCAAAACACTATGTAAAAGCATTTTAAACTATCGATTTTGATGCAAACGAAAATATTTCCATTTTTTTTGTTTGGGAATTTTGTGACAAGCACCAAATGTGTGGACCCGGCTTTAAAGACTCGTGAGGTTCTCAAAGTGCGCAGAAAACCCGTCACCGTCCCTCATCAATCAGAATAATCAGATGACTGCACATCTTTATGTCCGACGGCCAAAGATTACTATAATTATGACGACGGCTTACAAACGAATCTGTAGTTCTGGGCTGCCAAGCACTCTAGATACTTTCTAGTAAGCCGTCGTTGAGTGATTATATTATTATTTTTTTATTTTTTATTTCTAATCTCTGCAATACAAATACCCATGCTAATAAGTTCAAAACATAAGACGGGCGTCTTGTTTTAAACTTATTAGCTGGGCTGAACATACGACTTCCCGGTGCGCACGGCATGGCACGCTGCTGTTTTCAGAATGAGATTTCCTGCTACTGCGCAGCCATTTTTGCTTACTTTAGAGCAGCCAAAAAGATTGGGAGAGTAGGTACCTTACGAACCATACATGGAACATACATACCCATTTCATGTTACTTATTCGAAGGTGATGAAAAAACAGGCCATTAGCCTGAAACGCCTACGCGCCGCCTGCGGTGAATTACGGGTCCTGTGTAGAGTTAGGTTTTTCCAGAAACTAGCGACGATGATTATTATTTGACATAGATGGAATAGGTCTTTCATCTGCATCCGATAAGACTGCAAGCTGAATCCCAACATAGTTGGCTAAAGGCTAAGCAGATGAAAGACTGGGAGAATCCTGCTTTGCTTTCAAGTCATTCTAGCAGTCTTCAAGTCTTGATAGCGGTTAGTTACAGGTAGCAGCAGCTTAATTATTATGCCGAGGATGGCATCTCTACTGGTGCCTTGCTGAAACCGCGAATTAAACTAGAAATAAGGTTTAGTCAGTTCTGCAAAGAACATTAGACTAAGCTCGTTAAGTTAGTTCTTGGATGTTGGAGTTGCCATAGAAAAATACTTACAATATTTTTACCTTACCTACTCGACACCCGCATATTATATTATTAATAGGGTTTATTACGAATGAAATAAATAAAAAGCCATGCTTACTATTCATTTAATTATTTACTTTTAATAATTATGTTATTTTCATTCATAACTAACAACGATATGAGGGTTATGAAGTATTTAAATTCAGTAAAACAAATATGAAAACAAAATACAAATTTCACTCACTATTAAATTTAATATTATTACAGTAATAAGAAAAATTTACTTTAAATAATTTATAGTTTATATAAGTCATAACTCCATTTCGAACTATGTATTTTACGGAAAATTCTCATGTTGTAAATGTGCACGCAAATCGTGAAAGTGAGAATTCAGTGGGATAAAGATTTTAATAACATCGCTTCAAATATTCAGGTCACTAGTATGTCTTATATCTTTTTACACAGAAGGTCTTAAGAAGCAACGTCGATTACAAAATTCATATTAGATAGATAGACTTAATAAAATACATGTAATATCTAAACTACTGCCTCTTACTGAGTCCGGTGCGGTAGGTGCGACATGCGCGACACTCGGCCCGCGCCGCTTGCGAGCGCCCAGGGCCGTCCCGCACGCGTCACTCGAGAGTCGTACCATAAAGATAATTATAATATATTTACACGAATTATATGGGTGTTCCAGCAAATTAATAGCCTTAACGACAAAAACTAAGATGATTTCAAAGCGAAGCGCGGAGCGCTTTTCTTAAAATACAATAATTTATAAGTAATTACAGGCATACCTAGCACTGAACGCGATATTTCAAAGCAGAGACACGGCGCGACAAGAAAAAGGGCTACCTGAACACCGCAAGCTATCGAGACGAAACACCGAGTTCAGTGCTGTCCTGTCGTAACATGGTACACAATAAAATGATACGTTATAATTAATTATTTTAATGGTCGGGGCCCTGGTTTATGTCTAGAAAAATATGGATAATAAATGTTACATCGAATCAGCTAAGCATTTAAAATTATTGATAATGAGAATGTAACAGTATACAACTGAAATATTGATTAGGTTTATACTTCCTGCATCAATATTATCATGCAAAGCTGACGTGTTACTATGAGTTGGTCCAAATAAGACTAAAATATTATGTTATATATGCAAAATCGTGCTTTTCAGCTGCCTGATTTTAAAAATACCAGGTTTCTCTAAATAGTGGTGCAACAGATAATCGACATTACACCAATAAGTTTTGCGTTTAGGCTACTTCTACACCATGAAGAAAAGATTTTGTTAGTCTATACTTAGAGGTTTAAACCTTTCCTAATTTGTAACTGTATTCAAAATCGAAGTGCAAAATGAAATTACTCGAATACTTAAAACTATGACAATGAAATTTTACCATTATTTAAACATCGTTTCATAAATGACTACTAATAACCATAGTGTTCTCAATGACAAATTTCATATAATAGAAATATCATTTATTGAATATAGAATACAATATTATCCAAAAACTATGTCGTTATAATTAGGACACCGACAGTGCTATTAAATAGGTACATTACATTTATCCAGCATTGGATAGTTCAAAAATACACAGCAAAAAATGTTTAACATAGAAGTTGCCGAAAACAAATATATATGTGTAGTACATCTAAAATTTATATCCTCTGAATTGTTTATACAAATATTCTGAGATATCATATCATTATTATAAATTATCTTGAGAGATCAGTTTACGCTAGTTATAAAAATTTACAATGCGTACTATTGTTGCAACAAAATATTCCGTTTGCTAAGTTTCATCGTTGAAATAACACTAGGCATACGCTTCGTAAAAGTTTGTTGAGTTAGTGATACTTTTCAACAATAAATATTCTAATACACTACTGAATATGTCATCCCTACTGATTACACGGCCCAAGCAAGGTAAGTATCATGTGGCTACCCCCCAATAGGTGATTCAAGTGAAACAAACAGGTGACTAACCTCTCTATGATAAAACGTCTCACACCGAGTACATTAAGGCTAGATATAAGCGAAATCATTTTAAAAGAGACAGAATTTGACGAGATATCAAAATGAAAATAAAACAAAACAATTTATCCAGACGGTAATTATCTGTCGTTTACTAAATAAACATTCAAACTCAGCATATAAGGTATGTACATAAGGGGACAATTTGAGCTTACAAAAGTACAAAGTAATCACATCGCGACGGTTTAGAATCTACAACGGATTTACCCTTCTTACCGACTACGACAGCTCAAGCTTTATCGACAATTACACTACAGTATCACACGATTACTCGCCGAAAACACCTATTATGCATGTAATTTTCCCGATGGCCAACACGAAAGTAACTATCACTAAGTCGCGTGCGGTGCGGACTCGTGGACGCGGCCGCCTGCGTCTGCGGCGCGGTGCTTACGCGCGCGGCTCGGCCGAGCACGGGCCGGCCGCGTCGTCCGCCGGCGCCGCGCCCGCCGCCGCGTCGGCCGGCCCGGCGCCCGCGCGCGGCTTGAGGAAGTCGTTGAGCGACGGCTGGATGCTGAGCTCGTACTCGGTGAAGTTGAACAGCGGCGGCAGCGGGCGGCCGTTGGGCAGGCGCGCGGCCGGCTCGCGCAGCTCGTCGAAGAAGCTGTGCGCGCACGCCTGCAGCGGCGACAGGCGCGCGCCCGGCGTGTACTCCAGCAGCCGCGACACCAGCGAGATGGCGTCCGGCGGCGTGCAGGCGCGGAACACCTGGCGACAGCACAAGGATATACATACATGCTGACTACCACCCTCCGATCTGTGTGAGTCTGTCCCTCAGATCGCTAAGTTTTATACATTGTGAATCTATTGGACAGGGTCCCTCGATGATTCGGAAAAACTTGATTTAAAATGTTAGCAACTGAAATAAATCCTTTCAGTTATACACACGAGGAAATATAACGATATTTACAATGTTAATTAAGTTAGTTAGAGAACAATCACTGGATCTCGATGAAATGGTTACTTGAACCTAATTGAAATAATGATCAAGTGCCACGTTGCAAGTTTGTTCCTCTTAGAAAATGTTTTTGTAATTAAAAACATTATAATCCAAGTGAGTTTCAAACGTGAAATGTCAGAAACAAACTAGCATGGAGTCGCACAGTACGAATGCACACTGAACACCAACAAACAAATTGCAGTAAGAGACAGCTTTAACTGATTAGTTGTATGTGGCATTCTGTTCAACACATGCCAAGGCTATTTTCAAGTTCAAAATTATCTACTCTAAATGTCTTCATTTTTGTGACCTGATCATTTTACTGAAAAGACGTAAGTATATTTGTAGTATGGCAAGTATAATGAAGGCATCTAGATACTCCGCAGTGCGATATCTTACTCGGATGCGCTGGTGGTCAGTGGCAGACTTGGGCGTGGACAAACGCTGCAACATGAACTGCAATGACGCGCGCTTCTTAATTATGAATGTCACAATAATTACTGTACAATAATAGCTATCACGTGCGAGCAGAATAACCGGAACAGGTTGTTTCTACGACATAAATAATATTTTGTATTATGCACGATAAGACATCTACACTTATAATATTATAAAGAAGATTTGTTTGCAAATTTTTTTGTAATGTATAAACTCAAAAACTACTTAATCGATTTTGAAAAATACAGGACAGTGACATAGGCTACTTCTTTAGACCGAAAACGGGTCCTGTGGGGTGGGCCACAGGAGCGAGGCCGCGGAGAAAAGCTAGTTATTAATATAATAAATTACATTTTTGTGTGTGTATCAGAATTAGATATTAGGTTTTAGCACACAAATGTAGGAATTTGTAAAACGTTGTATAGATTTTAACAAGTCGTGACAAGTATAGTTAGAAAAATGCATACTTTTGAGTTTTAGCCGACATAAATGAGATTATATTCATACGTAAAAGTGGTATTTGGTAGTGGTTTTTAATCTAGTGTACAATAAAGTAAATATAAATAAATAAATATTTGGCTAAAGATATATTAAACGTCAGATTTAACTGAAAATAACTTTTTAATTTTAGTTAATAATTATATAAATGTTAGAACACATTTGTGAGACAACAAGTACGTACAAAGCGTTTTGCGAATACTTTCATTGTACGCACAGCTAAGGAGAGGAATTTCACTGCCGTAGTCTTTGTTTCCTGATAGCTACAACCTTTGAGTCTTTAAATCAAGAATGAATAGGTTACTATGTAGGCAAGCTTGATTCACCGTAGACCACATCATCGCTTATCATGAGGCGAGATAGTGGTCAAACGCGAGCAAGTAAATTGCACGCGGTTTCGTAGTAAGCTCGCAGTGTATTCCTGACGGCCTGAAGTTAAAATTTCACAGAAACTAATACACTTCTTAATACACTTTCATTGGATGATGAAATTTTAACAGATTAAATATGTTTAAAATGGTCAGTCAATCAAACGTCCATGTCTTGGTAGCAATTAGACTTTGACAGTGCCTTTATTTCTGACCAATAAGGGGTTTTCGTCCTGATGTGCAGTTAGTTACTCATACGGACGACAAGGTTAATTCATGACCCACCATAAGCTAATCTTTCTACAGACATTCTAATATAATTATAAGTGGTATAACAAGAAAACTTTAATGTTTTGAAGGATTCAAACAAATTATCGGCTAAATGGGTCATGAATCAACTTGCTTAACTTATAAGTGGCCACGGAACCCTATGAAGCTATCCAGTTGGTACTGTCATCCAAGCTCTAATTGATGACCCAAGCTCAATTTTTGCCTATTTTAAAATCATGCCATGAAAACATTGTTTTATAAATCTATGTTTAATTTAGATCAGATCATAGAAGAGACCATAAAAAACAATAATCTAGACTGGATGTCATTGTAACCCCTAAGGAAATCAAAATTATTGATAAAATCCCTAATATTCATCATTCATGATTCTTCTACTAAAGGCTCAACAGCAGCGTCATACTTCCTTGCGCAAACAATATGTAATATCTATACAATAGAGAAAAAAAACTTTAAATAACTGTATTGTCGTGTTGCCGTTGCATGATTGCTTATGAAACTGCAATTTGCGCAAGATGGAGCCACAGACATAAATATAAATAGATAACGCAAGTCCCTCCATCTGTATGAAAACCAAGCGTGCCACTTTTTCACAAACAATTTTAAAAAAAAATTACTTACTAATGAAAGAAAACATTTCCAATGCCTCGGCCAACTTTTTCTATACATTCTTTACAGGTCAATATGGCATAAAAAGGCAATTTTCTAGATTTATTAGCTTTCCGGTGCCGATAATGCTAAATGAAAATCTCAGAATACGATCATTGATCGTAACTTCAGTCCGATATTTGGCTCGCGAAATACATGTAATCGCGTCATCTAGTTAAGATTTATGTCTTTGGATGGAGCGTATAGCCAGGCCAATATAGAATTTTAAAACACTATAAAAAATACTATACCTTAGCCCATGGGTGGCTCTTGATTTGTGGGAATTTGAATTCTGTGTAATTAGGATTCATCTCTCGGATTTGTTCTCGTGTCGGTGTACCTAGTACCTGCAAAACATATATTTTATTAGCAAATTTAATATTTAGGTTTAAAGATATTTATACCCAAAAAAGACAAGTCACTTACATGAGAACAATGCTTAAAATAAATTATATAAAGTTCGTCACAGACGTCACGGTAGCAATTATGATGCATCCAATGCATCAGGAAATTAAGAAAACAAAGGATTTAAGGAAGGGTGTTATTTGTGAGTAAATATGCAGCTAATATAAGATCAACTGGCACAAAATTAAATTTGAAAGGAGATCAACCAAATTGGTACCGCGTTTTACATACTTTTGCATAACATTATTCTTGCACAATCTTCTTATTTAATTCATCTGTCGATAAAAAATAGGTTCTGCAGTAAGTTGTTCCCAATAAGTAACGAATTGCATTTTGTCTTGATATTAATTACAGAAAAGAGCCGTTTCATATCATTGTTTGAATCAATTTATCTAGGCAATCCCACTAGTTACCAAAAGCATGAATTCTGAATTCATGAAGCATTAATTCTGTGAGTATTCTTGTACATTAAGGTTTATATTGAAATAAATTTTGTTGCTGTACAACATCGGAACCAAAGCTCCAAAAAAAGTGGTTGATCTCCTTTGTTTATACTCATTCACGTTATAGTACGCTAGCGGAGCCGCAGCCCGCAGCTAACAATCCATAATATCTATTAAACATAATCATTTAGGTAGGTAAATAATAAAATATAGGTATTACCTTGATGATCTCAACCAATTGATCGACACCGGAATCGCCGGGGAATATTGGCTGACCCAACAACAGTTCTGCTACTACGCAACCAGCGCTCCACACATCTGTGATACGAAAAACCAAACGTAAATTATACTGCTGCGTAAGAGAGTAAGAGTGCGTTACTTTCCTTGCTAATTCGCTCAATTCGTTTTTCATGACACCCGATTGTCTTAATGAAAATATTTTGCTAAAATATTTTGGTCTGTTCAGAAATATCTGGGCTTCAAAAGTAGATCGTGAAGAAAGGAGGTATGTTTGACAATATACAGGATGGTCAAGGTGGCCCTGTTTCGTTTTATCCACGATTGTCCATCCCGTATACCAAAGAGAGCGGGATTTTGAGCGCCTGTGTCTCACAGAGAATACTTTCATGTGATGCTTAGCAAATCGCAAAGAAAATAAAAAATACCGTTTAGTAAAATTTTAACGAAACATTAATAAATTGCCTACTAAACTATTCTTTAACCAAGTAGAGTGTTATGTTTTTGTTACTTTTTACTAGTGTTTTGTGGTATAAATCGAAGGTTGGAGGTCGTTGTCAATCGCTTTGTTGCAAAACGATAAAGAGTAACGATTACAATCAATACCAATGACAACTGTACAAAGGAATCCCGTTGTACAGATAGCATCTGTACATAATGTACAATTGTAGCGTATCAGAGAACAGATTGAGATAACAATATATCCATCTTTGCAACTGCCTGCCTAATCACTTGGCCTGATGGTTGATCCCTATCAGACATTGACGTTTGCAAAATTAGTCTCTAGGCATCTACTGCGCAGAACAGTCTGTCTGCGTATCTAATCAACATTGCATGATTGTCGACCAACAGTAGTAGATGCTATTTAACCTTTGGGAAGACATACGCATGCGTTGAGTACTGAAGTTACGTTACAAAGGTTAGTTAGGTTATTAAGATCAGATAGATTTCATATAAAATATGGCATAAAATGAAGGAGTTTTCTTGACATAAAGTAAATTAATTACCGATTTTAGTGGTGTAATCTATGGCGCCAAAAATGAGTTCTGGAGCGCGATAGTATCGGGAACAAATGTAGGACACATTAGGCTCGCCACGAACGAGATGTTTCGCCGAGCCAAAGTCGCAAAGTTTGAGTACGCCCGTCTTAGGATCGAGGAGTAGGTTCTGTGGCTTGATGTCTCGGTGGCAGATGCCCAGCGAGTGTATGTACGCGAGGCTTCTGAACAACTGGTACATATATAGCTGTTGGAAAGGCAAATAGATTAGTAACACATATCAACTAATATGTACATGTCAGGTGCTATGTAAACAGATCTACCTTTATAAAACTAATGGGTATGGTTTGTTCATCTTTGGAGTAGTGACGTGCCACTTTATACACAGTCTCGGGTATGTACTCCAGCACCAAATTCAGGTACACTTCGTCTTTCTGTAATAAAGAATTACAACACCACATAAATATTAATAAATTCAGCAGCTACAACATTAAATTGTACCTAGCGATGCTCTTGTAAATAACAATGAGATATTATGTTAATATATTGCAAGTTGTATAATTCTGCATAATGCTTCATACGTATAGGAATGATTAAGGATGAAAATATTTAGGGAAAAAAATAAATATGAGGCAAACATCGTTTACTACGAAAAAAGTAAGAAAAGACAAATATTGGAAAATACATTAAGGTATGAAAAACACAACTACCGCAGTTGAAATACTTTTCCATTATGTACAACACTTTGGAATAATATGCATAAAAAGAAAACTGGTGCAAATAAGGAATCTTCAAAATGTTTGGAGCTTTCCCGAACTTTAGTTGGGAAAGTTGAAAAATAACATTTAACAAGGCGAGTAGATTTCAAAGTTGGCTTTTGTCCAAAGGTTCTTGGCTCTAATCATACACAACTCTGACTTCTACTGCTGGAAATCAAACCTTGAACTACACACGCGAAAAACAAAGTGTTCTAAAAATTTATACATAGGTACTTCAAACATTTGTGTATGTTTTTGGAAGTCATCAGTACAAATCTGTTTAGTACCTGACCTTCTCGTGTGTCTTGGTCAAGTAAATACATTTCGTAGCTAAAAGTATTTACCTTGACTGATCTTAATTTTGTTAAATGTCCTTTCTATGTATATGTATGGTGAGTCAAGGTTTATTCAAATATTTAGCACGCTACACGTTCTTGATTAGCACATAGTCCAATAAATACGGTTTTGATTGAAACGGAATTTTCATATACTTTTAAAGATATTAAGGGCAATTTTAGAACAGACATTACCCTAAAACTTAAGAATTGATTGTTTTCACCAGATGGTTTAGAAAACATTCTTAAATTTTTTTAGTGTGCGTTACAGTTACGAAGATTTTTTTTCTATTTTCACGGGCGAGTGCAAATAAACCACGTACATGGCAATGAAACACTAAAGCTGTCTGTAAGAAAACAAAATGTATCAAGCAAGCATCAGTTAGAATCATATAACACAACTTAGATGACGCAATACAGAACAAGTTAAATTTTATGAGGTGATGATGGAAGAACACAGTGGCCATCGACCTGGTCTGATGTAAAAGCTCATGGCTGAAAGATTACGGCTCATGACGTGATTAAAGACTTGCTCTCAACAAATTATGTATGCACACAACTGTTTGACGGGCTATCACGGTTACCGACCGATACTTTTTATTACATTACATTAATTAATCTCATAAAAGATGAAATATTCAAGGCAAAAGTAAAAAAATATTGTTCGTTAACCGTAGCCAGAATTGGAAGGCCTAATTTGTGCGTTAGCACACTAGCGCAACAATCTAATTGATTCATAAACGTACTGCGACATCAAGAGACTGCATTGCGTTTAACATTGAGCTCACTGCTGCGGGCACTGCCGCCTTCCCCCAAATAAAACACACAAATAAAACACCCTTAATAAAGCGAACTAAAAAAGGTAACTTGGTCACATCAAAATACACAATAAGTAAATCAGTTACTTATATTGAAGAAATAGGGCTCAAAGGAGATGTCTCATATCAATACCAAGGATGTTTGATCAGAACATTATTTGAATAAAATATATACTTGAATAATTCCAACTAAAAGATCCACCTACATGACGCTCATAAGCATGAACTACCAGCACAGACCTAACATAAACAAACAGACGAACAAAATCATTTGCACAACTATTAATAGCAATCGTCGAAAACAATATTAACCAAAGAAACTAAATGAGATATCTCCTTTCTAGTTTGCAGACCCTTGGAACATGTTATTCGGAACTCATAATTAAAATGGGTCCAAACCAGAAGTTAGATCCAATAACTACTAGAAATTAAAATAGTCTAAGAAAATGATTAGACACATAAATAGGTTTAGGTGTATAATTATTAAAATGTTAATCACTCACCTTTTCTCCGCTGGAGTAAAAGAAATATTTCAATTTGACAATATTACAATGCTCCAGTCGTCGCATGATTTGAAGCTCTCGGTTCTGAAATGTGTAAAGTGTTATACATCATTAGTAAATTAATGTTTACCACAAAATATATAATAATAACTTAAAGACATAACCTGCCTTAGCACTTATTGAAAAAATAGGCAACCTGAGGCCTTAGTGCGAGTTTTTATTCTCGCTCAATCGCGTTAAAGTAAACGTCAATTTGTATTGAAACTGGATAAGTGCCGTCTGATGACGGCAAGGAGAAACCGCTTTTTTTGTATACATTTTGACATAAGAGATCGTTTACGTTATCACGAGTGAGTACGTTAAAAAACTCGCACTAAGGCCACTGAATACAAAATAAACAGTTTGGAAGTTGTGAGTATTGATGATCAATATGACGAATAAGACGAATTGGTGGTAATTGACTGGAAATTTTCAGCTGATAAATTTCACAATTTCTGTATCAGTCTTCAGCGTATTAGAAAGTTCTTATTTAGAGGCATTCTTAAAATCTACCTAACCGATTTATAACATAGCGTATTAATTTGAAGTTTTCAAGATTTATGGAGCTGCCTTTTGAAATATACATTTGACATTATAAAAGTGCGAAACGAATGGTGATTTTGAATAATCTTGAACTATGAACTTAAAACGAGTCGTATTCTGAACTTCCCACCAAACTTGACTTCATAACGAATCAAGCGACACTTTCGCAAAGTGTGATAGATGTATCTAAACTAAACTTACCTTAAACCTCTTATCCTGGAGCACCTTCTTGATGGCAATGAGCTCGCCGGTGTCGCATAGTTTGGCCTGGTAGACGACGCCGAAGCTGCCGTTACCGATGAGTTTCATGTCAGCATAGCTCACCTCCTGTGGCCGGTCGGGGCCTTGCCCCGGCGTCGCCACCACAGTCGTCACCTTTGAGCCGTCCTTGCCTGAAACACGAACAAGATATATTTTAATTTCTTCTTACTAATATTAGTACCAATTGATATCAAAATCAGTAAAGTTGAGGAATGCCTCCTCCTTTTTTGATGTCGGGTAAAATAAACTCTCTAATACGATTTGAATGGCCTCTCTAATGCAATTGAGTAGTGAGGTGACGTAAACGAATCCATTTCGCAGACGGTAATAAATAGGTGGCGTGAGCGGAGTTAGACGTATCATTGTAATTTACTTCGAGACAGAGTAACCAAATACCAGTTAATTTCTATGTACTAGTTAAAATACTTTCAAAAGCAGCCATTCTAGACCATTTACAAACGACTCGATCGACTGAGTCCGGGAACTAACCTGCCGTGTCTGAATTATTATTTACAGTATATGGCCGTCGATCATTATCCATCATAACCTTAACGGTTTTTACGAGATTGAACTGAATAACAATTTATCTAAAAATAAAATCATTTTATAAAATCTTGGCCATCTAGATATTTTTTGTGACAAGGTCGCAGACGATTAAAACCGGCCAAGTGCAAGTCGTACTTGCGCAACTTGTGTTTCTATCTGTCCCCAGTGCCAAGTGCAACACCTAAGTTAACTGAAGATAGAGCCTAACTTAAAGACAAAGTAAAGTGGAATAATTCTCGAAATTTTCAAGATGGTTTAATTCATTGAAATATCTAATATTTCTGAACCCCAGTCAGTCAGAAAATTACGCCGAAAGGTTATTCTTTGGAGACACACCTTTTTTCTCTAATTTATCTATTAGCCCCCAGAAATAAGAAACTCTTCGAAGAATGGTCAGGATCAGCCAATATTCAACGAGAGTATAGTAGTCACAGCTGATCTTAGTGTCTCTGAAGTTGGCTCTGCAAACCATTGAGCAAGAAACAGTTTGTCATCGAGTATAATGCAGACAGCGAGATAGGACGATACGACAAACGTAAGCGAGTGAAAGAGGCAGTTATACAATGTTATCTTCTACTTCAACATTGACACAAAAATAGCAACTGCGCAGGGTCTTGCAACTTCCGAGACACAAAGATCCACTGTGACTATTATATCTTTGAATATTAGGTCACACTCCATCCGTACGCTTTTAGACTCTACTGCCGCAAATTATAACACGGAACCCTAAAAGTACCATCGACGCTCTCGTTTATGATAAACATGAATTTATTTGTAAGTTAAAAAAATTGCGTTCACCTGAAAAGAGCAGGTGCGGTATACGACATGGGGTTTAACGCATGGCACATTTGTTTACGCTCCGTCGCCTCACTTCAGAGCACCGCGAACACAAGCAAAGAGCGAAAATATAGATTTTAGACACAAAGGAGCGGCACGATCTAAATGCGCACGTTTGCGGAAATCAATGTGACGTAGCTGCTATTTAGTATGGTAACAATCTGCATTTGGTAACGTATGTAAGGTTAGTTTTAAGTCTTCTGTGTCAACTAGGGCATTTGAGTAGGTAATAATAGGTATTGATAAAATGTACAAAAACTATACGACTTGATGATTTTCGGTAAAGTCATATAAAACCATAAATACCTAATATACAGAGCAGACGACCCTAAGATACTTAACTATATTTACTTCACCCTAGCCTTAGATAAAGTACCTATAGATTAAGCACTGGCGTGGCCGCACATGAGACAGCAATAGTTAGTTCTGGTGTTACAACAAGAACAAGAACACTACAACCCACCATCGCACTGACACTTATTATCTATAAATAACCCAAATTCCTTGTCTCAATTAACACATAATACCACGAAATCATAGAAAATCAAACAAAACCGAGTTTGTTTGTCAAACCTGCCATTGTATTAGAGTTTGACAAACAACAGAAACCGGCCACGGTGACAAAGACAAAAAATAATCTTTTGTCCTTATCATTTACATGGAGCTGCCAATTAGCCATCTCGCTCTATCAATCAAGGTCATTTTAAGGCTTAATCTATAGGTACTTTATCTAAGACCCTAGCCCTGGTCGTTGTTGAGATCGGCTCAAAGCGTTTTCCTCTGCCATTTTTCAATCATTCAATCCCTTTCAATTTATATTATCCCTCATACAATCCATCCATCTTTAGTTTGTTCTTTCTCTTCCTCCCCATCACCGTTTATATCCTGCCATGAAAAATAGAACCGTCAGTCTTTATATGGATCAAGACAAACTGTCCCCTTTAAAATTTTCTGTCATTGGCACTACTGTAAAACTTTCTCTAACATTTTCCGTTTCTTACTGAATCCATTCATAGTTCCATATCCACCTCAAAACTCTCATGACCGCTGCATGCGATTTTCTATTAGTCTTCTTCACGGCCTGCATGCTGAATAATTCCGATTACAATAGCTTGATGGCACAATTTTTTTCTGTGACCTGTCGCCTTTTCACCCAATTTGATTTATTCTGGTGAGTAACTCGTTTAAAATAATCATTGCTCTATTTAGTTATCTCCTTCCGTTTTTTTAAATACACGCTCACGGGATCTGAATTGCATGAAACCGATATACATTGTGTGGAGAGTTATTGAGCACTAAATCCTTTAAGCCTTCTGCCGTCATTCCAAATGTCCTTGCTTCATCAAGTAATGGATACGGTAGTTCTTAATTATTATAAATGGTTAATTAAAACACAAAATTAGGAGTTTAAATTGCAACCTTGTCATTGGTATGTTTTTAACCCCCGACGGAAAAAGAAGGGTGTTATAAGTTTGACGTGTGTAACTGTGTGTTCGTGTATTTGTGAATCTGTCTGTGGCATCATAGATCCTAAACGGATGAACCGATATTGATTTCGTTTTTTTTTGTTTGAATGGTGACTTTACCGAGAGTGTTCTCTGTTTGATGCAAATCGGTTCAGCCGTTCAAAAGTTATGGCCGTTTTACTGTTTGAATCGGACGGTTTTCGCAAGATATCGTGTCATAATTACGTGTTAAATAGATTGTCGATCGAAGCGCGCCTACTACTAGATAAATTATGTAACATAAAATAAAAATGTGTCGAGGGTTTTTATATTGTACTTGTTATGTCAAAATTTGAATTATATTTATACCTAAACTGCCTGTTGTTGTCTAGTCGGTGTTGGTGTCCATCGCGCCAATTTGCCATAAAACAATGGAATGTCTATTGTGTCTGCTAAGTGACACTTGAATGGTTATGAATCTATACTAATACTAGCTGACACGGCAAACTTTATTTTGCCATAAAAACACCAAACATTCATCTACCCTACCTACCCTACCCTAACAACCCTACCTACCCTACCCTACCTACCCTACCCTACCCTACCTACTTACCCTACCCACTTAGGGGTATGAAAAATAGATGTTAGCCGATTCTCAGACCTACTCAATATGCTCACAAAATTTCATGAGAATCGGTCAAGCCGTTTCGGAGGAGTACGGGAACGAACATTGTGACACGAGAATTTTATATATAAGATTATAAAGAGGAAAGGTTTGTATTTTTGTATATAACGAATAAACTTAAAAACTACTGGACCTATTTCAAAAATTATTTCACCGTTGTAAAGCTACACTATCCCCGGGTGACATAGGCTACGTTTTATCCCTATATTCCCACGGGAACGGGAACTACGCGGGTGAAACAGCGAGGCGTCCGCTAGTATAATGCCTCACCTGTCCTGCACGTTGTGCACTAGCACTGCACTTTAAAACACGACAACAAGACATACACGCTTTTACCATCCAACCTCCGGGAATGCTATCAAGTTAACGCTCGTAACTTTTAGATTATCAAAGCATCAATTGAGGTCAAATACAATGACGTAACGCTTAGGTACATTATATAAACAAGACAACAGTTAATAAATCGCACATTTTGCGTCATTAACTAATGCTCATCACTTCGCTGGACTCGCCATTTGCACTTGTTTATCTTAGTATGTAGGTACATGTATCAATAACATCCGAATGTCTAAGTGTAAAGTCATTAATATACTGTGCAGTTAACATCTATTTCATAAGCTAAACTAAAGTAACGTACGTTGTTTTCAAAACGTTAACACCTTCCTCATTTAATTAGTGTCAGCTTATTACAATATCGTTACCTAGAACATGTTTAGTTTTGAAACTGAATACTATTGTTAACATTCTGTTAAATATTTTACTATCCTGCAAACGAATGTTACTAAACAGGGCTTGCCTGTTTAGTAACGTTCTGGTTCAAATAAATGTCACTAGATGGCGTGATATGCATCGATTTGTTATTGAGATGTGTAAAATTATCATTTTCCAGAATTGATCATAAAAATTGTTTGTTCTTATTTAATCAACTTTCCTTAGCACAAAATTATGGAATGTTGGGTTCTTAATTCACATTTTAGAACGGATCATTTCAAATATAGATGGCGCGTTATTAAATTTCTGAGGCATGCCACTCGATTTTTTAATTTGTATTGTAACACATTTTGGTACAATGAAACTGTAAAAGCGTGCAAAAAATACTGGTATTTAAAGAAAAATAGTCACGGACCGAGTTAACCCTTTTACTTACAAGTCGCTGCTGACACCATCTACAGCCGTGGAACAGAACCGAACGAGATCAAAGTACATATAAAAATGATCATCTTAATCAAACGAAAAATGCTAGTTACGTCGGCACGGTTTCTTTGTATGGGATGAGGCATCTATACTGCTAGTATTTATTTATTAATTATTTATGTATTAGCTTATCCTCGCACTGGAACACATCACATCACATCATCAGCCTTTTAATGTTCCCACTGCTGGGACACAGGCCTCCTCTTTGTGAGAGGGAATGGGCCGTTAACCACCACGCGGGCCCAGTGCGGGTTGGTGGATGTCACATGTCTTCGAATTTTTGGTTCTAGGACATTTGGTTTTCTCACGATGTTTTCCTTCATCCTTTTGAGAGCAGTGGTGATGAAATAATTTACACAAAGTAAAGCGCCTGCCTGGGCTTGAACCCACGACCTACAACTTGTAAGTCGCGGCCGATACCACTGGGCCACCACTGCTCTGCACTGGAACGCCTCACTCACTTAAACTCACTAAGTCCAGGTTTCCTCACGATGTTTTCCATCACCGTTGTCAACAATGTCCAAGATTAACTTAGAAAGTACATATGAATTGAAAAAGACACATTGGTACTTTATTATTATCTGTGGCATGGTTCATTTTAATCCGCCATGCTATATTGAACAATCATGGGGGATAAGATAACGCTAACAAAATCGAAACTCAGCTGATGGATTTATGATCACAGCTTGTTGCTAACAAATACTTAGATGGCATATGCCTTATGCGGATATTTAAAAGCGCCCAATCGATTACCTAAGGAAAAATTCAGATATACGTTTATGTATGTGTAATCCCTGACCTCAATAGCCGCTGCAGACTACGACATATTGGGCAACTTTTTGTCGTGACCTATCCCGCTTTTGTTGACACGTGTTACCTTAATGAGGTAGACGTGGCTGAAGTATACATCTACAACACCAGCTAGTACAGCTAGCTGGTGTTGTAGATGTAAACTTACAGCAAAAAGTTAATTCAAAAAATCATAAAGCATGACTGCTTAAGAAGCAAACTAGAAGAAAATCATGCTGTGCAGTCGGAGGATACATTCGCGAGCTGGCTGACTAAAACCAGATGTATCCTTTTACATATTTAGAACTTTTTAGTTATTTTTTTTTTTCTAATTATGCACATTTAAATATATAAGTGTTATATATTATTGAAATCACCTCTTTAAACCCTTTATTTTGATACCCCATACGAAGGGTTTTGTGAAAAAAAAATGGGCCCTCACAATATGGCGCCCAAAAGCCGCCATTTTTCTATTTTACAATTTTAATGTAGCCAGTGACACCTGCAAGGTTAAGACGAATCGATTGACGTAAGAATCATCAAAATCGCCAACGCGGTTGGTCTCTAGAACGCGCTACATACATATACTGATAAATACATTACCCTCCTTCGGCAGTCGGGTAAAAATATGGCTGAACATTTCGTTTGACAAATACTTTTTGAGGAATTAAATAGATAGGTGTCACGTTACTGCTGACAGCCATATGATTAGTTATCAATAATATATCTAAAGCCTGTTCAATGGAAAAGCAAACACCAGGCCACATTACTGGTGTCTACCAATTACAGATTAAAGCTGATCGATACTTTATACGTAGCCCAACTCTTCGAAGAATTGACTGCAGTGATTAAAAATTTGTTAGGCAACCATTAAATTCTCAAATGACGGGCTTTTAACGTAAACGAGGGTAGGCCACGTATGTACGTCATCGCATGATTGCATCGAGTCTGTTATATGTAGCAGTACTAATACTAATAGTAGCAAATGGACGATATCAATCATGGCCACCTTGAAAGAGCTCGGAGCATGTGGTGCCCGGCCACACCCATAGCAACCCTTATTGACATAAACCTAAGCGCACTCCACCCTTGTTTATCAGCTTTTTATCTAACTACTTCTTTCAATTTTTATGTGGTATGTCAAGTTCCATTGGACGGAAATAATTACAAATACAAATAGATATTCCTATTTTTGTAACTACACAATAGAAGTGGTGGTCGTAACTAGAAAATGTCACAAACTGGATAAATCCACAAATTTATTTATCACTGTTAACAATGCAACGTCACAAGTTGTGCAATCTTTCAATTTTAGCGTTCATAATTTTAATAATAGAGTGGCAGGCAACGGTAACACGTAGCGTGATAGTGTGAATTATTTAGAACATGAGCATACATATTAGAAAGTTAGACGAAGGTTCGTTTACGCCGCAGTTTGCAAGTGCAGACGTTCACGTGTCCACTAGCAGGAAGCGAGGCAATACGGAAAATAATTGACTTTCCGCAACTAGCCAAGTGGCAAGCCAGTCCTACAAAAGATTTTTTTAGAAGATAATGCTCTATTTTTTGCTCTATTGTTGCAATGTAAAATCGATTTACATTGAAATTACGTTAAACCTTGAATTCTTTTGATATCATTACTTGGCGATTACGATGATTTACGTGCCTTTATTATGGATATGACAATACCGCCCCCTTGTGTTCTAGGTAATTTGGCAATACGCTTTGAGAAAAATATTAAATAAAAAAACCGGTCAAGTGCGAGTCGGACTCGCGCAACAAGGGTTCCGTACCATTATCGCAAAAATACGACAAAAAATCACGTTTGTTGTATGGGAGCCCCACTTAAATATTTATTTCATTGTTTTTAGTATTTGTTGTTATAGCGGCAACAGAACTACATGATCTGTGAAAATTCAACTTTCTAGCTATCACGGTTCATGAGATACAGCCTGGTGACAGACAGACAGACGGACCGCGGAGTCTTAGTAATAGGGTCCCGTTTTTACCCCTTGGGTACAGAACCCTAAAAACAAGTTGAAAACAAAGAAAAGTTGCTTCTCTTTTCCATATGAGCAATTTGTAATTGAAAAGAAGTGGAAGAACCTTCCGATGTGCGCTCCATGGAGTGACCATTATGACGGTCAGTTCAGTGTTTCTTGCAGAGGCCGAAACTGGTGCGCTGGAAGGTTTAACCATTTAGCCCTGAGGTCCTACTGTATAACCGTACGCCTTGGGCCAAACGTTATTTTGTATTTTGGACTTCCTAAGCATTGACCTCGTAAAAGCAGTTTTTATCGAATTTTGACCCCGCCTTCGGAGTACTAACGTTCAAACAGAGCTATAAGTACAAACAAACATCTATTGATCACATAAGTGTACATCATTATGATCTAAACTAACTTTTTTAATGGCAATTGGTCTATATTCAGAAAGATGGCACTAAGCGCATCATTATTAGAATATTCGCAGAAACAGGACTAAAGCCTTGTGTTTGATACATTAGTAGAGCTTCAACTGCGCATAATTCTATCTATTAACTATTTAAAAACATCCTACAGGAGACTTTATGGTTTGATGTTTTCTGTAGGATCTTTTTATTCAACAGGAACAGATTTTCCTTTTAGCATTGTTTGTCCTTGTCTTAACCGAGATAATAGTCTGATATCAACTAACACCCGCATACTCGTCCGGATCTCGTCAATTTTCATCCTATTGTCAAATCAAAACTGATCAAATGATACTTCTTTAAACTAGATAGCAATTTCGAAGATGGTTACGCCTTGTAGTGGGTTTTTGCTATTTAAGAGGCTTCTTTCACTTAAGTATATAATAACAGGTACGGTCAGAAACGAAAATCTATTAACACTTCAGATCATTTAAAAAAATATTTAATTGAACTTGAAGCTATACATATTATAGCTCATAGTGAAATGTTGAAAGCAGTTTATTTAATCACTAGCTTCTGCCAGCGGCTTCGCCCGCGTGGATATACAATTTTTAATTTATTTATCTACATGTTTGTATGTATTAGTAAATAGCACGACCCGGATAAATATTTAAAATATTAAAAATTACAATCGAACACAAACAAAGGGACGGTTAGCAACGAAAGTCCGTCACCTTTTACACGATCAAAATTGGCACAAAATCATACTAATATTATAAATGGTAAAGTTTGTATGGATGTATGTTAGTTAATCTATGATGCCCGAACAGTTAGATTATATTCCGGAATAGCGCATAGGCTACTTTATATGCCGGAATATAAAGTACCCTATGTGCTATTCCGGAATATAATCTATATATGTGCCAAATTTCATCCAAATGCGTTTAAGGCGGTTAATATTAGTAAGATTTTGTGCCAATTTTGATCGTGTAAAAGGTGAAGGACTTTCGTTGCTAACCGTACCTTTGTTTGTATTCGATTGTAATTTTTAATATATTAAATTTTTTATCCGGGTCGTGCTATTTACTTAATACATACAAACAAGTAGATCAATAAATAAAAAAATGACTGTACAAAAAACTACCAATTACATTATAGGTATATAGCACCTACATATTGAAAAAATATATAAAAACCGGCCAAGTGCGAGTCGGACTCGCGCACGAAGGGTTCCGTTCCATTATCGCAAAAAACGGCAAAAATATCACGTTTGCTGTATGGGAGCCCCACTTAAATATTTATTTTATTCTGTTTTTAGTATTTTTTGTTATAACGACAACAGAAATACATCATTTGTGAAAATTTCAACTGCCTAGCTATCACGGTTCATGAGATACAGATAGGTGACAGACGGACAGACAGACCGACCGACCGCGGAGTCTTAGTAATAGGGTCCCATTTTTACCTTTTGGGTACGGAACCCTAAAAACAACTAGCAAGCTGTCAACATATATGTTGTAACATACATACGTAATTAGGCAGGTACATGTTCATTTTATTACTGTATTTGAGATTTAATGACAATTTTAAAAATGCTTGCCTTTTTAAACGCAGAAATATACATACAACAATTATTTGTGTCGGTAAAATACCAGAGTTTATCGTGAGCATATTTTATTATTCCTCATGCAGAGCTCAAAGTGAAAATGAGTATAATATGGATTGATTTTACATCACAATGATTGATGCATGTGGCAGATGTAGTCAATAGGCCCTTACCACAAGAATGAGAACGTTATAGTTTTACATATTAATATGCACATGTTAACTTGTTTAATGTAACCCAGCGACTGAAACGTGAAGTAAGAATTAATATTCAACATACAGCAAGCCCACACATAATTTTGTAAGTAAATATCACAACACATTCTTACTAATTAATAGAAAACCTAAGTATAATTAAGTGAAAGATTTAGAAAAAGACGTGAACCCACTTTATGATCTACAAACATCACAACATCAACACAATCAGGACAAATACAAAAGGAACACAGACAAGAAAATGATAGTAAAAAATGAACTTATTGAATCATATTGCGATTATCTTCCAATCTTAATGTCTCCAATTCAATACTGGGCACTTGATAAGTAAATGGAGGACTCTCGCTTGACCAATAGTAAAAAATGGTGGTGTAAAACTAAACAGAATCATGTGGCCACTACAGCCGAGCTAATGTGCGCGAAATCTAACACTTACGATGCGAGGACGCCTTCTTTTCCGACGCCAGCTCGTTCTTTTTAGGAGTATCCACGTCGCCTGAGCGCAGCAAAACACAAAATCAGCATTAGAACATTGGTGGTGAACATACAATACATGATGCAACGATACATTGGCGCGAATTTAAAATAGTGCATAACTGAGTGATGATTGCGAACTAGAACCGAGTAACACTGATCGGGGGGTCTGTACACAAGTTTAGAACGACAGAGAGATTTGTGCTTATATTGACACTCACTGATGGTACGACGAAGTTTTTTACAGAAAGAGGAGAGACGATCACGGGCGCGGCTTAATTGACCACTTTTTTCGGTGTCAAGTAATCGAAGTAGCGAGGGTTCGGACCGAGCGGCCACCTCTCCGACGGGGCGCAGAGCCACCGTAGAGGGACCTTCGGAAACTCCTAAGTTGTCGAAGCATACCGGCCCTGCGGAACACTCCAGCTTGGCAGAGGATCGCACGCGAGCGCGCGTTGTGGTAGACTGCCGGTCGCAGGCGCGGGGACTCAAACCGCCGCCCCGCCCCGTAGAGGTCGAGCTTCGATACTACAGCATGTGGTGCTAATTCAAACTTCGCGACTAAATATGACTCTCCAGCCAATTCTAACTGTCATGAATATTATGATTGATGGAAACATGAATATCAACATCAAAGCCAACAGAAAATTACAGAAAATAGATAACTCTTTCAGCCTAAGGTAGGGCAATGCTATGGTAACCATATTGTGTGGTTTTTATGGTCAGATTTAAATTCCAATATATCTTACTATTCTTTTGAAACAGATATAAGTACCTATGAAAATCAAAAAACCATTTTTGAACAACTTAGGTACCTAGTCTTTTAAAACAGTGAAAATAGTGGATCATAAAAGTAATAAAGGCCAGCATACATGTTAATTTGAGGGATAAAGTAATAAATTAATTATGAAGATTATTTAAATTAGGCATACACGGCCTTAACATGAGAAATCCTTTACATTTCTATGACAAATGTTACTATAGAATTTCAGACTTTTTTGGTATTGATATTTAGAATGGAGTTCTTTCTATTTTTCATGATCGACCGAATAATATTGTTGGAAAATTATTCAAATGACACAAACACGCAGTTGTTGTAGACGCATTTGAACTCTATCAGTATCACATCGCATGCGCGCGTGTCTACCTTTTTATGGAGCCAGTGATAATTTAGACGTGACGTCACCTACAGCGAACTCTAAATAATTCTCAACTTTAAATGACTATATACACAAAATAACAACGACAAACTAGTGCACTCCATGGTTCCTTATGCAAACAAGATAAATAAAACGTCAAAATACGTCATTACTTTGCACGAGCCACTGCATTCCTACATCTCATGGTGAGGTAAATACTCATCTATACTAATATTATAAAGAGCAAAGATTTTTTTGTTTGTTTGTTTGTACCGAATAGGCTCCGAAACTACTGGACCGAATTAAAAAATTCTTTCACCAATAGAAAGCTATATTATTCCTGAGTGACATAGGCTATTTTTTTTATCCCGAAAACGGGTCCTATGGGGTGTCCCACGGGAGCGAAGCCGCGGGCAACAGCTATTAATATATTAAAAGGAACGTCGTGAAATCATTGATTTTGAAAGGAAGGATCTGTCCATCTGAACATTTTATAGAAACCTTCTTATGACAAGCAAATACTCGCTCACACCCGCCACAGATAACTATATACTAGTCAGAGACACGCACACGGACCACTGTCAACTCGTCGCGTTGGTCCTAAACTGCAATTTTAGGACCAGCGCGCTGGTGCCATTTATTCGCGCGGTTGGTCTGGTCATTAAGCAAGTAATATATATGTCAATGCGTGAAATTCTATAAAAATATGTATCCCCGAATTCAATAATAAGGTAATAAAAATCTGCAACAATATGTCGACATGCAAGTCTTTTCCAAAAGTTGTCATCATCAAGTGCAGCTTAGACTTTAACACATTCAGGCAAGTTTGAATTCTAGCCTCATACATACGAATCCTATATCCGTTCTTTAAACGAAATACTTTAATAAAACGGAATTTGAATTAAATCTCTGCATTATTTTTAAATGTTTGCTTTAGCTTTTAGCAATTTTGCTGTATTACGTCTACATGATTGGTTTCCCCCAGTATCATTAGACAGTAAAGGTAAACCATTATTTCCTCAATCAGTCGTCAAAACGTTGCTCCCACATACATAATAAACTCGCGCTTTTTGCCCATGGGGTAAGCAGAAACTACGGCATTTTGATCTTGAACAGTGCAAAACACTGTCGGGTTAGGCAGCAAGACATAAATCTCAAACAACCTGTGAAGCGGGTTCTAAAGGAATATAATATACTAGCTGTACCCCGCGGCTTCGCTCCCGTGGACATACGACCCGTTTTCGGGATAAAAAATTGCCTATGTCACTCAGGGATAATGTGGCTTTCTATTGGTGAAAGAATTTTTGAAATTGGTCCAGTAGTTTCGGAGCCTATTCGGTACCAACAAACAAAAAAATCTTTCCTCTTTATAATATTGGTATAGATGTTATGGACCAAGTGATTAATACGGCATTATTCGTAATACCCGGGCAATTTGAAAAATGCCCAATATGTGTAGGCAATACGATAAAAACTATTTAAATAATTAAATTGACCAGGCTTTCTGAATAATGCCCATCCTTTATTGGGCCGGGTAATAAAAATATGTGATATTTTTAATTTTATTAATGTTCATTATGGTTTTAATATAGAATAGGTAAGTACCTACGATTAATATTTAAACAACAAAGTCGAAGGGGCTCCTATGTCTGCCGGGTCTAAAGTAACCTAATATGAAAGAGATACGAGAGCTGAATTCGCTCGCTCACTTCAGCTCCCGTCATCTCCTTCGAACCTAACCTATCCGTGTCGAGGTGCCCTAAGCTCCCGAGCTCGCTTCGCTCGCTCTTGGACTAATTTATTGACCATCATTATCAAATTGTCCAACCGTTACGTAGCATAACGACCAGACAATGTGATAAATATATAAATTTAAATCAGTATTTATTACACTGTTCGATTTCTTCTTTCTTTCTTCTTCTTTTTTAAAAAACGTTGTCCCACACTAGGAATTTCTCCTGTATTGTGGGTTTATCTCCTGTATCGTTTACAAACATATAAACTCACACAAACACCCAGATCCGGAACAACTATTTGACTTGACTAGATTCAAAATGCCCGGGCATTATACATAGTGCCTTGATTAATCGCTTGGTCCATGACATACACAAAGAATGCCTTGATAAAATATGACGCTCGACTACGTACATAGATAATGCAGAATTGCACTCAAGCCGGCCAATCGCTGCGCTCACATAATTAGGAAGCTGATGGGTTCAGCTAAAAGGAGGGGGGAGGGGGGGTGGGTTACTGATCAGTACATCGGAAACAAATTGGTAATTTTTGAGTTTACCAAGACAGAGAGTAAGCGCATGCGTTCAATTAGATCTTGAATTGAACGACTATTAGAAGACGGTTTGAGGCGTTTAACCAATCAACTTGGCACTTCATAGTGGTGAGATTAACCCAAATTAAATGATGGGTTCTAATCGAAACTATATTTATCTGCGTTTTCTAAGGAGTGTAAAGAGCCAAATTTTATCTTGTCTTCATAAAATTGTATTGATGAAGAAGTAACTTTCGCTCGTAAGAATTAATTTTAATATGCCTGATGAGAATAATTTAAGGACTGACTAATCAGCACCACTAAAGTTTTATGTTTTTAGACTATATTTTTTTCGGCGAATTTGACTATTATAGCATTAAAGCACCGTGAAAATATACAAACAGTATGGAAACTACCTACAAACTGCGCATCGACGAGACCACTAAGCGGCTCGCAATACTGAGAGCACTGCAGAAGTGACTTAATGGTCTCGTCGGTGCGTATGTTTGTGTGAGTGTGCCGTTTCGAGCGTTTGTAGGTGTTTCCATACTGTTTGTATAATATTCTGTGATTTTAGTGTATCATAGACATTACAATTTTTCAATATTTACAAGTATCTGAGGTAAAGCCTAAGCTTTACCGTGTGAATTCTGGTAAAAGCCAGAAATTTGCAATTATATATAATTTCAGGCTTATACCTGAGACTTGGTAAATCCTATGGTGTACAGTATAGTCCTTTCCAAACTTCTTGGCCGCCCTGAAGTTGGTTTACCGGATGCGCGAGGCACGAAACGGTACTGTTTTTGTATGAGATTTACTACTGCGCAGCCATTGTAGCCAACTTCAGGGCGGCCAAGAAGTTTGGCGAGAACTATACTTCGGGCTTTTACAGTAACATATATATTGCTCGTTTAATAGCATAGGATGATTATGATTCAAGTGTACGGTCATGCATAATGGATAATATTTAAGGGGAGGAATGCTATGTTCATAATTTATTACATAGAAAGTAATTACTATTACAGGCAATAGGTAAGTACATAGGCACGCTAATAGAATTATGGTTGTCATGGACTCGCGGCAATTGGATTAGAACTTTTGGCGGAGTTTGTTGGGTTCTCGGCACGTGAAAGGCCTCGGGACCACGCACCTATCATTCGATACGCCTCCCACTTCAATGCCAAAAATTAATTTTGTTTCATTGGAATATTTGGGATACAGCGTATTGTTCTCGCCAAACTTCTTGGCCGCCCTGATGTTGGCTACAATGGTTGCGCAGCAGTAAATCTCATACAAAAACAGCACCGTTTCGTGCCTTGCGCATTGGAAAGCCAACTTGGGCGGCCCAGAAGTTTGGCGAGAACTATACTCCACGCACGACGGAAAATAACAAGAGCAGGTGCACTGCACGGATCGCACAGTATCGAACAAAAAACCGGCCAAGTGCGAGTCGGACTCGCACACGAAGGGTTCCGTACCATTATCGCAAAACACTGCAAAAAAATCACGATTGTTGTATGGGAGCCCCCCTTAATTTATTTTATTTTAATTTAATAATTATTATTTTTTAAAGAGAATATACAACTAAATATTCTGTGAATATTTGAAGCGTCTACCTGTTGCCGTTATTAATATCGAGCAAAAAACGGCAAAAATATCACGTTTGTTGTATGGGAGCCCCCCTTAAATATTAATATTATACTGTTTTTAGTATTTGTTGTTATAGCGGCAACAAACGTGATTTTATTGCCGCCACTTAAATATTTATTTTATTTTGATTTTAATTTTGTTGTTATAGCGGCAACAGAAATACATCATCTGTGAAAATTTCAACTGTCTAACTATCACGGTTCTTGAGATACAGCCTGGTGACAGACAGACAGACAGACGGACAGCGAAGTCTCAGTAATAGGGTCCCGTTTTTACCCTTTGGGTACGGAACCCTAAAAACGAGCCAAAAATGTCACTGGGGCTTATTTAATAATAAACGTGACAATCCGACAATTTTGACACTTTTTTACAAATAAGTCGAATTGTCGCGACATATGCCATTTAATAAATATGACAATTATTTCCAAATGCGACAAGTATGAAGAAAGTCAATTCTACACTACAATTCTGAAACATGCGGAACGGTTGAAGATGTTCACCATCTATTTATGGAGTGTACTAAGAATAAGAAGGAAAGAGAGATACTGTTGAGCAGAGTAAAAGTAAACAAATATGATATTGGTCCATATGTAAAAGTTTTAGCGCAACCTTCACCTGAGATAGACCTACTTACTGATTTGATTAAAATTAATAATGTATAATGTATTGGTAGGTGTAGCTTCGAACAAGTTTAAGTTATGATGAGGCTAACATGCCATTGTAGATAAAAGCCTCCTTTAAGAATTTAGAATTAAAAAAAAATATAAACTACTGACAAAATTGTGGGTTATTCCCAGAGGTCCACGATTCTATTGTTCTCGAAAAATTTAAATTCATACTTTACTTCCCAACGGGTCCACGACATTTTAAAATATGAAATATTTTCTTTCCCAACGGGTCCATGAGAATGTTTGGTACAGTCAGCAATAAAAGCTTGGCTAAGGGATAAATGTTTATTATTTCTATGAAATAAATCACAATGAATATAGATAAGTAATAACTACATTTTTACTTTATCACATGAATGGTCATGACCATTAAAAAATCAGGCTAAGTAGGCGTTTCGGCCGATGAGTTTCGCCCGATCCGGTCGAAACAGGAATTATTAAATTTTATTATTATTTATTTATTATTATTAATATTTTTTTTAGCAAATTTTGTACAGTTAGAAAGAAAACCTTGGCTTATATTATTTAAGTACAATCAGGCAATTTTTTGAAAAAAAAATTAAGCTTTTTTATCATTACAACAACCATCAGTAAACATGATAAATCACAATAATCAGTCTTATATATCAATTAAAAAGTGTGGAATAATTTATTATTTTATTTCATGCACCTACGGATCAATAGGTACTAGTGTTGGGACGTTTATATTTTTAGAACGACAAGATAAAAAAAATGATTAAAATCAGTTGAGAGTTTAATAAAATGATAAAAATATAACTTCATCATGCTTTTTTAGTTACATGTTGAACATTTATACACAAACTACCAGGAGAACAGAATCATGAAAAAGTATTTGCGGGCCTAGAATCATAAGTGGTAGAGACTAACGGAATACCAGGAGGTCAGAATCTGAAATCTCTCGGTACTCTTTTTACATCTCATGGTTCCAGCCTCGGAAATACTTCCTCGTGATTATAATCTCCTGGTACTTACTTAAATTAGTCTTTACCGGTAAAAATCATGAAGTCTTAATATTTGCAGGTCAAGCCCCGCAAATATGAAGACTTCTGGCCTCCTGGTAGTATGGGTATAAATGCTTATAATGTTCAACATCTAACTAAAAAAGCTTACGTGTCGTCACCATTCAAGACCGCATTTTATTTTGTTATGTTTTCAAAAAGCAGCTCCTTCTTACAATAAATTGTTTAACTGACTGTACTTTGGATATATCTCGTGGACCCGTTGGGAATTCATTTAAGAAACATTTAAAACATTATTATAATTTTTCATGGACCCGTTGGGAAAAGAGGAACAATAGAATCGTGGACCTCTGGGAATAACCCAAAATTGTCAGGCTAAAAACCTGTTTAACAAAGGATTTAACCTGTCGAATCTTTAAGAAAATTTCTCTGACTTATTTGTCATGTAATTGACAAATTTGTCACTTTGTGAGACATATTTGTCAAAACATAATATCGAGGCATGCATATGAGTGAACATGAGGGTAATATTAAAGAAATGTAAGAATTTTACGTTTGGTTTAGACTTGAACTTCTGGTTTTGTTTACTATTTGAAATGGATGCCAAATTATAAATTTTGGGCCTTATCTATGAAAACAGAGATGTTTTATTTGGCAAATTTTGGTAATAATTTAACCCTCGATATGAAAATTAAGAAGGAAGCACATCACAGAACAATTGAGAGTATTTAACAAAGATTGAAAATACCATGACGCACATATGGCATGTGGTTATTTTAACTATTGTTTTTGCTATGTGGACAGTGAACCTGTTAATAACTGACTTGAAATTGGGTGAGTTTTTCGACAGGCACTCCCTTTCGAAAAACTCTGACAATTCGACAAATATGTAAACCAAATAAAACAAATTTGACAAGTATTGCCAAATAAATAGTCGCCTGTCAAGAGAAATTGTTTCATCATCAGTTTTTAATGTTCCCACTGCTGGGACACAGGCCGCCTCTCGGGAGGCACCGTAATCCACCACGCGAGCCCAGTACGGGATGGTGGATGTCACATGAGCAAGACATGCCCGTTTCCTCACGTTTTCCTTCACCGTTTTGAGAGCAGTGGTAATGAAATAATTTACACAAAGTAAACCGCCTGCTTGGGTTCGAACCCACGACCTACGACTTGTAAGTCGCAGCCGTTACCACTTGGCTACCACTGCTCCAGTCAAGAGAAATTGTTTATTATACAGAAATAATATGTCAAATTGTCACGACAAGTCGACATATTTGTAGATTTTCCACCATGACAAATTTGTCAGTGATAATCTTTATTATACTAAAAATTGTCAAACTATCGGATTGACACCTGTCCGCTGTCACCCGTCATTGTCGCGTTTTTAAATAGGCCCCTGTATTTTCTGACACTGCTACACAGATTGTGTTTAATATTGTGCTAAAAATGAAAGAAGAAATTATGTAGATCGATGGCGTTAATAAAAGTGTTCATGTCACTTGGTGCGATATCCAATGCAGTAAAATACTTGAAAAACATCTAAATCTTGCCCCATTACAAGACAAACAATTCCTTTGCACTGATGCCACTAATAAACTTTCTCTAATACAATTATCATACTACACACGTTTCATCATTCCATCCATCCAGAGCTGATCCGGTGGGTTAGGTCTGTGGATATGACTCGAGTATCGAAACACAGAGCAGTGGCATTCCGGGCATAGTTATTGGAATCAAAGGCGTGTGCTGAGCATACAATATAAGAACCATTAATATGAATGTTAAATTTTAATCCGTGGTGCTTAGCAACTGGGCCTTTATATTCCAGTGCTGCATGCCCTTTGGTGCGCCTTGGCCTTGCTCCGTTTACTCTCCTGCTTTATACGGATAGAAGTGGCTAACGTTATTTTTTTTATTGCGTTATGGAATTTAAGGCAGTTGAATTGCCGGGAATGGTCGAGTTTCCTTGCCTCTGCGCTTTTCTATTGGTCGCCACTGTTAATTCTGGCTTTCGGTAATTGTAAATCAAGTGGTAGGCTTTTCTCAAAAAAAGAACCAAGGAGAGAATTGTGTGCTCAGGACTGGAGAGGCCGCTGAAATCGTAAAACAAGTTTATTTATTTCAATTTCAGGTTTTTCTCCAGCCACCGCATCTCACCATTTGCTCTGGACTTTGCCACTCTCGGCAACCAGTACAATGTCGTATGTCGGCGAACAGCATACCTCTTCCTGGATATTCGAAGTTGGAGCGCCCATTATCACTAGGAGATAGGGGCTGAAGGGCTGATGGTGGGGCCTTGAAGCTGTGGCTACTGTAGACTTAGATACTCCATCGACTGTACATTGCTCGGATCAACTGCATATACTTTCAGGTAGAACATTCTCCTTCAGGACCACCACAAAACCAAGCACCTGCACTCCAATTGCGTAACTCTGTTGAAAGCTCAAAGGATCCGATACTGCATGTTGACTATTCAACAGTATTTATTGCGTGTTTTACGCTGTCGAGTAGACTAATCTTTAAACATAATGAAGCAATGATTGATATCACCGCGCGTGCTTTGTCCTTTCGATAAAGATACGCAATTGGAGTGTTGTTCTTTTTTCCTTTCGAGGTACTATTGCTCTTATCAAATTGCTGATTTTTAAACACGAAGTCTAGTCTATTAGTAAGATAGAAAACAAACAGACAGTAGATTTCGTGTTTTTTCGCAATATGAGTAATATAACCGTGGAAAATATCAGCCACGCTGCTCAACCTTGCTTCGATTACATCTTGTTTCTTTTAATACATCAGGTGTAATTTTTAAAGTTTGGAAATCGTAGGGCCTGCTGATCGGTTCATATACGAAATCCGCATCTATTAGCAAGTTTTACTAACACTGAATAATGTTCTTTAATTTACACAGTGTGGTTATCATGGCCTACTTGTTTCGATCGATATACAATGTTTAAATGGGCAACACCTATATTTTTTTAAACATGCAAACGACGATCATCCACATATTCCCACTGTGCAACGAGCTTGCTTTAGTACACGTGTGTGGAGTGCACAACGCCATTGTTCAATGTTCTTGTAAAGCGACACCAAGTTTGCGGTTCTTTACGCTTAACGCGCACGCTCTCCGTCTCTGAATTCGACCAAGGCCCTATTGTCGCAAGAGACTAACCGCGGATAATGGGGGAACCGGTCGTGCCAGCTTTATGACGCATCGCTCACCTTATAATAAAATGCGCCTTCATGTTGCTAAGCAGCACAGCGTAGTCGCCTGATGTTCGAAATGGAACAACCCCATGTCAAGTGCGTGGATGTTGTTGATACTTTTGTGTACAAATGATGTTAATTGATGAATAGAAGGTCCGTAGTCAGTTGTTTTTTTGTTGTTAATCATTTACCATATTAGTTATGCATGGGATTACTTGAAGTTACTACTGCTGTGAAAGGACACAAAGGAGAGCGATGTTAACGAGTTGACGAAGAGTATACAAGATGGTCTTCTATTTTTACACACGACGGAATGGAGGTGTATGCGTTTAGGGAGAAGTTGTTTAATACTAGTCCGGCCCTACGTAAACATGGTCGGATGAGTATAGAATGTGACTCTCCTATCGCCATTAAAGGGCTATTATTATCTACAGAAAATTTGTAATCAATAGATCTATTGGATATATTTCAGGCTGGGTTCAGGACTATCTTTAAAAGTATCTACCTTCTTTCCGACTGAACTCAAAATTACCGTAAACAAAGCATTCTAAATAGAAAATTATTTATACACTCTACACTGCTTCCTACATAATTTTAAAACTCGGAATCAAATTCCCTGTAACTCGGATTAAAAAGCGCCCACTCCGCTTTAATAAATGCTTTGTTGAGAGGCTTTCTTTCTTAAAAAATATGATGCCGCTTTTCTAATTATATCGCAGTGATTTATCTCTAGCGGTGTAAATCTGGGCGCATTTCCAAGGAAGACCTTGGTTATGAACTTATGACGTTAGTATTGTCGCAAATTTTATACAAAAAAACGTAAACACACGGAGATTGCGTAGGTTAGGCCGTTTTCGTACCGAATTACCGATACAAGATTTATCATAATGCTTTTGTTAACAAAATTGCACTTAATTACGTACCGGTCGTCTACATAAGGATCGAGATACAACTGTCTTCATTGGGTACCTACATAATTAAACACTTTCCTGCTGCGTGCGCTAGTAACGAAGATATGCACAGTATGCACAAAGGACATGCGCCCTGTGACATGCGTGTACGCCTGTTTATTTAAAACTGTACTTTTGTTTTGAATAAATAAATAATACAATATGTGTTTACTCCACTTTGCCGAATTCGATCTAGAACGTAATACTTATATCTTATCAGAATATTATTTGAAATATTTGCGGTGACATATTTTTATTGTTTTATAGTATAATACCTATACAATATATGTTTTATTATTAATTTTGTTCGTCATCAAATTCATGGTTATCGACGGCACCTGAAAGTTATTAGCTTTAGTTGTGTAATTGTAAATCAAATTCTAAGCTAGATACTAGTTAAAACTGGTGTCAACAAAATGTATTAAACTTAAACACCTTCCATAATACGTTCTATGAATATGAACGAAGTAGGGTTACAGCAAGTATACCACATCTCATCTCAAGTAGTTTAACTTGGGAAATGACCTTTATCCCTGCTACGACGTAAGTTAATTACGGCATGATTAGATATTTGATATCTCGGCTCAGAGGTTAGCGGTTATTATAAGTGTCTAGTTATAAACTTATAACTTGTCGTTTCAATAGTAAAATAAAACTGTTCCTGCGCAATTTAACATGCCTATGTCGGATCGGATTGTACTCAAAACAATTGCATTGTTCTATTATAATAAAACAGAAGGATTTAAACAAGTTGACATTACAAACACAGCTTTAAGAATGCACAGCGGAAAACGATACTTGTAGATAAATAGTTTTGTATCTTAACTGTTTATCAAGATATCAATAAGATTTCTTGCCCAACGACACTTAGGTAGTTTCTACTCACGATAATATTTTGGCAGTTGTAAAGTCCTACGTCAAATATCACAATGTTTTTACGATAAAGTTATGTAAAGTTTTGGTGATAAATTGTAACCTACCTATTTTTTTGGTAACCAACGAGGGTTCGGCTGGTTTAACTCTGCCCTGCCGATTCTCAGGATCAGCATTGACAGTGTAAGTCCCTCGTCGTCGTAACATTATTTTTATAGAGTTTCCTGCACAACAAAAGGTCTTCCACAAGAGGCACAGCACAGATTACTATCATTCTCATTTACCTTTTCACTGAATAATCTTGTTACAGAATTTATATGTATCACATCACGTTCCACAGATCGCTAGCAAGTGTTTAATGATATAACTGTATGTGTTTCACTGTTACTCACTGTATAATATTTGACACGCGTTCGCAATTATCGGACAAAACGAAAGATTGTTTTCAAATTACTCGCGTACCGGATAGCTGCTGCAACGGCGTACCACTGAGGAAGTGGGTTAACGAACCAATTGGTAATTTTGCAACATGCACCGGCTCTGGCGACCACGTCGGTCGACTGTGACCGGCCGTCGAGCGAAAGGCAACTCGAAAACCGAGAGTGCGTTGGCACGGTTCTTCCGCGAATGACAGGATGGTGCGGTCATGCCGACCGCGAGATAGCAAGATCGACGACAGTCACTGATAACGCGACCGATAACCGTGAACAATTGACTAATAAACTAAACGTGATACACAGATGCAAATAAAACTTATCGGCACGGCACCCCATTTATTGCCGGTAACATAAAAAACGAATCACTACCTGCTGCATAGTCATTTATTACAAAAAAGCATGCTTTTGTGATAAGTTTCCTTTTTTCAATCATTGAAGGAATCCTTTAGAATAATTTATATTGCAACAAAAAGTAAAATCAAAACGTTCACGGCAATCGAAAGTTATTTACGAAAAAATATAACAAAATAACGATATCGTTAGTAATAGCCACGAATCTTGTAGTCAAGGTTGATCGATATGTTACTAAATGCACAAGTCGCGGCCGCCCAATCTGAGTGTTAACCATGAAGGGCCCCACCACTTTGTTTTTTTAATCACCAAAGGCGCAGCTTTCACACTACGCGTCGCATTGTCGATGTTATGATTGTTTTGTAATTTAAACAAAATACCTACATACATGATAGTAATGGAGTAAAACTTTCATTGGCTGCAAGATTAATTAATCAATATTTTTTTTATTAAAAACTTGGTTAAAGTGCCATGGGGATATTTACAATGTTATAAAACAAATTATATCTCGTAATCTTAATCTTCTGCTTTTTATCACTATAAAAATATTGGCATTGAATTTAATGAGACAATCTTGGTTAGTTGATATAGCTACTATGTTTATATGTGGTGCCACGCAGCCAGGATGTTAAGATGCAATAATACTAGCTGTCAAAAGCACTATCACTACCAGGAGGTCTATAGCTTGGAGATAGAGGTCCAAAAAGTTTAGATATCTTACTCATAACTAGCTTACATAATGTGATACTGTTGTTAATTATAATTATGTAGGTTAACTGATAATACTGTTAAAAATATTATGATTATCACATAAGTCAATTAAAGATAAATTTGGGCTAAGAATCATTTAAATTAAAATATAAATCCAAACCAAAAACTGCTGCTCTTTCAGTTTTATATATGTATAGGAATAAGACATTTTAACCCCCAATGGAAAAAAGAGAGGTGTTATAAGTTTGTCATGTGTACCTGTGTGTTTGTGTATCTGTCTGTGGTATCAAAGCTCCTAAACGGAGGAACCGATTTGGATTTTTGTGTTTGAAATTGAAAGGTGACTTTATCAAGTGTTCTTAGCTATGTTTAGGAGTTCAGTTCAGTTGTTCAAAAAATATGGGTTTTTTACTAATTGAATCAGGTATCAGGTAGGAATCAGCTGCCCACATCATCCCGGATTGTGAGGTCGTGAAGCCTGTGAATTCCCTGGAAACCTCTGTGCTTTTGGACGGAGCTAGGCTGGCTACTTTAGCTGGAAACCCCATGCACAACGGACTAAATGGGAGTCTAAGTGCAGAAAAGGGAGTCCCTCTTTTATTCTATTTAGGTATCAGGTTTGATATCAGGTGGTATTTTCGCAAGATATCATGTCATAATTACGTGTTTAATAGATTGTCGATCAAAGGGTCTATACTATTATTATGTAGCATAAAATAAAAATGTGTCGGGGACATTTTAAATTTTCCTTGTGAAAACTACAATCTACATCATTTCCACAATGCTGAGGGTCATGACCACATACAAGAAATCTCCATATTTTGCGGTCATTTGCAGTGTGGACCGCTCGGTACATGCAGTTTCTAATGGCCTTATTAATTGGATCTGACTATCTTGGTGATGCTCTGCGTTGAACATGTCCTTTATTCACCGGGTGCAGTATCACAACTTCTAGACAATGTTTAAATGCACATTTTTTTCATATTACTTGACAGAATTACGAATAAATAGCTATTTATGTTAATTTAGCACATTACTCCTCTTTGTAGGATTTTGTTTGATTCCTATTAGGTAGTAATTATATTAATTTGAACAATTAAACATAAATGTCTACAATACTAATAATTGTGTAAAATGACATCACTAGACAGCAGAACACAGTTTTTGAAGAAAATGATATACTAAATAAGAACATGCAGTGTTTTATTCATGTAGTGGTAGACAAAAGACAAAGATTTCATTATATTTTTTTTATAAGGGCAACAAATTATACAAAGGCTCCTGTTTTACAATGAACACAACATTGGATATCCCACACAGTTGTTATATTAAAAGAGTACCTATTAATGTACAAGGATAAAGTTCTGCTTATTGCTTAGTGATACGTCAGTATTGAGATCATGGAAGGGCACACACTTTCAGCTTATTAATTAAATATTAAAAACAATACAGACTGACTGAAACAACCACAGTACTATTAAATAGTACAAAGTATAGTCAGGTTGTGGCAATACTAAGAAAATATGATTAATGTTTGTGTCACTTGTCAGGCATTGCAATAAGCATGCTTATTCCCAATTATTGCTTATCATAGTTTATGTCATAAAAATTATGATCAAATTATATTTTAATGTGTCAACAACGGCTTCATACCTAATTAAAATTCCTTCCATAGTTTCTTTATTCACTACTTTATTTACTACATTCTTACTTAAAAGGTATATTTTTAGACCTGAATGTAAATAAAATGTGGTGCTGGTGTTAAAACTACAAATATACAAAATTTTGCTTGGTAATGTTTGGTATTATAGAAAAGGAACTGTTTTTTTAAGTTGTTAATGCTAATTAACATTTTAAACGGCTCTAATGAACTTAATGTTCTTTTAGTTCAATAATATATTATTCCAAGTAATAGTTAAGTAAGCCAATCAAAAATGAGGAGCTAAACGATCAGAGAAATTCTGCCATAGCTCCTAAAGACAATAGAATCTCATAGATTAACATAATGCACATGAATTGGCTAAAGACTGATTAAGTTCTTGATAACTGAGACAGTAAGGAATGAGGAACTGATGTGGAACAACAGCATGATAGATGAGCCTTCACTCATGACAGCTCTCCAATGAAACTTGCCCTATCCTAGTACAGGAGGGGAACAATTACGTTCAAAATTCCATCGAGTAATTAATGGCTACTGGTTTTATACAAAAACCCTAATTTATTACGTCATGATAGATAGCAAGTAACCTCAAAGACTCATTAGTAATTTCTATAAAACATGATTTCCCGTAACTAGGCGAAATGTATGAAATGGATTCGAGATGATAGAAAACAAAAAGGCAAAACTAACAATTTCACGAAATATCCGAGAGATAATCTAGAATACGACGCATTTCTCCTCCAATAGATATTTTGACACGATTTATCTGTCACACGCCAGGCTTATGTGGCAGAGGCTAAGCACCGCCTGTGGCCATTTTTGAAATACTGCGGACATAAAATGCTGTCGATATTGATTAACTTACAAAATTTTGGTAAATTACGTGCTTAGAAGTTGAGTTTGTGGCAGTTTGCAGCCATTTTTAAAATTGTCAGTATCGAAATACGTCACAGGCGTAAAGAAATCACGATGGCCGACAAAAGAATGGTTAGGTGGTAGGTACTTACTACTGATTTTTACGCCTCCAAGAGGTGGTTTCGGTGGTTGATTATCGAAAGTCTTTCGAACGGATTTGCTGCCCTCGGCGAATGACGTGGTCCTAGGGCGTCCGCTCATTATTAAAGGTATAAAATAAACGGCCTTAGAATCCTGAACTTCATAGATGCTTCACATTTCTCGTTACCACCCTTGCACTCGCACTGAACTCACTTTGCCGACGAAATACAAGTTAAGGATGGTATAGTCAAAACAATATCACTAAGATACAATTGAAATCAAAATAAGACTGTCTTATTAGGGTTTTACAATATCATTTTGTTAATTTTTCAAAATTTACATCACTAAAGTGTACGACAGATTTTAGTTTCTTCAGACTTGTACTCGCTCGTTCGGCTAGTTTCGGCATTCACTCGGACCTTCGATCACTGAACGTACGAAGGTGACGTCACGTAAACGCTTTACAGCGCCATCTATTGGTACTACACGCGTCTTTCATGAGCTCATTCAGTAAAACAGTTCGACCGCAGATTATCCCTTGATGGAAAAATGTAAAAGATGATATTCTCGTTAACATAAACTAAAAAGAAGATGTAATGTTTTGTAATATTTCGCAAAAATTAAATTCTAACATCACAGTTAATACTTACGGTTAAAGTTCAGTTTCCTAGGAAATACCATGGCGCCAATAACATTGAACTTATACACAAAAGTTAGTATTGATCGCGAACCTCATGAACGAAACGTGCGGTGCAAAGAAGCAAATAAATATACGGAAAGCCTAGTTTTCATTATAACACTACCAACACACTACACTATTCACACCAAATTAAGGATTTTACTTCAATCTGAAATACTTCACTTTATTTATAAAAAAAAAACTATTGCACTAACTATTTACAAATTTAGAGGCTGCCTGGTGCAGAGCACCATATTTTCTTACTAACACTGTTCTTTATGACTACCTACCTCCTAATTCCAATAAATGTTACTTTCTATGACCCTCACTGTGACAATTTTTTAGTACCTAACTATGGCTAGATTTTTGGGGTCAGGTCCTTCAATAACAACCTATTGCGTTACATTATGTAACGAAGCAGGCCCCAATATATTCGAAATTATAGATCTGTTCAAATACGATTCTTATTACTAAGGATCGATACATTGCGCGCGATTATACGATATTCATGCTGTATGAGAAATCGTCTCTTTGTGGGCGACGCAATGTATGTCAGACGCTTAACTACGTCACTTGTGATTGTGGGAAACTTTAATCAAGTTGAATATTTATGTACGCAGACGCTATCGCTCTGAAGAGTAGTTACTAGCTAGTTGCGCGTGCGCCGCGTAGGAAGCGAGCGGTCGGCTAGCGGCTGTCACACTTCAGAATGATGTGATTTTAATCCATTGCACCACATCAAATGATACCAAGACCGACGTTTCTCCACGCAGATAGAAAAAATGGAATGTTACACATCGGATAGCTGTGACAGTGACACCAGGGAGCAGAAAACCCTCGACTTGTCCAATCAATTGTTGGAAACGTTCAGCGTGTCGTCGGAACTAAAAGGCATTGTTGACGAAAAGGATTGCGCAGAAAATTACGAGATAATACTCCTCTACAACAACAGGATAAAGGCACTGCCTGAGACGTTAAACAGGTTTAGCAACTTGAAGATATTGGATGTGAGCAATAACAGACTGACGATACTCCCTGATATCTTCAAACATTGTCAGCTAACGTCGCTGATAGCAAAACATAATCAACTCACAAATGAATCGCTTCCCAAATCGTTTTGCAGTAACAAATGTTCGCTGCGAGAGCTTAATTTGAGTGGAAATCAGCTGAACTTCTTTCCAGAGCAAGCTTTAGATATAATATCTCTTAGGTATCTTTACTTAGGTGGTAACAACATAGTCAACATACCAAAGGACATATGGAAACTTAACAGGTGAATATTATTACTAATTTTTTTCTTAAAAAAAAACTACAATCTAATTACTTGAAGGTATTTCTTCATCAGTACTACCTGGTAATTATTGCACACGTTACCACTTGTGTAGGTACCTGTACCTGGATTACTTATATCTCAACGCTTCTCACTAACTCGCTATCTTCTCATACTAACAATGCGAATTTATAAACATTGAACATCGAAGCTCTTTGTCTAATCGCCTACACACTCGTCACGGTTGCTATATATTTTATATTCACACTACTTGCTACATATTTTATATTCAACGGCCGTAATAGACGATTTAGGTACTTGACCATTAAACATAATGACTTTTAAAATTCAATGAAAACGCCTATCGCGGATTCGAAGCCAAATTTAGTGTTTATTGACGATTTATTTAATAAACAACAAAATAACAAGACAGTAAAATTAAGTAGGTAAGTAAGTACTTAAGTTCAGATATAAAAATAATATCTTTATCCAGACTACGTCGTTGCTGGTAATTTTTGCATATCATGTCGAAACTGATATACTTTTTGTTATCAGTCGGTTCAAACAGACAAACACTACAGTTTCTCTGGGTATCAAAATGCTGTATCATGCCATTATGTGCCAAATGATAGCGCTACATCTCTGACGACTGACGACATATAGATAAAGTACCTAAATATATTATATTAAGTTTGTTATCTTTATTCCGTCGGCTAGACGTCGCGAAATGGCTAAAAGATAGTTGTAGGTACCTATGTATGACATATCTATGTTATGTGTATGTAATATGTGTTACTAAAAGAGATAGCCACGAAACCAAATAGGTACTTAACAAGTTTAGGCTCTGGGGCAGGCAGGGGAATAGTTTGATTTCACTGACATACCAAGATTCCCCAACAACCTACGCATGTACCTAGGTCGGAAAACACGGATTAGTATCTCTCATGTTCAAACACTGAGCCCTTGAACAACTATCCTTAGCCTAAGTTACCTACTTATTTTGTTCCGTGCGGGAATCGAACCCGCGCTCCCTGCGCACCGTATAATATAGAGCCCCTCGAGCGCACTGCGCCTGGCGACTTGAATCGCCATCCCGGCTCTTGCCTACAATTTGCTAGTTGACTGCGTAGTGCGTAGTACCACAGAGTACGCCGTAGTAGGTACCGTATACAGCAGCGATGAGGTGTTGTTAGGTAGGCGTAGGTAGGTACTTATATTACCAAAGCGTGTCCAAAACAAAGAATATTCGATTTTGTATTCGCTTTTGAAACCTAAATAATCAAAAAAAAAATAAGAAGTACGTACGTTCCCCTGTATGACTTATTGTTTTTACCCGGCGACTGCTAAGGAAGGGTTATATTTGTCTCCGAATCATGTTAAGAAGACGATCCATAAACTAATATCAGACTGGATAATTATTAGATGTAGCCTCATTCTAATTTCTGTATCATCTTCAACAGTTTGCAGATTCTATCACTAGGAGGTAACCAAATCATCGAAGTCCCAGAGTCCGTCGGCCACTTGACTGGGCTCCAGGCGTTAGTTTTGAGCGACAACCTAATAGAGCAACTACCGGCGAGCATCGCTAGATTGAATCAACTACGCTCATTGTTGATCCACAAGAATAGATTGAAGACTTTGCCTACGCAAATCATCAAACTAAGATGTTTAACAGAGGTTGGTACGAGATTATATACATTATACCTATCTAGTATTTTTAATTGAATTGTCCTAACTGGCATTTCCTTAGAGCCTACCTATATATATAGACGGATCTCACTGGAGTCCGAAGTGTGATGATCCCACTATTGTTATTTAGTACTGCATGGATTAAAGCATTATTAATAATAAATAGATATTTATCTAAGTGATTAGTGATTATATCATCAAATTCATCACCTAATATTAGTTAATATGTAGTAAGGCGAAAGTTTATATATGTGTGTGTTTGTATGTTGGTTACCATAGAAATATTATATCTATGTTGGTTACTTATTCTTTAATGCAAAAACTACTGAACGGATTTGGATGAAATATGGCACAGAGATAGATTATAGTCTGGAATAGCACATAGGATACATTTTATCCCGGGAATATGTTCCATTGGGATAATTTTCGACATTCACATGGACGAAGCCGCTGGCATGAGCTCATAAGCTTATAGTTATTTAGAAAACTGTTATGATAAAACATCATACGGTAGGTACCTACTGACTACCCTTTGTTTTTGTTTGCGAAATGCTGATATAAATCCATGAGAAGCAGCTTAACGTATATTCACCGATCGATGTCGTCCGAACGCGATCTTTAATCTTGTTATTTTACACACAACAGGTGACTCACTGCTTATTTACATACCTTTCCTACAATAAAAATAACAGACACAATGGAACTGATTGGAGCCGTATGAATATACAATGTATTTGAATGTACTTAACTACATATACAGGTACATAGGTAGGTAGGTAGTTACCCGTAAAATTTGATGAACAGTTTATTAATTTATATAATTAGATAGATTAGCAGTCTACTTACTCCTAAGGCACTATTCAGTCGGAGGTCATTACGTAGGTACCTACACTTGTCCAAATGATTTGTACAATTTGTAGTTGCTTACACTATGACTCCTCTACAAGAATCATGCATGCTGAGATGCATGCATAAAATCTATACTACATTGCTATATTAATATGTTACAGTTGAGTCTTCGCGACAACCCTCTCGTAGTGAGGTTCGTCAGAGACATGACCTTGCAGCCACCATCCTTGTTGGAGCTAGCTGGTCGCACTATCAAGCTTCATGAGATCCCGATCAGGGCTGGCGAAGTGCCTTTCACCTTGATGAGATACCTTGGAGCTGCTCAGTGCTGTGTTAATCCCAAATGCAAAGGTACACAAAAACTACATTTTTACAATAGCTTTAACATGTTTTCAGAAAATTGTTGCAGGCATCTTGCAGAGTGTACCTACCTAGGTCCTGTCGTAAGAACTGTTTTTTTTTTATTATTGAAGAGCAACTCGCAATTAGTTTTCGTGCTCTCTCCTGATTCTCTAGTATGAATTATTGCATCGTACTTAATTATTTATTTTCAGTGGTTGCAGACTTTGGCATATTAGCCGAAATTTTCTAATTCTTAGAACTCAACCTTGTGAACTTCTTGTGAAGTTCCATACGGTTAGCAATTAGGGTCAGTAAATAGCTCGACACCGACGATGTGTGTTATTAGGGTCACCTTGTGGTCCTCTATTCGTCAAGGCCCTCAATTCAGTGACTTTAGACGATACGAAAATCTCATTTATCATCCAAAATCAAGTGGCATGAGTTAGTTAGGATACCTACCTACCGCCATAATGTCAGTATCTATGTTATGTATATTATTTTATAGTTAACTAGCTCTATACAGGTAGGTATCCAGCTAACCAGCTAATCAATGGGGCTAGGCTTATGTGTTCCGTAACAGCCACTAAAGCCAATTAATGCTAGACGGACACGAAGCCAGTCGATGCTTATTATTATTATTGCACACATTCCGATAATATTAATGCAGTACCTAGGTGAATGTGTTCGCAATAGAATACGCTCGTCGAGAAAGCGCTACTACCACCGGTAATCGGTATAATACTAGGTAGGAGAAACAGCAGGCAGTATGAATTCGAGCCAGAGAAAACATAACATTAAGTATATAAAGGAAAGAAGGTTAGGCAGAAGAGTTAACCCACATAACGCCCAAATGCTAAAGAACCATGTAATAGGGAAAAACTGACAATACTTCACTTCATACTCTTCATAGAAATATTGTTAACAAATATCAATGTCAACGTATTCATATTTCAATTTATTATGCTCCCTGTTCTGCAGTCTAATTGCGTAAGTGAATTTATCTCGCACGTGATTGGTCAATTGATGGGATCAAATCCTTCGCCTTGCCGAATTCACTTACGCAATTAGGCTGCTGGTTCTGTTTAGCGAAAATCAATATTATTCAAGGAATGTTTTTAAACTCCAAGATAAACGATTGAATTATCGGAATTAGTGATGAGGATGCTAGCTCTGTCGTTGTATCAAGACAAAATGACCTTGCCGTAGCCTTCGGTAAATCGGTCACAATCAAGTTCAATCAACGACCATTTCTCGAGTCCTAGTGCATTGAGGAACTGAGGACCGCAGTTTGTATTATTATAACTATACGTTTTTATGCTATGTTCCGTGAATCCATAAATAAAATAAAATTCTTGATTGGATTTACTCCAATTGGACTTCAAAATATTTTTGGAGGATGCTATGCTTGGAGTTCATAAATGAAAAGATCTGCAGGTGAACCAAGGAAACCGACTTGGCATAAAAAAAACCGGCCAAGTGCGACTCGGACTCGCGCACAAAAGGTTCCGTACCACTATCGCAAAAAAATCACGTTTGTTGTATGGGAGCCCCACTTCTTAAATATTTATTTTATTCTAAATTTAGTATTTGTTGTTATAGCAGCAACAGAAATATATCATCTGTGAAAATTTCAACTGTCTAGCTATCACGGTTCATGAGATACAGCATGGTGACAGACAGACAGACGGATCGCGGAGTCTTAGTAATAGGGTCCCGTTTTTACTCTTAGGGTAAAAATGGGCGGAGCGGACAGATGGCCGATAGGGGTAAAAGTTCTGGAGTGGCGACCACGTACGTAACGTACCTCTGTAAGTACAGGAGGTCGTTACGGAAAGCGATGCTTGTGTAGGTTCCACAAGGTGGACCGACATTCCCAAACCAGATAAAGCTCATGGGAATCTGCTGGATAAAAAAGTTAATTTAAAAAATCAAAAAACCCGACTACTTAAAAAGCAAACTAAAAAGACGTAAACAAGAAGAAAATCATGCTGTGCAGTCGGAGGTTACATATTCGCGAGCTGGCGGACCAAAACCAGATGTATCCTCCGACTGCACAGCATGATTTTCTTCTTGTTTACGTCTTTTTAGTTTGCTTTTTAAGCAGTCGGGTTTTTTGATTTTTTAAATTAATTTTTTTTATTTATAACTTTTTAGTTATTTTTGTTTAGAATTAGGTACATTTAAACATATAAGTGTTATATATTTTTGAAATCGCCTCTTAAAATCCTTTCTTTTGATACCCCACACGATGGGTTTTGAGAGAAAAAAAAAACAATTCCCCACAAAATGGCGCCCAAAAGCCGCCATTTTTGTATTTTCTAATTTTAATGTAGCCAGTGACATTCGCAGGATTAAGACGAATCGATTGACGTAAGAATCATCAAAATCGGCCAACCCGTTTGGTCTCTAGAACGCCACATAGGAACAAACATACATACATACATACTTACATACATACATAGACTGATAAACACATCACCCTCCTTCGGCAGTCGGGTAAAAAATGCAGGAGGTTGGATGTTGATAGATGCTAGCATAGACTAAACACTTAGATGCTAGGGTGTTTCTCACAAGAACACTGATGTAACCGGAAGGTACTGACAAAATAATTTTAATTTCAGGAGTCTTCTTCGACAATCGCGTGGAGCATATAAAGTTTGTTGATTTCTGTGGCAAATACCGCATCCCGCTGCTACAATACCTGTGCAGCTCGAAGTGCATCACTGGAAGCTGGGAGAGTCGCGAGGTGGACAACAGTTACAATCCTCATCCACATATGATGAGGAAAGTTCTTCTGGGTTGACTATGAACTGGATTTCGCATTTGACCTAAAGACTACCATACATGGAGAAATCAATGAGACCAATCTGAACAGACATTTTTGTGCTGAAACATTACAGCTGGTTACTTTTAACAAATAGCTTCATTATTAGATCATTCCGGTCGTCGCGATGTAGGCTTTAGCAAGGAAAGGATTTTGCACAGATCAATTTTATTGTCGAATCTGTATGAACTGATCATGTATGGCAATCAATCACTAATATTTAAAATCTGATTTAATAGTAAGTACAGCTAAGTTCCAGAAGAATAAAAACTGAACAAATTAGACACGTAATTGACAAATTATCTTTCAAATCTGTATTCTGTTATTTTGTACTTCCTATTCAAATTTGAATGCCCTTTGTAAAATTTTGTAAGAATCGCTGATACAAAGTAAGAACTTAGTTGCAGATTGTCTTGTTTTTAAGATTTATACAATAATAATAATACCTAAGACTATATGTTAGGTTATTTGATTGTTATTGTTTACTCTGCTATCAAATATTTTGTTTTTAATTTCCAAAATCTTTTTACCTATTCTCATAAGTTTGAGACACCCATGTGACTAATATTTTGAGTTAAAAGTTCTTAATAACAACAATGGCATTCACTTTGTTTTATAAATGTATTGGTGAATAAAATATTGGGACCATGATTATCATAATATGATTATTTTAACCATAAGTACTTGTGTGCCAATATGTGATACGTATTTTAATAACCAATTTTATTGAAATAAAACATTATATTTTTAATAACTATTTTAATTACACTTTCCCCTAATAAACAAACCATTTAGTTGGTTTCTTGTAAAAATTTCAATCTCTCTTCTTTGCCTCTACGTATGGCAGCTTTAAATAATTTACAGTATAATTCTATGGCAGTTGGAGTATCATCATTGCCTGGAACTGGGTAGGTGATCAGGTTGGGGTTACAGTTGGTATCAACCACTCCAATGGTTGGTATCAACATTTTAGCACTGTCTCTGACAGCTGTATGCTGGTTCAGTATATTATTCTGTGTGTTTAAAAATATACATAAATCAGGCAACCTTGTGACTGCACCAAATTGTTGGTTTGCATTTGTAAAGATACCTCCTCTCCAGAACCTTGTGTGTGCATATTCTCCACATTCTTGTGCGGTCCTTTCAACCAAGTGTGCGTTCAGGGCATTTCTGTTGAAGAAACAAATGATTCCGCCTCTGTATGCAATATGAGCTGTAAAGTTGAGTGCTTTCCGCAAGTGTTCAGCAGTTATGTCTAAATCAAATATTAAATGCCCAAGTCTGGATCCATAGAGGTACGGTCTCATGTAGTCATTAAGTGAACCCTCCTTGTGCCCATAGTGAACTCTAGCCTCAAATAAATCTTTGACTGTAAAAAGATTGTGGACACTAAAATAATCTGGGTGGTCCAAAATCTCTTTCTTGATAGTTTGATCTGAAAATGAAATTATTATGGTATTAGTTACTGAGAAGAAATACATACACAATGTTTGAGTGATTGAGATAAGGATCAACATATAGTTCTATAGACTCATGGTATCTCTTAAAGCAATTAATCAAATTGGGAAAGCCAACTAATGCAAGCACCCAACCTTACGGGACTGATACAGGTTGTAGTTGTTTATATCAACTTAACCGTTCCTACACATTTATGCGGCAGCTGGCATCCACCTATTAATTGAATAGAAACTGAAACTAAGTAAGCAATTCAGAGTAAAATCATTCACATAGGTTAGTAATATTTACCTTCCGATACAGCTGTTACAGGCGATGCAACCTGTTCTGTGGCAGTGGAATTATAACGTAGCAAAGGCGCAGTACGAATAAGCGCACGGTGTTCTGAAAAACACGTATAATTATGAAATTTATTATAGAATGGTAAATGATACAAGGGAAGAAGTAGACTTCTCAAGAAAACGAATATTTATAACTTTTCAATAAATCTTACTTATGCAATTTGAAAACATGTTATAATGCTCGCTTTTAATCTTTTATTTGATATGTTTTACTTATAATATAGCGTTTCGAATTTTAATAACAAAATAACAATTATTATTACTGTCAGCTGAAACTTGAGGTTATAAAACAGATTATGTAAGACTAAGAAAAGATGTAAAATATATGCTATCTGTGTAAGTCGTTTGAAAAATCGACTAAAACTTGAAAACTTGCCTCCTACAAAAAAAAAATTGCGAAAAGACTAGTGTTTGTAATTCAGCGAAGTAATAAATCTGACAAATTGTCTATGATCTATTTGTTGCATTAACTCTAAGTAGTCTGTGGTTGCTGTCATTTGACTGTCTTTGTCATTGTCAATTTTGGTCAACGTCAATTTAAAATAAATTTCACGTTGTTGTGAAATCCAAAAACTGTTTCATTGTTTTTCTTGCTATAATAATCTTTCATCAATAAGATATTCAAATTAAATAAACACAGCTAAAAACGTGTTGACATGGCACCAAAAAATATCGAAGATGTTGACTTATACGCCGTGCTCGACGTTCCAATATCAGCTACAGAATCAGAGGTAAGTATTTAAAAAACTATTTTTTTTTTCCTAATACTATTTTCGATCGTTCCGTGGCCTCTCTCATCTTACATTTGTATTTTAACACAGATTATTATGTTATTTTCAGATCAAAAAAGCTTACCGAAAGAAAGCGTTGAAATGCCATCCTGATAAAAACCCTGACGATCCCAAAGCTGCCGAGACTTTCCACGCATTATCACAGGCATTAGAAATATTGACAGATGTGTCTGCTAGGGCCGCATATGATAAAGTACTGAGAGCTAAGGCTGCAGCAAAACTTCGGCATCAAGAATTAGACAGTAAGAGGCAAAAACTAAAGGAGGATTTGGAAAGGCGGGAAAGGGAAGCCGGGTCGGGCACTAACCTCACAGATGAACAGAAACTAGCTGCAGAAATTGAGAGGCTACAGAGAGAAGGCAACAGGCTATTGATAGAAGAACAGCAAAGAATGAAAGAGGAAATAAGAAAAACTATGAATATAATGACTCAGCCTGTGTGGGACTCAAGTCTCAATAGAATTAAGATAAAGTGGAAAGCAGACAAGACTGACACAAGCAATGGTGGTTATGATGAAGCTACTCTTAGAAGATTCTTGAAGAAATATGGTGATATTGTAGCCTTAATTGTATCTCCAAAGAAAAAAGGGAGCGCATTGGTGGAATTTGCGAGTAAAGAAGCATCAGAACTGGCACTGGAACTTGAGAAAGGTATATTGTTTACTTAGACTAGCAGAAAACTAAAGTAATTTGGTATTACCACAGCCACCCAACACAAATTAAGAAAATTTTGTTCAAATAAATTGCATTAGATGACATGATAAGCTTCAATTTGTTATTGAGATTTGTGAAATATTAAGATTTTCTAGAGATGATTGTAAAAATGTTGTTTAATTAACTCTCCTAAGTAATATTGGGTCCTTAATTCACATTTCAAAGATTTTTCGAATGGATCATTTAAAATTAATTACAATAGATTGTTGAAATTTCTGAGAAATTTATTTTGTAACACATTTTGGTACAAAGACACTATAAAAATGTGCAAAAATATACTATAAAAGAAATAGTCAATGTATTAAAAAAAAAAGTATTCATAAATCTAGTAAACCCTTTTACTTGCAAGTCACTGTACTTACACCATCTATATCCGTGGAAAAGAACAGAATGTGATCAATCTTAGAAAATAATCAGTTTAATCAGACAAAAAACGCTAGTTACATCAGCACGGTTTCTTTGTATGGGATGAGACATCTGTATGCTAGTATTATATTATGTGGTATTACAGAGAAAAATTATAGCAAAAACATATTGTGTCAAGTACATAAGTAAATCTTGGTGTACTGAATGAATGTTACTCAAATAACTTAAACCCAGTTCATAATTTCAGTAATTTCATATACATCAGGTAGTAGTAAACTACAGAATACCACTTACTAATTATGATATTCTTTTTAATTTCCAGGTTTACCAGAAAACCCTCTAGAATTAAAATGGGTAAATGAGAGGCCAGTATTGACAACAAAGAAGGAAGCTACCGGTCCATCAGTGATCTCTGATAGAGATTATGAGTCTCTAGTTCTTACAAAAATGAGGCAAGCAGCAGAAAGACAAAAATTAATAGAAGAAATGTTGAAAGAAGAGAACAAATCATAATGAAAATACAAATTTATTTATAATCTTAATTTGCTTGTTTTATTTACAACCCATTGTGAAAGTAGGATTGAGGAATCTGAATAATTATGGCTGCTAATAAGTAAACTGCCAGCACCAGACTATTTGAATATAGAAACTAAATACAAATCACATTGGTACTCAGGGATGTCAAATGATAAATTTTAAGTGTCATCAGTGAGCAGCAGTTAATCCTGATTTTTAATAGGATCAAAAGCTTTCCATTCCTTAAGGAATTCCAATACTTTCTTCCTCTGTTGATCTCCATATTCTCTTTGAGTTTTTCTCCATGAGGTGTGGTCCAGATCCAAAATCCCACCAATAACTTCCTGAAAAATAAATTTATTGAAGCAAAATGATGTATGAAAGGTTTACTTTTAATTTAGTAAGCAAAACATAGTTCTAAATGTATTTTATTAGAAATATTTACCTCAGCAAATGTTCTTGGAAACAGTTGTTGATCTTCAATAACATGAGCATAGCCAGGATCCATGCCAAAATCTACCCAAAAGTATGGCAACCCTTTAGGAATTCCTCTTCTGATATTTTTTCCTTTCAAGTCCACAACTTTTTTGTTCATGGACCATTCTGCTTCACATTCTAGTAAGGCCTTCTTGAAGTAGATTGCAGCCATGTCGCCTACATCTCTAGGTAGAGGCACACAGTTTATTGTCATATGTGGGTGTTTCTGTAATTTTGTTGCTGTTTCATAAAACACTACATCCATGCCTTGAGAATTGTAGAACTGAGTAAGAGCTTTTCTATAGTTCTGCAAAAGAAAAGTAATTTTTATTAGAAATGAAGTATTAATGTGGGAGGGGGAGGACTTTGTCTAGCAGTGGGACACAATAGGCTAACTAGATTAAATTAGTGATTAAGTTTGTACCAGTATTCAGACTACATAATATCTACTTTACTACTTACTTACTTACTAAAACACTTACCATTATTTCCTCCCAAACATCTTCATCTATGGAAGTTACACAAGTAGCATGCTGAATAGTACTTATTATACACTGATCTTTAACCATAGACTTTCTTGCAGGCAGTGCTAAATATACTCTGTTACCACAGCTAACCATGAGATGCTTCAACATGTTCTTAGAATCCACACAAAATTCACATCCTTCTAAAGTCCTCTCCATTTTAGCATGCTGGCTAATTGCATGGTTTTTCTCGTTTTCACTATCCTTTGCAGGATCTTTGCTCCTTGATATCTTATCCATGAAAATATCTTCAATATCGTCATTAGGATTTTTATGCTTGGTGACGAGTTTTGCAAACTCTGCATCATCTTTATAATTATTGCCATATTTTTCTTGTTCAAACTGAAATTGAATGAATAACAATTAAAAACATTCTAATAAAAATGATAACCAGACAAAATCATTGGATATTGAATGTCTAAATATGAACATAAACCTACCATTTGCGCCAAATTATACTTGTCATCATCACCAAAGTACTTTGTCCTCTCACCAGACACATGAGTTTCTGCCTTTCTTTTCCCACTTTTACTCCTTGGGTCTCCCTTTTCACTGCTAGATGCAGCTGCAAGTGGTCTACTGTTGCCAGATGCACTTGTGGATATCAACATAACTCTGTCATCATCATCTTCTTTGCCAGCATTAGGATTCTGCTTCCTGTAGTCTCTTGCAGCTTCTAACTTGAAATTAAGTTCAGCAACAAGTTTTTCATCACCAAGTATTTCAGCCTTGACAATCTTAGCAGCCAATTTGTTTAGTTTGTCGTCACTTAGAAATTTACTGTCTTTTGGTTTTTCTTGGGGTGCAGGTAATTTTTCAGTGTGCTTTTCCTTTGGTGCAGGTTCAGGAGGTTCTTCTCTTGGTTCTCTCTCTTTATCATGCCTTCTTTCGCTACTTTCATTTTGTTTTCTCCAATTACTCGACTTTCTGTATGAATCTCTATCAGAATCTCTTCTGTCCCTATAATGTTCTTTAGGCCTATCATACGAGCTTCTGTTAGAATATCTGTCAGAAGTACTTGGCCTGGAACTTTTGGATCTTGAATAATAGTCATCATCATCATCAGAAGGTTTTATAAATGGTCTAGATTTTCTGAAGTTTTCAGGTGTTTCTGGTATACCTGTCCCTCCATTTTTCCAATATGGGTTAAGTTCTCTGCTACTAGTTCCAGGATTGTATGAATCAATGTTCTTTTTTTCTTTTTCTTCTCTCTTTGGTCTGATGTCTTCTTTTGTGTATGTCTTCAGCATACCAGTCATTGACATCCAGTCCTCTCTCTGCGATTCAATGGTCTTTCGTGTTTCTTGTTCAACCCATTCATCAGATTCTGATCCACTTGAGCTTGACGACTGTAAATTAACGATTCATGATTTTTTTCTGCAAATACCAATAGTCCATAAAATAGCATCGTATGGTTTGATGAAGGCTATAATTATTTAAAATATCGTAATGATGTTATAAGTTAAGGGAGAAGCACAGGAACTTAAAAGGTGAAAGGAGTTGAGCAAGGAATTGGGCAGAATAGACTAGCAAAAAACGGTTATTTTATGTACTGTTTGATTAATAAATAACTTACACTCGGCGAACGCCGTTTGCTTTTTCTTTCGCGATCCTTTGATTTACTATGCTTGCTTTTCTTACTTTTTTCTTTCATGGTTATGAAGTTTGTGAAATGCTTTGCAATTAATTATATTGTTCAGTTTTACAATAATATCAGGAAATAACACAATAAACATAACACTTCTGTCAGTCTATGTCAAATGTCAAAGTTATTTTTTTTTATACAATTATTATTCATGACCATAGATATAAGTCTTTCAGTCGACTACATAAATGGGTTTCAACATGCTTTATTTCCTATACATTACATTTCTTCCGCCACATCACATCATCAGCCTATTAATATTCCCACTGCTGGGACACAGGCCTCCTCTCTGTGAGAGGGAATGGGCCGTAATCCACCACGCGGGCCCAGTGCTGGTGAATGTCACATGTCTTCGAATTTTTGGTTCTAGGACATACCGGTTTCCTCACGATGTTTTCCTTCATCGTTTTGAGAGCAGTGCTGATGAAATAATTTACACAAAAAGCGCCTGCCTGGGCTCGAACCCAAGACCTACAACTTGTAAATCGCGGCCGATACTACTGGGCCACCATTGTTCTACTCTTTGGTGAGGATGCGTGATCCAGTGAGGTGGTTCAATTTTGAAATTCGAGTAACTCTTTCAATTTGCTATCACGAGTACCTCAAATGAGGCACCTCATGAGTGAGGGACACATCTCTACAGCCTTCCCAGGAAAGAGCTTATTACACTACACGGTATTCAGGGCCCTGAATACCGGGAATAGTTAGTTCTGCTGTTACAACAAGAACAAGAACACTAAACCCACCATCGCACTGACACTTATTATCTATAAATAACCCAAATTCCTTGTCTCAATTAACACATAATACCGCAAAATCAAACAGAACCGAGTTTGTTTGTCAAACCTGCCATTGTATTAGAGTTTGACAAACAACAGAAACCGGCCACGGTGACAAAGACAAAAATGTAATACGCCCTGGGGGTAGTGTAATACGCCCTTAAAGGGCGTATTACACTACACGGTATTCAGGGCCCTGAATACCGGGCCCCTAGATCATTCCGAAGCAATAAGGTCGATAATATGAGAACCCTAACTCCCTAACCGTTATTACACTACCCTAAATTAGGATTTAGGGCCCTGAATACCGTGTAGTGTAATAAGCCCTTAAATCATTCCGAAGCAAAAAGGTCGATATAATGCTTAGATAAAGTACCTATAGATTAAGCCTTAAAATGAGCTTGATTGATAGAGCGAGATGGCTAATTGGCAGCTCCATGTAAATAATAAGGACAAAAGATTATTTTTTGTCTTTGTCACCGTGGCCGGTTTCTGTTGTTTGTCAAACTCTAATACAATGGCAGGTTTGACAAACAAACTCGGTTCTGTTTGATTTTGCGGTATTATGTGTTAATTGAGACAAGGAATTTGGGTTATTTATAGATAATAAGTGTCAGTGCGATGGTGGGTTTAGTGTTCTTGTTCTTGTTGTAACAGCAGAACTAACTATTGTTGTCTCATGTGCGGCCACGCTAGTGCTTAATCTATAGGTACTTTATCTAAGATATTATGAGAACCCCAACTCCCTAGCATTTATTATACTACCCTGAATTAGGGTTAGGGCCCTGAATACCGTGTAGTGTAATAAGCCTTTAAGCGCTTTAAACAACACACATTACTTTATTTATAATCTAAATTAATTTTCTATGGCTAAAGGCTAGACGACACCCGACAAAATCTTTTATCATTTATCAATATCTTTTGTGTATCAATTATTTATTTTGGAGGTGGTGCATCACTATGCTTCACTTGATGTGATGGTGTATTATGGTTATGTTATCTGTGTTTTCGTTCGTTGTTGCCTGTTGGTTTGGTTGCTATCGTTTATCGTTTATAAAAAGCAAATCTATTGAATTTCATAATCGTACCGTGCAAAAGTGTTTATGATATAGTGATTTTTAATTGAGGTACAGTTTTCTAATCTTGCCGAGAATGTGGGGTGTTTAATATCATTACGTTAATTTAATTTGTTGTGATATGTACCTGTGTAGAGCATGGATGCCTGCTGAGGAATGTCGGAATACGCTCTTGATTTAGTATTCTGTGTGTGTTCTCAACTACTTTAAGCTCGGAGTACACACCTCGAAAGTAACTGTGAGTTGTTTTTGTTGTAGAACATAAAAAAGCGTAGCAAAGTAGCCGTGTCGAATTGACTGTCGATTGGTGTTATCATAAAAGAAAGTATCGGTAATCGGTAAGCTTTCTTTTTCACTTGTATCTTTGCTTACAATGATAAAGTGGTGTTAATTTCGGCAATTAGTTTAGCAGGTAAACATTGAGAATCCGTAGTGATGCTTGTTTTGTTTGCAGAGTACACCACACTATGTTTTCTAAGAAAAAGAAAAAGCCTCTGATTTCGCCGCCAAGTAACTTTGAACACAGAGTACATACGGGCTTCGATAAACGAGAGGGAAAGTTTGTTGGACTTCCTCTGCAATGGGCCTCACTTGTAGGTAATAACCAGGTACGTACTTGTTATTTTCACTATTTGTGAGCTACTTAAAGTGAAAACTGTAATATCTTTTTAATAGCCCTCAAATGGAGTTATTCATTTGCTGTAATCTTGTTGTTTTCACATATAAATGTGATTTAAGTATCACTTAAATCACTCAAATGACTTGTATTTAGGAAGACAATCAAATTAGGATCAGAGTAAATCTGACAAGTTGCAATTGTACTGTATATTAACATTTTCTTTACAGATATTAAAATCAACAAACAGACCGCTACCTCTGGTAGACCCATCAGAAATCACACCCACCGAAATTCTAGATCTAAAACTTATAGTAAGAGGTGAACACAGAACTACCTCAGTGTCATCAATAGCAAGGCCATTACCTGCGAACATACAACCACAACTGCCAGTACAGAACGGGGTTGTGTTGCCAAAGACATCAAATGTTGCCAGGTCTAACTCTTTAAGAAGTTCAAGCCCACCGAGAATCAGGCGAGACTTGCGGAGTCAGCCTAATGTCCCTCCTTCAGTGCCTGAAGAGTCACCGCCCGTGCCACCTGCCCCACAGCAATACTTGAGCTTAAGACGAGAACACAGCAACTACACATTGAACAAACCTATAGCTGAGTCTCCTGTAGAGTGGAGCCAGCATGCACATGAGGCTACTATCAGACAAGTGCAAGAAATCAATGATAATCATCATGCCCCCATGACTTATCAGAACATACAGAATGCTAATGTGCCTTATCAACACAATCATCCACCACAACCTATGACTCATGGACCTCATGGACTAAATGGAAACAACATGAACATGGGTATGATATATTTTTATTTAATAAACTATACTTCATAAAAGATAGCTTGATCTCTGTCACATATACATTATTGTTATGTTATTGTTAGCTTATCGAGCGCTATAGTTATAGTATTGATGCTGAGAGCTGTCGCAGAGGTCAAGCTATCTTTTATGAAGTACTAGCTGACCCGGCAAACTTTGTTTTGCCATTAAAACACCAAACATTCATCTACTCTACCTACCCTACCCTAACAACCCTACCCTACCCTACCTACCCTACCCTACCTACCCTACCCTAACTACCCTACCCTAACCACCCTACACTACCTACCCTACCCTACCTACCCTACCCTACCTACCCTACCCTACCTACCCTACCTACCCTACCCTACCTACCCTACCCTACCTACCCTACCCTACCTACCCTACCCTACCTACCCTACCCTACCTACCCTACCCTACCTACCCTACCTTACTTACCCTACCCTACCCTAAACAGGATAAAAAGTCTCCTATGTCCTTCTCCTGGTTCTTAGCTACCTCCCTACCAAATTTCAGCCAAATCGGTTCAGCCGGTCTTGAGTTATAAATAGTGTAACTAACACAACTTTCTTTTATATATAAAGATAATTGAAATATTGGAGATACTAAAAAAGTCAGCTTTAGAGTGGGGCCTTCAATCTGCTGATTTGATGCATGTTATAATTATAAACAAACATACAATTATGTTTTAAAACATGAATTCATTTATATTTGAAAAATCTGGGTGCTTGGAATTATTGCAAGCCATATTACACATACCATGTTTAATCTTTAGAGAATATTAATGTATTGTCTTGCATTCAAATTATTTCAAGGCATAATTGTTTAAAACATTATTATATTTTTGAGTTGGCTTCGCTCCCGTGGCCATACCACAGGAACCATTTTTCTTATGCTGGCACTATACTAAGCAAAATATTTGCGGAATTTTGTCAAAGCAAAACGAACATTAATGCTATTGAAATAAAGTTCATTTTGTAATAGAGATTTGGAGCAAATATTGGTACAAATACCCCAAGTATAGTACCAGCATAAGATAAACAGGCACTCGGCGACAGTGTAGCTTTCTTTCAGTGAAAGAATTTTCAATATCAGATCAGTACTCCTAGATTTAGTCAGTATTCCTAGTTAAAAAATCTTTACACCTCTTTATAATAATATTCTAAACTAGCGGATGCCTCGCGGTTTCAACCGCATAGTTCCCGTTTCCTTGGGAATACAGGGATAAAAAGTAGCCTATGTCACCCAGGGATAGTGTAGCTTCCCAACGGTGACTTTTTGAAATCAGACCAGTAGTTTTTAAGTTTATTTGTTACATACTAAAATACTAATCTTTCCTCTTTAATATTAGTATAGATAATTGTAGACCGACAAGGAGATCTACATAAAAAAAAAACAATTGAAATAGTTTTTTTAAAGTGACCTTAAAACATCTTAAAATAATCTAGTCATGATCACCACTTTTGTCATTAATAATGTTAACTACAACAAACAAAACTGCTTCTGAACACAATTAGTCATTTAACTTGTAAAATACCTTTGCAATGATAAGCCATCACCTCAGATTTCATGCCATACAAAGCTTGACTTCATACATTAGTCGCCCTTCACACACACACAGAGGCAATGTGCGTCTACATACAATTGTAAGGTAAATGTTGGAATGAGTCACCTCACCTTCCTCAATAAATTCGCTCAGATTGTTGCATATGTGTGCGCGCGTTTTACGACTTGTCTGTAGAAAGATGTATTGTAGAATTTGATCAGTTTTATTTATAGCCATAATTCAGAATGACCTATAAATTAAAGGATGTACTCAATAGGCGAGTATTTTCTGCACTAATGATAGACTAGACAACAATAGATCTTGTGGCTGGCAATGGCCTGTTTTTTTTTTGTTTTCATTGAATTTTTTGGTCTATAGCGCTTCTTCAGTATGAACACTGTAAGGTTTACAGTGTTGGTATGAAATTATTGTCATGTCACGAATTAACCGTGAGGTTTTTGTATGTTAAATAATGAATTCGGCAAAGCAAAGGGTTTGACCGCTATCAATCAACCAATCACATAGACGGAAATCCACATCGCGTCTTTCATCTCGCATGTGATTGGTCGATTGATGGCGGTCAACACTCACGTAATTAGGCTGCTGGCGTTTAATTAGTTTATCACAATAATTTTTGCTCCAGAAATCGGGCCTGTAAGTTTTAGTACAAAGACTAGGCACACTTGTCATTAGTGTCAATAAAGAACATAGTATTAATTTAAAATGTTTTATCCATATCCAGGTGATGCATACGGAGTGTCGCGTGCGCAAGGTGCCCCGGGCGCGGCCACACACCTGCCGCTCGCCGCCTCGAAGCACGAACTGCGATTGACGCACGAACAGGTATCCAACGTGTTATGTTACGTCATACGACCATATAGGGCTAATTATCTCGCTACCGCGATACTACCATAAGACTGCAAAATACATCTGAAGTAAAATTAAATACGTCTGTGCCTTCTCTTTGAAGGTGGGGCTAATGACAGTGCTAGACCCAGTATTCACCTATGCAGTTATTAACGAACCTACACATGTCATATACACCTTTCTTTATAAAAATCTCGATACTATTTACCAATTGATTAGCACATTTTATATTCAAATTTCTATGGAGAATTTGAGCAGTGGTGGCCCAGTGGTATCGGCCGTGACTTACAAGTTGTTGGTCGTGGGTTCGAGCCCAGGCAGGCACTTTACTTTGTGTAAATTATTTTATCACCACTGCTCTCATAACGGTGAAGAAAAACATCGTGAGAAAAAACCGTCATGTTCTAGAACCAAAAATTCGAAGACATGTGACATCCACCAACCCGCACTGGGCCCGCGTGGTGGATAACGGCCCATTACCTCTCACAGAGAGGAGGCCTGTGTCCCAGCAGTGGGAACATTAATAGGCTGATGATGTGATGTGATGTAATGTGATGGAGAATTTTAATTTAGAATCTGCACAGACATTTTAATAAATATTTCCAATGTTTGCAAAAAAATATTATGTTGTTTGTTCCAATACATTTGATTGGATGTACCTATAGCAATATGTTACACAGAACACTACCTAAAAAACAAATATAAAATAAAATATCAGTCCATTATCTGTTCGGCCCCTTTTTTGTTGTTTAAAAAGAGGCCAAAGATAAACTAGTGGCTAGAGTGCGTGCAGTATCGCGCTTGATATCCGACACCTATCTATTTAGCTCACATTCATTGACTTAAATACAGGTTTCCTTCATGACGACACCCTCTTTGTTCCCGAGCTAGTTTTAACTATGTACACCTACATGAATTAAATATATCTTACCATAGTACTTAACAACATACATAGTTGCCTATTGCATAATTATGGGTTTAGTCTGATACAATAATCTTAATGATCGAGTGAGTTCTTACGATATTATTAATACACGTACTCATATTTAACATCTCTGGTTACATATTTTGTATCTTTCTGGGTGGTAAAACGACGATGCGAGATTTTGCAACATGAATCTGCTTTATCATCTCAATACTCCAATGCAAATTGCAATTACGACCATTATAATTATTGTAATGTAATAACTAATTTATATACATTAGTTATATGTATATTAAGGTTGTGTACAAGAAATATCAAATGGCAGTTTTATACCTCCTTTGAGATTAGGGATGATGTTGTCCTGTTTCTCTTCCCCATAAGGTACTTTTCAAATTATAAGTTGGGCCATGTTAATAAGAGAATAAACAGTGGTGTTCATAAGATCTTCAAAAGTATAGACTTTGGGACATTCTAGAAAGTAGGTCATGATCGGAACAGCCTCACACTCACATTGTGTGTTGGGTTGGGTCTATGATCCCCCATTTTTACCCGACTGCCGAAGGAGGGTAATGTGTTTATCAGTCTATGTATGTATGTATGTATGTATGTATGTATGTATGTATGTTTGTTCCTATGTGGCGTTCTAGAGACCAAACGCGTTGGCCGATTTTGATGATTCTTACGTCAATCGATTCGTCTTAATCCTGCGAGTGTCACTGGCTACATTAAAATTGGAAAATACAAAAATGGCGGATTTTGGGCGCCATTTTGTGGCGGAAAAATTTTTTTTTTTCTTCCAAACCCATCGTGTGGGGTATCAAAATAAAGGATTTGAAGAGGCAATTTCAAAAATATATAACACTTATATGTTTAAATGTACCTAATTCTAAAAAAAATAACTAAAAAGTTGTAAATAAAAAAAGTTAATTAAAAAAATCAAAAAACCCGACTGCTTAAAAAGCAAACTAAAAAGACCTAAACAAGAAGAAATTCATGCTGTGCAGTCGGAGGATACATCTGGTTTTGGTCCGCCAGCTCGCGAATATGTATCCTTCGACTGCACAGCATGAATTTCTTCTTGTTTAGGTCTTTTTAGTTTGCTTTTTAAGCAGTCGGGTTTTTTGATTTTTTTAATTAACTTTTTTTTTCCAAGTTTTATTTACAATTGACAACCTCAATATGCACCTGATTGATTCTTATTATTTTTTAAATTCCTGATAAACCTGTTCTTGGCGTCGATATCGCCTGATGGCAAAAGATGAATGAGGTGAATGATGCAGCAAGCAAGCCTTGTTCTTTCTTGCTTTGAAGGATATTCTGTATATTATTTCTAAAACAATGCACTTTCTCCTCAGTTCCGCGCAGCCCTCCGCCTGGTAGTCAGTGAGGGCGACCCTCGCGCCACGCTGAGCGGGTTCAGCAAGATCGGCGAGGGCAGCACGGGCGTGGTGTGCGCCGCCACTGACACGCGCACGAGACGCCGAGTCGCCGTCAAGATGATGAACTTGAGGAAACAGCAGAGGCGAGAACTGTTGTTCAATGAAGTTGTAAGTAAAAATAATGATATCATTTATTTACCAAATAATTCTCTTAAATTTTACAGTTTGGAAGCCCAAAAAATATTTTTAGAAAAAAAGGGGACAATTAACATTTAAACTAGTGGACTCCACAATAGATTGAACTTGTATCTTAATTTTATTGATTGATTGACGATAAACGGCTTCGCAGACGCGTTGACATCTCATAGAAATATTTCATTCGTCCAACATACAGCAGCATATTTTTCATACCAAGATCATATACATCTTATGAGTAATTCTCCCACTTCTCTTTGCTTTTATCTGTTTTTGAGTTTATTTAAATTTGAATAATAAGATAGCCAATTCTATTTTGTCACAATGTATTTGTCCAGTGCTTTAAAAAAAAATATAACATCAAATTCGTTCTTCAGGTTATCATGCGCGACTACCCTCACCCGAACATCGTGGAGATGCACGCGTCGTACTTGGTGGGCGACGAGCTGTGGGTGGTGATGGAGTACATGGCGGGCGGCGCCCTCACCGACATCGTGACGAGAGCGCGCATGGACCCTGAACAAATAGCAACCGTCTGCAAGCAGTGTTTGAAGGTAGGTCACAAGTTTGTCTTAGATAACACTGATAAAGAGTAAATTCAAAAAAAAAATGCCAATTAGGAAACCTAGTCCCTTTAAATATAAAGTCTGTGATCTCTCCCGCTCTGAGTAAGCATGGTATTCAATACTCGTGACTTCTTTATTATTATTATTATATACTTTATTGTACACCACAAAAATATGTACAGGACAAACATTCACAAAAACAAGTGTACAATGAGCGGTCTTATCGCACAGGGCAATCTCTTACAGACAACCTTTGGATGGACTGTTCGATAGGAGAAGAATTTAGGGCTGTCAGTGTACAAAACTACATACTTAAATAATATTACTTAGACATAATAACATACAATACTTACCTACAATATTATATAATATACTAATACATATCAAACAGAGAAAGGAGAAGAATAAAAATTACAGTGACAGGTAATGCTCTTTTACCATTTTCTTAAACGTTGGCAGTGTTTGAGCACGTCTTATTTCAATTGGCAATACATTCCACAACCGAGCCGCTTGAATCGTGAAAGATTTGTCAAAAAAGGAAGTGGAATGCATACGAATTTTTTTTTTTTTTTTTTTTTTTTTTTTTTTTTCTTTGTATGAGAAGAAAATATGCACTTGCTTGTGGTTTTTTTATGGAACAATAATAGGCTGCTACTCTTTACCATAACAAGTACTAGAGGTACTAGGGGAATATAGCAGTACATTGACATAATAACTGCGTCTACGAGCATACAGAACCAAGCTTAGCGTAGGAAAATACCAATCTGAAACTGCTCTAAGCTTGAAGGAGAATAATCTATATACCTATATAAAAATGAATCCCTATTTCTCTTAGTCACGGCATCACGCGTGTTAACGGCTGGACCGATATCGCTTATTCTATTTTTTGTTTTGTTATTGCTAAGAGAAGGTTCTTATGAAAAAAAAAAAATATAATCAAAAAAAAAAAACAAAAATTGGTACCTTACCTACATAGGTATGATAGGGTAGGGTAGGGTAGCGTAGGGTAGGTAGGGTTGGGTCGGGTAGGTAGGGCAGGTAGGATAGGTAGGGTAAATGAATGTTTGGTGTTTTTATGGCAGAACAAAGTTTGCCGGGTCAGCTAGTTTTAATATAAAAACAATATCTGGAACACATGGAGCAGATATACTATTAAATTAACAGTTGGTTTGCCTGAACTTTACATCGACTTATGGTTATGCACCTGTATTATAGATAGATGCACCGCTATTTACGTATTTTAAACATGAAATAAAATTGTTTCTTATTTTTCCAGGCATTAGCATTCCTACACAGCCAAGGAGTTATTCATCGAGATATAAAATCGGACTCCATTCTAATGACTGCGGATGGCCGGGTGAAATTATCTGACTTCGGATTTTGTGCTCAAGTCTCAGAGGTAAAAACATTTTAGTTTTTATAATACTACATGAATAAAACCGCTTACCCCCCTCACAGAGTGGAGGCCTGTGTCCCAGCAGTGGGAACATTAATAGGCTGATGATGTGAAAACCGCTTACCGTTTAGCTTTTTAACACATGTAAGCATAATGATTATGAAATGTTTACAAGCAACGATTGCTTTATTTTTCAGGAACTACCTAAAAGAAAATCGTTAGTGGGAACGCCATATTGGATGTCGCCTGAAGTGATATCAAGATTGCCGTACGGGCCTGAGGTGGACGTGTGGTCACTCGGTATCATGCTCGTGGAAATGGTGGATGGAGAACCTCCTTTCTTCAATGAACCACCTTTACAGGTAAATGCGAAAAAACTTTTCATTTTTATGATTGTTTGTACAGTATACACAATACATGTCTGCCTTCACTTGCAGGGAATTTAAAATAATGTTAACGAAAGCCCTACAGTTACCCAATGTGACTGGTTGTAACAATCAGTCTGACCAATGGGTAATTGGGTTTTAGAGGTCAGATAGGTTCTTGGTCCATGTTGACACCGAATATTAATAACATTGTAACGCAATGTGGCATGGTTTTCAATACAGCCATTTAGATTTTTTTGCGTTGTTTATTATTTATTTGCAGCTGCAGACGTATGTTGTTCTGTACAATTGTAGGTTTCACGGTAATATAAAATTAGTACAATTGTACTAATTTTAATTGTTCTTTCAAATGGTTTAGGTGCTGTTTTGATAAAACCACTGCAAGTATGATTTTTGCAATGTTACATTTTTAATATGAAAAGCATTGTAACTGCCGTTACAATGGGTTCATGAAAAGTTTTATTTCTGTGAATATCATTGTATCTTATTGTACGATTACGAATTGTACCGACAAAAAGAAAATCTTTGATAAATGTTATTGTAAGCAACAATTACAATGTGATGACTTTGATGACTCAATTCGCCAGGCATACCTCGAAGCAATAACAGTACCTAGCAGCGCCATGTTGACCAATTTTCTTTACCTTCCAAACGACCAATATCAATTTTACAGCTCGTTGAAGGAGTTGACATTTTGACAGATCTTGTTCGAATTTGGTTTAAAAATCGTTGCTATTTTTTAAATTAAATAATTATTTTACACAATCACATCTGTTAAAATATTATTCTTTGCTCATTACAATTATAACGAAATATTTTTCAATATATTTTTTGTTAATCATAAGCCATGCTCTGCTACCATGTTGAGGTATTCATAATAATATATTGACAGAATGTAAAGAAATCAAAATGACACACCAAATAAAATAGAAAACATATAAAGCCTGTACTATAGAGTTTGGAGTTTGCTAAAATCTTTTCTAACAGTGCCAATTTTACATTCATATAAAAATACATGGTAAGTACTATGGAAGAGCTAATAAAATATAATAATTATTTTAATTAAATTTATATTCAAAACGCGTTGGGCTCTGGTGGACACAGGTATGGATAAATTATTTATATATGTGTGTACCGTTCGCACAGTGGAGATCAGGGGGGTAACCCTAAGCTCTTAGATTAAGGTTATTTTGAGAGTGTGAAAGGGACTGATGTATATGATTTGCACACTAAAAATAACCTTACTAAAGAGCTTATGGTCACCCCTAGGCTCACAGATTACCTCAGTGAAGCAGCTGATGCGGCACAGCAGCGGTATCCTTCCGCCCAATTAGTGATACTGTTGGATTTTAATGCCCACCACCAGCAGTCCCATAACAGTGCAGTGATCATGCTGTACGGGAGATGTGAAAACTTTCGTTAGCGCTTATCAGCCAGATGTTGATCTGCACACGGCCAATTGCTTGGACCTTCTGCTAACAACAGATGCAGATCGATACTTTGTGTCGATAACTTCACCTTTGGGTAATTCCGACCGCTGTCTGGTAAAGTCTGTGTCTGTCTACTCCCCGCTCGATCCCAGCCCAAGTAGCACCCGGTGGGTTTGGCGGTACAAGTCAATAGATTGGGATAGGATGGCAGCCTACTTGATTTTCTTCGGCTGATCCTTCGTCATGCGTCAGGGAATGGAGTAATACATTTAGTTCTCTGTCTTAACAATGTCTAGCAAAGGCCGACCACGGTTTGGCGCTGATTGTGATCGCGCAGACGTGCTTAAACATGAGGCGTACCTGGCATGGGTCGACGCTCGAACGCGCAATGCGATTGACGTGGGTCAGAGGAAGAAGGCCTTCAACAAGTCTGTCAAGTCCTGCAAGAGGGGGTTGTGAAGGGGTCGGTTCGACCACATTGGCCAAATAGGGACTTGCTTCTTAGCCAGCAGGAAGTAAAGCGTTTTGGTCCCTGGGTAAGTCGGTCGAGTCGAACTTCAGCCATTCCTCACTACCACCACTGCTGAAACCCGGCGGGTCGCTGGCCCACCTCGCTGAGGAGAAGGCAAATTTATTTGCCTCTCTTTTTGCGGAATCTTCGCGTCTTCATTCTGGTGATGCATGGAGAGCACAGATGTACCTTTTATTCTCCTGGTGGATGTGAGACAAATATGTCAGACATTCGCATCTATCAAAAGGACGTTCTCTTAGGGTGCTGCGCAATCTCGACGTGAGCAAAGCTAGTCGCCCCTACGAGACACCAGCACTTGTCCATAGAACTTGTGCGGCTGAACTGTCTCCGATCTTGCCACGTCTATTTTGCCTCTCGTATGAAACTGGCAAAGTGCCGAATCCTTGGAAGTACGCTAACGTAAAGCCCGTGCCCAAGAAGGACGGCCGAGTTGTCCCGGCCACATACAGACCCCTCTGTAAGAGTATTGAACGTGTGCTTAATATTAAGCTCCAGGCATACCTAGGAGCTAATTACATCCTAAGTGATTATTATAAGTATATATGATACGGCTTGCGCCGAAATCGTTCTACTGGGGATCTTCTAGCGTATGCCATTCACATCAGCAGCATAATTGCGCAAGTGAATTCGGCAAGATACAAGGTTTGACCGCCGTCAATCGACCAATTCAATCGCAATTCCACTCGGCTCCTTCCTTCTGAGGTGTAAACGAGCCGATAACGGACCATCTTGAGCTTCTTGGCGTTACGTTGACATGGACCTTCAATTTTAGTTCATAAATTGAGGCAAAGGCTCAGTTGGCTGACAAAATATTGGGGAACCAAAGCAAAATGTTGGTCAAGTTTTATCAAGCGCAAGTTCGATCATGTATGGAGTACTGTTTTCATTTCTGGGACGGATCTGCCAAATACCAGCTTGATGCACATGACTTGATCGTAAAAAGGGCCTAGAAGCTCATCGGAAATGAGGCTTGCAGCCGTTTGGTCGGTTGGATAGAGTTTAACTTTGCGTACGTACGCAATACGGCTGCTGGTCTAGGCAAAACTTTGCTAGCTTGTCGGTTTTTTATCGGTTGCATTTTGGGGAGTGTGCAATGTCTTTAAAGTCAAGAGTGAATAGGTTACTTTTAGGCAAGCGTGCTTCACCGTCGACCACGTCATCGCTTACCATCAGGTGAGATAGTGGTAAAGTGCGAGCCTATCAAATAAAAAGAAAAATGTGCTGGCGTACTAAAAGCTTCATAATTTTATTTATTGCGTTGCAATAGAGGGCAATGCTTACCAAGCAGTGGATAGCTGAGCATAGAGCAGTGGTGGCACAGTGGTAACGGATGCGACTTACGGCCCATTCCCTCTCACAAAGAGGCCTGTACGTACAACGAACCAAAGGGGAGTCTAAGTGCTGAAAAGGGGGTCCATCTATCCTGCCCTATCCTAATGCTTAACCACGCCTATCGCTTGCAATTACTTCTTCACTATTTTCATTAAAAATATATTGAATGAGTCTAAAATATTTTTTTACTTACTCTTAGTTTTTCTCCTAGACCATTTATGCTGATACTATATTCAAATGACGAACTAAAAATCTAGTCTCTATGTCAACACCGCATCTTTCTTTACAATGATAACATTTAAATTATGTGTTTAGATTTTAGAAGAATAACATTGTAACTTGAAATTACAATGTGGTTAAAAATAAAAAAGTAGAAGATAGCATTGTATGACCTTTTTCACTCGCTTACGTTGGTCGCATCGGCCTATCTCGCTTACTGTCTGCAGTATACTCGATGACAAACTGTTTCTTGCGCAATGGATCGCAGAGCCTACTTCAGAGACACAAAGATCCGCTGTGACTGTGACTACTGGACGTTATCATAATCCGGCAAATAAGTGGTTCTTGTGGGATAGACAACGAGAGCGAAATCGTGGGTAAATTAAAAATCTGGGTGTGGCCGCGTGTTTTACTTGAATATGTGAACGTAACAGGCCTTCTGATTTCCATGTTTTATTATTAAACTAATTATAAGCTATCGAGTGGTGTAATTAGATTTTGGATGTCGATGAATGATATGGAATTGCAACACTAAACCGTATCCTTAGATTTTGTTATTATCGCTTACTGGATTGCCTCCATAGGGAAGCAAATGTTAATACTTATTATTTTACAGGCGATGCGCCGCATCCGCGACATGCCGCCGCCGAGGCCGCGCGGCGCGGCGCGCTGCCCCGCCGACCTGCTGAGCTTCGTGGAGTGTGCGCTGGTGCGCGACCCGGCGCAGCGCCAGGCGGCCGCGCGCCTACTGCAGCATCCCTTCCTGCGCCGCGCCGGCCCGCCCGCGCTGCTGGTGCCGCTCATGCCGCCTGCACACCAGCACGCCGCCAATGATCCCGCCGCCAGTTAGTATTGACACTTACTACACGTAGCCAGTGCGCTGACACTGGTGCGCGACCCGGCGCAGCGCCAGGCGGCCGCGCGCCTACTGCAGCATCCCTTCCTGCGCCGCGCCGGCCCGCCCGCGCTGCTGGTGCCGCTCATGCCGCCTGCACACCAGCACGCCGCCAATGATCCCGCCGCCAGTTAGTATTGACACTTACTACACGTAGCCAGTGCGCTGACACTGGTGCGCGACCCGGCGCAGCGCCAGGCGGCCGCGCGCCTACTGCAGCATCCCTTCCTGCGCCGCGCCGGCCCGCCCGCGCTGCTGGTGCCGCTCATGCCGCCTGCACACCAGCACGCCGCCAATGATCCCGCCGCCAGTTAGTATTGACACTTACTACACGTAGCCAGTGCGCTGACACTGGTGCGCGACCCGGCGCAGCGCCAGGCGGCCGCGCGCCTACTGCAGCATCCCTTCCTGCGCCGCGCCGGCCCGCCCGCGCTGCTGGTGCCGCTCATGCCGCCTGCACACCAGCACGCCGCCAATGATCCCGCCGCCAGTTAGTATTGACACTTACTACACGTAGCCAGTGCGCTGACACTGGTGCGCGACCCGGCGCAGCGCCAGGCGGCCGCGCGCCTACTGCAGCATCCCTTCCTGCGCCGCGCCGGCCCGCCCGCGCTGCTGGTGCCGCTCATGCCGCCTGCACACCAGCACGCCGCCAATGATCCCGCCGCCAGTTAGTATTGACACTTACTACACGTAGCCAGTGCGCTGACACTGGTGCGCGACCCGGCGCAGCGCCAGGCGGCCGCGCGCCTACTGCAGCATCCCTTCCTGCGCCGCGCCGGCCCGCCCGCGCTGCTGGTGCCGCTCATGCCGCCTGCACACCAGCACGCCGCCAATGATCCCGCCGCCAGTTAGTATTGACACTTACTACACGTAGCCAGTGCGCTGACACTGGTGCGCGACCCGGCGCAGCGCCAGGCGGCCGCGCGCCTACTGCAGCATCCCTTCCTGCGCCGCGCCGGCCCGCCCGCGCTGCTGGTGCCGCTCATGCCGCCTGCACACCAGCACGCCGCCAATGATCCCGCCGCCAGTTAGTATTGACACTTACTACACGTAGCCAGTGCGCTGACACTGGTGCGCGACCCGGCGCAGCGCCAGGCGGCCGCGCGCCTACTGCAGCATCCCTTCCTGCGCCGCGCCGGCCCGCCCGCGCTGCTGGTGCCGCTCATGCCGCCTGCACACCAGCACGCCGCCAATGATCCCGCCGCCAGTTAGTATTGACACTTACTACACGTAGCCAGTGCGCTGACACTGGTGCGCGACCCGGCGCAGCGCCAGGCGGCCGCGCGCCTACTGCAGCATCCCTTCCTGCGCCGCGCCGGCCCGCCCGCGCTGCTGGTGCCGCTCATGCCGCCTGCACACCAGCACGCCGCCAATGATCCCGCCGCCAGTTAGTATTGACACTTACTACACGTAGCCAGTGCGCTGACACTGGTGCGCGACCCGGCGCAGCGCCAGGCGGCCGCGCGCCTACTGCAGCATCCCTTCCTGCGCCGCGCCGGCCCGCCCGCGCTGCTGGTGCCGCTCATGCCGCCTGCACACCAGCACGCCGCCAATGATCCCGCCGCCAGTTAGTATTGACACTTACTACACGTAGCCAGTGCGCTGACACTGGTGCGCGACCCGGCGCAGCGCCAGGCGGCCGCGCGCCTACTGCAGCATCCCTTCCTGCGCCGCGCCGGCCCGCCCGCGCTGCTGGTGCCGCTCATGCCGCCTGCACACCAGCACGCCGCCAATGATCCCGCCGCCAGTTAGTATTGACACTTACTACACGTAGCCAGTGCGCTGACACTGGTGCGCGACCCGGCGCAGCGCCAGGCGGCCGCGCGCCTACTGCAGCATCCCTTCCTGCGCCGCGCCGGCCCGCCCGCGCTGCTGGTGCCGCTCATGCCGCCTGCACACCAGCACGCCGCCAATGATCCCGCCGCCAGTTAGTATTGACACTTACTACACGTAGCCAGTGCGCTGACACTGGTGCGCGACCCGGCGCAGCGCCAGGCGGCCGCGCGCCTACTGCAGCATCCCTTCCTTACTACATGTAGCCAGCCCGCGCTGCTGGTGCCGCTCTCGTACCTCTGTCAACTTCAAAAATGCCTTTGATACGTTGAAGTGGTCCAGCGTCTGGTCCCGCCTGTTGGACATTGGGTGCCGGCAAAAATAGTCCGTGTATTGGAGAGCATCTACAAGATATATTCTTGCAAGGTGACTCACGACGGCCTCATATCGGAAGACATCACTGTACAACGCAGGTGTCCGCCAGGGCTGTCTCTTTCGCCCCTCCTCTTTATAGTCGTTCTCGACGGAATCATGTTTCGCATATACGAAAGAAGCACCGCGGCATAGAGTGGATATTGACCAACGTCTTGGAAAACTTGGATTATGCCGATGATCTATGCCAGTCATAAACACGCCGACATGCAAGCGATATTGATGATACGATCCCCCAGCTAGGGGACATAAGCCACCACTGGCTACCACTGTTCTGCCAGCAATGGCTTCGTGTTAATTTTCCTTTAGAATTATTTTTAGTCAAATGAGTCTGTTTTTTTTCCCCTAAATGGAAGTTCATCATTTTGAACATGAAGTTCAAACTGATGAATATTATCTTGAATCAGTGTTTCCGATACTTCGGAATTAAATTAACATAGCAAGAGTTATCTAAACTAAACAGTATTATGTCCGATAGAGATTTATTATAAGACTTTTGCTATAGTATCACTTTGTTAAATTATAATTATTATTTCTGGAAAATGTAATTGAGAAATTATTAATAATAAAGCTAACGAGAAAGATAAGCAAATCAAGTATCTTGACTTGGCTCGCGAGGGTGTCGACATGTGGGATGTGGACACAGCGATCATTGTACCGATAGTCGTGTCAGCCAATGGCTTAATAGCCACGAGCCTCGACCAACACCTTAGGAGGCTCTCGTTAGGCGGCTGGGTCAAGGGCCTGATCCAGAAAACAGTATTGCTGGAAACGGCTCGTATTATTAGGAGGTTTCTCTCTCTGGAGCCCTGACCGCCGGTAGCATGAACCCTTTTCCGATAACGGTGGGCCTCTATTTTCTATATTTTTAAATGCTTATTCTTTTGTATATTTTATTAAAATATTTAAAAATGTAGACAATAAGAAAGTAAATTGAATAACGGATATATAAAGCTAACATTTTATTTTCAGATTCGATGCCGCCTGGTCAGCCTCGGTCAGATCGATAGAAACTGGTCAAAATGTTGAACATAAACGGCAGCTATTTATACAGATGTACTTCTAAGTGATTAGTAGATAGATAAAAATATCGAACATGACATACCAAAGTTGTTATAAAGCAACTTGTTTAAGTTTATTTTGTGTGCAGCACTAAAGTAATACAAATACTTAGCCACTGTAGCCCAGTGATCATTCCATTATTTATGTATTTGTACCTCCTTTGAAACAATATGGTATTTATCACATTCCTTCGTTTTTTTTTTATTCTTTTGTATTTACAAGTTTATTAAGTATACTGTTGCTGTTGAAGAGCCTTTTCTTTCTCGTGAAATTTTTACACGATACATAATATTAAGTAATTCCAAATTTCTGCCCCGTCCAGTTTACTGTATTGTTGAATACTGTCGTAGTATATTTCTAAGGGAGAACGTTAAATTAGCGTGTTGTGAAAAATACATATTTTCATCTACTTGATATTATCTAATTCTAAATGGTTAGTGTTTGATTATAAAATCAAATGTTTTGTAAAAAGTGTTTTCTTTAACTGTAATTATAATTAGAACCATGAAGTGCCAGAAAATTATAAAAATCGATTATAAATCAGTATTATGGATTGCCTTGTACTTATTATTAAAAACTTATACAATTTCTTTAGGTTAAGAATCAGTAATTTATTACTTTCTAAACTAGCTAACATTCCGACAAAGAATCTTCCTGTGTGTTGTTATACTTTCAAAATGATGGTCAGTCACAAACATTTCCGAAGGAGTCTTTTATATACATTATTATGTTAATAATTATTATACGAGAATAATGTTACTTATTTTTCTAAATTAGTTGTAATTTGGTCTGTAATGTACTGTGATTTCAAGCGCCTATAATAGAGCCTGTCTTGTCGCGCGTTACGTTAACATTTCTACTGACGTTTTACTCATTATAACAGAAATGTACCTAATATATTAAAATTTTATATTAGTGTTTGCTGTATGCAATTAAAAGCAGCTAGATAAGAAAAATAATCATACATTGATTTATAATTTTAGATATTGACAACGCCTTATTAGGATTTGTAGTGCCTTAATAAAGCCTTTATTGTTTTTAGTAAACTAGTTATTGCACTGGATATTATATGATACAATATCTAAGATGAGAATGACATTGTTAATATTATATAATATTAAGCACATCACAATGATATTCATCTTAAGTCTCAGTCGATGAAGTGAAATCTATTCTAATTTATTGTTTTACATTCACATCATGTTTTTATAAGGTATTATGCCAAATATATTGTATTATTTCATATTTGTAAAATCACATTGTTAAGAACTGTTACAGAATATAGACTTTGAAACTATTTGTGGTATTATTATGATTGATGGAGTTAGATCGTTTGTTCACGAAGCACCGCACGACACGATTTGCGGTTACGATTTTTAACACACGACATACGGTCTGTCGTCCGTTCGTTTGTTCACTAGACACGATTCTGCAACGACACTGCAGTGCACTTGTATTGTTTGATAAGCGCGTGAGTGACGAACCACCCGTGAGCCGTGCGGTGCGGTTGTCGTGTCGTCAACAAGCTCATACCGGTTTTGTTCAGCCGCTAAATCGACACCGCAAAAAAACCGAGACGACATGGCCGAAATGGTCATGTGTGGTGCCGTGTCGTGCAATGAAAAAACGGTCCATACAAATATATGGAGCTCTGAATCGTGACCACATTTTGCGGTGTCGTGTGTCACGTCGTGAACAAACGGCCTTACCCATATTCTTTTTGGTGGTTTCATTTAGGTTACCTCTCGTCTAGTCCGTCCACCGACTACGTTTATTACGGTTACGGTGTGCAATGTGCAAAATCACAATGGTATCATTATTACATGCGCTTTCATTGCGTATCACGGAACAAGAGTCGGGAGAGAGAGGTCATCGCAGTTGCATTGAGTTTATACTGCTACCCGGCCCGAGCTTGGCACTCTTCCAATATATACTGCGCCCTATGTTTTGCGCAGAACGGCCAAGCCCATAATCAATGCCTTTACTCTTTCCACATTAAACCTTTCGTTTGAAGGTATCTGACTGATGATGGTTTAAATAAATACGAAATGAGTAGCATGTGCATTTAAGTTTATTAATTACAATACATTCAAACAATAGAAATATAGACGACGGAGACGAAACTTATTTGTAGAATTCATATTCACATTCGTCCTTCTTGATGTTGTTCTTGTAACCCTTTTCGAAGTCCTTGGGCAGAACAATATACCTGAAACGAAGTATGCCAATTTAAGTGTTATATGGGTAAATTTTATGTGAGCAGATTTTGATCTGTCTATCATAACACAAGTAAAAGAACAATGGCGAAATTTTAGCTGACTTAAATTTGAGCGTCTGAAAGTGAGTTATATACGAAAGACATTCTATTAATTGTCTATGTTTTTTAAAGTAGTAAGTAAGTAGCCTGGTCCAAAATAGATTAAAAAAAAACATAATAAATAAAAAGTTATTTGATTTTTTAGTTCATTTCTTTAGCATAGTGTTGCCATTATATATTTTATCTGCTAAGTGACAAGTAGTAACTATATTAAGTAATAATATGATTATTGTATTTATTTCAGTAAATGAGTTAACAAAACAGTTTATGTCTAAGTGATATTCCTTGCAGGTAGGTAATAATATTGTAGTGTAGTAGAAATAAATGAATTACTTTCAATTAATGATTGGCAAAAAGACTAGTACCCAAGTCTAAAAAAAATATAGCTTGGTTGTTGACGACAACCTTTTGATACACGTCAAAGTTACTTAGTTTAAATAAATATACTCTTTCCAAAGAGTATACTAAACATTTCATGCTAAAATAACTAGGTAAGGGAAATACTAATGCGATATTCTCCTTTTACTTCCACGAAATTGAATAATATTACCTATTAAACACATTATTAAAAGTTACCCAGACATAACCTACAATAGTTTATGACTGAATATCTATTATTCTCTACATTCTCGAACAAAAATTCTTGCCAAAACTGATTCAGAACAGCACCCTGAGTTAAACCAGATATTTTTCGTTTAAAGACTTTTGAATTTAATCTCATCTAAAACAATGTATGGGCACCTGCCATTGTTCTTTACCAATTTAAAAAAAACAATATATATAAAAATGAATCCCTATTTGGTAACAGCATCACGCGTGAAAGGCTGGACCGATTTCGCTTATTCCTTTTTTTTGTGTTTATTATTGTTAGGAGAAGGTTCTTATGAAAGAAAAATATGAAAAAAAATTGGTACGTAGAAAGGGTAGGTATGTATGTAGGGTAGGGAGGTAGGGTAGGCAGGGTTGGACATAGACTACTATTATATACTATGGGTTGGGTAAGGTAGGCAGTTGACGGGAGCGAAGCCGGGGACTCAGCTAGTACTACATAATGTATCTAAAATGTATGTAAACACGCTTCGATCGACAATCTATTGAACAAGTAATTATGACACGATATCTTGCGGGAGCAGCCCGATTCAAACAGTGAAACTCCAATAACTTTTGAACGGCTGAACAGATTTTCATCAAACATAGCTAAGAACACTCTCGATTAAGTCACCTTTCAAACAAAAATACGAAATCATAATCGGTTCATACGTTTAGGAGCTATACATCAAACTTATAACACCTGTCTTTTTCGTTGGGTGTTAAAAATAGTACATTGAGATGCATGTGGGCTGGCTTTTGGCATTGAAGCCGAACCGGGATTTACGTAGTTATCTGTAGCCACAATGCAATGAGAGCCTAAAAGCAGTGCAGAGTCACTTTCGTACGTGTGTTTAAAAGTCTAGTTACACGTAATTTATCTGCTCCCCTTGAGATCAAAATTAGCATTGTTGTAAATACACTGAAAACTGTTAATGCCGACGTTGCTTAAAACGACGTACTGGATATTACGACGGAATATTTCCCGTTCAAGGACCTATGTCCTTTTTAGGGTTCCGTACACAAATGGTAAAAACGAGACCCTATAACTAAGACTCCGCGGTCCGTCTGTAACCCGGCTGTATCTCATGTACGGTGATAGCTAGGCATTTTGTACAGATGATGTATTTCTGTTGCCGTTATAACAACAAATACTAAAAACAGGATAAAATAAATATTTAAGTGGGGCTCCCATACAACAAACGTGATTTTTTTGCCGTTTTTTGCGATAGTGGTACGGAACCCTTCGTGCGCGAGTCCGACTCGCACTTGGCCGGTTTTTCTATATACGCTTATAACGACTGTCGGCTATAAGGACGGCATTTGAACAGTCCCTTCAACGTCGTTTTAAACGGTTTGAACTGTAAGTTTATTATTGCTAAAATTTACTCTTCATGGGGAGTGTGATGCCATGTATATATATAAAAAACTAGCTGACCCGGCAAACTTTGTTTTGCCATAAAAACACCAAACATTCATCTACCCTACCTACCCTACCCTAACTACCTACCCTACCCTACCCTACCATACCCTACCCTACCTACCCTACCCTACCTACCCTACCCTACCTACCCTACCTACCCTACCTACCCTACCTACACTACCCTACCTACCCTACCCTACCCTATCTCTCAAGTTGGATCGAACTGCACATGGTGTGCGAATTTTATTATAATCGGTTAAGTGGTTTAGGAGATCATTGAGGACAAACATTGTGACACGAGATTTATATATATTAAGATTAATCCCTATTTCCCTTGGTTACAGCACCACGCGTGAACGGCTTGACCGATTTCGCTTATTCGTTTTTTGTTGTGTTTGTTATTGTTAGCAGAAGGTACTTATAGAAATAAAATTAAGAAAAAAAAATTTGCTACCTTGCCTACATAGGTAGGGTAGATGAATGTTTGGTGTTTTTGTGGCAAAGCAAAGTTTGCCGGGTCCGCTAGTAATAAAATATATATGAATCATTGATGTATTAAAAAAGGAAGATACGGTACTGGACACAGCGCTTGGTCCTACTAAACTAAGTGAATGCCCGTAGCGGGCACTCTCACAGCTCAATAATTTCAGTGTTTTTGTGTTTTTTTTTTGCAATAAATACGCATCAAAATGACTTCTTGTGTAGCTAAACACTGTTTAAATAATACCAGGAAGAAAAATAAGTCACACGGGATCAATTACCACTCGTAATTACAGTAAAAAATGTTAATTTGTTGAAAATTACAATATTTTTTAATGTTTGCTTCGCCATATTTGTGAGAGCGAGATAGATATTAAAAACACGCGTGAGAGACACGATACGTGTCATTTCATTCATAAGAGTAAACATTCGGTTAACATTCGGCAGCTAACGCGATTTCGCTCGCACTACAGCGCCGTCACCCATTTTTGTCCTTGTCTACCGCAACTGTAAGTTTGGGACTGGTGATGACACTGAATACAGATGTGTGAGTTTCGGTGCATGTAGTCGTGCGCCGAGCCCAGGTTTTCTGATCGCGATGTTAGCGCGTAACGTATCTTCCTCTTTTTAATACATCAATGATATGAATGAGTTTATTGTGCTTATTTTCAATGGTAATTTTTTCCGAGTTCCATGAAGGAAAGGCAAATTGAATAAAATGAACATGTCTCACCTATTCTCCCGCACGGCGTGCATGCCAGCCTCTTGGCAGATGGCGTTGATGTCGGCGCCAGAGACGCGGTCCGGCCGCGCCACGAACTCCTCCAAATCGACTTCTTCTGAGAGGTTCATCTTAGCCGTGATCGTCGTGAAAATCAGACGCTTTTGACGCCTGTGGGTATTCAATAAGCCAGTGTTCAGTTTTAATACGACAATGAAGTGTTCTAAAAAAGCCAGGAATAAAGTACAGTATGTGGTCGTTTATATTGCACATAGAATTCGAAAAAAGTTCGACTTTGAAGAAAACGCTATCGTTTTCCTTAACTCTTAAGTACTTTTCTAGAATTTTAATGCTTATAAATGCTAATTTGTTAGTAATCGTCAGGTAGAAACGAATCTACGAATCAAAGAGATAATACATATTCTTTCAACCTGAGATATTTGTTTTTTTTTTGTATATAAAAGTACTTGCCTGTCAGGTAGAGGGAACTCAATCTTCCTGTCAAGACGTCCAGGTCTAAGGAGGGCAGGATCGAGAGTATCAGCACGATTTGTTGCCATAATTACCTAGAACAGAATTAAATAATAATATGTAAACACAAAAGGAACACAAATTCCAACTTATTTCTTCGGATGTAATGGTTACCTTAACATTTGTGGTTTGGTCAAAACCATCCATCTGGTTAAGAAGCTCAAGCAAGATTCTCTGCACTTCTCTGTCAGCACCAGTCTGAGCATCAAATCTGGAAACATAAAAACAAATGAATAACAACAGCATCAGAACAGGTCTGTGTGGCAATGTTTTGGAGCATCTCTCTAGCAGTTGATGTGATGGTGATTAGTGATTATAGTAGTAATTAAATTAATACAAACAACATACATTGTTTATTAGAATATTGGTAGTATTATTCCCGCAAATAGGTGCAACGCGCTTTGTCTTAGAAATTGTAATTTGAAAAGAATAGAAATCTATTCTTTTGTCGCATAGCATCTGTCAGGAGTTTTAACTGAAAGATATGACATACCTTTTAGTGGCAATAGCATCAATTTCGTCAATGAAGATGATGGCAGGACTGTTCTCCTTAGCTAGACGGAACACGTCTCGCACCATACGCGGTCCTTCGCCCAAGTACTTCTGTACGAACTCAGAACCCACCACACGAATAAACGCAGCTAGAATTTGAAATTATTGTTATTAGGTTAGTACAGTTTATATTGTAAAGCATAAAAATAAAAAGTTAAATTCATCTCAAAAGGCCTTAAAAGGAATTGTGCTGAATTAGAGTGATCTGCAATACTAAGAGAGCAATACTAAATTAAAAAACTTATGAGGACCTATGGGATTTATCATTTCATAACCAAACTTCAAGAATTATACATGCATCAAGATCAAAGGTACACTAAAATTTACAGAAAGCTGCAATTTACCTGTAGTATGATGTGCTACAGCTTTAGCTAACATAGTCTTGCCGCAACCAGGAGGTCCATACATGAGCACACCACGAGGGGGCTCAATACCGATCTGTCTGTAAAGCTCAACATGTGTGAGAGGCAGCTCCACAGCCTCCCTGATCTCTTGCTTCTGTGTGTCCATACCACCAATGTCAGAGTACTGTACATCAGGCTTCTCATCTGTTGAAGACATGTTGTTTAATTCAGTGGAACTAATAGAGTACTCATGCAGTTTGTTTAGTTGATTTGATCTGGAGTTAACATCTGGTATTGTTTTCAATACCACAGTTCCAGTTAGACTGAAAGCCAATATCAAGATTTCTCTTTTTTGAGTTCATAATCTTGCAATCTGTCGGTAGACTACGAGCAGATGAGATGGAGTTTTTCCCATAAGATCTAATTTAAAAATAATACATACCAGCTTGCAACATAGAAATAGAGCTGTCAGCTTCTGGTGGTAATACATCCACAAGAGCATTGGAGTGTTTGTGCAAAGCCACGGATGCAGATGGCTTCAGAAGCTCCCGGTCGATTGTTGACAAGATGCGGACGTAGTAGTTGGAGCCCGTAGTACTGCCAACTGTAGATGAAAAAGATATTATGACCATACAAAATTTTTGCCAAAATACAAGATGTGTTTTTAGCAAAACTAATGTTGAAAGATAGCCAAAACAAACCTATGCCAGTATTTTGATCCACAGCCTCCAAAAACTGTCCAATCACAAGTGGTACAGACTGTATGCGCTTCACCTCCTCTTGAGCATGGAGGTATTCTTTCTTGAGGTTCCTTTGTTCATCTTTTATGTACTCCTCTTGTACTTCCAAAAATTCAAGCATGCGTTGGAGTTTCTACAAATTATAAATATACAATGTTAAGCCTTTGTGCTTAGAAGCTTATTTGATTATCAACACATTTACTTGAGGAATTTTTTAGTGCTCTCAAGAAATACTTCTAAGATCTTTACTGGACGAATGCTAATCCAGTTGATGTGGCTGAATTCTAATTCTAAGAAGAACGATTTTGTTGTCTGATCTGCTTGATAATTTAAACTGTTTCTATGGACATCTTGATAGTTATGGTGACATTATGAAGACTGGTTACCTTGTATTTTGTGTAGAGATCTTCAGATTCCAGTTCATCAAAAGATTGCGGTCCAGTTAAAGCTAATCCCTTGGCATCAGTGACTTGGTCATCCTGAAAGACAATGACGTTAGTAAAAAGTACAAAATATTGTTATTTTTACCACTGTTGGATAATATTACCTTTTCCGGCAATATAATACCAATTTCTTCCATTTTGGTAATATAAATTTGTTTGTATTATAATCAAAATCAGTCGAATCTAACTAAAAATAATACGGATGCTCTTCACTCAGTCACTTTACAGAATTATGCCAATTTCATGAACAAGCAACATGACATTACAATTTATTAAAACGAAAACTGAGGAAGAGGATATGGTATTGTTTGAAAGAGTAAAGGGGACAAAAATATTAAAATGTATAAAATGTTAGCTAGAGTTGGAACACAAACTTCGAGTTGTCATCTTGTCAAATTTTCGAAACGCATCGTCACTTTCGTTCCTATTTACGCAAAGATGTTTTATTTTAAATTTTCATGGATCTTTATGGCTAAGTAGGAACTCATTTAGCATAATTTGTAAGTATCAGTTGTATGGATCTACATGCGGACCAGACGCCCATTTTAAAGAATAGTGTACATTACGGATCCAGATCGTATGCGTTTCGATGGCGTGGCCACGGAGATTTTTTTTAAAAAGAACTATGCCAAAATTATGTAAAAATTTGTAAAAGTTGATTCCCTAAACCATAAATTTGTCAAAGATAAGGTTAAAAAGTTTTAAGGGTTTGAACGTGGCCGCGCCATTGAAACGCGGCGAACCGCGCGGCCACGGAGATCTTTAAAACTGAGCGTTGCAGAGACCTGAAATTTAGGGAAATGATAGATTGAATTTGTAAAAAATTTGTAAAAATATAGAAAAAATTCCTAGGTTTATATTTTAGGAGCTGTAAGACTAAAACCCCATGGCCGCGCCATTGAAACGGTGAAAAACACGTTATCACCGATATCTCGCTGAAAAAGCATCGCAGAAGTCTGAAACTATTTGTAATACCTAGATTTGAATTTGTCGAAATAGGTAAAAATACACAAAAAAATCCTAGGTTTATATTTCAGGAGCTATAAGACCAAAACCCTATGGCCGCGCCATTGAAACGGTGAAAAACACGTTATCGCCGATATCTCGCTGAAAAAGCATCGCAGAGAACTGAAGTTTTTTGTAAAACCTAGATTTGAATTTGTCAAAGTATGTAAAAATACACAAAGAAATCCTAGGTTTATATTTCAGGAGCTGTAAGACTAAAACCCCATGGCCGCGCCATTGAAACGGTGAAAAACACGTTGTCACCGATATCTCGCTGAAAAAGCATCGCAGAAGTCTGAAACTTTTTGTAATACCTAGATTTGAATTTGTCGAAATAGGTAAAAATACACAAAAAAATCCTAGGTTTATACTTCAGGAGCTGTAAGACTAAAACCCCATGGCCGCGCCATTGAAACGGTGAAAAACACGTTGTCACCGATATCTCGCTGAAAAAGCATCGCAGAAGTCTGAAACTTTTTGTAATACCTAGATTTGAATTTGTCAAAATAGGTAAAAATACACAAAAAAATCCTAGGTTTATACTTCAGGAGCTGTAAGACTAAAACCCCATGGCCGCGCCATTGAAACGGTGAAAAACACGTTATCACCGATATCTCGCTGAAAAAGCATCGCAGAAGTCTGAAACTTTTTGTAATACCTAGATTTGAATTTGTCGAAATAGGTAAAAATACACAAAAAAATCCTATGTTTATATTTCAGGAGCTGTAAGACCAAAACCCTATGGCCGCGCCATTGAAACGGTGAAAAATATTTTATCGCCGATTTCTCGCTGAAAAAGCATCGCAGAGGTCTGAAGTTTTTTGTAAACGCTAGATTTGAATTTGTCAAAACATGTAAAAATACACAAAAATATCCCAGGTTTATATTTCAGGAGCTGTATTACGGTATTGCGTAGAAATAAGTTGTGGTTATCTAATCGGAAATAAAGTATTAGCGAGATCTTTTTTTGTAAACAACACCTATTAATATGTATAATTACCGATAATAGGCGAAAATTTTCTTTTTGTTTCATAATATAAAACCTTGAATACGTTTTGAATGTTCCGATAGGGTGACCATGACTTATTGTTTACAGAAAACATTCCACTTGCAAATATTAGAAATTATATCTCAAGGATTCTAAATTAAATTAAAATGAAACGTTATGATACAAAAACATATATTTATTTCTTTAAAATCAAATAAATCACAGATTGTTTACTTACACTAAGATAAAGGTAATTATCATTTCTTTTAAAATCACAAATTGTTTACTTACACTAAGTTATAGGTACTAATCATTTCTTTCAAAATCACAGATTGTTTACTTACACTAAGATATAGGTACTTATCATTTCATACTTATCATGATTTAGAATCCTTGAGATATAATTTCTAATACTTGCAGGTGGAAAGTTTTCTGTAAACAATAAGCCATGGTCCACCCTATCGGAACATTCAAAACGTATTGAATGGCGCGGCCATAGCGTTTTGGTCTTACAGCTCCTGAAATATAGACCTAGGATTTTTTTGTGTATTTTTACATGTTTTGACAAATTCAAATCTAGCGTTTACAAAAAACTTCAGACCTCTGCGATGCTTTTTCAGCGAGAAATCGGCGATAACGTATTTTTCACCGTTTCAATGGCGCGGCCATAGGGTTTTGGTCTTAAAGCTCCTGAAATATAAACCTAGGATTTTTTTGTGTATTTTTACCTATTTCGACAAATTCAAATCTAGGTATTACAAAAAGTTTCAGACTTCTGCGATGCTTTTTCAGCGAGATATCGGTGATAACGTGTTTTTCGCCGTTTCAATGGCGCGGCCATGGGGTTTTAGTCTTACAGCTCCTGAAATATAAACCTAGGATTTTTTTGTGTATTTTTACATACTTTGACAAATTCAAATCTAGGTTTTACAAAAAACTTCAGTCCTCTGCGATGCTTTTTCAGCGAGATATCGGCGATAACGTGTTTTTCACCGTTTCAATGGCGCGGCCATGGGGTTTTAGTCTTACAGCTCCTAAAATATAAACCTAGGATTTTTTTTTATATTTTTACAATTTTTGTACAAATTCTATCTGTCATTTCCCTAAATTTCAGGTCTCTGCAACGCTTAGTTTTAAAGATCTCCGTGGCCGCGCGGTTCGCCGCGTATCAATGGCGCGGCCACGTTCAAACCCTTAAAACTTTTTAACCTTATCTTTGACAAATTTATGGTTTTGGGAATCAACTTTTACAAATTTTTACATAATCTTGGCATAGTTCTTTTTTAAAAAAATCTCCGTGGCCGCGCCATCGAAACGCATACATCCAGATCAAGTTGTCATGAAAGTATTTGTTTGCTGAGCGTAGGTTAATTGAATATTAATCAAATTATTATGCATTTTATGCATATCGAGTATTTGTAAAGAATCTAAAAAAAAATACTATGCTAGATTAAACAACAAAATTGGTAATGATTGGTAATACGTGGTAATACTAAACTCGTGTTCGAATCTCTAAAATAGTTTTCTGATCTTACAACACTTTCGTCTGAAAATTAACCTCAAATTTGAATTGGAATAACCAATATTACCTATTTTCATTTGTTAATTGTTTATAATCAATATCTTCGTGTATTACACTGATAAATTATTGCTATTAAGGTCGTTTATTTCATCAAATTGCAGAAATGGCTGAAATGACCGAGGCTGATCAAATCAAAACAGTAAGTTGATTTTATTATATAAAAATATATTATCGTGTTAATTTAGATACAAATTTAGGTCAAAGTTGAGCTTATGACCCGTGTTTGTGCTGGATAAATTGTATTGTGTTAAGTAAACTAAGCTGAAAGTTATCTAAAGTTTAGTATGTCTTGTCTCCTTCCAGTTCAAAGACTTCCTAGTTCAGTACAATAAGCTGTCAGAGTTGTGCTTCAATGACTGCATACATGACTTCACCTCCAGAACGCTCAAGCCATCTGAGGTATGTATTATTAAATACAAATTTTAATTAATTTTCTCATAGTTTCATCATCATCAACATAATATTAACTTGAGCATAATAAGATTCCTTTTTAACCGACTACGGCGAAGCCTAAAGAAATAGTTATGATTTTAGCAGTCTATATAAGTATTTATTTACATATGATCCTCTGTAGCGCCACAACTATTCATCCGATTTTTATTAAATAAAATACCATTGTCGGGTTAGTTTTTATTTAACTTTTTGCTTGTCATACAATATACAAGCTATAACGGTTTACTAATGATAAGCAGAAAAAATTAGTCATAATATACATTGGCATCACGAAATTCGGCATAATATAAATGTCGGCCATAATAATAATGAAGCATAATTTTATAAAGCATAATATTATAAACGCATAATGATATTTACACATTATAAACACATGATATTTACGATATAACTCAAATTAATATTATTATTTTTTATTTTTTTCCCCTTTTTATCTGCAATCGGCTTTCTAGCCATAATCAGATGGGTTCTTACTCATAACTCATATAAAAACAAATATGTTCACAGCTTGGGCTACCCTCTGCCACACCTTAACCTAATCCAACATTAAATGGACAGACTCTTGCAGACCTATATTTCTCTAGCAAAGACTACTTACTCTTCCATGTCTTTAAAACTTGAAATGTGCAAGTTTGTAAGGAACAACCATTCATTATTGAAAAAAGAAGAACAGCGGTAAACCACTACTAGTTCCAAGAAACATCTTCAAAATGTGTGATAAAAATTGTTTTAATATATCAGTACGATTATACGATTTATGTACGAATTCAGAGAAAAGACAAAAGAATTTAATTAAATTCATTAAAAAAAATTTCAAGATGACAAGTTAAAAATTTAATATTTAAATCCATAGAGAAAAAACTACATTGTAGCTTTGTTTAACAAAAAGGCTATATGACACTCTTCTTCGTCGAACTTGGCGCCTTTTCACATTTATGTTTTTGTCGAGTTTGGTGCCTTTTCACATTTTTATATTTTTGGTGGGATCATTATTACACCATTTTGTTACGTCTTTTTACTATCCAATTTCGTCGTATGTGGAGTCGTGATCTTTAATGGATATTTGATACCCTGTTTATCCTCTAAGTCACATGCCTTAGGCTTAGAGGGTAAACAGGGCATCCGTACATCATACAAAGCATGAAATGATGTATATTTTAAACTTATACTATACTTACAACCGGCAAAGATCGAGTCGGACTCGCGCACGAAGGGTTCCATAACATTGTCGTCAAAAACGGCAAAAAATTCACGTTTGTTGTATGGGAGTCCCACTTAAATATTTGTATTATTCTGTTTTTAGTATTTGTTGTTATAGCGGCAACAGAACTACATCATCTGTGAAAATTTCAACTGCCTAGCTATCACGGTTTATGAGATACAGCCTGGTGACACACTGACAGACAGACAAGCAGACAGACAGACGGACAGACAGACAGACAGACGGACCGCGGAGTCTTAGTAATAGGGTCCCGTTTTTACCCTTGGGTACGGAACCCTAATGAAGTCCCCAGCCGCGTCTGTTCGCGATAAACTCAAAAACTACTGAACGGATTTTCATAGGGTTTTCACCAATAGAAAGAGTGAGAAACGAGGAAGATTTTGGTAAATAATTTGTCACGGGCGAAGTCGGGGCGGGTCGCTAGTATTATATAAAAAAACAACGTTTGGGACCACGGTTGGCTTTGCTACTTATCAGGTAGCTAAAGAAAATTAGTCTGGGTTGCCGTCACTGGATACTTTATATCAGTCGAAGATGTCCACTGCTGAACATAGGAATATTCCAAGCAATTTCATGCTGGAATTTTATCCCGCATCACTAATCATACTACATCATTGCAATTTCAATCTACAATACTGAAAACATGTTGCTGATGCAAAAATAATAACATGTGTAACTTTATAATTTACTTTTATATTTTCAGGATAAGTGCACACTAAACTGCATGGAGAAATATTTAAGAACAAATCAGCGTGTTTCACAAAGATTCCACGAGTTCCAAATGCTTGCTAATGAGAATATGCTGGCTTTAGCACAGAAGACAGGTCAAAGTAGTTAAGTTTAGTTACTAATAATACATGATGTATTTATTTTATTTTGTTATAGTTTTTTGTCCTGCGTGTTAGAAAAACAAAGTGTTGTTGAATGACCCTAGCGAATTTTATTTAAACCTTTTCGTAAACATTTTACTGGCTGCTAAGCATTTAGTTAAATCAATCCAAATTATCAGAGAATTATCTAGTTATATAAGATTTGGAAGCAACAACTGTTATAGTCTGTTTAGTTATAACAAAGTTCAAATTGCATTTGCACCACTTAGGACTGTTTTATATGACACAACTTTTTTCCTGCGGTTTCGCTCCCGTGGCCCACCCGAACCCGTTATTTTTTTGGGATTAAAAGTAGTTTATGTCACTTCGGAATAATGTAGCTTTCCATAGGTGACATATTTTTTTAAATTGGTTATGTAGTTTTTGAGTTCATCCATTACAAACAAATTTACAAACAAACAAATTTACAAACAAGCAAATTTACAAACAAACAAATTTACAAACAAGCAAATTTACAAACAAACAAATTTACAATCAAATCTTTCCTCTTTATAATATTATTAGTGTAATGGTAACACATCAATTTGAGACTATAAAACTAATTGAGAGAGTACATGCAATGCTCCCTGTGCGCCTATTGGGACCCTCAGCCCTAGGGTTTTGCAGACTACCTAATTTATCTGAGATTCTGAATTAAAGAACTGGCATCTCACAGGATTATAGGCTGACCGCTTAACTGAGACCTTTCCTAAGGTAGCAAGAGAGATGTTGACACCCATCAGCGAACTATCGACTGAAAATATATACCCGCGGCGACATTAAGTCCGCTTTTGTACTTTTATGTTGCATGAAGTATTAATAAATACACCACTGTCGTACCGCGCAGCTACTCCAGAATGGTCTCAGTTAAGCGGTCGGTCTATAGATAAAATGATAGTCATGTTGCACATCAACCACTAGCCATCAAGTTAGGCGTCTGGATATTAAATTGAGAAGCAAGAAGCGAGAAGTAAGCTCCTAGCTTTTGGCATCGCACCTCGGATTGGCTAGATATTTAAAATAAATATGCGCCACTTAAGTTTTGTTTGTCCCACAGCAGGATTAATCCGCCACCAAGACCACCATACAAATATCGGTGCGCAAGTAAATTAACCTGTCTGTAGGTAGTGCCAAAACAAATGGAGATTTCAGATCGGTACTTGCCCGTGGTCCCCCAGTCTAGTTCCCCTTGGGGTACCACGAGCAAATATTTTTGCCCGTGGTCCCCCAGTCTAGTCCCCCTCGGGGTACCACGAACAAATATTTTTGCCCGTGGAACCCCCAAGGGGGACAAAGGGGTACCATGGGCAAATTATTTGACCCGTGGTACTCCCGCTATGGTAACACGATAGTTTTGTTAAGAGAAAAAGAATTACTTACGTTATTCTCCATTAGATATTGTGATTAGTCACTTTATAATGTAACCGTACATTATCAAAAAAAACATTTAGAGGTTAAAAAAATCTGTAATGTCATATTCTCTACAGATTTGGGAATTTCTTAAAATATTAAAGAAAATCTTAACTAACCTCCTAAATAAAAATGATTTATCCAGAGCTTTGTACTTTCTGAGATTTTGGCTATGCCACTTTATGCAAGCGTCTGGATTGAGGGCCCAAGTAAATTAATAATAACAGTTTTAATTAACGTTTAAGAAATTCATGACTAAGTTTGTAATATTTTCTCTTTAATTCTTAATTCCTTTTGCAAAAATTAAAAAAATGGGTCCTCCATCCAGATGCTCATTCCATTTTCATCTTCAAACTCGTGTCTTACGTTTTTTATATTTTTCCAGCGTCAACTTTGTTTTTTATTGAAAAATCATTATACAAATAAATAAATAATGTGGTGAACAATTATTTATTTGTACTTCTTTATTTGTCAAGCAACAGTTCATTTTTCAAATGTTTTTTTTTATGACAAATTTAAATGTTTGAAATGGTGTACCACGGGCAATAAAAATATATTTGATAAGAAGATTGTTATTCAGGGGGTTCCACGGGCAAAAATATTTGCTCGTGGTACCCCAAGGGGAACTAGACTGGGGGACCACGGGCAAGTACCGATTATAACGTGTTCCATGGAGGCTTGTGTACCCATGTCAGTCACGTATTTTAAACTTTTTCCTTCTGTTAGTTTTTGGTCTACACTCTACAAAATATAGAAAAAAAACAAATCGATATTGTAATGGGCGCTATTTAATATCTTAGGTAACTGTGAAAGTAACATAAATTGAAGTTCGATTTGATCTTAAAACTTTACTGAGACTGTAATATTATGCGTAGATATCTTGTGAATGTTGTGGAAGACCAGTTGCTTCATCCGACATTTCATATATTTCCGCCAAACCATGGATAACTTAAATCTGCTTGATTTAAGTTATCCATAGTTAAATAAATATAAGGAACTTGGTATTTGATACTTATACTTTAGCAAGGCCCTGTCCTGCACAACATGCACGCATAGCTTCTCTTTGGACATGGCCTCGGACATTTTTGGTCAGGAGGCGAAAAATCTAATACAAAAGATGATTGGGAACTAGTATAGTCGAAATGGTAGTCGTTATATTTCGCTTCCACGCTGTATTTGGGTGCTGGTCTTTTCGCTCCTGGTGGGGTGGGCCCCAGAATCTCGGGCTCATCAGAATCAGTGTTAAGAACATACTTCAGTGGGTATGGCCCCGATGGTGCATTGCTGATGTTAGAAGGTTTGGTGCAGATACTGTAGTTGCCGCCGTGCCTGATGATTCTTATGAGCACTGGGGGACATGCGGGTTGTTTGCAGCAGGATGGTACCGATGGGCAGGCAGAGGCAGACAGGCACCTGGGAGGAAGGCAGCATGGTTTGACGCACGGGCGGAAACACCCGGGAGTGCAAGCGCCGCATTCCCCAGTTTTCCCGCAATTGTGGGCGTCGATCTTTCGGAGAACTGTGCAGGAGATGTGACCTGGACGCCAGCCACACCTCAACTGGAAAAATAAGTACCTACTTAGATGCTTACTGCAGATACAATCTGTAGGGCTATTGTCAAAATATTAAAAATATCTACAGGTGGAATCATACCTAATGGCGGCTCGGAACACCGTGCAAGTCGCTACGCAGTATTAAACTTACTTACGTAGTAACTATTAAGTACTTAACCTGTGGTAAAACGCGCAATGAATATTGTTGAACTACAAAAATTAAAGGGAAGGGGTGTGTTTCGTGCTGTTGAAATAGATACGCAATAAGGGTGTAGGGCAGCGCTGATATTTGTCTTGAAAATGTGTCGAATATCGTCATTTGAGTGTAATACATAGATAATTTACAACCACCTATTAACAGAGCTAATTATGTAGCTAAAAATATTTCAATATAATAAAAAATCAAAAAAAGAAGTTTTGTTTAATAATGGGTTTACCCATTAATAAACAAAACTTCTGGCCACGGTATAATTACTGCAGACAGCCAGCCAGAACTGTCTTTTTAAAATACGTGAAAAACTATTTGCACAATAAATTTAAAAACCTACGTAACAATTTTTATTTTATTTTTATTTATTTATTTCAACCTTATCACATAAATCTTTACAGGATTACACCCAATACGATAAATGCGCTTATCCTAAGTTACTTCACATCCGTAACTACAGTAAACCTAATCTATTACATAACAGTAGATATCTTAACTAATTTTATGTTAACTAGTTTACATAACAAATTTTATCTATAACAAATTTTAAACAATGCACTCCTTGTGAATTCACCAAGAGTACAGCAGAATAGGTCCGTCTCAATAGCCACAAGATTGAGCGTGCGGAGTGCACGCGTCAGTGGCGCCTCTCTTAAATTACAGAAGCTCATATCCTAATTCCTGACAACACGGCTCATGTCCTGACGACATTGTTTGGTTGTGTGCGTGGCGTTACCCCACCAAATAATTTCATAAATATAGTTCTCGCCAAACTTCTTGGCCGGCCTTAAGTTCGCTACAATAGCTGCGCAAAGTAAATCTCATACAAAACCAGCACCGATCCGTGCCTTGCGCATCGGAAAACCAACTTCAGGGGTGTTAAAATAATAACCCTTCCTTTTGGCTTCGCCGTAGTCGGGTAAAAAGTACAACCAATTAAAAAATGTGCAAAACAATTACAGAAGCTGGGCAACAATTATCTGGGGTAAAGCGCACGGTTTGCTTGGCGCAGTGCTTGAGCGATCGGCTGCTGGCAAGGGCGGATTTAGGGGGGGGGCACGGGGGCACGTGCCCCCCCCAGACGGTATTTTGTGTACTGAGGAGATTCCATCACAGTACATACTTAGAAGCAAATCAAATTACAGAGTTGTTAAAATATATTAATAAAATAACAGAAAGAAACTATTCACCACTGCACTGGAGGATGTCTTCAAGGTTCTAGACTGGAGAGGCCTATTCACCGATGATAAAGCTGTCATGGAGGACCCCAGTACAATGCTCGATGACCTCAGTAGAACTTCCGAAAGAATGGGTCCAAAAATGAACATGGACAAACCAAGGTGATGTTGAGCGCTCATGTCGCACCCACTCCTATCAAGATCGGTGGCTCCACAGCCGAAGCCGTGGACGTTGCGGGTTCCAAGACAGTTAAATTCATTCGCCGGGACTTCGTCGAGCTTCATTGCCTCGGCGCTTTTCTGGTGGTCGCCACTGTTGATTCTGGCTTTCAGGAGTTGCAGTGGTTTGGGAATAGTGCGGTGGGTTTGTCCCAATTAAAAAAAAAGAAAGCCGTGGGCGACCATGTCTACCTGGGACAAACGGTCCAGTTAGGCAGGTCCGATCCGTCCAATCTCGAGAAAGAGCTCAACCGTCGAATCCTACTCGGCGGGGCAGCATTCGGGAAGCTGCGCGGTTTCTTATCATCCAATTTACCAGTGTCTCAAGACGAACTTATGGCTCTGAGACTTGGTCGCTCACAATGGGCCTCATCAGAAAGCTTACAGTCACCCAAAGGGCAGTGGAGAGGGCCAGGCTCGAGGTGTCCTTGCGGGGAACCGATCACTTTTCCGAATATTTTTTGGTCGAATTTCATTTTACCGAAAACTATTGACCGAAGTCTTTTTTGCTATATGCATTATTTGACATATTTTCAGATCATCGAAGTATCATGTGGTATATGTATTATTTTACCGAACTACATTTCGCCGATTAAGAAAATAACTTTTTGCTTTTGGCCGAAGCATCTTTTGAACTTTTTTCATTTGCCATATTTTCACCAAACCGAAACAACATGGGAATTATAAGGAATATTATTTAGTCACAAATATATAGCCGGTTACTTGGTAGCATTTTCAATTTAAAATTGAAATAATGTCATAAAAGTCAATATGTTGTGCTACAAAATTTAGTGACACAAACGAATCGCTGCAAAATCGACTTCACGCAGTCTTGTCTATGATTTATTAATAGGTTAGGAACTTAGCTCCCGTCATCTCCTTCGTGTTAGGTTACTTTAGACCCTGCAGACAGAAATATTTCGACATTTAAGTCGACATTTTTTTTTTCAGGTCTCTGTTTTAAACATTTGTATTCGCCCACTGTTTCTCTCTCACTTATTATTTTGATATGTGTTTAAATATAAATATTTCGGACAAATGTTATTTCGGCTAAGTGTAACTTCGGTAAAAACTTTTTCGACCAAGTAAAACGTTGGAGTAACGAAAAAAATCGAATTGATAATAGGTCAACTTAGACAGTGGCAGACGTGACTTCGATGAAGTAAAAAAAACGAAATGATAAAAGTTGAAAAGTTTTAGGTGAAATTAAATTCGGTCAAATGTTGTTCGAACTTATGATAGGTAACCGTCCTTGCGTGATTGAATCATAAATGTAGAGATCTGCAAGAGAACCAGGGTTACCGACATAGCCCGAAGAATTGCCACACTTAAGTGGCAGTGGGCAGAGCACATTGCTCGCAGAACAGATGGCGGATGGGGCAGAAAAGTTTTGGAGTGGCGACCGCGAACCGGAAGACGTTGCGTTGGAAGGCCTCCCACCAGGTGGACCAAAAATCTGGCCAAGGTTGCGGGCATCCGCTGGATGCGGGACGCACGGGACCGATCAATGTGGCGACGCTTGGGGGAGGCCTATGTCCAGCAGTGGAAATCTTTCGACTGATATGATGATGATGAACAGAAAGAACATGAGTGAAACTCTTGTCTTTCATAACCCTTCCTGTACATACTTGAACTTATGGAAATAAACATGAAGTATGATACTTCAAGTTTATTTCTGACAGTTATTGTTGATTTTTTTGCCTGTCCGCCCCTTGTGCCCCTCCCAGAAAAAAATCCTGGATCCGCCCTTGGCTGCTGGTCTGCGTGTCTCGGGCTCGATTCTCGCACGGAACAAATTTTTGTATGGCCTACAGATAATTTTTCCGGTCTGGTAGATTGTTTGTGAGTTTGTATGTTTGTAAATGCACCCATAATACAGGAGAAATGCCTAGTGTAGGACGTAAAGAAAGAAGAAAAAAATATCTACGAGTATTACGAAAATCAATCTGCCTAGCCTTTTCCCCAACTATATTGGGGTCGGCTTCCAGTCTTACGGGATTCAACTGAGTACCAGTGTTTTACATGGAGCGACTGCCTATCTGACCTCCACAACCTAGTTACTGGGTAACACGATACCCCTTGGCAAGACTGGTGTCAGCTCTCAAGCTTCTGACTACCCGTAAAGACTGTCAAAGATCTTTAAATGACAGCCGGGACCAACGGCCTAACGTGCTCTACGAGGCACGGAGGAAACTCGGTATGTTGAAGTGGTCCCCATCCACGGACCGACCTCGTCAAATGTTGCTTAACCTTGATGTTCAACCAGTGCGGCTGTCATTATTTAGACACGAGCTCCTCTCGAGTATTACACTCAAATGACAATAAACGGGATTTTCTGGCTGGGGTAACGCTCACGTCTTTATATTTGAATTGGATGTTTCCCTTTTAAAGAATATTGGACGACGTAAAATATTTTGACCTGATAATTTCAGGAATAGATATGTGGGTAAGCAAGGCCGTCTTAAACTAGCCCGGGGCCCTTGGGCACACAAGAATTTGGGGCCCATTCGGAAAGTAACTACAGCTATACTAACATTTTTCTACTATGATCGTCTATCTATTATGGGTTTAATCAAAAATATAATATAATATTTCATTAATGTTAGTATGCTGCTTGTTTTTTGGCTACGATTACGATAGTGGTTTCTTTCGGGATTTCTGTTGAGCAAAATCTAATATTATATCCTTAAGATGTCACTTTCTATGCACTTAATTGACAAATTACTTAGTCGTTCTTGTAACATTGTTGCTCGCAATTCATATTTTATTCTCATAAGCTGCAAAAATGAACGCTTTCCACTACAATTGGTAACCATAAACTTTGGTTAAATAAAATCGTCATAATTTTTACTTGAATTTAAAGACAACAGTAAGTTTTATATTTTTGAACATTTTTGTCGGGCACAGTAGTAACAGTGAGCACCCGAGGCTCACTGTTACTATGCCCGACAAAAAATATTTGAGAATAAATGTGAGATAAACTGTCGGTCCTTCGGGGCCTCCTGAGGGTGGGGCCCTGGGCACGGGCCCCGTGTGCCCTTATGGTAAAGACGGTACTGTGGGTAAGTACATAACTTACTTGATGTTCAGGAGAGTCTCTAGCCGTGTACTGCCATCCCATATGCTTGGGCACAGGCCCTGGTTTTATTTCATCCTTTTCTAAGCATCTGTGCTTAGGTAGATCGCAGCGGCCCAAGCAACTTGCCGCTGCAATAAAGCTCATTATTAAGCACCCAGGTAGGTCGCTGCAAACACAATATGGCAAATAGTGTGTGAGTCTACTAACAAATGCGCCATCATGCTTATAAGGATGCTCCAATCATAAACTACTTAATGTAAACTAGTTGGTACATAAATAAACATTTTGTATTTGTATTTATCAGAAGGGACCTGCGTACTTACGAAAGATAACACTTACATTTACCAGTTGATTTACAACAACAAGCCATATCTAGTGATTGTAATTTTTGGATCTGCAACAAAGTAGGTAGTGTCAGTAAGAGTTTAGTTATTTCATTGTAAGAATACCTTTATGGTATGTTATAATCCCCGGCACGTAAGTTGGCAAGAGTCGTTTTTAGGGTTCCGTTTCCAAATGGTAGAAACAGGACCCTATTACTAAGACTCCGTGGTCCGTCTGTCTGTCTGTCTGTTCGCCTGTCACCAGGCTGTATTTCATGAACCGTGAAAGCTAGACAGTTGCAATTGAAATTTCACAGACGATGTATTTCTGTTGCCATAGCGGTAACAGAAATACTAAAAACAGAAAATAAAATAAATATTTAAGTAGGGCCCCCATACAACATACGTGATTTTTTTGCAGTTTTTTGCGATAACGGTACGGAGGCCTTCGTGCACGACTCGCACTTGGACGGTTTTTAGGTATCTTTGGTAGTGAAGCAGGGTGCGGGGAACGTTTAGGACCGTTCCGAGCGCGCGATTGTTTGCTCGGTTGACACAAGGATCAACTGACTAATCGTGTCGCGTCCACGTTCCGGTTGCTCTAATGGCGGTTGGTCAGTTCGCGGAATATGCGCGAACATATCCCCACTATGGCATGAAGCCAAAACCTTGTCAACTTACGTGCCTGTTCGCGACGAAGCGACACATAGCTTATAGTTTATATACTCGCCTATATACCATTGAAACACTTAAGTTATTATAAGTAAGCAATGTATGTAATAGCATAGGTAAATAAACAATTTATAACTTTCCGATTAGGGGTCCCCAAAAAGCGGGAGCGCAAGTAGCGCAGGGTGCGATCTACTCACGCACCAATTCGTATTATTTACCTCATACACACTAAACTGTTAGGAAACACAATCTAGGTGTTCTAACTTAGATACCCTAAGGCTATGACTGAAAAACAATACCTACATAACAACAGTACATAGCTAGGGATTATAGAGTTTCACCCTGGAACACTAGATACATGCACATTTCTCTCAAGTAAGTGGTAAGATAAACTCGTTATAAGCGATTCAGCGCTTCTAGGTAACGTAGATATCTACCTAGGTCATGTAAACAGATAGTACTCACATAGTTCTAGTACATAAAGGCCACTTGCTTGGGATAATATGTTTGAATGCACAAAACATAAGAGTTTTGAGCGCTTGTCAGCGGGCCCGCCCGCCTTCAGGTACCTTCTGAACCTGAAGGGTTATAGATTTGCTTTCTGGAGCAATACCTTTGGGATCTGGCAGGCAGGCGCCCGGATTCCTTCATAGCTCCCAGGTCCTCTGACCATCAGGCGGATCATGAAATCTGTTGGTTTTTCTGGGCCTGGCAAATATTTGCCCTTTCGGCCGCTTCCCGGCACCCAAACCACCAGAAGGGTTTGTGGTGCACCCATGAAAGTTACATCATTCGATTCCTTATTTCTTTACCTCCCTGACCACACTTCTGTAAGGAGCGATCCATCGTCGACCACATCATCGCTTACCATCAGGTGAGATAGTGGTCAAGCGCGAGCCTATATCAAATAATAATAAAAAAAAAAGACTAGCTCTGGTGACCAGGGAAGTAACCCCCGGAATGTGATGCCTGACCTCGGGACACTCTCAGTTTCAGACACTCCAGGGTGAATACTGCTTCGAGGGTTGAAGCCACGCCCACCAGAGTACTACCATAGGGTAGCCTGTCGTGATGGCTACCGACTGATACTTGGTGGGTGTGGATTCCACAGGTACCCTCAGTACAAACTAACTTTATGTTAGAAAATAACACCTTTCACTTTTCTTACACACTTCCAGGTGGCTACACGCCTGAAGACTATAGATACAGCTATAGAAATACTAGATTCCTATAGCTTAGGGAAAGGGCTTCAAAACCTTCACCATGAAAGTAGTGGAAAAATGTATATTTTAGCATAAAATAGCCCTAAGTTTGAAAAACCAGCAGAATTTCCCTTCATCACTCATTCTTCCTGGCAGAACTCCTCGGAGAAGGTAGTCAGGGACCTGGTCGAAGGTTCATCGGATGGGCCATTTCAGGGCGCATCCAACCATATGGGTCATGCCATGATCCTTACACAGGGAAGGGAGGTTCTGTTGATTTATAGCATAAGTTTATAATGAAAAAATTTGTAAATAAAAATCTTGTGCGAGCGTGAAATCAGGGTCCTCGTTACGGTAAAGTTTGGTAGTACGATAGTGCACAGGTGCGCTGAGCAATTCGGTAGCCAAATTTATATTAGAAGAATCCACGCAACTATGTGTCACGAAGACCTTGAAAAAACATCGCAAAACGTTAAGTAGAATAAAGTCTAGTCTTTTATTTCCTGACATCATATCTTCACCCATGAACATCTGGCAGACCTCAAGCAGCTCAGAGAGGCGAGAATTCTTGAAGACAAATGAACTATAGGTGCAAGGGTGTCAACGCGCTGGTGCAGGAGCCTTACAACCTCCAGAATCCCTATCTACCGCCAGCGATCTCGTCCACCCCGTACAGTGCCTGCCGGGCAATTATACAGGTAATACCTACATTTTAATTTTTATCCTATAAAACTGTACAGTACAGTAAAATTCAAATAAAATAAAAATAACGTATGATCCAAAACCAATAAACCCTATTTATTTTGTAAACACTGCTGTTGTAGGTAACATGAAATTTAACGAAATTAAAACAATTCAATTGAATTTTAAAACCAAAATTTTAGAATAAAAAAAATGTTACGCAGTGGATCCCAACTCATATAGGTAGTTTTAGACAGTAATGATAAGGCAGATTACCTTGCAAAACAATTAAGCATGTTCGGATAGCACCGATTTCGTAGCAATTCCACATAATACGGACTTTATTCCAGTCCTTAAAAATATTTGTTTACAAAATTGGAAAGACTACTTTGATCTTCGTTCCAGGGAAGAAGGCATTTGGTATAAAACAATCCATCCACAACCCATGAGGGTTGTGAATTTACCATGGATTGATAAGTGTTATAATTGTAGGGAGGACTTAACCATTTACGGACTTCGTTCCGGACATATTATGCTTTTTAACAAATTCAGATTTTAATGAAAAAATTACCATCACCTTTTTACAGCATGTGTAATGAAGACATATCATAATTATTTTAATGAGATGTGTCCGGAATCAGTTACTGAGGACACAAATTGGCGGCCACAATATAAATTTATCAGTATACTTACCTTTATCAGACAAAATTCGACAAATAATAAATATTGTTGCGTAAGTATAAATACTGTATTTTATTGTATACAATACATCAGCATCATATTCGTATTAGCGAAAAAGCTCTCTAAATAAAGATGACGACCAAACAATATATTACACTTTGAAGCAAATTGCCAAACCTAAGTGGCAGTGGGCAGGGCACATTGCTCGCAGAACGGATGCCCGATGGGGCCGGAAAGTTCAGAAATGGCGACCGCGAACCGGAAGACGATACGTTGGAAGGCCTCCCACTAGGTGGACCGATGACCTGGTTAAGGTTGCGGGAAGGCGCTGGATGCGAGACGCACGGGATCTGTCAATGTGGCGACGCCTGGGGGAGGCCTATGTCCAGCAGTGGACGTCTTGATGATGATGATGACACTTTGAAGCAAGTGGGTAAAGTTTATCAACGCAGTAAAGGCGGAATAGACGCCCGAGCCGAAGGCACCGAAGGCGAGGCCTTTACGGAGCCGAGAGACTGCAATGACAAATGCCCACGTGTAGGTATCAAACGACGTTTTTCAACATAAATTACTCGATAAAATGAATAAAATTTCATATACCTGAGAAATAGTTTTGCGAGTATTATCGAAAGTATTACGGTACTTAAGGAAAGACTGCATGTATAGAGTCTCTTTTTCTTTAAACTCTAGGCCGATTACAGAAAGCAAGGCTTGATAAAATCTGTTACTTACGTTATATACTTAAGAGACAGGACGCAGGACATTGCTTAGTGTTTTGTTATGTGTACCATGGCTTGGCATAGAAAGGTAGATATTTAATTCAAATTACTTTATGCTTTCACGAGGTCAACATCCATTATTAGAGTTATAGAACTACATTCCGTACCTACATGGCTCTGCTTTACTAACTGCAGGAGAGTAACTATTTTCTTAGTAGTAGTTGTCAGAATGACATTGAAAGGCATGACAAAGATTCCGATGATTTTTGTTATTCGAATGTGTTATTTTTTTACCGTTCTTTTATACCAATATAAACTTTTTCCTTTCATTAGAAGGAAAGGAAAAACATTCATTTTAATTCCCTTCTTTGGTGGTACAACAACCATGGGTCCATGGGATCAAGTTTATGTTCATCAAATAATCCAGCTTAGGTCCCGGCCAACTACAGACCCATATCAATAACGTCCATCCTCTGCAAGAGTATGGAACGAGTGCTTTACTCCAAGCTCCTGGCATACCTAGAAGCTAAAGACATCCATGACCGCCAATACGGCTTCCGCCAAAATCGGTCAACTGGGGATCTTCTAGTGTATGCCATTCACATCTGGAGTGAGGCCATAAAGAGGCACGGGGAAGCGCTTGCCGTCTCCCTCAACATCTCGAAGGCTTTTGACAGGGTCTGGCATAAAAGCCTTATTGGTAAGTATCCTTCATTCGGTTTGCCCAGTGGTCTGTGCGATTGGATTGCAGACTTCCTGAATCACGACAGACTTTCCGAGGGACCGGTCCATTCGAGTGGTTATTGATGGCCGCTCGTCTGACCTACTGGGTATTAGTGCCGGGGTCCCTCAGGGGTCGGTATTCTCAGCAACATTGTTCTTGCTGCGCATAAATGATCTGCTAAAACCCGGCACCTTTTGGTATGCGGACGACAGCACTGTTGCTGAAAGATACGTGTCTGACGCGCGCGCTACTGGATCCAGATCCGTCTCTCTGGGAGGCCATGGTTGGGCGCTAGAATCTGTCCTTGAAGGCAGTCTCCGAATGGGGCGATGCTAATCTGGTCAGGTTCAATGATGCTAAGACCAAGGCGTGTCTTTTTTCCGCTAAAAGGAGCCAATTCCACCCGGCTCCTTCTTACCGAGGTGTGACCGTGCCGATAACTGACCATCTTGAGATTCTTGGCATTACGTTGACATCGACGCTCAATTTTGTTCTATTCATTGAGGCAAAAGCTCAGCTGGCTGCCAAAAAATTGGGGATCCTCGCGAAGTTGAGACGGTACTTCACGCCAAAACAGTTCCTCAACTTATATCAAGCGCAAGTTCGATCATGCATGGAATATACTGCTCTCATCTCTGGGACGGATCTGCCAAATACCAGCTGGATGCACTTGACTCGATCGAAAGACGGACTAAGAGGCTCATCGGCAATGAAGTACTGCATGGTCGAATCTAGGCTCCAGAACCTCGAACATCGGCGCCGAGTTGCCAGCCTGTCGGTTTTTATCGGTTACATTTCGGGGAGTGTGCGTTGGAATTGCATGAACTAATTCCTCCAAGCCCGTTCCATCATCGGACTACAAGACGTACGGCGATGCGTCATAGTAGATAGTGGATCCCACCCATACGCACCAAACGTTTTGGGAATACTTTTATTATGCGTACAGCAAAGGAGTGGAATTCCCTGCCGGAGTCTGTATTTCCAGATAACTAAAACCTGGGAGTCTTTAAGTCAAGAGTGAATAGGTTTCTTCTAGGCAAGCGTGCTTCATCGTCCTCGCCCACATCATCGCTTACCATCAGGTGAGATAGTGGTCAAGCGCAAGCCAAACAAAAAAAAAAAATCTATGATCCGCACCACTGGTCTTATACAGCTCTTACCTACCTATGTTGTACCTAAAGATAATTGAGGTTTGTAAATTGTAATGTCGATGTTGTGAGCAGAAGTTGTATCATGGTTAGTGGGACTGTTTTGAACGAGAGATTAGAAAAAATAACATTTTCACAAAAAATTAACCGACTTCCATAGCAAAACACTAAAAAAAGCAAAAATAACTTTCGTTTCAAAGCGAATGTTTTGCTTTTTTTTTTGGTACTCATCACTAAAAAGTGAACCAGTTCTATAGTAGGGTACCTAAGGGATTGACAAAATACCCATAATAACCCAATTTACACGTTCGTGCTGTTTATCGTTAAGGAGTTCGGTTGTAAGATCCACATCTTAAAAAATGCTGAACCGATTGTGATGAAACTGTTTCCTAAGTTGAGAGATACCTAATCCAATACAAAAAGAATGAACACAATCCGATTACTAGTTTCGGAGATATGCGTGGAAAACATACAGATATACAAAGAAACAAACATATATAACATATAAACAAACATATACTTATGAAATTTGGCACAAGTGTTTAGAACCGTACATAGAGTAACATATGTGAATATTGTGCAATTCCAATAATATTACATTCATACATGTCAAATTGGTAACCTCCTTTTTTGGTAGTCGGTAAAAAGACATTTTGACCTTAGGTCTTTTTATCTGGATAGAAATGTTTCCACCACGTTGCTTGTGGAGATAGAGCGTTTCGCTTCGACTCTGTCTGAATGTGCTGTACCGTAACCCAAAAAGTACCTATTATGTCCCATCTAAGCTATTAATGCCTTTTTACCCGACTGCCGAAGGAGGGTAATGTGTTTATCAGTCTATGTATGTATGTATGTAAGTATGTATGTATGTATGTATGTAAGTATGTATGTATGTATGTATGTATGTATGTATGTATGTTTGTTCCTATGTGGCGTTCCAGAGACCAAACGCGTTGGCCGATTTTGATGAATCATACGTCAATCGATTCGTCTTAACCCTGCGAGTGTCACTGGCAACATTAAAATTGAAAAATAGAAAAATGGCGGATTTTGGGCGCCATATTGTGGAGGACAAAATGTTTTTTTACTTCCAAACCCATTGTGTGGGGTATCAAAATAAAGGGTTTTAAGAGGAGATTTCAAAAATATATAATACTTATATGTTTAAATGTACCGAAATCTAAAAAAAAAGAACTAAAAAGTTATAATAGCTAAGTTATATAGTTATATCGATGCACATGCTGAGATAGGAGCCTTTTTGGTCTCGCACGGGTTTATTTATTTTTATTTTTTCTATTATTGTTTGTGTTTTTCTTATCTCGTGTCTCCTGTGCGGGTCACAAATAAAAATGTTTTCTTTCTTTCTTTCTTTATAAATAAAAAAAGTAAATTTAAAAAATCAAAAGACCCGACTGCTTAAAAGGCGAACTAAAAAGACGTAAACAAGAAGAAAATCATGCTGTGCAGTCGGAGGATACATATTCGCGAACTGGCTGACCAAAACCAGATGTATCCTCCGACTGCACAGCATGATTTTCTTCTTGTTTACGTCTTTTTAGTTCGCCTTTTAAGCAGTCGGGTCTTTTGATTTTTTAAATTTACTTTTTTTATTTATAAAGAAAGAAAGAAAGAAAACATTTTTATTTGTGACCCGCACAGGAGACACGAGATAAGAAAAACACAAACAATAATAGAAAAAATAAAAATAAATAAACCCGTGCGAGACCAAAAAGGCTCCTATCTCAGCATGTGCAACGATATAACTATATAACTTAGCTATTATAACTTTTTAGTTCTTTTTTTTTAGATTTCGGTACATTTAATTATTGGTTGTAGTAATGCTCATGGAGAGCAGTGGTGGCCCAGTGGTAACGGCGTCGACTTACGTGTTCGAACCCAGGCAGACGCCTTACTTTGTGTACATTATTTCATCACCACTGCTCTTAAAACGGTAAAGGAAAACATTTTGATGAAACCGGCATGTCCTAGAACCGAAAATCGAAGACATTTGACATTCACCAACACGCACTGGGCCCACGTGGTGGATTATGGCCCATTACCTCGCTCACAAAGAGGATGCCTGTGTCCCAGCAGTGGGAACATTATAAGGCTGATGATGAATGCTCATGCATACTTAACGTGACCATTTATTTTTTGTATCAGAGCGGCAGCCTAATTGCGTAAGTGAATTCTGCAAAGGAAACAAGTCGATTCTTTCAAAGAATCAGAATAATTTCTTTCAACTTTTTCGGTATTGCGAAACTAATTTGGAAAGCTATCGTTAGCTTTCCAAATCCTCCTTTGAGTTGAACACAGACTACTTAGAGATACTACGGAGTTGAAGATATATGACATTTGCATTACACAATACCAATAGAAGTTTTATCTCGATTTTTCCGCTTTCATTCATTCTTTTGCAATCAATTCTACGTCAAAATATTGGTAATGAAAGGAGCATAACCTTTCCGTTTCAGATTGTAATATGCAATACGAAAAGTCGTTTTTGGGAAGGTTCCAACATGTTTGCTTTGCAGAATTCACTTACGCAATTAGGCTGCGGGACACCCGCAAAATAAAAAATATATTGTTTTGGTATTTTATCAATCTTGATAATTACTTAATATTAATTATATCTCAGAAACAGTCACGTTTAGAAGAAAAAGTGTTAAGACATTTTTATAGATAATTGCATAATCTACAATTTTTCTCTGACCTATTTTTATCATAAAACTTACCCTTCGGCAAAAAAACCCATATTTGTGACCTTTGACCTTGAATAAACAATTTTGCGAGTGTGGGATCGATGGGGACTTTTGACATTACATTTATAGTGGTGTTCCGAACATTCGGACCCATTTTCAGCTCTATGCGAATTACTGCAAACCTAACTCTATTTGTTGGTCTAACTTGACCGGACTATTAGTTAGTTTACTAACCTTAATCCTAGGACTTCTAAGATCTAACTAAGAAATCGTTTTGTTTATGTTTATTCGTAAGACCAAAGTCTGTTCGCGATAGCGGGACATTTTTGCCCTCGCTAGGGACAGCGGGACCGACAGACTGGAAGCGGGACTGTCGTGCCCAAAACAGGACGTATGGTTACGTTATGCATACTGCGCTACCACGGGGAGATAGCGCAGTTATGTGGGAGTCCAACCCACTAAAACTCCATAGCATTCTCCTGCCTATGCCGGGAACACGGGCTCGCGTTAGCACTCGTCCGTGAAATCTATTAATGCCTGACAGTAAAAATTATTATCTGCCCTAATATTGATTGATAAGCATATTCTCGAAGCTTTAAAAAGTATTCACTTGAGAATAAATAGGTATCAACTTACCTATATTTTTTTGGAAATAATTATAATTGAGCAACTATGTAGGTACGTTTAGCTGGTATTAGCGATTTCCTTTAGCTATTGAGCAACGTGACTTTGATTTTGTCATGCTTCAAGCAAAACATTGTTGTTTTTGTTATTTGTAAATTATGTCGAATGATTTTTTGTTGCTGGAAAGCTAAGGTTGTATGCTTTCATCTTAATTTCGGGCTCTTTACTCAATGCCATGTGGTTAAGGCAAAAACTAAGGTCGAAGCGCAGACAGGTTGTGCTTCAGCTGTGTGGCTTTAGTCTTTGTTTAGTGTAGGTAGTGAGGTAAGGATTTAAGCGATAACTAAGTATTTTCCATTCAACCATTGAGTTAGTTTTTGCATTTTAGAGCGTAGCCGTACACAAAACCAAACACAGTAGGACAACTTATGTATCTACAAAGCCGAGCTTAACCAATAATTGGGTTCTTCGACAGCAAGCCTCAGTGTTATACAGAGATTTACATAATTAGGACAGTAAACCAAAGCGCACAACAAAACTTTTAAAATCTAAATTTTTGCTAACTAAATAGCCAGCACAAATACGTGTACAGCACACAATATATAAACATAATACATACTATATAATATATAACTAAAATACATACATATCTATGTCTTACTATAATTAAAAAGAGATTTTGATTTAAAAACAAAACCGGCCAAGTGCGTGTCGGGCCACGCGCAGTAATAGGGTTCCGAAGTTGCAAAATAATGCGGACTAAAAAGAGGGTTTTGTTGTTGTTACATGAATATTAGAACGGTTTCAGCGGCTCAAAGTCTAAAAACGGGCCCACATAGGATGATGTTTTTTTTTTAATCTATATTCTCGCGTTTGACCACTATCTCGCCTGATGGTAAGCGATGACGTGGTCTACGGTGAAGCACGCTTGCCTAGATGTAATCTATTCACTCTTGACTTAAACTAAATAAGGACTAACTGGTAACTGAAGAAGGAGTTATAAAATCCAAGTTCGCAACTGATGTTAGAAAAATATTATCTATTTGAGTACCACCGCGGGTGCGAATTGCGAAAGGAGCTGATACGAGCGCGCTTTAGAGCCACGGGGAATGGTATAGTTCGTTCCTGGATCCTTGCGTGCACGCTCCTTGTTTATTTCTCTTTTAATCTCCTCTAATACCGCAGATTAGAGGTGAATCCTCTAATCTGCGGTATTCACTATTTCATTCTGTAAAGTTTTACGCTACTCAATTAGTGATGAAGTCGGGTCGAATATTGGCTTTATAGAAGGATATCGACATAAAAAGAAAGAAAGTAATTTGCTTGGAAATCGAATCTAATTTGACTTGACTTTTACGTTTTAAATATAAAACTTCGAAAATACTTCTGCACTAACACAAAATAGACACCACCGCGCGCATGCGCCGTATGCACTACGGACTGGTACTACCAACGACTCTGGCCACTCCAATGCGTTATTCGAGCTTCATCATCATCATCATATCAGCCGAAAGACGTCCACTGCTGGACATAGGCCTCCCCCAAGCGTCGCCACATTGACCGGTCCCGTGCGTCCCGCAACCAGCGGATCCCCGCAACCTTCACCAGGTCATCGGTCCACCTGGTGGGAGGCCTTCCAACGCAACGTCTTCCGGTTCGCGGTCGCCACTCCAGAACCTTTCTGCCCCATCGGCCATCCGTTCTGCGTGCAATGTGCCCTGCCCACTGCCACTTAAGTTTGGCAATCCTTCGGGCTATGTCGGTAACCCTGGTTCTCTTAAGGATCTCTGTTCGAGTTAAACATTATTAATTTAGTAATCATTATTATTAAGGATGTTATGATTTTATTTTTGTATATTTTTACATGGTTCATAAGCATATATTTACTGTCTGTTTTACACAACTAATAACGTTATTTAAGTATTTTTTCAATGGCATTTGTACAAAAATTACAGTGCCAAGTACATTTTATAAGTTGGTCGACTATTACTCGTAAACTTGTTAAGCCTGTTATAATTTCATTTTTGTATATTTTTACATGGTTCGTTAGCATTATATTTACTCTGTTTTACACAGCTATCAACTTTATTTAAGTAATTTTTCAATGGCATTTGTACAAAATTTTTACTGTTTCAAGTACATTTTATAAGTTGGTCGACAATTACTCGTAAATTTGTAAAGCCTTGTTATCCGTGATAATTTTCCTTTTAATTTCGTTATATTTACTACTGCCGTGATTTTTTTCACATAGCCAAGAGCAACCATTTCGCTGGCAGGGGGGGGGGGACACTTGACTCTAACATAAATTTGCAACTTAAAGCTTAATTTTACGCAAACGAATCTCTGAATCGAAAAATGGTTTTAACAAACCCATAATATTTTTGAATGGCCTATCCAACGATACCCCACACCATGGGATAGACGAGAAATAAAAAATACATCCCCACTTTACGACTATGGGAGGTACCCAAAAAAAAAATATTTTTCATGATTTTATGTTACCACTTTGTCGGAATTATTAATATGTATATACATGCCAAATTATAGCTTTGTATTACTTAGATTCTCTGAGCTAAGCTGCGGACGGACAGACGGACAGAGCGAAACTATAAGGGTTCCTTGTTGACTTCGGAACCCTAAAAAAGCATCTATGAGAAGCTTAAAACAGTCTCTCATAGATGCCCAAATATAGGTCGGTTACTGGTAGCGGAAGTAGTTTATGCTAAATATACAAAAAAGTAGGTACAAATAGATGTAGATAATTCTGTCAAATGTACCAATCCACAAAAGTAACTTCGGTTTTCAAAATAAGTAGGTAGGTAAGCAATTCCGAAGGAACTAACAATTAGCAAAGATTTTTACTGGAAAGCTCTTACCTACTACTGTTTGCTTTTCCAATACTGTATGTCCTTTAAAGTGCTCAACAAACCTTAACTACGTTGCTCAAAATTTGTTACTCTTTAAGTAATTTATTACGAACGAACATCGCTTAAGGTGCAAATGTTCTTCTTGAATAGTTATATCCAAAGGCTATTGAGTTTTGGGACAGTTTCCTATAGTTCAATGTACATTTTTCCGATGGTAAAATTGTTTTCTCTGGCGAAGGATAGGTTGAATTGGTTGGTATGGTAAAACTACGTTCTAAAGAATAAAGTATTGAAATGAAACGGCAGAATGCTAGCCACCATTTATTTATTTATTTAAACTTCATGTACAATGGTCATACATAGGCGACTTAATGCAGCAAAGCATTCTCTTCCAGTCAACCTTTGGGTTAAAAAGGACACACAAGGCATTCTCTACCAGTCAACCTTTGGGTTAAAAAGGACACAACAGTGGTAGGAGTACAGGACATAAAATAAATAAAAAATTAACAATAATTAAATTTCGGATAGTAATAAACTATCTAACTAATAAAATACATAAATAATTTCTAAAACAATAGACTAATAAATATTATAATAAATATCATATTCTTAATGAAACTGAAATTTAAATATAATAACTATTTTTTTTTTTTTTTTCTATGTATAAAACACAGGCCGTGTTTGACCACAATATCACCGTGGTCAGTGATGATGTGGCCGATGGTGGTAAGCACACAAAGCCTAGAAGGGAACTGGCTCTCAAGTGCTGCTGTCGGAACACACCGGAAGGTGCTTGGCGACAGATTTTCAACTTGAGGGTGGTTGCCAGCCAGGCGGGTACTACAAAGTACCCTACCACCGTGCTATGGTTTCCTCACGATGTTTTCCGTCACCGAAAGCTCAAGCTCATTGTAGGATTCGAACCCGCGACCTTCGTCTCGGTATCCGACGTCACTACCACTGAGCTATCATCGCCTTAAAACTATGACGAGGATCGACCATCGCTCTTAACTGGAATTGATTAAGCAACTGAAATCATTGGGCAATCATCATTGTTGCGCTTTCAATCCGTTTGTGATCATAGTCTGATATCCACCAGATTCTTTGTGGTTACCCGGTGTAACGTCTAGTATAGTGACTGCCGCATCGAGCAGTTTAAAGATATTATTTAAAAAATGCAAATATTCACATTATTTTTTTGCTTTGCCGTTAGTAGTGATGGTTACAAAATACTGGCTATATTCCTACATAACGGATGGAGCCATCATATATTTTTTACGGCTCTAGTTGAAGAATTAGTGACACTGCAGCATGATGTGACAGTGATTAACTACCACCCTGTGCCGGCACTATCTACCCTGCGTCACATTTCCCTACAGGATGAAGAAAATGCCACTAATCATGATATAAATATCGAAGAACGTCTGAAAATTCGGAAAAAATCTGATTTTTTAAAAGCATACACTCAGGCTAGGGCATTTCAATATCAAGCAAATGCATACTGTAGAAAAATTATGAATAATAGAAAAGTACAAGAGCTAATATCATCGGCGGCACATTTCGACGTGGTAATAGTTGAACAGTTTGTGACGGATTGTGGCTTAGCTGTTGCTTACAAGTTGAATGCGCCTGCAATGGGAATCACCACTCATATTCTGATGCCATGGACCTACTCAAGGATAGGTGCACCTGACAATCCAGCGTATGTGCCGAACCGCATTCTTGGTTACGGAACAAAGCCAAACTTATGGAATAAAATAAAGAGTACCATAATAAACTTTGGAATCAATACCTATTATACACATGTGACACAGAAAATTGACCAGAAGATTGTGAATGAAGTGTATCCTGATGCGCCACTCTTAGAAGACCTCGGCAAAAATATGTCCTTAATAATGATAAATCAGTATTTTCCATTAACCGGTCCGCGTTTGTATAGCTCTAATGTTGTGGAAATTGGCGGCATGCATATAAAAGAAAATGTTCACATAGAAGATAAGGTTTGTGATCTAACTATAATATATATCAGATTTATTAACGATAATATACGTTATGGTGTCTGGCGTAGGTACAGCATATTAACAGAAGTTGATGCCCGGTTACTTCACTATTATTTTTTATGTAAAAAGCAGGGAGCAATTTGAAATGAGACTATAGGCTAGCAAATATTTATTGGTGTTAAAAAAGTACAGTCTTTATAATATGACGTTTTCGAATGTTACAGGGTTTACTAAAGTTTTTGGAAAATGCAAAAAAACCTGTGATTTATATCAGTTTTGGAACTGTAGCATCAAACTTTCCTCGCAAAATAACAAATGAAATTAAAAAGATTATTGAAAAGGAGAACGGTAATTTGCTATTTGTTTGGAAAACAGATCTCAAAGACTGGATATCACCTAGCAACGTGTTCATAGGTAAATGGATGCCACAGAAAGCTATTTTATGTAAGTTTTACTTTATGGATTTTTAGTGAATTTATTCCTTTTTAACCGACCGATCAAAAAGGTGGAGGTTCTTTTTCGACTGTATTTTACCCGACTGCCAAAGGAGGGTAACGTGTTTATCAGTCTATGTATGTATGTATGTTTGTTCCTATGTGGCGTTCTAGCGACCAAACGTGTAGACCAATTTTGATGATTCGTCGTCAATCGTCAATTGATTTGTCTTAACCCTGCTCGTGTCACTGGCTACATTAAAATAGGAAAATAGAAAAATGCTTTTAGGCGCCATATTGTGGGGACCCAAATTTTATTTTTCTTCTAAGCCGAGTGTGGGGTATCGAAATAAAGGGTTTTAAGAGGTGATTTCAAAAATAGATAACAATTATGTGTTTAAATGAACCAAATTCAAAAATGAAAAAGTTATAAATAAAAAAAGTTAATTAAAAAAATCAAAATACCCGACTGCTTAAAAAGCGAACTAAAAAGACGCAAACATGAAGAAAATCATGCTGTGCAGTCGGAGGATACATCTGGTTTTGGTCAGCCAGATCACGAATATGTATCCTCCCTGTAGTCAGTGACACTCGCAAGGTTAAGACGAATCGATTGACGTAAGAATCATCAAAATCAGCCAACGCATTTGGTCTCTAGAACGCCACATAGGAACAAACAAACATACACACCATCCTTCGGCAGTCGGGTAAAAATTTGTTACGATCTCACTAAGAACTTAGGCGATATACAACAGAACTCTTCAATAAATTACGGAAAATCTCTCGGGATAGCTGCAATCGCATGTCTCTTTATTGTTAACACCATTTCATAAAATAACATCACGCCGGTACGTTTTAAAGTGGTACGCAGATGTGTTGGTACAGTTCACTCTGGTACACTTTCATTTCACCGGTTTTGTTCACGTTTCATGTTATTCGGATAATATTCTCTGGCATTATAGGTACCTTACTATAGAACTTACCCATTATGTACCACAACTAAAAAGTGATAAATAAAAAACTTTTTTACAAAAAATACAACTTCCAAATAACAACACTACAAAGTGAAAAATAACTTCAATTTCGGAAGTCAGTGTCAAAAAACGAAGGAACGATAACAGGAACACCCACTTCCGAAATTGAAGTTATTTTTCCCTTTCCAAATATCTACCTACTAATTTTCTAATAATCTTTGATTTAGTTGCTGACTAGCACCCTTATTGCGTAACTGCTTTTGACACCATAAAGAACGCACGTTCCATTTGATTTTTAACCGACAAAAGCGCGAAGTGCGAGTCGGACTCCGCACGAAGGGTTCCGTATCATTATCGTAAAAAACGGCAAAAAAATCTCGTTTGTTGTATGGGAGCCCCACTTAAATATTTGTTTTATCCTGTTTTAATATTTGTTGTTATAGCGGCAACAGAATTACATCATCTGTGAAAATTTCAACAGCCTTGCTATCACGGTTTTTTATTGACAATTCAATAGTATTAACTGCGAGTTTTAAGATGTCGAATAGACGGTTTTGAATGAATGCACGCAAAAAGCATGCGTGTGCCATTCTATAAACTAACGCAATTAGGGTGGACGTATTACTGGCGCTTTTTTTACGGCTTAAACTCATATACCATTTAATTACTTAGCCATTTTTTTATCTTTATTCTCGTTGCCTTACTCATAAGACTTTAAAGAAAATATCTTATAAAGCACCCCACATTTTTAATATTTTATTTTATTGATCACACTAATCTTAATTTAAATTTATTTTCTTCTTTTCAGTTTGGTTTTCTATTAAAGCGTGTTTTTTAAAGTTTTTAATTATTATTTTTAATATTTTCATAATATCTATTATATATTTTCAAGGTCATCGAAAAGTGGTTGCATTTATAACCCATGCTGGTATGTTGAGTACCTCGGAGTCTTTGCATTGTGGCGTACCTATTGTAGGTGTTCCACTATTTGGAGATCAGTTCGCAAATGCACGTGCCGCAGTTGAAAGTGGATTAGGAGTTTTTGTTGATATTTTTGCTCTTAATCAAAGTGTACTGGAAGATGCTTTAAACATTATACTTCACGAAAAGTAAGTTGGTATATAATATTGTATTATATCTTAGTCAATCATTTTCTTTTTATTGCTAATAAGCAATCGAATTTGTGAACAAAACTGTTATATTAGATGCTAAATACTTTAACAGAAGATTACAACGTTACAACCCATTTCGGTATTATTCCTAAAAAAGTGGATTTTTATAATTGTATCCACTTAATTTTATGAATCGCTGCTACACTTTTGTTTTCTCAGATACCAAAAGAAAGCGCAGGAATTGTCTAGAGTCTGGAAGGACAGGCCACTATCCCCGATGCAAACAGCGATATTCTGGATTGAATATGTAGCCAGAAACAAAGGAGCAGTCAACTTGAAGCCGCCGACAGTTGACATGCCAATCTATCAATACTTGATGCTTGATGTGGTTTTTGCCTTGGGATCAATGTTTTTGTTAGTTTTGTTAATTGGCATCAAAGTAGTGTCGCTGGTTATAAACAAATCACTTGAACAGAAAAGTGCTAAGGATGAAAATAGAAAGAAGAATTATTAGATAAACAAACCTTGCCTTAGTAAGGCACACATAAACAATGAATGTTTTTACAATACTAGTAGAAACACATTTAAAAAAAAAAAAATATTCCAATTAAAGTATTTATTTGTAAAAAAAAAAGGTTTAAATATGTACATACTTAAACACTAAACTAAAGTAAACTATACAAAATTATATTTAAATAACTACTTACACTATATACAAAAGAAAGGTACACTTAGGCGTCGAAGTACTCCCTCCACATCGGCATCATCCGGGAACGTGTCCAGAAGACTGGCAGCATTGCCATGTTGAATGGCAATGCTGATTCTATGCGCAAAGAAAGACAAAAAAAAACGGTTAAAATCATGAAGTAGGTATTGATTGAAACAATAGCTATTTGTCCTAATTAACTATTGATTAAATAAAATATCGAAAAACTGCATTAAGTTGTTTAGAACACATTAAGGGGTTAAACTGAATATATGACAAGTAAGGGAGACTAATACATGACATAATAATACCAGTGGGCAAACTTTTTCATTGCAACCGAAGCTGATCAGAAGTGGATAGAGCAGAAGGAGAGGCTGAGAACTGCAATGACGAATGTCCACGTATTTCAAACGACACTTTTCAATGTAATCTCACATGAACAAAAAATATAAAAAGAAGAGTGCTAAAAATACTTGCTCCGAAAATGATAAGTCATTTTTGTTGTTTTTCCACTGGACGATATTTTGTCATGTATATTAATTAGGCGGCAACGGGTTATCGTTATCTTTTTGTGCCTCAATCACAATATCTGTTGAAGACGTTGAAGTAGTATCAACATAATTATCTTTATAACCTAAATTCGTCATACTCATGCACTTTTCGGCTCTATACGTCTCGACTTCAATGAGATAGTTTGCTAACTTGTATGAAAATGTACTATTTATTTTCACGAGTACTAAACTCCATAACTACCGGCTACGTTATATTTAGAATTATTTAAAAAAGTAGGTAATGTAATAGATCTATTATTTTTGTAAACACAATCTGTACACTGCCCAATAACTTATCTTTATATTATCTTATCTAATCTTATGAAGTAAATAATTTATTATAGCTTAGCACCGTTTCATTTCGTATTAGTTTAGCATACAGCTGTAAAAGAGTACGATAGATTGTAGAAGCGAATGCGATAGATGGTTTACAGTTAGTTTTATTTACCGTAACAAAACTTTGTATAGTTGCGCTGTCGTGTCGTAGACCATTGAAGTGCGTGTGTTATAAATTTTTCTCTGAATAATTAGTGTAACCAAGAATTCAAAATGAAGATATTTGCAATATTAACGTTGTGCTTCATTGTTAAATGTGATAGTTACAAAATACTGGCTATATTTCCGCATAATGGACGAAGTCATCATATATTTTTTACGGCATTGGTTGAAGAATTAGCTACGAGAAATCATTACGTGACAGTGATTAACTACCACTCTGTACCACCACTACCTAACCTGCATCAGATTTCTCTGCAAGATAAAGAAAATGATAGTGATCAAGTTAATATCGAAGAACATCTTAAAATTCTTTCTAGATCAGATTTTTCAGTTGCATACGAAGAAGCTTTTGGATGTGGATATGTAGCGAATTTAAATTGTAAAAAACTGATAAACAATCGCGAAGTTCAAGAGCTAATATCATCGGCGGCACATTTCGATGTGGTGTTAGTTGAGCAATTTGTGACGGACTGTGGCTTAGCTGTTGCCTACAAGTTAAACGCGCCCGCAATAGGAATGGCCAGTCACATTTTGTTTCCATGGACCTACGCAAGGTTAGGTGCGCCTAACAATCCTGTTTGTGCCGAACCACTTTTTTGCTTCTGGAACATATCCTAGCATGTGGAGTAAAATAAAGAGTGCTATAATAAACTTTGGAATGACTACCTACTATACACATGTGACACAGAGAATTGATACGGAAATTGTGAATGAAGTGTATCCCAATACACCACACTTAGAAGACCTTGGCAAAAATATGTCCTTAATAATGATAAATCAGTATTTTCCTTTAACTGGTCCGCGTTTATATAGCTCTAATGTTGTGGAAATTGGTGGTATGCATATTAAAGAAAATGTTCAAATAGAAGATAAGGTTTGTATCTTACTTGATGACTTAATATTAAGCTAGTCACGAATACATGTTGTTTCTAATTTATTTGATTAAGGGCCTCGTTGTAGATCGTTTGATGTGAAATGTTTAGCTCTTACGTTAGTACATTCTATTTATCTTCAATATCATTTCAGGCTTTACAAAAGTTTTTGGACAATGCAAACAAAGGTGTGGTTTTCATAAGTTTTGGCAGTGTAGCGTCGAATGTGTCTCGCAAAATAACAAATGAAATAAAAAAGGTTGTTGAGAAAGAGAATAACAATTTGCTGTTTATTTGGAAAACTGATCTCGCAGACTGGGTACCACCTAGCAACGTGTTCTTAGGGAAATGGATGCCACAAAAGGCTATCATATGTGAGTTGTGTTTTGTAGAATTGGCTGTGTTTTGCAATTAAATTGCGATTTCTTTTAATTGATATCTAATTTCGAAGATACGGGTTGCTATTGAGTAAACCTGCAGAGGTTTATCTGATAGCATTCTACCATATCTTCGTATTACATCGAGATATAAACATAAGGAGCTATTGTCTAATCTCTTAATGTCAAAATGCAAATAAATATAGGCAATTTTTATGTAATTACATTATTATGTATATTTTCTAGGTCATCCGAAAGTGGTTGCATTTATAACTCATGCTGGTATGCTGAGTACTTCGGAGGCTTTGCATTGTGGGGTGCCTATTGTAGGTATTCCATTATTTGGAGAGCAATACTCGAATGCACAATCTGCTGTTGAATGTGGATTAGGAGTTTCTGTTGATGTTCTAAATCTTAATCAACATATTCTTGAAGATGCTTTAAATGTTATTCTCCAAGAAAAGTAAGTATGAACCATGGAACCGTGTAAACATTATAGGTAATTTGCGAAACAGTTAATAATTTTTTTTTAAAGGCTAATTCGGACCGAAGACATTTTATTCCATAATGCGTAGATGGAAAATGTATCAAATTCTTATATTAACTTTCTTTACTGATCAGTAAAACAATATAATTTTTAGCGTTTCGTTTCTTTTGCAGATACCAAAAGAGAGCAAAAGAATTGTCTCGAGTCTGGAAGGACAGGCCACTATCTCCGATGGATACAGCGGTATTCTGGATAGAATACGTAGCAAGAAACAAAGAAGCAGTCAACTTGAAGCCGCCGACAGTTAACATGCCACTCTATCAGTACTTATTGCTTGATGCTATTTTCGTTGTAGCATCAGTCTTTATGTTAATCATATTTTTAGTTGTTAAGGTGGTAACATTGGTTACAAAAAAATCACCATTACAGAAAAATGTTAAAAAAGCAAATAAAAAGAAGAATCGGTGAGAAAGTAGAAAAATATATGATGTGTTTCATTATCCAAAAGCTGAGGACTGAGTGATTCATACATATTTATTTTCGGATTTAAAAATATCAAATGTTAAATATTAAATAATTAAGAAAATAGGTATCAAAATCATGATTCACCTGGCAGGACTATCCGCGGTGGAAACCTATGCATGAAAACCAACTTTCCATGTAGGTAGCAGTCCAATTCTGTTAGAAGCCCTTCTAACAGAAGGACTAAAGGGTTCCTGACGGAAGCATTCATTTTAAGGAACCTCAGGGCAGACTCAGTTCACCTAAGCTTTAAACTTGCGTTAAAACTACTGATATGTGAGCTTAGCAATATCAACATTGAAAAGTCCATTGATGGACACTGCGTGAATAATATTGCCTAAACTATAAGCGGCTGGTATGGTATTGCCAAGCTCATCTATCAGAAAGTCAAATAAAAAGCTTCTGCAAACCTTCGCATCTATGACGACCATACGTTCATCCATAGTCTTAGGAACAATGCTACCAAGAGTGAGCTCTCGGCTTTAGGTGAGTAAAAATTGAACAAATGTGAGATACCTCGTCCCACCAATAACCTTAAGGGGCTTTTGATCTTGCTTGCCTGATTCGCTTGTTAGATGATACGTCGCCGTTTGTCCGATAATGCTGGCAGGAACGTAGCGGGATCACAGATCATTAGCAGTTGGATCTAACATGCTGGCCGTAGGTTTTGCATATTACAGGTACAGAATTGTTAAAATTACATACATTTTGGCACATTGTCAGTCTGTATACTCGTTCACCCAATAGGCCAGTATAAATCTTACAATTCTCTGCGAGTCAAACACAACGACGTCTTCAGGGTAATGTAAGGGCTCCTTCACGTTTTCAGTGCACCAGGGAAGTTCTCGAAGTCTGATGTGCCTGATTTTATATGGACAAGAATAACGTCTCCAATGCAGCAAGTGCACTATAGCTCTAACAGCCTACCAACATAATTGGCAGCCTAATAATCTAGCAATGGATGTCAACCCATCGATTAATGGCACTCCAACTGTAAGTTGATGTTACATACGATGACCACATAAGGGGACATCAATTTACAAAGAATTAAGAATAAAACAGTTTTACATTAAGTGTTATCTAATAATAATAAGTATTAACAATAAGTACGAGTATATTTTTTTACGTGGACGAATGCAGCGACGGGTTCGTGGAAGCTGTCCATACGGAGTCTAAGTTTTTCAAGACCCGTCGTACAGATAGAAACAAAAAGCTCTCTGATTCTACCCTCAAGCTTATGAAGGAGAGGCGTGAGATGATCCTGCACTCTTCAGATGAGGCGTGCAAATACCTGCAGCTCAATAGACAGATCTCTAAATCCTTGAAAAGAGACCTCCGCCGCTTTAATACCGAGCGTATTAAGGACGCGATTGAGCGAAATAAAGGCTCCAAGGTATTTTCAAGGGATCTGGCTTTTGGGCTGAGCCAGCTCACGAGAGAGAAGACCGACGATGGCAGGATCGTATCCGCCAAACTGGAGCTTCTGCAGGAGATCGAGACATTCTATGGGCAGTTGTAAACATCAATCAGCAAGCCCGTTGCGAGTCTAGCAAGCGACCCAAGAGCTAGATTGACCCGACACTATACCGAAGATATCCTGGACTTCAGCCTGTACGAGATTAGGATAGCATAAAACAACAAGGCGCCTGGTGATGACGGAATCACGGCTGAACTCCTTAAGGCGGGTGGAAAACCGGTCCTTAAGGCCCTTCAGATTCCGTCATACTCGAGGGCAAAACGCCACAGGCATGGTGCAGGGGTGTGGTGGTACTATTCTTCAAGAAGGGTGACAATCTATAAGCTCGGCTGAAGAACTATAGGCCCATCTCACTTCTTAGCCAGGTCTAAAAGTTGTTTTCAAGAGTCATCACGAATTGCCTCGCGCGCAGGTTTGACGATTTCCAGCCTCCCGAACAAGCCGGATTCCGAAAAGACCACACCGTGTGGCACCGTAGACGACATACATACGCTGGGGCAGGTTATACAGAAGACCGAAGAGTATAACCTGCCTCTCTGTTTAGCGTTTGTGGATTACGAGAAAGCCTTCGATTCGATCGTGACTTGGGCTGTACTGCAGTCTCTCCAACGGTGCCAGATCGACTTCCGGTACATTGAGGTGTTGATGTGTTTGTACAAAAACGCCACCATGTCAGTCCGTCTTCAGGATCAGACCTCGAAACCAATCCTTCTCCAGCGCGGCGTGAGACAGGGAGACGTCATTTCTCCGAAACTGTTCACTGCTGCGCTGGAGGATGTCTTCAAGGTTCTGAATTGGTAGGCACTTGGCATCAACGTTAATGGCGAGTATATCACTCACCTTCGGTTTGCCGACGACTTATTCGTCATGCCTGAGACCATGGAGAGCCTCAGTAAAATGCTCGATGACCTCAGTAAAGCTTCCGAAAGAGTGGGTCTTAAAATGAACATGGACAAAACCAAGCTCATGGTGAATGCCCATGTAACACCCACTCCTATTAAGATCGGAGACTCTACACTCGAAGTTGTAGACGACTATGTCTACCTGGGACAAACGGTCCAGTTGGATAGGTCCAACTTCGAGAAAGAGGTCAACCGTCGAATCCGACTCGGCTGGGCGGCGTTCGGGAATTTGCGTGGTTATGTTATATGTTATGTTAGGGGGGTTTGGTTTCCGCACTTAGTCCCTCAAATGGACTTTTGTACGTGGGCCATGGCGGCCGTTGGGTGGTTATTCCAACCAGCCCACCTCCCTCCAGAAGTCAATTAGAGCTCCTGGTTTCTTCAGAACATCTGTGTAAGATCTGGGTGACCCGAGGGTTTGTGCTCTTATCTGTGTGACACCTGTGCATTCAAAAAGAACGTGCGCAACGGTTTCCTCAGCCTCCATGCATGCCCTGCACAGAGGACTGTCCGTTATGCCTATTGTGTGAAAGTGTTTGTTGAGTGAGCAGTGTCCCGTGATGGTCCCCGTCACCTGGCGGAGGCCATTCCTGTCCAGGCGTAAAAGACGCCTGGTAAGCCTACTATCCAAAGATGGCAGAGCTTCTTTGGATTGCCTACAGCCCGGTGCCGAGGCCCACCAGTTCTCCGCCTGTGTCTGGGTGAATTCCTGTAGCCACCTGCGTATCTGGTTGAAGGGAATGGGTACAACAGGTTCGGGTCCATAGACCGTCGAGCTGGATCCGCGCCTCGCAAGCTCGTCAGCCGCGTCGTTGCCCAGCGATCCACTGTGTCCCTTAATCCATTGTAGTGTTACCGTGTTACGGCTAGATACCGTTATTTGTTCTAGCGCGTTGTGACATTCTAGTATTAGTTTTGATGTAATGTATTTTTTACGTAAGGATTGGAGGACTGATGCGCTGTCGGAGAGAATCCGTATGTGGGTGTCCGTAACCCTCCTGGCTTCTAGGGCATGGACCGCTTGTATGATGCCAACACACTCCGCCTGATAGACGGTGTTGAACTCTCCTAGCGGTCTGGATATATTTATATTGAAATCGTATGAGAAGACTCCGACTCCGGTACCTGAGTCAGTTTTCGATCCGTCGGTGTATATTCTCATCTCTTTCGGGCCAGAGTAGTCACATTCTTCCTCTGTGAGTATTATGTTGTAGTGCCTAAGAAAGTGGTGTGATTTCGGGGCTTTGTCACATGGTGATGCTAACATCGGTTTACGCTTGATCGCATCATCCTTTATGCGTGTGTGCTTAATTCTGGAGTCTTTATTTAGGGAGCCTGACAGATGGAGTCTAAAGGTGGCTAGGGCTGCCTCCTCCCTCACAATTAGGTGTAGAGGTGGGAGTCCCAGCATTGCCTGTAAGGCGGCAGTGGGTGTGGTTCTCATACTACTGGTGATTGCAACACAGGCGAACCGCTGTAGTTTTTCGAGATCTTTTTGGGCTGTGCTGAGGTCTGTCCTGGGCCACCAGACCAGCGAGCCATATGTAATGATTGGTCGGATAACTGTGGTGTATAGCCAGTAGGTGACCATGGGGCTAATCCCCCAATTCCTGCCTAGCAGTCGTTTGCACTGCCACAGGGATATGCTGGCTTTTGTGGTGATATGGTTCATGTGTTTTGCCCAATTCAACTGTTTGTCCAAATAAATGCCCAGGTACTTGGTTTCTGTTGAAAGGCTTAGGGTTGTTCCGAAGAAACGCGGTAGTTGCAATGTCATCGGTTTTCTCTTCTTAGTGAAGAGAATTAGTTCAGTTTTTGTGGGGTTCACTGAGAGTTGGTGCTCGTTGCACCATTCCTCTACTATTTTCAGGGCTTGACGCATGAGATTGCATAGGGTGTTTTCGTGGGTCCCATTTATTATTATTGTTATGTCATCCGCGTAGCCAACGGTGAAATAGCCTTTATCGTTGAGTGTTTTGATGAGGCTGTCAGCTACCAGGTTCCACAGAAGTGGCGAAAGGACGCCCCCCTGTGGACAGCCCTTCGCGACGATGGCCCTTGTAGTGTCGTTAACCGTGACTTGGACCGCTCTCAGTTTAAGCATATTGGTGATCCAGCCCCCTAGGGTCGGGTCTATGCCGTGTCTGTCGAGGGCCGTGTTTATGCTGTTGAACATGGTCTTATCGAAGGCGCCCTCAATGTCAATGAAGGCAGCCAAAGCTGAGCATTTGTGGTCCACTGCGCATTCAATTTTAGAAACCACGTTGTGCAACGCGGATTCTGTTGATTTGCCTGTGGAGTACGCATGCTGTTGTTTGTGCAGTGGTTTTTCTCGGAGAGGCCCATCACGGATGTGCCTATCGCAGAGTCTTTCGAGGGTTTTCAGTAAAAAGGATGTGAGGCTTATAGGTCTATATGCCTTGGGTTGTGTGTAATCAGTTTTACCGGGTTTGGGTATGAAGATGACTTTCACCTCACGCCATCCGAGGGGTATGTATCTTAGTGCTATGCAGGCCCGATAGATCTCCAACAGCCATGGCGCGAGATAATCTACCCCCCACTGTAGCAGGGCTGGGAAGATGCCGTCCAGCCCCGCTGACTTGTATGGCTGAAAGGTGTTGATAGCCCATTTTATCCGGTCCACTGTTACTATATTATGGGCTCTTGACCAGTCTTGTTCCGTTGGGGTCCATTCGGGTTCAGCCTCCCATGTCCTGTTCTCCAGGACTTGACAGTCCGGGAAGTGAGTTTCGAGAAGGACCTTGCTGGTTTCATAGTCGGTTTGTGTGTATGAGTTGTCGGGTTTTTTCAGCGCGCCGAGGGATCGGTCCTGATCAGTTGATAGGATTTTCCGTACCCTTGCGGCCTCATTATTCGTTTCAATGGATTCACAGAATTTCCGCCATGCCATCCTCCTGGCGGTTCTAGTCTGTTTTTTGTATGCATATTGGGTCTCTTTGTATATCTCCCAGTCTTCCGGGAGTCTCGTGTTTTTTGCTCTGTTAAATTGCTTACGCAGCGTCTCTCTGAGTTTACCAAGTTCAGCGTTCCACCAGGGGTTCCTCTCGTTCCTGCTTTGTGGCGCTCTTGATTTACAGCATGCGTGGTAAGCTTCTGTTAGGTATTTGGATAATTGCGTTACGGTGTGTTCTAATTGTGCTTGGTCCCTTACGGTACCCAGTGCTGGATGTCCAGCTAGTAGTGATGCCAGAAGGCTTTTGAACCCGGGAACGTTGGTACGTCTCGGGTTTCGCCTTGGTGCGGGTTTTTTGGTGTTTGTGGTTAGTGTAAAGCGGATCCTTCTATGGTCTGAGCAAGAAGGCTCGTCCGATACGTGCCAATTAGTAATAAGGTTTGTTGCGTTTTCTGTAGCAAGTGTTAAATCTATGATCGTTTGTCCCCGGGCAGTGACCCAAGTGGGTTCTGTGCCGCGATTAACAATGTTAAGATTAGTAGAGAATAAAAAGGTGGATAGTACCTCTCCTCTGGGGTTCGGTGTGACACTGCCCCAGAGCGGGTGGTGGGCGTTTGAATCGGTACAGATAATCAGGTCCAGACCGGCGCGCTCACAATGCTGCACCAGGTCAGCCAGCTCCTTTGGCGGGCAATCTGTGTCCTCACCTGGCATGTATGCCGAGGCCAGTACGACATTTGGAGCGCTGTCTTCGGTATGGAGCCTGACAGCTGTCAGGTCTCTGGAACAGAATTGGGTTAGTGACGTAAAGGGAATTTCTTTGGGTATGTAGATGCAGGTTCTTGGCTTTTCTGCGCCATGTGTGTTGAGAATTATCTTACCTCCGATGTTACCGAGGCCGCATATTCTATTATTCCTGATCCACGGCTCTTGGATCAGTGCGATGGTTCTGGGCTTTACCTCCAGTGCTCTGCGTAAGCTAGCCGTGGCAGTTTGGCTATGCTGGAGGTTGGTTTGGATGATGTTGAGGGGTGGGGATGGAGGTGTGGTGGGGTTAGTCGGTGGTGGATCCATCAGATAGTCCCTCCATCTCCACCTCTCTGTAGTTGTCGTCATGTCGGTCACCCGGTGACGAGGCAAGGAGCTGTTCGCTCCAGCCAGGTGACTCGGGTGGTATGGAGTCAGCGCTATCGGCCATTACCGTACGGGCCATGACCTCTTCGAGGTGGGTAATGTCCGTATAGCTTGTCGGGGTCGTCGTCGGTTCCGTCGTTTGCTCTGATGGGTTTCCATCCGTGTTGTCAGTCTGTGTGTCAGAGGGTCGGGTCGTGGGCCAGAAGCGCACGTATATCGACCCCAAGAGGTACGATATCCGTCGCTCCCGCCCCACGACCTTTTCGGCTTCCTCCGGTGGCAGCCCCAGGGTCAGGTAGGTCCCGTGACGGTCGCCACCGACGGTAGTCGCCCTGTACAGTGACCACCTGCTGATGTCGTACCAGGTATTCTGACGGATCAGAATACCATGGAGCCTGCCCACGTCACCTCTATAACGAGGGACGAAGAGCGAGGCTCGGACACGGGTGGGCACGTCGGTCTGTTTCATCACCGTCAGTGTAAGGTCGTTGTCGGGGAGTTTGATGAGGGGAACATTCTGGGTCAGCCAGGTCAGAGCATAGTCGTCTTCGCACCACAGCTGCACCGTGCCCTCCGCTACCCTTGGGTATCCGCGGAAGGCCGGGAGCGGTGTCGTCGAGTCTGTGTCTAACATTCTGTCTTCTAGTGCTGTCTTTATGTGTTCGGCCTCCTGTATGGTCAGCTCTCTGCCGGGGTGGGGAAGGCAGATTGCTACCGCCAGCCGCGCAGGAATATCCTTCGTGGCCCGCGCGTAGGTCCTCTGCCCCCCCTGAGCCGAGTGGATTCGCACCCGCTTGGCGTCCCCTTGCAGTGTGCTTGGTGAGGCCGTGTCGTCGGGGCGCTCCCTCTTTAGTGGCGCAGTTCCACTTGGTCCAGGTGTCGGGTTTGGAGAGCGTGGCGTGGTCTGTTTAGCTTTGCGCCCAGCACCACCGCGCTTGCTCCTGGTGTGTCTTGGTTTCGGTCCGTCTTGGGTTCTGTCAGTGTCTTGGGGTCGGTTTGCGACCCTGGCAGATTCTGTCGCGTCCGGTCGCTTTTCGCGCTGGGTTACTTCCACGCGTACTTGCGACCGGTCGTGTGGCCCCGCGTCCGGCTGCTTTTCGCGCTGGGTTGCCCCTTCGCGTACTTGCAGCCGGTCGCGTGGCCCCACGTCCGGCCTCTTTTCGCGCTGGGTTGCCCCTACGCGTACTTGCGACTGGTCGCGTGGTTCCGCGTCCGGCCGCTTTTCGCGCTGGGTCTCCCCTGCGCGTACTTGCGGCTGGTCGCGTGCCACTCCTTCAGCGTCCGATTGCGCTTCGCTCTGGCTGGTGCCGTCGCGGGTGTCGCGCTTTCGGTCGCCTACTCTCCTCTCGCGGGCCGTGATTTTTCCGCGCTTGTTACGCGAGCGTACTCCGTCACCTACAGCCGGGAGAGTTGTAGAACTGCCAGTTCCGCTATCCTTCCCCGCGACTGTCTGTCTGTGCTGATCTGGGTCGCTGTCTGGGTAATTGGTGCTGCTCCGCACGACGCTCTGTTGCCAGGGGTTCGTGGGGGGCATACACCGTGAAGCGGGTGTCGCAGTCGGGGTCGAGTCAGTTGGCGCGTTGGACGCAGCCGAGGTCTGGTTTATGGGCGCGTTTGTCGCAGCCTGTGTTGTGGGCGCTAAATCAGCAGCCGGCCGCGCTGTAAAGCGCGGCATGAGTTGGTCGAGAACGCAGTTTGATGCTCCCCCCATAATACGCTGGGAGCTAACCGCCGAAGCGGTGTGGGATTCCCCGGCTTGGCCGGGACCCACCTGGGTAGTTACTCTTTCACTCTGCATGTTCATGACGTAGGGGGTGGGCTTTTATTGGGGTTCGAGGTTACCCTTCCTCGGGGACCGACGGGAATAGGGGGATAGGAGGGAGGGAGTTTAATGGATAGAGGTGTGGGTTTCTTGGGGGTCACCCTAGGCCTGGGAGTTGACCTAGGGATTTAAGGATCGACGGGATGTGTATGGATAGGGAGGGATGGCTTGTTTAGGTGGTGGGCACATAGGAGAGTGGTGTATAGGTTACCCTAGGCCTGGGATTTGGCTTTCGGGAACTTCTCTTGTCCGGGATCTTTATATCAGATGCCCCGACCGCAGGATCGCCAACGGTAAAGGTAGCCGCCGTCAGTCGATCCCGCAATCGGAGTTGGGCTATCCGCAACCTGCCCACCCGCTCGGTTGCATGAGAAGAAGTGCCTGGCAGTCCGGGTCGCCCCACCACGGATGTACGTATACATTCGCGTTGGGTCGACCCAGCCCCCCCCGAGAGACTAAAAAAAAAAAAAAAAAAAAAAAATTTGCGTGGTATCTTCTCTTCCAATTTACCGCAATGTCTCAAGACAAAAGTCTATGACCAGTGTGTGTTGCCAGTGATGGCATATGGCTCTGAGACGTGGTCGCTCACAATGGACCTTAGCAGAAAGCTTAAAGTCACCCAAAGGGCAATGGAGAGGGCTCGGAACTTCCTTGCGTGATCACGTCAGAAATGATGATATCCGCAGGAGAACAAAAGTTACCGACATAGCCCGAAGAATTGCCAAACTTATCTAGGCAGGGCACATTGCTCGCAGAACGGATGGCCGATGGGCCGTAAAGTTCTGGAATGGCGACCGCGAACCGGAAGACGATACATTGGAAGGCCTCCCACTAGGTGGACCGATGACCTGGTTAAGGTTGCAGGAAGGCGGTGGATGCGAGACGCACGGGATCGGTCAATGTGGCGACGCCTGGGGGGAGCCTATGTCCAGCAGTGGACGTCTTTCGGCTGAAATGATGATATTTTTTTTGTTGTAATTTTTGAACAAGTTGCTAAATGACAATAGCTACGTGGTTATAGGAAAATGGTGCCACAATAATCTATCATATTATTATTATGTAAGTTTTATTTTATGGATTCGAGTGTGTTTGTGCTGGAATATTTTGTTATTATCATTATTATGTTCTTTTTATTTCGTAATGATTACGCAATAATTTTGAAGCTATTTTAAGATATCGGTTGCGATTGTGTAAACCTACAGCTCCTAATCAGTGCCTTATTAACTTTACATTCGGATATCTTATTTGATAAACAAAATATATTTTTAGTAGTAATTTGGTTGTCTATTTTCAAGGTCATCCAAAAGTGGTTGCATTTATAACTCACTAGCTTCTGCCAGCGGCTTTGCCGGCGTGAAAAGTGTTATCATCCCAAGGGAACATTATAAGTACCAGGATAAAAAGTAGCTATTCCAGACTATAATCTATGTCTGTGTCAAATTTCATCCAGATCCATTCAGCCGTTCTGGCGTGATTGAGTAACAAACATACATCCACATACATATCCATCCAAACATTCGCATTTATAATACTGATACCTCGGAGGCTTTGCATTGTGGGGTAATAGGGTTGGAATTCTATTATTTGAATGTGGATTGGTAATAACTGTTGATATATTCTTCATCTTAATCAACAAGTATGATATTGACTCATTTTCCCATTATATAGCAGCTAGTATTAAACCTGGGAACAATATCATGCATTCATTCAATTCAATATCATACATTGAATAGACAAACGTATTAAACTATTACGAGGTGGTTCACTAAAATGATTCTAAATTTCTTAAAAAAAAAACTTTAATTCATTCACTGGCATAATGTTGGGTCTAGAAACATGTTACACAGGAGTTCCTTATTTATAACGATGGGACACTAAGGAACAAACAAGTTTTGAAAATTCAGTCTCTAAAAGGTTTGAATTGGATATGAAAGTGTGTTTGAAAGTTGCCGATGGGAAATTATGGCTAGACATTTATGTATGCTTGTAAACATACATATACCAACAGACACTTGAGAACGATTATGTTTAATTACCTATATTTTTTCCATATAGCAACAGAAAGCAAAGGAATTGTCTCGAGACTGGAAGGATAGAGCCTTTTCCCCGATGGATAAAGCGGTATTCTGGACTGAATTACATATTCTAAACATAAAGGAGCCGTCAACCTGAAGCCGCCGACTGTTGTTGTAGGATCGGTTTTCGTTGTAGGATCAGTCTTTCTGTGAATAATATTTATAATAGTTATAAGGTAACATTGATTACAAAGAAATCCCCACCACATAAGACTGTTAAGAAAGTAAGAAGAAAGAAGAATCAATAAACAGGGAAAAAATATATCAATAAATGCGTAATTTTTTACGTAGGTATATTTTTTTCATACGACTTTCTAAAGCAACTTAGATTTCATGTTAGATAGGTATTAACCTATCTTGATTTAATAAAAATTAAATGCAAAATATTTTTATTACAACTATAAGGTGAAGGTGAATTGTCAACAAAAAAAGATAACTAAAATTATGCTAGTTTCACATTCGGCAGCGTCAGTTGTTCTCTATGGAGAAGAACGTGCAAGAAACTCCATGCACACTTTTTCCATCAATAAATTGTAATTACAAGTATTTGGTTACATAATTCTTGTTGGAAAATTACATATTATGTGAGAACGGATTAATAAGCGTCTAGAGTAAAATAAACAACCTCAAAATACGGGGCTTTTTACATTTACTTTTTACGTTATCACGCATGGTGGCCAATGCTATTACTTAAAATGAAAACTCGGGGCTGCTATAGAAATATATAATATAATCTAGTTTACTCTTACTTTTTAAATGGTTCCGCGAAACTCAAACTCGGCAATCATTCAAAGATCATATTAAAATAGTCGGTGAAAAAGCAAAAAAAAAACGATAGCGAGAATATCTAAATCTACCTACCATGGACGCGGACTTTTTAACGTGGAGTGACCGTGACAAAATCTCTAGATTATTTAAACCACCTATTGACGTCTGGGAGGAACTTTTATCCGAATCGCAATGTAGGTGGGATAATTCCATCAAGGGCCGACACCTCCACCAATTCTTTCCATCCGTTCGAGTGTGACTGGCCAGGACGTGGCTGGAGGTGGATCACTGTTGCCCAATTTCTCACAGGGCATGGTAACTTTAAAAGTAAATTATTTTCCTTTAAGCTCGTTGCCTCGCCTTTATGTCCGTGTTCTACATCTGACTGCGAGTATGTACAATCTGCACATCATATCTTATGGAAGTGTATTCTTTGGCAGAATGAACGCAATATTATGTTGAATAATGTACAGGCTGCATCAGGATTTGTTTACTATACGGACCTTGTGGAAACTAGAAAAAAATTTCGTGCGTTCAAGCGTTTTTGCCATACCTATTATTGGAAACAAATATGTTAGGACCCATTAATATTTATGCTAATTTTTTTATCCGTGGTGCTAGGCAACTGGGCTTATCCCAGTTGTAAACGACCCTTTGTGCCTATTGGTCTTGTTTGTTCTGTCTCCTGCTTGATATGGAGGGAAGTGGAAATTTGTAATTTTTCCTACTCCTCCGTTATTCTTTTCTGGTTAATTTCGTTCAATCAATCAGTTTATTTGTGAAACATAGGTGTTTACATAAATAGGAGGTGCGCTATGTTTTGTCATAAATAAGACACATTAGGTGTCATTAGATTTTAAGTGACTCAGAAAAAATAATATTTTAAATCAATTAAATACTTGAAAAGAAAAAAGGAAAAAATCATCAAATACAACAAAATCAAACAATAATTATAGTACATAAAATATCAAAAGGTAAAAATGCATAATATAGTAATTGGTCGTTCAAAAATTCGTCTATAGTATAATAACATTTGTCAATTAATAATTTAGTAAGAGTTTTTTTAAGCTAATTGTCACGTTTTTTATGTCATCAGGAGTTTTATTAAACACTTTTGGTGCCATATCAAAAATACTTACCCCATCAATGAGGCCTTACATTTTAGATGACATAGTTTATTTACGTATTGGGCACTAATGGAGATTTTTAGTGGAACAACGCTGTTTCCAAAATGTATAATGCTGGAAGGGTCAGTATTATTAAAGACATAAAATAGGGTCTACAGCTATCCGTTGTTTTTATATTATACATTGCTCTGACAAATCTATTTTTCATATAAGCTCACGGTCAGTCGACTGCCCCCAAAACTTTACGCCATATCGCATCACAGATTTAGTCAGGCGTTTAAAAAGTTCTTCTATCATGGGTTTCCAAGTAAAGTAAATGGTAATACCTAAAAACTTAGCATTATTAACTTCTTCTATTCTATGGTTATTATAAGTTACATCAATATTTGGATGTGGTTGCCGTTGATGAAAGTGAAACCTTAGTTTTATTCAAATTAATTACGAGATTATTATTATTCATCCAACGGATGACATTGAGAAGGGATGTATTAATATCATTTTGATAAGTGGTCACAGTACTACATTTTATAACAGCTGTGCTATCAACGGCAAATAGGATTATTTTGTGTCGTGATATTTTTGGCAGATCATTAATATATATCAGAAACTATAACGGCCTCAACACGCTACCTTGGGGCACGCCATATCTTTCGTGTCTTGGTTTAGATATATATATGATCTGCGTTTTTGTCTTATGACATATTCTAGATATTTCCGTGTATTGATATCTGTCACTAAGATATGATTCAATAAGTTTCAGAACATTGCCCCTTATGCCATATCCATGTAATTTCTTCAGTAATATCTTGTGATCCACATAGTCAAATGCCTTTATCATATCAGTAAAGATCGCACATACTGAATTAGTTTTATCTACTGATGTCATAAGATAAATCGTACAGTGCCATATTAATAGTATGATTTTTACGAAATCCTTTTTGTTCATTGCACTTTGCATCTTTTCAAAGTACATATAAACTGAATTATAAATTACTTTTTCAAATATTTTTGAAAGTACTGGGTGTTTTGCTATCGGCCTATAGTTTTTGACATCTGTTTTGTCGTGTCTTTTAAATAGAGGTTTAATGACAGCCTTCTTTAGACCTTTCGGAAATATGCCATCAGTGATGCATAAATTAATGATGTGTGCGAGAGGCGCTATAATTTCTTTAACTTATTTAATAACTCTAGTAGATACATCATCATAACAAATTGTGTTTGTATTTTTTAGATTGTCAATTATTTTAATAATGTCGTTCGTCGAAACAGGTAACATAAATAGGGATTGCGCTGTCAAATTGCCAATATTATTTTAATTAGTCAACTTCATGTCATTTTGTATATTATTTTCGATTTCGTCAGCAAAGTAGTTATTTAATGCATGAGATATGTCAATAGGATTCGTTATAGAAAGTTGGTCTATTTTATGGCAGTTTTGTATCATGTGGCAAACTTGATTCAGATGTATTTATTATTTGCCAGACTGCTTTCGATCTATTTTGAGAGTTCTGTATAAAGTGATTATTTTGTGACTTTTGGGTTAAACGTATTATTTTCTTAAATAATACAGTATATTTTTTCAAAATTTGTTTATTGCTTATGTCAGGATGGCACCAATATTTCAAAATTGGTTTCTTTGTTTTCTATTGCATATTTTTATCCCATGGTGACTGTTTTTTCCGGAAAGCAAAGTCTATAGAGAATTAGGAAATCATCCATGAACCTATCATAGGACTCATGGCCATCTTTAGCATTATATACTTGCGAGAAGGATAAACATTCAAGATGAGCTTTAAATGTCATTAGGTTGTCCTTAGAGATATCTTGCTTTTGAATTTATAATGGGGTAATTTACATGTTTTTTCAATAGGCACTGTTAGAATTTGAGACTAGTGATCAGAGACACCAATAAAATGTTTTTTTTCTTGCATTCCTTTTGATAATTGTGTAATTCTAAATATTCAAATTCTAATGTAGTTTTATTTCTCATAAGTACATCAAAATTAAAATCTCCGAATCATATAAGTTTTTTATTTGGCTTTAGACTAAGTTTTCGTAGTATATTATCTAATTTTTAGTAAAAAACTGACAAGTTATGTTTGGGTATCCTATATATGCAATATATTATATGACCGCTAACTAAGTCCATCTGAATATCTTTTATAACTTCATCAGCTGCAATAGATTTTTTGTCCCGCATAAAACTCTTTGTATCATTATTCTTTGCTTTATTTATTTTTATCATTGCCATCTTGTCGTTTTTAGGGTTCCGTACCCAAAGGGTAAAAACGGGACCCTATTACTGAGACTTCGCGATCCGTCTGTCTGTCTGTCTCTCTGTCTGTCTGTCTGTCTGTCCGTCTGTCTCCAGGCTGTATCTCATGAACCGTGATAGCTAGACAGTTGAAATTTTCACAGATGATGTATTTCTGTTGCCGCTATAACAACAAATACTAAAAACAGTATAAAGTAAATATTAAAGGGGGGCTCCCATACAACAAACGTGATATTTTTGCCGTTTTTTGCTCGATATTAATAACGGCAACAGGTAGACGCCTGAAATATTCACAGAATGTTTAATGTATTATTTACTTCAAAAAATAATAATTTATATTTTAAAATAAAATAAATTAAGGGGGGCTCCCATACAACAAACGTGATTTTTATGCAGTGTTTTGCGATAATGGTACGGAACCCTTCGTGTGCGAGTCCGACTCGGACTTGGCCGGTTTTTTTTTATGAAGTTGTTGTTGGTAGACGAAGTAAATTATTGCCATTTTTCATTAAACAATTATTGATTTTGGAATGCCATCCCTCTACCACATGTGGTCCTATGTCGCTGTACACTTATGATTGACGAGTAATTGTTTTGAAACAGGATATTTTCCATATATAATAGGAACTTATTCATATTTAATACATTGTGACATTCCTGTTTTATGTATTCCCATCCCTCTTTAATCTTTTCCTGTGGCAGTAGTGGAAGACTTGAGACTTTTGAGTGACCAAAAGCTTTAGATTATCGCCATGTCTTCTTAGCCCAGTGATAGTAACAACCAATAATAGTGATGCCTGGAAACTCTTTAATCAAAGCATTAATTGCACCATATTCATAATCAATATGAACTTTTAATGGGTTCCAATTTTTAAATTGTGACTTTATTAAGGCAAACATTAATTCATAAGTTTTTTGCTTTTTATCACAAAGGACTGAATATATCAGAGGTGCAACAAGAACATTATCTGCTGTGCTGCCGACTTCACCATGTATTGTATACATTTTAATGAAAGGACCTGGACATGCGTCGAACGTACCATCAATGATAAATTCAGTTATATTACAAGCGGCTTCTCTCGCTTCCGGTGAGCAAGAGATGAGAATCCGTGAATTCTCATACAGATAATCAGCTAACAGGAACTGTTAAAAAACATTAGGTACTTGAACATCGCAAGGATTTTTAACAACTAGTTTTTTCACGCCCAGTTTTTTTGTTATTTATTTCTAGCGTTATAAAGTCCATGTTTTAAACTACAAAAAGCGGGAACATCAATTGCACTTTCCGATTGTTTTAATTCATAAACAATTTCTTCGTAAAGTTATGGCATGGGGCGATCAGAGTTTTCTGCTTTCGTTTTAAGGACGCTGTGCACTATGATATCCCTATCATTTGAGTTATGATTTCATCCACATCAGTATTCTTTTTTCTTAGTTATAATATCCTGCAAAAGTTATGAAGATTTTTATTTGACTTGGTTTTTTAGAAGATAGTAAGTATGAGGGTTTGTACAGTCGATGACATCTCAAGATTAATACCAGTGTACAAAGATGTCACTCAACCCTCGAATCGACCAAGGAAGTGGCGTCTCTTCATACTGGGATAACACTGCTTTCGTAGTGCAATGGTTATACTTGATACGCTGTTGTCTATACATAAAAACCGGTAGGTACGTTTTTTACTTACATTCAAAATTGTCAGCGAGCCAAGGCATTTATTTTTTTTGTACATTGTGCAAAGCCACAAAATACTTTTATTTTTATAAACAGAATGCTTGTGAAATTGGTGCCCTTCGTATAATAAAACAGTGCCGCCTCGCCTATTCATATATTGTAAATTCTCCATAATGTTTTCCCACTGGGAGGCTAACGAGCACAGACTACTTAGAGATACTACCGTATCTAACGAGAAATCCGAAAATCAATTCATTGACACCATAATGACACATAAGTTTTCTGTGAAGTGGCCATTTCAAAAAGTTTACATACTTTCCTATCTTTTCTTTTCTTTTCATTGAAGATTCTATTATAAACTATAATTAGTTTATAATAGAACTATCTTATATTGTATTTATTCATCTATATCAATTTTGGATCTGTCGTAGGGCGTAATTTACGTCGTCAACGGTACTCGTACGTCTATTTATCTTAAAAATAAAAAAAATAAAAAAACCCGACTTCTTAAAAAGCAAACTAAAAAGACGTAAGCAAGAAGAAAATCATGCTGTGCAGTCGGAGGATACATCTGGTTTTGGTCCGCCTGCTCGCGAATATATATAAGCAGTAGGGTTTTTTGATTTTTTTAATTAACTTTTTTTATTTACAACTTTTTAGTTATTTTTTTTTAGAATAAGGTACATTTAAACATATAAGTGTAACATAGTTTTTGAAATCGCAAAAAAAAAAACCCACAAAATGGCGCCCAAAAGCCGCCATTTTTGTATTTTCCAATTTTAATGTAGCCAGTGACACACGCAGGATTAAGACGAATCGATTGACGTAAGAATCATCAAAATCGGCCAACGCGTTTGGTCTCTAGAACGCCACATAGGAACAAACATACATAGACTGATAAACACATTACCCTCCTTCGGCAGTCGGGTAATGAAGGAAGTGTCATCAACAAATAACACCATGTTTAGTTTGTTTTTAATTAAATGGGGTAAATCGTTAATGTACACTAACAAAAGTTAATAAAATCAAAAAACCCGACTGCTTAAGCAGACTAAAAATAAAATAATAAAATATATATAAATTGGGGCCTGTGGTACAACCATTTTCACGTTTAACCCCGACGAATTGACACCGTTTATTTGAACTAATTGCTGACTAACTTTCAAATAACATTTTACTCAATTTAACGCTGATTGGCCTAGCCCGTAATACTCAAGTTTCAGAAGTAATGTTTCATGATTAACGCAGTCAAACGCCTTCGAAGGTGACACCGGCGTCAGTTGTACAACGTCCAATAAGTTCAACTACTTATATTTTTTTAATTATGAATTAGTCATACAAAGTGTTCTTATTTTACTACCTGCGCTTTTCTTATTTTCAGAAGTTATAAATAAATATTTAGTCCAAATCTAAATCATACTTATATTTACTATAAATCCTTTGCATAACTGCTGTGGATGGTTTTATCAGTAAGGCGGTGAATAAGTTTAATTATCTAGTTGGGCTTTTGCTTAGCCTTTCCCAGTTCAGATATGAACAGGAAGTCAAATCCGAATCGATATTGCCAGGAAGTGCTTATGGATAATGAAAAAAAGAAGACAACGGAATGAGCAAGAAAAATATACGTAGACGTACTCTAGACCTGAACCGAAATAATTGGATAACATTGTGGATTAGGCATATGTCCAGCAGTGCGCTGATCCAGGCTGACAGTAAATATTACTGATCACTCTCTTAAATTCTGTAGAAGCCTTTGTAAACCGCGATCACAAAAAACATTGTCAAGTTTACATAATTGTCACGATGAAGTGTTGTGAAAACCGTCTTGGAACCCAAAAAAATAGACTTATTTACAAATTTGCCACCGATAACAAAGTGTTTTTATCGAATGTCATTAGGTCTCTGCGTGGACCTGCGCTGGCGTCTTAATCAAGTATCTTAGGGTCACCACACATCGGAAAGCGACGCGAAACTGCGTGTACTTTTTAAGATAGTGTATCAATATAAAGCTTTGAAAGTCAGGCCAATAGAGTCATCGGCAACGATGTACCTACTGGTCGAGTCCAGAACCTTGAACATCGACGCCAAGTTACCAATCTGTCGGATTTATCAGTTACATTTCAGGGAGGGTGGAATCAAAATGTGCTTAACTCTTTCCATCATCGGATTACAAGACGTACTCCAATGCGCTATCGGAACATGGTGGACAATGTTGACATCCCACCCATACGCACAAAGCGTTTTGCGAATATTTTCATTGTGCGTTACCGTCAGGTGAGATAATGGTCAAACGAGACCCTAATGTAAATACAACAACAGCAACAGCTAGTAATAAATAATTAGATACTCCTAGCTTTTGGTTGTGGAGATACAGTAGTAGTTTGAATAAAAGAGCTAGTTAAGGGCTAACCTATCCATCCTATCCTATTTTTAAGAATATATATATTTATATCTAGACATATAAAAAAAAAAGTAACTGACTGACTGACTGACTCACTCACTGACCATCAACGCACAGCCCAAACGGCTGAAGCTTCATTCATGAAACTTGGCACGTAGGTTCCTTTGGTAGTGTAGGTGAGCACTAAGAAAGGATTTTTTGGTATTTCCACCCCTAAGGGCGTGAAATAGGGGATGAAAGTATGGATGAAATTTTGTATGAAAAGCCGTCAGTTTTAAATTCAGGATCTTCATATTTTGGGTTTAGGCTGAAGATTAAAAAATAATTTACACGTATCTCAGCGATTTTGAAGATTTCACCCCCATGAGGGTGAAATCGTCTAGATACTAGAAATTTTGCAAATAAATACTTTATACTGTGCAGGCATCCACTAAGAAATAATTTTTGTGAATTCCACCCCTAAGGGGGTGAAATAGGGGATAAAAGTTTGTATGAAAGTCGGCCAGTTTTGAAGTTAGGATCTTCGAATATTGGGTTTGGGCTGAAGATTAAAATCTAACGCAAATTAAGGTTTTTTGGGAATTTCTTGGGGGGGGCGGATCATGGGGGATGAAATGTTGTGTACAAAAGTCCTTCTTTTACAAAGGAAAAATTATTAAAAATACTCTCAAGTCTTTAAAGTCTGTTGGTAACTATAATCTTCTATCTTCTTTTCTAAACATATAAAAGAAGAAAGTGACTGACTGACTGACTGACTCACTCACTGACCATCAACGCACAGCCCAAACGGCTGAAGCTTCAATCATGAAACTTGGCACGTAGGTTCCTTTGGTAGTGTAGGTGAGCACTAAGAAAAGATTTTTGGTAATTCCACCCCTAAGGGCGTGAAATAGGGGATGAAAGTTTGTATGAAAATCCGTCAGTTTTAAAGTCAGTATCTTCATATTTTGGGTTTAGGCTGAAGATTAAAAAATAATTTACACGTATCTCAGCGATTTTGAAGATTTCACCCCCATGAGGGTGAAATCGTCTAGATACTAGAAATTTTGCAAATAGATACTTTATACTGTGCAGGCATCCACTAAGAAATAATTTTTGTGAATACCACCCCTAAGGGGGTGAAATAGGGGATGAAAGTTTGTATGAAAGTCGGCCAGATTTGAAGTTAGGATCTTCGAATATTGGGTTTGGGCTGAAGATTAAAATCTAACGCAAATTAAGGTTTTTTGGGAATTCCATCCTTGGGGGGGGGGGGTGCGGATCATGAGGGATGAAATGTTGTGTACAAAAGTCCTTCTTTTCCAAAGGAAAAATTATTAAAAATACTTTTAATACTTTAAAGTCTGTTGGTAAATATAAAATGGCTCAGCGCATAATTAAATAGGGACGGGAAAGTCTGCTTCGCCATGACAATTAATAAGGATCAAGGACAAACTCTGAAGTATGCTGGTGTAGATTTGAGGGGGAATTGCTTTTGCCATGGACAGTTCTATGTAGCGTGTACACGTGTTAGCTCATCAAATAGTCTGTTGATATTGGCGTCGACATCCAAAATGGTTTAAAATGTTGTTTATAAGAAATACTTTAATTTAATTACTTACTTATGCTTATGATTACTTATTATTAGTCATGGATAAGCACAGAAATAGTGAAGGGATAGGGACGGGACAAGGATAGAGCGTATTGATGATAAAGTAGGTAAGTATAAGTCTGTCCTAAGAAACACTGTCACATTACATTATTTTTATCATCATTATTTTTTACTTTTTCTTTACATACTGTTAAAATGTGGTAAGGAGAAGCATGTAGTCTACGCGTGCGAAGCCGCGGGCAAAAGCTAGTCTAACATATAAATTTGGGAGGAGGGTTGCCTTCCAGTCTACTTGGTCAAATGAGTACCAGTTTTTTTTAAAACATCTTCGACTTTACAGATTTTTTCATTTTTTATAGGCGCCCTGGAGTAACATCCTAATAGATAATATAGAGATAACAAATGATGCCTCATTATTCGAGAGTTTACTGATTACTGAAACCGTTTGTAGCGCGAGCCATCACCCTTGACTCATTTGATGATTAAACAATCATTATTACTGTCGGTTAATGATCACATTCATTACGAACATCCGCTGTTAGTTTCTTACAACCCTTAGAGTTAAAAATGAAACAAGTTAAAAAACGAAAAAGTAAAAAAATAATACGTTTACGTATTATTTTTTTACTTTTTCGTTAATAGCGATGGTTACAAAATTCTGGCTATTTTTCCTCATAGTGCACGAAGTCACCATATTTATTTCAAAGCTCTAGTCGAAGAATTAGCAATAAGACAACATAATGTGACAGTGATAAACTACCATCCTGTGCAAAAATTATCCACGTTACGGCAAATATCTCTCCAAGACAGAGAAAATGCTTCTAGTGCCAGTGTTGATATAGAGAAACGTATGGAAGTGCTGTCCATTTCTGATATATCCTTGGCATATGTAACTGCCCAGGTGTTTAAAAATATAGCAAATACAAATTGTAAGAAACTGATGCATAATCGAGAAGTACAGGAGCTAATAGATACAACAACCCATTTTGATTTGGTAATAGTAGAGCAATTTGTGACGGACTGTGGCTTGGCTGTTGCCTATAAGCTAAACGCGCCTGCAATAGGTATAGCTGCTCATATTTTAAGCCCATGGACTTACTCCAGATTAGGTGCGCCTAACAATCCAGCGTATGTACCGAACCACTTTTTTGGCTCTGGGACAAAGCCAAACTTATTTAATAGAATAAAGACTGTATTAATAAACTTTGGGATGAATATGTACTATACGTATGTCATTCAGAGAAATGACCAGGAGATTGTGAATGAAGTGTATCCCGATACGCCACTCTTAGAAGATCTTGGGCAAAATATGTCGTTAATAATGATAAATCAGTATTTTCCATTAACCAGTCCGCGTTTATATAGCACGAATGTAGTAGAAGTTGGTGGCTTGCACATCAACAGCAACCAGAAAGATCCAATATCAGATAAGGTTTGTAATTTAAAATTATATATGCTCTTTATACTGTAGGTGCCGTTACTGTGCGAAAGAAATTTAAATTAACTACTTTAAAACGGTTTAGGCACAGAAGGCCGAATTCTCAAAATGGCAACAGAATCGCAAAAGGACTAGATCTCAAAATGGCAAATTCTCTAAAAGCCTAATTCTCTGAATGGCCAATACTCTAAAAGCCTAATTCTCTTGAGGGTTAATTTTCTAAATGACTGATTATCAAAATGGCACATTTACCACAATTGGGAGTATTCTAATAAATAAAAGTTTTTTTAGTAGTATTTGTTTAATCAGTGAGTTAGAATTGTAAGATTTTATTAATAGTGTCGGTTCAGACAAAATCAAAGCAATTTTAAGTCATACCTATACTTTAGTTTATTTTCAAAATTAAAGACTTATCAAAACCATTATGCTTTTAATTATAGGATCAAACGAAATAAATATAACTTACATTGAGTTTGGTGTTTTAACATCATATATTTTTGTATGCCTATGCCTGTTTTAGTTGATGTTTTTATCCTGTTGTAGCGATTTTTGACTCAAAACTTATTAAACAGGGTCCCCCGTTACATACATATTATACTATAACATAAATGATACAAAAACATATACATATAAATATATAAATAAAATATATTCAGAATGCTTTGATTTAATGAATAGGTACTCCCAATTGTAAAAAAAATACATTTGGTCTTGTGCCCGGTTGATGGCAACAGGCCTACCATATAAATATATACACGAACATTATTATGTCCTCCTCCGAATTCCCATACAATAAATCGAAAATTACACGATTAATCTTTGGGAGACCGTGTTCCGGATAATCAAGATGCAATTTTTTTTTTTAATTTAGATTTCCCAGCCTATGTCACAGATAATGTAATACTGGCACCTAGCATATTTTCTATAGTATTTTCTTTTCACGTTTTTATAGTTTCATTGTAGCAAAATGTGTTACAAAACAAATTAAAAAAACCGGCCAAGTGCGTGTCGGGCCAAGCGCAGTAATAGGGTTCCGAAGTTGCATAATTCGGACTAAAAAGAGGGTTTTGGAGCGTACATGAACATTAGAACGGTTTCAGCGGCTCACAAAGTCTAAAAACGGGCCCACATAGGATTATTTAATCTATATTCTCGCGTTTGACTACTATCTCGCCTGATTGTAAGCGATGATGTGGTCTACGGTCCACCGCGCGCATGCGCCGTATGGACTACGGACTGTTACTGCCAACGACTCCGGCCACTCCACTCCAATGCGTTGTTCGAGCTTAAACATTATTAATTTAGAAATCATTAATAGTAAGGATGTTATGATTTTATTTTTGTATATTTTTACATGGTTCATAAGCATATATTTACTATCTGTTTTACACAGCTAACAGCGTTATTTAAGTAATTTTTCAATGGCATTTGTACAAAAATTTTACTGTGCCAAGTACATTTTATAAGTTGGTCGACTATTACTCGTAAACTTGAAAAGCCTGTTATGATTTCATTTTTGTATATTTTTCATATGGTTCGTAAGCATTATATTTACTCTGTTTTACACAGCTATCAACTTTATTTAAGTAATTTTTTTATGGCATTTGTACAAAATTTTTACTGTTCCAAGTACATTTTATAAGTTGGTCGACTATTACTCGTAAACTTGTAAAGCCTTGTTATCCGTGATAATTTTCCTTTTAATTTCGTTATTCGTTATTTACTACTATCACGATTATTTTTCACATAGCCAAGAGCAACCATTTCGCTGGCAGGGGGGGGGGACACTTGACTCTAACATAAATTTGCAACTTAAAGCTTAATTTTATTCAAATGGATCTCTGAATCGAAAAATGGTTTTAACAAACCCATAATATTTTTGAATGGCCTATCCAACGATACCCCACACCATGGGATAGAGGAGAAAAAAAAATACATCCCCACTTTACGTCTATGGGAGGTACCCGAAAAAAAAATATTTTTCATGATTTTATGATACCACTTTGTCGGAATTATTAATATGTATATATGTCGCAGGGATATGATGAAAACAGGGAATTGATCAAATCTCTAAGCGATTTGATCAAATCACGGAGGATGTTAAAATAATCGACACGGACAGGTTAGGTTCGAAGGGGATGACGGGAGCTGAAGTGAGCGAGCAAAGCGAGCGAACTCAGCTCCCGTCATCTCCTTCGTGTTAGGTTACTTTAGACCCTGCATACAGAAATAGGAGCCCCGCGCAGCGGGGCTCCGTCGGCTCTATTTTAACATCCTCCGTGATTTGATCAAATCGCTGTTTTCATCATATCCCTGCGACATATACATGCCAAATTATAGCTTTCTAGTACTTAGATTCTCTGAGCTAAGCTGCGGACGGACAGACGGACAGAGCGAAACTATAAGGGTTCCTTGTTGACTTCGGAACCCTAAAAATCGAGTGGATGCCTCAGAAATTTTAAACCGCGCCATCTATTGGAATCAACTTTAAATGCTCTATTCAAATAATGTTTGAAATGTGAATTAAGAGCCCAATATTCCTTAATTTTGTGCTTAGGAGAGTTAATTAAACAAGAACATACACTTTTATGATCGCGTCTAGAAAATCTTAATATTTGACAAAACTCAATAACAAATCGAAGATTATCACGGCATCTAGTGCCATTTATTTGAATCAAATTTGTTTCATCGCGTTGGGTGCCTGTGCCTATGTTTAGCAGTGAACAACTTACGACTGAAATGTTCACGAGTTAGGCAGAGTGTTTACTCTTTGTACACCCACATTTCACTTAAAGAGTAAATATAAAAATAGATTTATTGTTTTTTACAGGTTTTATTAAACTTTTTAGATTCTTCAAACAATGGAGTGGTTTATATCAGTTTTGGAAGCGTGGCATCAAGGTGATCAGATCGAGGGGATCCGACCGGAACAAATCCAAACTTTCCTCACAAAATAACAAATGAAATTAAGAAATTCGTTGAGAAGAGCAATATGCAATTTGTTTGGAAAACGGATATTTCTGACTGGGTTCCACCTAGCAACGTATTTATAGCGAAGTGGATTCCACAAGCAGCTGTCTTATGTAAGTGTAGTTGGATTTGACGTGGACTATTTATTTTCAATTCTCTAGTAACTAGTATAAAAACTATAAAAAAAATACAACCGACCGACAAATCAAAACACTACAAAGTAAAGAATAACTTCAATTTCGAAAATCGGTGTTCCTGTTTTTGTTTCTTCATTTTTTGACACAGGCTGCCGAAATTGAAGTTATTTGTAGTGTTTTGATTTGGAATTCGGTTGTATTTTTAACAAAAATGTTTTTATTTTTCACTTTTTACTTGTGGCACATAATGAGCAAGTTCAATAGTAAGTTATCTATAATGCCCAAAATTATGCCTGCATAGATTGCCCGAATAACATTAAACTACGGGTAACAGAGCTAATGAAATGAGAGTGCACCAGGCTGAACTGTACATATCTGTGTTACCTCTACCCTTTAGACCGTATGGCGTGATGTAATGTTATGGAATGGCGTAAACAATAAACAGATATGCGATAACAGCATTCCCGAAAGATTTGCCGTTATTTATTAAAGAGTTCTGTTGTATATCTCCAAAGTACTTGATCAGATCTTGATCAAATTTAAATGTGACCACACGAGAAGTACCAGTTTTCAAATAATAATCATCAAAATCGGTTCACCTAGTAAAAAGTATTGAGTTAAAACACATTTAAAAAAAGTCGATTTAAGAACCTCCGCCGTTTTGAAGTCGATTAAAAATAGCACTACATCCCCTGGTGTTACGCTATGTATGTCTACATATACATGGATGTTTACGTAGTTCTGATATGCATGTACCTTTATTTTTGTGATTGTGTGTTCCTTTTATGAGGTATTTTTTCTATTTCCAGGTCATCCCAGTGTAATTGGATTCATATCGCATTCTGGAATGTTGAGTACTTCGGAGGCGATGCACTGTGGGGTACCTATTGTTAGTGTACCACTATTTGGAGAACAGTTTGCGAATGGAAAGTCAGCTGTGGAAAGTGGTTTGGGAGTTTCGTTGGACATATTGACTTTAAATGAACGAGTGTTAGAAGATGCTTTGCAAACGATACTTCAGGCAAAGTTAGTATATGAGTCAATTACTTCTTTAAATAGAAGAAGAATATAAGCAGTAGTGCACGGGAGAACTTTTTTCTTGGGCTATATTATACATTGGCAGGCATGGCTATCTTCTGGTACATTATAAGTATTGTTCTCATAATATGGACTATAGCAATGCTTATATACAATATCATAAACTTAATTTGAATTCGCACAGGTACCAAAAGAAGGCAAAGGAATTGTCTGAGCTTTGGAAGGACAGGCCATTATCTCCGATGGATACCGCGATATTCTGGATTGAATATGTAGCCAGAAACAAAGGAGCAGTCAACTTGAAGCCGCCGACAGTTGACATGCCACTATACCAATACCTGATGCTTGATGTCCTTCTTATAATGTCATCATCAGTAATTATAACAGTTTACACTCTATTAAAAATATCATCGTTAGTTTTGACAACACTTTTTGGGAAACACAAACTGAAGATAAAGAACTGATAGACTAGAGTTAAAATAATTAAGTATTAACTTAAGTAGTAAGGATTTATTTAATGTTTACAAAAATATAAGAGTTACTAGAACTAAGGTAAGTGATAACTGAATAATAGATTTTATTCCGTCAGGTAGATTAATACAAAATATTGGACACGTATTTTTTCGTTTGACACGTAAACATAAATTGACGACGATATAATGCGTTAAGTAACCGTGTGACGTCACGCCGTTAGTACACTTTATACTGACATAGTGACGTCACAAGTCCGCACTCCTGAACTTAGATGCGATGCGACCAATATTATTTGATAATCTCACTGACGGACTTAATAGAATTATCATTTTTCTACCCAGGAAACATCCGTATTGCACTATCCAGAGAATCTCAAAATTATAGTTTTTTCCTGTAAAATATTGTTTTTAATTTGAAATTATAATGAGCATTAATTCGCTATCAGCATCAATGAGCTTGTCAATGCTTTACAATATTTTATCAATTGGAAATTCCCTGCCATGAAAACAATTTCATTTTAGCTTGATGTTGTTGTTATTGTTTTCTATCCTATTGTAACCTTTCATTGTGAGTGTCGTTGCGGCATTAAATATATTTTTATTACATTGTTGAAATTAAAACTAGTCTACAGCTATTTTGTTTCATGACAATTGTTATATAGCATTAATTACGTCTTTACCAATCTCCTTAAAAATCTAAGCACGCTTCGATTTTTTCTTTTCAGTCTTTGTTGTTGTCTTTGTAATTTTCTTCGAACAGCAGCATTTTTTGATAAGTACACATAATAAAACGAGGTATATAGTAAATATTGCGATTAAAACTAAGGCTACATCTAGGTTGATGTACTGGTAAAATGGAACATCGGCTGCCGCCGTTCTGAAATTGAAGTTTGAATGTTTAGCAGCAAATTCCGTCCAATATACAGCGGTGTCCATTGGCGACATTGGGCGATCATGCCACGCTCTCGATACTTCCTTGACTCTTTGCCGAAATCTGAAAAACGAAAACAATTCGTTGATAAATAAAGCCTTTGTTTTTTTCTAAAGTATTTTTTTTCTCTTTTTTTCCCACGAAAATAAGGAGGAGGTACTCAATTCAACATTCATATTTAATTTTCCATGTATAACTTTTTATAGAGTGGTGGTCTGATTGCAAAAAATATATTTATTAGAAATAGTTAGTCCCATTAAAATTTGTAAAATAAAATCCGGGGTTGATTAAAGGTAGAAATAAAGGATTTATTTATAATTTTCCTACTCAATTTTCAGTTGTAAACCGATTGTGTTGAAATAAAGTAAACGCAAAAATTAAAAAAAAAACCATTTTAACAAAAAAAATACCGACGTAATAACGAACTAAAGCAAAAAATTAAAATAAAATTTTCGTCTAACATTTTGAGGCGACGCCAAACAATTAACCTAGCTACAATCTTTCTACTCTTTAGGTAATTAATTTGCATGTTTGTTTGTGTTTATTTTTTTCTTTTCAGTTCGTTATTTCGTCGGTATTTTTTTTTTGTTAAAAAGTTTTTTTTTAGATGTTTACTTGTGGAAAGTTGTATCTTAGTTTGATATTATATCACTATTTATGTACTAACCTACCTAATGCAAAACTAAACATATAAATAAGTAAGATTACATTAATGATTTAGCTAAGGACCAGCATAGAGGCAGGTTATCTGTGGGTGTCGTGCAGTAGTTTGGCTCTTCATTTTTGTGTTTTGGAATAAAAATGCAGACTGTATTGTCATTTTAATATCAAACTGACTTCTATTAAATTGGCTATTTGCCTATAGAAATGGTCTATACAAAACAGACTGTGATGCCACATTCTAATATTTTGGAGCTTAATAAATAACTGTGCCACGTTAATTAAAAATCCTATTGTTTATGTGCTTATTTATCAGATCGAAGTTATCAATATTTATTGATTTACATCGTGACTATGCTGCAAAAACCAGAAACAACTCGATAGACTAAGGGCCAGTTTCTGAGGTCGACGTCACATCTCAAATCAGCTGACAATTTGTCACAAATTAACCAGCCGTCAGTTGTCAGTGAGTTTCTCAACACTTCATCATCGAGAAATTACGTAATCGCTTGTTACATTAAATAATCGACAATAATTTATTACGGTTGGCTACCCTAGCTGGTATTCATTCACTACTATAACGTAATCAGTAACTTTAAATAGTATTTTATCTTGAGAGGCTGGGTTGGTGTAGCCGCCAAGTTAAGCAAACCTTACCAAGGTCGATTTTTGGATGGGAAACCACTTATTTTTTTGGTTTGCTTGTTTTTGGATAGGTGACCCCACCCACACAGGTTAAGCAACACTTACCAAGGTTATTCTTTGGATGGGTGACCGCTTTTTTTTGGTTCGTTTGTTTTGGATGGCTGACCCCGCCAGGGTAAGCAACACTTGCCAAGGTCAGTCTTGGGATGGGTGACCACTTTTTTTTGGTTCGCTTGTTTTTGGATGGGTGACCCTGCCAGGGTAAGCAACACTTACCAAGGTCACTGTTTGGATGGGTGACCACTTTTTTTGGGTTCGCTTGTTTTTGGATGGGTGACCCTGCCAGGGTAAGCAACACTTACCAAGGTCACTGTTTGGATGGGTGACCACTTTTTTTGGGTTCGCTTGTTTTTGGATGGGTGATCTTGTTAGATGTTGTTTAACCTAACGGGATGACTTTAGGATGGGTGATCAAAAATTTTGTGGCGATGGTCACCCATCCAAAGACTGACCTTGGTTAGTGTTGCTTACCCTGGCGGAGTCACCTATCCATAAACATGCGATCTAAAAAAAAGTGGTCACCCATCCAAAGACTGACCTTGGTTAGTGTTGCTTACCCTGGCGGAGTCACCTATCCATAAACATGCGATCTAAAAAAAAGTGGTCACCCATCCAAAGACTGACCTTGGTTAGTGTTGCTTACCCTGGCGGAGTCACCTATCCATAAACAAGCGATCCAAAAAAAAGTGGTCACCCATCCCAAGACTGACCTTGGTAAGTGTTGCTTACCCTGGCGCGGTCACCACCCCAGCCGCTTCAAGTTAAACACAAACAGTAAACAAAAAAGTACAGGGTATAGTCAACACTGACCTGGGGATCGAACCTTCCTCACGCGCACTAGCGTGAGGAAGGTTCGATTCCCAGGTCAGTAACAGTTTGTTTTATTTTTATTTATTTAAATAAATACAAAATAACAATTTTTTATAATTGTGACAAGTTTTTATAATGTAATTAATTTAAAAGTTTGTAATATGCTAATTTTTTTTTAGATCTTGGTAATCAACTATAATTGATTTATTAAACATATTTTTTATATCTCAACCCATACCATAGTTTTCGCCGACCCCTATTATCTTTTTATCGTAATATAAGCCTTTAAAGTCATAATATTAATTTTAATCCGCGAATAATCGACCAATTTCCAACAATTATAAATTAGGCTCGTTGACAAGAGATTAACATTGAAAAAGGTGCTCAGAAACCCAAAACTGCTGTAACATGTGGTTAATTCGAGATTTTACTCAAATGTGACAAATTGTCAACCACTTGTCACACTTGGATGTTGAGAAACTGAAAGTAGAATTAACAGGCGATTAATCCTCGATTACGTTAACAGCCCGATAATTCTGAGCTGGGAAACCGGCAGTAAGAGTCAAAGTTCACGTATGGCATAATATTAATAACAATGTTTTATCAACATATAATGATGTGATTATTATGTACTATAACATATTTTTTTAAATTATCATGTTTGTTGAGACACGTTACTCGTTACTAAGTATAAAGTGCCGCACGGGTCGATCGTCAACGCTTACCGAGGTCGATTTGTGGATGGATGAATCGTGACTCGACCGAAACTCGTCCGTCCCCCGGGGCCCGACTCAAAAGGTTTGAAGATCTTTGATAGAGTCGCTGCGGTAGTGAGAATTCATAAAAATCTGACACCAGTGTTGCCAAGGGGATCTTGTTACCCAGTTACTGGGTTGTGGAGGTCAGACAGGCAGTTGCTTCTTGAAAATACTACTTATCTGCAGACTGGAAGCCGCACCCAACATAGTTGGAAGAACACTAGGTAGATTGATTTATGGTACAAAATGATTACTTTGTTTTTACATACCAAAGACGTTCGTTATCGTTTTTTAAGAAAAGTGAGCAACTTCAGAATATCTAGACAATGCCATGTCATGCAACGCCATCTAGTTTATTATCAAAACAAGTTGTCGTGATCCACTTTTTCATTCATTAGCATTTATTCATCTTCATGTATGAAATCGAAGCATACTGTTACCTTAGATAAAGCTTTATCTAAGACTATAAGGCTGGACTCACACATTCTGAAATTCCTGTCAGAATTCAGAGTCGGTATTCATATTATTAATTAAGAAAGCCACTCATCTGCTACTTGGTTAGAGACAATTTATATTTCTTTCAGACTGTCACTTTTTAGATTTGTGACAGAAAATTGAAATTGGAGTGGCACTTGTTTTGTTTAGCAAAAACTATAATTATCTACCATATTAATTAATGTTTTTCAACCATGCGCCCGTTGCTTTGTTTTATGGCTATTGTTACAGTTTATACCTGCAATTAGCCTCTATATTAATACTATAATTATTTAATCTCTCAGAAATAGCAATAAGATAATGACTACGCCAGGAGGGCTGCGCCCTAAAATTACATCACTGACCTATTTGGTGATGGCCTTCGTTAAGTTCAGGAGCCACACGCAAGTCGAGCATGTGTTTGAACGTGAACGAAACATGTGGTAGGTATTTTGTAATCCTACGAACTATCTACTTTTCAATAATATTTTAATTATGATCTGCATGTTTGAATGCTTTAGATATTTGGATCTTTATTTGTTTGGATGTCTTAATGTTTGTTAATAACGCATCAATTTCAGAACGGGTTTCTGGATTAGGATATAAAATACTTTAATTTCAGTAATATGTCACTGTCTGAATTAGAAAAAAATCCGCACGCGGTCGTTGCCGCTAGCAATAGATTATTTCTTCCTAATCTTGGAAAAAATAGAGAGTTTTTTATAAGGGTGTATGTTGGTAAATACTAACTTGGGATCCAACACTTTTTTGAAGGCATTCAATAGGTTTTCCGCCGTCAGGTCTCTGACTTGTACTTGGACTCCGAGACCGCTTTCCTCGACAGCAGCGGCGTTAGCGGGCTGGTCTCCTGCCACCGGCATGGCTACCATTGGCACGCCATAGTGTATGGCTTCTGTTGTTCCACCGTTGCCAGCATGAGATAAAAATGCTAGGGTTTTCGGATGTGCTGAAATTGTACAAGGTTTTAAAATTAATGAATGTTTTGTAACTGTTAGAAACTGAAAAAATATTTGTTATTGTACTTATTCTACGCGAGCAAAACTGGTTTTCTATATTTAACTCAAACAATAGTGGCCACTAAAGCCGTCCTAAAGAATTGAACTGCCTGAACTGTCTCCGATCTTGACACGCCTATTCCGCCTTTCGTATGAGACTGGCAATATCGGTCTACTGGGGATCTTCTTGCGTATGCCATTCACATATGGAGTGAGGCCATCTAGAGGCACGGGGAAGTGCTTGCCGTCTCCCTCGACATCTTGAAGACTTTTGATAGACTCTGCACGAAAGCCTTATTGGAAATCTTCCTTCATTCGGTCTGCCCGATGGTTGTGTAATTGGATTGCAGACTTCCTGAGAGTTCGGACCAATTGGATATTAATGCCAGGGTTCCTCAGAGGTCGGAACTCTCAGAAAAATTATTCTTGATGCACATTAACGATCTTATTTGGGTATACAGACGACAGCACTGTTGCTGAGAGATACTTGTCCAACGCACGGGCCACCGAACCGCAGATCCAGTCTCTACATGAGGCCATGATGGAGCGTTTGAACCTCTCCTAGCAGGCAGCCTCCTAATGGGGCGATGCAAATCTGATCAGGTTTAATGCTGCTTAAACCCAGGCTAGTCTTTTTTCCACTAAAAAGAGTCAATTTCACCCGGCTCCAACTTTCCGATATGTGACCGTGCTCATGACGGACCATCTTGAGCTTCTTGGCGTAACGTTGACATCGACTCTCAAATTTGGCAAAGGCTCAGCTGGCTGCCAAAAAGTTCGGGATTCTTACTAAGGTGAGAAGGTACTTCACGCTGGAACAGCTGCACAACTTGTATCAAGTGCAAGTTCAATCATACATTTAGTAATGTTCTCATTTCTGGGACGGATTTGCAAAATACTAGCTTGATGCAGTCTAGAGATTATTCTCATCTTTTAGAACATGGTGTCAAAACGACGTCTCTGTCGACGAATTCGTTTGTTCGTTTTTGTGTGATAGATTAACCAAACATAAACATTTACATATTAGTAGGATAGGATGATGATTCTGATAATAATACTGGACTCATTTGCATATTTACCTAAAATGTCCACCTGAGGTAGCCAACTGTTAGTATAAAGCTTATTTTTGTCCACTAGTAAAGTTTTGTCTTCCCATTTCCAGATGAATCTTTGTGGCAGTTGTTGCATAACTTTTATAACTTCCTTTACTTTGTCAGCCGGCATTGTAGAAGCCTTCACGATGGAACCGAAGCTGATGTAAATTACACCATGTTCTGCTTCATCGAAGAACTTTTTGAGATCCTGGAATTAAACATAATGGAATATAAACGTCATACTATTTTGAGATGGACTGTTTTTTTTTGGGTGGGGGTCGCCTTCAAGCGAAGGTCGACTGGCTACATTGAAAATGTCAGGAAAAGTGAATGCGGAAGGCAGAGGATCGGGTGTTGTGGCGAAGCTCGGTACAGGTCTAAGTGCAGCAGTGGATGAGCGATATATTAAGTTGACTATTAAATGTATTAAAAGGTTTTTGAAATATCAGCCCAGTTTGCCATGAAACTGACTCATTTCTAATAAGTTCAGAGAACGCTTCATCGTCACCACGGTCTTCCGTGACGGAACACTCGTCTATAGTAAATCATTTGCTATACATGGACCTCCGTAACTTAAAAAAAGTACCTCTAATAGTCAAGTAAACAATAATATTAGTGAACGCAATAAATACTACTTTATGCGGGATACTATTCTTCGAAGATGCGTTACTAATGCTTTAAGTCAACAAACATATCTTTCTTGAACAAAATAGTATGTGTCAATACTTACGCCACTTAAAGGTTTCGCATCAATTACATGAAAACCTCCAATTTCGATGACATTAGAAGGAAACAGTCTCGATCCAGTCAGTATAAAGTGATGGTACAGAAGAAGGAACTTCATTTCTCGGGCTAAGTCTTCTAAAGGCGGAATATCATCGAAGTATTGTGCAAGAGAATTTTGGTTATTTCTTTGTGTGTAGTAGCGGTTAAGTTGTCTAAAATAAAAGTCCAATATTGTCCTTTCTACTCTTTGATACAGAGTGGGTTTGGATCCTCCCTCTAAGAAATGGAAAGGAACATACGCTGGATTGTAGGGAATACCGAGTCTTTCATAATGATACGGCATTAGTATGTGGGACATAATGCCGACAACCGGCGCTTGTAGCTTGTGCGCCACACCAAGAGCACAATCACTGTTGAAGTGTTCCACAACGATGACATCGAACTTCGGTTTTTCTTTAACTAAACTTTGCACTCGGTCATTGGCCAACATTACATTGCAGTTTTCAATTCCAGCGTTAGCAAGGAAGAGACTGACGAAGAATAGCGTCAGATATGAACTCTCGAAAGGTGCCTCGCCTTCTATGGGTTTTATGCTTCCAGCCAAACTAATATCATGATAATTCGCCGGCGGATCTTGTTCGGGAAAATGAGAAATAACAGTCACATTGTGACCTCTCCTGGCGAGTTCACGTAAATAAACACGGAAAACGATAAAATGACTTTTGCCTTGATACGGAAATATTCCAAGAATGTTAAGACTATAAGCGTAGTCCGTTAACAATAGTAATGATAATGTGGCGATTAAAACACTCGGCTTCATCTTTGCGATGATGAAGGCCGCCGAAACGCCGTGGGCGCAAGAGACACGCGTACGAATTCAAGTTCACTCAAACGACGCGGACGCGACGTCGATGTGTACTCGGTGGCCCCCGGCAACTGACTGGCCAGACTGGCTATGGCTAGTGGCTTGACTAGTGATTACTGATTAGTGAACGGCAAAATCAGAGTGTCATGCCATCGCGTTTAATGTGACTAAAAATTTGACCGTGCAAGCTATGATTACTCGACAAACCCATGTCTGAAGCTGTTAGCTAGATTATCAATTTATCAATGAGATAAAAATTTAGTTACGTACATATAATCAGCTATCTTTCTATGCCAACTTATTAAGTTTGTTCCCATACCTGCACGAGTAGTGCCTGAAGTATGCAATGTGCATAATGAGAATTAGTTTACATATTATTTTACTAATAATATGATTGAGATAGGTACCAGCTACTTGATGCCATATACATACCAATATGTTCAATATAATTATATTTTATTAAAGAATGTTATGAATTCAATGAAATGTTACAAAAAGACTGACTCATGCTAGTCGTAAAAACAAGAAACTTATCCAATAATGACTGGTCATATTAGGGTGACAAAATATTGTAATACTTATCAGAAATTGTAAGGTTTTGTCCTGAAACAATGTTTTATTTAAACTGCTTGATATAGGTAATGATATAAGTTTTTAAACTGCTTGATTCTTATAATTCAGACAAATATTGTTGTTTCCTGCAATGCCTTGTAGATAATGCCCTCTATACCTACTCGCTTCGGTTCTTCCAATCCTATCGTAGTCTACTTGGGTGGAATGTAGTTCTAATCATATACCATAGGTGGCACTTTTCTTTATTATTCCAGAAAAATATAAAAAAATGAGAAATCCAGTAGAATGAGGATGTGAACTGCCATTTTTCACGATAGGTGGCGCATCGTCGCTATGGCTATTGAAAGCTGTCAAATCCATACATTTTGTAACCTATAATTCAGTAAATTTAAATTTTCCCGAAATATGCCTCTGTTTGTTGTACCAGGATATACCAACCCCGGTGTTCATTGATTGCCCAAATATACAACGCTAAAAAAACTGGGAAAAGGCTATACATATTTATACGTTATGTTATGCACTTGTCAAAGTAACTCTGACTATGTTGCTTGGTAATCTTCGGCGATATAGTGTTACTATTAACGTATTGATAAAGTTCTATAGCAGTAATGTCATTTGCTTGGCCTTCAGAAGCTTGAGGGCTTTGTTTGCCGAAAATAAAATAAAACTTCTAACCTAAAACGTAAAGAATACTAACACATAAAAGTAATGTTCTCTCATTTTTTGTAAATTTTCAACTAAAAAAATATCCAAATCTAGAACATATGGCCGATGAAAAATATTTTATTATATAAAAGTCTGCCTCTCAATAAGATCTGTTTTCATTCCAGTTACCCTTGCTCCTCATTTTTTTAGTTTATCTTTCAATTCCTTAAGCTGCCAAGGACAAAACATACTATTAATAACGATGGTAGACCGGTTTAAACCCAAAAAAAAAACAAAAAAACGTGATGTAAACCTTAGATAAAGTACCTATAGATTAAGCCTTAAAATGACCTTGATTGATAGAGCGAGATGGCTAATTGGCAGCTCCATGTAAATAATAAGGACAAAAGATTATTTTTTGTCTTTGTCACCGTGGCCGGTTTCTGTTGTTTGTCAAACTCTAATACAATGGCAGGTTTGACAAACAAACTCGGTTTTGTTTGATTTTCTATGATTTCGTGGTATTATGTGTTAATTGAGACAAGGAATTTGGGTTATTTATAGATAATAAGTGTCAGTGCGATGGTGGGTTGTAGTGTTCTTGTTCTTGTTGTAACACCAGAACTAACTATTGCTGTCACATGTGCGGCCACGCCAGTGCTTAATCTATAGGTACGTTATCTAAGATGTAAACAAAGCCAAAATGATTTGACAGCAGCCATTGCGCCGCCAGCGACATCTGCGCTCAGCTTTGCGTTCACATCCCCATTGGAAGTAAATAAGTGTATACAATTCATCATCATCATCTGCCTAGCTTTTTTCCCAATTATTGTTCGGGTCGGCTTCCAGTCTTACCGGATTCAGCAGAGTACCAGTGTTTACAATTAATATTTAAATTAAACAAAAAATAAATAAAATTCGTTTATTTACTTTACACAGTTACATGTTGTAAAAGTAGAAAGCTGCCCCTGAAATAATTTTTTGTATTTCTGTTTTTATTATTAAAAGCTTTCATAGTCGTGTCCGGCAACTAGTAATCCATTTTCAAAGACTGCCTGATAAAGCTGAAACTTGGAATACTTTTGTAACTTTGGAAACATTGGCATAATTTGGTACTATGGCGTTGACCTCGTGATGGAGCCGGAAGGTGGACATAGCAACTCCTCAACCAGATAGGATAACACCATCGTATTTTGGCTCATTAGATGTGTATTGTAAAGTTATATAACACTAGCTGTTCCCCGCGGCTTCGCTTCCCTGGGGCCACCCCACAGGAACCGTTTTCGGGATTAAAAATAGCCTATGTTTCTCAGGAAAAACATAGCTATCTATTGGTGAAAGAATTTTTTAAATCAGTCTAGTAGTTTTGGAGCCTATTCGGTACAAACAAACAAACTAACAAACAAAAAAATCTTTCCTCTTTATAATATTAGTATAGATTTCCATTCAAAAAAATTGTTTAAAAAAAAATACTAAACACTTATTTATTGATCTTTTTTGTCGATTCACGGTACATATAATTATCATGATTTATGAAATTATCGTGTGTACGTAAGTAACATAGACATTAGGCAGTAATCTTGTAACTGATAGGTACTTATTGATTATTTTAAAAGGAGGTACGTGAGACTTAACCTAATTAATCGTCACGATGAATACTAAGTTTTTTCGTTTTTTTATTTTCCATTTTTTTAGAGGTGTAATACCTGTGTATAACCTCAGATTTCAAAATTGTGAATTTGATGTTGAGGATTTGTCAAACTCTACTTTAGGGAGAAAACCTGCTAAATGACATACAATTAGGGTTTGACATGTTCTTAAGTCTAAAAGCTCAGTGCGAAAACAGGCCCTAAACGAACATCTTCCGTTTTTTTTTTATTATATAATTGTCTGAAATCGCCAAATCGCACTGATTGTGAGCTGGACGATGGTGTTTTTTTTAAGCAACTTTGCTGACAACGTCCCTTCTTTGTATAAAAAGAGACCATTTGGTTTTTTAAATCAGAAAAAAAATACATTTATTTGTACTTAAATAACAATATAATGCTAGAAAGTACCTTTTAAGCAAAATATTGCTTGTATTAGGTATTTCCGCTCTTCCGGTTTACTTTAGCAATACATAAGTGAGAAATTTAAATAATAAATTCAATTAAAATTACAATCAAAATACAAAATCAATTGGTACCAAAATAAAAATAAATATTATTGGCAAAGATATAAATCAAATTAAATTAAAATTAATACTAACCCTCTTACTAATAAACGTAGAATAAAGTTATACCAGGTATAACAAAGGAATAACCATACATTTTCATAGGTTTATACTTGGTATAACTTTATTCTGCGTTTATTAGTAAGAGGGTAAAACTATAATGAAAATTAAAATCAAATTCAAGATTGATATCAAAATTAAAACAAACATTAAATTCTGAAAACTTAGGTAACATTTTTATTTCAGGATCAGCACAGTAGATACCATAGACCTTTACAGAGACACATTTAAACATATAACTTATATTGAAACACCACAAAACTTTGGTTGAAAGAGCTCCTTTCACGATCTGCTCGTATGTCGTTTTGAAAATAGGACATTTTGATATGGAGTGGCAGCGGGCAGGGCACATTGCTCGCAGAACGGATGGCCGGTGGGGCCGAAAAGTTCTGGAATGGCGATCGCGAACCGGAAGACGATATGTTGGAAGGCCTCCCACTAGGTGGACCGATGACCTGGTTAAGGTTGCGGAAAGGCGCTGGATGCGAGACGCCCGGGATCGGTCAATGTGGCGACGCCTGGGGGAGGCCTATGTCCAGCAGTGGACGTCTTTCGGCTGAAATGATGATGATGATGATATGGAGACAAACCAAAGTGCAAGACAAGATAGGGTGTCAAGTGTTAACACAGAAAATTAAAGAATTAAAAAAATGCATAAAAAACTCTCATACCTAAATTCCTACTATTTGTCTTAAAATGCTTTATTAACATTAATTCATGTATAAATAATAATTTATGTAAAACGCAAAACTCATTGAGTTTTAATTTTTAGTTTGGATTTCTGTATATTGCTCTTCGTTAGATAAGAGATAATCATTTTCAAAGAGTACAGGGTTGCAAATAGGATGCTTCCTAATACGGCTATGATGTCCCAGGATCTGTATTGGTACAGGGGAACAGTCCTAGCGGGAGTCCCAAAGCTGTAGTTGGCTGTTCGGGCTGCGAACTCTGTCCAGTAAATCGCACTGTCCATAGCTGACTGTGGACGATCGTGCCATACTCTGGACAGATCCTTTACCTTCCTTCTGAACCTGAAACAAAATTGTGAGGTATACGATTATGAAACTAAAGAACGTGATTATAATTATGCCCTCTATGCTGGACGTATTGTTGATTATAACTAGCTTCTCTGTAATGACTGTATTAACTCTAATATTACAGATGTACACAATATTAAATACTTGTATTGTGTTCCTGAAATATTTAAGAAATATAATTTTATCCAAGTCCAGTATCCAATATGCAATAATCTATTTAATATTAAGTATGGATTTTATCACACTAAAATTATAAAGGAGAAAGTTTGTGAGGGTGTGTTTTTATGTTTGTTACTTCTTCTCGCACTACGGCTGGATGGATCTGGATGAAATTTGGCACAGAGTTAGATTATAGTCTGGAATAGCACATAGGATACTTTCTATTCCGCGAATATGATCACTTGGGATAATTTTCGACATTCAGGCGGGCAAAGCCACTGGCAGAAGCTAGTAAAATTTCTTTTTATCCTGGGAATATGTTCCCTCGGGATAATTCATAATTAATATTATAACTTAGAAAATATAAGTTTCTCAGTTTGTTATATTTACAAATCTTATATCCTGAACGAATTTTGTTGAAATTTGGCACACGGATGAACTAAGACATGGATTTGGAGAGAATTATGATACTTTTCTTCTCGGTAGTGAGTTCCGTTGGGATGATAAAACAGTTTTAACACGCGCGCAGCCTCGAGCAGTATCTAGTAGTTTATTTATAGAACTTAACATATACATATTTCTGTGCCAATACTTACTCAGGATTTAGCACGGTTTTGATCTTCTCCAATAAAAACTCTGCAGTCAAGTCTTTGATGTGGAGCTGAACTCCAAGCCCACTCTCTTCAATGGCAGCAGCATTTCCTGGCTGGTCGCCGAAAATTGGCATGCCGATCATCGGTACTCCATGATGAATGGCCTCCGTGGTACCCAACATGCCACAATGAGAATAGAACGCCAGAACATTGGGATGCGCTGAAATTATTATGGAAAGGGAGAATTTTATAATGCGCCATTACTAGTTACTACCAATACTTCTAAACCTTTAAAGTAAGTATTTTTCATTTTAAGACATCAGAAGAAATTTAGGTATCCATTGCTAAACGTGAGCTAGTAAATAACTGGTGACGAGAAAATAATATACCTTGAAATGGCTATAAAATATTTTTGGTTTCTTTTTCATTTTCCTACTCATTATAAAAGCGGAATCTGTATTCTTGGGGATTATAATCGATTCAAAATTGCATTGGGGCGCACATATTAGAACTTTTTCGGGTAGGTTAAGTTCGGCTGCATATGCAGTAAGGAAAATAAGGCAGTTAACCGATGTAGCTACAGCTAGGCTAGTATACTATGCTTACTTCCACAGTATTATGTCTTATGGCATTCTGCTGTGGGGATCAGCAGCGGACGTTGACTCAATTTTCGTCTTACAAAAGAGGGCAATCCGCGCGATCTATAAAATGGGTCCTCGCGAGTCCCTCAGAGAAAAATTTAAAGAGATCGATATACTGACTCTACCTTCACTTTATATTTTGGAATGTATTTTGTACGTGCGCAAAAATCGAGGGCTTTTCAAAACTAGAAGCGACTTCCAAAATTTAAAGACACGCAGTAAGCACGAAATTGTAATACCCAAAATCAGATTAACGAAAACTAGCAAGTCTTTTCTTATAAATATACGCTTCTATAACAAGTTGCCAAAGTCAGTTATAGAACTGATGGAAAGTGCAAAAACTTCATCAAACGTGTCCTTATTAAAAAAGCATATTATAAAATCAAGGACTACGTTGAAGATAAAAATTTTGGCTCCTTCTGCGCATGCGGCTTACCTGATAACTCATAAACAAACAAAGTACAAATATATGAATGTCTCTAACTATTCCCAATCTCATTTTTTCTTTTTTTTCTCTTCTTTTAATTGGACTTTTTACAATGGTTTTCAATCATCTTTATAACCCTTTGCTAAGAATAGTTACAGCACTGATAACTACATTTGTGCCACATGTTAAATTTAGTCTTGTTATACATTAATTTTCATTTTTTTTACCTTTGTATAGATGCTTTAACCGATTGTTTTGTGAATGTGTGAACATTGTAGGCCTTCTAGATTTCTAGATGCTTGATAACATCTGATAACTTTTTATCTCGTTTTACTTTTATTTTTACTTTCTAACGTCTTATTATCGGGCCTACGTTGTCCCCCCATATCTAAGTAATGCTGTAACATGGAAATATTGTAAAAACAAGCCATATTTTTAAAAGAGTAACCAAATGGCGTTGTTTGCCGGTTCTTCTCCATAGGAAACGACCAACCCGAACCGTGCGCCTTTTGTCGACGTTTTATAAGTACCCATGTAGGCCTATATAAAATAAAAAAAAATTATTTGATATGATTTGAATATAACAAGATTCAAATTCAAATTCAAATTCAAATTCAAATATTTATTGCTCAACACAGTACATTTTTCATACATTTCCAGATGTCAAGCGAATGCGCAGTCCACTGTGTCGCACCAATACAGGCATGCAAAATTATCATTAAAATTATACAATTTCACAAACTCCAATTAATACCATATGCAATGTTATATATTCAAAATTATTACCCAACAAAATCTCATAAATTCAAACGAATACCTTACAAAATCTCACAAATTAATACCCTACAAAATCTCACAAATTAATACCCTATCTATTCAATGTCGCAAATTCAAATTAATACTTTATACAATGTCATGTCAAAATAATACTCTATCAAATGTCATACATTTAAGTTAATACGCTATGTGACAACGTCACAAATTCAAAACCAATAAGTCATACAATGTCATAAATTCAAAACTAAGAAGTTATACAATGTCATAAATACAAAACTAATAAGTTATACAATGTCATAAATACAAAACTAATAAGTTATATCATGTCATAAAAATCAAATACATAAGTAAGCAATGTCAGAGTTTATAATGTTATAATAATTTTGTCTAATGAATACTACAGAAATAAAATAATTTATAAAATAATTAAATATAACAAATCGGACCCAAGTATTCACCTTAACAATATGTAATAATATTATACACACAAATTTCTATCTGACATGTACTCATTCATTGTGTAGTATGTCTTTTTCATCAGAAAATTATTGAGTTCATTTTTAAATTTACTTATATCGTTTATATTTAATAAAGAGTTAGGTAGTTTGTTGTAAATCTGTGGTGCCATTCCGAGAAAGTTTTTATGGAATACCGCTTTTTTGTGCTGTATACTGCTTATCTTATTTTTATGTCGCGTGCTATGCAATGTTTGAAATAAGTGCAAGTTTGTTTTTACAAATAGAGCCACCTCGTATATGTACATTTTTTATGTACATTCAATATGGCTTATACCATAAAGTGTTACAACTATCATAGTGCAACATTGAAAAAGAGACAGATCTATTTGTCTTGTATAACTCTGCCCTGCTCCTATTTCTATGATCCTATATAACAACAAATGTAAAAAATCTTTTGTCAAAGACGATAAAAGATGATTCATAAGCTATATTACAATATCATATACCTAATTTTGTTCGTAACCTGTCGTACTTGCCTCGGTATAAACTGCCAAAAGTTAATAATGAATACGGTAAAAGGATCTGGACATATGCTCTTCCAAGCATTTTGAATAAATTACCTAAGGAAATAGCCAAAAAAATTGAAAACAAAAAACCTCGACAAATAAAATACATATTGAAAATCTACTTTACCGTTGAAAAGTCTTGAATAGGGGAAGGGCCTACGTGCGGGTCCACTACCAGATAAATTGTGAGCGAGTAACTTTAAACATAATCTTGCCTCAAAAAGATTGAGCGTTATTTAATATATAAAAATTGTATAAATGCATGTGGATTTTATTTTTTTTATAACTCCTGGATCTGTGATCCTAGATTTTATCACAGATCCAGGAGTTATATATATATAGATTAATATCTAAAACAAAAGATTATATTGACTAGGTAAACGGGCTAATTCTACTATTCTACATTTCTATCTATATAGATAGCGATAGTCGAAATGCCACGATTGATGACGTGACATTTTCATAGCGCATGATGATGAGATTTTTGACTTTTTGATAGTCATTATAGCTGATAAAATGTCACTTGTCTGAAGCCTCTTGACTAGAGACAGAGTGATGATATCATCACGAATGCATTCATGCTTTATTGATCGAGCGAGCGCGAAGCACGAGCGTAGCGTCTCCGTTTCAGCAAAAAAAAATCGTATTGTCAGATGACTGGCTGTCCTCCTTTACAGGTCCTATTTCTCAACCGACGGTCGTGAAATTTTGTGAGCAGCTTCGATAATTACATAGATTTTTTTTGTCGATTAAGTCAGCCTTTTTTTAATTTTCAAAAAACAGTATTGACAATAAAATCAAAAACGAAGTCTACAGATCACAGAGCCAGAGTATAAAATATGCAAGCCCTTATAGCAAATTTTCATGGCTTTATGATGAACAAACCTTTATGATGTTTAAATTGCTGTCAGTTTTATCGTGTGGATATCTGCTTTCTTATCTTTATGTTTTTATTAATGTCTGGTGCAACTTAAATCTTGATGTCACTACGTTTTTTGAAATCACTCGTAGATAGATAATATTATAATAATAATCTGATTTATAACTTTTAAAAACTTCAAGTAATTTTTGTTATATATTATCTATCAAGCCTATTCCAAGTCGATTAAGTAATATTTAGCATTACAACTATCTAAGTGAAACCAACTGCAACCGGCCGCATTTTGTTTTACTTTGGTGCACGTGGTTGAAGCCAGTAGCTGCACCACAAGCGACTGTGTCGATAAAATAAAAGCTTTTGAATATGGTACGGACGGTAGCTATGGTATGGACGATTAAAAAAGTATTACTTGTGAAATTGGGAACCCACTTTTAACTCATTTATTTGAAAGTAGACTTAATATTTATTGAGTAAATATGTCTCTTAGTATAGTGATATTATCTTTAGGGTCATCAAAATATGGTGCGGCTGATTCTATAACTATTTTGGGGTAATTGCACCTTGCCAAGATAACCAAATCGCAAAATTATGAAATATTTCTTATATCGTTTGTTTGGGACTTAAAAAAACTAGATCTTAGGTTAGTGTTTACTTTTATCCGCAGCAATGGCTTTATTATAACGTGTTATCTATCACCTGTTTTACCACTAGTTTTTACTAAGGCTAAATAGGCCAATCTGGATCTTTGCAATGTATCGCAGGTAAGTTATAATATTATATACTATACCTAATATATCGTTTTGCGGCAGCCAGTTCGATATAAATATATTTTTTGGGTTCCCTGGTAAAGTCTTCTCTTCCCATTTCCAGACGACTCTTTGCGGTAACTGTGATATAGCTCCGACGATGGCTTCCAATTTATCTTTGGGCGTTGAGGTGGCTCGTAACATCGATCCAAAACTTATGTAAATTACGCCATGTTCTGATTCTTCTATGAATTTCTTTAGATCCTGAAAAAAAAGGTTAATCTTTTACACGTGTACCGAATGTTTGCCGTACGCTTTCTATTACTAAATCATTACAGTGACTAATCAGGTGTAATGGGTGCATGTTTTTTATGAGGATAATGGAAAAACCTATACCTGAAACCTACAGTACTGTCTTTCCTTTCATTTTTAAAATCTATCCAAACGTTGTCTTGAAAAGATCGCTTTTAGCGATAAGGCCGCCCATTGTTTCACCCAGTATAATGTTTTCTTTGTCTATACTTTCTGTAACTTATATGGTGTACATAATAAAGAGTATTCTATTCTGAAAATAACCTTTAGCTCATATTCCATGTTTTTTTTTGTACACGTGCAAGTAATAGTAAAATATTAAAATTGGTGACTTTTTATAATTGTGGCCCTATGATTATATAGGCTATGGCTGCGACTTACAGGTTGTAGATCGTGGGTTCGGACTTCGAACTTTAACAGACGCTTTATTTCAAGTAAATTATTTCATCACCACTACTCACAAATCGGTGAAAGTTTTCCTTCACCATTTCGAAATCGGCATGTCCTAGAAACAAATTTCGAAGATATGTGACATCCTCCAACCCGCACTGGACCAGCGTGGTGGCCGCATGGTGAAGGCCTAGACTCTCTCACAAATTGTCTCTCAGCAATGAATAAAAATTAGGCTGATAATAATGATTATAATTGCGATGAAGGTATAATTTTACATTAGGATCATTCCAATAAATCGGATAAAAGGTCCGGCACCTAATCCGATACCTTAACAAAACGAATGCCCCTGCTGATCAGTTTTTTTACCTAAGTAAGTGAATCACTTATCTGACCAATCATGATGATTCACTATTCTTAAAGCTGATTTCAATGAAGTTATCAATTTTGTTGTTCATGATGACAAAAGCGTTTTCAATTACTGCTGAAGACATAATGACATGCAGAAACTGCTAAAGAGTGTGTTTGCACAGTGCAGACATGTATTATAAATTTAAAACGTACCTTATGCTACCTGCATTATAACTTTCCTTCATTTTACTGAGTATAGAGTATTATCAGAAATACGACCTATTACAAACTATCAATGATGGTAGCCAAGAACTCACGTAACGCAGTATATTAGGATTTAAAATTGCAGGTCTTGTACGATATACAATACTTACATCCATTTGCAGAAGAGACGGCTGAACTAAAATATTAGGTACCGGTCAAGGAGAGCGTTTGCTGTACAAAAATAGGTCATTGCTGAATCGCAAAGAAGAGATAAGAACGACCTGCCAGATTGAGCAAAAGGTGGTAAGATGAACTAAACTAAAACTGATTAAAGATTAGACCGAAACAACCACCAACCGCGAGAAATTAGAACATTCCAAACCTCTCACAGCAGTGGAACTGAGTGAACTAATATCTGTTTCCGAAATAATGGTTTGGGATCAAAATTTGATATTATAACAGTATTGATATAATCGACCAGCTCGATAAGATGTAGTTTTAAATGTATTTTAATGGCTATCCGAGAAATAAAGTGGCAAGCCACTTAGGCACTTACCTTTGGCAGTTCCTTTGGTTTGGCAACGTGATATCCACCAACTTCGTGAACAGTCGGTGGGTACAACCCAGAGCCAGATAGCACGTAATTTGTGTATAGCAAAATCGATTTAACATTTCCAGCCAATTCTTCCATGGGCGGTACATTGTCAAAATATTTTGCTAGAGTGTTTTGATTATTTCTTCGGCCAGTGAATTTATGTAAATAGATGAAGGCATTATAGAAAATGGTTCTTTCGATGCGTTGGTATAATGTGGGCTTTGTACCACCATCCAAAACTAGTAGAGACACGTATGCTGGGTTGTATTGGATGCCCAAATCATTGTAGTGCCAGAGCATCAGCACATGTGACGTCAGCCCAACTACTGGAGCTCCCAACACGTGGGCAAGCCCTAACGCACAATCACTGTTAAATAGTTCCACAAGCACTACATCGAATTTCGCTTTCGATTTCCACAGATTCTGCACATTCTCATCTTCAATCAAAGTATCACAGTTGGCGGTTCCTGAAACACTTAAGAAAAGAGCTAACTGTAGTATGGCCCAATAAGACCTGTCTATTGGAAATACATCTTCCAATATTTCTGCTTTTCCGGCCAAACTTATATCATGGTAGTTTTTGATTGGTTTTTCTTGAGGGAAGTATGATATCACTGTCAAATTGTGTCCTCTGTTCGCTAACTCCCGAAGATATGGCTCGAAAACGAAAAAGTGGCTTTTTCCTTGATATGGGAACACTCCTAATATATTAAGCGTAAGCACTTGGTTGAAGAGAACACTGACTAAGAGTACTAATATATGATTAAACTTCATTTTGTTATTGTCAAGACGCTCATTAATCGAGGAGTTCTACTGAGACTTGTTCATTGACGCTAGTACGTTCGAACTACTGAAGTGTGTACAAGCGGCAGTCGGTTTTTAAATACAGATAACACTCCTGCTCTATTTTGATTGGACGAATACCTATCAGGAGTAAATAAACGCATGCATTAAGCAGTGATTAACGATTCTACTAGGTGGCATTTAAAATGTAATCTGATCTGATAACAAAAATTGTTTTTACAGAAAAATACAACCGACTTATGCTTTCGGAAGTCGGTGTTCCTGTATTAGTTTCTTAATTTCTAGACACCGACTGCCGAAATTGAAGTTATTTATCACTTTTTAGTGTTTTTAATTGGAAGCCGGTTGTATTTTTTTGTAAAAAAGTTTTTTATTTTTCACTTTTTAGTTGTGGCACAGAACGGAGCAGTTCTATAGGCTAGGTTATATGATAATGCCCAAAGTGATGCCAGAATAGATTAACCCGATAACATGAAACTTAAACAAAACCGGTGGAATGAGAGTATACCAGGGCACAGATAATATAATACTCGCATACAGATGCCTCATCCCTTACACAGAAACCGTGCCGACGTAACTTTTTGTCCATCAATCGCGTTCGGTTTCGTTCCACGGCGATATATAAATGGTGTTAGCATAGGGAAATGATGCCACAGAAAACAATTATATGTGAATTTTATTTTATACAATTACAGTGCCTCAAAAAGGTATTTGACTCAGTTTCTGCCCCCATCATTCTGCAAAACTATCTTTATGAGATGTGCAACTATTCATTCTCTCTTCTCCATATTTAAAAGGTATTTTTGAGGCTAAAAATAGCAGGTCGAAATAAATAATCCTCTTAGCAATGAAAGAAATGTACCTAGTCTAAGGAATCCCGCAGGGCAGTCTGCTTGGGCCGACACTCTTCCTAATATTATTAAAAAATGTTACAGTACATTTTTCACATTCACATTCACATTCGAGTCACATTCGATTATAACTTGCGATAGGTACATTTTAATCATCATTTCATTTCCTACATTTTAGTTTTAATCGTGTATAGTGTTTTGCACGGTGGTAGGGTACTTTGTAGTACCCGCCTGGCTGGCAACCACCCTCAAGTTGAAAATCTGTCGCCAAGCACCTTCCGGTGTGTTCCGACAGCAGAACTTGAAAGCCAGTTCCCTTCTAGGCTTTGTGTGCTTACCACCATCGGCCACATCATCACTGACCACGGTGATATTGTGGTCAAACACAGGCCTATACATATAAAAAAAAAAAAAAAAAACATTATATAATTTCGAAGAAATGGAACGGAATAAAATAAACTTACAACTACATTTACTACTTATACTGCTATAGCTTTATATTTCGTTGACTAAATCAATAATGTATTTAATGACATAAATAATAATAATTTATTATTACTTCATTATTTTTTGACATCGATGTGGACGAATTTTTTGATGCACAATGAGCTTTTTTGCCGTCTCACTTTTGTATTTGTATATAGGTTTGTTTTTCTTAGAATATTCAATTGTATATATGTTAATAAATATCAGGTAAGAATAAAAAATAATCAAATAAGTTTCCGTATTTAATAACTTACTTATTTTGTCTATTTTCTAAGTCTTTCGGAAGTGGTTGCATTCTGGAATGTTGAGTACCTCAGATGCTTTGCATTGTGGGGTACCTATTGTTGGAATGCCATTATTTGGAGATCAGCCCACAAATGCAAATGCGGCTGTTGAATGTGGATTGGGAGTGACTGTTGATATTCTTCATCAAAATATGCTTGAAGATTTCTTATACATTTTTCTTCAAGAAAAGTAAGTATGACATTAATTAATTTTCCTATTATATAGCAGCTAGTATTAAAACTGGGAACAATATCATTCCCTATTATATAAATTCAATAGACGTAGACAAACGTATTAAACTATTACTAAGATGATTCTAAAGTTCTTAAAAAAAAGACTTTAATTCATTCACTGGCAAACTGTTGGGTCTGGAAAGAGGAACGCAGGCGTTCCTTATTTATAACGATGGGAAACTAAGGAACAAGTTTTCAAATTTATGTCCCTAAAAGGTTTGAATTAGGTATGCAAGTTTGTTTAGAAGTTGCCGTTTAGGAAATAGAATGTCTGTGAGTAAAACAAACGCACATATAGATACCAACAGTTACTTGAAAACGTATATATTTTACTTGTTTTTCTAGATACAATCAGAAAACGAAGGAATTATATCCACTTTTCCCGATGGATTAAACGGTATTCTGGACTGACTATGTAGCTAGACATAAAGAAGCGGTCCACTTGAAGTCTTGAAGCCGACTGTTGACATGTCACTCTATCAATTCCTGATGCTTGATGTGCAGATTTTCGTTGCAGGTTCAGTATTTCTGTTAATAATATCTATACATTTGTCTTCTATCTATAACTATTAAAATCGTAGAAACGTCAGAACTGTAGGTACATTCGAAATTTTTGAAAAAAAGTAAAATAACTTTCTTTTCGGAATTCAGTGCCACAAAAAAAAAATTGGTACCAAAGACCCCGACTTCCGAAATAAAAATTATTTTACACTTTATAGTGTTTGTTTTGGACGTCGGTTTAATTTTTTTGTTATATTTTTTTAAAATTTTCTCTTTTTGGTTATGGTACCTTATATTATTAGAAAACTAGCTGACCCGGCAAACTTTTATTTTGCCATTAAGACACCAAATATTCATCTACCCTACTTACCCTACCCTACCCTACCCTACCTTACCCTACCCTACCTACATACTTACCCTACCTATGTAGGTAAGGTACCAATATATATTTTTTTTCATAAGAATCTTCTCCTAACAATAACAAACACAACAAAAAAAGAATAAGCAAAATCAGTCCAGCCGTTCACGCGTGATGCCGTGACCAAGGGAAATAGGGATTAATTTTTATATATATAAGATAGATAGAAGATTAAGATTATTATTATATAGCCAGAGAGCTTTTCCTTACAATTACATCAAGCCTAAAAAAGACTGGGAAACATTGTTTTATTACGAAGTTCCGGTGCCTACCACCAGACTTCACTACTGGCTTCATCACCAGATCAGTTCGATGGTACCATTTTTATTAGAACCATTTATTTAAATTTGCTTCATCATAGTCATTATTTTTTTTTAGATCTGTTATACCCAAAACATACTTACCATTGAGGAGTGCCAGTGGCCATTAGTGTTCTTCGTCAGTTCAACTTCACGAAATTAAGCTTTCTGAATGCAAATGCTTGCCATGTTGATGAAAATACAAAAATCACTGTATGAATGCCTATGAAATTTGAGGAGTTCCCTCGATTTCCATGGGACTCCATTATCAGATCCCGAATTAATGACCATGGCCCTTTCACCTCCTCATCAGATCCTGACTTGGTGACAATGGGACCACCTCGAGAGAATACCCTTTCAAACAAAAATAATTTTCATAATGGATCCATAATTGATGAAGAAATCGGTAAAAATACAAAAAAAAACATACATACAGCCGAACATACCTCCTCCTTTTTGGAAAGTCGGTTAAAAAGCTAAGGGGTGTATAAAGGATAAAGAAACAATTTTTTTTAAAGAATTTTTCTCTGTTTGTCTGCTGCGATGCATTCAATTGGCGCTAAAACTCCTGAACAGATTCTGTTCAAATTTTGCACAAACATTCGTTAGAGATCAGAGCCACATAAATAGGCTATAAATTATCACGCTATTTGCCTGGGGGATAATCAATATTGCATTATGTGTGTTTTCTATTATAGGTTAGCGCGGGCCTGGAAAAAAGAGGACACATAATAATGCAAAACCTCTATTTTTAACCGACTTACCAAAAAGGAGGAGGTTCTATGTTCGACATTATCTTTGTTTTTTTTTTATGTTCACGCATATCTCCGTCAATTTTGGACCGATTTTGAAAATTATTTTTTTGTTTGAAGAAGTATGTTTCGAAATTGGTCCCATTTTAATTTGGCGAAGATCTAATGAAGAACTTCAGAGATATACAACAGAACTCTTCAATAAATAACGGCAAATCTCTCGAGATTGCTGCAATCGCATGTCTGTTTATACCATTTCATAACATAACATCACTCATCAATTGCTAGTAAAGGGGTACGCAGATGTGTACAATTCACCTTGGTACACTCTTATTTCCCCGGTTATGTTCAGTTTCATGATATTCGGGTAATCTATTCTGGCATTATTGCTTATTAGGTAGGTACAACTAAAAAGTGAAAATAAAATACTTTTTTACAAAAAAATACTACCGACTTCCAAACTATAAAGTGAAAAATAACTTTAGTTTTGGAAGTCGGTGTCCATAACGCTATTAATTGTACCTACGAAAGCCACCGACTTCCAAAAATAAAGTTATTTTTCACTTAGTTGTTTGGAAGTCGGTAGTATTTGTTTTGTAAAAAAGTTTTTAATTTAATATGGGTTTGCTATTGACTCTAGTCTAGGTCAGAAGTGACAGAGACAAAGTCAACGATGGAGTGAGCTTAAACAGAAGAAGCCTGTTCACTCTAACTTTGAAGAGATTCAGGTTGATACATTCGGAACCACGCATTATATGAAGGATGGTTGAAAGCACTTGGAGCGGATTGGTGGAATGTCAACCAGGGAAGGATAATAGTAACTTGCGGTGCGCCTAGATGTTGGATGATAGTAGGGGGCCGGTGGGATGAAGTCGTTTGGGCACTGGTTTTACATTTGCAAGCTTCTTTTTACAAGAGAACGGTGGAACAAACGTGTCAACACAGGAGGCAGTTCAGGCGCACACTGCCTCAACATTCTCGCCGTCAGGCCCGCTGGCCTTGTTCACGTCTAGACTGAACAATACTCTCCAGACCTCTTTAGTGTGATCTCTGGCATCGAAGAGTCTCAACGAGGCAGTAGGTGGTTGTTTGGTTGCCAGACGTGAATTGAACTCTATTGGTCTGGTAAACCTATAGGATATACTATTATCACGCTAATTACTGTAGGGGATAAACAAGGTTACATTATGTCTGTTTTTCTACTACTGTTTAGCGCAAGATTGTAATATCACAAAAAAACAAATTGCATAATATTCTCTGCCATAAAAACAATTTCATTTTAGTTTAATGTTGTTGTAGTTGTTTTCTATTCTATATTGCATTGTAAGTGTCGTTGCGATATTAAAGACATGCTTATTACGTCGATGAAATTAAAACCACTGGTTTTGTAGTGTTGTTGCGTAGTGTCTTCTCCATGAAAATTTATCGTTTTCTTATACAGCATTGATTTTTCCATTACCAATCTCTTTCAAAATCTAAGCAGTTAAGCACGCTTCGTATTTTTCTTGTCAGTCTTTGATGTTGTCTGTGGAATTTTCTTCGAACAGCAGCATTTCTTGATGAGTACACTTAAAAAAGTGAGATATATACTAAATATTGCGATTAAAACTAAGGCTACATCTAGGTTGATGTACTGATAAAATGGTACATCGGCTGCCGCCGTTCGAAAATTGAAGTTTGCATGCTTAGCAGCAAATTCTGTCCAATATACAGCGGTGTCCATTGGTGACATTGGGCGATCATGCCACGCTCTTGATACTTCCTTGACTCTTTGCCGAAATCTGAAAAACGAACAAAATCATCGTTGATAAATGTTGATTTAATTTTCCAAAATAATTTTTAATATGATTATTTTAGGACGGTGGGTGGTACTAGGAGGTGCACTTGTACCCCTTTGACTTTTAATAAATTATACAAAAAACATTCAAAAATTAAAACCGAATACAAATGTAAAAAACCGTCATTTTATATATGTTACCGTTAGAATACAGAATACGTTAATATGCGCATTAACTAGGTAATCTGCAAATTATCGGGTACAATCCGTTAAAGTGTGAAATTTAATTTAAAGTAGCAGATATCGCCACTTTAATCATAATCACGTTAATCTGCATGATGCTACATTGTTAAATTGCGGAAGACAGTGACCGAAACACTTTTGTCTCGCTTTCTCAGCCCCCACGCGCTCGCGCCTGTATCAACAATAGCCGCGCGCGGGGCTGGCCAGATATCGGTTTCTGATGCCAATCATCCAGTAGCCGAAGAAGGAACCACAGCACACCACAGTGAGAATAAAAGTACCTGAATTCGACAGATCAAAAACTGATGTCCGTTCAATTTTGGCCGTAGTTCTTGAAAAATCTGATGATGGGTTCTACAAACTGGGTAACTGGAAAGTGGAATTTTGAGACTTCTATATGCATGATCTCAATTCTGCATTTTTCAAGAAAGATTGATATAGCAAAAGATGATGTTCCTGAAGTCGAAATTTCTTTACGTCAAACTGCAACAAAGCAATCATTAGGTAATGGGCAAGGCTTCAGGAAATGTGACTGCAAATCTAAATGTGCAACTAACAGGTGTGCTTGTCGCAAAAATATTTTTTGTTAATTCAAAATGTCACCAATCTTTAGATTAGGTACTAATAAGTAATTTTGTGTTTTTTGGAATATGTGAGAGACTGACAATAATTAGGATTGATTCTATTGTAGTTTTATAATTTTACCTAACTTTAGGCTTATTACCGTCAGAGTATTTTTAGTTATTTTTGTTGATTTTATTGAAGTAAAGTTCCTTTAGTTAAATTGTCTAATTTGATCGGTTAATTCAGTGGAGTAACATACGAGTAAAATTTTAATTACACATTGTAAATAAATACAATAGGTATTTATTTATTTTATTACTTTTTTGATGCGTAAAATGTCACCAAACATAAGATTATTATTAGAAAATAAATTTAAATAATTACAATGCATTCGAATGTTTTATTCAAGCAAAGAATCTGTTTTATTATCTTAACCGTAAGATTTTTTTTCGTTAGTCTGCAGACTACCTAGGAAGTCTGCATATATCGTTTTTCAAACTAACTTCTGTTAAGTTCGTTATTCTCACATGCAAGTGATTCTCTGTTATAGGTACCGTTATTTCGTGAAAAACTAGACTGTGACGCCGCAATCATATATATACATATTTATTTGACTACGTACCTACCTACCTAACTTAGCTACCTGCACAGAATATTATTTACTCTAGTCTAGGGAGAAGAATAACGACTTCATACAAAAAAAAAGTAAAGACAGTTTTGCTGCGCGCTATCTAGTAGCACTCCAGAACACCACACCGAAACGAAAACATAAAAAACCGGCCAAGTGCGAGTCGGACTCGCGCACGAAGGGTTTCGTACCATTATCGCAAAAACGGCAAAAAAAACACGTTTTTTGTATGGGAGCCCCACTTAAATATTTATTTTATTCTGTTTTTTGTTATAGCGGCAACAGAAATACATCATCTGTGAAAATTTAAACTGTCTAGCTATCACGGTTCATGAGATACAGCCTACACTCAGACAGACAGACGGACCGCGGAGTCTCAGTAATAGGGTCCCGTTTTTACCCTTTGGGTACGGAACCCTAAAAAACTATCCATAGCGGGGTCTCGAACCTTAGGCGTAGTAGGCCACCGCGTTTATCATTAGGCTTTTCAAACGGGCAGTAGCGGCGGCAAAATTATGAACCAGATTGCACACACGTCAACGTCATCATTGACATTAGTAGTATGATTAGAGACCTAAAACCTCATAAAACGATAGATAGATCTGCCTACCCTACTTGAATTGCTACCTACCCTACCGACCTGCCTACCCTACTTGACTTGCTACCTACCAATTTTTTTTTCTAGTGATATTTTCCGCGGAGAATCTTAACACCGCCATTCAGAAAATGATGTCAAATGCACAACGTCATCTATCGAATATAGACATCAACTGTTTGAGTATCTGAATTGCTTGTGTTGTGATATTTTACTTCTTGAACACTTTAAATTCATCAACTTTTCATAGAGTGAACCTATTGCGATGAAACAAAAACAAGTAATACTTCAAGTTACGCATAAAAAAATAGTATAAAAATTATCAACATTGGCTTCGTACATTTTGCGTGATGCGTGCACACGATAAACAGACAACCAGACAAAAATTTCAAAAATTCTGGGAATGGGTTCTGTTGGTTATCCTTTAACACCCTGGCTATTTTTTTTATATTTTCGATGTACAAAAACGACTTTTCTACAGATGAATTATATGTTTTGATTGATGATACATATTTTGGAGCATAAAATATTAGTGTGTACGGTAATTTGACCTATTGGATATGCGTTTATATTTATAAGATATAAATGTTTATAATTTATGTTTATATTAATCTATATAAATTAAAAAAAAATTGCTATAGATTTTTTGGAGCATAAAATATTAGTGTGCAAGGTAATTTGACCTATTGGATATGCGCTTATATTTATCATATCTTTATTTAATAATATTGCAAAACCCAGAAAAATACCGATATAACCAGGAGTCAAAGTTCGCGTATGCCATGCGCTGATCATACTTTTTTGTCTCATAATTCATCATTATCATCATTTCAACCGAAAGACGTCCACTGCTGGACATAGGCGTCCCCCAGGCGTCGCCACATTGACCGATCCCGTGTGTCTCGCATCCAGCGCCTTCCCGCAACCTTAACCAGGACATCGGTCCACCTAGTGGGAGACCTTCAAACGTATCGTCTTTCGGTTCGCGGTCGCCATTCCAGAACTTTTCGGCCCCATCGGCCATCCGTTCTGCGAGCAATGTGCCCTGCCCACTGCCACTTAAGTTTGGCAATTCTTCGGGCTATGTCGGTAACTTTGGTTCGCCTGCGGATATCATCATTTCTGACGTGATCACGCAAGGAAATTCCGGGCATAGCCCTCTCCATTGCGTTTTGGGTGATTTTAAGCTTTCTGATAAGGCCCATTGTAAGCAACCGCTCCGTCCAGCGTGGGATCATCTCATGCCTCTCCTTCATAAGCTTGAGGGTAGGATCAGAGAGCTTTTTGTTTCTATCTGTACGACTGATCTTGAAAACCTTAGACCCGACCGTATGGACAGCTTCCACGAACCCGTCGCTGTATTCGTCCACGGAGCTCTCTAGGTACTCGAAACGATTCTGGAGTTCGAGCTGAAAGCTCTCGGGGTTTTGGACCTGGATCTGTGCTGGACGAAGCGTGGACTTCATCAGTCGAGACCTTTCAAACATAATATTAATGTTCAATGTGCCTCTTACCATGCGGTGATCGCTCCCGGTTTTTACCGAATTGATCACAGCGACATCATTGAACATTTGCTTCTTGGTTGCCATGATGAAGTCGATCTCATTGTTTGCACCATCGGGGCTCTGCCAGGTCCACTTCCTGTGTTCACGCTTTTTGATGAAGGCGTTCATCATATAGAGGCCCTCCTTCTCCATAAAACTGGCCAGTAGGTGACCCCGGTGGTTCCGTCGTCCAACTCCAAATTGCTCCACTTGCAGCTCATCCTCGTCTCGTTTGCCCAGTTTCGCGTTGACGTCCCCCATGACAACGGTGAAGTGAGTTTTGAAACCATGCATGGCTCTGGAGATATCCTCATACATGGTCTCTACCTCGTCGACGAGGTGTGCCGAGATTGGGTCGTAGACCTGTATGACCTTCAGCGAATATCTTGAGGATATTCTGAGTATAAGGTACGCCACCCTGGTCGACACGGGTTTTAAGGCGATGATAGCTCAGTGGTAGTGACGTCGGATACCGAGACGAAGGTCGCGGGTTCGAATCCTACAATGAGCTTGAGCTTTCGGTGAAGGAAAACATCGTGAGGAAACCATAGCACGGTGGTAGGGTACTTTGTAGTACCCGCCTGGCTGGCAACCACCCTCAAGTTGAAAATCTGTCGCCAAGCACCTTCCGGTGTGTTCCGACAGCAGCACTTGAGAGCCAGTTCCCTTCTAGGCTTTGTGTGCTTACCACCATCGGCCACATCATCACTGATCACGGTGAGATTGTGGTCAAACACAAGCCTATACATAGTAAAAAAACACACTCTCGATCTTCAACCCACCCTGGGACTGCCGGTCACCCTCTCGGAAATAGAGCAGGTTACCGGATTTGAGGATTATCGAGTCCTCCCCCTCCCTTCGGACTTCAGGAAACCCTATAATACTCCATTCAAATTCAAATTCAATTTATTGCATCCATAATGTACATACAGGTCCATCGCAACCTGCTCAATTCCTCTTCGAGTTCGGTGATTTTTTCGTCGGTCCGAAGTGTGCGCGTGTTGTACGTTGCCAGGTCCAGTCGTCGGAGCTTGTTGGGGTAGCCGGATCCTTTTTTGTCTACATAAATGTTATTATGTAACTGCCTAAATAATATTTTTTGGGTTTCCATTTCTCAAAAGGAAAAAGAGGAACCCTTATAGGATCTCTTCGATCTCTGTCTGCCTGTCTGTCCGTGTGTCAAGATCTTTTTCACTGGAAAAACATACAAAAAATAACAACCATACAGCCGAACATAGATCTCTTATTACTCGACTTTCAAAAAAGGAGGAGGTCCTTTTTGAAAGTCGAGTAATAAGAGTGGTAAATACTAACTTGGGATCCAACACTTTTTTGAAGGCATTCAGTAGGTTTTCCGCCGTCAGGTCTCGGACTTGTACTTGGACTCCGAGACCGCTCTCCTCGACAGCTGCGGCGTTAGCGGGCTGGTCTCCTGCCACCGGCATGGCTACCATTGGCACGCCATAGTTTATGGCTTCTGTTGTTCCAGCGTTACCAGCGTGAGATAAAAATGCTAGCGTTTTCGGATGTGCTGAAATTGTGCAAGGTTTTTTTAAATGTGTTGTACTGAAAATTTTAAGTGTAGTACAATAAGTACTTGTGAAAATTATTCTCATCCATCAGAAGATGGTGTCAAAAGTACGTCATTAGGACGGCTTCAGTTCCCACTATTGTTTGAGCAAAATATAAAAACCGGCCAAGTGCAAGTCGGACTCGCGCACCGAGGGTTCCGTATAAACAGCTGCATTCATCAAAATAATTAGGTAACATTGCTGACGTTCATAAACAATGAAAGCACCGAACATTGCTCTAACGAAGGGACAAAATGATTTTTTCAATTAGAAAAAATCTGTTGTCCCCATACATCGATATAGGTCTGCAATTTTTTTTGTTGTATCTACAAATTTACAGTTTTTAGATTTTTCCCTTTACTTATGTTGTAAAACATTGCCTCTTTCCAAAGTTCATGTTTCTAGGTCAACGGGAAGTACCCTTTAGGTTTTGGTTCCCTTGCGATTCCTAAAACATGCGACAAAAAAAGCTGTATCTTTTGATTGCGTTAATTTAGAAGTTACATTTTTTCACAGCTCCAAGAAATTGTAGACTTGGGTATATCATATTAATTTTAACTTGATTCCTCACGCGTTCCTGAGAAAAAGGACTTATACGAGACAGACGAAATATAATATTTTTGATTTTTCTTTACGACCTATGTACAAATTTAGTTTTCAGTTTTTTTCCTTTATTTGTACTATAAGCCATTGCTTCTTGCCAAATTTCTCGAGTCCTATCTAGAGTTGACCTATCAACGGGAAGTACATTAAAAGCGATATATCCTCCTCAATCCACCTCAATGTTAACGCAGTACTGGCCGCCGTGCGCCCTCGCTCGATGCCAAAATATCAATATTGAACCTCCTTTTGAACAGTTTTGTTTGCAAAATATTATTTGATTTACATATGCTATTTCATTTATGAAGAAATTCCAGCCATCAATTTTTCCGTGTAAAAATATTTTTAAACATTCAAGTCGTTTTGGAGGAGTTTCCAAAACTCTTATATATCTCCTTATATATCAGGAGATATATAAGGAGATATTAAAATCGGTTCATAAACGACGAAGTTATCCGCGAACACACATAAAAAAAAGTATATATACGGTCTGGAAATGAGAAAAATCCTCCTTTTTTGAAGTCGGTCAAAAAAAGAGACATAAACGGCTGCATCTTTTGATTGCGCTGTTTTAGAAGGTTGCTTTTTACACAGCTCCAAGAGGATGCAGACTTGAGTATAGGCATTCCAGAGAAAAAGGTCTTGACACGGACAGACAGACAACGAAGTGATCCTATAAGGGTCCCTTTTTTACCTTTTTAGGAACGGAATCCTAAAAACGAGTTTTTATTTATTTATACTCTCTTAACACATTTTCTATTTTATTTGGCTAAAACAATGTTGGGAACTAAAGACATCCGTCATAATTCTAAAGATGTTAATCAGGGTTATTTTCATCCTTGGTGTCAAAAGGTCGTCTCCGTCAACGAATTTGTTTGTTAGTTTTTGCGTGATAGAGTAACAAACCATAAACAGATATGTAACTAGTTATCATATCATCATAATCATATCAGCCGAAAGACGTCCACTGCTGGACATAGGCCTCCCCCAAGCGTCGCCACATTGACCGGTCCCGTGCGTCTCGCAACCAGCGGATCCCCGCAACCTTCACCAGGTCATCGGTCCACCTAGTGGGAGGCCTTCCAACGCAACGTCTTCCGGTTCGCGGTCGCCACTCCAGAACCTTTCTGCCCCATCGGCCATCCGTTCTGCGAGCAATGTGCCCTGCCCACTGCCACTTGAGTTTGGCTATTCTTCGGGCTATGTCGGTAACCCTGGTTCTCTTGCGGATCTCTACATTTCTGATTCGATCACGCAAGGAAACTCCGAGCATAGCCCTCTCCATTGCCCTTTGAGTGACTGTAAGCTTTCTGATTAGGCCCATTGTAAGCGACAACGTTACTAGTTAGGTAGTTAGTAATTAGTAGGACATGATGATGATAGTGCTAATAATACTGGATTTATTTGCATATTTACCTAAAATATCCACCTGAGGTAGCCAACTGTTAGTATAAAGCTTATTTTTGTCCACCAGTAAAGTTTTGTCTTCCCATTTCCAGATGAATCTTTGTGGTAGTTGTTGCATAACTTTTATTACTTCGTTTACTTTTACAGCCGGCATTGTAGAAGCCTTCACGACGGAACCGAAGCTGATGTAAATTACACCATGTTCTGCTTCATCGACGAACTTTTTAAGATCCTGGCGTTAAAAATAATTATATATTAACACAAAATTCTTTGTATTTTTGTTAGTAGGACTATTATTTGTCGGCAACCGTAGCATGGTATGGGGCCCCAAGCTTCAAAGCCGGCAAATTTCGTTGATTTCGTTGTTGAAATTTTGATGTTTTTTTTTTCGTCTTTGATAGACTAGATGCGGAAGGCTGAGGACCGATTGTTGTGGCAAGGCTTGGGAGAGGTCTAAGACCAGCAGTGGATAAGCGATCTGCGGAGATGATTATTTAATAATAATAATAATAAATAATTCATGTTATTCATAACAAAGCCTTACAAAAAACAGTTTAAAATGAAGTAAAATGTACAGCATACGAACAACATAAGGCAAAAAAGAAACTGTCAAACCCTGATTCCCAAACTATTTGTTGCGTTATATAACGCACGCAAAATATAACGTTGCCTGTATCTTTTAAATCAGTGTCCCTCCAGGTAAACAAAACAATTATATAGAATAGAGCAAAGCATGCATGTATGATCTTTCGCTCAAATAAAATTAAAATTTCAGATTAAAATTTCCAAAATTAAAAATTTAAGAAAAAACTTATGAAGTTAAAAATCAAATTGAGACTATTACATTTACTAAAAGGTGCTGGGTGGAACACCAGCCCAGTCGGTCATATAACTGACTTATATCTAACATCTTTTTTAGAATACTCGATCCATAGTAAATCGTACTGCATTTGGGTCTGCGCATAATGAAAAGTTTTGCTAACAGTACAGTAAACAAAAAGATTTGCGTCGCAATCTTCACTATTGTAAGCTACGTTCGAGAGGATACTGATCCACATTGATGTAATACTAATTCTTCAAGTCAACAAGCAGATTTCTTGAACCAATAAAATAAACAAGAATGTATGTGTCACTTACGCCACTTAAAGGTTTCGCATCAATTATATGAAAACCTCCAATTTCGATGACATTAGAAGGAAACAGTCTCGATCCAGTCAGTATAAAGTGATGATACAGAAGAAGGAACTTCATTTCTCGGGCTAAGTCTTCTAAAGGCGGAATATCATCGAAGTATTGTGCAAGAGAATTTTGGTTATTTGTTTGTGTGTAGTAGCGGTTAAGTTGTCTAAAATAAAAGTCCAATATTGTCCTTTCTACTCTTTGATACAGAGTGGGTTTGGATCCTCCCTCTAAGAAAACAAAAGGAACATACGCTGGATTATAGGGAACTCCTAGTCTTTCATAATGATATGGCATCAGTATGTGTGACATTATGCCGACAACCGGCGCCTGTAGCTTGTGCGCCACACCAAGAGCACAATCACTGTTGAACTGCTCCACAACGATAACATCGAACTTCGGTTTTTCTTTAACTAAACTTTGCACTCGGTCATTGGCCAACATTACATTGCAGTTTTTAATTCCAGCGTTAGCAAGGAAAAGACTGACGAAGAACAACGTCAGATACGAGCTCTCGAAAGGTATCTCGCCTTCTATGGGTTTTATGCTACCAGCCAAACTAATGTCATGATAATTGGCCGGTGGATCTTGTTCGGGGAAATGAGAAATAACGGTCACATTGTGACCTCTCCTGGCGAGTTCACGTAAATAAACACGGAAAACTATAAAATGGCTTTTGCCTTGATACGGAAATATTCCAAGAATGTTTAGACTACAAGCGTAGTCCGTTAACACTAGTAATGATAATGTAGCGATTAAAACACTCAATTTCATCTTTGCGAATTTGAATCGCTGTAAACGCGAGAGCCTCCAGTACAAAATTAAGTTCACTCAAACGACAACACGGCGATGTGTACTCGGTGGCCGACGGCAACAGACTTGAACAGACTGACTGACACGAAGTGAACGTCAAAAACTCACGAGTGGCATGCACAACACTTGTTTACATATTTATGCTTGCTTGCTAATTTCCAAGCACGAACAAACTGCAGTGGATGCACCTGGTGGTCAGACTGCTGGTTACGTATCAAACTTGTGCTCAATTGATGTCCGGGAGGAGGAAGTATTTCGGTTGATTCAATAAGTGGAGCTAAATAAATCCGCAGGCCCTGACAACATTACTCCAATTTTTATATCTAATTGTGTTAAGGGTCTATCCGTTCCGCTGACAATATTATTTAAGTTATCATTGGAATTGGGAGTGGTGCCATTAATCTGGAAGTCAGCAAATATAACGCCGATTCACAAAAAAAGATCCAAGCACAGTAAATACAAATACAGACCGCATTCTAAGCTTTGCGTGTTCACTAAAATCATGGAGTACAGAACAGAGACAACTTTCGTCTTCACTTAAGTTAAGTTTCTCAGAACATCAACAAAAAAATAAGGTCGCTCCACCACATCCAATCTCGTAGTCTGTAGTGACTATCTACCGGACAAATGTCCAGAAGGTCACAGGTTGACGTTATATATATATATAACGTCATTCATATTTCATGGATCAAGTGATTAATATGTGCATTATGTATATTGCCCGGGCATTACGAATCTATTCAAGTCAAATCAGGCAATGTAATGAATACAGATTTAAACATCTATATTTTTCACATTGGTCATTATGAATATTGCTTCGTTACGGTTGGGCAATTCGATATATCACTTGGTCCAATACATACACACTGGGGCCGAGTTTTCAACAGCCAATCAAAACAGATAACGCGTGCTTGACAATTTGTCACATTAATTCTGCGATAATTTAGAGGTGAGAAACCCGGCCTGGCTACAGCAAGTGCTTTGATCGTATTGATCATGCGCTTCTTTTGCGCAAACTATTATTGGTTTCTCAAAACGGTGAAGGAAAAAATCGTGAGGAAACCGGCATGTCCAAGAACCAAACATTCGAAGACATGTGACATCCACCAACCCGCACTGAGCCCGCGTGGTGGATTACGACCCATTCCCTCTCACAGAGAGGAGGCCTGTGTCCCAGCAGTGGGAACATTAATAGGCTGATGATGTGATGTGATTATTGGTTGGTGTGACGGATAATGTACTTAGATGGTTATCATCATACGTGTCAGATGGTGGTTCTCAAAGGACTGGACTTCAAAAAAAGGAGGATGTTCTCGATTCGTCGGAATCTTTTTATTTTGTTTTATTTTCCCCGATTACTCAAAGTTGCCTGAACCGATTTGGAAAATTCTTCTTTTGAAACAAGAAAGAGTATACTTTCCAGGTGGTCATCTATTAAGGATCTGATGATGGGATCCTGGAGAAATTGGGAGAACTCTTCAAATATTATAGGCATACATATAGCGATTATGGAAATAAAAAAATCGCTCATCAATAATGCAATCATTTGCACTCATAAAGTATCATGTGGTGAAATAGAACTGATGAAGAAGACCACAGATGGCCAATGGAACTCCTTAATGCTAAGTATGTCACGGATATAAGATATCTCGAAATACCATCGAACTGATGTGACGATGAAGTCGGAAGGTAGGCACTGGAACTCCGATATAAAACAATGTATCCTAGTTATGTTTATGCTTATTGTCTTTTGTACCTATTGTTTTCCGTTTTCGACACCGAATTCGGAAACAAAAGAAATTTTCGCTTTGTAGTGTTTTGTTTCGAAAGCCGGTTTAATTTTTTTGATAAAAAGTTAATTATAAATCTCGCTGATATGTGTTTTTATGCAAATTTTTATATGAGTGGAAACTTCTAATTGGATTTTGCATGTTGTTTCTGCGTATCGATTATATTAACTGTAAGTATTTCTAAGATCTCAAGATAGTTCCGAATATCTTGAGTTTAAGCCTTCGGATCCGCGTTTGCCAAACAGGTCTCAGCTGTGCAAAGGTAGCTCGGGCTGCCGGATGTTTATTTTATGCCGCTTCCTGACGTAGGTCGTTCAACTTTGCTTGCATGCTGGCGTGGGTATGACTCAGAAGGCATAGGACATCGCCGAAATTCAAGTCTTCCAAAACGTTGATAATCCCCACTCTACGCCGCGGCGTCTGATTTCAGAGATACGAAGCATAATTCCGTTAAGAACGACTAAGAAGAGGAGCGGCGCCAGGGTTAAAACTACAGCAGCTTTAAACACCTCACCCGCGCTCTCTTCTGGCTTACTTAGAAATAATGAAAATGCGTGCCTTTCGGAGTTTAAGTTACAACATACAAACCACCAGGCTATTTTAAAATATTAAAGATCTTATAATTTAATCAACAGAAAATCTTTCGGGACTATCTGTAGAAGTCTGTAAAGCAATCATTGAAACTATTGCGCCCTATTTAGCTTTAACATTTAACTAGCACTAATGTCGATCAAGGAGTTTTTTCGGACCACATGAAACACAGTAAAGTAGTTCCATTATTTCAATCCAAAGCAAAGAATAGCAAAGAAGCCAATAATTATATGCGAGTGTCAATTTTGACGGTTATCAGTAAAGTCTTGGAAAATTTAATGCTTAACCAATTGTTGCGTAATTTTAACAAACATTCCATCATTCATGATAAACACGGTTACGGTTTCTCCAAAGGGCGTTGCACAAATGACGTTGGCGTCACCCTAATATAGAACATTTTTAACAACTGGGAAGAAGCACAAGACACTATTGGAATCTTTTGCGACCTCTCGAAGGCTTTCGATTGCGTTAACCATGAGACACTATTTTTAAAGCTCGAGCACTATGGGATTATACATGGCCCTTGAGTTACTTAGATCATATTTGAAAGCCAGACAAATTAAAGTTCAGGTAAATGGTGTAAACTTACTGGGGTCTGAAATGACAATGGGCGTTCCTCAAGGCTCGATATTGGGTCCATTCCTCTTTTTAGTTTACATTAACGATTTATCCCAATTACTACAAAATCAACCGAATATGGTGTTATTTGCTCATATGTCATGATATCTTTGATATTTAATATAGATTGACGGTCACAAAATCTTGATGATGTGGATAACTCTATTCATCAGGTCCGAAATTAATTCACAGCAAACAATTTGGTACTAAATGAAAAAAAACTAAATGTATTAGATTCAAGTTGCCGAATGTTAGAAGTTAGCGAATGCAACATAATATTGAATGGAGAAAAGCTGGACTTTATAAATCAAACAGTTTTCCTAAGAATCAGTCTAGATGGCAAATTACAATGGGGTTCTCACATAACATCACTTGCGCGTCGGCTATGCTCAGCCGCTTATGCTGGTAAAAAGATAAGACATTTAAGGGATGTAGAAACCGCGCGTTTGGTCTATTTTAGTCACTTTAACAGTATTATGTCATAACTTAACAATATGTTTTTAACTAAACTTTTAAATTTATTTTCATTTAGTTTTAATATATCACAAGGTATTTTGTTATAGAATTTAACACAATACCCCATGAAAGATAAGTCACTTTTGCTAGTCGTAGTAGATAAGATGGTTGATCTAACTTATCTTTATTTCTCGTGTTACAATTGTGTCTATCACTGACCTTACTAAAGAGATGTATATTTTTCCTAAATGATGTCTTTTATACCCATTGTTTCCCGTTATTCGACACCGAATTCGGAAAAGAATGTTATTTTTCGCTTTGTCGTGTTTTGTTATGGAAGTCGGTTTGTTTTTTGTTAAATAGTTTTTTATTTTCCTCTTTTTAGTTTTGGTTGGTAAATCCATGAAAATCATTAAAAAAAAAACAAAATCAAATGTTTTTTATTTTACATGGCCACTTATAAAACGTCGACAAAGAGTGCACGGTTCGGGTTGGTCGTTTCCTATGGAGAAGAACCGGCAAGAACCTCCACGATTACTCTTTTAAAAAAATTGGTTTGTTTTTACAATATTTCCATGTTACAGCATTAGTGTACAGTGTTAGATATGGGGGCACAACGTAGGCCCGACAATAAGTCGTAAGAAACTAAAAAAAAACGTTTGTACAAACGAGATAAAAAGTTAACAAGCATCTAGAATGAATCTAGAAGGCCTACAATGTTCACACATTCACAAAGGAAAAAATAATATAAAACAAGACTAAATTTAACATGTGGCACAAATGTTGTTATCAGTGAAAAAATTAGATTGAGAATAGTTAGAGACATCCACATATTTGTGCCGATTATGTTACCAGGGAAGCCGCATGCGCTGAAGGAGCTAAAGCCAATTTTTTTATCTTCAACGTAGTCCTTGATTTTATAATATCCTTTTTTAATAAGGACACGTTTGATTTCGTTTTCGAACTTCCCATCGGTTAATTCTATAACTGACTTTGGCAACTTGTTAAAAAAGCGTATACTGTTTATAAGAAAAGACTTGCTATTTTTCGTTAATCTGAATTTGGGTATCACAATTTCGTGCTTACTGCGTGTTTTTTAATTATGGTCTTCTAGTTTTGAAAAGCCCTCGATTTTTGCGGCAATACAAAATATATTCCAAAATATAAAGTGAAGGTAGAGTCAGTATATCGATCTCTTTAAATTTTTCTCTGAGGGACTCGCGTGGACCCATTTTATAGATCGCGCGGATGGCCCTCTTTTGTAAGATGAAAATTGAGTCAACGTCTGCTGCTGATCCTCACAGCAGAATGCCATAAGACATAATACGTATTCACAGTGATAGATCTAACTCTCTTACCAGTAACGATGACAGTTTCCAGAGTATGCCTTCTCTTGCCGACAGCCTTACAGCCCAGTTTTCTGATGTTCCTAAGAATTTTAATGTTATTCATATTAACGCCCAGAGTATTCCGGCTCATTTCCACGATATGCTGGCAAGCTTTGACTGTAAAAACATTCATGCTATTCTTATTTCCGAGTCATGGCTTAAACCTTGTCTCCCTTCTACTAGTTACTCTCTTCCCGGATTTGTGCTGATAAGAAACGACCGGACGGTTGGTGGTGGTGGGGGTGTTGCCATATATCTCCGTACTTATATCCCTTTCACTATTGTCAATGTGTCAACGCAGCCACCACCATCAAACGCTGGTGAACACCTATTTCTTGAGATAGAGCTATATCATTCCAAAGTACTTCTTGGAGTATATTACTGTCCCTCTTTACGCATCAATTTCTTTTCTTCTTTTGAAAAACTCTTGGAAGTACTGATCCCTTCTTACAGTCAAAGCATAATCATGGGTGATTTTAATACTTGTCTTCTGAAAAAAGACCATCGCTCTTCTTCTCTGACTAACATTTCAAATTCTAGTAATCTTTCCATTCTTCCACTTAGTGCCACTCACCATTTTCCGAACTCTACTCCCTCACTTCTTGATTTGATTTTCGTTTCCTCGCCTGATCGTGTCGCTAAGCATGGACAATGCTCAGCCGATGCCTTTTCTTATCATGATCTGATTTATCTCTCATACAAAATTCGCCCACCTAAGGCTAAACCCAAAATTCTTATGCAGCGCAATTTTGGTGGTATGAACGTTGGCAGTCTTTGTGAGGATGCCGTCAACATAGATTGGTCTCCCCTGTTTGCGTCTACGTCAGTCGACGAGCAAGTAAACTTTTTCACTGATAGACTTGTCGAGCTTTACGATGTTCACGCACCAGTACGAGCAATTAAAGTTAGACATTTGCCGGCACCGTGGTTGACAGATGACATTAAGAAATTGATGAACAAAAAAGTGGCGGCAAAGTCTAAATTTAAACGACGGCCTACTGATGCTAATAGGGAAAAATATGCCTCCATTCGCAATCACTGTAATAAGGTGTGTAGGAATGCTAATCGCCAACACATTCATAACTCTGTCCTAAATGGGGACGCATCCAAAGTTTGGAATTTTCTTAGATCATTGGGGATCGGTAAAACTCGACAAGAGTCAATACCTAAGAATTTAGACCTCGATTCAATGAATAAACACTTTACAGCATCGTCCCATTTCGATAGGACAATAAAAATTAATACATTGGATTATCTTTCATCTCTTCCGAGCCCCAGTTATTCTCCATTTGTTTTTAGTCAATTCTCTGCATGTGATGTTAAGAAGAGCATACTATCGATTACTTCCAATGCGGTAGGAAGTGACTGTATCAGCCGTAAAATGATACTCCCAGTGCTGGACGTAATCCTTCCTGCCATCTGCCACATCCTCAACTTTTCTGCGTCCAGTGGTGTCTTTCCATGCTCATGGAAAGATGCTCAAATTATCCCCTTACCAAAAAAGTCCAATCCCACATCTTTTTCAGAATACCGTCCAATATCCGTCCTACCATTCCTGTCCAAAGTCCTGGAACGTTTAATCCACGACCAAATTAGTACATTCCTATCTAAAAATAATCTCCTCAATCCCTTCCAGTCCGGCTTCCGTCCTGGTCACAGCACCACCACAGCTCTTCTCAATATTACGGATGATATAAGGTCAGCCATGGAAAGCAGTAATCTGACGGTCTTGGCATTGCTAGATTTCAGTAATGCTTTTAATACAGTCGATTTCGATGTTTTGCTTGGCATCCTATGCTCTCTTAACTTATCTCCATCGGTGATTGACTGGTTTCGTAGTTACCTGTTTGGTCGCCGGCAACGTATATGCATTGGAGAGACCTTGTCTTCCTGGTGTAGTACTTCTGCTGGGGTACCGCAGGGTGGCGTTTTATCCCCTTTACTTTTCGCAGTTTTTATAAACTCAATCTCCAGTGAACTAACTTCTTCCTACCATCTTTATGCGGACGACCTGCAAATTTATGCGCGTGCTCCTCTCGGACAACTGTCTGAGGCTATCGTAACAATAAACCGTGATCTAGCCCGCATATGCGAATGGAGCAAAAGGTATGGACTTGCGGTTAACCCCACAAAGACGCAGGTTATAGTGGTGGGCAGTTCTAGGATGGGTTCAAAAATCGACTGGACTACTCTTCCCCAGGTTTATTTCGATAACACAGTTATTCCGTTTTGCGAGAAAGTTAAAAACTTGGGGATTTTCATTGATAGGAATTTCACCTGGACTGCCCAACTGCACGAGGTTAGCCGCAAGCTATTTGCATCTGCTGCGTCTTTGAGGAGACTTCGTAATTTTCTTCCGACTGCCACCAGGATTGCGCTTGCACAATCTCTTCTGTTACCCATACTTGATTATGCTGATGCCAGCTATCTTGACCTTACCCAAGAACAACTCGATAAACTTGAGCGGCTTCAAAATGTGTGTATAAGGTTCATATTCGGGTTGCGCAAATATGACCATGTTTCCGAATTTCGTGTGAAGCTCAAGTGGTTGCCAATTCGCCTTCGCCGGAATGCTCATATTCTTTCCCTTTTATATAATGTGCTCTTTACTCCTTCCACCCCTTTTTACCTTAAGAAACGTTTCCAGTTTCTCCGCGATTCCCACACTAGATTTCTTAGGTCATCAGACAACTTACGACTTCAAATTCCAACACATTGCACGACTTTTTTGGATAAATCCTTTACTGTCCAGGCTACTCGTCTGTGGAATGCATTGCCAGATCCAATCAAACGTGCTCAATCATTGCCTGTGTTCAAAAGACTCGTAAAGGAACATTACCTGTCGCTGTCTTCGTCTTAGCGTGTTGATTTTAAACAGACATTGTGATTGCGATTATCAGAGTCATTCATCATTTATTTTTGTTACCGTTATATTTAGTATGTATGTATTTATGTATATATTACATAGCATATGTATTTATCTGTGTATCTATTATAATATAGTATTTTAACAATGTTATTGTCACACCAATGACAACCCCACTTCATGTCCAGACAATTACTGTCCATACCAGGTTGCCTGGAAGAGATCGCGGAATGCGATAAGGCCGCCCATTGTATTTGTATTAATTTTAAGTTTCTTTTTATAATTGTATTTTGAGGTGTACAATAAAGCATATAATAAATAATAAAATAAATAAATAATACTGTGGAAATAAGCATAGTATACTAACCTAGCTGTGGCTACATCGGTTAACTGCCTTATTTTCCTTACTGCATATGCAGCTGAACTTAACCTACCCGAAAGAGTTCTAATGTGCGCGCCCCACTGCAATTTTGAATCGATAGTATTCCCTAAGAAAACAGTTTCCGTTATAACTTCAAGATTTTTGCTGTCAAGATTTAAATTTAGGTACCGTTGTGGTACATTTGGTAAAGAGAACTTTAGACATTTTCACATTCAGGCAAAGTACATCTCATGACGATTCCAATAAGCCCAAACACGACTAGGATACATTGTTTTATTTCGGAGTTCCAGTGGCCATTGTGGTCTTCTTCATGAGTTCCACTTCACCAAATGATACTTTCTGAGGGCAAATGATTGCATATTTGATGAAAATACCAAAATCGCTATATGTATGACTATAATATTTGAGGAGTTCCCTCGATTTCTCTAGGATCCCATCATCACATCCTGGTTTCCTTATCATGGTATCACCCTTGGGATATCTTTGGTTTTTTTTTTATTTTAAAAACGTTGCCTCACACTAGGAATTTCTTCCTGTATCGTGGGTGCGTTTACAAACATACAAACTCACATACACAACACCCAGAGCCGGAACAACTATCTGTAGGTCATACAAATTTTTGTTCCGTGCGGGAATCGAACCCGCGACACGCAGCGCAGCAGTCAATCGCTTAACCACTGCGCCAACCGTGCGCCCAATCATCAAAATCTCCTTTCTAATAATCATCAAAATCGGTTCATAAACGACAAAGTTATCCGAGAACACACATAAAAATAAATATCGGTCGGTCGAATCTCAGATTTTTAGTTCATCTGAGGGTCGAATTGAGAAACCTCCTTTTTGGGAAGTCGGTTAAAAATTAAATGAAAGAAAATTCAAACTTTTGTTAAAAGCTCAGTTTGTAAACAAGCATATTACAAATTTGATGATTATATTCAAGATATGATAAGATTTTTGATGCTTGGAAACATGCTGGTCCTACTCCATAGGGCAATCTTTAGTGTGGGCAAGATCAAACTGGTTAATTTATATTTTTAATTATAGTATTTCTTCTTTTTCTTCTCTTTTTTTAAGAAATTGATTTACACTGTTCCGTTGTTGTTGAATTAGGTAATTTACATATGTTTTCAATACTGCTAAGTATGTGAGAACCATGTTCCTATTTATCAAAATAATGAATTTACCTGTTAGTGCTCTATTCTCGGATGTTAACCATAAATCGGGTGATAAAAGGTGATTAAATACGACTAAAATAATTACATTTTAGTCGTATTTAATCACCTGATTTTGATAGTTAATAATAATGCTGTCGTGTTTGTCATATCACAATGTGTGTGAATTTAGTTTATACTCACACTCTGATTTAGTTAATGTTCGGTGTACCCTGCTAGTTATTTTATTTTATAGTTATTTATTTTTAATCGTATTTTATGTTATCTGCTGATGGCTCTATTCACTGTGGCATTGAATCTCTAAAATCTTCCACTACTGGAAGTTTTGGCTCCGTGACTGACACTTTTGGTGACATTTTGCATCAGAGCTTCGGTCTACAGAACCGCAAATTATTTAATGTATGCCATATAAATGCTCAGTGTGGCAAGTCATTATAGTGATTTCTTCGACGCGATCGATCTCCGTAATATGTAATAGGATTAGTAAAGGAGGAACACCGCCTGTTGCTATTTATCTTTGTAACTTTCCTTACAAAATCATTGCCTCTTCTCCTTAACTTTATAGTTCTGCCGTGGTCCTCTACCTCGTGGTCATCAAAGGTGTCAAGACCCTACTTGGTGTTGTACTGTCCGCCCGCCGTTGACTACTTTCCCAACTTAGAATTGGCGCTGGAGTCTATGGGGTCAGAATATATACATTGCGTCATCATGGGCGATTTCAACACAGACCTTACCCTTCCAACTCCTCGTTCCCGTAAACATCTTCACATCAATGAGTCTGTTAGTCTCCACGTTCTTCCTTTGCAATCCACTAATTACAATACCTCAGGCGAAGACACGCGGCCCGACTTAATGCTAACGTCTATTCCCTCCCTTGTTTCCTCTCATGGTCAGTGTCCTACATCTGGCTTTGCCTACCATGACCTCATTTTCCTCTCATATGTCCTAAAACCACCTAAAGTTCCCCCTAAATTTCTGCACATGCGTTGTTTTGCGTGTCTGGATGTTGAGAAGCTGCGTCAGGATGCATCGGAACTCGACTGGGGAGACCTTGCTGCGAAAACAGCTGTAGATGAAAAACTGCTTATCATTAACAGGATCGTCCAAAACTCTTTACGGCAAACACGCTCCTGTCAAGATAGTTAAACTCAGGCGTCCACCTGCTCCTTGGATGACGACAGGGGTTCGTATGGCGTTGTGGCGCAGGGATTGGGCTTTTCGGAAATTTAAAATAGATCGTTATGAGGAACATAGGTACCATTTCAAGGTTGCAAGGAATCGGTGTAATCAGGTGATACGCAACGCCAAACGCCACCATATTCTAGAAAACATTTCTTCTTCTTCTCCTGCCGATATCTGGAAATTCCTCGGAACTCTTGGCCTCGTCATGTTGATTTTCCCAAGACGAATGGCCTGGATGAAATCAACCGTCACTTCACATCCGCTTGCCACTTGGATGTCCAAATGTTGTCTCAGACGGTCGATTCCATTTCTAGCCTACCCGGTCCTATCATAGAACCGTGCATCTTTTCTCCAGCTACCGAAGATGAAATTAAAAAGATGATTGAAGACAGATATGGTCACCTTGATCCTCGACTTTCTTCTGCCTCTGATTATCAACATTATTAACTTTACCCTTGATTCCGGTCAGTTTCCATCCCTGTGGCGCAAGGCCTATATCCTTCCACTTCCTAAAATTTCAAAACCCTCTCTACCTAATCATTTTCGACCAATTACTATTCTCCCTTTCCTATCAAAAGTGCTCGAAGCCTGCGTCCACAAACAGTTATCGGGGTTCGTGCCCCGTAATCTATTTTTGGATTATGGAGTTTCTTGTGCATTCTTCTCCATAACAAGCTACTTTCCGAATGCACGGTAGAATCATTTTTATGTACGTTCAAAAGTGCCGCTTGGTGGCCTAGTTGAAATAAAATATCTTTGTCTTTGTCTTGTAACAACCTTGTCGGCTCATTCCAGTCTGGGTTCAGGCCTGGGCACAGTACTGCATCCGATCTTCTCAAAGTGACTGGTGGTTATTATTATTAAGGTTACCGTTTTGGTACTTATTGATTTCTCTAAAACTGACCTGACTAATTCTATAATGACTGGTTACATAGGTACACAAATCTCAAATATTGTAATACTTATCGGAAATAGTAAGGTTTTGTCCTGAAATAATGTGTTATTTAAACTGCTTGATATAGATAAATAAGCTTCCATATTTAAAACAAAATATTGCTGTTGCCTAGAATGCCTTTTAGAGATTGACCTCTACACTCGCTTCAGTTAAACATTCCTATCGTAGTCTCCTTGGGTAGGATGTAGTTCTTATCATACACCATAGATGGCTCTTTTCTAAAGCATTCCAGAAATCCAGTAGAATTGGAAGTAAATAAGTTTGTAATTTATATTTAAACTAGCTGACCCGGCAAACTTTGTTTTGCCATAAAAACACCAAACATTTATCCACCCTACCTACCCTACCCTAACTACCCCACACTACCTACCCTACCCTACCTATCCTGCCCACCCTACCCTACCTACCCTACCTACCCTAACCTACCCTAACCTACCCTAACCTACCTACCCTACCTACCCTACCCTACCCTACCTACCCTACCCTACCCTACCTACCCTACCCTACCCTACCTACCCTATCCTACCTACCCTACCCTACCTACCCTACCCTACCTACCCTACTCTACCCTACCTACCCTACCCACCCTACCCACCCTACCCTACTTACCCTACCCTACCCACCCTACCCTACTTACCCTACCCTACTTACCCTACCCTACTTACCCTACCCTACTTACCCTACCCTACCCTAAAAGGGATAAAAAGTATCCTATGTCCTTCTCCTGGTTCTTAGCTACCTCCCTACCAATTTTCAGCCAAACCGTTTCAGCCGTTCTTGAGTTATAAATAGTGTAACTAACACGACTTTCTTTTATATATATATAGATGTCGAATGCTGGTCCTGATTTTTTTAACCAACCTACCAAAAATGAGGAGGTTCTATGTTCAACATTATGTTTATTTTTATTATTCCTGTTTTTATTGTTACAAGCTTTCGTACGCGTGTCAAACAACTGCCTGATTAAGCTGAAACTTAGCGTACTTAAGTAACTTTGGAAACATTGATATAAAGTATGGTACAATAGAGCTGACCTCATGATGGAGCCGGAAGGTAGACACATCAGCTCCTCAACTAGACAGGACACCATCAAGTTATATTAAATTTAGAACATTTCTGTTCAAAAAGCTTGTTTAAAAAAAATACTAAACATTTATTTATTGATATTTTTCTCGATTCACGGTACGTATAATTATTATGATTAATATCGTATTTACGTGGTGATAACGTCCCATATTTATATATAAAGAGACTATTGATTTTTGTAAAGCAAATAAAAAACCAACATTAAATTCTACAAACATAGGTACCTAACATTTTTAATTCAGGATCAGTACATAGAATTTTACAGAGATACATTCAAACATATAACTTATTATATTAAATCACCAAACACTTTTGTTTCAAAGAGCTCCTATCTTTACAAAGTTCTAGTGTTGTAGTGAGTGTTCACACAAATAATACAAGAAATTAAAAAAAAATGGTTAAAAAAACTCATATCCAAACTCATGTACTCTTTGTCTTAAAAATATTCAATAATATTAACTTGAATTTATATATAAATAATTTATCTAAAAAGCAAAACTTTTTTAGTAGTGATGTTCCGACTAGTCGGTTAAGCCGACTATTCGGCAAAGACCGCCGACCATCTGGCTTCTTACTTTTACTGTTGTAAAGTTGAGAGAAATTTGATATCAGAAGTCTTATAGTTAGTAAAAAGTTAGAAGCCTAGCAAATAGATTAATAGATTTGGTACTTAAATATTGTGAAATGCCTATTGAATATACCTAGTCGGAAAGTTATGGTTGTTAGCTAAAAAATTATAGAATGCCTGAATATGCCCACATCGCCAGCTTCAGATAAAACTTTTTGCCTTCTAACAAACAACGCGAAGTAAACAAAACATGTCTCAACACGCTCGCAGGCGGCAGTTGCGATTTGTGTGCGAATCAGCTGTAAACGAAGCTTCACGAAAATTGCCGAATACCCCCAAAACCGTGATCGGCTGGTCCGACTAGTCGGCCTCTTTACAACCGACTAATTGGCTAGTCTGCTAGTCGGCCAAAGTCATAGTCGGCACATCTCTATTATTTAGTTTTAACTTTTAGTTTGTATTGCTGTATATTCATAAGGTAAGAGATAATCATTTTCAAAGAGTACAGGGTTGCGAATAGGATGCTTCCTAATACGGCTATGATGTCCCAGGATCTGTATTGGTACAGGGGGACTGATCTTGCTGGAGTCCCAAAGCTGTAGTTGCCTGTTCGGGCTGTGAACTCTGTCCAGTAAATCGCGCTGTCCATAGCTGACTGTGGACGATCGTGCCATACTCTGGACAGATCCTTTACTTTTCTTCTAAACCTGAAATGAAATATAGAATTAGTAAGTTAAAGTATATGATCATGAAACTAAATAAAACCATTGTATTATGTCTTCTATGCCGGATGAATTGTTAAATTATAGCCTGCTTCTCTATAATGACTATACACTCATTAATGTCAAAAACACTCATTATATAGAAACACAATACCTACTAACTACTTGTACGAGTATTGTGTTCCTGAAATGTAATTTTATCCAATTCTACTAATATGCCATAATCTATCTACTTATAAAATCTATAAATAAATAACAAAATATGTTTTTCAACCTGTGATGTTTACAAGTTTTATACGCTGAACGAATTTTGTTGAAATTTGGCACATGGATAGACTATGACATGGATTGGGACATAATTATGATACTTGTCTTCTCGGTAGTGAGTTCCGTTGGGATGATAAAACACTTTTAACACGGGCGAAGCCTTGAGCAGTATTTAGTAGTTTATATAGTACAGTCGTTAATAGCTGTTACCTGACCCACACTAAAAGCGAACGAATTTGAACCCTCTGCCTGTTACAGTAAAGTTATTCAATTTGTATGAGTTTATCAGACTAGCGCAGTTACTCGATGAAGAAATACAATAATAATACAGATAAGCAAATATGATCATTAAAACGCGATTGGATATTTATAACTACTTGTTATGCTATTTTGATTTTTATGCTGTAAGTGTTACTACGTTATAAGTGTAGGTGGTCTGGAATCTCTCAACTTTCATATTTTAGTGTTCAACCGCTCAACACGTTCAACATTTTACTTTACAGTGAAATGTCGAAAAGAAGGAGTAATGTAGATTACGAGTGTGCACGCTTATGTGTACATTAACTGTTGACTGGGATTGGTGGAGAGAGTTAAACACTTTGTTTTCTTGGCTTACTGTATCTTGAAGCTAATACTGTTGAGAGCTCTGTTGCCGACTGCCAACAGTGTCCATCCAGAGCCGCACGGACCCTTTTATAGGAGCCTTCGGCTTCGGTTCGTATAAAATGGAATATTCCTTTACTATGGGTACCGATTTTCTACACTATTCATAATCTACAGAACGGTAGATAATTACTTTTGGGTCCAGGAAATGTCGGCTATAAAACATAACCATTAGCAGGGTATGGTCTACAATGCTCGCTATAATATCGACCGTTCCGACAACTATAAAACATTAACTAAACTTATTTTTACAATATTGTATACAATAGATCTATATTAGAGTCGAATCATAAAACCGTCCAACCCATTAAGGTTCCTAAACATATGGGGAAAACCATTAACAAACTTTCCCATGGGAACGAATCGTTATTTTAGAAAAGTACCATGAATGTAAAGTAGAAAAGTGAATAAGCAATACATACATAATTATAACTAACTAAATACTAAACAAGTACCAGAGTTATTTAAATCTAACTTATTGATCTACGTCATCCTGCACAATGAGCATCTAACGAAGAAATTACAAAAATATGAACGCAGATTACGGCGTTTATACCCGCCTCCGCAAACACCGCACGAACAAGAAGGTATGTTATCTAGTGATCGTGTACACGAGTTCACATTGAGTATTTAAATAATTTATTTCCATTAAACATTAAGTTATGCACTCCGGGCTAGCTTTGGGTTATCTGACGCACTAACTTTACTACTAATACTCAATAATATAGTGTTATTTCATATAGTTATGGCTAAACGTATTTACGTTTAAACAAGCCTTGCACTCCTGGCTGTCTGTGGGCTGCCCGATCCAAGGACTTATTACCAAACACCCTATAATGCTATAGGTAGGTGCCTAGGCCGCGCTCGCCGCCGCCACCCGCTAGCTCATCGAAGATATTACCGCCACAGTGCCAGCCGCAGCACCACTACTTGATCCAGTCAAGTATGCGGGCTGCTGGTCATACTTTTATAAACAATGGTCACTTATAACGAGCGATCAATCGATACTTTCGTGGATTGGGAATACACCTTACACCACCTTACCTACCTTTGGGTATACCTAAGAGGAAAAGGTAAGTTTTCCTCTTAGGTAATCCCAAAAGTAGTAATCCCCCTGCTGAGCAATACTCATTTTTCCGAAGCTATTAATAGCCTATTAGATATAGGTGCCATATCGCAATGGAGTTTCTTGTGCGTTCTTCTCCATAACAAGCTACTTTCCGAATGCACGGTAGAGTCAATTTTTATTGCTTGTACATTTTTAATTTAGATTTAATAATGTTTGACGTTCAAAAGTGCCGCTTATTGGCCTAGTTGAAATAAATATATTTGACTATGAACCATGCTCAGGTCAATTCGTAGAGTGTTTCTTACTCCTAAACCAAATGGAAAAATGAGGTTCATATTGAACCTCAAAAAATAAAATAAAATAATTAATACACACCATTTTAAATTAGAAGACCTAAGAACTGCTGAAAAACTTGTTACTAAGAACTGCTATATAAGATGACATTAGACTTAAAAGACGCTTATTTTTCTATCTAAATAAACGAAAATTCACGTAAATATCTTAAATTATCGTTTAATAACCAATTATAAAAAAAATTCAATGCTTTGCCATTCGGTTTGAATACAGCGCTATACTTTTAATTTAATATAAATAGGTAATATTTTGGATTCAAAATCATAATTGAATATTGTAAACATAAAGCAACAAGAAGTGGAAGGTTAGCTTTGAACTCGCAACCATGTTGACATAGGTTCACTGATGCAACCACTAGACCAAATCAACTTAACAAATGCTGTTGACTAAGAAGTCCATCATGGTGACAAAACAGTATTCACAAACTTACCTACCCTAACTTTACGTGTTAAAGATCAAATTGGCATCTATTTATTATATAATAGCAAATTGGTATTCTATTATATTTTCCTACCTTGAACAAGTCGTTCTAGTTCGATAAGCTCGTACGTATCGAATAACACGTATCTACTGCTAATTGCAGAAGGTTCAAAATTATCTAACTTTTATTGGGTCAGCTAACGGCAGGGTGGGTCAGGTAACAGCTATTACCGACTGTACTTAATAAAAATATTTCTATTCCAATACTTACCCAGGATTTAGCACGGTTTTAATCTTTTCTAATAAAAGCTCTGCAGTCAAGTCTTTGATGTGGAGCTGAACACCAAGCCCACTCTCTTCAATGGCAGCAGCATTTCCTGGCTGGTCGCCAAAGACTGGCATGCCAATCACGGGGACTCCATGATAAATAGCCTCCGTGGTACCCAACATGCCACAATGAGAATAGAACGCCAGAACGTTCGGATGTGCTGAAATTGTAATTCAAAGTATGAGTTTTATAAGGTTTAAAAGTTTATTTTAATTTTAAGACTTATCAGAAGTAGGTTGTCAACCATTGTTGAACGTGAGCCTGTAAATAACTGTTGAAGAGAAATTATCTTTAAATTTGTATCTATAAGATATTTTTACTTTTTCATATCACGAACTCTAATCTTTATAAAACAGTACATGGGCAACTAGATAATAGAGAAAACGACGTTTTCTAAAAATTAAACCTAGCTAGATCGATTTATCGCCCCCGAAACCCCCTGTATACTAAATTTCATGAAAATCTATGGTGCCATTTCCGAGATTCAGATTATATATATATATATATATACAAGAATTGCTCGTTTAAAGGTACCTATTAGATTAGATATAAAGACTTCAAGGTCGAAAAGAAAAGATTTCATTGACAGGTAAACGGGCTATAGACAAAATGACATTCTATTTTATTTATTCTACACTAGCGATAGGCACGATTGATGACGCGACATTTTCTTAGCGCATGATCTTATACATTTTTGACTTTTCGATAGTCATTATAGCTGATAAAACGGTCTGGACACATGATGACGATATCATCACAAATGCGTTGATCCATTATATAAAACACACAAGTCTAAAAAAACAATCTGTTATAATGGATTATCACACCTTTATGATATTTTTACTGTCGTTAGTCTAATCGTGGATACATCTTTGACTTTCTTATCTTTATACTTTTACTAGCTGCCGCCCGCGGCACCACCCGCGTGGTATTAGTACTTCTCCCAATATCTTTATAAATTATAGCCCATGTATTATTTTTATGTATAAGCTATATTTCTGTAAAGTTTTTAAAATCCGTTAAATAGTTTTTGCGTGGAAGAGTAACAACCATTCATCCATTCTCACAAACTTTCACGTTTATAATAGTAATAAGATTAATGTCTGCAACTTGAATCATGATGTCAATACGTTTGATTAAAATTAATATCACGACATTATTAATCATACCTATTGTAAAGGAATATTGAACATTCGTTTTTTCCCGCAGCTCCACTCAGAAGGGGAGCTGACAGTCTTTTTGAGCAAGCTTATTCGGGCTGAGAAATTGATAGCTTAGTAGATGCGACTTACTAAGAGAATATATATAAGAGAAAAAGTTTCAAATAGGAACCCTTTGGCTAGGGTCCACGCTAAGATTTCCAAAAGGATACATAACGTGCAGTGTCGTTTATTTCCTTTATTTCCAAAGTGAAATAAATAGATTTGTCTGACGAAGAAATTGTGGCTTTTCCCTAAATCTGATGACTATGAAAACAATTTTTTTATGTCATCTTCTTTTAATTGTGAGAAGATGACATCATTCATAAATTGGACGTCCTGCCAGTTGTATCATCATTACCACCTCGTATTATATCTTGCATTTCATCCTCATATATCTTTAAGATGGAAATCTATACCTACCGGAAAACGAGCCCACATTTTTTCTTCATGGTAACGATAATGTTTTGGTGAAAGGGTTTTCCCTTCGGCGGCGGGTAACGAGATATCTTATTACAATCTATCCTGAGGGGAAATCGCAATGGAATAGCAATATAAAATAGCAGTGAATTAGCAGACCCCAATATATTGGAGAAAGGCAAGATCAAAGTTTCTGTAGTGTTGTACAGCTACTGTAATATATGATGGGTTAAATCTAGAACACACTCGGGTAGATTATCATTTATTATCGGTTGCGAATAATATACATTGTAGTCTGTGCAGGCTGCATCGAAAAACGAATTAACCAAATCATCGAAATGGTCCAAACTGTACTCAGGCAAAGATGCGAGTATCCATTTGATGTATTTCTTACATAATTAGATCAAATATTAGTATCCTATTTCACATCATTATTTGAAAAAAACCCGGATGCTTATTGAGTAATTATGTCTTTGTTAAGGCAAAGGATTTTAGTGTCCATGTAGAATAGACACAATGACACGTGATAGACACAACTGTAATACGAGAAAAAAAGATTAGTTAGATCAAACATCTTATAGACTAGCTAAAGTACACTAATCTTTCATGGGGTACTGTGTTAAATTCTATAACAAAATATCTTGTAATATATTAAAACTAGCAGTAGCAGCAGTAGTGTCGTAAAATCACGGTGCGGCTGATGTATTACTATTTTGGAATCTTTGTACCAGGTCAAGTTTACAGTAATTATCATAAAATCGCTCAATAATGTAATATGTTTGTTATCTTATGTTTGGGTGCAGTGTTTACTTAGCTTAAATAGACCAATCTGAACAACGCAGGTACGTTACCTAAGATATCGTTTTGCGGGAGCCAGTTCGATAAGAATATATTTTTCGGGTTCCCTGGTAAAGTCTTCTCTTCCCACTTCCAAACGATTCTTTGCGGTAACTGTGATATAGCTCCGATGATGGCTTCCAATTTATCTTTGGGCGTTGATATGGCTCGTAACATTGATCCGAAACTTATGTAAATTACGCCATGTTCTGATTCTTCTATGAATTTCTTAAGATCCTGAAAAATAAAACAGTTTACCTTTTACACGTGGACCGAATGTTTGTTTTACGCTTATCTATTACTAAATAATTACAGTGATTAATTAGGTACAATGGGTGCATGTTTTTATGAGGAAATTATGGAAAAACCTCAACCTGAAAAGAACCTTAAACTTGCAAGTTATAGTCTTCTTCTTCTTTCTGCCCTTATCCCATGTTACTTGGGGTCGGCGCAATACGTTTTCTTCTTCCATACCGTCCTGTACCCCGTCACGCTCTTCTTCATCTTCGTCACACAGTCCATCCATCTTTTCTTTGGCCTTCCCCTCCCTCTCTATTTATCCACTTCCAAGTTATAGTAGAAATATTAAAACGACGTACAAGTAATGAGTTGGAACCCCGACAGGCGCCCTATTTTGTGTAACCTATATCATCACTATCGCTCTCAAATCGGTGACCCCTACCTTTTTCGAGACCTAGAACTAAAAATTCAACACCAACCCGTACTGGGCCCGCGTGGATGCCACACGGCTTAAGGCTTAGACCCTTTGACCAGGAGGCCAGTCTCTGAGCATTGGAAGCATTATAGGCCTCAGCCGAAAGAGGTACACTGCTGGATATATGCCTACCCCAAGTTACGTTAAAATCATTCCATTGTATCGGATAAAAAAATCTTAATAGCAGAAGTGTTCATATTTCTTCACAAATGTTAACACTAATCCGGTACCTTAACAAAACGAATGCCTCTGCTGATAAGTTTTTTATCTGAGTAAGTATGTTAGCGATTGAAACACTTAACTATCCAATCACGATGGTTCACTATTCTTAAAGCTGATGTCAATGAACTGATGACCGATGTCTTTCAACTGTTGCTGTGTACAAAATGATATTCAGAAACAGTTTACAGTGCTCCGGTCACACACTTACGTAATTGTGATAAGTATGCTAAACAGGTGTATTGGACAGTGCATGTTCACTGCTAATTAAGACACACTTACCAATTTGATTATATGATTCTTGCAATGTCTGCAGCATGACATTATCGCGTTTTTTAAAGCAAATTGTAAATGCGAGGAAAAGGCGGCTGAAATGGAACTGGCCAGGACACTTGAAGAGCATTCAAAAACAGATTGAATTTGAAAGAATTGAGACAGGTGACATTATATGCCAAGTTGCTGCAAGATTGTAAGACTGTAACTCATTAAAAGAGACAAAATGACATGCAGAAACTGCTCAAGAGTGTGTTTACAGCCCTAAGTATGATAAACAGGTGTATTGCACAGTGCATGTGCACTGCTTGTTAAGAAACACTTAACAATTTGATTATATGATACATGCAATGTCTGCAGCATGTATTATTAATTTACGAGTATAACGTATCTTATGCTACCTGCATTGTATGTTTCTCATACTTTAGAGTATTGTCACGAATACGCCCTTTTATAAACGATTAATTGCAGTAGGCAAGTCCGCAAGGAACGCAATATATTACGTTACTTGCAAATCGTATACGAATGTATATGCGTAACGATAATGTATTCGCGTTTTTTTAAGCTCTTTGAACACTTGAAGAGCGTACAAAAGCAGATTGAATTTTAAAGAAGAGAGAAAGGCGACATTATATGCCAAGTTGCTGCAAGATGGTAAGATGAACTAGACTGCAACTCATTAAAGATTAGACCGTAACAACCACCAACCGCCAGAAATGAGAAGATTCGAAGGAAACTTTATCACAACAATGGAACTGAATGATGTCATATCTGTGTGTCCGAAAATGTAGTTTGGGATCCAATTACAATTATGATATAATTGACAGCTCGACTTGATTTTGTTTTAAATGTATTTTAATGGATAACCGAGAAATAAAGTGGCAAGCCACTTAGGCACTTACCTTAGGCAGTTCCTTTGGTTTGGCAACATGATATCCACCAACTTCGTGAACAGTCGGTGGGTACAGACCAGGGCCAGACAGCACGTAATTTGTGTACAACAACATTGATTTAACATTTCCAGCCAATTCTTCCAACGGCGGTACATTGTCAAAATATTTTGCTAGAGTGTTTTGATTATTTCTTCGGCAAGTGAATTTATGTAAATAGAAGAATGCGTGATAAAAAATGCTTCTTTCGATGCGTTGGTATAATGTGGGCTTTGTACCGCCATCCAAAAGTAGTAGAGACACGAATGCGGGGTTGTATTGGATGCCTAAATCATGGTAGTGCCAGGGCATCATCATATGTGACGTCAACCCCACTACCGGAGCTCCCAGCACGTGGGCAAGCCCTAACGCACAATCACTGTTAAATTGTTCCACAAGAACTACGTCGAATTTCGCTTTCGATTTCCACAGATTCTGCACATTCTCATCTTCAATCAAAGTATCACAGTTGACGCTTCCTGAACCAGTTAAAAAAAAACCTATCTGTATTATGGTCCAATACGACCTGTCTATTGGAAATACGTCTTCCAATATTTTTGATTTGCCAGCTAAACTTATATCATGGTAGTTTTTGATTGGTTTTTCTTGTGGGAAGTACGATATCACTGTCAAATTGTGACCTCTGTTCGCTAACTCCTGAAGATATGGCGCGAAAGCAAAAAAATGACTTTTGCCTTGGTATGGGAACACTCCTAATATATTTAGCGTTAGCACTTGGTTGAAGAGAACACTGACGAAGAGTACTAATAAATGATTAAACTTCATTTTGTTATTGTCAAGACGCTCTTTAATCGAGAGGTTTTAACGAGAGTTGTTCATTGAAGCTAGTACGTTCGGCATACTGAAGTGTTTACACGCCGCTGTCGGTTTTTAAATACAGATAACACTCCCGCTCTATTTTGATTGGATGAAGACTTATCAGAAGTAACTAAACACATGAATTAAGTGCTGATTAATGATTCTAATAGGTGACATTTAAAATGTAATCTGAGCTGATACCAAAAAACTAACTAGTTCATGTTACGAAATAGATAAGAATGAAAACTAGTTATGTTCCGTTTTTTTAATTACAAGGACACATCTTTTTCAAATGCTTCCTAGAATAATAAATCACCTTATGTAATTAGAATCACATTTTATAGACTGTCTGGTTCCATTTTAAGTGAAACAGAGCAGAAACCTAGCTCTTAACTTTTCTAACGAAGATATACAAAATGCAGTTAAGGATTTTTGCCGTGTTTCTTCGACTAAATGACCTTCTCATGGGGTAAAACATTTGTATAGAACAAATGTTTTACCCTCTATTTATATTATTTAGGTTTAGGGGATGAATATTTAAAAACCCTTCGTTAGGGCTCGTTTTAATCTTACAAGAAATTCTTCTGCAAAATAACTTGTTTTAGATTTATATAATATGTCACAAACAACGACAATAAAAATAGACTGAAAATTGAGTTATTTTAATTAACAAATAATCAATAAAATAAAAAATCCTAACTTATTGCCTGTCAAGCGTTAAAATTAGAAATATTGTTCTGCTGCACCGTGACCTTATTTACAAAAAAAAACACAAATAAAATTATGCTAAACTTCTCATTCAAACTTCACTCTCTTCGAAGATCTTCTCTCTTCTTCTACGAACTCTGATTCTCCGCTATTTTGACAACAGCAGCAGCAGATTACAGACAGAATCTTGTACACCACGTAGCTGAGGATGTACAGGACTAGTCCAATAAATGCTAGAACATCAAGCTGGAGCTGCTGGTAGAGAGGTACTTGCGGCGCCGCTGGTTGGAGGTTCGGAGCCCCCTGGTAACGAGCAACGTATTCTGTCCAATAGATAGCTGATTCTGAAGGTGACATTGGTCGGTCGTGCCATAATCGTGAAACAAGTTTCGCATGTTGCTGCCATCTGTAATAATAAGAAGATAAGATAAAAATGTATGTTGGTTGTGTGTGTCTGTTATTATTTTCAGTCACGGCCTTCGGACAGACTTTGAGATAAGCCCATTATGACATAGCCAAAATATCAACTTAAATATTGGGTAATCACTGGTCATGGATCATGATGCCATTGCCAAAGGGCAGTTATGCTCTAATTCTTGAGTCAGGAAAGAGTGTATAGAATTGAATTTACCAGTCGAAGGTTTGTTTGGTTGTGATGAGGTTTGGAAACAAGTGACACCAATAGTTTCGCTTTAATCCATAGGTGTCATCGGCTAGAATTCGTTCTAGGTAGATATAGTGGTTCCTTTAGGTTTTAGGAAGTTTAAATGTGGCGCCAGTGACAGAAAAGTTGAAAGGAAACCGTTTGTCCTGGTATGGTCATGTGATGAGGAGGGATGAAACGCATGTTATTAAAAGAGTTATGAATATAAATGTGGATGGTTGGAGAGGGAGGGGCCGGCCAAAGAAAAGATGGATGGACTGTGTGAGGAGTGCTATGAAAGAAAAGGGAGTCAATGATGGCGTGATGGGGAACAGGACGGTATGGAAGAAGAAAACGTCTGTCGCCGACCCCATGTGACATGGGACAAGGGCAGGAAGATGATGATGATGGTTCCTTTATAAGTTCAACTGGGTCTCGCACTAGAATTGCTTTTTGGTTTAAATCCAAGGCCAGGCTGAGACTATATTTATTTTCCTGAAATAATAATTATCCAATATAGATAAGAATTTGGAACCGTGCCCGATCAATGACGAAACGACACCAACTGGTTAGTCAGTGCGGGATCAGTCTACAAACAGATTTTTGAACTACCCCCGTACCATGACGTGTCAAAACTATAATGGTTCGACCATGAAAAAGGGCCAGATGTATACAAGTCATATACATCTGTCCCTTAAGCACACTGGAAATAAGAGGTTATGGTCAACCCCCTGGTCTATCGCAAGGCAGTTAGAGAATATTAAATGAAAAAGTACCTAAAGGACCTCAGCAGAGGTTACGAATAATTATGGAACAGAAAAAATATACAGCCGTCGGGGCTGTATATTTTGCGGCCAAACCGGTTGGAGTAATAGGGAAGCAAAATCTGTTTTTTTTTGTTTTATTAGCTCATGATTATAAATGCAATCATAAAATCTATTCAAATAGAATCTGTTTAGATTGACAGACAAATGAAGCCACAAGTCTGTTTATTTAAAAAAAATCGTTGCCCGCAAATATTTGTTCCGTGCGGAAGTGGAACCTGCGACAAGAAACGAAGCAGTCAATCACTCATCCACATAAGTACATTATAAACTATAAGTATCCAAAGTTCGTGACCATTATTTGTCAAGCGTCTAGATTTGCCTTTGACATAAGCTAAGCAGTGCATTTCGAACTTGACCCAGTTTGATCTACTTTCAATTATGTAACGTTATCTCAACAATGTTGGTTAGTTCAATCCCACAGATATTTATTTAGTTTCAGATTTCTCCTTGACATTGGAAACTTTGCAAATGAAACTATTTAACAGCGTGGTAGTATGATAAACTCCATTGCATTTTTTTCAACTCACGTGGGTGAGTAAAACAAGAACATGTAAAAGAGATATTTTTGGTAAAAGCTTTTTAAAATTATTGTATAATAATATTAATAATATGTTTTATAATAATATATAATGTATAACGAGGCGTCCGAAACTGCGTTTGAAATCAAAGGTCCAAAGGTTCAAAGGAAAAATAAATAAGGTCCTAAATCAAATGTTAAGTTAAAGGCTACTTCGTGTTATTGTAGAACAAGTACAAGCTACATAAATATTACAGATTCATACAACCTATGGTATTTGTTCATACCAAATTATTAGTTTTTTAAATTTTGTGTGGTTGCCTATAGCTATATTACCACCAACTTAAAATTGTTTAATGGAATTATAAAAAACTACGAGGGGAGAATGCTGTATATGTGGGTACTTATGTATTATGTTTTTGTATGCCTACCGTGCACAATAAATAATCTGTCTCGAACTACATGAGTTTCTATTACCAGTCCTCTGTATCCTGAATCCAGTATACACCAATGTCTACGTTTTTTGTTGGCTTGTTCGGGACTGTAGAAATCAGTTGGTGTTGAATTAACAGAAAATTACTAAAGTATTCATTCAATGATTTTACTGTTAATTTTAATATTATAAACTCAAAAATAAGGATTTTAAGAAGTTGTGTCATACTTTTTGTATCACTTATTACTGACTATTCGAAAATTAAATGTAGGTCTACTTACGCAGGGTCGAGAACATCGTTGATGGCATCTAGCAGGTATTCTTTCTTTAGGTCTTGGTAGTGGACGATGGTGGCCACGCCAGCATCTTGCAGCACCGCTGCGTTGCCGTACTGGTCTCCAAAGAGAGGAATGGCCACGACTGGAACACCAGCGTCAATTGCCTCGATAGTGCTAAGGATGCCTGTGTGAGACACGAAGGCCTTCACGTTGTCATGCTCTGAAACGAGGAGAAAAGGTATTGTTGTTAGCTTTCGTGATATTTCCAGTACGTAAATATATTTTTTCTTGGATTTCCCACGAAACGTTCTAACATACATGCTGTCCTAGTCTGTGAGAGTCTACTCTAATAGAGGGCAGCATGGTGCAAAATAGAGTGATCGAGAGCAGTAGGTGGAACAGCGTTGCTGTTGATGATAAGCTAAGAGATATTTTTCGGTAGCCTCGCTCGTGACAACCGTTTTCGATTAACTTTAAAGTTTGTAGATAAGATCGGATAAGATAAGATGTGATGTTATTTGATATTTTAATTGTCATTGAGACAAAAGATTGATATCTTAAAAATTCAAAATCATGCTAATCTATTCTTCGCCGGCATTTCATATAATATTAAAAATCATACTTTGTAATAGTATTTTTGTTTGTGATGATATACTCGTATGACACAAGTCATTTGTTGTCGAACATGAGTCATGACTAATATTTCATTAGCATGATCATATTGTTTTTTTATCATGTTGGTGTAATTAGGTAAGGACGTTTTAAAACTAATCTTTGACATCAATTGCTTGCTTAGTTTATTAATAAAATATCAAGAAATAGTCTTAAATGTAGGTAAGTATGATTACTCTTATGTTACCTATAAACTATACTCCATTTACTATAGCATTAGACAGAAGTTAAAAAAGGCTCTTTTAGGTGCACACTTTGTAATAAAAATACAACAAACACTATTACAGTCAAGATTGATGTGGAGTTAAATATAATCAATTTAAATAACAGCTGTCACACGTAATAGCATCTATTTATACTATCTACCTTCCGAAATTACAAGGCTTTCATTTAATATTATTTAGTTTTTACATAAAATAATGTCGTGTCAATGTTTAAAATCTAAAAGAAGCAGGGGCGGACAGTACCGGAAACGTTTTTCATGTCACTATAACTCAACCAAATCTAAAATGTTACCTGTTCCGTTCATAAGTTGTGGCTGCACGTGTTTTTTTATTTTGTCGGTTTATGATGTCATCTATCCGTCAAATGGCGTAAATAATCTGCAGTTGTCAATTGTCATACTGTCATGCGCTTGTGGATATTTGTGAATGCTATGTTACTTGTTACTGTTTTTCTATTGTTATTGTTTTGTTATCGTTATTTGTGTTAGTTTTGTGCTGTTCGTACAAAGCGGTACGTTTTGTTGAATATATTTTTAAGGCGATGATAGCTCAGTGGTAGTGACGTCGGATACCGAGACGAAGGTCGCGGGTTCGAATCCTACAATGAGCTTGAGCTTTCGGTGAAGGAAAACATCGTGAGGAAACCATAGCACGGTGGTAGGGTACTTTGTAGTACCCGCCTGGCTGGCAACCACCCTCAAGTTGAAAATCTGTCGCCAAGCACCTTCCGGTGTGTTCCGACAGCAGCACTTGAGAGCCAGTTCCCTTCTAGGCTTTGTGTGCTTACCACCATCGGCCACATCATCACTGACCACGGTGAGATTGTGGTCAAACACAGGCCTATACATAGTAAAAAAAAAAAAAAAAAAAAAACTATGGACAGGGTTGATCCCGGTGCAGGCCCGAGTGGCTTGCAAGCGCAACATGTACGCTCTGTAACTGCTGGTAACGCTGATCAGTGTCAACAGCTAAAAATACGTGCCCAACGTTGATCACGATGTTAAAATATTGTCTCCCAAGAAAAAGAGAACAAAGCAAACACCGCTTTGTGCTGCAGAAAAAAAACAGCCATAAATATTTATAAAGATGTTATGGGGTCCAGACCCGAAGGTACTCCTGCTTATAGGACTTAATTAACAAAACTGCAGAAAAATCAGGTAAGGATCATAAAATTATGATTATAAATAAATGTATTTGAAAGTTACATGCTTGGTGAGGTAATAACATACATTATTAATCTTATTTTATAGGCATATCTCGTGTCGTGTCTATAATGTACTGAAATAGTACAATACAGAAGGTCGCCTACAATCACTCCCTCCTCGCTAACGAAAATACTCAAAATCTGACGATTATGATGATATAGCGTTAAGTGGAATACGAAGAAAAATTCATTCTTTTTTCTTTGATAATGAGTTACCAACGTTGGACAAGATTCTGGAAGCCGTTAATAGCGATGTGAGTCTCTACCTGATACCTGATTAAAAGAAGCACTTTATACAAATTAATCAAGAACAAATTGGAAGACGGCTTATCATAGGCCATATTGGTAAAACTTGATTTAAATGTATTTCTTTTGATAATTTCAAAAGTAATACATTTAAATCAAGAACTGATCACCACTGATCATTTTATTAATGATTGTGACAGTCATTTTATTGATGAATGTGACATTACCAAATCATTAATAAAATGATCTCTTCGTTCTCCGTCACTGAAAACTGGTTAAGTCTTAATGCCTCCCCTCGGAGAAGAGAGAGATGTTTATGGTTGTAGATTAACCTGTTAAAAGGTCTGTGTAAAAGGTTAAAATCTATTTCCAGCGATCAAGTAATCTACGCCACCGGTACACAATTATTGATTTGCTTTTATTTCATTTCACAGGATCAACGGATGGGTTTTTGATGGATGGTGAATTAATATTTGAAGCCAAAAAGGGTGATGGAGACTACCATTCTGAAATGGATGCACACAATTTTGAAAATTGGTTCTAATTAATATTATCAAAAGTCAAGAATGGTGCAGTTATTGTTATGGATAATGCTCCATATCATTCGAGGAAATTGGAGAAGCTGCCAACTACAGCCACATGAAAGGCAGATATTCAGGAGTGGCTAAAAAACAAAAATATTCCTTTTGAGGAAAAAGATCTTAGGGCCACTGGGCCACTTTATTATTATAGTTAAAATTATGACTTTTGTTACCACCCATGTCAATTAATTATTATAATTTATGATGACTGATGGTAGCAGTAACTAAATTATTAAGTGGTGTTTTGTATCCTATTTATTTGGTTTATTGAAAACATAATACGGACATATTGTGATAAAGTTGTTTTTAATAAACTGATTGTTATTATTTATTTTTGATTTCATGTACCTATCCAAGCATCGTGAAGAGTAGATAGATAGAATACGCTTCATTGTATGCCATACATTGTTACTTACAAAAAAAAACACATACATTATTTATTAAAATTGTTTGAACTTGACTTGAAAATAAAAGGTTTCGTACTCCTGCTTCTGCGAGCCTCTTTTGTCTAATGTTATAATAAATGGAGTATAGTATACTTCTTAGATTTGTAAATAGAATTCAAGAAACCAGTATATCGCTCGTAAACTTGAAACAGTCACCCTTATTACTAAACACATGTGCGTATACTTACTCAAAATATCGTATTGTGGGAACCATTTCATAGTCATAACGTTTCTCGGCAGTTGCAGATTGCCTCCGTCCCATTTCCAGAGGACCCTCAGAGGCAATTTACCGAACGTTGATAACAGTTCGTTTAATTTATCACCGGCAAGCGTGGAGTCCTTTACCGTGGTACCGAGGTTCACGTATATAACGCCGTGCTCGGCCTCGTTTATAAATCTCTCTATTTCCTGTAAAGTGATAACATTGAAAGATGACTTGATTGTACAATCATTTTGTGTCTATGTTTGCGGAACCGGGCGAGTTAGGTTGCATTTTATGATAATTGGCAATCGGTACGGAAGTTTAGCCGTAAAATGTGCAAAACATACAGAGACAATTGAATATATTAATAACTCTATATAAGTAATAAAAGCGCGATGCACGCTACTTGAAAGCGTTCGTGTTTCGAACTAGAACTGTCTGGTAGGTTCACTTTAATCGGTCGTGGTCTGAGCTCACCACAGAAAAAACGTCGATTATGTCAGCGACTAGATTATACTAAACTTATAATTCAGATATTCTCTACCACACGTGGTTCCAAGCAGGGCAATGCATTAAATGAAGATAAGCATAATATTGGTATTATTTGAATATTCAATCATTTGTAATTAATATTGATACTGCTTGCAATATTCTCTCCGGTGTGGGACAATTAAATCGTGATGCTCATCACTTATTTAGAATACTAAACAAACGTGATATCACAATTTTCCCGCCCATTTACAATTAATATTGATACTGCTTGCAATATTCTCACCGGTGTGGGACAAAGAAAACGTGATGCTCATCACTTATTTAGAATACTAAACAAACGTGATATCACAATGTTCCCGCCCATTTACATAGAGATTGACAAAATTACTCACCGTCGGAATAATTTTCGGCGGTCTTACATGAATACCACCAATATCAATTACATTATCAGGTCTGGCAACACCGCTGTACACTGACTGATGTGTGTTTACAAACACTAGGCTCGCGTTCGACGCTATGCTTTCTAGAGATGGCAGCGCATCGCCCAGGTACTTGTACAGGTACACATGATCTGTTACTTGTGAGCCCACGTAATATACCCAGTTCGTAAGGTGATACAGCACATAACTCTTTAGCCTTTCAAAATACCAGGGTTCCTTTCCGTAGGGCAGGCCTGATTGACTTACATACGCAGAATTGAAATGGATACCCAGTCTGTTATACTGCCACCCTTGTAAAGGCTGCGGGTTGAAGGCAATGTAAGGAGCACTCAGGTTTGCGGCCAGTGCCAGACCGCAGTCGCTGTTGTATGACTCGACTAGTATTACATCGAAGCGAGGCCGCGTGCTTATCATGTGTAGCACTTGGTGATTGTTCATTAGAGTCTTGCAGTCGTCGTTGCCGGCTTTAGTCGCCACTAACGTCTCGAACGGCACTCGCGACACTTCGTTCACTATCACAGATTCGTAAGATAAACCTTTATACACTTGGTGTAAACTGTCACTCAATAATATATCTTTGTAGGTAGCCGGTGCATCCTGCATTTGGAAATGGCTGATGAGGGTCACTTCATGGTCACGATTCGCCAATTCCCGAAACAGTCCGCGGTAAGTGAGGTAGTTGTTGCGATCCAGCGACGGGAAGATCCCGAGGATTTTGTAACTGTCCGCAGCGAATATGGTCGCGAGGAAATAGAAAAAGAAAATTGTATGTTTTGTCATTTTCGATGCGGACGCGTTCGAGTTGCCGCACAGTTTGTTGGTTACTAGGGCGTAAATGGTGCCGGCTTACGTAGCTGTCTAATAATAGGTAGATGTTATGAGGTAAGCATAGCGGTGACGACACGAATGTTTCGTAAGAAACAGAAATATTCTGTGACTACACACAAGTCATTGATCATGACCTCGATTTACATGTTTTTGTGCGAGCGTGTGCCTGCAGCGGTGGCGGGTTATGTACTGCTCTGTGATATGAATACACAATTAGATGCAGCTTTACTATACTTATGCAGTCTTACGATTGGGTAGTATTTAGACTGATATATTATCGTTATGATTGTTATTGAGGTCTATCGATAATGTCGTACCGACATAATTGTTGTGTAGGTAAGTTGAATGACATAACGATGTGCCTCAATATTTAACTTTCTCATCACGTAGCTCTGTTTAACTCTATCTTTGTTTGCACAGTAACCATCAAATAATTTGTCTATTAAATTAATGTGTTTATTCATTATCGTGCTTATTTATATGCTTGGGGGTCGGTAGACTGGAAACTATTGTGGGGCGGCCAAGCGCGACCTTGCGATGTTGCATCATAAACAATGCTATTGTTCTCAGTTGCCTAATAAACGGACATACATTAGAACATGCCAACGTATGTATCTCACACTAATGTCTGACGGAATTATGTCCATTTGATTAGTTAATGCTATAGGGGTAAGTAGATTCCTGGGTTAAATGTCAAAGATCTTGCTAAACCTGTATTATTTTATATTTAAAGTCGGATTCATCAATACAAATAACGAAATGTCTTCGAATACAACGAATACGACAAAAGTTGTCATAATGATTCTCGATGTTCGTTTGACGAGTAGTGGACCTGCAATCTCAAGTTTGAAAGTGTGTCTACGGCCTTAGAGAAAGTTGACTTTGACAGTAGGTACTGTGCGGTCAGCGAACCTACTAGCCAGTGTGGAGTTCGTTGGCATTATGTGTTTACTGAGGGGCCTCTGGCAAGAATTCTGATTGTTGCTGTTGCTAAATACAAGCAAAAAGTTTATGCTGTACTTTTTTGTGATTATGATCTATGTAATTGCGAGATTTTAATTTTTTTAAGCCTATAAAATTCTTATTTCTAATTTAGAAATAGATTTAGATATTTTAATTGGCTAATAAAATACCTATTTCTAAGTTAGAAATAGGTATTTTAATTGGGTAAGTTAAAACTATAAATTAGGATACAATAAGTTCATGGTGTTAAAAAAGGGATAACATTTTTATTATTAGATAATACAATTTCTAAATCAGCCATTATAACGTAGATTGATAGAAATTCAGCGATATGAAGTTACCGGGAATATTGCAAATATTTGGATTTTTACTGGTAAACATAACGCAGCGCAGCCTTTCTGACCTTACCAATATTTTCTAGAACGACATTTGAATTGTCAAATTCCATAGGTATTATAAATTCGAAGCTAGAGAACAAAGAATATTAGTACCTTCTTCAACCAAGAACTCCATCAAACTATATTATAAAGGTGAAAGTTTGTTAGTATGTTAGTTACTTCTTTACGCTCAAACGGCTGGACGGATCTGGATGAAATTTGTCACAGAGATAGATTATAGACATGAATGGCACATATGATACTTTTATCGCGGCAATATGTTCCCTTGGGATTATTTTCGACAAACACGTGGGCTAAGCCGCTGGCAGAAGCTAGTATACTATAAACATCAAGCCTGTATTTCTTGAAGGGCTTGTATTTCTTGAAGGACCAGAGATAACCTAATTCTCGCATTTTAAGGAAGGTTCGCATTCTATCTAATCTCAGTTTCAATCAAATCTGATGTCTCTACTTTTTTTACATATTTTTGAGATTGATTATCGCCGCGATAAGATGAACGATTTTTAAGTACGAAAACTGGCCTTCATGTAAATAAATTATATACTTCCATGTAATAAGGAACGTTCTAAACAATTTCAGAAACATTGTATGTTTCTATCATATGCTACTATCTACAAAGTGCCAATAAATATTATCCGTGATAGATAAATTGACACCAATTATTTATCAGTAATTTATTTGTACTTTGTCCTATTTGCGTACATTCCAAAAGCGACTGTTCTAGTATAATAAATATTTAAATATGTTGAAATGTTATTGACTTTATCAGAGCCAGGTTATCTGTATATATGTATTTTTTAATTTTCTTCTGTTTAGATCCAAAACTGGTCTTTTAGGAAAAAAGCCCATAAAGACCAAAATATTATTAATTTGTTACACATAAATTTTCTACAGTACATGGCAATAAATATCACGATATTGCAGATAAAAAAACTAAAATAAACAAATGACTGATTTTGAAAAGAAACAACTATAAAGTTTTTCAAATTGAAGGGTACAGGCAAAAAACAGGATATGTCCTAATTTGAGAAAAACGCAGTTAAAAGTTTAGATGTATGTAATTTTTATCTTTACCGGTATGTCATGGACATTCCCGGTTCTTTTCGTTTCGACCATAAACAAAAATGTCTTTTTGGCGCCTAACTTTTACTTTAAAAAAAAGTTAGTGATTGAGAATAAAACTACCATAGATAAAGATTTGCTTGCCAATTAAAAAATAAAAAATTTATACTTTTGACGTTTCCTGTTCTTTGCCACCACCACAATTTAGAATTCCAAGCCCAAGTCAAACCATAATAAAGTGACAAGTTCAAGAAGTCTATTAAAATAAAGCAATAACAATGTTGATTGATTGCCGAAGCCGCCGCACACAATAACACTAAGCAATCCAATTGCAGTGAAATTAATGGAATTGAAATAAAAATAAATGCATGTCAGTTGTGTTGTGTGCGCGAAACGTTGCTATGTCGCCACCGGCCAGACACTGTCGTACGGATTCAGTTAGGGTTACCGCATTCTATGATGTAACAAACACTAGCTGTTTCCTGTGACTTCGTTCTCCATAAGAACTGAGCATTTTTCCAAAATAAAAAGAAGCCTCTAAATAAAAAGGATCTTCATAATTGGGCATCTTCAAATATTAGTTTAGACGTTTTTATACACGAAGTGTAATAATGATAATAATTTCCCAAGAAAAATGTGAAGCTGAAGTCACAGGTTTTTAAGAAAAACCAGTGGGTTAGTACTGAAGTATAATTTATTGGCTAATTTATTTTATTTATGTACAAAAGCAAATACAATAGATTGCATTTTATTACCCTTTTCTTTCCATTTATGTGTGACCATCTGGCCACAGCTACATGACAGATTAGAAAACTTATTAAAAAAACTGGCCAAGTGCGAGTCGGACTCGCGCACGAAGGGTTCCGTACCATTATAGCAAAAAACGACAAAAAACACGTTTTTTGTATGGGGGCTCCACTCAAATATTTATTTTATTCTGTTTTTAGTATTTGTTGTTATAGCGGCAACGGAAATACATCACCTGTGAAAATTTCAACTGTCTAGCTATCACGGTTCATGAGATACAGCCTGGTGACAGACAGACAGACAGACAGACGGACCGCGGAATCTCAGTAATAGGGTCCCATTTTTACCCTTTGGGTACGGAACCCTAAAAACTGACTTCTTACTGTATTTTTATTTCATAATAAGAAAACAAATTATTTTTATTTTCATTCAACACGAGGGCTGAGACTAACTTATCTTCCATTCTCTCTCATAATATGCCATATACTTCACGAAGGCATCTCGCCAACCCTAGAAATTGTTAGAAAAAAACTCCAGACTGTCGGATTAAGAGGAATTATGGTCTATTACTTAGGTAGTGTTTACTTGTAACCTGCTTACCCTGGCTTTAGTAGGCTTTAACCCAAGCTTTTACTTAGTTTAGCGTGTACAGCTCAGCGTGTTCGTGTAATAAGTTGACAAGTTATGATACACACCCTTGTGCGTAACAATTTTATTGGTGAGGAAAGCTGAACCAAATATGAAGAGAGAAAAAAGTAAAACGGACGATTTTTCCTAGCGCCTGTTCAGAACTACATGCAATAATTCCACCAAAAAACACAAAGTTCCATCGACGTATTGCAGTGCTGTGTTGCATAGAAAATTCTGCAATCATTTGTCTCCCTCATTCTTCTTTCAACTTAACAAAACACTCTTTACAAAATGAATTCTCAATCCTGTTATCCAATATTTCTGTATAACGTAGGTACTCGTATAAAGGGCGCGGACCCTGAAAGAGATCTCGCGTCCAAACCGCAGCCACTCTATTATATTCGCATTTGTAAGAGGCATTAGCACGAAGCGCGGGTCTTCGACAACATAAAAATGTAATTACAAGTGGGAACTTCGCCCACTTAAATATAGATTTACCCTTTGAAGAGCGATTTGATGGGCTCGTGAGGTGTTAGATCAATCATATCTCGATTGTGCCCACTCTCAATTATTCCCTCTTCAGGATTGATAACTTCATTCATATTTCAAACGGATCGAGCGCCTGTTTTTCGGATATTGATGTATTTGTTGTGAGGGAGAGTGATTTGCTAAACGACATCCTATCTTGTTTAGGTTTTGTTATTTATTACGGTTTTATTCCCGTCTTTTGTTTGTTTAATCATCTTTTTGAATGATCAATCTTATTCTTTTGGAATTATGGTTCTGTAAGCTGATGTTTTTATATCAATCACAAATAATATTTTTCTTAATTTAATATGCAATAAATATAGTTCTTATTGCTAAAGTTTAATCGACATGATATTTAGGAACTCCGAGCGCGATCAGTTTCATTATTGGGAAACAATCCAAGAAATGAAGGATGTAACTCTTGTGAAGCCAGAGGGTAATCCGGCTTGGCACCCAGAATTGGCCGTGAAGGAACCCACACCGATCTGTGAAGAAAATAAACGATTTTAAAACTTAGAATTTTATTTATTATTATAATATAATTTTACTTATTTTTTTAGCTTAATGCCTTAGTTATATATATATATATATATATATATATATATATATATATATATATATATATCGTTGATGCCATAGTTATAGATATTGTAGCAATACCAACTCTACTATCTACTTCTAGATATACCAATATCATATTATTATACTATCCATAGTTTGGCTGGAACAAAGCGATGAAAGTATGGTGTGTATAGGTACCAGATAATATGGACAGATGTGACGATTGAGAGGAATGATGGCAACGAGAAATGTAAGGAAGAATAACAAAAATATGCTGTGCCTACCCCAAACAAATAGAGTAGTTTAATGAAAATTAATATAATAATAAAATAATTTTTAATAAATATAAAATAATTTTTTGTCCGTCAGGTAGATTAATAAAAAATATTGGACACGTATTTTTACTTTTGACCCGTAAACATAAAGTAAAGACGATATAATGCGTTGAAATATCGTGAAACGTCATGTTGCTAGTACACTTTATACTGCCTTAGTGACGTCACAAGCCTCCACTCCGGAACTTTGATGTGCTTTAACTTTGTAATTTTTTATTGATTTGGTAAAGCAAAAAATACGTGTCCAATATTATTTGATAATCTCACTGACAGACTAAATAGAATTATCAATTTTCTACCCAGGAAACATCCCTATTGGTGTAAGGAATGTTATAATCTAATCTACTACTAATCTAAATAGTTTGGCTTACCAAGATCCTTCTACTATTGACAGTGGCGACAAGTGGTCCACCGGTGTCTCCACCACAAATGCCATTTCCGCCAGCGCCGCTGGTGCACAGGTGGTGGCTCTGTATGACACTGTAGGTGCTCGAGCACACTGCGTTGGTGATCACTGGTAAGGTCACCGATTTAACCGTTTGTGTCATGCTGACACTGTCACCTGAAATTCATTTAAATAGGGCAAATTTGTTAAAAGGTATGGGAAAATGTTGAAAGGTGTAATAAGTTACGTTAGGGAAGCATATAAAAGACGATACAGATTTACATTACGTTGCAAAACAAATTACAAAAACTTGTACCCGTAGAGCTATGATTTAGACATGTTAAGCGCATTATTTATAAAGGTATGTGATTTTAACATATACATACCTAAACATCGGCTAACTGTAGGTATCTTATTGATAGACAATTTGGAAAAAAAACTCAATAACAGTACTTTTTTTTAAGGGCACAAAACGCATGTCAATATGGATTGGCGGGATCAAAATGAAAAGTTAGTAGCAATAGGATTGATAAAACACAAACCGTCTCTAGTTATTCCGTAGCCGGAGGCAACAGCGTTGGTTCCAGCGTAATTCGAGTTGAGTTCGCTTCCCGATGGCAAGATAATTGGTTGAATTGTCACTGGAAAACAGAAACAAATAATATTTATTTATCGAAATGGGCTGTTGATCCTCTTTTGATGAATCAAACAGAATGACAATTCAGATATAAGCTTAATGGAGTCAGTAAAAAGAGCGTCGTTTTTAGTCTTGATTATAGGCTATAAATAAATCTTTCAAGAGTTAGGTTTTTCTATGAAAAATAAATTAAATAATTTTCCTGTAACTGGCTTATTATAAAATAAACACTTTTCAACTCACTTGCTCATAAAGTGGCTCTAAATTCACCGCAATTAGGCACATCATGACACCTGTAATCAAACTGTGACTTTTTCATTGCATTCTCAAGAGTGTTACAGAGCTTTTTTTTATTAGTTGAGATGCTTTGTTCTTAAAAAAGTTTCGATACAAAAAAGATCGTGCTCAATAGTACAAATAAATTAATAGACCTATTGCTTGCTCATTTCATGCAACTTCGTATTTAAATAGATAATTTCAACTTGTACGTGTTTAATAAATAAAACTTTCACTCAAATATAACTTTTGTTTTCTCTGTAATAAAGAAAACTTGAAATTCCCCATTTTGTACGTGGCTAAAACGCAATCCGCGGCAAGCCAAAAAAAATAAATCTCTTTCTGTTGAAATTACAGATATTTTAGTATTATTTTCTTCACAAGTGTGTTGAAAAACGTCGTATGATACACGTGTGTATTGATGATTACCGTCCTCGGCTCTCCTAAGACCCTCACCTAACGGCTGGGGTCTCAATGGTGCCTCAGCGGTAATCACCAACATTACACACCTGTACCATAATGTACTATTAAACTTCGTCGTCTAGTTTCTTTAAAAGCTAGCTAGCTTAATTTGCTATGTAAAAAATGCCGAAGTAGCCTCAAAGGTAATTTCAAAAACTACTTACACGAGAAGACAACCCTGTTAATACGGACGACAGCGATATCATTGGCTGCGATCCAGGGGTTGTACCCTGGGAACAGCACGACGTTGCTTGAGTCGAGCCTGGTGCCCCCAGAGAAAAGGAAGTTTGCTCCTAGGACGACTTGAATGGAAGAAGCAATATTGTTGCCATCGTTGATGCAGTGAGCGGCTGTTAGTACCCTGGAGTCAGAGATTAAGGTGCCTCCACATACTGATGAGAATATCAATATTCTCATAATCAATCCAGCCTGGAACACAACGAGAACAGTTTTGAATCAGTGATAAATGTTTTTAAATAAAATAAAGTGGCTACAACTTCTAAAATGATATGTTTGCACGTGGTTTAGTTGAAAACCATCAAATAAAAACGATTGCTATGTTATTTGACGGTTTCTAACTAAATGACTATTGCTATTTGATGCAGCTTCTATTGTATATCCAAGTTTTATTTTGTCATCACAGATTAAGCAATATGTTCATGACATTTTATAGAAAAAGACATTAGGTTTACTCATGAACAGATAATATAATATAATATAATATAATATAATATAATATAATATAATATAATATAATATAATATAATATAATATAATATAATATAATATAATATAATATAATATAATATAATATAATATAATATAATATAATATAATATAATATAATATAATATAATATAATATAATATAATATAATATAATATAATATAATATAATATAATATAATATAATATAATATAAGTTAATATATATCCTCTGGCTACAGGCTTTACCGTCACCCAACATAGGCACTATTTTGAGTGACACTACCTTCCGGATCGCTACATGTCTGCGACTAGGTACTCCCAGCGGAGCTCCACATCGCTGTCAATGTGGTGAAGCAGTCGACCGCCTCGGACACCATGGCCTATCCTGCAGTAGGAGCGCTGGTCGGATAGCACGGCACGCCAGCATTAATGACATCATACGTCGAGCTCTTGTCACCGCCGGGGTGCCAGCTGTTTTAGAACCCAATGGCTTGGCACGCGACGATGGGAAGAGACCGGATGGGATGACCATAATGCCTTGGAAGTTGGGTAGGCCTTTGGTGTGGGATGCAACATGTGTCGATACCCTTGCGCCATCCCATCTTCTTAGCACGGCGGGCTGTGCTGGGGCAGCTGCTGCTGGTGCAGAAAACCTCAAACGGCGCAAATATAACAACCTTATTGGCAGTTATATGTTTGAGCCGTTTGGGGTTGAGACATTAGGTCCATGGGGTCCGAGTGCTCATCGAGTTTTTCGAGACATAAGTAAACGGTTAGTCGACTGTTTGCGTGACCAGAGGGCTGGCCTTTTCTTCAGCCAGAGAATCAGCATTGCTATTCAACGTGGCAATGCTGCCAGCGTTCTGGGCACGTTTCCCATTGACATCGATGTGGAAGAATTTTTTGATGCGCTATGAGTCCTTTTCCCTCTCCCTTTTGTATGTAAGTTTGTTTTGTTATTAGTCATAAGATTAGAAATAGTCAGTTGTACATATTAAAAATCTATATCAGAATTGAAAATCTTCCGATATAATATAATATAATATAATATAATATAATATAATATAATATAATATAATGTAATATAATATAATATAATATAATATAATGTAATATAATATAATATAATGTAATATAATATAATATAATATAATATAATATAATATAATATAATATAATATAATATAATATAATATAATATAATATAATATAATATAATATAATATAATATAATATAATATAATATAATATAATATAATATAATATAATATAATATAATATAATATAATATAATATAATATAATATAATATAATATAATATAATATAATATAATATAATAATATCTTTATTTATCCAAAAACATACAGAGTTCCAAAATACAGTTTGATATTTGGTACAAAGTATAAGCTTATAGTTTAGAATAATTTTATAGTTTATGTTGCAAATTCTGTACAAGAATAATACTCTACCTCTTAAACTAGGGTATGCCTGTATTTTAAGAGGTAGTTTAAAGATGTTATGCATATAGCACATGTGTTTCTAATTTAAAAAGCACAATTAAGTAAATTAAGTAGCTAAAGAAAATGAAATGCAACGAATGGGACAAGTCAAACATAGCTAATTAATTTACCTGGTATGGCACCGACAAGACAGTCGTAGTAGATCCACCAATAATTCTGCCCTGGGCATCAGAAGATTCACTTTCTAGTTTCTTGAGCCTGAATGCTTCAGGAATTCCAATTCTACGATGGTAGTCATAAACGCCATTTTCAAGTGGGTTTGGCTTGTCTTCAGCCTTGGCAACTACCACACAAAACAAAATCAGTCCGATGACGATCTTCATACTGATGCACTGGTTTTTCCTAAAATGGATTTACCACAGCAACACCTTGTTTTTAAATCGACCTCCCAATATTATGATAAAGTTAATAATCATTGATTAATTGGTTTTATCGAATTAATACGCTGTTTAAAGATGGATTGTGAATGCTGTTATCACAGGTGTTGTTACATTTTTGGTGGAGTAATTGATAAAATTACGACACGATATCTTGCGAAAAAACCCTGATTCAAAATGTGAAGTGCGCATAATTTTTAACGGCCTGAGTCGATTTCATCAAACAAGCAAAAACTCTCTCGATGAAATGACCTTTCAAAACAAAACAAACGAAATCAAATCTCAAATTAGTATTGATACCTTACCAGAATGAATTTCAAGAACCACATTTACAACCAGCACTACATCTAAAAGCTAAGATCCAGCAACAATTCCCATTAGATTTTGAAGATTAAATGGATGTGAACGACCGCCGTATTATTGCTAATGCTTCATAGAAACTATTAGAGGAATATTGGCTAATTGGGGCACGTACGTACTACCTCGTTTCACTAAGTGCAAGCGCTGTGGCGACCGCTTTTAGAGCCATTTATAATGTACGCCGACAGACTCGGGTTGCTCTCAGTAGCACGTGTAAATACAAACGGTAATACTGTTATGTGTAAGTGTATGCTTCATTAGAGATTTACGCCAGTAGGTTAATAGGTTTCTGCTTGTTTGTTGAATTTCTTATCATTTTTTTTTTTTACTATGTATAGACCTGTGTTTGACCACAATCTCACCGTGGTCAGTGATGTGATCATTGTCTATATCTTGACTTCTTAAGTCTGATTCAAACTTATGGTTTGTGATTAGCATTGGATTGTCAATTAGGGTACCGTATGGTATCGGACATAAAGAATTTCACCATCCCATATGTTCACCTGGGTGTCGTAAGAGGCGACTAAGGTACCAGAAAATGGGCAGCAGCGTTCTCTGTGCACTTTAATAACAAACTGGGTGCGCCAACCCACCTGTCAAGCGTGGCGATTATGGTAAACCAATATGAATAGCACAAAGAAAAAAGGGCCCGAGTGCCCGGCAGCTCATCTACCCTCCACTACGATAGCGGTATAGGTGATGGCGTGGCAACCGGTGCAAAGAATCCCCGGAGCGAACCCGGCTACCCCAATAAACACCGACGACTGGACCCGGCAACATATAACACGCGAATACTCCGTACCGACAAGAAGTTAGCCGAACTCGAGGAAGAATTGAGCAGGTTACGATGGAGTATTATAGGGTTATCTGAAGTCGGAAGACAGGGGGAGGACTCGATAATCCTCAAATCCGGTAACCTGCTCTATTTCCGAGAGGGTGACCGGTAGTCCCAGGGTGGTGTTAGGTTTATCGTCCACAAGTCCAGCACAGATCCAGATCCAAAACCCCGATCCAAGTTTGAGCTGAAAGGTCTCGAGCTTTCAACTCAAACTTCAGAACCATTTCGACGAATACAGCGATGGGTTCGTGGAAGCTGCCCATACGGTCGGGTCTAAGTTTTTCAAGACACGCCATACAGATAGGAACAAAAAGTTCTTTGATAGGATCAAAGCATCTCAAGCTCATGAAGGAGAGGCATGAGATGATCCTGCAGTCTTCAGACGATACTTTGAAATACCGGCAGCTAAATAGACGGATCTCAAAGTCAAGAAATCTGTCTATTGGGCAGAGCCAGCTCACGAAACTGAAGACCGGTGATGGCAGGATCGTATCCACCTAACCGGAACTTCTGAGGGAGATCGAGAGATTCTTTGGGCAGTTGTACACGTCAACCAGTAAACCCGTCGCGAATCTAGCAAATAACCCTAGTGCTAGATTGACCCGACACTATACCGAAGAAATTCGGGACATCAGTCTGTATGAGATTAGGATGGCTCTGAAATAGCTTAAGAACAAAAGGCACCAGATGATGACGGAATTAAGGCCGAACTCCAGAAGGCGGGTGGAAAACCAGTACTTGGTGGTACTTCCATATATATGGGCGCACGGTTGGCGCAGAGGTTGAGCGATTGACTGCTGCACTGCGTGTCGCGGGTTCGATTCCCGCATGGAACAAATATTTTGTTCCAGCTCTGGGTTTTGTGTATGTGAGTTTATATGGTTGTAAATGCACCCACGATACAGAAAAAAAATCCTAGTGTCGGGCAACGTTTTATATTTTAACAAAAAAAAATTGTGGTAGAATGTATAGAACAAACAAAAATGTTAACACCATATTATGTAAAACTACATTCTTATAAATAAATAAATTCCAATTCTAATTCTTATTCTTCTTCAAGAAGGGTCACAAAGCCCTTATAAAGAACTATAGGCCCATCTTACTTCTTAGCTACAGTATCTTAGTTCTTAGTCTACAAGCTGTTTTCAAGAGTCATCACGAATAGTCTCCCCCGCAGGTTTGACGATTTCCAGCCTCCCGAACAAGCCGGATTCCGTAAAGGATTTAGCACCATAGACCACATACATACGCTGCGGCAGGTTATACAGAAGACCGAAGAGTACAACATGCCTCTCAGTTTAGTGTTTGTAGATTATGAGAAAGCCATCGATTCGATCGAGACTTGGGCTGTACTGCAGACTCTCCAACGGTGCCAAATTGACTACCGGTACATCGAAGTGTTGAAGTGTTTAGACATAAACGCCACCATGTCAGTTTGACTTCAGGATCAGACCTCGGAACCCGTCCTTCTGCGTGTGCAGAAGCATAAGTGAGACAGGGAGACGTCATATCTCCGAAACTGTTCACCGCTGCACTGGAGGATATCTTTAAGGTTCTGGACTGGAGAGGGCTAGGCGTCAACGTCAATGGCGAAGAAATCCTTCGGTTTACCGACGATATAGTGGTCATGGCTGATAGAGCTTCCTAAAGAGTGGGTCTTAAGATGACCATGGACAAAATCAAGGTGATGTTGAATGCCCATGTTACACCCACTTCTAACAATGTTGGAGACTCTACACTGGAAGTTGTGGGCGACTATGTCTACCTGGGACAAACCATTCAGTTGGGTAGGGCCAACTGCGAGAAAGAGGTCAACCGTCGAATCAGACTCGGCTGGGCAGCGTTCCAGAAGTTGTGCGGTATCTTCTCGTCCAACTTACCACAGTGTCTCAAGACGAAAGTCTATATGCGTAGACTAGTAAGTTCCAGTGTGTGTTGCCAGTGATGACATATGGCTCTGAGACGTGGTCGCTTACAATGGGCCTCATCAGAAAACTTACAGTTACCCAAAGGGCAATGGCGAGTGCTATGATCGGAGTTTCCTTGCGTGATCGAATCAGAAATGTAGAGATCCGCAAGCGAACCAGGGTTACTGACATAGCCCGAAGAATTGCCAAACTTAAGTGGCAGTGGGCAGGGCACCTTGCTCGCCGAACGGATAGCCGATGGGGCAGAAAGGTTCTGGAGTGGCGACCGCGAACCGGAAGTCGTTGCGTTGGAAGGCCGCCCACCAGGTGGACCGATGACTTGGTGAATGTTGCGGGGATCCGCTGGATGCGAGACGCACGGGACCGATCAATGTTCCGACACTTGGGGTAGGCCTATCTCCAGCAGTGGACGTCTTTCGGTTGCTATGATGATGATGTCAACTAGATATAGGTCAGTGATAATTATAGTATAGGTACGAATACAGACAACAATCTGTACTTTTTGACGAAACTCAGATTTTTTCAATCTTTAGTCAACAAACTGGAAATCTATGGGTTACGATGAAGATTTCAACAAATGAAATTTGTAAAAACGTCTCTTTTTTTTTGCTTTCGGCGTAGGACGTAGAGGAGTGAAAGGTTTGCCTCTTCCCAAATCTGAAATTTTTATTTTCTAATGATATTTTTTACAGTTACATAATGTTCAATCATTTTGATGGTACATTTCTAGTTTATTTAATACGGCGTTTTCTAAGATACTCATAGGATACCATTTCAAGTCCGGTTTAAAGGGAAGTCTTAGATAAGAATGGAACCCAAAAACAGGTTTTTGGAGAATATACAATTGTTTAATATAAGCTGTTTCAGTTATGGTGTGCCTGTAAAGAAACACACATAAAAATAAATATATTTGGTGTTATAAAAATTCAGGAAATATTCAAAAGTGAATCACAATGTTCAGCGTACAGAGTAAAAATTACTAATTTAAGCCAAATTATTGAGATTGGATCCAGTTGATGTAGGAGGAAACTCTGCTGTAGGCGGATGGCAGACCAGCCTCGCAACCGAAGCTTGAGCCGAAAGACGTTATACCAATCTGTAAACAAAGTAAAATATGGTTAAATCAAGGATATTCAAACTATTTATTTTGAACTAGCTGTGTCCACGGCTTCGCTCCCATCAACTGCCTACCCTACCCTACTTAGACTTACTTTCCTACCTACCCTACTTACGTAGACCTATCTACCTACCCTTACCTTACCTTGCTACGTACCTACCATTTCTTTTTCTAGGGTCATTCTTCCACAGAGAATCTTAACACCGCCATTCGGCAAATGACTTCAAATGCACAACGCCTATATCTATCGAATATGGAGTTCAACAGTCCAAGTATCTGAATTGCGTGTGTTGTGATATTTTACTTCTTGAACACTTTAAATTCATCTAACTTTTGGTAGAGTGAACTGATTGCGAAAAACCAAAAACTAAGTAATACTTCAACGCACTTTTATATATAAAAGTTATCTAAATTGGTTTCGTACCTTTTACTTGATGTGTGCACAACTAAACTGACATACAGATAAACAGACAAAAAAAACAAAAAGTGCTGGAAATGGGTTCTGTTGGTGTCGAGGTGGACTGTATATTTGTTGTTGTTGAGTAAAACTCCAGGCTTCTTGTTTCTTAGTTTATTTCTTATTCTTGTTCCCAGGGGTGGCTTGCTGCTGATGGTTGAGTGGCGAAATGTTGAATGACAAATGTGCGGCAAGCCACCCATCCTTTATACAATTTTGCTTAGTGCAGGTAAACGGGTGGCGTAGAGCGCAGGTAATTTTCGCTCGGCCAACCGGAGCGTGCCTCGCGCGCCCCCGCCCGTAGTCTGCGCATGTGCTCGGGACAAGATTCGACTTGTCCGATATCCGCACGTGGTGTTTACACTGCGCTCTATGCCACCTTACAATTATGCTTACTCATATACTTACATCTAAGGGAGTAATACAAACCTAATCTAATTATTTACATCATAATCATACTATACATAATATCAAACTTACATACTACATAGCTACGACGTCCGTAACATCCTCCCCCCGGCGCAGGGCTACCGTAGCCTAATCTTCAACGCAGAGGACGGCGAGCTTCGTAACTGGACGCCGTAGGATGCCCGCTGTAGTTCTGACGTCTGCTGATCGCACCTTGCCGTCAGGACCATTGTAGACTGCTTCCACGACGCCTCGAGGCCACGTTCCTCTTGGTAGTGAGGAGTCGATGACGATGACCAGGTCGCCAACTTGCAGCGGCCGTCGTTGGTCGTCTGACACCCCGCGGGGCACCAGCGTGGGCAGGTACTCGTCTACCCAGCGCCGCCAGAAGTGGTCGGCGAGCGCCTGGGCAGCTCTCCATTGCTTGCGGCTGGCCTCATCACAAGGCCCAGTGCGGGGAAGGCCTGAGGAGGTTCCGATGAGGAAGTGGTTGGGCGTAAGGGCCTCCGGATCCTTGGGATCGACAGAGACATGGGTCAGAGGCCGAGAATTTATCGAGTGCTCGGCCTCTGTCAGCAGCGTCAACAGCACTTCTTCTTTCAACGCCCTCTGATGCAGCGTCGCTCCTAGCGCCGCTTTAACAGAACGCACCAGTCGCTCCCAGGCTCCCCCCATATGCGGCGCTCCTGGTGGGATGAACTTCCACTTCATGCGGTGTTCCAGCCCGAGTCGCGCGAAGTCCTTCGTCCATTCTTTGTACGCCATTCTTAGTTCGGCGTCCGCTCCTCTGAAGTTGGTACCGTTGTCCGAGTACATTACTCTGGGCCAACCTCTTCGCGCTGCCATTCTTCGTATGGCCATTAGCGCCGAGTCGGTAGACAGACTCGATACCAACTCCAGGTGTACTGCCCTCGTGGTTAGGCAGGTAAACAGGGCCCCCCATCGCTTTTCGTGTCTTCTGCCTATGACTACGGTCATTGGTCCAAAATAATCGGTCCCGCAGTGGGTGAAGGGTCGCTGTGTCTTCGTGATTCGCTCTATTGGTAAGTCCCCTGTAGTTGGTTTCACGGGCATAGCCTTCCTAATGCGGCAGAGCTGACATCGCTGTGCGATGGCTCGCACCGTCGGGCGCAGGTTGACCACCCAGTATCGCTGTCTCAATTCGTTGATCACGCGTTCGTTATTAGCGTGACCAGCTCTACGATGCGCGTCTTCCACCAATAGCCGCGTGAACGGGTTTTTGCCGTGTAGAATTACTGGCGTCTTTTTGGTGTCCATAACTGCCGCGTGTCCAATCCTTCCTCTAACCTTAAGGATGTTACCTTCAAGGTAAGGGTCCAGTTTATACAGGCCGCTGGACTTGGGCACCGGCTTTCCTTTCTGTAGTATCCGTATTTCTTCGGCGTAGTTTTCGAGCTGTGCTCGTTTCAGCCATAATTTCTCGGCCTTTTCTATTAGGTCAACGGTCATCTGGCTGGTCCTGTCCTTGCACTTTTCCTTGAAAAGGAAAAGCGTGGCCGTCACTCGTAACAACTTCTCGTACGAAGAGAATCTGCTTATGTCGGGCAGGTGAGAAGGGCGTTCTCGTACGCTATCTTCTTCCGTTGTCACGTACGTCATTTCGTCTTCGGTTGTGTCGTTCTTGGCCTTCTCCTTAGGCCAGGACTCTTCCTCGTCATATAGAAACGCGGGACCAGTGAACCATCTGTCCTCAGGTTTCATTTGCACGGTGTAGTTGGGGCGTGTAGCGTCGTCTGCCACGTTATGGTCGGTAGGCACCCATCTCCACTGGCTGGCGTCAGTTAGCTCCGCAATCTCACCCAGGCGATGCGCCACGAATGGAGTGTACTTCACGGCGTCCTTCTCGATCCATCGAAGTACTGTTTGTGAGTCCGTCCAGTAAGTCACTCTTCTGGGCTTGTCTCGGTGCTCCGTTATTACCATGTCTGCCAGCCGTGCGCCAATCACCGCTGCCTGTAGCTCTAGTCGCGGAATGGTAACTGGCTTCAGGGGAGCTACTCGTGCCTTCGCCGCGACCAGCCTTATGTCCACTCTTCCATCTGACTTCTGGATTCTCCAGTAGGCTGTCGCTGCGTACGATTGCTCGCTGGCGTCACAGAAAACATGTAGATCCATGATGTCGTCCGGACCCTTGTCGTAGCACCTCGGGATGCGAAGCTTTGTCACTTCGTGCAAACTTTGTATCCATTCCTCGAAGTGCTGCGCGTCTTCTTCTGGAATTGCCTCGTCCCAGCCTATGCCATGCCTCCACAGGTTCTGTAGCACGATCTTGCCAGTGACTGTGAAGTGGCTGATGAGACCCAGAGGATCATAGACCGCCATCACCGCTCCAAGGGCCTCTCGTTTCGTCGGGGCTCTGTCTCTAGTTTTTACTTCTGGGGACAGTCGACTTAGTCCAGTGTTGAAGCCTAGCTTATCTGAGCCTGTTTGCCAAAGCAAGCCTAGTGTTTTGTCCGTGTTCTCATCCCTTTGTCCGAATTGTACTTCCATGTCGTGTGCCTGCTTCTCCGGTGTTATGCTCTTCACCACGTTGGGTTTATTCGAGCACCAACCTCTCAAATTGAAGTGCGCATTCTGGTGGATTTTCATGACTTCACGCGCTGTCTTGATTGCTTCTTCTTCAGTCGCCATGCTGTCTACGTAATCGTCCATGTAGTGGCTCGACGTTATAGCTTGCACAGCGTCGGGGTACTCTTGCGTGTACAGCCTTGCATTGGCGTCTCGTACTGAGTGCGCGATGAATGGTGAACACGAAGCGCCGAAGATCATTGACGTCATCTTATATTTCTTCGGTGGCTTAGAACGTTCTTCACCTCGCCAGAGAAACATCTGCGCAGCTTGGTCTCGGTCCCTTATCTTCACTTGCAGAAACATTTCCTGTATGTCTGCAGTGACGGCTACTGGACGCTCTCTGAATCGAAACAGGATCCCTGGCAGCGATTTCAAGAGATCGGGTCCTTCCAGTAGGTAATCGTTGAGGCACACTCCACTATAACGGTGCGCGGCGTCGAACACTAGGCGCATCTTACCCGGCTTATTTGGGTTTACGACCGGGAAGTGCGGCAGGTACCAAACTTTGTTACTTGCGTCTTTTGTTCCATTGCACTCCTGGGCGTATCCTTTGTCAAGTAGGTTCTTGACCAGGGTGCTGTACTGTGCTGCGAATTGCGGCGACGAATCCATCTTCCTTTCTATCGTCTTCAATCGTCGTAGTGCACAGTTGTAGTTGTTGGGCATCGAGGCATTTTCATCACGCCATGGTAACCCGACCTCAAAGTGATCACCGACTTTTCTCATGGTGCCCTGGACCATGTCAATCGCCTTCTGGTCGTCAGGTTTGACCTTCTGGGCCAAAGAAACTCCTAGGGCGTCAATCTTGAAGTGCGACTTCATCAGCTCTTCTACACGACGTACGTCATCTGTCTGTCTTGCTACAGACACGTCGTATAGATGTAGCACAACTTGTCCCTCTTGTTCCTTCAGCGTGGCGCGTGGTGCGGTCCCGTGGATCACCCATCCCAACTGAGTGTAAGAAGCTGCAGGTTCATTCTTCTTACCCATGCGTAGTTCACGTGTGACTATCAGGTGCCAGTTGTCAGCACCTATTAGTACCATCGGTGTGGCTTCTCCGTAGTACGCGTGTCTTTGTATGTCCCGCAGGTGTGGATAGTTACTTAGTGTCGACCTATCCACTGTCTGACCATGAAGTCGCAGGTTTTTCATTGTCCGTGCGCGTAGTTCTTGGAATTCACCGCCCTGGCCGCGTATCTGTAGCTTGACCTCTTGGTTACATTCTTCACGTTGTTGCGAAGTCACGCTTTGAATGCGTAGAGTGGATACTGGCCCGCTTACGTGTAGACGACGTATCAATTGTTCGTCGACGAGCGATATTGTCGAGCCTTCGTCCAATAGGGCGAACGTAGATATTTGCCCGCCGGGCCCTTTTAGTGTCACGGGGCACATTTTTAATAACACGCGCTGCGATGCATTGCTTGGCGCGGATACGGTCATCACTGCTTCCTGTGTGTGCGGGTTCTCGACGTCGGTTGCCTTGTCTGGCTTTTCACTTGGCGGCGCCTCTCTCTCCTCTCGCTCTTTGTGCAGCAACGCGTGATGTGGGCGGCTGCATGTCCCATTGCCGCACCGCTTGGCTCGGCAATGCTCGCGTCGATGGCGACTTGTTACGCACTTGAAGCACCGCTTGGCGGTACGTACCCATTCCCATCTTTCATCAATGCTCATCCTCAGGAACTTAGCGCATTTGGGTACTTCATGGTCGCCGCCACAACACGGACACTCTTGTTTGCAGTCTTCCTTGCCCGACGTCGTTGTGTAGACTGCTTCTCGGCCCGACCTCTTCCGTGTGTTGAGTTGCGACAAACTTCTCGTTTCCTTCCTTGGGGCGGGTGCGGGCGTCGGATTCGAGAAGGCGTACCTCATGGCTCGGTCGGCCTCCCGCATCAGGAACCTGGATAGTACTATCACTTCAGGTTCACGCGACGATTCCATGGTTTCAGAAGCGTAGTCACACCATCTCGATTTTATGTGCGGGCTCAGCTTCTCTACAACTTCGCGAACTAACATTGGATTCCATACGTATCCACGGTTGTCCATCTTGGATAGCACGCACACAATGTTCTGGAATTTCACCGCGAACGAATTTAATTCATTGGCCGCTCCCGTGAGTCGAGGTAACTTCTTTAAGTCCGTCATTACTCGATCCATTAGTATCTCCGGCCTCCCGTAGTACTGTTCCAGTGTCTTCATGATCACTTGCGGGTCGGACGCGGAGTACAGGAGCGCTGACACTGCTTCCCTCGCTTCACCCTTAATGCAGTTGCGCAATCTCGCCAAATTCTCGAACGCGGTGAACTTACATAGACTCGATGAGTCATCGTACGCCGCCTTAAATGGCAACCATTCAGTGGCCGCTCCCGTAAATGCAGGGAGCTCGGTCACTTGTCGAGGCGGCGGGCGTACGCGTATCATTTTCTCCAACGTGTCGGCCAACTGATCGATTCCTCTTTCAAGTCGACGTTCTCCTCTGGTAGGTGAACGCGAGGCCGATCGTTGTCTTCTTTGGTCATTCCTGGCAGGTGTGGTGGCATCAATATACGTGGCGGGTTCGACGTAGGTGGCATTCTCTGGGGCGGTGCACGTGGCGGCGGGCTGTGGCGGCTGCTCTGTCTGCAGCCGATCCGCAACTGGAGGGCGGCTTCGGTCATTATTTTGAAGCCACTCGTCCACCCTGCCTTCACTCATACACACGGAGCCCTCTTCACGGGCCTCTGCCTCTGCCTCAATCGCCGACACTTCGTATTCGAGTCGCTTACTGACGAGCGCCTTTTCAAGTTCAAGTTGCTCGTTCCTTATTTCAGCGATCCTCTTCTGTGCCTCGTATTCTGCCTTCTTCACTCTTGCCACGTCACTACCATACGATCTTCTGGAACGTATCGTACTTGCTTTATCCCTCACAGAAGTATCGTGTGCAGCTGTCATAGTTCTCGCCGAGTCCTGGGTTCGTAGTGCAGAGAGCGTCAACGGATAACACGACGCGGATGGCGTGGCTAGCGATTCACTATAGTCGTACGCGGTCGCGATGGCTCTACTCGCAGGTAGGCAAGGAGCCGGCGCGGCGGGTGCGCCATTGTTCGTCGTCGACGCAACCCTCCCAGCTGCGGCGGAGGCGGGGGGTGCGGACGCGAGCGCGGGGGCGGCGGGGACGGACCCAGCCGCGGGCGCACCGCTCGGGGTGCGCTGGAGCGCGGACGCGACGGTCGACGGCGACCTAGACGATTCTTCAAATGTGCGGGGGCGTCGACTATCGTAGCCCGATTCCGATTCGGTTTCCTTGGCTGCAACGCTTCTAGTCTTCATGCTTGATCTTGAAGTTTATTCTTAATTAAAATCGACGATCTTCTGTATTGAAGTTGGTCTTGATTCAATCTTCAATCGGTGATCTTCTGTCTTCGATGTAGTCTTGAATAAATCTTCAATCGGCGATCTTCTTTCTTCGATGTAGATATCAAGCGCGGATTTTTCTATATATCCGTTGCTCGATTGACTAGATGTCGGCGCGAATTCTTCTTAATATCCGTGGCTTGAAGGACCAGCTGTCGAGGTGGACTGTATATTTGTTGTTGTTGAGTAAAACTCCAGGCTTCTTGTTTCTTAGTTTATTTCTTATTCTTGTTCCCAGGGGTGGCTTGCTGCTGATGGTTGAGTGGCGAAATGTTGAATGACAAATGTGCGGCAAGCCACCCATCCTTTATACAATTTTGCTTAGTGCAGGTAAACGGGTGGCGTAGAGCGCAGGTAATTTTCGCTCGGCCAACCGGAGCGTGCCTCGCGCGCCCCCGCCCGTAGTCTGCGCATGTGCTCGGGACAAGATTCGACTTGTCCGATATCCGCACGTGGTGTTTACACTGCGCTCTATGCCACCTTACAATTATGCTTACTCATATACTTACATCTAAGGGAGTAATACAAACCTAATCTAATTATTTACATCATAATCATACTATACATAATATCAAACTTACATACTACATAGCTACGACGTCCGTAACAGTTGGTTATCCTTTAACGCCTATATCTTTTTTAAATATTTTCGATGTACAAAAACGACTTTTCTGCAGATTTATTATATGTAGGAATTGATTTTACCACAAAATCAGAATTCGGTATAAAAATCTTATCATTCTTCAATACGGATGATATTTGGTAAACCCATTTATTTATTTATTTATTAGTTTACCCTCGCACTGGAACGCCTTGCAGCAATTACACCAATGGAGCACAATCTTATAATAAACTCACTATAAGTCCAGGTTTCCTCACGATGTTTTCCTTCACCGTTGTCAACAATGTCCAAGATTAACTTAGAAAGTACATATGAATTGCAAAAGACACATTGGTACTTGCCCGGATTCGAACCCACGACCTCAAGCTCGAGAGGCGAGGTCATATATTTATTTAGGCTCTCCCATATGTAATTGTGTAAATCGGGTTCTATTCTTTCTAAACTTATATCACATATATATTCGGTGCCTTTATATTATATTTTCAACTTTTGCCAGTAGTTCAAGTCTTGTGTAGGTATCTAATTTTCTAGAAACGTAAATATACTTTGCCGGGCTCGCTATTAGGACCCGCCTCGTTGCTCAAGTGGTAGCAAGAACAATTGCTAAGAGCGAAACGAGCTTTATCCTACCACCTACTGGCACATGCGCCCGCGTGGTTAACAGCTGACCTCGTCACACAGAGAAGGGACCTGTGTTCAAACAATAGGAACATGAAGTTCGTTTATGCTTACCACAACACTTTTGCTATTGTTGTTTACAACGAGAGGTCCACCGGAGTCACCACTGCAGGTTCCTTTGCCACCAGCACCGCTGGTACAGATGTTAGTGTTGCGCACGAAATCCATGAACACCTGTCTGCACTCGTTGTTGCTGATGACTGACAACGTCACAGAGCTTATTGGCTGGTTGTTGGGAATGCCTCCGCCTGAAATTTAAGAAAGTCATCTCTAGTTAGGTAAAATACCATGGTGTAGAAGTGTGTGATATAATGATAGAATCATTGTCCGAGTCGCCGAGTTCCAGTTGCCTTTATCGGGCTGAGATTCAATCGCATTTGACAAATTATAACAGACTGAAAATGTCCGTTTCTTCTTGTTTTAGCCGATATATGCTAATCTCAAAGGATCACTTGTGTATCACATCACACACATCATCAGCCTATTAATGTTACCACTGCTGGGACACAGGCCTCCTCCCTGTGAGAGGGAATGGGCCGTTATCCACCACGCGCGCCCAAAGCAGGTTGGTGGAAGTCACATGTCTTCGAATTTTTGGTTCTAGGACATGCCGGTTTCCTCACGATGTTTTCCTTCACCGTTTTGAGAGCAGTGGTGATGAAATAATTTACACAAAGTAAAGCGCCTGCCTGGGCTCGAACCCACGACCTACAACTTGTAAATCGCGGCCGATACCACTGGGCCACCACTGCTCACTACTGTTTTTGTGTATACTACTTAGTATATATGTTATGGAAAATCTGTGAAAACCAGATATTGTAAACAATTCCTAGGAAATCTATAGAATGATTTTGGAAATGTGTGAAATGATAATTATAACATTAATAAATACACAACTTTCCTAGGAAATGCAAACACATCCTAAGATTTGTATTTAATATGAGAATTTATGAAAAAATAATCCAATAATATGTTTTTAAGATTCTCAGTGCAATATTTTCAATCTTATTATGAAATCCTTTAAATAATAATTGGTCTTATAAAAATAACACATTATAAAACATTCATATTATAACAACAAACAATGTTATTAACATTTATTCATATTAACACATTATAAAACATTTAAATTTTTATAAGACTTTGTAACAATTAAAAATAATCAGAATACAAACTCAATATAAAATCAAAAATAGGGTATAAAAACAAAATAAAAATAAACAATGTGACTAGCCTTTCCCAACTTCCAGTCTTAGCAGATGCAGTTGAGTACCAGTATTTTAAATAGACCGACTGCCTATCTTACCTACCACAACCCTTTAAATTGCAGGCAATTTAAAGAGAATATAAAAGCGCTAGCTCCTATATATTTTGTAAAATACAAGTACATATTAGTTAAAAACAAAGATAATTTAGAGAATTCACGATTTATCTTACATACCAGTGCTAGTAACGCCAAATCCAGAAGCGACCGCTTTCCAGCCGACGAAATCGTTGGTAAGTTCACTGCCTTCAGGGAGACTAATGGGCTGGATAGATTCTGAAATATGTTTACTAATCATAACCGAAACCAAAAACAAAATCAATAGAAAACCTAGACAATATAAGAATATAGACAAGTTTACGTAGATATGATAATGGCAATCACACTAATATTATAAGTGCGAAAGTTTGTGAGTGAGTGTGTGTGTGTGTGTGTTTGTATGTTTGTTACTTCTTCACGCTCAAGCGGATGGATGGATCTGGATAAAAATTGGCACAGAGATAGATTATAGTCAGGAATAGGATACTTATTATCTCGGGAATATGATCCCTCGTGATACTTTTCGACTTACACGCGAGCGAAGGCGCTGGCAGAGGCTAGTATGTAGTATAAAGTAGACTGCACATATTTTGTCAACATAAAATGTTTCTTGGGCACTTACGAGTGAAAGTAACGGCGCTGACACGTATGACAGCGATATCATTTGCAATGGTCGTTGGGGTCCACTCAGGATGAATCACAACGTCATCTGTTACAATGCGGAGTCCACCACTGAATAAGTTGTTTGATCCCAGGACCACGGTAAAGAATTGAGCATGGAAGAACCCGTCGAATTTGCAGTGAGCAGCAGTCAAGAGACGAGTAGAAGAAATGAGACTAGCTCCACAAACTGATGTGAAGATCGGTAGAATTTGGACGACGAGTCCAGCCTGAAATACATATAAGGATAAGTAAACAGTGATGTTGATAAACTTCAATAATTTTTGGTATATAATACACCATTGTGATATAGATAAAAAGTTCTATTTTAAACGGTGGTACTAACATACCGTAGGATGGATACAAATATTATGTGATAAATACAAATTAAGGTAAGGAACAAGATCAACGAAAATGTTTACTTTAGCAATATGAACGACATGAATGACAAACATATTAGTAAATTATTTAATCAATTGTTTATCTATTAAAACATAAACGAAACAAACAAAATAGACGTAACTCTAAAAGACATACCAAATAAGGAGTTTCGGTGACATCATTAACGTGTCCTCCGACGATTTTATTAGCTTCGAATTTTTGTATCTTTTGGGCTTCAGGTATACCGACACGTCTGTGATAGTCGTAGACAGGATTGTCTTTTGGAGTTATCTCCGTAGCAAAGACAGCTACAGTTAAAGCAAAGCATATAGCACCAATAAACAGTTTCATTATGATAGCCAAACTTCAATTAGTTTTAAAATGTATCAACTTATATATCGTATTAAATCTTATCATGAAACGAATGTAATCCTATCTAAATTGTAAAGATAATATCAGTCATAATTCATGAAAATTATGAAGAGACTAACTGCCACTAAACTAATTATGGTAAAGTTGAATGAATGAATCTGACTTGACCAACTTATCAGTCAAGTTGTAAGTCTTGCTTTCTTGAATTTACGTTTGTGAGTTTATATGGTTCCTCTCACATAATGAATATAAGAAGTGTTATATACTTACTGGAAACTTGAACCTTCTTCCTGTCGATGAAATCCTTGTTCTTAATTTAAATGTACCTCAACCAGTACTCACTTACCACGACAGCCTTATCGTTGGCCTCGCAAAGGTCATGTCACTATTTTCAAAACTGCCCTAGCAAACCAAGTCTGCTATTGGAGTGTCGGCGTTTGCTCACAGAAATTGACGACACGTGACAAGTCTGATTATGGCTAAGATAGCCGAAATTGCGTGGCCACGAATACTGTTAGCAATGGCGTCTTTTGTAGCTCTGCGGCGTTCCGTGCTCTAAGAGCATGTACTTGTTCGAATCTACCTGACAGCCCAAACGGATTTAGGTTTTTCCTGGGTTTCACCAATCCATTCGGTTGATTGATTATTGGCAATCACACTGCGTAAATATTTGCTATCGGTATGACTAAAGACAGTATCTTTTTGATAATTTGAGGCTTATTAAGCTAATTAGGGTTCCGTAAGACTGAAACCGAATAAGAATACGAAACCCTTATAGATTCACTCACTTGTCTGTCTGTGTGTCCGTTTGTCACAGCCAATGTCTTTTATGTACACTAGCACTGAGACGTCAGGTCCTGACATCTCTCATAATGATAATGTTTTCTGACATTTGTCTTAAATTGGCGGTAATGTCATGTAGACGACATAAGTTGCGTTTTCAAAGAAAAGGAATACTTGCCAATGTGGCGCCAACTCATTTTCTCCAAACCTGCAGGACCTATTCAGTTGATATTAAGTAATTCTTCTGTTACCAAAGTACACAAGTAACATAAATAAACAGTTTTTAGGAAACAAAAATTTAGTTTTTCTGCCTGTACCAAGCGTGATAATGGGCTTATTTTGGGGGTCAATTTTTTTTTGTAATTTTATTATATGTAATTTATAAATTATTAAAGATTATATATATCCTGGTAATCTATAGTTTTGAAATATCATATTAACAATTAAAAAAATCAAAAATCCCGACTGCTTAAAAAGCAGTCGGAGGATACATCTGGTTTTGGCCCGCCAGCTCGCGAATAAGTTTCCTCCAACCAGCATGATTTTCTTCTTGTTTAAGTCTTTTTAGTTTGCTTTTTAAGCAGTCGGGCTTTTTGTTTTTTTTAATAAACTTTTTTTATTTACAACTTTTTAGTAATTTTTTTTTAGAATTAGGTACATTTAAACATATAAGTGTTACATATTTTTGAAATCGCCTCTTAAACCCTTTATTTTGATACCCCACACGATGGGTTTGGAAGAAAAAAAAGCGCCCAGAAGCCGCCATTTTTGTTTTTCCAATTTTAATGTAGCCAGTGACACTCGCAGGATTAAGACGAATCGATTGACGTAAGAATCATCAAAATCGGCCAACGCGTTTGGTCTCTAGAACGCCACATAGGAACAAACATACATACATACATAGATTGATAAACACATTACCCTCCTTCGGCAGTCGGGTAAATAGGATGTGTTCGGGACCGTTTTCGTGCGAGCCGGATTCGCACATGACCCGAGTGGAGTTACTTCTGGACCCTATATCTTTATAAATTATAGTCTATATTTTATTCTGATGTATAAGCAATATTTAAAGTTTCATCAAAAGCTGTTTGTTCAGTATTTTATCATGCGTTAAATAAACGAGCATATTACGACGTTTGCGTCTCTTAAGAGAAAATGCGGTCGCAGACATCCAACTGAATTTCCTAAGTAAAAAGTCATAATTTGAGGTTTGGCTCTCGCCTATTTCCTTCTCCAATATTGGTCCAATTTGAAAGAATTTCCATAGACAGCTATAAAAGAAAGATATAAACTGTGCCCCTATGTTTTCCTTTTACCAACGTCATCTTCGGGTAGGTTTAATCAATCTTTTTGAAATTATGATAATTGATTGCGAAAATATTTTTTAATTTAGAAGGTTAGTTATGTTGTGTTGGTGAATTTACAAATTAGGAAATAAAATTAACATATTATTATGTTGGTTCTTAGAAAAATAATTTATTTTGAACATTTTGTGTTTAATAGTGTAAATGGAGATTATTGGGACTGGAGCCAGCTGACGTATGAAGTTACTCTGGCGAAAGCAGCGGGCAAGCCAATGGCACAACCGTCTCTGGCACCGAATGAAGTCACACCGACCTGTGGGCAAAGAATGAAAACATTAACAAATTATTCATAAAATTACTCAATTTTCTTACATATATACCAGCCTACTATTATCCCACTGCACGGCAAAGGCGTTTTCTACAGAGAAGGGAGGATATTTAATTACAACACATGCTCAAGTCAGGTTGGTGATGTCCAAGGTAGACAAGTACATATAAATTGAACAAGTCACATTGGGAATTTTCTCAGGATTCATGTAAGATGTAGAGCATATATCAGTGTTAATACTTACCAAGATCCTTCTGTTGTTGCTGGTGACGGCCAGAGGGCCGCCGGAATCGCCACTGCAGGTGCCCCTGCCTCCAGCACCGCTGGTGCAGATGTTGCTGTTGTGGACCCATGGGCCGTAGACCGCGGCGCATTCGGCATTCGTTATGATGGGCAGAGTCACGGAGCTAAGGCGTTGGGCGTTACTGATGCTACCACCTAATAAATGAGGGAAAAAAATAAAATGGGTAACCAAGGAATGTATCACAAATACTATCACGTCAAATATAGAAAAGTTAAGTATCATCATTTGATGCGACTATCATGGTTGCAACTGTTGCAAGTTACACGAGGTCTTCGCTAAAATGTATTCAATTTTATAGTGTTATATGGCAATAAGACCAATTTACCTTTCAGCACTATTGGCTTTAGAAAATTTTAAGGTAAATAAAATAGCATTAACATACAATTGGAAAGGTGAGATAACGTAGATTAGTAAATAAAACTGGATCACTTACCGTCGGCAGTTAGGCCGTATCCGGAGGCCAGAGCACTTGAGCCGACAAAGATGTTAGACAGCTCGTTACCGCTGGGAAGGGCGATAGCCTGAATCACGTCTAGGAACAAACAAGGAATTTAAAATAGGTTCTTGATTTTATGAATGTTTTTTATTAATAACAGTCAATCAAAGTATACTTACTGGTGAATGTAACGGAGTTGATGCGGAGGACAGCGATGTCATTAGCGGCGGTGGTAGGAGTCCAGTTGGGGTGCATGACGACGTCTCTGGTGACGATGCGGGTACCACCGGAGAAGAGAGTGTTGGAGCCGAGGACAACAGTGAAGGAGTTAGCCGAGATGTTACCGTCATTATTACAATGAGCAGCTGTCACAACGCGGGTGGCAGAGATAAGGGAACCACCGCATACGGATTGGAAGATGATCATAATTTGGATGACGAGACCAACCTAAAACAAAAGGTACATGTAACTTGTTAAAACGAATGCTTACAAAATGGTTGAAAAAATGTACGTAGGTCACACCAAAATTAACTTTATGCTCGATTCGGTTAATGCAAAATTTCGTTGACAATAGTAGTAAATGCAATGTAGGCGTGAATCTGGCCTCCAGAAATTTTGGGATGGAATCATTCTACGACAAGGAATAAAATAAAATTATACCTGGTACGGAGTGGCGGAGATATCACTCACGGATCCACCGACAATTCTTTGGCCACTAAGACCTGCATCTTCTACTGAAGCTTCTTCCAACTTCTTGATCTTGGCAGCCTCAGCAATACCAAAGCGTGTGTGGTATCCAAAAACAGGGTTATCGGCTTCAGGTGAACCTATCTCCACTGCAGATACAGCTACGGCCAAAGCCAAACACACTCCCAGAAACAGTTTCATTTTGATATAAATCAGACTGGCCTGTGACTTTTTTCATAAGAACAAGCATTATTTATAGCGCAATTACCGCCTTATCAGCTAGTTAATTACCTCCAATCTAAATCTACATTGATTATAAAAGATAGATAGATAGGTAGAGGCTTTGATTCAGTATATATATTTGAATTAGTAGAATTGTATCACAAGTAGCTAACTAACCTATGCTCTATAGTCTCATAATTGCTCTAAATTCATGACCATGTCGCAAGAGCACTTAATTCATTTCCCATAGTTGTCACGATAGTAATCCTTATCTTACCTTTAATAAATTATATTTCATTAAATTATTACTCTTTAGACATTACCAACTTATATTTTCCATCTAGATCTAATCTAAAAGGATTATGTTGTCATGATATCTACAATTAATTAGCTGAAAAAATGACGACGTCCGTATATGCAACGGTCAATCACACATGAATAGGATAATGATCACTTATTTTTTGGTATTCTATGTATAATAAGCCGTTTTAGAATTTTACTATCTTCTTAATATATATATTTCTTGTGTGCGTGTGTATGTGACTGAACTCCTCCTAAACGACTGGACCGATTTTGATGAAATTTTTTGTGTGGGTTCGTGGAGATTCGAGAATGGTTTAGATTTACAATTGAAAAAAAAAAAAATGGAAAATGTTTTTTCAATTAATTTCTTATTTAGGGTAGGGTAGGGTAGGGTAGGGTAGGTAGGGTAGGGTAGGTAGGGTAGGTAGGGTAGGGTAGGGTAAGTAGGGTAGGGTAGGTAGGGTAGGGTAGGTAGGGTAGGGTAGGTATGTAGGTAGGGTAGTGTTGTTAGGGTAGGTAGGGTAGGATAGGTAGGGTAGGGTAGGTAGGGTAGGGTAGGTAGGGTAGGTAGGGTAGGTAGGGTAGGTAGGGTAGGTAGGGTAGGGTAGGTAGGGTAGGGTAGGTAGGGTAGGGTAGGTAGGGTAGGGTAGGTAGGGTAGGGTAGGTAGGGTAGGGTAGGGTAGGTAGGGTAGGGTAGGGTAGGGTAGGTAGGGTAGGGTAGGTAGGGTAGGGTAGGTAGGGTAGGGTAGGTAGGGTAGGGTAGGTTGGGTAGGGTAGGGTAAGTAGGGTAGGGTAGGTAGGGTAGATGAATGTTTGGTGTTTTTATGGCAAAACAAAGTTTGCCGGGTCAGCTAGTACATATATAAGTATATGAAATAACACCCGCACGTGCCGATCGATATAGTTAAGTTGAGCTTGCCAAGGCTGTTGCGTGGATTGGTGGCCAACTATTCATATCATTGTCATCAAATCATCCCTGAAATTTTTGACTATCGTTATTGATCAGCTCGAATGTTTCGTTCATCAATACCCAGCACCTGGGTTTGGAAGATAGATAGACTACTCGTATTCAGCTAGGAAAAACCTAGGCAAATTGATTGATGAAGACAAATAGAAATTGAATTTGACATCTACCATTGAAATATGAATCTTAGTGGTGCCATCCAAAAACATTGTACTATTGATCTATGGCAATGTAATCTTTCTGGACTTTACAAAAGCTATTAATCCAGTCTGTATCATTACTTCCTAAACAATAAACTAGAATAGTTTGTTCGGAGAGAAAGGTAACTAAAGTTGACCTCAGAAATTGAACGCACGATGAGAAGAGACTAATAAAAGAATTATTCTTAGAACCTATCAATATTTCAATGAACCGAAACACAACGCGTACAGTACATAGAAAACTAAGAGTGCCACTTTAAACCTTTTTACTCTCCGTCATCAGACCCTGGAGTTAGTAACTGCAATGAATAGTGTCCATCAGCAGGATGATTACAATGAGTCCAAACACGATGGATAACCAGTGGGATTGAGAGAAAAAAAATGCTTTTATTTACACCGCCTGAAGAAAAAATTGAGGCAATATTTTATTTATATGTTAGTATAGAAATTAAGAGAGAGTAGTGGTGACCCAGTGGTAACGGCCCCAACTTAAGTTTCGTAGGTCGTGGGTTCGTGGACCCAGGCAGGCGCTTTACTTTGTGTAAATTATTTCATCACAACTGCTCTAAAAACGGTAAAGGAAAACTTCTTGAGGAAACCGGCATGTCCTAGAACCAAAAATTCGAAGACATGTGACATCCACTAACCCGCACTGGGCCCGCGTGGTGGATTAAGGCCCATTCCCTCTCTCACAGAGAGGAGGCCTGTGTCCCAGCAGCTGATGATTATGATAGAAATTAAAAAAAAAATGTTTACAAATCGTTTTTCCACTTCTTATCTTTTGGAAGTTGGATAGGTCTTTGGTGAGTCGCCGTCTTATCACGACGCTATGTAACACTAGGACCATGGGGTCCGAGTACTCAACAAGGATTTCGGTATATCAGCAAGGTGTAAGGGCACTTACGCACTACATCCGATCCGTGTCCGCGAAATTTCAGTTCCGATGTAGTCGTAGTAATTCTTGTAGAGAAACTTACGCACTACATCCGAACTCTATCCGTCATAATCTATACAGTTCATTATAATAAAATTGTAACTTCTATAATTGTAACTCGACGATGACTGTATCTTGAAGATATTTAAGAATATTTTATACAGGGTGTCATATAATGATCTATATATCAGAAATAGATGCCCAAAAACAGTCGGTAACAGCTGTTAATTAAAGAAAAAAAATAAACAGTCTGCCTGTAACATTAAAGGTTATTCAATTGGTATGAGTTTATATCATACTAGTGCTACTCGATGAACACATTTGATCTTTGAAACGTTAGCGTTAGGGTATTTATTACTACTTGTTATGCGATTTTGATTTTTATGCTGTAAGACTAAAAGTTTATCACAGCATTGTAATATAATTAGTGTCATTGCTATGAATAGCTTATTTCAATTATTATACTCAAGTAGATTTGATCTCGTGGTCCGTGGCTGAGACGAACAAAATTAAAGTTCAAATACTGCGTCGAGGATATTGTTTTGCTTTCCATTTACATTTTATTCAAAAAGTATTTCCTGCAATATTGTAAAGAACTATAGATGGACACATTATTCAAATATTACCAGTTTCTAAATAAGTAAAATAAGTCGGAGAGTTGAAAGAAAAAATAAAAAAACCTTTATTTCGCAAAACTCAATTCATCAATGCTTCATAGATAGGCACGTAATAAGGTTGCAACCTTGCACAGTTCTTCCAAATGTTTACAGTTTCGCACAATAAGATTGCAAACTTGCAGAGTTCTAAACAGTTTTGTAAGTAGACACTAAAAGGTTGAAAAAAAAACGGAATTGATTCATCCTGTTCCCCGTACTAGTTTAAACTATACCTAAGTGGAACAGTTTCCCTCGATCACCGTACAGGTACCTTCAGTGTTACAAAAGTGATAATAGTATATTATGCAACTAGTGAATAAAGGACGGATTTAAAGCGAGGGCCATAGATGAATCACGAGCATAGCGAGTGATTCAAGTGTTAGAATCATGTGCGACGCAAGTAATCAGTCGCGTCGTGGTAATGGCCCTCGATATAAATCCGTTGTATTCAAGAGTTGCATACTATATTTTATACCATGACTACTAGAAAAAGAAAGGTTTAAGCGAAAATCACAAGGAATATTAATAAATAAATAAATGGTTTATTACCGCCGAAATTTACAAAAAATGTGAAACCCTGACCCCTGAGCTAGGTAACAGCACCTGTGTTTTAAGGGCCGGTGACGGTGCGAAATCCAAGTCTCAATTGCAAAATAAACTACGTATTTGCACGAGGAGAATGTTGGCGTAGAGATTGCTAGGAGATTAAATAATAATAAAACAATAAGTGTAATTTTCTAATTTTATATTTCGTTTTTATACCTAGCTATTCTTTATTCCTTATTTCGTGACACCTGTTTCATTACTTTGTCTCAGAGTAATTCAGTTAGATTGTTTACTGACGTGTAAAACCAGCGGTAGAATAACTTTGGGTTAATGTGGCTGGATGTCTTCCTTGGGACCTGGTGAACTTATAGAAGTTGGTGGCCTATTTAATAGTCACCAATATTTGGAATTATTACGTGCCGCTTGCAACATATTATAGAAAAGGATGTTGCTGTCTGTCTGTCTGTTATCTTTTCACGCTTTAACCACTGCACCGATTTAGATGAAATGTTCTATGGTGATAGTTTGATACCCTGGGAAGGACATAGGATAGTTTTTATTTAGGAAATCCATATCATCCTTTAGAGTATGGAAAGGGGGTGGAGGTAAAGGCATGTGCGTTCGCCGCAGGTGCTGGCATGGCGGGCAAGTCGATATGAGACGATCTAGAGACGCCAGTGTACATGTACGGATGCTCGAGCTGTAGATCAGTTAAATCAGCAGGCAGCTCGAGTATGTGTGCATTTTTGGCTTGACATACGTCCGTCTGTGTGAGTATACGGCGCGCTAAAAATACAAGGCGATGTACTGACCCTTAGATATATCATTATCATAATAAAACTGTGTGTTCCCTTAAATTTATGATATAATAATTTTGTTTTAACTAAGAGCTGTATTCACGAGAACACTGCCGACAAAATGTCCTGCAGTTTGGCAGAAGATTTGTATAATACCCACTCATGTAACATTTGTTGAAAAAAAAAAAATGTTTCTGTTGTGAACTAATAATTTCTCAAGTAAGGCGACCCATACATCTACAATACTATTTATTAAAAAAAATGCTGTTAGAAGTACTAATGCTACGCAGACGAAGTCGCGGACAACAGCTAGTCTGTCATAATTCAGAACATTTTGAACTCAGAACTCAAATCACGGACACGGATTGGATGTAGTGCGTATCCTCCGCCCTTAGTCAAGCCAAAGAATATGTTGCATTATTGAGAGCCTTTTGGGCACATATGCCATTCATAGCAATGCGAACGAATTTTACATCACGCTAACATAAATTAGTAAAAATCAAATCTGTTAATTTTAGTGTCCAGGGTGATTGGTGATTGAATAATTAATTGAAATGAAATCTTTGTCTTACCAAATTGGGTTATTTTGGAGTTATCGAACTTTTGAAGTTGTTTCTAGGGTTCTGTTCCGCAAAAGAAAAAAAAGGAACCCATATAGGATCACTTCATTGTATGTCGTTATGTCCGTGTGTCAATACCTTTTTCTCTGAAATTCACGCGGGATCAATTTGAAATTAATAATTTTCTTGGAGCTGTGAAAAAAATAGCCTTCTAAATAATAGCGATCAAAACATGCAGCCGTTTATGTCGCATATTTGAGGAATAGCAAAAGGGAATCAAACACCTAAAGGGTACTGCCCGTTGACAAGAATCATAAAAATTTGCAAGAAGCAATGTCTTACAGCACAAGTAATGGAAAAATCTGAAAACTGTGAATTTGTAAATACGTCATCAAAAAGGAAATGATATTCCGTCTGATAAGACCTTTTTGTCAGGAAATCGTGAAGGTTTCAAGTTAAAATGAATTTGATAAACTCAAGTCTGCAATCGGTGTAAAGTGAAATGAGTAAATTAGAGGCAGTTTGAAAGTGGCGCCAGTGGCATAAAAATTGAAGGGAAACCGTTTGTCCTGGTATGGTCATGTGATGAGGAGGGATAAAACGCATGTTACTAAAAGAGTTATGAATATAAACGCGGATGGATGGAGAGGGAGAAGAAGGCCAAAGAAAAGATGGATGTACTGTGTGAGGAATGATATGAAAGAAAAGGGAGTCAGTAATAACATGACGGGGGACAGGACGGTATGGAAGAAGAAAACGTGTTTCGCCGATCCCAAATAACATGGGATAAGGGCAGGAAGATGATGATGACTCAAGTCTGCAATCTCTTAGAGCTGTTAAAAAAATCAAAGTTCTAAATCAACGCTGTCAAAATATACAGCCGTTTTGTAAATTTTGTAGCCACAAAAAAAAACTATTAATTACTTTTTTTTAATTATTTGCAGTTGGCAAACTGACTATGACCTATATTGATGTATGACGATTACAGTTTCCCATCGATAAAGTTTATTTTGTCCCTTCGTTAGAGCAATTTTCGGTGCTTTCATTGTTTATGAACGTCAGTAATGTTACTACTACTACTTTTTAATATTTTTTCGCCTCTCGACCATAAACGCACGCTGTGGAGTACTATACAAGCCGTAGCACGGCAGTGTACGCCTGTTTCCTCGACCTTTCGAGTGCTTTTAATTTGGTTTCCTACGACACTCTTTGGAAGGAGCTAAATGATGCTAACTTACCACCTGAAGTAACAAATATTTTAAAATTTTGGTACGAAAACAAGGTCAACAGTGTTAGGTGGGACGGGGCGTACTCCAGTTCAGATGGTTTAGAGTGTGGTGTGAGACAGGGGGGTCTAAGTTCTCCCACACTCTTTAACCTGTACATGGACCAGTTGATTGTGGAGCTGAGCAGCACCAGAGTCGGATGTTATATTGATGGCATATGTGTCAACAACATTAGCTATGCAGCTGACATGGTGCTGCTCAGTGCCTCAATCTGTGGCCTTAGAAAGTTGGTGAGTCTATGTGAAAGTTAAGCTAGTGCTCACGGCCTATTGTATAATGTGCGGAACAGTGTCGTTATGGTGTTTGGGGCTGCTGGAAAATATCCAGAAACGGTGCCTCATGTTAAAATGAATGGTGTACCTTTGTCAAGGGTACAGACCTTTAAGTACCTTGGGGACGTATTGACCACTAGCCTCAGGGACGATGACGACATTGAGAGAGAGGAGGGCGCTGTCAGTCAGAGCGAATATGATTGCCCGCATGTTTTCACGTGCTTCCGCGGGGGTTAAGAAGACTCTGTTTAGGGCCTTCTGTACCTCGTTTTGCTGTAGCCTGTGGGTTCATTTTATGCAAAAATCGTACAGCGCCCTTTGCGTACAGTATAATAATGCCTTCAGGGTGCTGATGGGGCTGCCTCGCTTCTGTAGCGCATCAGAGATGTTTGCGGAAATGCGCGTCGATTGCTTTTATGCATTGATGCGTAAAAGTTGTGCATCCTTGGTGCGCAGGGTGCGGGCCAGCTCCAACGGCATCCTGGCCATGATTGCTGACAGGCTGGACTGTGTTCACATGAATCGTTGCTCCAGTATTTCATCTGGAATGCTGAAGCAATGATGATGTTATTGTGCTACTAACATAGGTATAAGTTTGTATTGTTACTAACTCCATGATAATGTATTAGGTTTAAGTTATTTTATATGGGCCCTGTCGCCTTAAATAAATGGATTAATAATAAAAGTAATTGTGAGAAATCTACTATACTCTAGACGCTAAACTGATCCTTTTCTGAAAGCTCATGAATGAATGAGTCTTTCAAAAAATCGTTTTGTCAAAAATACATACCTTTGGAAATTAATCGAGAAGTTCAATGTCATCAAAGAAAATTTCTTGAAACTTCTCTTGTTTATCGGGGTAGGTTACTCAAAATAAATGTGTAAAAATACAGGACACTGCTTTCTTATTCCATTAAGTTTCTTAAATAGTGCATGTAACAATGCCCAGTTTAAGCATGTGTTTGTTATACACTTTTGTTCCAAAAAAACTTTTTGAAATAAATATTTGTAATCTGATTTTCAATGAGTGAACTGTTTTTGTTTATGGCATTTGTACAAAAAATAAAACATGCAACGTAACTGGGTTCCATCATTTTTAGGGTTCCGTACCCAAAGGGTAAAAACGGGACCCTATTACTGAGACTTCGCTGTCCGTCTGTCTGTCTGTCTGTCTGTCTGTCACCAGGCTGTATCTCATGAACCGTGATAGTTAGACAGTTGAAATTTTCACAGATGATGTATTCCTGTTGCCGCTATAACAACAAATACTAAAAACAGTATAAAATTAATATTTAAGGGGGGCTCCCATACAAAAAACGTGTTTTTTTGCAGTGTTTTGCGATAATGGTACGGAACCCTTCGTGTGCGAGTCCGACTCGCACTTGGACGGTTTTTATTTATAACGACTCGGCATTTAAGACGATGATAGTCGCCAACAAACTTGAGGGAACAAATCTCGCACTAGTTTTACACCCGCGCGACCCAAAATTCAGTAGTTTTTTTATACTATCCTTATTATTCTATGACTTTAAAAAAAGCCTCAGATCAAAATGTAGATAATTAAATTGTCTTTGAAATAGAGATAATTTCATTAAATTACGCCCAGCGGTTTTGGTGCGATTGATTTTTGTCCGTTTTAGACTTAAACTCAAATTATTAAGAAATTTGTCTAATGTAGCATATATTTTTTTAAATTACGACTAGCCGTTTAGAAGTGATTCTCATTTTAAAATCAGCTACTGAGGGGTATCTGTGCCTTAAGTTACGGCCTCGGGCCAAGTTATATTGCACCGTTGATCATCAGGAAAATTAAACACTTTTTTCGTTGAAAAAGGTATATTGAGTTTTATATTAGAGTTGTTTATTTTCTGTATAATTACATTAACTTATGTCAATATAAAAACGGTTAATTTTATGAATTTCATTCTCAAAGGTTCAGAAGGAAATTACAGTTGTTCCTGGATCCAGCTGCCGTAAGAAGTAATTCTGGCGTAAGCAGCGGGGAAGCCAGCTGCGCAGCCAGCCTGTGCACCGAATGAAGTTACACCAATCTGTAAGCAAAGTACGGAAATTTTATAAAACGAGAACTTTTAAAATCGAATGTTATTAGTTGCCTGAAATTTACGAATATTTCTGGCATCTAGACTATGGCAATTTTTTAACAAGGAATACAATTTTCACTGGAATAAAATTAATTTGCCTAACATTTTCTTAACTATGCTCGGCTTCCAGTCTGACTGGATGGAACTGAGTACCAACATATTACATGAAGTGACTGTCTATCGGACTTCCACAGTCACACAGTCCACAGTCAGTATCTGAGTAACACGATACTCCAAGGGGCATCAGAAATCTGCAGATCCGTAACGACAGTCAAAGATCGACTCGAAAGAGGACTCGGTATGTTAAGATCTCAAGGTCAATCTTTAAGTGTGGACCATCAGACCACCACACTTGAAGATTGACTTTAGTTATTTCTTAGTAACTAAAATAATGCTAAGACCTCCCCTCTCGTGCTTGAAGTCGTGGTGGAACTATTCCAAATTCATATGTAGTTTCCAAGTTTATCCTGGACATCGCTGACCACGTTGAAGGAAATCGTCGTGAGGAAACGAGCTAATACATGATCGTGAGACTCATATCAAACAGACAAAAAAAATAGACAAAATATAGTAGACCAAAACGAAAGACATACGAAACAACGAAACGAAATATAGTAGGTCTACACTAATATTTTATATGAGTCTGAAATCGCCAACCCGCATTGAGCAAGCGTAGTGATTGATGCTCTTGCCTTCTCTGTATGAGAAGAGGCCGTTGCCCTGCAGTGGGACAGTTACTGGCTGGTATTATTATTATATTTTTACAGAAATAATCAAAATAATCCGATATAAACTTCAAGCTTATCCTTACCAAGATTGGCCCGTTATTGCCGGGTACGACGAGGGGGCCGCCGGAGTCGCCGCTGCAGGTACCCCTACCGCCTTCGCCGCTGGTGCAGATGTTGCTGTCGCGCACAAACTCTCCATACACAGCGGAGCACTCTTCATTGGAAATGACGGGCAGAGTCACGGAGCTCAGGCGTTGGAGTAAACCGACGCTACCACCTGAGAAATTTGAGTATAATTAACGGTTAATACTCGATCTCTATCTGATTCGTCCTTTGTTACAAACAACACCATATAATTATCAATATCAAATAAGATTTTTTACAGAATTACATGTTGAACCTTTCATCTTTTGGACCACAAAATATAGGCTTTGAGCGATTTTTGAAAGGATAAATCTGTCTTAATTCTAAATTAAGCAAAATACTTTGATGTGTATTAATAAATAAAATTGATCCAAATGATCCTTTTATTTAAGTGTTTGTTATAATATAACCACCTTGATCACTTACCGTCGACAGTGAGGCCATAACCGGAAGCAAGAGCTTCGAAGCCGTAAAAGTTGTTGGTGACGTCGCTACCGCTGGGAAGAGCAATAGGCTGGATGACGTCTGGGAACAAACAAGAAAATGAAAATATTAATAATCTTACTACCGATTATCATCTTCCATATGGAGTCTGGAATAGTGCCCGGATGGTGGCTATAGGTTCGTCCCTTTTACATTGTATGTATTGTGCCACGGGGTCTCAGCGCTAACAAAGAACATTTGGCTCAAATAAATGTCCCTAGATGGCGCGATGTGCATCGACTTGTTATTGAATTGTGTGTAATATTAACATTGCCTTTAATTGATCATAAAAATTGTATGTTCTTTTGTAATCAACTCTACTAATCACAAAATTATGGAATATTGGGTTCTTAATTCACATTTCAAAGATTATTTCAAATAAAGATATATATATTAAAAAAAAAAATTGAAAAGAACATTTAAAATTGATTCCAATAGATGGCGCGCTTTTAAATTTCTAAGGCATGACACTCGATTTTTACATTTGTATTTGAAGACATTTTCGTACAATTAAACTGTATAAATGTCCAAAAAATACTATAAAACAAATCGTCACTGTATTTAAAGAAAAAATTGTCACGAACCGAGAAAACCCTTTTACTTGCAAGTCGCTGCTAACACCATCTATAGCCGTAGTACGGAACGGAACGCGATCAAAGTACAAAAATAATCATCTTAATCAGACGGAAAACGCTAGTTATAGTTCTCGCCAATCTTCATGGCCGCCCTGAAGTTGGCTACTATGGCTGCGCAGTAGTATATATATTTATGTTATTTTACTTAGATATTTGTTTTATATGTTATACGCATACATACTCACCTTCTGTGTTTATTTATACTATTTTGTTATTATTTATTTTGTTCTATTTTATTTCTTAAGTATGATCCGTCTCCGTAAATTTGTCCGTGGCATCAACAGTGGGCCCTATCAGAATATCAGCGCAGCGTTATTTTCTTTTTAATATCGTTGCACATGCTGAGATAGGAGCCTTTTTGGTCTCGCACGGGTTTATTTATTTTTATTTTTTATTATTGTTTGTGTTTTTCTTATCTCGTGTCTCCTGTGCGGGTCACAAATAAAAATGTTTTCTTTCTTTCTTCTTTCTTTAGTAAATCTCATACAAAAACAGCACCGTTTCATGGCTCGCGCATCCGGTAAACCAACTTCAGGGCGGCCAAGAAGTTTGGCGAAAACTATACGTCGGCATCGTTTCTTTGTATGGGATGAGGCATCTGTATGCTAGTATTATATTATCACTCTGCCTTACCCTTCGTGGAATACAGACGTGAAGATCTTAGATTCCACTTCAACTAGTTCGTTTTCATACCATCATGCATATTTCTAATTCGGTACATTCAATCAAAGAATACTTACTGCTAAACGCAACAGGGCTGATGCGAAGGACAGCGATGTCATTAACAACGGCGGAAGCATCCCATCCAGGGTGCACGACGATATCGTCGGTGACGATGCGGGTACCACCGGAGAAGAGAGTGTTGGAGCCGAGAACGGCAGTGTAGGAGTTAGCCGTGAGAATACCGTCACCGTTGCAGTGAGCAGCGGTCACAAGGCGGGTGTTAGAGATGAGGACAGCGCCGCATACGGATTGGAAGATGACCAAAATTTGGATGACAAGTCCAACCTGGATAAAACAGATAAAAAAATATACATATAACACACGTTGTAATGAGGGCTGTTTCCTCAATTTGGTCAATATTTTTAGTAAGACTGACTGACTTTATCTACGAGTCTCTACTTAGCTGTAAAACTTTGTATTTGAATGTTGACACTGACACTGTGCACTGTCGTGAAAAGCGTTTTTAACCCCCGACGGAAAAAGAGGGGTGTTATAAGTTAGACGTGTGTTGCTGTGTATCTGTGTATTTGCGTGTCTGTCTGTGGCATCATAGCGTCCAAACCGATGAACTGATTTAGTTTTTTTTTTTTTGTTTGAAAGGTGATTTTGTCTAAAGTGTTCTTAGCTATGTTTGAATAAAATCGGTTCAGCCGTTCAAAAGTTATGGGCTATTTACTGTTTGAATCACGTGTTCAATATATTGCCGATCGAAGCGTATCTACTATGTACTAGATAAATCATGTAGCATGAAATAAAAAATTGTCGGGGTATTTTTAAATTTTGAAATTCTACTTTTTCATGCTTCTCTTTGACGCACACATTGCGAGTGAGACTACGAAAATAGTGTAAGACTTCGAACGTCACATTGTATTGGTCCGTCATTGTAAAACTGTCATAATAAAATGGATGTTCCATAATACCACTCGTATTTGTTCTTCCTATGCGATGTATTCTTGGCTAAGTACTATAATAAATCTTATTTATAACTTCTTTTAATCAGCTACCTTCTCACTTCATTTTAACTTCTGTAACAATACTCTTTTGGGAAACTGTGGTGGCTTGTAACTGGCTTATCGTTTGAATTGTTACGTTAACCGCCCAAATTTATATTATTATTATCGTTTATTAAATTCTGAAATATTTAAAAAAGGTAAATTGTATAAATAGTGTAGACTTTCTATTTACATTTTTATGTAAAAAATAATGCATAATAAATATTTCAAAACAAAATTGTTATCAGCCGGTGTCGGGGGCAGGGTCCAAGCTACCGGTGATTAGGGCTCCAGAGAGAGGAACCTCCTAAGCCTCCGATGTTGGTCGAGGCTCGTGGCCAATAAGCCATTGGCTGAAACTATTATTACATTACATAATGTAATAAAATTATAACTTGACGATGTCTATGTCTTGAAGATATAAAAAAAATATATATACATATCGGGGTCTTCAGCAATAGATGCCATAAAACATATTTATGTCTTTGGAATTTTTGTTTGACTGTCACGAAGGAAGTTTGTATGCGGTTGACGCAAAAATAAATATAGAAATACATCAAATTATTGTATGTAAAGAAATTCATTATTTTTTAGACATATAATAAAAATATAGACGAGCCATGTCTGAAAATTAAAATTATTTCCCAAAAAGTATATAGGAAGTCGCGTGTGCTCGCATCACGTAAACAACAACTAGACAGTCGTAAGTCTGGTCAATATTGTTTGTATACAGGCTATAAATTTTGACGCTTTTTGCTATGCTATTTTCGTATTTTTCTACAGTACTTAACTGTACAAAAAAAACTAATTTTACAAAAGATACTACAATTTCCAAATAAAAAAACTACAAAGTGTAAAATTACTTTGTTTTGGGATGTCGGATGTACAAAATTGCAACCTTAGGAATAATTATCATCACGATATACCATCGAGGAGATAAGCAGTTAAACATCATGACGTACTGGTCAATTGTCAACGGAATTCGTAGACAGGTGGTTTAGGAACTGCCTTTCAAACCTTTTGTTGTAAGTTGGATCCCCAGCTTCCGTTATTCCTTTTTAAGTAATATTAATTTATTTTTATGATTTAGATGAAATATTGTATAGAGATAGTTTGAGACCCTGGGAAGGACATAGGATAGTTTATATCCCGGTTATGATCCTTGAGGGGATGGAAAAGGGGTGGAAGTTTTTATGGTGAACTATTTATTTCTCAAGGCGACCCACACACCTACAATACTCGTATTATTACGCGATATAAAGAAAATGCTGTTCGAAGTACTAATGTTACGCAGACGAAGTCGCAGGCAACAGCTAGTACTATAAATAAAAAGGTAAATATTACCTGGTATGGAGTTTCGGAGATGTCAGTAATGGATCCACCGACAATTCTTTGGGCGCTGAGACCTGCTGTTGCTGAAGCTTCTTCCAACTTCTTGATCCTTGCCGCCTCAGGAATACCAAACCGAGTGTGGTAACCAAAGACAGGGCTAGTGGGTTCAGGAGTACGGATCTCCACTGCTGAAACAGCTACGGCCAAAGCCAAGCACACTCCGAGAAACAGTTTCATTTTTGATACAAATTAGACTAGGCACTGAATATCTTCATCAAGGGAAACATTATTTATAGTATAATTACCACCTTATCATTTAGTTCATTTGGCCAATCTTAATCTGTGCTGATTAACTACGATAGATCACTATATGAAAGGGAATCTTTGTCTTAGTACAGTCAACAAAACGAAATCTAAATTCCTGGTGGAAAAAGCTACTTTGTCTGATCTGGGAATAGAAGTTCTGGGAAGAAGATGATGTAATTGTTATCAGGTCACTGGATCTTATACAGAAACGGGACTTAGGAGCAAATAAATCAAAATTAATCTAGCATGTCGATTTTCAACTGCGATACGTCTGATATGGCCATAGGTGGAGGGAACCTCTTAACAGATACAAGTGGACATCCACTACTCCACTTTTTGGCAAAGGCCTCTTGGGAGAGCTACTTTTCTGCTGATCTCAGTCAACCATATTAAAATAACATTATAATTTTTACTTATATTGTATTGTGGTTATGATATCCTTCCATCTATTGCTCGAAGTTTACGAGCATTGCCCTTTTGCCATATTTCTCTTCAGCGCTAACTCCTACGCTTCCGAGCACAGGAGTTGGCCCGATTGAATGTGCGGAATACGATGCGCAGAAAATACTGGTGATGGTAGGTAATTTAAACTTTAATTTCAACGATACAAATCTCACTGTGGGCCTATATGTTTTTTAAACTCATCTTTGATTAAATATCTTTGAATATTTTCTATGAATATCACTCTCATGTCATTAAAATATTAAGGAACTCTCGAACGCACGTTGGTGGTAACTTGAGCTGGCCTAGTGTAGTTTGGCGTTTTAATAAAATAAGAGGTCATGATTACTAGTTACTACTGACGTTCGACCCACTGTACAGAGTCATGTGTTTTGCTCAATTATGTAGATAATATTAGCATTACCACATTACTTGTTGACTTAGATAACAACAACGTTGATTAGATCTAGATAGAAATAATTAATTAACAGTTTTCTACTGTTTAGTTCAATAGAAAATACTTACTTAGCTGACATTTTTTTTTTAAACCATTAATAAATAGGACGAAAACAAGTGGCTAGTTAATTTCAATTAGCAGAAGTCAAGAACTTGTTCAAAATAAGCCTGGCTTGTGGATAGGATGGGATGCATATGCTCACAAAGAGATTGAAATCAAAGAGAGTTCATTAGAGTGTTGCGGTGTAGTCGGAGTTCCCGGCCTGTGAATACAGATAGGATTAAAGTTTTAACTCGTAGGGCGGAGGCGGCCTCTGCTGCAGCTGATTATATTCCATAATTGTGTTAGTGTAATAATGCCGGTGTTTTAAGTCTGTGTAAGTTACAGTTAGATGAACTTTAGGAATAGAAAGATTGTATTCATTGGCATGGGGTTCTTTCTGATGGCGCGAGTCATTTTAAATTGTGTCGATAGGTGATATCGCGCACGTATGTTCTAAGAAAATTTCAAGTGCAAATCAGTCGAATTGCATGGTTTTGTGTTCATATCATTGGTGGTCCAGTGGTAACGTTGAGCTCCTTAACTTTTGAGTTGAGCTGCACGGTTATTGACAAATGCGTGCACTGACTGGACAGGTCCACTCAATCTGGCTGGTTCTTTACTCAAAAGACCATTTCAGACATCAGTCTACATGGTCTTCACATGATCTAACCAAGATTTTGTCAGGACTTTAAAAGAGACTGTGACCTCTGAGTTCTATCGGCCTTTCTTCTCAGAGTAGTCAGACAGGAAACGCAGACCTCATCTAGTTTTAAAAAATGTGATTGACATGTAAAAGTGTTTGTACAAACCAACTTACAGAAATAAAATCATTTATTTATAATTATCATTAACGGCCCCGACTTACGTGTCGTACCTCGTGGGTTCGTACCAAGCCGGGCGAGCATGGTCTCTGTGACTTGAAGCGCTTTACTTTGTGTAAATTATTTCATCACTACTGCTCTAAAAACGGTGAAGAAAACACCGAGAGGAAACCGGCATGAACAAAAAAATCTAGGAAATATGACAACATGCAATGGGCCCGCGTGTTGGATTAAAGCACAGGGAGGAGGCATGTATCCCAGCAGTGGGCACATAAAAAGGCTGATAATGATGATGTGCCATGTGGACGTACTTGCAATTTTGCTTATTGGTGTGATAAAAATCGAATTGGATCGAGACATCAGGAAAGTCGCTTATAGTTTCGTAACTCTAGATATTAAAACGATAATCTTATTTATATTTATTAACAAAATCGATGCTCCAATAGAAGTAAAAACAGAAAAAGGCCACCTTAAAACTAAGCGAACGAAATGTGACACAACACAATTTCAAGAGACCGATGTTTTTCTAAAAGCTGCAGTTTTTCGCGCGAATAATCATGTGAATAGAAAAGTGAAGTGTAAGTGTGAACTTGGAAGTGGGTCACGAAGGCATCTAAGGCACCCCTGCAGGGAGGGGTTGACTTGCGAGGCGGGAAGTCCTCTCACTGACTTATGCTAACTGCAACACCTATACTGAACTAGTAACTGGGTTTTTACTCTATATCTCTATATAAGTGAATAGGTGGCAATAAGTTCCGTTTCTATTTGGAACTTTGTGTTATAGATTTTTGTAATAAGCTTGTTCGAGTTTTGTTGTTGTTGAATGGTTTTAAAATGGTTGTTTGTGTTCCATTTTTCATCGTCATTTAGTCGTTTGTTTATTGTTTTGGGACTGTTCTGGAATTATTATAATATACTATGGCCCTTTAAGCCTTTATGGCCTTTTATATACACACGCTTTTAATTTTGGTGAATGTCTCAATAACTTGCAAGGTACTTGCACATTTTTATGCAAGTTACAGGCATGTGTATTGTCGCCATTAGGGTACAAATCAAAATCAATCATAATTTATAGTCAGAAGTTTTTCTTTTATCATGGAATAAAATAATCATGTAACCTATAGATATAGCTCACCTTAAAATAGCTTTCAAAGCTATTTCGAAAATTAGAAGCCATACTTCGTTTTTAGGGTTCCGTACCCAAAGGGTAAAAACGGGACCCTATTACTAAGACTTCGCGGTCCACATGTCTGTCTGACCGTCACCAGGCTGTATCTCATGAACCGTGATAGCCATACAGTTGAAATTTTCACAGATAATGTATTTCTGTTGCCGCTATAACAACAAATACTAAAAATATAATAAAATAAATATTTAAATGGGGCTCCCATACAACAAACGTGATTTTTTTTGCCGTTTTTTGCGGTAACTGTACGGAACCGTTTATGCACGAGTCCGACTCGCACTTTGCCGGTTTCCTAATGTTATCGTGTAAAATTTACGGATGCACGGAAGTGCAGGAATTTAAAAAAGGCAAAGTTATACTGGTTGTTTTTACAAAGGAAAAATCTTGTAGGAGATAATACAAAGCGGTGCGAGGGCGGGCGCGGGTGCGGTGGGCGGGCGGCGAGTAATCCGCCCTAGAGGACGTAGCACCCGACACTTGCTCTCGAGAGCAATGGAGACTTCCTTACTGCAATATTTTTTTTGTATTGATGAGTTTGTTTGCATTGTTTAGAACAGAGGTAGTATTTTTATTTTCGTAAGGGTTTCAGTTTAGCCTAGTTGAGCCTACCTGAGAGCAAAAGCCTCCTTTGACATGGTGGACCAGTATGACGAAGCTCCTCAAGAAGGCGAAATTGCCTGACCCTCGACAGAGCGTCTTGGCGCCGTGAAATCAGGAGAGCCGACCCTACCTAAAGTGGGTAATGGCTAGGAAGAAGAAGAGAGTTAGGGTTTCAGTTTAGCTGAGATTAAGAGCAGTGTTAAGAAAATGAAAATTTTGAAGAAAACTTATATTGAATCATATTATAATTTATAGCGAAAAAAATATGTTTAGTTCAACTTTAATAGTACGTTTGACATTTTTAAAGCAGTTTTATTTGTTTTAACATTTATCGAGTAATTCAACTGATTAAGAACGAAAATAATGTTTTTTTTCGAATTCTACTCCATAGTCGTCATTAGTCACACTAACAGGTCAAGTTTAAAAGAGGTTGCAGTAAATTTTCGACTCCAACGACAAATCTACGGCGAAATACTGGACCACTATTGTTGGTATTGTTACAAAAGTGGGACTTTTTACTTTGGTAGGAAAGACCGGAACAAAAGAAGCAAACTTTTAACTATTACTACTAAGATTCACGATCTTTTATGGTGCTTTTGAAGTTATTTTTAGTTCCTGCAGTTAAACGTTGGGACAATTTCTTTGCTTGTAAATAAGGCCCTATTATTTATTTATTTATATGTAGGGCAGACTGTGTAATTGTCAGGCAAATCCGTTATTGCATGGGTTCTTTCGGGCTAGATGTTAAACAAACCAATTTCTTTGCTTGTATGTAGGCTCATAATGTAACTAATCACGTTATGTATTGGCAAATAATTTAAACGACATTCCACTATAACACATAGTTTTATCTACACGAACAATCGGTAACTCTCACTGTTGACTGTATTCTCTTTTGGTTTTTATCACGAATTCACAACTCAATCCAACCCGCCATCTTCTCACCCGATCTCTTGTGTCATCTCCTGTTCGCGCCAAAAACTAGCGTTTAGTGTTAACGTCAAGTTGACATCTATCAAAGTCATTTGAAACCATAGCGCTCTTCAGAACGTTATCTTAGAAATGCCGACATAAATATATACTTTATTGTACACCAAGATAAAAAACAATAATACATATGGAAACCTTAAAATTAAAACAAACATACAACAGGCGGCTATTCGACCCCAAAAGGCTTAAATCTAAGCATCGTGATGCAAAATTAAGAAATAAATTAGACTACAAATCGAAAATAAAGTTTTTTTTAATTGTATTTCATACATATTCATAGTGTTGTTCAGAGGATAACTGTGGTTGTATGCTACTTCGCAGAATGTGTTGTTTTTTTATTTGGGACAATCCTACCGCACTATTCCCAAACCACTGCAACTCCTGAAAGCCAGAATCAACAGTGGTGACCACCAGAAAAGCGCCGAGGCAATGAAGCTCGACGAAGTCCCGAAGAATGAATTTAACTGTCTTGGATCCCGCAACGAAATTAATCAGAAAACAAAAACGGGCAGGAAAAAAATATAAATTTCCACTTCTCTCCATATCAAGCAGGAGATAGAACAAACAAGGCGAACAGGCACAAATGATCATTAACAACTGGAATAAGCCCAGTTGCCTAGCACCACGTATATAAATTAGGATTAATATTAATGGGTCCTAACATTGTGAGCTGTTATATTTGATTCCAATAATAGGTATGGCAAAAACGCTTGAACGCACGGAAATTTGTTCTAGTTTCCACAAGGTCCGTATAGTAAACAACTGCAGCCTGTACATTATTCAACATAATATTGCGTTCATTCTGCCAAAGAATACACTCCCATAATATATGATGTGCAGATTGTAAATATTCGCAGTCAGATGTAGAACACTGACATAAACGCGAGGCAACGAGCTTGAAGGAAAATAATTTACTTTTAAAGTTACCATGCCCTGTGAGAAATTGGGTAACACAGTGATCCACCTCCAGCCACGTCCTGGCCAGCCGCACGCGAATTGATGGAAAGAATTGGTGGAGGTGTCGGCTCTTGATAGAATTATCCCACCTACATTGCCATTCGGATAAAAGTTCCTCCCAGACGTCAATAGGTGGTTTAAATAATCTAGAGATGTTCTCACAGTCACTCCGCGTTAAAAAGTCTGCGTCCATTATCTCTCGTGCGGAATAGTACATTGCAGCACGTTGCTGCACTTCAAGGTCGACAGAAGTACGCCAGCAAGTACCGGTAAGGCCTCAGTACTAACCGTCCTGTATGCTTAGCATAAGAATATCAAAGCTATGACTTTGAAGTAATCTGCGTCGTACCACCCCTTTGGTGGCCCTATAAGACCAAATAGGCGCTCCATAGCACATACAACCCAAGTAAGCCCCATAAATAGTAGTAATGCTAAGCGTGATGTTTCAGTAGTCAGGTTTAAGTTTCTGAACTTATATATATTGTTATCCAATGTTCGCAGACAGCAAAAACAACTGGAAAAGTTACTTTGCTCCAAAGCTACGGCTATTTTTAAATATAAGCATCAAAATCAAATTACACGACAGTTTCACTCACTGCTAGCCGATGACTCACGGCTTCCAATAATTACTAAAAGTCTATCAATTTCCCTTTGAGTGAGGTCATGTGCTCAATCGTAGTTGATTAAATGGGCGCCCGTGTCATCGTGTGTTCTGTCCCACGGATCTTAAGCATTAATCCAGTTCGTAATCAAAATGAATCTCGGCCAAAACCCTCGGCCCTTATTTCTATCCCGTAAACGCTTACAGAAGTGGATTTAATCCCTAATATGAGACGAAATTTTCAACTAATTCCTCAACAAAAGTTTTATAATACGGGTTATCGAAAAACTTGTATTTGTAAATTGTAATTAAAACTTTTGCAAGTGCGCGTGTGTGTTCCGTTGCCATAGACAAAGTTCACGGGAGCTTACGTCAACAAAATGGAACTCCTTTTGAACAAAACATTTTAATGTGTACTGTGTCCTTTGAATACAGACATGCTTTTTGCGGTTTTCTGTGAAGTAGTGTGTAAAAATAATGATGTCTAAAACCGCCTAGTATTTCAGTAATTCTCTTTCTTTTATCTGAGAAAATATAGGAAAAAAACACCTTTAGAGATACTGGTTGGAAGTAACATATTCGTAGATGCTGCAAAATCTTGCATACGTCAATATTCTAGGTAGGATGTAGGTAGGGTATCTATTCAATCGTTAACTTGAATTATAGCTAAGTATTTGTTAAGAGTGGCCGCCATTTTTGTTCGCTTGTTTTAGCCAGGATCTAAATAATTGCCTAATAAATTCTCTGCGCTAATCTTCCCCGCTTTATTTACTTGTACAACTTCATTGGACACTGTGCAACGAGTATATCTCCACTAGCTTTTTTGTCGGCTTTACGTCTCTGGGACAACTTTTCCTGCCCTCGGCAAATTCATAATTATATTTCATGCTTATTTTTGTGTGATGCCTTCTGTATTAAAAAGTACGAACTTTCAATCAAAGATGGATCTTTATTATTTAGGTACCTACTAATATTTGTTTCTGCATTTCGTTTATTTTGGAATGTGTTATAGGTTCAATAAAACACGTGATGGCGCGTGCAGTGATAAATAAATATATTTTTCGCTTGATTGTTTATTATTTGATAAGGTGCGATAATGTTGATAATTGAATTAAAAATTAAAGTAGCCAATCTAATCTGGCCGTACTTCCCATGTGATGAAGATTGACATCGAAATTTATGTTGACTCATGTTTTTTAGTGGCCTTTTTGGATGACAGTGCTGATGACTTATTTGGGTAATCATCGTATAATCCATCGATTTTGGATTTTCCAAGACTGATAAAAATGGTCATAACTGTCTTACATAGGTATAACATGACGTGTGTACATGTTTTGAACATCTGTGGTATTTCCCGGACCGCTAGAAGGTATAATATTATCTACTTACTTTCACTTATGTCTGATAGTAATTAGGAGATACGATTATTAAAATGTTTATCTCTATGCATAAATGTTTATCATTAGTCGTAGATATACTTTACTTGGGCGGTACGGGTTTACCGGTTTTGAGATAATAAAAAAATATAATGCGATGTCATATTGCGGACATTTATGCGGTATTCATTCAATACTTGTTTTTTATTTATAAAGAAATGTTAAGTCCTACTTAAACTCTTCATAACTTAACTTCATAATCTATCTATCTATATATATAAAAGGCAAAAGTGATTGACTGATGTATCAACGCACAGGCCAAACCCCTAGGCTAGAAACTTACAATTTCGCACACGTGTTCCTCTTATGACGTAAGCATCCACTAAGGAAGGATTTTTCAAAATTCAACCCCTAAGGGCGTGAAATAGGGGATAAAAGTGTGTATGAAACTTTTTATTAAAAAGTCATCTGTAGGATGGATCACGCGAGCGAAGTCGCGGGCGAAGTGCTAGTCATTAATATATAGTGTCAAGTGTAGGTTTAACTTAACAAGTCACTAAATAAAAACATTGAGTAAACTTTTATAGAGAAATAATTTCTTACCATTATAAACATTCATTCACTCTGTACACAAATTAATACTTTTCCAGCCACACCGTTTACAGTCGCATTAAGCTCAATGCTAGCAATAGGCACACCTGCTGGTAACTACTTTAATTACGTTGGCCATTAATCCTAGTCAGAGGGCAGGGGTTGTGGACACAGACGGATTGGGACCAGTCCTTCAATATTTTAACTATGCGTAGAGTGAACGTGTCGGGGAATAATTGGACATGCCAGTAATACCGTTGTTTTGCATTGTGACGATTAGTTTCCGAAGCTAGCTGACCTATTTGGTGCGTAGGAATGGTTGGGTGGATATTTGTTTGAATTGTGTCACTTCATGAGGGACGCGTGGACGGTTTTATGATGTTTTTTGGAGTTGATTATGCTGACATGATACCTTTTTTAAACCCCTGACGGAAAAAGAGGGAGGGGTGATAAGTTTGAAGTGTGTGGCTGTGTATCTGTGTGTCTGCCTGTAGCATCATAGCTTCCAAACGGATGAACCGATTTTGATTTAGTTTATTTTTGTTGGACAGGTGACTTTGTCGAAAGTGTTCTTAGCTATGTTTGATTATAATCGGTTCAGCCGTTCAAAAGTTACCCGCATTTTACTCTTTAAATCTGGGTTTTTGACGATGTCATAATTACGTGTTTTGATAGATTGTCGATTGAACCGTGTTTACTACTTTGTATATTATATGTAGATTAAAAAGCGTGAAATAAAAATTAAATTAAACTTTTAAGAAACCCCACACAAAATCCTCTAAAAAGCAAAAAATAAGCCTCGTACTCGCGTTAAGGAACCACTAAGTAAATTAAATAAACTGCTGTAAACGTTGGTGGTTGCCCGACGCGAGTACGAGGCTTATTTTTTGCTTTTTATGATTTATAAAATAGTAGATAATTCTGCACTCATGCGAGAATTTTCAACGTGAATCAAAATTCGCATTGATGATTTTCGTTTCAATCTGACATCACAGTCGTCATTGTAGAAACTGATTGAGATGAGGCTAAACAACACTAGATAGTTCCCTACAATATTTAACGAGGTTTATTCCAAATTAGGTGCTTGGAAGAAGAGAGCTTTCATAAAGCAGATTCAATCCCCACAACTTTGTGAAAATAGATGTAAGTTCTCTTGTAGGTACCGTCGAAACATTCTGTAATTAAACGCACCTATCTAAGGAAATTTACTATCTCAAGAAGCGCGGTGTAGCAGCCCTGAGCGCCTAGCCGAGTGCCTCTCACACCCCTACAGGTACTAAACACGTTTCATAACAACATTTTGAGGTTATTTTTGCACGTGTGCTGTGAACTCAACAGCCGTGTAATGACCCTTCCATGTATTATAAAATCTTTTTAACCCCTTTTACAGCAGAAATTACGTTCTTTTACCTTCACGTCAAGCAGAAAAGTGCCTTTGAGTTTATAAGGATTTTATTTTTTAATTATCCAAAATAACAGCTCGTAGGTACGTTATAACATTTTTCTCATACATTTTATAAAACATATTTATAAAAGAAAGAGTATAATAATGCGTGGGTAGATAAGGTCGGGCGATTTCCAGACTGGATTAAATGTTGATGTCGTCTGGGCATTGAGTCTGAAGAGCAAGGGGTCGTTAAATACGTCATTAAATGTCTTCAAAAAGCCAGCTTATTCCGTATGCAGGCACACAGAATATACAAGACATCGTAAATAATCCGGGAACTTGCTTAATTTTTCAAGTGGGACTGTAATGTAGGTACAAGTTGGGGAATATAAAAACAGTGAAGGATAAAAGTTTTCGTTTGAGGCAGGAGCGCGTAATCCGACAGTTTCCCGATGTAGGTGCGCGCCTCTCTATGCCGAATAGTGCGCACCGGAAACTGTGGAGTCGCTCATTTGCATTTTAATACCAAAGACACGCGATTTAGGTGATTGTAGGTATAATTATTCAATTAGAAAGTGCTATGTTGGTAAATGTTAGAGATAAGTTCTTAAGTATTTAAATAAATTATCATTAGATGCCTTACTAATAAGACTAAACTACTTCTCGAATACTTAAATGGCGGCATTTACGTAATGGTAACATTATTACACTATCTCGAAGAGTTCCACTAAGATCACTTACAGTTACGTACTTTCTCTATTCTGAACGTAAATAAATGAAGATAAGGAGACTCCGTGCCGCTGTGTTCCCAAAAGGCAAGTCTTAAGGAGGGTGAACACTGAATTTTCTACTCGTGTAACAAATCCACGTCAGGCCACTGGCGATAATCCAAGAGTTTGTGTCCTATCAGGAATGTTCTCTGAATACCTATATCCGCAAATTGCATCCCAGTTTATTGAGTAACTTGCTACTTTTAATTCTATTCGGCACTTAGCTTCGGGTGATAAAATTCTAGCACCTTCTATAAGGGGTATAAAAAATTCTTACACGTTAAAGCATTCCATCAATAGGGCTTTAGGTATAAAATATGTAAGTGCGAAAAAAGAAAATTGACGGACGAGGCCAGATCGCTGGCTGCCGAGATCAATAGGATCGAGGCGGCCGGGGATATGACCCAAGCCCAATCCAATGACCTCTTCAAGAGGTACCCCAATATAACCGAGGAACTAGACAGCCTCGTTTATAGAAACGGTCAATGGGTGCGCATTTAAGTCGCACCTACACCGTTTCTAACCAAGTTTCGCCAATTGAGGCTCACCTCTGACCCCTCACGATCTCTACTCTGCTCCTTAAGAGCCTAGGTATGGAGTAGAATATACAAACGTAGAAATACAAACCGATTCGTCAGTCCTCGCCGCCGAGGCTCGTCGCGTATCCCTTCAATTAAAATCTTGCCAGCCCGCGAAGCTGAGCATTAGTTAAATTATTAGATATGAAATGGAGTTTCTTGTCCGTTCTTCTCCACGTAGGCTTATTCCGAACGGATGGTAGAATCACTTGTCAAGATCCAGCTTTTGCTTGTCCCCCCAGCGACGGCCCTGAGCCGAGGTCCGACCCCAACTGGGGTAGCCCTCAGCGTTGTCGCTTAGGTTTAGTAATTTTTTGCCTAGCTGGAGGCTATATAGCTTAGTCTCCGTAGGAAAGTCCGGTTAAGCAGCTACCCGTCATTCTGACTGAGCTGTGAGACGCCCCGCAGAAAAAAAAAAAAAAAAAAAAAAAAAAAAAAAAAAAAAATTACTATGAAAAAATAAATCTTGTCAAAATGTCGACGCTATCACATGTACCAGCGCGCGACAGACTTTTATTTCGTCTATAATACCGGTGAAATCACAGCGTTGTCGGCCTAACCGAAGCAACAAAAGGATAACACGAAATGTGATTACTCAGCCACGAGTAGTACTAGGTTTGCATGTCATGACGGCAGTGAATTACTGGCTGCGGACGCTGCTCGTTTTTTTGTCGTTTTTCAGGTGTGTTCCAACAAAAGTGAACAAAAAGTTATGTTGTCACACGTTCTATGGGCAAGCGACGCCGTTAAATGTTCGCACTCGGATGTTGTAAACATACCGCCATGTTTGGAATAGAACAAGCTCCAGGAATCCGCACACGCGTTGTTTTTCATGAAATAGTGTTGAAGCTTTGAAGTCAGTGCTTATTTATTTTTTAGAGAGAACTTTCCTAAATAAGTTTTAAATAAAAGAATAGAAAATAAAGGGTGTACCCAGTGGTGTGTCATTGCGGGCTACAATGATGAAAATGTGATCTTTTTTGGTAAGGCGAAAAATAATAGAGTTCATAGTTCAGCTATCAAAAGTGCACTCTCCGCTTACCAGCCATAAACTATAGTATCTCCTCCTTAGTCCTCAAGTATCAAAATACGACTCTAAAATATATCCATCCACCTTTCAATTATATCCGAAGATTAGGTAGACCAACTGCGAATAAATCCAGTGTTTTGTCGGGGGTTGTGGACGATGCGGAGTAGTCGCGGGGTTGCGTCCGACAGGGGGCAGCACTAAATTCTTTGCTCGCCAACAAATCCGCCGCGACGTCGCGAAGATAGTGCGCTGGTTTATTTGGGTCAGGTTCGGCAACAGTGGCAAGTATGGCTCATCAGATAAGTGTGCTTCAAGGTGTTTCGTTTACAGATTTAGTTTAGTTTTCTAAGAGTGTGTATATTTTTATAGGTGCTGAATAAAGAGGTTACGCGTGTGACTAAAAGAGATATGAATATGCATGGACGAAGAGAAATAGGGAAGCCAAGGAAAAGATGGATGGATTGTGTGAAGAATGATATGAAGGAAAAAGAAAAACCCCAAATTATATGGGACAAGAACAGGAAGATGATAAATAAATAATGCAAACAGCATTCGATTGAGTCGATCTTGTATTAATTTCACTCATAACTGTTTTGGGGTAGCCTTTAAAAAAATAAATCTTGCATTGTTCAATGCATTGACAGCTCAACTCAAAATAGACAGATGTGTTGTGATTGGTTGGTTTGTATTATTTGACATTACGCGCTCAATTCCAAGATTTCAGACGCCCCAAAACTTTACCGAAATCTTTCAACACAAAATCATTGGAATTGAGTAGTGTTAGTATGTACTGTGACCGTACACATACTTGCTAACTTAGACTTTTATTTTCATTATTTACACCTTTTAATGAAAATGAGTAGGTCACCACGACCAGGTCTGAGGCTATTGAATTTACTAATTACGTTCAAAGAACATACTAAAACTACTCAATACCTACCTCACATTTGTGTAGAAAGATTCAGTAATGTCTGGGGCGTCTGAGATCTTGCTCTATTGAGTATACATAATTATGTCAAGCTGAAGAATCAAATGCAAAACTCGAGAGGTGTGATTGGTTGGCAGTTGATTGGTAGGTGTGGCCGTTTTGAGTTTGAGTCGAGTATGAGCATCTAGAAGTTTCAGAAAACACAAAATTTATGTGACTTTCTTAACTGAAAATTCGTCTAACATCTAAGGCAAAGACAAATGTACACGTATTAACCAACAGAAGCCGCAATAAAACAAAATAACGACACAAAAACTCCTTACGTAACAAATATAAAAGCTTGTTGCTACAGAAAAGAGGACACGATATAAGCTACTGCAATTACCCCATAATCTAAATCTGGGGCCGCGGAAGATATGACAAAGTTTAATTTCAAGTTAAAGCTTCAAATTGAACTGCGGCGTTCTCCGAGGGATAAAACTTATTTTAAGGGGTTATAAATTAAAGTAATACGTAGCTAGTCAATTATCTCGGCTTCCAGATATATTTATGAGTGAAATGTTTACTTTGGTAGGTATTAGGGAGTTTGTTTCTGTTCGAATAAATGTAATTTATTGAGAGAACATTGGATTCTGAATGTATTTTATTTATGTTTTCTTGCCGGTTCAGGTGTGACGCTGGAGTATTTATAAATAATTTAAACAGTTTGAGATGTCTCTTCAGGAGAGCGTCGTAAAAGATGGCTGAGAAATATTCAAGGAAATGAGAAGAATGCTATTTCACACTTTAGTGTTGATGCTGAAAGAAAAAAAAAATGTGTTAATTATTTCATCACCACTGCTCTAAAAACGGTGAAGGAAAACATCGTAAGGAAACCGGCATGTCCTAGAACCAAAAAATCGAAGATATGTGACACCCACCAACCCGCACTGGGCCCGTGTGGTGGATTAAGACCTATTATCTCTCTTACAGAGAGGAGGCATGTGTCCCAGCAGTCAGACATTAAAAGGCTGATGATGAACCTCGCAAATGGGATTGTGTTAGGGACTAAGATCTCGAGATTTCTTGGTCCTTCCTTAATATGATCGTAGCCACTGGTGAAATGCTATCAAATAGGATGTCATGATAGGCTGGCCTATTCTCGTAAAATTCGTCAAATGCACGCTCTGATCTTTGTTATATCAGTATGTGGTGACTAGAATGCAAAATATATTTATAGCTGTCCACATAATAGAATCGATAAAAGTCGCTTTCATCACTCTTCACCATTTTCCAATACCAAAAATTCAGCGACATTTTTAACAAAATATATCGAGCGTATCCTCGTTACTAGAGCTTTGACGTAAAGCAATACTTGAGCTGTAAATCCCGAAATAAACGTTTGCGATGTCCCTTTGGTTGGTAAGCAAATCCGGATTAAATGGTTCCGGGAGCTAATTGAACCTTTATGCGGAGTGTCCGTATAAATTTCAAAAACATGGACATTGATGCTGGATACACGGAGGATGATTTATACACATGTGTAGATGTTGTATCGATTTCAGTATTAGGTATCCGTTTTGTGGAAGTTGAATTTAATTGCGTCTACACGAGGAAGTATTTCGGTGTGGGCTTTTCATTCGGTGAGAATTCATACCTGGGCAATGCCTCGGGCGATATAAGTCTTCACTAAGATAAAATTTCTCGATATACTAAGTAACAGGCAACAACTATTCAGTTGGTGACCATCATGATCCAACCTTCATGATCACACGAAAAGTCAAGCCTGTACACAATAAGTACTCTTATATCTGTTGTAAGTATACTGCAATGTACACATTTCGGGTTGATATCCGTAACTATACGTCCTATAAGAAATAAAACGCAAAACAAGAAACTCAAATTTGCACATAAACAAGACATGAAAATTGAAACAGACAACTTGTCGAGGAAGATACTAAAACATTTACTATCTTGACGAACATTTTAATAAAATAAGCAAATAATAAAATGCAGTGTTGACCTAGAAAATGGTCGGCTCATCCTAAGGGAGCGGTCTTGTCGCTTTGTTACCCGATTCTGTTCTGTTCTGTAATTTAATACGAAACGTGATGTAATTTTAACAACGCTTTTACGTAATCCTCACAAGAGCTTTATATTTGTAAAATTTTGCTGTATTGTTTAACGTTTTGACGCCATTATTTTTGAAGGACTTTGCGATTTACTTACGAATGAACGTTTTTTTCCTTTTCAATAATCGCCTTATTCGAAGGATGAAACACTTAGTTTATAATATTCTATTACGAAGAGAAAATCCATCATAACCGTTATCTGAAATTCGTCCGCTATGACCTTATGAGCTATGATGATTAAGGCTACGGTAAAATAAAATTGAAATTGTGTTGTATTCCGAAATGCAAAATTAAATTAAAAATTTCAAAAACCCCCGACACAAAACCTCTAAAAAGCAAAAAATAACCCTGTACTCGCTTCGGGAAACCGCCAATATACAGCAGATTATTTTATTTACTTAGCCGTTCCCCGATGTGAGCACAGGGTTATTTTTTGCTTTTTAGATGTTTTATGTCAGGGGCTTTTAATTATTTTTTTATTTAATTTTTATTTCATGCGTTTTAAATTACATATAATATACCTAGTAGCAAACCCGCTTCAATCGACAATCTATCGAATCACGTAATTATGACACGATATCTAGCTAAAAAACCCAGATTCAAAGAGTAAAATGTGGATAAATTTTGAATGACTGAACCGATTTTAATCAAACATAGCTAAGAACACTCTCGACAAAGTCACCTTTCAACAAAAAAAAAATATCAGAATCGGTTCATCCGTTTAGGAGCTATGATCCCACAGACAGACACACAGATACACAGCAACACTCTTCAAAATTATAACACCCCTCTTTTTCCGTCAGCGGTTAAAAAATTAAATACCCACATAAAATCACGAAAACCGAAGCTTCAGGTTTTTCATTAGTAATGTAAATGTCACGTCAGACATCTCTTTCAGAATCAAAGCCATCACAGTAACGTAACAATAATATTTCACGTATCGTTTTTCGTATTTGCTACATCACTGAATCGTTTATCCCGTACATAATGTTTATTTCAGTTCCAGCCTGGATCACGCTCGTAAAAACAAAATTTTTACAAATATTCTTTTTCGTCGTACCGTATCTATTTTTTTGCTTGGTAATGAAATATGCGATAAATTGGGCCATGAACTGGGAAATTTAGCGCTTTTTTGTCACGCCCAAAATTAGGGGATCTACATAGGTTCAGCCTCAATATCGGACGCTTTCTTTACGAAATATAGTTTTGTTGGGGAAATCGGAATATAATGGTTTATAACAAGGTAAGTGTTATCTTGTTTCTTATGTATGGGTAATTGTATGCATATTTATTGCTTATTTTCATTAGTATCCTCCTTTATCTTGCTTGCTGTCACTGCGGTTGTACTCACTCTTTTATTTAATTTTATCGTTTACGCCTATGGTATATTTAATATTTGTAGCTGTTTTTATGACATCTTAGTGAAATGCGTCACTCTTTATTTATTTATTTAAGTAAGGCACACCAACAACATATTGGCAATTTCATTTACAGAGTTAACGTTAAATTTGAAAATGGTCCTGTGCAAACAGGTCAGTTCGCGCCTGTAGGCGTGCACATCGCTCACAGTCTTGTTTTGGCGAATACAAAAATTGTCAAATAATAATAATCTACTAATTAAATTTAGAATTTAATTAAAATTATGCAAATATAAAAAATAAAATTTAAAATAGATTTCAAAATACAAATAAAGATAAAATATAATATATAACAAACAAAATCCCAGTGAGTCAGCGATAAAACAAAAACGTATAAGTGAATTACAGCAATCAAGACACTGCACTGCCTGCCCATGCTTTACACAACCCACACCAACCAACAACACACATCACATGAGTACATCAGTAGGTAAAGCACAGATCATAGTTCACAGGGCAGTGGCCGCAGGAGACCGCCACGAAGGTAGACGATAACAAATTGCTAATGAAACGCCATCGTACGTACGAATAAATGGCTTCCATGCTCCCATTGAACATTTCGCCGACGCATCGTCTATGCCGTTGTTCATTTGTTTTGTACGCCATTGTTTGCAAAAATTCTAAACCGAATCACTGATAGCTACGGTAGACAATACATAAATCGAGCTCTGTTTTTGTTACGCGACTATTCGCACCTGCCACGCGGTTTAATTTTTCATTGTTTATTTCGAATTTACGCGTCTTTTGTTTACCCTAAATATTTGTTTGAATAGTTCTTGGATGTTAACCACCTTAGGGTTTCATGGCATTGGTGGTAATTTGTTAAAACGTCGAAATAAATCGCCAGAGCTTAGCTGGAAGCACTGGTTTTATTTTGCTTGGAGTTCCGCTTTACATGCATAAATTATTATTTGCAGGGACAGACAAAACCACAGGCTACTCCCAGTTAAATGATGGCTAACTAAGTACTTATAAAATGTAAAGGCAGACGGCGAGATTGCCCCAGTTTGAACCGGGTGGCGCAAGCGGGCGCCACTAGCACTCATCTTGCAATCGCTGTTGCATTTTATTACTTTTCCATTTCCACTGGGGTTTCAATTTCCTTTCTCATAATTAATAGCCTTTCTGCGAGTTGCCTGACGTTTTCTATTGGCGCACCGCAGAAACTTTAACGTTCAATTTGCGTGCCATCTAGGACCTTATTACGTCATCGTTGCCACAACTTTTGCTTTACAAGTTGTGTAACGTAATTCCGTGAATTTGTAGCAGATGCTACTTTGTCGAATAATTATAATGAATTTATTTAAAAAGGCACTACATCCAAATTTTTTAAGATACAAATCATATTATGTTTTAGAAACCATAAAAAATTCATTAAAATAATACTAATATATACTAATAATACTACTAACATAGTAACAAATTAACTATGAAATGCCATAAAAAAAATATTTATTTATTTTATTTTATTATTAATGTACACACAGTATAATACATACAGAAATACACATCAAGACAAAAGTACAAAGGTACTGCTTATTTCGTAAGAAATTTCTATAAGTAGACTCGCGAAAAGGACAAATGTAAAAGAAATGTAACAAGTCACGGGGGGTAGGCGGATCTTACGCCACAAATACTGGTTCCGATAGATCAGACTCTTTGAAAGCTTTTAACAAATCTCTAATATTTTTATTGCTTTTATCTTCTCCTTTTCTCTGCACACATTTGCGATAGTAAAATCAATAGCACGGATTTGCCAATTTCAATCTCGCTTTCGGTGAAATTACTATTACATAATTGAGTCAACGTACAATCAGCTCGTCAATATAATCTATCGTGTTTTGCACGAATGTTAGAAACTTGTTAATTATAATTTACGATTCTGCCATTTTAGTTTGCGTATGCGCAGGTACACTTAGGCGTGCGTCGGTCGTCACCGGTGGCAACGACTGAACTGTGATTAAACTATGTATCTGGGACAATGGTTCTTTCCTAAATGTTTTTCTGTCTAGTGTCATAAAAGAGACAAATAAAACAATGAAATTTTACGGTTTATTAGAAAATTTATGGGCCGTAAACACATTGTCGTTATATCGTGAGATATGACGCGGAATGTGGAAAACTTTATACATTTTTTTTACGTGTTATTTTCCCGTTTTCATCCCGAATATGTTGGTTGATTTACTTGAATGAGGTAAATAGGTTATAAATTATATTTCTTCTTCTTTAGGTACGAAAAATAGGCGTTGTAAAGCATATTAAATTTATTGGTATTAATTAATTGGTTGGTTTATCGGTTTGGTTTTTAAAATGACACGTAATAAATTTAATTGCCATAGTTTTCAATAAAGCTGTCATTTGAAGATCTTTGACAGTCGTTACGAGTAGTCAGAAGCTTGAGATCTGACACCAGTCTAGCCAAAGGGTTCCGTGTTACCCAGTTACTGGGTTGTGGAGGTCAGATAGGCAGTCGCTCCGTGTAAAACACTGGTACTCAGCTGAATCCGGTTAGACTGGAAGCCGACCCCAATATAGTTGGGAAAAGGCTAGGCAGATTGAGTTTTCAATAAATCAATCAATGAGCCTTTTATCCTGAACTTATAAGGTTGTAGTCTTAAAATATTGTAATGTTTTACAGAATATATTTCAGTTCATGTGTCTCGTGGCATAGGCTTCCTCTAACATTGCTTTCTCTAGTTACTCTTCTCCAGTTGGCACCGGCTATTAATTTGATCGCATCCTCCCATCTCTTCCCTTGCCTTCCTGTATTCCTTTACCATCTCTAGAGTACCGTTCAGTAATTATCTTACTCCATTTTTCTTGGGTACTTCGCAGTATATGGCATGTCTTGTCTGTCCACTGTCAACATTTTCCGTTTAATTTCTGTGCTTATTTCAGTGGATTTCAATATTTCCCTTAGGGACCAGTATTTTTGCTAACTGTTGGCTATTCTTCTTTTATTGCTTTGGTAGATTGGTCCTTGTGTGAGATTATTTGTCCTAGGTATATATATACTCTTCTAGATACTCGAGAGGATGGTTATTAATTTTGATCTATAGGTATTTTTTTATATATTATCTAATTTTCTTACTTTTTTTGCTTGAAGTCATAACTTCATTCACTTTCATTAGATTATGTGGGTCTTCTTCGAATTATACAATGTAGTCTGCAAACCTTAAATGGTTAAGTTTTGTTCCATCTATGCGTAGGCCATGTTGATCCCAATCCAGCTTTCGAAATATATTTTCCAGTACAGCATAAAACAGCTTAGGAGATCCCCCTGTCTGACTCCTCTTCCTTTCTCAAACACATTCCCTAGAATTTCCAGTTGAGTTCTTGCTTTGCTGTGGGAATATATTTTTATTGATTATGATGTATGACATAGGCTTTCCCAAAAAGCGTCATGTCTGATACTGTCGAAGGCCTTGGTTTAGTCGATGAAGGCCATAAAGAAGAAGATTTTAAGTAACTGCGTAAATAATCAACTGTTTTTAAAAATTATCGTCGGAAAATGTTATCATCCTGGATTTAAATATCTACACTCTACAGTACCAAGGAATAAAATCAGTAGCTATACGATTGTGCACCAGTGAATAGTATTATCAAAATATTATCAATTACGTGTAATTCGAATCGCGCTTCAATAAAGCCTAATGGATTGATAAATTGCTACCGGAGGATATATTTCACGCGAATTCACATTATTTGCACGCTTCGTAAATAGTCGCTTGATACGGTAATTTACGTTAGCCTGTTAAACAAAAGTTAATTAAAATTAAAGGTATATTTATGACGGATCATAATTGTGTTAACTAACGATAATATTTTGTTTCGAGAAGGGACAACGTTTTAAATATTGTCACTTTACAAAGAAGGATTACAATGTTCACTGAAGACAAAATGAATTTTCAGTTTAAAACTTAATCTTGGAGTTGTGTTAACTTGAAATCCTACTATAACTATAGCGTAGCCTTTTCACATATTATGTAAAGTAAATTAGAAATCTCAACAGGCGTTAAATCTATTCCTAAGTTTAGATTAAGTCGTGTAAGTAAATTAGAAAACATTCCACAGTTCTAAGATATAGTAACTAAGTGTAGAACATTATGTTGACATAAAAACAGTTTTCTAAGCTGGAAAACACATAGTTATTCTCTCCTATTAGCTGCTCTGCATTACCCGTGAATCAGTCGAGATGGGGGGCTATTCCGGGCTATTCCACTGGCTTTTATAGAGTTCTCAGGCGAAGATCGCACGCCTTAATGGAATTTGATCGTGCGATATTGACACGAGGTGCCGCGGGATATTTTCACACGTTATTGCCTCCTTTACACGAGTGTGGGTAGATAGACTGTAATCTGAGATGATACAGTGAGATGAGATGGTCTTATCTTTGATCTGCTGTTTTTAGAGTGTATTTTGTTAAGACAATTAAAAGCTTAAGGATATCGGGCATGAAAAGTTGAACAATCGGATCTCGATTGCGTAGGTGTCACATAAAAAGTTGAATCGAGCAAAAAGGCGAGACAGATCAAGGTTGGGATGATTATTAACGGTCGGTACACATCCATAGTTCTTAGATTTTATTTGATTTATTTTTAACCAATAAGGTTTCACCCACGTAAAATGGCTTTCTATTTGAGGATAAGATATTGCGTGATACCTCTCTATGTATATTTAGTCAAGATTATCCTATTTCTATAAAATAGTGACAATAATCTTTATCACATAAAACCCATTTAAATGTTTGATAAAGGTAAATCACTTTTCTTTTAATAAGTACACATATTGTTATTACATGGGATTCAATGGGAATAGTAAATGGGACCCATCGCCAATGCCTAAAAAATGGGATCTAAAAGTGGGATCCAAGGAAAATAAATCATTTTCACAGAGCAGATCTGTCAAAGAGATATAAATCTGTTTTTATTTTAGACGTTGACATGACTCCATTACACCATGCAAATAAATACACGGCAGAAAGGAGGAAACCTCTAACATACACAAATATTATCATCTAATAATGGGGCGTAGAACGATGTAATTTTTAACGAACATAACGCTACATATCGTTATCAATAATGGCAACAACTTTGCTTAAAATTGAACAGCAACTTCTTAATGAGGCCAAGAAAATTCGTGCGCGCCGAGTGGTAGAACTTAAGGAGCGTGTAAACTTTCATTCGTCGTCATTAAAAGTTTCGAGTTTGAAGATTTGTGCCAACACTAATTAGCTAGACACTTATGAAAAATTCTTACGTCTTGAGTCTTAAATGCTGGCCAAATAAACGAGACCGATGACGGGATGTCTCTCCCTAGTTCAATTTAAGTTTCTCCAGTAAAAACCTCTCTCTTTGCCTAGATTCGTCCGCTTTTTGTTCGCCGTACTTATAGGTTCGAGAAATAAAGCGCTTTTTATTATATTTGACATCTTCCTCTTTTCCTTCGTATTATTTACTGAGCCGAATTTATAACATTTTATTGCTTCCTCAAGTCTCGTTCAAGTGTAATAATTAGTCAAAGTTATTACTTATTTTTAGAAAGAATTTTGGTTTTAACTTCTTTTGATTTCGATTAGAAATTCTTGGAATCAATAATTACATTATGAGCCAAGTTAAAACCATGACTTAAGTGGTTTCAAAAAAGTTGAAATGGATATAAAACCAGGAAAAGAAAGACATGGTTGGTTAGTAAAGAAATTAGGTGGAAACAAATCTAAATTTCGGCCTGTGAATGCTTTGAAACGAATAAGGAGACTCAATGAATAAGAACCTTCTCAGTGGGTGTCAGATTCAATAGGTAGAGAGATGTAATAAGCCATAATTATTTATTTAGAAATGGCCAGTAACATAGAATGAGTTTCGGGAAGTAAACAGTAAAGAGAGTGTTTCGAGATAGTATACGATGCAACATTGGTGCAGTGAACCAAATGGTTAGGTATACAGGCAATACAATTTATCCACTCCGCTGATATATGAAGCTTTGTTTTATGCGTAACTAGCACTCCGCCCGTAACTTAGTTCGCGTGATTTTGTATTTTATCCTACAGATGATTTTCTTATGCGCAGTTAGTGAAGGCGACCAAAAATAAGCTATTGTTAAATCAATATAAAATGGGGATTCGTAAAAGGGTTTATTGGTTTGGGACGATTCTTTATTTGACTTAAAGAATAATATCTTTGTTTGACTTAAATGATAATGTCTTTGTTTGACTTAAATAATAATACATTTTAGGTAACTTAATAACCCTTTTTTGTCCCGTAGGGGACGAGTTTTTAACAACCCAAATGTGTTATTCACTCTTTTCATCTCGTTTTATATTTTTCGTTTTTGTTAATCAGATTTCGCAGTAAGAATCCTCAAAAAAACTTTAACAAACTATCTATGTCTGGGGGGTAGTTTTAAAAAAAACGTATTATGCCAATATTGATTATTTACTTTATCCCCGAGTAATGAGATTTTTCATACAAACAAATTTCCCCCTTTTCACTCCCAAGGTTTAATTTCCGAAAATTTCTGTTTAGTGACCCCTTCATCAAAAACAAAACCCTGTCCAGTAAGATTCTAACCAAACACCTTTAATTCGTACAATTAGTAGTTTCTAAAAACCTTTATTATTTATTTAGGTTTTGTAACACTGGTATTGTCACACCAATAACAGCCCCACTTCGTGTCCAGCAATTACTGTCCATACCAGGTTGCCTGGAAGAGATCGCGTAATGCGATAAGGCCGCCCATTGTATGTGTTTTAGTTTTAAGTTTCCTTTATAAATGTAACTTATGGTGTACAATAAAGTATATAATAAATAAATAAATAATATATGTGCCAAATTTCAAGTTTATTAATCCAAGAAATAAGGTTCTTCCATACAAACTTCATCACTGTCCAAATCATTTACTTAATTATAGTATTAGCCTAAGGAATCAGATTTTTCATATAATCTTTCAAAAAAGGGGTTTTACCTCCTGAGAGGTGGAATTTCCAAAAAAAAAAATTTTATCTTTTACTTGAGGAACCTTTCTGCCAAATTTAATTATTCTAGGCCTGCCTGTTTTAGCTGTGCGTTGATCGAGCTGAAAGATTCTTTTTTTATATAAAGAGTGGGCCAAAAATCGTGGATCAAACGAAACAGGGTGATATTTGAAGCTATTTGCAGTAGGTCATAAGGACCGTAATTTTGTTTTCTCCTTATCACCCCATCTATCGCCCTGTTTCATTTATCTACGATTTTTTGCCAGGGTGGGCAAAAAATCTAGAAGATAAACTAATCACTTTACAAACTGAGAACACAGTTGAAAAGACAAAAACTGTTACAACCGTTATTGTAACATATATATTCCATTTTTTAAGGCAGATGTGACGATTGTAATTTTCGAGTATTGCTGATTTTTAAGGCAGTTGTAAGTCAGTTCCCTGTGTACAGGTCTCTATGTTGGTCGGTACAGTGTGGTTCGAAGTCACGAGCGCCTCATAACTCCGGTACGTGCCACGGATGCACTTCTCCGTGGAGCGCAAAAACTTTAATTGCACCGCGTGGTAGCTCTACGAAAATATTTCTATGAATCTCGTAATCGTTCCCCATATGCCGAGTGTCAGTTCTAGTTTTGGAATTTATCTGTCTTTGTGGTATTCTAAGTGATATTGTGATTAGTTTTTTTGATGTATGAACGGAGTAAAAGGAATATGCAAGATCGAAGCCGGTTACGTTCTGTACTTTCTGCCTACATGGGAAAAAAGGCGTGAGTTTATGAATAAATGCAGTAGATTCTTTATATTAGTTGGGTGTTTCCTACAATCCGAAATCATTAACGTGGTAAGCTACTGATTACTTTTAAGACTTTTAATTTTGCCTTGTAGAGATGCTATTTATAAGAAAGCGAAAAATCTTAATTTAAAAACACTGAAGCACCATTTCCACGTTAAAAATCTCGTTTGTAACACAGTCGCATTTCAGGCGTTCCAATAGTCGTTAGCGCAAATGGTGCAATACCGAAATGCCGCAAGAAAACAATTTAGCGTCGTGAGGGATACGGCAGGGCAGCTAGGGGTATCGCAGGGGCAACCAGGGGTAGCGAAGAGGCAAGCAGGGGTATGTCCGAAGGTGCAAAAACACTCTGTGAATGCGACAGCTGACCATGTCAACAGGGACGGACTGAGAGAATTCTGTTAATGCGTTACTGCCGAAGGCCAATTCTCGTATTTCAAATTCACGTCGTAATTTCATCTCGGCGGCAGTCAATATCAAAAGAGAATTAGAGGTGTTTTTAATCATTTGCGTCTAAGATGAGAATGCGAACCGTGAATTGCCCCTTTGAATATACTCTGTAGATACCTACGTACAAATAATGATACAGTAGGTATAGGGTGGCACACATATCTTTTCTAAAATTCCTTCATCCGTCATATTGCCAATGTAATTTCGTAAAAATCGTTGTAACCGTGGAGTAAAGACCTCATCAGGTCGGAATATGCTTGGAAAGAGGAAACGGAAAATTACATAAAAGGGAGACAATAATGATCTACGATGTAGCAATATAAAATGTTCTTACTTTTCGTTCATTTCATGTTGAGGTAATAACGTGTAGCGGTTAAGAAGTGCAATTATTGTAAAATAATAATACAATGTTGTTAAGTCACTTCGTCGTCGTCTAAAGGCAGTTATCGAACTACGATCTTTTCCACTCTGTTGAGCTCTATGATAAGTAGTTGTTGGACTTCATAATTTCCATAATCTTACTAGAATCTAGGTCAGTTTGATGCTTTGTGACATCGCAAACTAGATGCGAGATTTAAATTGCGTAAAGTGACTCATTCGGATAGTTAATAATAATAAGGAATATTGGGGCAAGATTTGCCATCAATTCTTTTTAAATATCCGGCTGAAAATGTGTAATGACTTGTTAGCTTAACCCAACACGGTAAGTTTCCCCTTTAAAATTACGAAAACCCGCCTTACCTGCGCTTAACGAAGCGCTTATGACCGGGCCAATGATTTATTGTCGTTATATTTTCCATGTTATCGCGTATTACCTACATTCCGTGCCTGAACGTGGCCCAAACGACGGGGATTAATGGCTAAAGCAATTAAAGCAGTAAACAGAAGGTGCAGTGAGACGTCGGTGCAAACAAAATAGTGTGGGAATCCGACCAGAGCTCGTGGGGCAACTAAATGATAACACATATGGCGCCCCCGTTGTGCTAGCCTCGCAGCCATGCTCCGATGTTCTTACGGTGGCTGGCTTACTGCCAGTAAGACGTCGACCGTTCCTTAGTGATATCTATTTCTGAGATACTTATTGGTGTTCGTAGGTAAATGGATTATGGAGAGCTTTGATAGAATCAAGCTTGGCAAGGAAGGCAGTTTTAAAAGATTAAGGATAGAGTGCCTTACTGTAGGTATGGTAATGTTGTTTTATGAGATTACTTGGATATAATATTGCCTTGAATTTATATAATGTGAAAATTCTCGATTCTGAGTCTTTCAATTTTCATTGATCTAGTTTCTAAGCCAGTTGACCATCCACCAGAGCACTGCGTCGCAGAAAGTAAAATGCAAGTGGAAGAAGTAGGTAATTCCACTGGGGTTCAAGATACGTGTGTCGTGGTAAGACGATATTGTGTGCGCAAGGAAATAATCTTCCCGAGTAAACAAACGGTGCACTTTATTTGAACCGAAGTGTACGTGCACTGACTTGTAGTACTGCGTTATGTTAAATATAAAGTGAACTTAGTTATGTGGTACCTACTTATGTCTACGGAAATGGGGGTATATTAACTTAGACACTGCGGTTATCCCCCGGTCGCTGACTTAGGACTTTTAAGTTTTAGTATGATTTATCGAACTCTACTTTAGCCTAAAACCTGTCAAACTTTGTCATTAAACATGGTTTGACATGTTCTTAATGTTAAATTCTCAAACATGTAACGGAGTACCTATTAAGTCTGTCACTCGTTATAGAAAGATAGTGGATAAAACAGAAAACATTTTGAAAAAACTAGACCAGGGAGAAGCCTTTAAAAATAATAAAAAGTGAAAAAAAATAATAGTAGGATGAAACCCATTAGAAAAGGAGGGGAATATTATAAAAATGAAAGGAAAAATAATTTACGGGCGATCTGAGGTCGGGAAGGGGATGGGGGTGAGTTTTTAAGGGTAAAAAACGGTTTTTCTCGATTTCCGGCAAAACTAAAAGTCCTATCGAAAAAAGTCAAATGGCAAAGTTGTAGGTAATAAAAAGATTTAAAACTTTTATATTTACACTTTTTTCACATAACCTCAAAATTTATGTGAAAAATTCAAAAAACCAAGTTTTTGGTTTTTTATTTTTATCTTTTACAAAAATTTTTCTTTTTTTACGAAATTTGGTGAAAACTTACCTTTTTATGTCCCAAATACGCTGTAATTTATTTGATTAAAAATATTTATTTTTTCACCTTATTTTGAATTAATATCGAAAAAACACCCTAATTTTCAATCAAAAATTCACCCGTCAAAATATCAGCTTTTTATAAAAAGTTGGTATGTTTTCTGTTCGTTGAAATCTCTACTTTCCGATGGTGAAAAAAAAATATGTTACCATAGTAAATCTTCTCAGAAAATGCAAAAAACCGAAAAAACTCGAATTCGATTTTTTTTTAATTATTATAAATAATTTTGAGCTATTTATTAAAATTAACACTTTAATTACTCGAAAAACGTTAGATTACATGTTACATAGATAAAAAAAAAATGCAAATAAAAATTTGCTACTATAATTAACAAACAAATAAGTTAATAAAATTAATATTTAATAAGACATCTACAATATTTGGAGAAAGTTGTCGAATCTTCTTTAAATTATATGCGTAGATGCCTATTTATAACTATTTTAAGATAAATTATATACCTGAGTGACCTACGAAAAATTGTAGCCCATCAAAAGGTATTTCATGGAGAAGTGGGGAAGGGGCTAGGCGGGTCTGGGTCTTACTACATACATACCTACTATTTCGTAGCAGCTGTTACAACCGTAAGCCTAACCAGTATTTGAAATACAGTACAGTATACAACATCGTTTATAAAAATACACGTGCACGTGTACTATTTTTTAAAGAAAATATTACGATTTTTATGTTTGAGTTGATTGATACACATAAACATAGAGATAGATTTACCTTCCTATGCAGATTCGAAAAGTTTTTTTTTTAAAGTAAACTTGTCACAATTATCTTCAAGAAACTCAGGGTGCACATGTATTTTTATAAACGATGTTGTATACTGTACTGTATTTCGAATACTGGTTAGGCTAACGGTTGTAACAGCTGCTACGAAATAGTAGGTATGTATGTAGTAAGACCCAGACCTGCCTAGCCCCTTCCCCACTTCTCCATGAAATACCTTTTGATGGGCTACAATTTTTCGTAGGTCACTCAGGTATATAATTTATCTTAAAATAGTTATAAATAGGCATCTACGCATATAATTTAAAGAAGATTCGACAACTTTCTCCAAATATTGTAGATGTCTTATTAAATATTAATTTTATTAACTTATTTGTTTGTTAATTATAATAGTATATTTTTATTTGCATTTTTTTTTTATCAATGTAACATGTAATCTAACGTTTTTCGAGTAATTAAAGTGTTAATTTTAATAAATAGCTCAAAATTATTTATAATAATTTAAAAAAAATCGAATTCGAGTTTTTTCGGTTTTTTGCATTTTCTGAGAAGATTTACTATGGTAACATATTTTTTTTTTCACCATCGGAAAGTAGAGATTTCAACGAACAGAAAACATACCAACATTTTAAAAAAAGCTGATATTTTGACGGCTGAATTTTCGATTGAAAATTAGGGTGTTTTTTCGATATTAATTCAAAATAAGGTGAAAAAATAAATATTTTTAATCAAATAAATTACAGCGTATTTGGGACATAAAAAGGTAAGTTTTCACCAAATTTCGTAAAAAAAGAAATTTTTTTGTAAAAGATAAAAATAAAAAACCAAAAACTTGGTTTTTTGAATTTTTCACATAAATTTTGAGGTTATGTGAAAAAAGTGTAAATATCAAAGTTTTAGATCTTTTTATTACCTACAACTTTGCCATTTAACTTTTTTCGATAGGACTTTTAGTTTTGCCGGAAATCGAGAAAAACCGTTTTTTACCCTTAAAAACTCACCCCCATCCCCTTCCCGACCTCAGATCGCCCGTAAATTATTTTTCCTTTCATTTTTATAATATTCCCCTCCTTTTCTAATGGGTTTCATCCTACTATAATTTTTTTTGGTTTTAAAAATTATCGACCCTGGTCTAAATAGTTAAATTTTTCTTTAAGGTTATTCTGAAAAATCAATGAGTCAAACCTCTTCAGTAAAACAGATAAAACCTATGAATTTATAAAAAAAACAGACATTTCCAATATGAGTGGCGTGAAGTGGGTGTTTTTCACGTCTCTGTGTTCCCCTTTCTGTGAATACAGACGTGGTGTTAAGTTACATAAAGTGTATGTTGAATAATAAACAAAAATGCGATGATATTAATAATAGACTGTATAAACGTGATATTAGAAGGCTTAATTATTTAAAATTGCTTGCAGACAAGTTCGATTAGTGAAGGTGAATAATTCTATTGACTCAAATGATAATTACAAGGATTGGGGTGAACTTGACTTTACATAACTTCTTGTAATTAACAGCTTTGACTTAATTCGTGGAATTTATTAATTTAACGATACAGACTAGCTGCTAATCAGCTGGGTTGGAGCTAGTAATTACTGTATTTTGCAACGCGTCTTTTAAATATTCTGTTCCTCTGAGGGCTTACTGTAAAATCAAAAAGTTACTATGTGTATACTTACTATGTTTTCTATTCATAAATCAAATCAAAAAGCTAATTTTACTTTACATTAAGATTTGCACTATGTAGGCAGGCTGTTTTTGTTTTTTTTTTTGCGTGTATGCTCATGCATACTGCACTTCCACGTGGAGATAGTGCAGTTATGGGAGATTTCAACCCACTAAAACTACACGGTGTCCTCCTGCGACGCTTATGGCCGGTATCAGATGGTGGCGACCCCGTCCAGGCCGCGGAAGGCAAGGAGAGCGGCACATCGCAATACCGGCACTCCTCTTCCGCCGCGACCTCCTACCCTCAGCCGCGATGACTCCCATACGACATCGCGGCCCGCCTCAGTTGCGATGTCACCTCTGTCGCAACCTTCTTGTTGGCTGCTACATCGTTGGCTTATTGGAAAAAGCCCTGACGAGCGGCCCCTCCTCGGGTTCCTCTCCGCTTCATCGCGGGTGAAAGCCACGCACGACTACTGCCCTACGCCCCCCTGCCTCGACAATGCGGGATCCTAGTGGGGGGTATGCAGGCTTACCTCTATTTTGTAAGTAATTTTACACTATTCGACTGAATCAAGTTGACAGTTTTATAGAGTTAACGCTAGAGTCAATTAGCGTAATACTCTACCAATTCCAAGTACTCTACCAGTTTAAGTAGAGTAACTGTCTACAAATAAATTTATATTTAATTAGTATATTAACTAGTATGGGCGTTAAAGTATGCGGTAGAGTAGAGACAGCGCCGAGGTGGGGAAAGGCAAGTGGTAGAGTAGCTTGCCCCCGGGGCTAGTCCCTCTACTCTTTCGTACTCTTTAGTTTTAGTACTCTACTCATCCAATGCTAGTTAGTAGCATAATTAGTACTCTACCGTCATCTATACCTTTATCTCTACCCGTGTGGTTCTGATATTAATCAAGGGCTTTTTCCGTTATCATGTTGACTGTGTTGAGTGGAGCTCTTTCAGTCTGATTTGGTCATGACAGGTTCCCATTGAAACATTTAGGGCAAGGAAAATTTGGTATGATAATGTAATATTTAACACTTAAAACATTTCAAGTACCATAGGCTTGTCTCGGTCTCAGTCCGTAAAACCAATATTCGAACAACATGTTAACGTAACCATAAATATTCTCACTGCTAAAAAGGAAACATAACAAAGAATCGGATCCAGTTCGCGAGTTGTCTGTGTGGGCGGACGGAGCGCTAATTTCCCTGTTAGCCGGTTCGTGTAGCGCCGGATGTGTGAGGGATTGCGGCTGTATCCCCGGATACCTGCCGGCTATACGAACCGTGGTACAATGGGCACTGGGTTATTATAAGCTGTTCTTATGTCATGTTTGTCAATGGTTTGAAGTTTTTCTTTTATTTTTTTGGGAAGGTGTCGGACTGTCGGTCCACTTGTCCCGCCGCCGACGAGCAAGTGATTAGCTATCGACTATTTTCTCGTGATAGCACTGGTCCCACAGCCGAGGATCAGCGAATATCAAGAAGCTAAAAACGAGTTAGCGAGCAAGAGACACATATAGTAATAGTTGATTGCTGGCTGTTCACAATGCCGGCGGGTAGTTTTTCACCACAAGTTTTTCGTGCTATCAAAGTTATACTCGCTCAGTGATGCTCGCTTGGCGGTCAGAACTCACGCCGAGAACGGTCATTTCTACATACAGTGCGGCCGCCCCGAGCGAGGGGTGCTAGCAATCACCCGTTGCACAAGAACACTCGCCGATAGCCGAGCGACAAAACTAACGGCACTACACACTTGCTTCTAGCTGCTCGCCAACTCGTGTTTAGTTTCTAGCTTTGCTCGCTGATCGTCGGCGTTGGGAATAGTGCCTATAGTTGTTGCATTTTAGGATGGTAAAAGCGGCATTGGCCCAGCAACATTTATGGACATTGTTGTTTTCAAAAACGGAAATAATAACATGAAGCTTTCTTGTATTCATTCACCTCTCTCAAGGTCTTGAACTTTGTTTATGAATGGAAATCGTACCATAGTTTATTGTTTGGGTTCTACGAAGAGATATAACGTGAAGGGTAATGACCGCTGTTATCATGCTAAAAGGTAACAACTATACATATAATTTTAGTTTTTATAACATTCTGTTTATCAAGTTAACTCTATACTTTCATAGTAGGTAAATATAATAATTTTTTTTTAAACTCATACAAATGTCTCTTTCGATTTGGTTGGTACTTGGTAGGACTTAAACTATTACCTATGAACACTACGTGCATACCGGGTGCTATTTAAGGAATGAGTATTAAGTTAGTACCGTACCGTTTATTTACATGTCTGCGATTGGGCGCTCCTTGTGGGGCTCCACATCGCTGTCGCACAATGCGGTGAAGCAGTCGACTGCCTCGGACATCATGGCCTTTCCTGTAGTAAGAGTGCAGGTCGGATTGCGCGGCACGCTAGCATTAATGATCTCATCCGTCGTGCTCTTACCACCAGTGGCAGGGTGCCAGCTGTCTTAGAACCCAATGGCCTGGCACGCGTCGATGGGAAGAGTCCAGATGGTATGACCATAATGCCATGGAAATTGGGTAGGTCTTTGGTGTGGGATGCAACCTGCGTCAACACCCTTGCACCATCCCATCTTCCTAGCACGGTGGATTGCGCGGGGGCGTCTGCTGCAGGTGCTGAAAGCCTCAAACGGCGCAAATACAACAACTTAATTGGTAATTATGTATTTGAGCCGTTTAGGGTTGAAACACTAGGGCCATGGGGTCCGAGTGCACATCTTTTATTTCGGGATATCGCCAAGCGGTTGGTCGACTCTTCACGAGACCAGAGGGCTGGCCTTTTTTTTGGCCAAAGAATCAGCATTGCCATCCAACGTGGCAATGCTGCCAGCCTGGGCACTTTTCCTGTTGACAGCGATGTGGACGAATTTTTTGACGCCCCGTATTTGTTTATATTAGTTTTTCTTATTTTATTTCTAATTTTAGTTTGTAAATAATATACATATGTGAATAAATAAATGTTTAATAGTTCGTACCTAAATGTTATTTCAGTAGTTTGTGATGGTCACTAAATTCCTTTGTGTCAATAATGTTATTGTCAAAACATTATTTGGGAGATATGATTTCACATAATTAACAAACAGATATGCGTTAAATCAAAATACCTAAGCTGACATTTATCACAATAAGCAAAGATATGGGAACAAAATACATGAAAATCAGTTATAAGAAATTCTCTAAATTCAACAGTGCGACCTTATTGGCAGGTAAGGTAATAATTTTGGAGAACACTATACCAAGAGACATTTTGTTATTTTTTAATCTGGCACTTGTGATATAAATAACCCTTTTTGGGATTCCGTACCAAAAGGGTGAAAACGGGACCCTATTACTAAGACTCCACTTTCTTACTGTCTGTCTGTCACATACACATACAGTTGAAATTTTCACAGATGATGTATTTTTGTTGCCGCTATAACAACAAATACTAAAAACAGAATAAAATAAATATTTAAGTGGGGTTCCCATGCAACAAACGTGATATTTTTGCCGTTTTTTGCGATAATGTTACGGAACCCCTCGTGCGCGAGTCTGACTCGCACTTGGCCGATTTTTTCAATGCCATTTATACATTTTGGCTGGATACCTTAGAGTTTTTGTGATGGAAAGCATCAAGATTTTTTTACTTTGGTGGTAAATGTTCGTTCCTTCTTTACATAAAAGGCGCTCTTGGCTTAGCCCTGCAGTGAGATAATTACAAGCTGTTTTTATTATTATAAAAATTAAATAAGTAAGCACCCATTAGACTAATGAAGCAAACGAAGCATGCAAGGGCATAGGAAATAGAGCAACGCTCGCCATTCTTCCGTACTAATTAAAGATGTCATACTGTGGAATACTGGAGATGTCATAGTCTTGCGGATTTAATTTGTAAATGTTTTTACATGGGAGTTACGAAGGTTTATGACTGAATAAGGATGATGACAAAAATGTCTAATTAGTACGTCAGTTAGATTAACAAAAAATATTGGACATGTATTTCTTTTTTTACCACTTAGACAAAAATATTGTGTGACGTCACGCCGTGCTACACTTTATACTGACAAAGTAACGTCACAAGCCCCCACTCCTGAACTTTGATGAGCTTTATCTATGTCAATTTTTATTTATTTGATAAAGAAAAATACGTGTCCAATATAATTTGATAATCTCACTGACGGACTAAATAGAATTATCATTTCTCTATCCAGAAAACATCAAACAAAACCAAATACACTGGGACAGTTCAGACATTTCTGAAGTCTGCTGTTTGAATGGACTGTGTGATGCTTGATTTGGCTACACTGAGATAAAGATTAATAATGAAGTACCTAATATTATTATTGTCTCGCGCTTGACCACAATTTCACCTGATGGTAAGCGATGATGTGGTCGACGATGAAGCACGCTTGCCTAGAAGAAACATATTCACTCTTGACTTAAAGACTTGTGACAGTTGTAGCTGTCAGGAAATACGTATGCACAAAGAAGACATGCTGCGCCGGCGCCAAATAAATTGGGAAACAGACAACTGGACAAGGAGGATGATAATTTCTTTGGACAATGATCTCGTATTAACATGAGCAAACTTCGTTTAAGATAAGTTCGTTTAATTAAAAATTAATGAGATATGCTAATTGTAAACTATTTTGCTTTTGGTCTCCATCTTTGTTCTTTTCGTATCGATGAACTTAAATTTTCTCTCAACTTTTCTCAAATTTTGTCTGATGCACGAAAGGAGCTTCCTAAACGCCTGGCGCACCCTGAACTGCTTGCACCCGGTAACGCAGGCTCTAGCTGACTAATCCTACCACCACGATGACTCAAACTTTGCTTCATGTAGAATATGATAATTACAGAAAATTTTGATCTATAGACTTCGTTTTTGATCGCTTAAATTCTAAAAAATATTCCGAAAGACATCTAAATATCATTACTTCTTCAGTAACGATCCTTGGTTTGCAAAATATATAAGAGAATGCTTGAGGTTCAATGGTTTAAAAACTGTCGTATGTAACTTAAATACCTTTGAGGTACACAATGGTCCACAATAAGCATACAATATGACTACTTCTATTATTAATTTGTTCTCGGCAATGTGTAGAAAACCATGACAGGTAGCGAGGTTAGGTATGCAAGGATTCCGATTGTTAGCATTTGCTTAAGTCACATACAAACATTATCTCACGGTCTGAGCTCAGTAAACAGAACTGAAATTGCTTCCAGGCTCACCTTAGGCCGTGAGAATAACGTATGTGTATGTATCTATGTATGATTTCTACTGATTCGGAAACCGTATGATTTTGTGTTGATTTCGAAATATTACTACAATTTTTTTTCTAGTATTCATCTAGTTGAAACAATTGACTGTTAGCAAGTTACTCAATTAATCACACCTTTTCGCACTATCAAGCAATCAGATCAGTTCACCGAGTTCAACAAAGGTGCTAACAGAAAAAACTGTTCAACAATATCAGCAACGCTCTACTGAACAAAAAAATCCCGCTGTAAAAACTATCCATAAAACTGCCCCATAGGAAAATGGTAAGAGAATAACAGTCATAAAAACAGCACAGAAAAAAGGCCAGAGTTATAAACTCCATCGAAGTTAGTCGGAATACTACAAGTGTTCGCACGTTCAAAGAGGAATGAACACTAAACTGCATTATTGGCCTGCTATAAAAACGGGACATTGGTCGGAGTTAATTTTTCGTGTGGTGAGGCACGTTCCGTCCGGATTTATATCCGGGTCGTGAGTGGCACACAAACGCCCTCAATAAAAACGTCCTACTGACCGCCCCGTAGCCTGTAGTGTGGAGCTTGCTTGGCGATGAGTATCTGCGTGATGGAGATGCCGGGTGCATGGTGCCTATCAGGGATTATAATTATGGGCATTGTGGTTTAATCGTTTTAACATACTTTCAAGGAATAACTATGTAAATGTTGAAAATGCACGTCATAATACGTTTCAGGATATCAGTCATACAGCTCCGTTCTTTTCACTTAAAAAATAAAACAGCTTTCAATGTTTTTTTAATAAAAAATAAATAAATGCTTCCTTTTAAAATAAACAGCCAGAGCACCCCGTTTCAATTTTCATTAAAAATTTTCATGTCATGAATTAAACAACATAACCTTTTGATGTTTTCAGAACAATTTAAAAGAGCGTAAACGTCTTCCCCGTCGAGTAGTGCGTCAGTAATGAAGTTAGACAGTTATGTTCTGACGGAAAGGCTCCCTTTTACAACCCAAGCGTTTACGGCCACTAAACCTGACTTCCACTTAACGACTGCTAAACGATTCCCAACTGTGCCCGCTTCAATAACGTGCGCCCAGTCTTTACTGTTTTCGATTCTAGAATAAAAATATGTTCAGATTTCTTCTAGTTCGTGTTTTAAAATAGTTCAAGCAGTCTCAACTTTGTGTTGCGATTGGTCGAGAGCTGTTTCTTGGTACTTGATTTGTATTCAAGCCCATTTCATGAAGCAAATACTGAAACATATTCCTTTGATTTTCCAACTATCTTAGTTATTTGTTTTGCCTGAGTATCTTGCATTCTGTAAATGTTATGAGAAATGTTAATTTGTCTGATTCTCGTTTCTGAGATGTTTTCATAAAACATAATTCGTAAATACTTCAGAGCGATTTATCAAAATAGTTTTCATAAATTGCAGTCGCGAAGATGAAGCGTTGGATCGAACGAAGTGGAAGGAGCAAATAAGGAAAGCAGACCCCACCAGGGAATAATAATTCTCTGGAGACAGAAAAGGGAAGACAGAGAGATTACGTATGGTTTAACTTACGATATAATTTTCTCAATAAAATAATGCTTGGGGAGAGATAATATCGTAAATTTCTTCTATCTCTGAGCGTTTTAGATTAAGTTTTCGATTGGACAAGACCCGTTTATGTTCCTAGGATGATTACTTTGGACTAAGTTTAGACGTTGGTACCGTTGATCCACAGTTGAAGTCCGTCGTACTAAAGTTCTGGGTACAATCGTAGTAACTGGTGAATTATGGCGGATCGGTAGTTAACGTGATAGTGATCTATCATTTCGGTTGAATGACGGCAGTGTAATGAGTAGGCTTCGGGAATAGACTCGTTCAGTTACTGAAGTGAGGGCTGAATGAATGAACGATACCTATGTGTTTGCTATGATATCCGTGCTCGAGGAACCGATCACTTTTCCGAATCTTTTTTGTGCGAATTTCATTTTACCGAAAACTATTGACCGACGTATTTTTTGCTATATGCATTATTTGACATAATTTCAGATCATCGAAGTATCAATTGCCATAGGTATTATTTTATCGAACTAAATTTTTCCGATTTACAAAATAACTTTTTGCTTTTGGCCGAAGCCTCTTTTCATTTGCCATATTTTCACCAAACCGAAACAACATTTTAGGGAATATTAATTAGTCACAAATATATAGCCGGTAACTTGGTAGCATTTTCAATTTATAATTAAAATAGTGTCATAAAATGTCAATACGTTGTGCAACAAAATTTTATGACGGAAACGAATCGCTGCAAAATCGACTTCACGCAGTCTTGTCTGTGTTCACGTATTTATTTCGAATTTTTATGCCAATGATTTATTAATAGCTGTCATGCATTAGATTTTATTAATTATTTATTCAAAGAATTTGTCCAAGAGCGACCGAAGCGAGCTCAAGAATTTATGGCACCCCTACACGGATAGGTTAGGTACGAAGGGGATGACGGAAGCTGAAGTGAGTGAGCAAAGCGAGCAAACTCAGCTCCCGTCATCTCCTTCGTGTTAGGTTACTTTAGACCCTGCAGACAGTAATAGGAGCCCCGACGGAGCGGGACTCCGTCGACATTTTTTTTTCAAATCTCTGTTTTAAACATTTATATTCGCCCACTGTTTCTCTCTCACTTAGTATTTTGATATGCGTTTAAAAATAAATATTTCGAACAAATGTTATTTCGGCTAAGTGTAACTTCGGTAAAAAGGTTTTCGACCAAGTGAAACATCGGAGTAACAAAAAAAAACGAATTGATAATAGGTCAACTGATACAGTAGCAGACGTGACTTCGATGAAGTAAAAAAAAGGAAAATATAATAGTTAAAAAGTTTTAAGTGAAATGAAATTCGGTCCAATGTTTTTCGAACTTATGATAGGTAACCCCGTGCTCGTATATGTACGTTTAGTAGCGCGTAGGTATGTAGATAGGCTTATGCAATAAGTACGCATGCTTTTTGCTATAAGTACACATAATTTTTCCTAAACAAAATATGTTTTGTAGTAGTATAAAGTTGACAGATTTTTATAAAGCAATTCTTTTTGCGTATCGCACTGCACATCAGTTCAAGGCCTGACCTTTTCGAGATTCGGAAAGCTTATAATTTTGATGATTGATATTTATCTAAAATTCTTTAAAACCGTTAAGTTATGACTGAAAATCTTACCAACATCCTTATATCGACCAAAGAAATGATTTCTGACCATATTCTGATATTTCCATAGATATAACTTAATCCAGCTAAGCCTATTCGCCTATATATTCATTCAACCAAAACAGTTAATACAACGTTACATAAAAGGAATAACATTTTATCGATCTTGTCTAGCAGAAGCTCCTGCATTATTATTCCCGTGGAAAACCGCTCCTTACCCCGGCAGGCTCCCGGGGGACTTGGTGTCCGGCTCTGGGTACTTGCGTGGACCTGGATACACGATACCGACGTCTTATTACCATTGTATAAGGAGACAGAAGGTCCTCTGCTAATAAAACGGAATTTCGAATTTGGAACGTCACTAGTTGGCACAATGGAGGCATTTGAGAAGCGTTCTAGAATAAAATATATTCGAAATTCTAAATTGTCTTATTCGTCGATGGTGTTTTGTTTTTCTTTAATTGTATTTAGTTTTAATTTGAGTTAGAAGGATTCTTGCAAGCCAACTTTTTCTTCGCCAATCTGCCTTTTCGTGTATATGCAATTTGTCTTCTGTATCTTTCCTGCACTATGGTATTACGTTTTACGATAGTAGCTATCTTTATTGCAATGTAGCTAGCTATAATTTGATTTTTGCGATATTGCTCTAAGAGGTATCGTGACTGTACTTGGGGAGTGGGCAATGAAATGTCAGTAAGCGGGGCGAATTCTTACCTATTTCTTGGACTAAGAATGTGTCATGTTTCTTCTATCTTATTTCCTTCAAATGTGTCACGGTCCGACAGGTCAATTAAGTTTGACCACAACTGCGGTTGCTGCAAAACAGTAGGCATAAATGTTCCTATCTCGTTAGGACCAATATTTTAGCAATTAATGTTTTTTTCTTACGATAAAGATTTGTTTTTTTCTTACGATAGGCAAATAATACAGGAAAAACGTTTAACTCGCGTATATTTCATTATGCTAGCTATGATGACTTTAATATGAATGTAAAAAAAAACCGAAACAAAAATATCTACAAATATTGAATCGCGTTCTAAATATGATTAATCTTTCAAAACCCAATGTCTCTTTTTACTGTGCCAAGTACATTTTATAAGTTGGTCGACTATTACTCGTAAACTTGTAAATCATACTTATCTGTGATAGTCTTCCTTTTAGTTTCGTTATATTTACTACTGCCGTGAATTTTTTCACATAGCCAAGAGCAACCATTTAGCTGGCAGGGGGGGGGGGGAACACTTGAATCTAACATAAATTTGCAATTAAAAGCTTAATTTTACGCAAACGAATCTCTGAATCGAAAAATGGTTTAACCAACCCATACTATTTTTGAAAGGCCTATCCAATGATACCCCACACTATGGGTTAGACGAGAAAAAAAAAACATCTCCACTTTACGTCTATAGGAGGAACCCCAAAATTTTATTTTACCACTTTGTCAGAATTATTAATATGTATATCCATGCCAAATTACAGCTTTCTAGTACTTAGAGTCTCTGAGCTAAGCTGCGGATGGACAGACGGACAGAGCGAAACTATAAGGATTCCTTGTTGACTTCGGAATCCTAAAAAGGGTAAATATGTTACCTCTTTACAGAACTGTATTGTAGGTATTGCTATACTGAAGACACAACACTGATATTTTAATCGAATTTTATTAAACACTAATTGGAAACAACTGCGTAGGCGTAGCAGAAAAACTGAAAAAAATAAGGATACGAATTCTCTTCAAATCCAAAGAACTGAAGACGTCCTTAACAGTTCAATAGTCCGTAGAAATGAGCAAACTGAAGTAGTCGTCATTTTTTTTCTCGATTTCGTTCCTAAATTCAATACGAACGGGGTAAAACAAAATCACGAGGCGAGAGTTGCCAATTGGGGAGTGTTTGTCGTATTGGTGCGGAGTGTGTGTGCCGGCCGTCGTGATCTGCACTCGAATGCATCGAAAGGGATGCACAATGCATACAAAGTGAACTGCGGATTCAGTCAGTCGTGATTTTTCCTTCCATCGGTATATCCTGCCTCAGATTGTTACGGGGATGCGACAAAGACTGATTCATTCGAAGATTTGTATAGACGAGAATGTGGCGTATGTTTACAGTCCACTCTGGATTAATGTTCTTTTTGGAAAGTGGACAGTACGTAGATGGATTGGCCTGGTCTGTGTTTCTGTGACATTTACTTTTATTTTTTGTTTGTTCAAAACTTACACTATACCCTTCAAAATGTAGTCTATTTATAAAAAAACCCGACTGCTTAAAAAGCGAACTAAAAAGATGTGAACAAGAAGAAAATCTTGCTTGTTGATCACATCTTTTTAGTTCGCTTTTTAAGCAGTCGGGTTTTTTGATTTTATTAACTTTTTTATTTACAACTTTTTAGTTATACTTTTTTTTTTCGAATGGCATTAAACGTGTAAGTGGTATATATATTTGTAATCACCTCTAAAAACCCTTCATTTTGATACCCCACTAAACGCAACCCCTACAATATGGCGCCCAAAATGCGGCTTTTTTTATTTTCCAATTTTAATGTAGCCAGTGACACTCGCAGTGTTAAGACGAATCAATTGACGTAAGAATCATCATAATCGGCCAACGCGTTTTGTCTCTAGAACGCCACACAGGAGCAAACAAACATACATAGACTGATAAACACATTACCCTCCTTCGGCGGTCGGGTAAAAAGCTTAAAAATAACTGCTCTAGAAAATCTTAATTGGTAAAGTGTTGTCAAACTTGACCGGCGCTTTACTGCTCATAGATTAAACTTTTCCTTGACAGCTCACTTAGCACGGTTGAAACTGCTGCTTTCAGTTAAAATGTTATCGGTAAGTTCTAACTTATGTAAAGTAAAAAATCGCACACTTCATTTTAGTTTCATACAAAACTTGCTCTGGTTAACAAGTTCGATGAAAATATTTAATCATTTTTAAAACGGACTCGTTAAGTTTTACAGTAAAGGAAAAATTTGTAAAATTGTTGAGAGAAAGTTCGATGGAGTTTTTTACGTGATGGAACGTCGATATTAAAACATGGATTTTAAATAATCAGTTTTGCTCATAAAGTTAAGTAAGCAGTACGTATATATTTGTGCCTTTTATTTCATATTTTTTTAAAGAAATTACTGAATCTACACGTTTTCACTTCTGTAATTAATTACAGCTGAAAATGTCGTAAAATGAACTTAAAACTTAGCGCAATCTGTGTTATCAGCGCTCTTCATTTTATTTAAAAAAAGAACGGAATTCAAAAAAGTAAATATAGTTAAAATGTACCATATACTGAGAAATAAATATTTACTTACTTACTAAAAACCCGAATTCTTATGAAGCGAACTAGATATCTATCTACAAGAAGAATGTCATGCTGTGCAGTCGGAGGATACATATTCGCGAGCTGGCTGACCAAAAGCATATTATTAGCATGATTTTCTTCTTGTTTACATCTTTTTAATTCGCTTCATGCTTATGAAGTCGGGTTTTTTGATTATATTATCTAGGTATTTTATTTACAACTTTTTAGTTATCTTTTTTTTCGAATTACTTTAAAATATTAACTGGTATATATTTTTATAATCGCCTTTAAAAACCCTTTATTTTGATACCCCACTTGATGGGTAAGGAAGAAAAAAATTGGGATCGCCACATTAGGTGTGGCTCATTTTTTTTATTTTCACTTATCTACAAACACTCGGGTGGTGAAGAACAACCTAACAATGTACTAATTATATAAATCCATTTAGTGGTTTGAAAGATATGAGGTAATAAAGAATATTACATACAAACAAAGATACAAGACACGCCCGAAAGACTTTGCCTTGCTATCGGGTAAAAAGCGCCTGCATTTCATGTCCCGTTTATGCCAGTTACCGTTGAAATAAATGAGTTTATAGATTGGCCCACTTCCCGCTTTTCACGGCGAAACTAGATTGACTTTTGCATTTTATTTCTTACCAGGTGCATTTAGATTTCCATTTCCCATTGTAATTAAATTGTACAAGTTTGCTGAAGTTGCTAAGAGTTCTTCGTTATCTTGTAGTTTCGTTGCGATATTTTTTCTCGGTCTACAGAAATAAATCGAGGATTAAAACAGAAGGTCTTAGTTTTAAACTGTGTGGAGTTTGTTAATATCTTAATTGTTTGAACAATCAATTAAGAAGTATTTTATGAACTGTAAAAATTTAATTGATTGCCTTCACCAAAATTTCAGCTGAAAGATATCCATGTTGTGTTGTTGTGTTTTTATATTTAGGAAATTAAGTTTATAAGTTATTATTATTAAATGTTAGGACAACTAGATTTTTACATTTTTCATAGTTTTATATTGTATATAAGTTAATTGTAAGACCGCGCTATCGCATTAGGTATATATCTGTAATGATAGTTGTAAGGGAGATTTTAATAAATAAATAAATAAAATAACTGGACATAAGCCTCGCGTTACCTAATCGGCTGGTCCTGTGCTTCTTGGACCCTGTGGTCTAAACATGGTCATGGGTCTTGTAACAAGCCTTCAAATGTGATCCCAATGCAACAAATTAAATATTACACTTAATATATATCCTTAAACCATCTCAAATTGTCACAAATCAGTTAAAACATTTCTTAAAACCCTTGACTACCAAAAACTGAGAATCTTTTGACAGTTATCAAATAGATTTCCTTCTTTCCTTTCTCCCGTGGCTGATTTACACTTCATACTCGCTCTCGAACACTCTAACATACATTCATACATTCTAACACTCCTACATACCTTCAAACACTCTAACATACATGCATACAGGACACTACAAATAACCAGTTTTGCATGAAAAGTTGTCAATGTATTTTTTAATATTTTAATTTCAAGATTTAAATTTTGTTTTTTATAACTTTTGATATTATTTTTAACTTTCAACAGACTTTTAGTCTTCTTGGTAGGTTCTATTAATGATGTTCACATCGTCTATAATCTTTTTACTATATTGTTTTAATATAGTAAAAAGTGGCCCAGTGGTATCGGCCGTGACTTACAAGTTGTAGGTCGTAGGTTCGAGCCCAGGCAGGCGCTTTACTTTGTGTAAATTATTACATCACCACTGCTCTCAAAACGGTGAAGGAAAACATCGTGAGGAAACCGGCATGTCCTAGAACCAAAAATTCGAAGACATGTGACATCCACCAACCCGCACTGGGCCCGCGTGGTGGGTAACGGCCCATTCCCTCTCACAGAGAGGAGGCCTGTGTCCCAGCAGTGGGAACATTAATAGGGTGATGATGTGTGATGTGTGTGATATTGTTTTGCTACCTGTAACACAGGCTTTTTCAAAAACCTACTTCAGGCACCAGTCTCTTACAATGGTGGAATATAGCATTAGCCAAAAACATTGTTAATTTTAAGGTAACCTATTATTGTAAAGAGAGAACAATAACAAATCAATCAATTGAATTGAATGTAATGTTGTATTATAAAATTCAAGAATATAAAATATAGTCTTTCGAAAATAAACCATTTCGATACACCGCAAGAAGAGGCGATATTATCGATTAGATATAGCAATGGAGAATTTATTTAGTAATAGAGTGGTCCAGTTTTATAACAATTGTAGGTGTAGATTTATGGAGCAACCAAAATTACAGAAAAGGTACATTGTACATTCTGGTTTTACCCGACTACGGCGAAGTCAAAAGGAAGGGTTATGATTTTAGCAATCTGTGTATGTATGCCATATATTCTTGAATTTCATAATACAACATTACAGTGGGATAACATTGGAAGGCTTGCTACAAGACCCATGACCATGTTAAGGCCACAGGGTCCAAGAAGCACAGGACCGGCCGATTAGGTGACGCGAGGCTCATGTCCAAGTTAAGACGTCTTTTTTGATGAAGGCAATCAATAAAATAAGCCAAAAATTTAAAAAGATAGGTTTTAATTATTTTATTTTAAACAAACGAATGACAGGAATTTTCTCCTTATATTGTCATCGTCGTCGTGGGCTACTATCTCAGAAGCATACATAGCTTGCTTGTAATATAACTCCTTCGCTACAGTTCTGTTTTGTCTGTTCTGTCCCACTCCGAGTTACCTCAGGCAATCTTCTCCTTCTCTTCAGATTAGTATGCAATTTAAGATGTAGCATTGTTTCTTGAGCAATGATGAAACATGTTCATGATACATAGTAATTACTTTATCTAGCGATTCAAAATCTTTTACTATTTTTTCTTTGATCTTTTTACTAAGACTTCTTAAAGCCATTGACCGTGACTTCATCCGTGAATTTGTTTGAGAAAATTTCCAGCTAACAAATCAATTACTTGGAATTTTAAAACTTTGCATGTTGGGCGCACGGTTGGCGCAGTGGTTGAGCAATTGACTGCTGCGCTGCGTGTCGCGGGTTCGATTCCCGCACGGAACAAAAATTTGTATGACCTACAAATAATTGTTCCGGCTCTGGGTGTTTGTGTATGTGAGTTTATATGTTTGTAAACGCACCCACGATACAGGAAGAAATTCCTAGTGTGGGGCAACGTTTTTTTTAACAATTTTTTTTTAATTTAAAAAAAAAAAAAAAAAAAAAAAAAAAATTTAAATTTTTTTAGACTTGCCGAACATCAACTGCATAATGTCCCTGGCAAAAATATCATAGTAGGTAATTATAAAGGTTTTTATGTCCTCCGATGACCATAGAGGTTGTCAAGCACCGTGAGAGAGTGCCTTAATAAAATAAAAAAAATTAACCACATACTCAAAAAAATATAATTATAATATATACCGTTAACTCTATGATGTTGCTTCATTTGAACACAGTATGACTCTTTACTTCACGCTAGTTTACTTAATTCATTATTGTAAAATGCTCGCACATTTTAAATAGTTTGTAGCATACTCTCGTTTCGCAATTTATCTTTTAAAATAATAGCATTGCTGTTAATTAAGTTTGATTGACCTTACATGTTTTATTGCTTTCCTGAGATTACTCACTAAGAAAGAATTCAATGCACAGTTATTAATTTAATTGTTGTTTTTCTTACATTACATCGGATTTAAAAGAACCTTCTTTGAGAGTTCACTTAAAAAGTAGTCACCCGATTTATTGTCATAATTGCTATTAGTAATTGTGCAAGCTATTCAAAGTTAATAAATCAAGCCAAAAGATACATTATTTACGTTTTAGCAACACTGAATTCAATGATAAATGTTATTTTAACAATCTCGTGATTTAAGACAATGTGGTCGGCGCGGTCAATTTTACAAATTGATCGACAATTGTGTTTTCGGCAACGAAATGGCGTCGAAATTGTTTTCGAATAACATGCGATTGCATCATTGTTCTATTGTGGTTGAATCTGATATAAAACAATGCAATTATTCCTCCAATATTACACCAATACAAATTGTTAGGTCAGCGTAGATTCAATAATTGATACCTTTTAGTTTCGGTATTTTGATTTTCTTTCGCTGCATGCTTTAAAAGTTATAAAATTTATGTAATTTAAGTACAGTCAACGAACCAGATAGGTATAAACCCTATTACATCTGTTCCGACCAATAATATCAAGTATCGATTTTCATAAGCCTGTTAATTCATCTAATTTGGCTCAAAGATCAAGTGTTAAGTTTCTCATTGATCTTGCTTGTTTCGGCTTTGTAATAAACGTCGCGTATACTATAGGCCTTTGTGTATAGTATTTATTGAACTGTCGGTATTTGAACTAATAATGAAGTCGGTAAATGGAAAGGAAGGCGTGGCAGGGCCAGACCGGTTTGGTAGCGAAATATCCTTGTGTTAGCAGTAAGGTGATCTAGTTGGTCGAGGCTTGAGGTGGTTTGTGCAAGTACCGTAGAATGCGGACGCTGCCCACACCCTGTACCCGCGTACTAGGAAGTCGCCGGGTTCTCGTTTTTTATCGCAATTGGATTTATTTTTATTACATTTTGAAGTTATTAACATAACTGCATATTTATTATGATTCTGCTTAAACGACAAGGGATTTGGTCGACACTTCCATAAATAAGCAATTATGTTAATTAGGGAAAGACAGCAAATGTTTGTAAACACAAATTCGTGAATGAAAAACAGTTCTCTTGTGTAAGTCTAAGTTTATTTACAAAGTTCAGTTGTCATCAACTGACGCGCATTCGGCCCGCAAACCTTCCTTAGCAACAAAAACGTCCCACACATGTATACCTGTCCATTAACTCACAATATCACAGCAAACAACAATTAAGAAATGCTTTTGAGCGGAGTACGCACACAGCCGCCCCTCGATGACTCGGCGAGTTGCTAATTGATGCGTGCTTTTTACGTGTTTCGGCCTTTACAAATTGCCGGAGCCCTCTTTATAAATTAGATTTATACTTTGTGGAAGGAGTAGGTGTAGCCGTCGGGTGCTCTGTTTAGACTGAATTTGCCGGGAGGGAAGAAGCGGGTGGGCTGCTGCGTGGTGGGCTCGTAGTACTGCTGACGAGATTGCTGAGGCTGCGAGTACTGTGGCTGCGAGTACTGCTGCTGCGAGGACGGCAGGCCGCTGTACTGCGCCTGCTGCGTGCCCGGGTAGATGTTGTTGGTCTGGTACTGTGGCTCGGCTTGGTATTGAGGCTGAGGTTGGTACTGAGGCTGAGGCTCCGGCTGGTACCGCGCTTGGGTCTGGTACTGCTGCTGAGGCTGGTACTGCTGCTGCTGAGGTGCCTCGTAGTTCTGGTCGTACAGCTCCGGGTGGTACTGACCGTCATCCTCGTTGGGTTTGCCGCCGTAGTTGCGCGCGGGCTCGGGCTGCACGTACTGTTGGGGAGCACTGTATTGTTGTTGTTTGTAATCCGGTGAGTTGTACCGCGGGTCCGGGGTGTATCCGGGAGTGGGTGCTGCGGCTTGCGGCGCAGTTGGAATGTGGTCACCGCTGGCCTGGAAGCCGTTCTTGCCCGCGACGTAGTTCACTGTTTTTCTTTGACCGCTGGGGTCGATGTAGGAGTAGCTGCCTCTCCTGTTGCCGTCTGCGTCGGTTTCCTCTTTGAAGTTGATTCCATCTTCCTGTTGGTAGGCGGCGCCGAAAGCTCCGTCTCCGCTGAGATAGCGCGCCTCCTGCACGATGGCGGCTGTCTTAGGGTCACCCGCGTACTTGGGCACTCGTCGGCCTCCCTCCTGCTGTTGGCACGTCGCGGCTGCGATCACAAAGGCTGATATAAAGAGCCTGTACATTTTGACGGCTCAAAATGTGCACTGCTCGCGTGAAAGTAACAAAGTGTGTCGTTGCGGGCGGGTGAACTTATTATATACGGCGACTAGAGGCCTTGACGTGCATTGGAAGGGCTCGCGGGTCCGACCGCGAAAATCTTATTTATACAAGCTCCAGCCAGGCTCGGATGTGTGGTATACATCAGGGAAGTGACATTAAGGTGAAGAGAGCAGGTGGCGTCCATCGGAATGGGATCGGCCCTGTGTAAATGTCAACGAGTAGGCCGGTGATTTTGAACCGAGCTTTTGGAATATTTGAATACAACGTTGCATGTTTTAGTGTTTAGGAAATAACTTTTGGCCTGCATCGTCAAAATGAATATTGTATTGCAGAACGTATATTGAAACGTCAAAATATATTCGAAATTTCAAGTTGCAGGTGAAATTGGCGATCCGTGACAATTAGCGTATCCGGTGGTCGTATAGCTGTCGTGTAATACACACCTGTGGTCGACCCAATTATACTTCAATAGTAATTAAGTTGGTAATTAATAAATGTGATTTAATTACATGCTTAAATACATTTAAATATTTGTTTATTTTAATTCATTTTTGTGAATAACATGATGACCAAGGAGAGATATATAGCCTTTATTCTCGAACACATACACACACTGATGAAATTATCATAATTTTGAGTGTTCTAATAGGAGTTCATATGTCCTTACTTACTCCTTTTATACAAGGATAGACGTCTAATAGCAGTACAAGATATTGCAAGCATTAGAAAATGAGAAGAAGTAAAGTATAAGAAAACGAAAAACTAAAGACCATACATACGTTTTAAGTACATTAGCACATATGAACGTGTAAATGCAGCCTCTGCAATCATCGATGAGCGATAACTCCTCAATTTCACACCCGCGATACAAGCCAGCGATAACGTAACACATGTACCTAAGTGGCACATTACTTTCGCAATTTCCTTCAAGCCTTCTTATGATAACTCGGTACTTAATTCTTTTGTTCTGCGTTAGTCCATACTAATCTATTACAGTTCTCACAGCCAGTTTACGTAAGCCTGTCGCGTTGGTTAATATGAATAATATACTTTTTTATTGTGCTTTGTTATTATGTTTTAATTTGTCAGAATTAGGTACATAATTTGAATTGAAACGCTTGTTACTCTTAACCTGAATAGCTGTGAGGTTTACGTAAAGTGACCTGTCAAGGACGTATGGTTTTTTGGATCATGAATTGGCGGGTCTAATTTTATAAATAGGTAGTTGGTGACTCAGTTATTAGATTCTCTATAAAAAGTGTGTTTACGGCATTAGTGGACTATTTATATTTAAGTGTAGTTATTTTGTAGCTTCAATTTACGCTTATTGAGAGTTGATGAAAATAATAGTAGGATAACTTTGTTCCTTTCACAGAGCACGGAGACGACTCAGCGGCCGCTGCTACATACGAAATTGTCTACACAGAAATTCCCGTGGCAATTTTGACAATTGCTAGGACAGCCTAAAATCCGTGCGTTGCGCGTCCACTAATATAACTAGCCTCTGCCAGCGGTTTCTTCCGAGCTAAGGTCGGAAATGATGATATGGGAACGTATTTCCGCCATAAAAAGAGTCCTATGTTCTAATCCAGTTCAGATTTTACCGGGTGCCAAACTTCATCCAAACTGTTCACACGAACTGTAAGACGTAAAAAAAAGGTAATTAAAAAAAAATACAAAAAACCCGACTGCTTAAAAAGCGAACTAAAAAGAGGTTAACAAGAAGAAAATCATGCTGTGCAGTCGAAGGATACATGTTCGTGAGCTGGCTGACCAAAACCAGATTTTTATTTATAACTTTTTAGTTATTTTTTTTTTAGAATTGGTACATTTAAACATATAAGTGTTATATATTTTTGAAATTACCTCTTAAAACCCTTTATTTTTATATCCCACACGATGGGTTTGGAAGAAAAAAGAAATTTGATGCGCCACAATATGGCGCCCAAAATCCGCCATTATTTTATTTTCCAACTTTAATGTAGCCAGTGACACTCGCATGGTTAATACAAATCGTTTGAAGTAGGAATCATCAAAATCGGCCAACACGTTTGGTCTCTAGAACGCCACATAGGAACAAACATACATACATAGACTGATAAACACATTACCCTCCTTCGGCAGTCGGATAAAAAGCTAACAAACAGGCTAACTGAAACACAGACAGAGTTCTTTAGCTTTTATAATATAAGTATGGATGGCATCTTTAGTCCATGTCTAGATGATTCAGTGCTCTGTGGTTCTTATACTGCACCTCTTTTTGCATCACCAGTCATAGGCAATTCTATGATGTATGTTAGATAAGGTTTTTGTATGTACAAGTTAATTGGGTTCTGCTCACCATAGATGAAAGCGAGCGTGAAGCTATAAACTTAATAGGCCCAATTGAACTCTTTGCGTTATATAAGATGTTATAGAATGTGGTTTGCAATCCATTCATAACTCGGAATGATCATTGATTGAAGATAAAGTAATGCAATACTGCTATCGTCATAATTGATCGATAGATTGATATTGTTTTGCCTATTGGTAATAGAATCACTGGCATGTTGAATAAACTACATACACTGTTCTGATCTAGTTAATGTTGCGGAACGTTAAATGTATAGTCGAATTTATTTATTTTTGTATATTTTTAGTTGGACTTTGTATTTGCATATCCTGTTTTCTGTGTCTCTAGGCATACTCAGAACTGGGCAAAATACATAATAAAATATATAAATAAATTTAGCTTTTATTTCTCTATAATTTGCAGTTCTATATTTCTTTTTAAATTTTACCTATTAAGGGGTCACCCATTTCTGGATGAAGGCCTCCTCCATCTAAATCTATCCTGGGCCGTTCTGGTCCACTCTATCCCTGCCAGTGCTACGATATAATATCGCCATCGTTGCAATGGTCTGCTGCGGCGTCTGTATCCGTTTCGTGGGTACCAGTGCTCAACCTATTGTCTGCGGTCCTCGCGATGTGGCCCGCCCAGTTCCACTTCAGTTTCTCGGCCATATACAAAACATCAGTGACTTTGGTCTTTTCCCTAATGACGCTGCTCTTTATGCGGTTGGTTATTTTTAAACTACGCATTCTTCTTTCTACAGCTCGAAATGAACTTAATTTTTTTTTGCTTCTTTTTTAGTCCAAGTTTAACACACCCGTATAAAAGGGTTGGCAGTATATTTGAATCGAATAGTTTCAGTTTGATGTAGTTTGAGAAATTTCCTTTAAATATTTCTTTAAGTGTAAATTTCCTTTAAATACTCGTTATTTGTTCCATGCATAACTATTGCATGGAAAAAATATTCGTTTTATTTCTTTTACTGTCCTATAGGTTAAACATATATTTTGTCCCAAATATAATAATATATAGTTATCTACGTATTCGACGTGTTGGTTATCAACAATTAGTGGTATTTCTTCTCCGTTGGTCATTAAATTCGTTTTTTCGTAGTTCATTTTCAGCCCACATTTCATACTTATTATTTATTAATATTTATTTTAGTATATTTTTAGTTGTTTTTTGTAGTTGCATATCCTGTTGTCTGTGCCATAGGCATACTCAGAACTGGGCAAAATAAAATACAAATTACAAAATACTAACTCGCATGTAGATATTTGAAATACAATATACAGTTTTTTATTTAAAATACAAATTACAAAATACAGTCGATCATCCATCGTGACATTCATACTAATAAACGTAATTAAAACAGAATTTTCGTGAAAATAACCGTTTGAAATGAAAATGACAATAATTGACAAGATACTTGACAATTTGACGTAGGTACGCGGTCGCCATTTTGCTAACGAAAGCTATCGAGCGCTATTTTCTGCAGAACGCCACCCATTAATAAGATCACTAAATGTATTTATGTTCAAATGTATTTTGTAGCCATAAGCCTCAGTAATACCTGACATTTGAAATATCAATTACAAATTACATTTTTTTAAAGTAATTCATAATAATTCATAATAATTCATAATAATTCATAATAATTCATAATAATTCATAATAATTCATAATAATTCATAATAATTCATAATAATTCATAATAATTCATAATAATTCATAATTTCATAATAATTCATAATAATTCATAATTTCATAATAATTCATAATTTTATAATTTCATAATTTCGTAATTTCATAAGTTCATAATTTCATAATTCTTTATTTTGGAAAAAATACACGATTTACAAATTTAGTGTTAGGAAATGACTGCATAAGTTGTAAACTGTGACGCAAATCGCAGCCATTAACGCCCACCTAAAGGTTGGAGACGACTGTGCCCCAATATCATAAAGAGATTGAACAAAAAGAAAAATATTATTTAAAAATTATATTACAAATATGTGTTGTTATTTCAATTACGTATTTTAATTACAAGTTATTTAAATACTGCCCTGGGCATACTTACAATGTAGAACTCTCCAGGAGCTCTCTAGCATCTCAATCTCGGTGGATAGTGATCTCGTTGGCTAATCAGAAAAGTAATTCCAAAGTCTAATCTCTACATTCTAAGTTATTTCCTCCACTCGACTCAATCAAATTGAGAGTTATATATTGACAATTAATCACTGGAGTGGAGGAAATTTCCTTTAAAAAAACTTAGAATATAGGACTACGATTTCTTGTGTCATTCATGTTGCAACTGCAACCCAACACCTTTGTCTGGGTTACTATTAATAGCAATTTAGATTCATTCATGAGATCATGTTGTGGGACACTAAGGCTACCGTGGTTAGCCACCCCAATATCAACCTTGCCGACCAGTTCATAAAACTAAAATCACAGCATGAGCTGTTATTGACCTGAAATTGGTACTTATGTCAATCGTACAATTGTTTATGCAGTGTATTGACGGTGGGAACAGTGAATAGTAGCAAAATAATGTTTACTTTATTACAAAATTAATTTTCAATTCCAAAAGACTTAGAATGATTTTATTAGTATTCATTTAAAGGTAGGTCAGCTCTATATTATTGTTACTAAAGTAATTATTTAATACGAAATGAACACGCGATAGGAATGCGTGATTACAATTAAATCAAAATTTTAATAACATTGTTACGTTCTCAAATAACTATTTCAATAATTCATTAATCTATTTCATTCGATCGGCTAAACGAACTGACCAACGATGTTAAAAAGTGACGGGAAGGGTTGGATGTGGTTGCTTGACAACCGAAGGCCACGTATCGATTGTTTTTAAATAAACCTGTTTTTCCTACTGCTGGGCTTGGGTCTCCTCTATAGCCTTCAATCTGCCCAGTGGTTCGCCTTCTCCAGCCAATCTCCCTTAATCGTTTCTAACTCGTCACGCTAGCGTTTCCTAGATCCCCCACGGCGACGACGCCCGGCTCCTCTGACTGAGTGACAACTCTAGCCCATCTATCCTTCTGCATTCTACATAATATATTATGACTCACCCAATCCCATTTCAGCCTAGTAGACTTGCTGCCCACATCGGTAATTTCTCTTTTAGAACGTACTCTCGCAGGTACTTATGTCGTTCAAATTTATCTTGCAAACGTTCAAAATCGCAATATTATCTCGACGACAATCATTATCAAAAAGCTGGGCAAAATGCAGGTAAATTAAAAGCCGAACCTTCTTAAAATTCGGAAATTGCCTCCCTGATTTTTATAAGATACGTGACTAATTAATGAGCGCTGAAAGACGCAGAGGAATTTTCTTAATACAGAATGTACTTACTCTCTTTACGGAAGTCGACGTAAATGTGACGTCATCAGTATTGCCTTACGTAGAACTTAATCGGTGTGTGACGTATGTAAGTGTACGTAAATAGAGTAACTTCACGAAAAGATCCTTGTACTGCTGTTATTTCCTGGAAGGCTGGAACCCACGGAGACGGGTTCTTAGTAGAATAAGTAAATCCTTATCGATATTTAGATTAGATTGCACATTTATCAGGACATTTTTAGTTGGTCAGAGCCCATAGGCCCAGACGCAACGGGAATACGCTGGATGCAAAAAGCACTGCCCCCCAACCAAGTTACGTTTTGTATCGAATCTCTTTCTATAATCGTTACCGCTTTCTATTTGTTTGGTCTAATCACGCGACTTAACGTTCAGTTGTGCCATTTCCATACATTGATTAGTTTTCTACTAGCGTTATCGATTGTAGATTGTCAACTTGGCTACAGGTGCCAGATAGATGAATGTGGCGACGCTTGGGGGACGCTTATGTCAACCATATGTACCAGTCTTTCGGCTGAAATAATGATTATGATTAATGCTCTATCAAAGATTAAGCCAGACATGCATACAAATATAAATAATTGCAATAGGAATCCGATATTTCTTTAAACCTGCGTTACCTTTCTTTTTTCATGTCATATTTCCTGCACTAGCACGTGATTAGCGACCTTGTCTGCGTGCCTTAAGTTATGACTTGAAACTTATGTAACTGGACCAGTTCACCAGTATGAGGCAGTGATTATGTATTCTAGTCTAGCCTAAGATGGTGACGATGTGGATTTAAATCGTAAGATTGCGTAATGTGCACTGGTTTTTGAGTTTGCCTTAAATGCTACAACTTACTAAATCTTGGTCCTTGTGCTTAAATATAAGTGCTTTTGGTTACCAACTGTAGTATTGTATGATGCAAAATCATATTCTACGCCTACTTGTGTTATAAATATTTAAGTTAACCCCTTGAGTGCTCAAAACCTGGATCCACGCGAGACACAATGTCTTTTTAATTGTTACGGTAATTACGGTATTCAACCGGTTAAAGGATTTCTTAGTCAATTAAGTCCCAGCGGCTGATCAGATTTAGATGAGGAACACAGGTAGACTGTGGATCTATGGCTTAGTTTAGGACGTAGGATCCTTTTTATTCCGGTAGTACGTTCCCGTGGCTTTGGCGATGGCACAGCTGCTGGCGAAAACTAGTTGTTCCTAAAAAGGACTAGTTCTACTTTTCAATCTGGTCAAACGAATTAGTTATTTCAAATTTTTATTTCATGAATGTTTCATTTTTATTATTTACTATCATGTAAAGCTTCTAACTAAGCATTTGAAGACTTGTTCGATAAATTATACAGTAAGTGTTTATTAAACAAGTAATGCTCCTAGTGGATTAAGATTTAATCTGCTGTGATATAACTTGTACTGAGTACTCAACTAGTTTGCCTTCGTGTGACATAAGTACGAGATGCAATGTTTATGATTTAATGTCTATTTACGATGTAATCTCATGGACTTGAAAGCTTACTATCTCGAAGGATCTGGATTCTGCCTTACTTGGTTTACAAAAGCGACCATGAGATAAATGTATGCTAGTTTGGGGTTGGCTGCTTGATTTTTACTTTCGTCGTCCTTATAGTTGAGACTGTCAACTATTTCTTTTGCCTATTTTCGTCCCACATCACTTCATTTTGGGGCGAAATGTATTTTCTTCCATTCCCTTCTGACAGGCTTCATTTTGTCTAACAAGTCTTCTATATTATCCTTGACTAGTCTAAATGTAATGGCTACATGCTTAGATTTATATCTATATAGTCTTATAGGTATAAACATTCATATTTTTAGCAGATAAGATAAGATAAGATAAGATAAGATAAGGAATTTTATTTGCTCAAACATGTGTATACTTACAGAATTAAAATGATACATGCATGCAAGATCTTAAATAACAGTGGCTCACGACATGTCTGCCATTTCTCATGACGTGCAAATGTTTTTAGGTACAATTATTATTATTGAATTAATGATTTTTAAATTTTACAACTATACATTAATCATCATTCACACAAAAAGATTTCTTATATTCTATATTATTTACATTATCCAAATTATAATTATTAATTAATTTAATTAAATATTTTTTTTAATTAAATTATTATTAAATATTTTAATTTAAATAATACTTTAAAATTATCATTATTATGCAGGTCATCAGTCGCCCATAAAAGTAAATTCAAGTTCAAACCTGCTGACGTAATTTACCAAAACGGCGTTTTCTAAACATGCCTGTCGACCATGACTAGATATAATCACTGCCATATTCAATCTCAACAAGTAACTTAATACCTCTGCATACACTTGCTCTAATTAATTTGAATCTACGACAAGTATCACACGTTCGTCGAGTGTTCACCGAAAGGTCAGCGGTTGCCCGCGATCAAGGCTGCTCGAACCGAGAAGGCATGCGACTCAGTATTCCACCTATTTAATTCTGACGCATTGGTTTCTTTCGGAAATTAGACTGAATTGCTGGTACTGGTACTTGCAAAAATATATAAATACCCTGTTAAATATACAATAAATAAACTGTTAAGGCAAACAACAGGCAAACCATGGGACATTGGGAGGAAAAATTCTGCGGATTTGATGCTCGTAAATTATAATTTTCAAAAAATGTCCGCTGCATCTTTGTCTCACAGTCGCGTAGCACCAGTCTGAAGGGCATGAGACAAGGTGACTTCAAATTGAGTTGCATGCACTTGAGAATTTGGCACTAAGTTTTGTTCAAATTAGGTACCTTAAAAGTTTAGTTAACGAAGGGAGAAGGACCATACCCATGCATGAAGGACATTGGATTAGACGTTCACTTATGATGAGCTAAGCAAACGTTATGCTCGTATATTCAAATGCATTTAGCTAGAAATGTAGCTATATAGGTCAGGATATAGATACATAGTCCTTCATTCATAATCATCGTCAGTCTTTTAATGTTCCCACTGCTGGGACACAGGCCTCGTCTCTGTGAGCGAGGGAATGGGCCTTAATCCACCACGCAGGCCCTGTGCGGAATGGTGGATGTCACACGTCTTTAAATTTTTCGTTCTAGGACATGCCTGTTTCCTCACAATGTTTTCTGTTCATTGTCTATCGGTAAACTTGAATCTTGACAAAGAATTCACACTAAAGAACCCAAAACGTTTTGCTGTCATTAAGATACTCATCTATTTAAAAAAACACGTTATCGATATTTTTATATTTCACACCAAACTATATTTTGAATGACTTTTGTCGTTGACTGTACGGTTGTCACCGTACCTTTACCTAATTATTACTTCTTGGAAAGTTGTTCATACAAATACATTAAAAAATATATATACCTATTGCGGATATAAATTATATTATTGATTTCGTCACTTATTTGGCGAGCTATAGACTAGACTGCTTAGTGCTTATGTGACATAGATAACTAGTTTAATAGACAGACATAAATTATGTAAATGTCTACTTAGGTAATAGTTTATAGCTTGACTTCCGGTAGTTTTAATTAGTCTGTTTAATTTTATTATGTTGTTACTAACATTACCTAATTAGGGTGATGTCGTAAAACAACTAAAGTTACCTCGGCAGAATGCCGGACACTTACAACACGGCGGATAGCTACAATCTAGGGGTCTTTAAGTCAAGAGTGAATAGGTTTTTTCTAGGCATGCGTGCTTCACTGTCGACTACATCATCGCTTACCATCAGGGGAGATAGTAATCAAGCGCAAGCCTACAGAGGATAAAAAAAAACTACATAATATTATTAAGTTAGAATACTTTCTTGTGTTTTTGTTGGCGTCATTTAGTCTGTGTGCTGTAATGAAAATTAGCTTATAGGGCAGGTAACAGTATTTTACCCAAATGCTCTACAGTAGCAGTCTTTTGAAATAATACCTATTTTACTTTACTCTTTTTTAAAAGCGTTGCCCACACTAGGAATTTCTTCCTGTATCGTGGGTGCATTTCCAAACATATAAACTCACATACACAAACACCCAGAGCCGGAACAAGTATCCGTAGGTCATACAAATATTTGTTCCGTGCGGGAATCGAACCCGCGACACGCAGCGCAGCAGTCAATCGCTCAACCACTGCGCCAACCGTGCGCCCGAAAAACGAAAAACTTTGTCGAAAATAATCAATAAACGCTCACAGAATGGATGTCCGATGGGACCAAAAGGGTCTGGAATGGAATCCACCTTCCGGAAGATGTATCGTTGGCAGACCTGCCAAAAAATGTAGACCGTAGGACCGTAGCCGAGGAGGACACGGTGGAGCATACGGTTGAGATCTGCCCCGCTTGGGCTGAGCACCGCCGTGTCCTCGTGGTGGCGATCGGCGGTGGCATCCTCTCGCGTCCGGCCCTGGTTCAAGCCATGATACGGAGCGAGAGGGTAAAGGAAGCTGTCTCCTCCTTCTGCGAAGCAGTAATGCTCACGAAGGAGGAGGCGGAACGCGTGAGGGAGACGCAACGGAGACGCCTTCATGTCCCTAGCCACAGCAGGAGACGCCCTGGGCGTCGGGAATCGCAAGCCGATTCCCGGCCACCATAGGCGCGGGCTTGCGGACGGCGAGTAATGGGTAGCTCGCCGTCCGATAAGGGACAGGCCCAAGTCGACGGCGCGTTGTGTTCCACGTGCGTCTCAAAGAGATGTCAGCCGAACTGACGGGATCTGCGAGGGTCGATGCCTGTCTGGGTCGCGGATAAATTTGAAAAAGAGTTACCGCGGCCCTGGCTCAAGCAACTGAAGGAACACGGGTAGGTTTTAGTCAGTAAAAGTCTAACACGCCCTCCTGCCTCACCCAGAGCGGGAGAAGTCATTGGATGATTTCCCACCAAAAAAATAATAATAATAAAGGACTGTAGCCGTGGGATTCCACTTACTGCGATAAGACGATGTCACATTTCTTGGGAAAAGCATATGTCCAGCAGTGGACGTCTTCTATCTGATATGATTTACCGTGGAGTTTCTTGCCGGTTCTTCACAGGAAACGACCAACCCGAACCGTGCACCTTTTGTCGACGTTTTATAAGTGCCCATGTAGGCCTATGTGAAATAAAAAACATTTGATTTTGATAATAACGATGACAATGACTTTCTGCAGAGCACTAAGACACTTCTAGACACTGTTCCTCTGCTGCTGTGGAAAACAGTTTTATCCACCTAAATAAAACCGCCTTTTCCACGTTTGATATTACCCAATAGTGGACAGTTATCATAAACTCTTAGTAAGGCAGTGCGTGGCCCACTATTTGTTATGTAGTGGTTTCACAACGCGAACTAGTGCGGCCTAGCACACAAAAACAGTTAAGTATAGGATGTAGAATTGTAGATACGCCTTTCGAAAGGCACTTGCTAGATATGTTAGGTTTCCGCTTTGTTGTTTACGTTATGGTTCACTTGGGTCTAACGAGGCGAACTTTAAGGTAAAGTCTAAATTATTATAGTCACTGGCCTTATATGGTAATTATGAAACTTGCTGCCTCCAACCAACTGTTGGTCGATATTCTTCTAATTAATTATCCAGTGAAGAAAGTGAGAATGGGAATGAGACTGAGTTATCGTTACTTCTTTCCGGTGAGAGTGAGTTACCAACGCTTTGATTTGAGTCATGAAGTTGCCGACGACTTTAAAAAGATGGCTGGGTCGAACTTGATGCAATATGCGATGGACCGGTTGTCATAAAGCGGTTTGGGTTAGATCTATGTCCAGCAGTGGGCTGCATTAGGCTGAGTTGATTTGTTGTTTGCTTTGATTTATATAAATACGTGTGATTAGCCTACCTACTTTTTAACCGACTTCCCAAAACAATTCGGTTCTCAATTCGGATGTAAATATTCTTTTTTTTATGTATGTTTGGACATATCTCCGTCATACATAAACGGATTTGCAAAATTATTTTTTGTTCGAAAGAAATTTATTCCGAAATGGTCCCATTTAATTTTGATAAAGATCTGATGAAGAACTTCGGAGATATACAACAGAACTCTTCTATAAATACCGGCAAATCTCTTGGGATTGCTGCAATCGCATGTCTGTTTATTGTTTACACCATTTCATAACACACCATCATGGCAGTATACTCTAAACGGGTACGCAGATGTGAACAGTTCACTCTGGTACACTCTCATTCCACTGGTTATGTTCAAGTTACATGTTATTCGGGTAATCTATTATTGCATCACTGCGGGCATTATAGGTACCTTAATATAAAACTTGTCCATTATGTACCACTTCTTCATTTCGAGTCGATGGAAAGCTCTAAAAAAAACGAAGAAACGAAAACATAAACACTGACTTCCGAAATTGAAGTTCATTTCACTTTGTTGTGTTTTCGATGGAAGTCGGTTGTATTTTTTTGTAAAAATGTTTTTTCTTCCTAGCCTTTGCCCAAATATGTTGAATTCCAGTGGAATCGTATGCGTCGCGGATTGCAAGAGAGTTACCGTGGCCCTGGCACAAGCAACTGAAGGAACACGGGTGGGTTGTAGTCAGTAAAACTCTGACACGCCCTCCCGCTTCACCCAGAGCGGGAGGAGTCATTGGATGATTTCGCACCCCAAAAAAAAAAGAAAAAAAATCGAACTGTATACAACAATACCATTATTTTACTTGGGACGACTGTTTGTCAGATTTCCACAGCCAAGTAACAGGTAACAAGGTAGGTTGTGGGGTTTTTGGGACTGGATTTTACTAATAGATAAATAATTATTTTTATGTAGTACACAAGAAAACATAAGTTGAAGTACAGTTAACAAAAAAGCTGATATACTATTTACTTTTATTATGCGTATTAACCGAGTGGAATTCCCTGCCGGTGTCTGTATTACTGATAGCTACAACCTGGAAGTCCTTAAGTCAAGAGGGAATAGGTTTCTTCTAGGCAAGCGTGCTTCATCGTCGACTACATCACAGCTTACCATCAGGTGAGATAGTGGTCAAGCGCAAGCCTATCATTAACAAAAAATATAAAAAGTAAATATAAAAAAAAAACAAAAAATGTCCTGGTCCACTACACCCTTTTGCAAAACAAGCAAACACGGTAGGAAAACGTATATCACCTTTTTCGTAAAGATTTGACAGCACTGTAAAGCCGCTAAAATGCAGAATGCTTTAAAATGTTTCCACAAGACTAGTTAGCCCTCCTATAGATAATTGGTTAGCAAGCAGTTCGATCGGAATTAATAAGGCTTAGTAAACGTAACACGATTAATAACCGATTAAATAAAGGTAAAGGTCTGCAAATACTTGACTGTTTTCAAAGGTACGGTTTTGAAGTCTATCATTTGGCACTGATTGTTTTAATTCATTTCATTTTATAAACGGTGAGCAATTTTTGGGGCGATAATTCCGCGTTACTGCAGCGCGTCAGGGATGTTTGCCGGAACACATGTGGATGGTTTCAATACTATCCTACGAAAAAGGATGGCGTCCATGATGCGCAGTGTGCGTGGGAGACCCAACAGCATTTTGAAGGTAGTCATGGATGACGTGATAAGCCGTGTTGCCCCATCATGCCGCACTGGGTTCATGTACACGTGCATGTGCCCGGTGCTTCAGGTAAGCGCAACAGATACATGAACTGATTGTTTTGTTTTGTTACTAACATAGCTTATAAGTAGGATGTACTAACAACATAAACAAGTTTGTTACTGACATAGTTTGTAAGTATTAAACTGTGTGTACTAACAATATAAATAAAATGTCGTGTCTAAGTGTCTGACTAACATAGTTTTTAAGTAATTTGTAATACTAACAAAACTATGGACCTTTGAGTCTGGAATAATATATATATATATATATATTTTTTATGGCACTTCAACAATCCTTACGCAACGAAATCTTAGGTAGACCTTTACGCTCTTCCAACTTATTAAAAACATTCTTTAGGTATTAAATATGGGTTTATAAATGCGAAAGTAACTCTGTCTGTTTGTCTATCTGTTAACTCTTCACGCTTAAACCGCTGAACAGAATTAGATGAAATTTGATATGGAGGTAGTTTGAGACGCTGAAAAGGACATAGGGTAGTTTTTATTCCGGAAATCGACCTTAAAGGGGTGGAAAGAGGAATGGAAAATTTTATGGTAAACCACTTATTTCTTGAGTAAGGCGGCGATGATTGCGCATAATTCAAAATATTAATGGTACGCAGACGAAGTTGCGGGCAAAAAATAGTAATAAAAAAATAATGTTTTATTTCAAAATATTTGGTTTTGTTAATGAACAAGTTGTCCAATTAAGTTATGTCGTACAAGATTATTTATTTTGCTATCGAAGTTACGCTTATCTTGAATTTGAGCAAAATAGTTACCTAAAAGTGTTTCGATATATATATATTTTGGAATGGTCTATTTAGTAGCTTTCATTTGATACCCACATTGTGACGAAAACGAAAACAGAAATTTGTATTAATCCTTTTTTTGGGAGGGGTCGCCATATTTAAAAATTATATAGCCTATGTCACTTCCACAATTGAGACAAATCCAAGGACACGTCATATGTCATAATCCGTCAAGCCATTTGGGTTGTAGAGCGTGATATAGAAATAAACATACATACAAAATTACATACATAAGCTCGAAAAACATTACCCTACCGCAGTCGGGTAATAATGCTGACTACAAAATACTCCATGGAATTATACAAAGGAGTGCCAAGAAATTACTCTTCAAGATTTTACAGCAGGTAGTTTCAAAGAGTTTGTAGAGCTACAGAATATACTTCTTCGTGGAAAATAAAAACACAGTTGTTTTTTTTTCGCCCAAAAACGAGCTTACCGAGTCCAAGTGTTAGTTTTACTTCCCTCCCGAAATAAGTTTTTGCGTGTCCGCGAGTAGTTTTGTTTGCAGTACATTTTCTTTGATTAATTACATCCGCACAGGCTGGTGTCCAATTTAGGTGACGGTCTTTCTTATTTTTTTTATGATTTATATGTGCCTATGTTGTTATGTATTAGGGAGGAGCTCGTGGCTAAATAATATCAGCTGCACGGATCAATCAATTGTCAAGGTTAAGCAACTCTTGCCGAGTTCGGTCCGAGATGGGTGACCATCTTTTAGATACGAATACTGTTCCGTGCCTCGGAAAGTCTGTGTGACTGTTTTGGAGAGTGCGCGATGAAATTGCATGTACTAATTCCTCCTAGCCATCCAGCTATTCCATGTTCCATCATCGGACTAAAATACGTACGGCAATGCGACATCGGTACATGGTGGACATTCCAACCATACGCACTAAACGGTTTGGGTATACTTTTATTATGCTTACCTTCAGCGAATGAGTGGCATTCCTTGCCGGAATTTGTATTTCTGATAGTTACAACCTGGGAGTCTTCAATTCAAGAGTGAATAGGTTATTCCTAGACAAGCGTGCCTCATCGTCGACTACATTATCGCTTATCATCAGGTGAGATAGTGGTCAAACGCGTACCTTAAAAAAAAGAACGTTAGGCCAGGTGGCCGCCACAAATAACCAATCCCCCAACACCCTGAACAGAAAATTTGAGCGTATATAAAGTAGAACTCTCAATATACGAAACTACTGTCTTGTTTAAAATTAAGATACGAATTATTTTCCGTGTCATCATCATCATCATAATCATATCAGCCAAAAGACTCCCCCAAGCATCACCACATTCACAAGCGAATCTCCGCAACCTTCACCAGGTCATCGGTGCACCTGGTTGGTGGTGGTTTTCCGTGTATTTCATTATTATTTAAACAGCAAATAAACGAGAATTTCATAATGTTGTTTTTAACATCATCGGTTTATTAATACCTGTACACACATTTCACCGGCGACGGTAATAAGTCCCGTTTAAATGTAAATATAAACATACATGTAAGAGCGGGAGTACTCAGGGTTCTCAAATGATAATGATCAGACATCTTGTAAAACACTTTTTATTACTCACACCAATAGTAACTCACACAACTCAATTTTATAAGTGCACAGTTCAAAATACAATTCAATCCTGAGTTCTTTAGACTAGAACCAGCCTATTTATATGTTTAAACAAATAACAAGACGTCACACAGCAACAACTACCGGTGATATTCGTTTATCAATTAATTTTAGATTTACTTTTGTAAAAATACAGTAATTGTGTACAATATTCGATTAGTATTTAATAACACTTTTTACAAATATACTGAATGGATTTAGCTACCAATTATTTTATTTGAATGAACTAACAGTCATTGATCACCTTCCATTTCTGATTTTTTAATATATTACTAAATAAAAACAAATCTTTACATTAACAATACTTAATTCGTGTTTCCGCCGAGTCGTCCGCCTTTTTGACGTTTGATTTCGTCTGTGGTACCATTTTCATTTACCAGCGCTATCATACATGAATTTAGATATTAATGTTTTACAGGGAAACATGACTTGATTCCGATATACGATTATATACTTAAATATACTATGATAATGTATGGAGTATGGATATCCATCGCGATTCGTTTCCGCGAAATCTAATCGCGTACTATATGACCTACGATGCGACAATGAGACAACGTTGCAATAACGCGTTTCCGTAGATTCGTTCTATGAATACACGTATTCATATCTGTATGAACTCGAGTGCTACCGCAAGGACTGTGTGGCCAGTTCTTTCTTGTACGTTTTTTTTATTAATAGCATAAGACAGAACAGTAAAAAAGTGAGAGGGAGGCTTTTGTGCTGCAGAGGAGCAAAATAAACTAGCATGGTAAATAGATTTATTATCTGAGCAGCGAAAATCTAAATGACATTTGTGCCTATTAATCATAGTGCACCTATGTAAAGAATAATGTGCATGTGCATTGTTTTTTAGGGTTCCGTACCCAAAGGGTAAAAACGGGACTCTATTACTGAGACTCCGCGGTCCGTCTGTCTGTCTGTCTGTCTGTCTGTCACCAGGCTGTATCTCATGAACCGCGATAGCTAGACAGTTGAAATTTTCACAGATGATGTATTTCTGTTGCCGCTATATCAACAAATACTAAAAACAGAATAAAATAAATATTTAAGTGGGGCTCCCATACAACAAACGTGATTTTTGTGCCGTTTTTTGCGATGATGGTACGGAACCCTTAGTGCGCGAGTCCTACTCACACTAGGCCGGTTTTTATTAACCTACATTGTCGCACTACTGGGCAAATAATCAAAGATCTTCTCCAAAGTCTTACAACGCTTTTTAAATTTTGCCTTCTCCAAATCCAAATCTATGTGTATATGTCTAAGCGAAAATCTGCCAGTCTCACTATGATTAATACACAAACAGCCTAGTACCTGTAACAAAATAAGGAAAAACGTCAGTATCCGCAATAACAAGGTACCCATACTTGGGCAAGAAACTTACATGAAAGGAAAAAAAAACTTTACTTACCCTACCTACTTACCTACGCGTATTGTGAGAGTAACTAATCCCAAGTAAAATAAAGGTTAAGTAGTTCCCAGTTATTCCATTTTGTTTTGTGAGGAAATAAACTCTTAATACGGGAAGGTAAGGGGTTCTACCTACTTAGGTTGGTACTGACAAGGCTGTTGCAGGTGTAATTGTTTTGAAACACTTTCATGTTGGTGTACTTAACAACGAACAGAAGTATATGGAAGCATAAACTCATGCCAAACGAAACATGGGTACAAATGAGTCCATTAGAAAATCCTAGTGCCGTGGATTTTCTAATGGACTCATTTGCACGATACTAAACGTACAGTAGTATTTTCCGTTTCCGTAAGTGTGTCCGTGGCATTAACTGTGGGCCCTATCAGAATATCAGCGCAGCGTTATTTCCTTTTTTGGATATCGCTGCACATGCTGAGATAGGAGCCTTTTTGGTCTCGCACAGGGTTTTTTTATTTTTACTATTGTTTAATTTTTATGCTTATTTCTCGTGTCCCCTGTGCCCGGTCACAAATAAATACTTTTTCTTTCTTTCTTTTACAGGTTTTAATAAAATCAAGCACCGAATCTAGTACGTACAAACTGAATCCTAGTTTAAAGGCTGTCCCAATCAAAAACCCTAGTATTCAGCATCACTTTAAAATAATTAATTATAATGTAAAATTTATGCAGCATGTTCTTGTGTACGCACAAGTTTTTCGACAAATTCAATCTATTACGACGGTTACTGAGTGTTTTAACTTATTAATCCAGGTAATCCAATCAAACGGAGCAACAATAATAATCTCAACTAAGCCATAAAACGCCATTATATCCTGTGTATAACTTCCAGCACATTGTGCTCACGCACGCACGGAGCGAGTGTAGCCACTAGCTGGAAAGTTACTGGCCAGTCCTTTGTTTCGTTTGTTGCCTTTCTTAGAGGAAAAATGCGAATGGAGATTAATTTATTACGTCGCTGAGAAAACATGGAAAGCGGTGGAAAGCTCTCTATTAAGACGAGCGGGCGGGGAATAGGACGATTAATTATGATTTCTTTTAACGCCGGCGGACGTGGCCGGTCGTCTCGCATCCTTATTACGTGTTCCGAAGGGAATTTTAATGTATATTCAGTGCAGCGCTGCAGGCTTTGCACTCATTAATTTCTGCAGTAACGGGTTTTGTTAAAAGAACTCAAATTTTAGAATTTATATTTGTTTCGGGATATTAACCATGTACATTTTGATTTTGGTGGTCAGTTCTCGTGATCATGGCTCTTGAAACGGTGCCGAAATATCGAGCTCTCAACCAAAATCAAAATATACATGGTAAATATCGGTTTAAAGAAATTTATTTCTCATAAGAACTTACAGTCCGCTTATAATGAGATACAGAGCAATAATTATAATAATACAGTAAAATACAATTTCCTCCAGAGCCTTAGAAGTTATAATGTACATACATGTTTCTTAAGCTTATTTTTAAATGTATTTAAGTTATGACACTCCTTTATATCGTCCGGCAATTCATTGAACAGCTGTGCTCCTTCACATAATATAGTCCTTCTACCGTAATTAGTGCGTACGCTGATGACTTCTAGTTTGTTTTTATATCTATTTCTCAGGTTATATGACATTGTTTTTTTCTTTATTTGTATGTTAGTTTGTATTGAGTTTGTAGTTATGTTTTTAATAAGAATGCAGGTGTAGTAGATGTAAAGCTGTCTAATATTTAATAGTTTCGTTTATTTAATAGTTTAGTTGTTTAGGTCACAATGACCATGTCAGCTTAAGAACTCAAGTTTGCTTAGCAAAGTGTCGTGTGCAAGTGATATAGGTAAAGGCTATTATCAAGGTTATTATTATTATTTGATTAAGGGTATTATTTATCATTAAGTAAAAAGTTGGAACTGACATTTTTCTGTGACGATGTTAAGTTATGATAGTGGAATTCCAACTCTTGTGTGTTTATGGCAAAAAGTCTGTTTAGGAAATAAGATTTTACATTTAATTAACGATGCAAAGTTTTGAGATAGATACGGCTGAGATACTTTGACCTTTCTGTCAATGCTCATTTAGATTTTCTGTGATAACATTCAATTGCAAAATCCTCGAGATTGCACAAAGAATAAAAAGCTGCAGAAGTGCTGACATTTAGTTTGTTAGATTTATGATAGCGACTTCACTTTACGATAGCCCATCTGCGTAGGTATAAATTACACAAATTATCTGCTTGAATACCAATAATTTTATTAATCAAAATGTATGCATTTCTTGGAGTTATCTGTATGGAGAACCCTCTCCTATCCTCCTATCCACCGTCTTCTAAAATAATACTATAGGTACTCTTCCCAACTCTAATGTGATTTAGGTTCAAAATCGCTAGCTATAGCATCAGATTCCCATCACAACACCGAATTCGGCCCCGTATTTCTAGAGTTGTCCGCAAGACGTCATCGTCATTTCTTATAATTACTTTTTCCCCACGCCACGGTGAGCAGGCTCAAGATGAATGCCACCTAATTGTCGATCTATTCAGTGTGCTCGTTGCTTTAAGAGCTCAATTAATATCTATTAGGATTTTTTATGACACCTCACCCATATTTAAATTCATTATCTTTTAATCGAGGGCCTTGATTAGATTTGGTTCGTTTTGATGGAGAATTTTTACGAAGATTCCGCTTTCTCATTCTATAAAGACAGTTTCGTAATCGTAAATAATGATATTTAAATGCCCCGCTGTTTGCTTTAAAAACTTGAGACCTACGCTGTAACTCTTGGTCTCTTATTTGTCGAACTAGGTGTCCTAGACCTGTATTAGTCATGTCACGAGTCTTTGGGTGACGATATTATACAGATATGGCATTCCCACACCTTGTCTACCCATCCTTATTTCAGATAGACTAACATTGTATATTTTTACAAGCTTTTATTTAACTTGCAATGTATATATGTAAGTGTGTGCGGGTCAAATCTTGCAATTGAATTTTAAAGCAGTTATACTCCACCGTATTAGATGAAATTTTGCATTCACTTTTGGTTTGGATAACAATGCATGTATAGCTAAGTGACGTCATTTTAAATCCAATATGGCGGACGGCCCAAGATGGCGGACTAACTATGTTTGCAGAGTAGAATACGAAAAAAGGTTGTTCTAAAATAAGATTTCTTAATAAATTATTTTAATAACTGTAATTATTTATATTTTATTTCTGATGAGACAGCTCTTGACTTCGATTTCGCCTGATGGTAGGGATGTTTATTAAAGTTTTACCTTTACTGGTTCAATAAGTGCAATATAAAAATGCAAGACATTATAGCGGGCTTATAATTACCTACCATACGGAGCCACATCGCTATGAGTAATTGTGCATTAAAGTCGCGGTAGCGACCGCAGATTTACACCTTCGCCGGCGCCTACACAATTTATTTGGAAAACATACACACAAACAGCATGAAAATATAGTTTGCCTATAGTTATATAACGTACAATATTTCCAAGTAGCACATACGATTTGAGTAACATCAATAGCTTCGAATGAAAGTTTTAAACACAATAACGTTATTATAATCGACATCATACGTAAATTCAATCATCAAAATATTTGTTTAGCTTCTAAATAAGACAATTATAAATAAATATACATAGCAAAAAAATAAATATACTTACGTGCTTCATTGTCGACCACATCATCGCTTACCATCAGGTGAGGTAGTGGTCAAGCACGAGCCTATCAATAAAAAAGAACAAACGTGTGTGAAAAGCATCATTTCGATAGATAAAAAAAATTTGAAAGGCTTTTATTTTATTTTCATTGTTTCAATTGTCATTCCAGTCACCGTTATATATCTAAATTATTTTCTATTCGTCCGTCGGCTGTCAAGTGCATGCGTCGTGCCGGTCTGGCGTGATTGCGGTGTGGATGCAGTGTGGTTGCGGCACGATTGCAGCGGCAGCGTACATATAAATATAATATATGGTCATGGGGCTGGTGCCACTTTTTCTCTCACAATTTAAAAACAAATTCACTTGATGATACTACCAATGAAAGAAAACATTTCCATTGCCTCTGCCAAATTTTTCTATACAGTCTTAACAGCTCAATATGGCATAATTAGGCATTTTTCTAGATTTCGGTGGATTTCCGGTGCCGATAATGCTAAATGAAAAGCTCAAAGTACGATCATTGATCGTAATTTTACTCCGTTTTTGACACACGAAATACATACAATCGCGTCATCTAGTTAGATTTATATCTTTGGTTTAACACACACGAATTCCCATTAATTTCACTTACAAAACAAGACAAACATTCGTAGGCCACCGTATTTTCTTATCATTCGTCTCACATTCATTCATCTCCGTTTTGGTTCGGCCCCCAATTGACATTTCCGGAGTTCCGATTTCATAAAAGGACTTCCTAAACGAATATGTATTCCAGCTATATATTGAATAGTCCGTTGCTGTTATAGTATTGTTCTTTAAGATTAGATTTTGAATGGGTGCTAGTTTTATGTGTTTTTGTACTGCAAAATAAAACTGTTAGCATAGAATATCTTTCTGCAGATACTATAGTCTCCGGTTTCCGCACAAGTTGGAACGAAACCGCGCAGCTTTTCAGCTCCAGTTCAAATTATAAGTAATCGGAGTATCCGCAGACTTCGTATGTTCTCAGTCTTAAAATTTTGGGTGTACTACCAAAAAATGTTAAGAGAGTATGCTTTTCTTTCCTTGTTCATGAAGTGATCTGATATTATAATGTAGTTAGCTTCTTTAGCCAAAAGAAATATGACTCGTATCAAAACGACTAAGCGTACAATGTACAAACACAATCAAAAGAACATATCTCAAAACTTTTATACAGCCCGAAAAGTTCGCATTTTCGGCTTTCCCGACAAAAATAAAAGCTGTATTTGTCCAAATATTTTCCTTGAGGCTTTATCAAAATTTTATCAATACTACGGTGTAATCGTAGTGGATAATCTGGGAAAATAATGACTCATTCTATCGTGTTTTATTGCGAAGCCATTTTTCTCTGGTAAATGGGCTCCCGTTGGGAGTTCCCTCAATTTATAGAGAGACGTAGATAGTGGAGTTATTAACGAGGCCCGTATTTTATATCATTTAATTATTGTAATTACACGTACGCGAGTGGTTATATTAAATATTGTTCTGCTCGGTAATTTTATGCAAAACATTTTTAATGTAGTAATAGCGCTTTATTTAATGTTGTCTTGCTCTGCGCTGTTGTTGCCGTTAGTAAGGTACTATATTAACACGTAGCTAATATTTCATGATCATCATCATCATTTCAGATGAAAAACGTCCACTGCTGGACATAGGCCTCCCCCAGGCATCGCCACATTGACTGATCCCGTGCGTCTCGCATCCAGCGCCTTTCCGCAACCTGAACCAGGTCATCGGTCCACCTAGTGAGTCCAACGTACCATCTTCCGGTTCGCGGTCGCCAACCCAGAACTTTTCGGCTCCATCAGCCATCCATTCTGCGAGCAATGTGCCCTGCCCACTGCCACGTAAGTTTGGCAATTCTTAGGTCTTTGTCGGTAACTTTTGTTTTCCTGCGGATATCCTCATTTCTGACATGATCACGCAAGGAAACGCCGAGCATAGCCCTCTCCATAGCCCTTTGGATGACTTTAAGCTTTCTGATAAGGTCCATTGTGAGCGACCACGTCTCGGTCCCATAGGTGATCACTGGCAACACACACTGGTCATAGACTTTTGTCTTGAGACACTGCGGTAAATTGGACGAGAAGATGCCACGCAACTCGCCGCCAACGCACCGAACGCCGCCCAGCCGAGTTGGATTTGACGGTTGACCTCTTTCTCGAAGTTAGACCTACCCAACTGGACCGTTTGTCCCAGGTAGACATACTCGTCTACAACTTCGAGTGTAGAGTCTCCGACCTTGATAGGAGTGGGTGTTATATGGGCATTCACCATGACCTTGGTTTTGTCCACGTTCATTTTAGCACCCACCCCTATGAATAGCACAAGCTAATATGTACTCCGTAATAATAAAATACTGTCTATCTCACACTGGCGTGGCTGACTCCCGATCTGGAAATCGAATATCGATCACAGTCCTCTCCTCAATGAAACCGGCGATTGTGGGTTTCCTGCTTGAGATGAAGTGTATCGTCTGGTTTCAAAACCATTTATTTTTACTAATAATATACAAGATAGTGGTGGCCCAGCGGTAAAGACCGCGACTTATGTGTCGTAGGTCGTGGGTTCGAACCCAGGCAGGCGCTTTACGTTGTGTAAATTATTTTGTCACCACTGCTCTCAAAACGGTGAAGAAAAACATCCTGAGGAAACCGGCATGTCCTAGAACTAAAAATTCGAAGACATATGACATCCACCAACATGCACTGGGCCCGCGTGGTGGATTACGGCCCATTCCCTCTCACAGAGAGGAGACCTGTGTCCCAGAAGTGGGAACATTAAAAGGATGATGATGAAGTTCAAGATACATCAATATGTATCTTGAATCGTGCCGATCCATGTGTCATGTTCGTGAACGGGCGCCATCAGTTGAGATTGGTCATAACTTAGCTGCCTCGGCCTGTTTTTAATTACCTATTTATTGTATTTTTTAATTGTTTGTTTTACTCTAAATGCTTTTACGTGCATGTCTTTTTACATCGTTCTCACATATATGTATTTTTCTAACAAGAAAGCTTTTTTTTAAAGAGTAAGTGTGGAGTTTCTTATACTTTCTTCTCCATAATAAGTTACATTTCCGAATGGACGGTGTAATCAATTACTATTACTTTTAAATTTTAGACTTTCAAAAGTGCCGCTTAATGGCCTAATTGAATAAAGAAATTTTGATTTTGACTCATAGTTTTAGTACTTAATTGAGGTCGTAGGTACAATTACCTACGACCGTTATTAATTACTAAAAGTATTCGGTTTAAAATCGTAAAATTGCCGAGTTTAATACGAATGAAAGTACCAAATATTTAATGACCAATAATTATGGCACTTTTCAATCTGATCGTCGGTCGAAGGCTATCCTATAATTTGTGTTCTGGCAATTAAAAGCAATACCTACTATTTATTGGTTTTAAATTAATTAAAATAATACCGCTATTGAACCTTTAATTTACATTGAATTTAATTAGTCTTAATTTTTGACAGTACCTAACATAATATTCTGATCAAGATTCTTTTCTAGTTCTTGGTTTATAAATTAAACATAATTATTATATTCATATTAAAAATATTTTAAGATCTAACTCGTTTCCTAAGTAGTGAATATATTTGTAATCTAAGTATATAGGTACTTGCTTAATATTTAGATTATATAATTACACACATTATAATGATTAGAATCTATTGAAATTGCTTCGCAGCCTTGATCATTTCCTGTCAATAATGGCGAATTTTGGCAATACTAAAAATGCCAGAATTGTATACAAGGTATACAAGTATATAATGACTAGCTGTCCCACGCGGCTTCGCTCCCGTCATCTGATGTGGTGTTCATTCCACATGTCTTAGTTTACTTACGTTTTATAATATATTTTACAAATTTCATCACCGTTACTTTTGAAATTGTATCATCTCATGTTTTCCATTTTTATGTAATATTTACATTGGTATAAACCTGAAAATCATAAGATTTGTTTTAACATCCAAAACTATTATATTATTTTTAACTCTTGACATTTTTATTTGACGTGACATCTGTCTATTTTATTTTCTTAAACCATAGACATAAGATACCATACTCTATAGCTTTTGTTAAGCTCGTTGTACAGTATAATTTTCATTATAAGGGCAGCGGCAGACTGCCCCTCTGTAAACCGTTTTTATTCGTTCATGATTTTTTAATTGATATTCGAATTTAAAATTTAGAAGACATGTCGGAACGAAGAAAAACGGGTGTCACTTTTTTAGTTTGGAATCTGGACAAAACGCTGGAAGTCCGTTTTTCTTTTTAATACTATGAAGTATACGATTGTATCTAAAAAAAACTCTTGAAAACTATAATAAATACGGCCTGTGAATGTATTAAAATCTTAGAAGTGCAATAAATATAAATATATATTGAGTGTGAAACCTAAATTTCATTGACCTTGTCGGACACCGCTTCATGTTTTGATCGGCATACGAAGCCACAGCCCGGCCACCACAATACTTGGTGCCTATTCTTGCACCTGTGCAAGTGTCTTTTAGCCCGACAATTGGTTCAAGGCTTGACCATCTAACTGTGTGCCAGCCCATTGGTCCTGCTGGCTATCCTACTGCCTATCTACGAGTAAGCGATTCATCTGCGAGCTCATCTGCCTACCTCGGGCATTCCACGCCTTCGTGTCCATCCAGCTGCCTAGCCTGCCTGCCTGCTATGAAATACCTGCCCACGTCGTGCGAAGCCGGATCTTCCTAGCTGCCCACGTCGTGCGAAGCCGGATCTTAAATTTGTTTACTATATCCTATTTCTTATTTTTTTTTAACTTTATTATTAACGTGGCTTACGTATAATTCATCTGAACTATACGTAACGCTACACTGGCTTCCTACCTACCCTACCCTACCTACCCTACATACATGAATGTTGCGTAACTTTAATCGCTTACGCAGCGCACGCAACGGAAGCTCTCAAAAAGGAATATTTTTTCTTGTTTTTACAACATATTTCATTTATGCTCCGCTTCTATTGGTCGTAGCGTGATGTTATATAGCCTTTAACCTCGATAAGTGGACTTTTCAACACAAAAATAATTTTTCAATTCCAACCATTAGTTCCTGAGATTAGCGCGTTCAAACAAACTCTTCAATTTATAATATTAGCATAGATAAGTAGTCTTTTTTTTATTTATTTTATTATCAATATTCTCGCGCTTGACCACTTTCTCACCTGATGGTAAGCGATGGTGTGGTCGACGGTGAAGCTTGCCTAGAAAAAACCCATTCACTCTTGACTTAAAGACCCCTAGATTGTAGCTATCGGGAAACACAGACATCGGCAGTGAATTCCACTCCTTAGCTGTACGCATAATAAAAGTGGCACCAAATCGTTTTGTGCGTATGGGTGGGAGGTCCACCATGTACCGATGACGCATCGCCGTGTGCAGTCTAAATTGTTATCCTTAACATCACAATAATAAAAACCAGGCGTTAAGCTGTAGCAGATACTCGTACTACAAGACAATTCCTCAATCGCTAAGCAGAGTGAGAAAAGCAAGATCTATTTTGATAGTTAGGTATTTCCAATTGCAGCTTTACAAATACTGCCAAGAAACTTACCAAGAAATTCCAATCTCGCGAGTACCTGATTCACGTCGGAGAAGCAATAGATAACCGAAGTAACTAGCTCTGAGTAATCAGCTCTTACCTTAAGGCGACAAAAGTAGATATACCGTCTTTTCACCCACATCAATGTATTGTTGAACCTATTCAACATTGAGGTTGCTTTACTAACAAAGATGTGCAAGGTACTCGTAGCTAGGCAGTGCGAGAGACTTTTTTTTATGGGATTAATTTTTGTAGCCTGGGTTAGCGTAGCTCTGTTGGAAAAAGGCTAGTGGAGTTAGTTATTTGTACTACAAATAACAAACGTTTTAACGCAAAAAATAAACCGACTTCCAAAGCTAAACACTACAAAGCGAAAAATATTTATTTTTCTTAGTCGGTGTCATTGGAGCCTATTGTTTTTCGTTTTTCGACACCGACTTCGAAAATAAAGTTATTTTTTAATTTGTAGTGTTTAGATTGGGAAGCCGTTTTTTATGTTGAATCGTTTTTTTCTTTTTTTAGTTTTGGAAGTTTATATTTAGTTTATATTACCAAGAAAATCATTTATAGCCAGGGTTGGGTTTGTCTCATGACAATCCAATAAGCCAAAACGCGACTCGTGCGCGGAGTTCCAGTGCCAACCTTCCAGTTGCATCATCAGATCAGTTCGATGGTACCATTTTCATCAGTCCCATTTATTTATATCTATTTGATTCATCATAGTCGCTTAACTATTACCCGTACTATACTCGTGACCTAGTTAACATTAACGAGTTCCAGTGGCCATTTGTGGTCGTCTTCATCAGTTCTACTTCACCAAATGATACTTTCCGATTGCAAATGCTTACCATGAAAATACCAAAATCGATATATGTTTGCCTATAATATTTGAAGAGTTTCTATTGGATCCCATTATCACATCCTAACCTGATGCCCATGGGACCACCTGGGAAGTATACTCTTTCAAACAAAAGAATAAAGAATTTACCAATTCGGTCCAGGCGTCTTTTTAATGAATATATTATTCGCAACTATATTGGGGTCGGCTTCCAATCTTACCAGATTCATCTGAGCACCAGTGTTTTTACATGGAGCAACTGCCTATCTGACCTCCACAACCCAGTAACTGGGTAACACGGTACCCCTTGGCAAGACTGGTGTCAGATCTCAACGACTGTCAAAGATCTTCAAATGACACCTGGGACCAACGGTTTAACGTGCTTTCCGAGGCATGGAGGCGACTCGGTATGTTGAAATGGTCACCCATCCACGGACTGTCAAGCATTGCTTAAACCTTGATGATCGACCAGTGCGGCTGTTATTATTTAGCCACGAGCTCCTCCAGGCGTCTTTGAGTAATCGAGTAAAATACAAAAAAAATGCCCGCTAATTTGAGAAACTCTTTCTTTTTTTAAGTTGATTTAAAAGTAAGAGATGTGTGCAAGCAATACGAGCCAGGAATGTGTGCGACACGGTTGCGTGCGAGGAATGCCACCACACTCTCCCCCTACAACACAGCACTAATAAAAGAGTCCGCTACAAATCATCACAAAAGTCGACTAAACACCGTTTTACGCCTTCATTGCGCATACTCGTACCGTGCAAGGTCCTTCCACACACGCACAGTTTCCTTGCAAACAATCACACATTCTCACAACGCGCAGCACCGCTATACATCCTCGCACCGCCTAGCTACCTCGCACATCTCTGGTGAAAAAGCATCCTTACACCAAAAGCATGTGTAACGCCCTTATTTACCATCGCCTTTCTTCCGAACAAATAAATACAAAGGTAGTGTAAAAACCCAATAAAAGCCCGAAGTTACACAACAATAAGGCCTTATGTAGGGCGCAGGAGAGAATGATGAGGGGTATCGTTTCAGGCCATTTATTTAATTAACTATCTCCCTCAAGAATGTCGGCGAAAGGTCGCCAGTGACTTCTTTTATCTTGCGCTGGAGTGTCGCAGTAAAGAACCTCATTGAATATTAAAATGAGGAAGTACTGTACATGTTTTAGTGGAATTAATGTCGGTGCCTGTACTTCCGTTATCTTATTAAAGTAACGTAAGAAGATTGTACAGGATCACATACGTAAGTAGTTATAAAAATATCACTGTATGCTCTCATCCTTATGCCTATAGCTATTTTAGAAAAAAGTACAGGCATTGAGTCTATGCTTTTTTATTTAGTCTACACTGTCCCACTGGTAGACATTTCAACCACCACCACCACCCCACCATCACCATTCACCATTTCATTTTCCATGTGTCATAATATGCCTAATTAGATAAAAAATATTTTAACTCCTTTTTAAAGGGCCTTGGAGCAGGATTTCAAAACCAAATAATCATTCACCGTCCTGGCAATCTACAAATGTTGATACGATCGTCCCCTTCCATTTTGAAACTTAATACGGTCATTTGGGAACAGAGAAAGTACACTCCACCCTACCCCTTCAGAATTACAGAGTGTAACTAAGCCGTTCCTGAAACCACAACGATAGGCAATATCAAGTACTGAAAACTTTTGTAGCTACGTTGTTAGAATGTATTCATTTACTGGAAAGCTTGACATGTTTCAAGCTTGATATGTTCGCGAATTTGTGTCAATGTGTATTTAGGTATCAACAAATACCTATACTTCGTTAAATTTTGAAAAATTATAAAACAAGAGGTACCTAAGACACAAACTTCCGAAATGAAAGTTATTTTTACACTTTTTTTTGTGTTTTGCTTTGGACGTCGGTTTATTTTTTTTATGATTGTTTTTATTATTTTTTAATTTTATCTTTACAAATCGATACTTTTTCATGTAGGTACCGGATCGACCCTCCACGGGATTGTAACGAACAAAATTTAACGGAGTGTAGAACATTTATATTTCAGGCCGGTTAGGAGAAATATAAAATGTTGTTAAACTTATTTAATGGCTCATGGTGTGTTTCTAACTAATGACTACCTATAGTTACATAAAAGTCCGGTAAAAACTGTTTTTGTTTTAAAAGGTAATCTCTGGAATGACCGATTCCAAAAATAATTTCGGTGATAGGAACCTAGGATATTTTTCATGCCATCTTATGGAAGCCCCGAACACTAAGTACATTTGTGTAGTTCATTCACTGCTGTTCAAAACTAAATCCCATCATTGACAAGACATTCTAGTACAATGGATTCACCTTCAACACTAGTTGACAACTTTGCATACGCGTTGCGTTTCTGTTAGCAAAGGGAATCCCACATGCGTGACTTTTATGAGGCCAACGCTTTCGTTCAAACTACACATATTTTATTAAGTCAAACACACAAAACTCATGTATTTTGGTACAAAAATTAAAACAGCATACATGTTTTGATAAGGTTACGTTTAAATCGAGGATAGCACGCAATGCTGCTTTTTCATACAATTTGTTATTTCTACGTGCTTAATAAATAAGCGTTAAGTTATGAGTGCTGACATGCTTTAAACTTAGTTTTACATACACCCTTCATAACTATGTTTTATCTGTCTGGTTATAAGGTTATTTTATTTAGTTAGTTATTTTACTAATGCGTGTAAAGAAACGGACATTTTGATGTCCGAAATTTTTCGTGCCGTTTTGGTTTGTTTGTAAATTTAAATATGGTATGTATTTGTGTTTCAGAACCAAATATTTGATAGTTTTCAGAGGTTTTTCAGTGCCTAATATCTAGCCACTTGCATTGCAGGTACCTTCATATTTGCGTACGGCAGGTGTAATTAGAGGTCCGCGTTAATCCAGATAGGTAACAGAGATTAGATAATATAAATACACGAATATACGAAATATTACTCTTAAAACAAGTGTTATAAATGTTATACCCACTTGTCACTCTCATATCCCAGTAAGAGCTAAAAAAATCCGATCAAATGAAATGTGGCATTGAAATATTCACAATGAAATTCCTGGAAACTTCTTCAGATACATCACAGGTGACAAAATCTAACATATTAACCGTTTAGCCGTAATTCGGCGAAGCAAATAAATCGTCACACAATTCATCTAATTACTGGGGCGTCGCATTCCAATTATCTCGGCGCCTATCTGGGGGTGCTTAAGACGTGGCGCCGAGAAACGACTGCCACCAAATATTGATTTACACTCCTCGATACAGAAATGGAATAAATTGGAATATTAATTTCGCATAACAATGGTACAAAACAAATTAAAGTGTGCCAGATGTCTCCTACAGATTCGCCCTTGTTCCCTTATTTATGTATTGATTTATTTTAATTATTGTCGTTTTATTTGTGTTTTAGAGAGGCTTGTGAGACACCATTATTGATAAATGACAAGGAATTATATGTTTTAAGTTATGAGATAATAATACCTATAGTCAAGCAATTTATATTATGCTTGCAATAAGCTTCGTTCATGAAATATTGGAGCGGTGTCACAGCCGACCGCAAACGCGGCCGCGGAACCAGTCGTATTGATGGTATATTATAATATCCACTGGGTATCGTTAAGCCGGCTCTGGAAAGCGAGGGCAAATTTTTTTTCCTGACTTAGGGACGATACAAGCTAACAGTTACTGTAATTAGTTTGTTCAAATAGTGTGTTTAGTATCAGGGATAGCCAAATAAACACACAGTTAATAGGTGAAGGTTACAAAATAAATCTACATCAAATATACGTAGAATTCCATATCAACAAAAGGCAATTTACCAGCAATACACATCAGCATCGAATTGCGGTATCGGATTGTATGTTAAACATGGCTGTAATCTAAATCTGTTTGACCAAATTAATTCCTCGTCAAAACGCGTGTACCGAAATTTCCGCGATAAGCTTTGGTAAACTGAACCGCGAATGTTAATTAGTATGGTAAAAATGGGGGATAATCGGCCAGTGGGGGCAGACACGAGAAATAATTACATTATCTCACAGTAGACGTGTTATAAGTAGGAATGTGTTTGCACATGCAAAGCGTGGTTGTGGGCATGGAGTAGGCAACCCACAGAAGTCCGGCTGCATACAACGAGTGAAAATGCACAAACACGCTTCATATCTCAGCACTTTTTACTAGGTGAACCGATATTGATGTTTTTTTTATTTGAAACCTGTTGCTTTACATGTGGCCCCTTTTAAATTTGATCAAGATCTGATGAAGAACTTCGGCGATAGATATACAGAACTCCTTAATAAATGACGGCAAATCTCTCGGGATTACTGCAATCACATGTCTGTTTATCGTTTACACCATTTTCTAACATAACATCACAGCAGTTTGCTCGAAAGGGGTACGCAGATGTGTACAGTTCACCCTGGTACACTCTAATTTCACCGGTTGTGTTCAAGTCTCATGCAATTCGGGTAATCTATTCTGACATTATATATATGTACCACAACTAAAAAGTGAAAAACAAAAACTTTAAAAAAAAAGTACAACCGATTAAAACACTACAAAGTGAAAAATAACTTCAAATTCGGATGTCAGTGTCAAAAAAACAAGAACACCAACTCCCGAAATTTAAGTTATTTTTCACTTTTTAGTACTTTTATTAAGACGGTTGTATTTTTATGAGTAAAAATTTTTTCTTCTTCCATTCCGTCCTGTCAACTTCGCGCTTGTTAATCCCATAAATTTTGAACTTATTGACAATCGTTTTAAATCGCGAACAGAATGGCTTTACTGTCTAGGGTCCCTTCTGTACCTATCTACTCTGTGGTGAGGCTGGGAGGCTCGCGTGCCAAGCGGCCCACCATCGCGCACTATTGTTATGAATATCTTGCCTTCACACTACCAAAGTGTTGGTTCACGCATTTACATTTTTATAGCGGCTATTGAAAAATGTTCTCGTTTAATAACATTGCGCCTATAGCTTCATAATGTTCTATTAAGAAGCTACGCATACCCAGTTCCTGTCTTTATTATAAGGAATTCCTTTTGTCTCTCGCTAGGCATGTAATTTATTTTTGTTCCGAAATATGTAGGTATTTTTAGACTAAAGACTAGGCAATGAGGTTGTAATGTGTTTTTCATAAAATAACGCTAAAAAGAAAAACTACTTAATAGGAAAAACTTTACCGAAAACTTCAGCCTTAGTACTTAAGAAAATCTTTCCGAACCGATGACTAGGCAACAAAAACTCCGTTAGTAGGTTTTTATGCCACAATATAGCTAGCGGGAATAACTAATAGCTAAAAGTCTAAACATTAGTCGAACAAAAAAGTTTCAGTATAGCCTGTAACTTAGGAGATAAATCTCGGTGGTAGCAAATCCGACATACTAATGGATTGTTCGCCAGCTAAGTGTGGGCTGTGCCAGTTGGACTGGTGCCTATACATACCGCCGCACGCGGCCAGCCTCAGCCAAGATAATCTACTAAACTGAACACCACCCATTCTTAGAGCCCTCGTAACTAACGTCGCTCACATTGAATTATCTATGCTGTACACCCGCCAACACAGTTTGTTATACAATTTGCCAAATTGTAAACTTCCCACTCGAACCAATTTACATTTATGACCAAATAAACTTAACCACCCGCTTTCTAAGATAGAATAATGGTTTTTTCTAACGTTCTTGCGGTAATAAACACGTCTTCTCGAACCATTTATTCTCTTCTAATACCTGTTCGTCACAATAGCGATAAGTAAAAAGCGTAGTTGTGCAATATTCATGTATAAAATTCTATGAAAATAATAAAAAAATAGATGTTCGACGCCGCTGCCGCCCGTGCATCCGACATCCGCATTTTACTTGCAAATTGCTTATATCCATCGATATCGGGATGCCAACGGTCCACCTCACAGCTACAACACAAAATATAACCGCATACAGATATTTAGTCGCCGTGTTACTAGTTATACCGCGCATAACTCGTTGTCAAAATCGTTTGGGCAGATTGTGTTTTCAGCGTCTAGGCGTGTGATTTTAGGGATAAATCAACAAGTACATTTTCACATAAATCTTCACGTTAAATCTGTTATCGCGGGCAAGTGTTCGGAATTTTATTTATTCTATTAGAGGAGGTTTAAGTTTGGATTTCCCCGCTGTCAGGCAGGGGCGGTACCACGCCGCGTCGCGAATTCGCCGTCGTGCGTACAATCGACAATTTCTTATTCAGTTATTTCTTGAGAAGTGTTTGGGATTTCCTTTTGGGAGGAAGTTTTAAGCCGGCAGTAAATTATTCCATCGACAGGTGAGGCCGTAAAGGCAAGATTTACGCCTACGGGTACAGCGGGCGAGCCTCCCCTTTGATCAGATGTATATTACCTAGCGAATAACGTTTCCCGTAAGTATCCATCGGGGATTGACCTACCACTGGAAACTTGAGATCAGCGATAAATTGGAAAACTTCATACTTTGCCTATCAGTGACGTGGGTACTTTCAGTTGGTAGTCAAAGAGCATTACAAAGTTCGGCCATTCTGTTGTTTTCGAAGCTAATGGATTACTTTCGGACACTCGGCAGCCGTCATAAATTTTTGCGCGAATATCCCCATCAGAAAAATGTTTCAGGAATAATAAAATACGGTCGGTATTATCGAGTGTCGTGACGTCAGAAATATAGCATCCCCACTCGCTCAGACGGCCGTATGCTTTTATTTCGCGCAATGAAATTCGTTTAAAACTTGGAGAGGATTCAAACTGTTCAGCGGAGGAGGTGCTGCCAGCGCAGTCTTAATCATTGTTAGCATTATTGCAGGCTCAAGAACTGTTTTATTTTAATACACATCTCTCTGAATTTCCGCCTTAACTCTTACATTTCATTTTGTTTTAACATTTCCTTATTTCACTAACGTAAGCTTGGCTCCCGGCTGAAAGTTTAAAGCCAAAAATATTGAGGACCAAAAAGCTAAAGAAAAGCGTGGCTCTATATTAACGAGATCAAGTGAGCCGATAACTACGTCGGTGCAGCTTTGAGGTGCAGGCAATTTTCCTGGAGGTAGAAAATTGGGACGTAGTGTGTACTAAGGTTGCTTTGAAAGGCAAAACTGAAGTTCGTTAAAACTAAGGAACCGTCGAATTTTGTGAAAGGTCGCATCGTTAATGTGGTAAAGTAAACTGGGGCGTGTCGGGCCCGGGTCAGCTTCGGAATCAAAGCTTCGCAACTTGCCCACTCGATTACCATAAACAAACGAGAAAGACGCTCCTATGTTTTAATGACACCGTTTTAAAGCTTACGGCTTGGCTTCGTTGTTGAGAGCACGCAGTAAATTAGCGGAGCCGGAAATTACTAACAAGCGAACGTTTTGTGAATTGTTACGGCCCTCATGTTTCGTGCTGCGCTGATATTAAAATTTGTTTGACGGTCCAGTTAACGTAGATAATGAACTCTGTTTTTCGGTGTATATTTATGACGGTACCGTCGTTTGTACATTGCTGATAACTTAGTTCTTCATTGGGAGCGCTGTTTCGGCGCTAATTATGTCGGTAGGGTATCTACGCGGAAAATTGGAACATTATATTGTACTTAAGTTAACGTAAGACGGGCTGGTGTCCACAACTCCACGTCGTGTGGGATTCGTCTTTCTCACTCTATCCACCCCAGCACCTCGAGGAAAGCCAGCAGCGCTTTGGTGTTGCCAACTATCCCCTGTACGGTACCTGGGTCACTGATCAATTTGACCCTGTAACCAGCGATTACTGGGCAGCTTAGAAGCAGCTGTGCTGCTGTCTCGTCCTCCTCCATGCATGCTCTGCACTAGGAACACGGACAGCCCACTGACTGTCCGTGATCCCTAAGACAAAACGATGCTTGTTAAAAGTCCCATGGCCAGTCTTTACGGCAGTGACTGCACGTAACAGTGGTTTAGTCAGTCTCAGGGATTTCTATGTAAAACGGGCATCTATAGAGGGAAGTGCCTCCTTGGCCTGCCTGCATTTGTTGTGGTCATTCCAAAATTTGTGGTGCGTTTCCTTACCAGATTGCGGAGGTAACCGAAGGGTAGTGGCACGATGGGTTCAGGTCCAACCACCAACAAACTGGAGCCCCTTCGGGCCAGCTCGTCCACTGCATCATTACCTCGAGAATCGCTGTGCCCCTTGATCCATTAAATGGTTACTTTATTGTGTGTACCGACCTGGTTTAGGCGTTGGTGTCACTCGTATATCAGCCCAGGGTTAACCGTATGGCTACTCAGTGCCTGCAGGACGGCCATGCTGTCTGTGAGAATGCGTATAGGGAAATCCTTATCCTTACAAAATATACATGGTAAATATCCCGAAACAAATATTAATTCTAAATCCTTATCCTCCTTGGCTAGGATGGCTGAGGCCAGGGTGATGCCCAAGCATTCGGCTTGGAACATCGTGTTATGAACCCCAAGTGGCGAGGCTAAGTGAATGTTGAGGACCTCCAAGAACACCCCGCACCCGTGCCAGTACCTGTCTTGGATACGTCTGTGAGGATTCTTAGTTTATTAGCAGCAGCGTTGTTGTTAGCATTTGATCACAGAACCTAACTAAGGTATTAGGTGTAGATGTCGGTATTTGATATAGTTGTTCATACTCGTAGTATTTGCTGTTTTCCCTGCCCACCAAGAGAAATTATCATTTGGCACTGATTACACTTGACTTTATGGGAATAATAGTCAATTGGTAAAAAATCCATACACGAGACTTTCTTTTTGACATGATTAAATTTGGATTGGGCTCTTTCACTTTAATGAACAATAACAGTAGTGTCTTTGTTATTTGGTAAATAAACACCGCTCTTGCACGGGTGCAAAAGCAAAAATCAAGAAACTTCTTTTTCTTTTCAAGTCGATGGAAAACTCTTTAGAAATTTTGGAACCAGTAGGCATCCACGCCCAGAGCAGTATCAGTGGTGTTCATTAGGTCCTCTAAAGTGCAGTTGAATGGGCACTTGGGGCACTCCAGCATGTGTGGTATATTGTGCATGAAAGGAGCCTCCCCGAGTGGCGTTAACATAAATCGTAGGTACTGCGATTCCAAACGCCCGGTGCACCCTGGACAGCTAGCACTCAGTAACGCAGAGTCAGCTGACCAATCCTTTCATCACGATGGTAAAATCAAATCAAGACACAATGTGAAGTAAACAAAACATGTTCCGACACGCTCACAGGCGGTGGTTACGACTTGCGCGCGAATCAGCTGTAAACGAAGCGTCACGGCAATTGCCGAATACCCCCGAAACCGTGATCGGCTTGGCCGACTAGTCGGCCTCTTTACAACCGACAAATCGGCCAAAGTCAGTGTCGGCACATCTCCAGTTCCTATATACTTCCATTTCCAAGAAAGTAACCACAAATATTTAGTTCCATCAATTCATCGCGTTCTACCCTTACAATGAATAGCAGTCGATGACAATACATTAGGTATATCGTTAACGTCACTTTGTTTCAGCATCGCCTTTTTTACAGCAGTTGCGTGCTAGCGGTTACAAGTTGCGGCTGTAACATATCATATCGTAAGTACAGTCGATCATGTTGTTTGGTATATAGGCAGATTACTTACTACTCTTAAGCAATTTCGATAGTGTGCTAAGAAGTCACTTCTTATATAATACATTTTAGGTAAGTTAAAGTTATTACAATGCTATCAAATCAATTTTCTCAAGACTTCGCTTCTGTTATCAATCCTACAGAATACTTATATTTTTGCTAGATAAACATTGGGCATAGTGAGATTTATTTTTTTGTTATCCGATTTGTACTTCGACTACGAATAAGCATTTTATTTGTTTACAGACAAAACTATCATATTAATTTTGCCTTTCTACTCGATCAAACGTCGACTTTGAGCTGGGCGACTGTTTTACAGAATTCAGCTTTTTCAGCCTTGCAAACCAAAAAGCTTATTCGACTGTTCATATTATCATACGAACATATCCTACGGTGTTTAAGTTGATATACTGCTGAGTCGCACCTACGTGTGTATGATCGTTTACACACGTACATGCTAATATGCGTCACAACAAATGCAAATGTTGACGCTAATTCAGCTTACATGGCAGGCCATGTTAGGGAGAATTGAAGTTTTCAAATGAAGTTATTAGCAGTATTTATTGATAGGCGCAGTGTCATGGAATTTTATGTTTTATATGACAGATTTAAAGGTTTATTCTTAGCTGCAAGTTTCAGGAACCGGATGATACATGTTTTTGATGTCACATTTACAAATGATACGCAAAGTTAAGAATAACATTCGACAGCACAAATACACACAATCAAACGATGTCTACAAAATCAACAAAGAAAGGGTCACCCTTATTTCTAGTTATGCATTGCAAGGAGGGAAAGCTGCAAGCTGGCACAATGTCAATATACCCTCAGCCTAATTATTCCAAATCAAACAAACATCGATAAACATCGAGTAACATTTCAGCATCTAGGAGAATCAGCTGTAGCAAAGCGATCCGGCCACAGCCCTGATTTACATAAGCAGATAAGGGAGTTGGCGCTAATCCACTATTGTTTCAATTGCAAGACCATTCATTAGGAGCGGGCCGGGACCGCCTCGTTATGCTAATGTTCTGCCAATTGTACTCGTGACGCCATCCCGCATCCCGCCGTCCCGCAAGTCCGCCATCCCGCGCGCCGCCACCTTGCGTCAACGCGTCATATCACACAAGTCCTCCCTTCCTTTCTCTCATCTTAAATTCTATATGAGAAAGGAACGTTAGGCAATTTCAGGACCTCACTCAAACGTCAGTTTGACTAAAACGTCTAAAAGAGAAGGAGGTAAGATAGGTACAACATTTAACATGGACCGCTGGAGACCTAACATTTGGACGTAGACGTAAAACGATTTGGAACATCCTCTCACGCACAAACTATCCAGTTTTACATTTAAAACAATATAGCGCGGCTTCAACAAAATTCTACTCATTTAATTTATTTACTAGGTGACATGGGAAGACAATAGATTTACTCCATTTACCCACTCAACGGGTTAAATTTATAGGTACAAATTGTCAAGTTGGTTGGTTGAAACGTGCATTTGTTTCAATTGTATCAGCTTTGCCAACAAAAGCGTCGTATCTTTATGTAAACGGTATGAGTCCGTATGATATGTTGCTCGTCTGATAAATGGGTGGAATGTTTGGGATTTAAAAAAAGTTGGTTAGGTATGTAGGATGAGCGTTCAAGGCTTCCGGGTTTTTTATGATGTTGCGTGAGGAAATGTTGAAAATTTAATCGTGTAGGAAGGCGGCACGACCGCATTATTGCTGCCGTCATATTGAGCTGACGCGGACCGATTGGGTCAGCCTTCCGCTCGGTCGCACTCCGAAAGGACCGCACTATTACATACTATTGTTTACGTTTTCTATTACACAAACGGAATAAGCGAAACTCGTCTGTATTCCGATGTGTTCTGGCTTACTCAGCGGAAACAGTGCCAGGTAAAACTGTTTAGATTTTTCTTATTTGGATAGATACGTATCTTATCCAAGTATTTTATTGAATCTATTTATACTATTCTTTTATCATCAGCCTTTTAGTGTTCCCACTGCTGCGACCGACAGGCCGCCTCACTGTGAGAGAGGTAATGGCCCTTAATCCTCGCGGGCCCAGTGCGGATTGGTGGATGTCACGTGTCTTCGATTTTTTTATTCTAGGACATGCCGTTTTTCTCACGATGTTTTCCTTCACCGTTTTAGAGCAGTGGTGGTGAAATAATTTACAACCTACGACACGTAAGTCAACAGTAACCTTTATATATTTTTTTTCCAGGTGGACCGATGACCTGGTGAAGGTTGCAGGAATCCGCTGGTTGCGGGACGCACGGAACCGGTCAAAGTGGCGACGCTTGGGGGACGCTGATATGATGATGATGAACATTTCTGCTAAGTTTACTTATTAGCCTAGAGTTATAGTCCAGGTACCATTTATCAATAAAAGGATGAATGTAGCTCAGACCCACAAAAACCTATCTCAATCTAGGTGAACTCCACTGACATAGTCACCCTTTTAGTTCTATTATAGCCCTAACCCAATAAAGACAATTCTACTGTCCGATGAGGTCCACAGTTAAAAATCCAATTGTATACGGGGTGAGGCCGCCAGCTGTGACCACATTATATCGCGCCGCGGCTTCGCTCGGGCGAACGGGGTCAACTGGCCTGTTTGATGAAATACCCAGCTCCGTATACCTCATTTTCAATACCGACAGATGTACTGACATTACTTTAGATGGAATTTATTATATTGGGTTCCAGCTTTGGCGTGTTTGGGAGTGGAATTAGAGGATATAGAAATATAGGAATACTGTTTTGTAAAGAGGAATATTATTAGGTAATACGTATAGGAAGTTAGTTATTTACTTGAGTTTTTCAATATACCCAATTATAAATGTGTCCTATGAAATAATATGGCAAACCATATTGAGATCGTTTTTTGTTTTGTGATGTTTAATTATTTTACTAAGCCAGCATAAGCGGATAATATCGTATTATTAGCTTTAGTAAATAAAAACATAACGAGACTGTATAAATGAGTACCACCATTTTATTATTTTAATAAATTGACTTATATTATATATTAATTTTAATATAACCATGCACAAATATGTCAAACATTCAAATTATTATTTTCATAACAATTCAATCAAATCATAGTCAAATAACCTGCCCCTAACTAATAATAATTCTATTCATATTCTATTATTATTCTATCCTTTCTCTATACTTATTCAATTCTTGTTCTGTTTTTATTTTATTCTTATTCCATTCCTATTCTATTATATTCTTATTCTATTCCTATTATTTTCTTATTCGTATTCTATTGTTAATCTATTCTTATTACATAACAAAAATAAGTACATACTTATTTTTTTAGATACTATTCTTTTAATAGAACACACACACTTTTCACTTTGAAAAATATTTTTTAAAACTACGTAGTATGTTACGTAGTACAGAAAACACTTTCGTAGTCGTACTACATAAAAAAACCTCGCGTAGCCGCGTAGGCGCTACGACTTGCTACGAACATTACCTTCCTACGTAATGTTTGAAAATTAAAATAACGTATCGGATAAAACAAAAGAATACACATTAAGTGATTGTACAAACCGTCTGTAAAACTACAAAACAAAAGAAATCCGAGACAAGGGGACTCGTTCTCGTTGAATAGAGTAATCTATTCAGTAAAGTTTCTTAGGTCGGTAGGTCCCACAATTATGCTAGTCTCAACTCAAACTTAGTTTTTCTTTTACAGATACGTTGAATTAAAAAAGTTGTGCTTTCTTTGAGCTTTTATTAGGTAGAAGAACTAATGCTTGTTTTTTAGAATAAGTATGTTGTACACATGGATACGGTAATATATACAAAGTGCCACGAGCAATAACTAGATTAAACGGTACTTAAATATATTATTGTATGGAAAGCGTAAATCTGGGGGCACGATAGTGCTGCCGCCAAGACGAGCCAAGCGAAGCGCAAGGGCACTTAAAAAAAAACACCTCTCAAGCCCTTAAATTAGGGGATATAAGCAACTTACAAAAATAAGAGAAATCTCACCGAAAACATTTTCATGTAAAATGTTAGTTTTTAAGCTGACATGGTCACAATCATAAGATTTTTTTTATTTTTTTTTTATTTGGTGCCGACATATCGAACTCTCACCGAAATACAAATATTAATTCTAATGTAAAATGTTGCCAAGACGAAACCATATAGCTCGCACTATCAAAAAGTTATCAGATCTCATGTAGAGCCAAGCTTCTAACTCTACAGGCCCTAATTTCACAAACTCCATACCTTAGTCAAAATATGTGGCTTGGCCGTTTCGTTACGGATGCAACTGAGTATTTTACCTGGAGCGACCAGCCTATACAACCTTCACAATCCAGTAACTAAAAAGTAACACGATGCCCCTGGCAAGGCACTCTTCAGATTTTCTAGTTTATGACTGTCCTTAACGACTATCAAAGATTTACAAAAGACAGATTAGACCAACAGTATAACGTGCTTTCCAAAACACGGAGGCATCTCGCTATGTAATGAGTTGGTCACCCATCCACGGACCCAAGCGCTACTTAACATTTACGATCGACCTGTTTGGCTAATTATTTAGTTTTCAGCTCCTATAGAACATATGAGAGAAAAGCAGACCACAGAGAGCCTTAAAATAGTCTAAATTACTGCCTTTTATTAGTTTATCGGTTGTTGTGCTGAACTTCGTAATTGGCCCTGTGTTCTAGGTTCCCGGAAAACTGTCTGGTTGCGTTGGTCTATGTAGCCCCGTGTAAAATGTATTTCTATTTATATTGCGAAAATGTCACAGACCTAACTTATAATTGGAATAGAATATTATAAATTTAGGCGATTTTATTTACGTTCTAGAGTTAGGGACAAGGAATCAATCGTCAGCTCTACTATTTTTAAAATTAGAATGTCAAATGCATAGGCTCTCAACAAATTGACATTCTACTAGCGATCGCAATGACGGCTTCTGTTTTTGTGTTCACCAGTTGCCGCCACTGGCGAGTAAAGTCCTCAAATATAACTGTTAAACGTTGTTATTACACGCACGGATGCAAAATTATGTATTAAAAACATTTCTATTGCCGTAGAATTGCGATTAAATATAAAACCTAGTATGCTGCAGTTTCACGCAGCCACTTTTTTCGGTAAAAAGAATGATAAAATTTTCGGACATCACATCACATCATCAGCTTATTAATGTTACCACTGGTGGGACACAGGCCCCTCCCTGTGAGAGGGAATGGGCCGTTATCCACCACGCGGGCCCAGTGCAGTGGTGGATGTCACATGTCTTCGAATTTTTGGTTCTAGAACATGCCGGTTTCCTCACGATGTTTTCCTTCACCGTTTTGAGAGCAGTGGTGATGAAATAATTGACACAAAGTAAAGCGCCTGCCTGGGCTTGAACCCACGACCTACAACTTGTAAGTCGCGGCCGATACCACTGGGCCACCACTGCTCTCACATACAGACGGTTTAAGAAATTTATTTCACTCAAAAAATACAATTATTCACCCCTATGAGGCATTGTTATATTATATATTATGCTCCCGTTGCATAACGATATGTAATTATTAATGTAAGGCTTACCCGTCATAACGTCACTTAAAATTTTGAATATTACGACCATGATACGAAATAAATTCGCACGAATTTACTCGTCCATTTTCACATTAAAAGCTCCATAAAAGGTGTCGCAAATACGGACTATGTATAACACCTAAAAGTAATTTAAAACAGGCAAATACCACGTTTTTCCTCCTCCATAACAATAAAGAATTAAAGGAACATTTACGCCATTTAGATAAAAAGAGGCATCGGAACAACGCAACGCCGCGAGCGTCGCGTTCCTATCGTCTTATTTGCTTCGATTGATCCTCGTGAAATTTGACTAACAACTCTTTTAATGCTTTCACGGAAAATACTGTGTTAATTTACAGCCATCTTTTGTACATGCATTTTCCTATATTGTTGGGTTTTTATAGGGTAATCAGATGCGGTGGAATTCAGTATTTTGCACACCAAAGCTTCGTATTTAGATGGCAAAGTTCAGTGACTTTTTCAGGCTTTTAGTCTTAGTACCATACGTCAAAAGCAGCATCGTACCGAACAGACTAATGCAGGTTTAGCCAATAAACAAAGCCCCCAAAACTAGATCACAGTTGCGCACAAATCGATCTACGAGCTATCCATAAAGCCGCAAGCCTTTCAAAGCCATTACCAGTAACAATACTAACAGAGCAAACCATGCAACAGCGGCCAGTCTAATTTAAATAGCTTTTATGTCAACAAAACTCGAATATGTGCTAGACATGTTACTATCGTATCTTTTACAAAGCAGAGCTCGTGCTTCAAAATTACGGTGAACAAAGTTATAGACAAAATAACGGACCCACCGGCACGGTACAGCTCGTCAGGGACGAATCCCTTTCGGACCGGTTTGTTTGCACTACAGTGTCCGCCTTCAGAACTTCCCCGTGTATGTTAGGCTTTTGTCACAATATTTGTCTTCTCTGAACTCTGTGCTCGGGACTCGTCGTCATACAACAGTTCAGCCGGGCCTTCACCTACCCTCTAATCCTCTTTTCAGCTTAGAAATGTTTAAATTTTAAATATTTTCCGGAGCTTAGATTGGCGATCAAGATTTTATATTACGTGTCGGTGCTAATGTTAAAGCTGAAACATAAATGTACAATATAGAAATAAGCTTTATTTTAAGCTTATAATATTATTTACAATAAATAAAAGTAGACAAATATTTTTGCCGTTTTCCTTAATGACTTGAAAGGAAAATATTCGCAAGAACCCACAAAGAAGATTTACGTGATAAGGTACTTTAGAGATGAAAACCTTTTAAATAATAATGAAATTTTATTTATACATGTAATTGAGGAATTTCGATTCAACTAAAAGTTGGTGGTAAACTTTTTCATATTCAAAAACACATCGAAACTTGTTAACCGGAAGCCAAGTTCGCGAGTTGTTTTAACGACTCTATTAAAGTAACGAACATTGATGTGAAAACGTGGTGTTGATTAGCGAACCCTTTATCGTTAACAAGATCCGTCTAACTTTCCCAATTCGGGGGTCGACAAATCGAAATCGCTTTTAGGAAAACAAGTATTAATTTTGTATCGGCGTCTCGGACTGGGCGGGCGGCGCGCAGTCTGTCGGCGGAGGTCCCCCGCCCCGAGTCAGTCGCACCCGCGCCGCCACCGCCGCGCCACGTCGCCGCACCCGCGTCTCTCCCGCGACAACACACGACGTCTCGACAACAGTCCTGTGTCACACGCGTGTACGTGTACCGTACACCCTGCACACGCTATACACGCTGCGAGTGCCAACCACCCCCCACTGTTTACGTCAAGAATGTAAATACACCCAAGAAATAGCGTAAACATACCGTGAGATTTTTGATGTAGTATGTGAAATGTCTCAGTGTAGTTAAAGTATTTGATTTCTGTGGATTCTTCTCTGTGGATACTACTGACAGCAGCCCTCGAGACGATGTACGAGTTTATTTATAAGGGTAAGTGTGAATTAACATTACAAAAGTCTTGCATTTACATTTCTGTTATGATTTCTTTTTATTGTACTACTTTCTGTATTCTAGGTTCCTGAAAAAATTGGTGTTATTGGATTGCTTATTCTGAACATCTGGGATTCTGTTTATGCTATGAAGGAACTATTTTGATAAATTAGCATAAGATATTCGAGAATTATTGTTTGTATGCCACCATTCAGGTATAGAGCTATTCTGTACACATGATATTGTCCATTATTAGGTCAAATGTCAACAAGATTGACATACAAAAGGAGGAAATGCTTGGATGGGTCACTGAAGATCAACCATCATGGGATGCTGTGTGAGCTGCCAATACTGATTATGTAACTCTCTAACCTACCTTAATATAGACACGTTAGACAAAGCCATTAAGTTATTGTATTGTTTTGGTGTACAATTTAAATTAAGAACTCAGAAAGCGAAAAAGAAAACACCACTGAAGAGAAAAATTACATCTTTTCGTGCGGTATATAAGAAAAAAATCTGAATTGTGTCATTATATAAACGTTTTACCCATTCATGTGGAAACAGTAGGTACATAACGTTGCTCGAAACACCCAATACGCAAATGTAATCATGATATAAGATTTTTATTCAAGATTCTGTCAGAAGGCTCCTAAAAAGATTTACAACGAAGCCTACAATATAGAAATATGTCTTTCTCACACTGAAAGAACAAGACGTATCAAATATAAGGAAATTGGAGAATTTCCTTGTGTTTGATACATCTCGTTCTTTTAGAATTAGAATATTCAACGACAATGTGGCAGACCAAGGTTCTTTACGCATAACAACATAACATCACGACTCTATTATATATTTTAAATATTATATCTAGAGAAAGGCAGAGGTTGAGCCAACCCTAAGAAACATTTGGAGCAGCATTTTCTTCCTACAATAATTATAATGCCCATTTTCACTAACAGTAGGCAATATCCGGAAGACGATGCGTTGGAAGGCCTCTCACTTTGTGATCGATGCGGTTGCAGGAACGCGCTGGATGCGAAACACACGGGATCGGTCTATTTGGCTACGCCTGGGGGAGGCCTATGTCCAGCAGTGGAAGTCTTTAGGCTGAAATGATGATGATGAGGCGATATCTAAATTATTGTCTAAAATAATCGCTCTGTTGGATTTTCAACTGACGGTGCGAAGCCGAACGTTGAAAATCCAAAAGTACGCTTTTATTTAGGTGTCATCTAGTGTTAGTGAAACCGTGTTGGCATAAGTCTTGTTTTGTTTCCAATCGTGATTATAACGACGTGATTTTCCCAAGATCACTTCAGTATTTTATTCGGGTGCGAAACGTGGAATGTCACAAAGGACATCTCACGCCAAATCCATGTTTTCGTCAACCGCTGTCTTCGTCGCATTCTCGGCATTTACTGGCCCGAAACCATCTCCAATGTAGAGCTGTTGGTGAAATGCCGCGAGAGCCCGATCGACCGCCGGATCAAGCGTTGCAAGTACAGATGGATTGGTCACACGGTCCGCAGGGGTCCCGATCATATTCCCTAGCAAGCTTTGGACTGGAATCCTCAAGGTAAAAGAAAGCGTAGCCATCCTCGTCAGACTTCTGTGGACGCCCTCTGTCCCATCTATGGGATATAGGACACTAAGTCAAGAAAGTCACAAGTGAACTTAGGCCTTCCTAATTTGCCCTTAAAAATAAGGCTAACTTACTTCCTAATTTAGGCACCCTGAATATAACTAGCCTGGTCTCAGGTGCGTATGAATGAACTAAGAACATTGTTTTCATTATAAACCAGGAGTTTTGCAAGTTAAGATGAATCTTCTAAGTTACAATTAAGTTAGTTTGGGAGCTCAAGGGCTCTTTATTTAGCAACACTTTTGCGTCCGTTTGGAAAATATAAGATTTGTATCTGCCTATTATTATACATAGATTTGAACTAGACTCCTTTGTTAGAAACAAAGATGACTAGGTTTTCTCTTTCGTCATGTTTCTTTCTTGTTTCTTCCTGCTTTTTAGGGTTCCGTACCCAAAGGGTAAAAACGGGACCCTATTACTAAGACTTCGCGATCCGTCTGTCTGTCTGTCTGACTGTCTGTCTGTCTGTCCGTCTGTCACTAGGCTGTATCTCATGAACTGTGATAGCTAGACCGTTGTAATTTTCACAGATGATGTATTTTTGTTGCCGCTATAACAACAAATACTAAAAACAATATAAAATAAATAATTAAGGGGGGCTCCCATACAAAAAACGTGATATTTTTGCCGCTTTTTGCTCGATATTAATAACGGCAACAGGTAGACGCTTGAAATATTCACAGAATGTTTAGTTGTATATTCTCTTCAAAAAATAATAATAATTATTTTAAAATAAAACAAATTAAGGGGGGTTCCCATACAACAAACGTGATTTTTACAGTGTTTTGCGATAATGGTACGGAACCCTTCGTGTGCGAGTATGACTCGCACTTGGCCGGTTTTTTTGTTTTCAGCTTGAGCACATGTGCTTGTACATAGCTAGTATGCTGACTCTTTCAATTTAGACGTTTGGTGCGACCCTACTGCGGTGCCGCAGCGGTGCGTTTGTCACCAAACGTCTAGATTGAAAGGGCCCTTTCAAGAATTTGTTATTATGTCAATTACCCAAATACCTATATTGACCGTAGACTACATCGTCGCTTACCATCAGGTGAGATTGTGTTCAAGCGCGAGCCTATAGACAATAAAAAAAAGTTATATATATCTTTGTAAGAAGGCTAGATATCACTACAAATTTACCTCGCAGATATGTATACGTTACTTTTATTCACGTTAAAAATTCTAAAACATACCGCCTTTCTAAACTCGATATTTCTTTTGTACCTTCACACCTAAACGTCTTCGCATTCTCTCTAGCGTGCGCTACAATGCTAGAAACCATCTAAATATTCGCAGCATGTATCGAGAATACAATAAATACCGCTCATAGGCGATGTGCCGCACATCCAAGAAACGCTAAGCGGTTTTGCCTGCGAAAATCTTTTTAAATCACAAAAGCCAGTCGTCAAGATCGCATGTTGGAGAAGGAAAAGAAAATATCCTGTAGGAATAGCGCAGCTGCTCGGATTTGGCGCGAACTTCGAGTAAATCCGAAATGAAAACACGCCCCAACGCAGGATGTAGGCCAGCGAGCTTCGCCGCAAGATAAATTCAAAAAGGATTCTCTGCACACATATTACCAACTCAATAAGGCTTAAAACTTCATTCGCAGGCGAAGGCTTTAAAACTTCCCGTAAACGAGGTTTATCCCTTTTAATTATAATTATAATATTTACATGACAAAGCTCGTACTGTCACTTTCACTCTTAGCCCCTGAAAAGGAGACGGCACACACACTTATGACTCACAAGTATTTGAAAGACCACTTTTTGTGTTTAAGCCTTATAAATATTTCCATGTAAACCTCATCCGGGTCGACCCACTTACAGCATTTAGGTGTGGGGTAACTTAGTGACCGGGCAGATTAAACTTAACTTAAAAATTCACTTTAAACCCTCGTATAAATTACGAGTTCATTATACAAACATACTTCCTACGTTTTATAACGCGAGTCGGGAATAAAAAGAAATGGTTATTTTTACAGCTCTAAGTAACTTTCACATTCCTTATGATAAAATATGCAATAAAAGATAAACACATGGTTTTTAGCAGAGGCAGAGTGCAGAGCAGAGTGGAGAGCAGTGGTGGCCCAGTGGTATCGGCCACGACTTACAAGTTGTAGGTCGTGGGTTCGAGCCAAGGCAGGCGCTTTACTTTGTGTAAATTATTTCATCACCACTGCTCTCAAAACGGTGAAGGAAAACATCGTGAGGAAACCGGCATGTCTTAGAATTAAAAATTCGAAGACATGTGTCATCTACCAACACGCACTGGGCCCGCGTGGTGGATTACGGCCCATTCCCTCTCACAGAGAGGAGGCCTATGTTCCAGCAGTGGGAACATTAATAGGCTGATGATGTGATGTGATGTGATGTGTGTGACATAGTTTTTAGGGTTCCGTACCCAAAGGGTAAAAACGGGACCCTATTACTAAGACTCTACGATCCGTATGACTGTCTGTCCGTCTGTCACCAGGCTGTATCTCATAAACCGTGATAGCTAAACAGTTGAACTTTTCACGGATGATGTTGTTCTGTTGCCGCTATAAGAACACTAATAAACTACAAATACTAAAAACAGAATGAAATAAATATTTAAGTGGGGCTTCCATACAACAAACGTGATCTTTTTGCCGTTTTTTGCGTTCACGAACGATTCGTTCACAAAACGTTCCTGTGGTATGGAACCCTTCGTGCGTGATTCCGACTTGCACTTGGCCAGTTTTTTCAAATTCTTAAACCATTTTAAATTGTTGACAAATCAGTCCCAATCACAGCCCATCAAAATAGTGTAGGTAGAATATTGATCACTAATTTAACCTATATAAAATAATAGAGCGGTCTACAAAATAATTGGGTCAGGGCAGTGTTGCAAATGCACGAGTGACAACAAAAAGGGCCGATCATGGGCCGATACATTTTGAATGGCGGGGCGTAGCTGTCGCAGCCCGACAATTAGTCGCACGCGACAAAACGCACCGACAATCATGGTACAAAGGATATTGCTAATTAATTTATAAACGCATGTTATGTATGTAAAACAATAGCTTGTTTATGTTTAGTGTTCGGTTTTGTTAGTTCAATATTCTATTTAGAGCAAAAATTACAATTTGAATAGGTAATAATTAATATCTCTCGTTTTAACATTGATGAATATTAAAAAGGTATCTACAGCAAAATATTGTCTTTTTGGATTAGCTAAGTAAAATATTACTGCATCCTGAAACCTGTACCTGCAAAAGCAAATAAAAAAGCTTCAAGACGTTGGTTTCTAATTAAGATTCGTGTCACCAAGAACACCGTAACTAAATACAATTCTGACTGTTATAAAAATCAACGAGTTATAAAAATAAAAATCAAAGAGTTATAAAAATCAACGAGTTACAATAATAGTTGGGATTCGCATAATTGCTTTTGAATGAGGATGCCAAGCTATCAGCCGTCTCTCAGCCCACGCGTCATAACATAGAAGCAACGTAGGCAATCTCCTGGGGCCTCTACAAATACAAGTCAATATACTCGTATAATAGGTGGATATTTAGGACCGTTTACGATATCTTTTACCTATATAAACCTGATCTAAATCTAGCTGTCCCTCTAACAGCATTATAGGTATGAATATCAGATATATAACGAGTAAAATCATCCATAAAACCGGCCAAGTGCGTGTCGGGCCACGCGCAGTAATAGGGTTCGGAAGTTGCATAAGAATGCGGACTAAAAAGAGGGTTTTGTTGTTTGTTACATGAATATTGGAACGGTTTCAGCGGCTCACAAAGTCTAAACCCATTATATTTTTAATGGCCTATCCAACGATACCCTACACCATGGGATAGATGAGAAAAAAAAAGTACATCCCCACTTTACGTGTATGGGAGGTACCCAAAAAAAATTTTTTTTCATGATTTTATGTTACCACTTTGTCGGAATTATTAATATGTATATACATGCCAAATTATAGCTTTCTAGTACTTAGATTCTCTGAGCTAAGCTGCGGACGGACATACGGACAGAGCGAAACTATAAGGGTTCCTTGTTGATTTCGGAACCCTAAAAATATAACATTATGCAGATTCACATATTCCTATTTTCAGATCACAATTGACAACACCCGATAAAATCATATCGCATTGCGTACGTTAAATATAACAATTCTAAAATTGTAGCAAAAATATCAACATCATTATTTCAGCTAAATAGGCCTCCCCCAGGTGTCGCCACATCGACCGCAACCAGCAGTTTCACTATTATTTCCTAGCAAAAATATGCGTCGCAATAAATGCGAGAGATAAAGGTCAACTGATGACACGTCACATATTTGTAGCTCACCGACACATTTCAAAGCAAAAATTGCAGTGTAAAAACTTAATTGAAAAAAACGACAACACAAAAATTTTCCGGGTCGTCGATTAAAAGTATCGGCATTTTTTATCGAAACTAGAGAAAATGTAGGTCAGCAATACAATCGGAAATCTTCAAACAAAATGTAGGGCTATAAAATTGAAGAGGTAGCGAGTCCGTTGGTGGCAGTAGCATTTCAATTTGTATCGGTCCCCTTCGCGATCGCTCCACTGTCCCGTTAATGTAATTGGTCAAACGTTAAACATCATGCCTGAAATATGTCGAATGGTACGAGTCGTTTTATAAAATTGCTAGACGACTTTATTTTGTACCAGGTGTATCCTTTGCTAAGGTTATTTTCGAGAGGTAGTTTAAAACTTGTAAAGGCTTAATTGGGTCTGGCTCACAGTCGCGTCGATCAGCTGCAGATAAATAAAAAAACCGGCCAAGTGCGAGTCGGACTCGCACACGAAGGGTTCCGTACCATTATCGCAAAAAACGGCAAAAACATGTTTGTTGTTTGGGGGCCCCAATAAAATATTTATTTTATTAAGTTTTTAGTATTTGTTGTTATGATGTAGAAATACATCATCTGTAATAATTTCAACTGTCTATCTATCACGGTTCATGAGATACAGCCTGGTGACAGACAGACAGACGGACAGTGGAGTCTTAGTAATAGGGTCCCGTTTTTACCCTTTGGGTACGGAACCCTAAAAAGTAAATCAGGATCTCAGTAAATTAATTGAGTCTCTGCCAAATCAAAGTGGAGTGTTACATGAACCTTTACATTGAAAACGAGGTGTGGCGATGAGTCGTCTCATCTCTTCAATTGGTCGGTGAGGCTACTAATATCCAATTATGCACCATTTATCAGCTAGATATTTAGTTAATCCCCTACGTCTTCTGTGAGCTAAAAGCTCTACTCCCTTAATGTTGTATTTAAATTATATATTTTTGGTTTCCTGAAAAATCTCAGTTGAACTCATTTTCAACGTTATTTGATCTTAGAGAAGCCCAAAATATCAATAACTATAGCTACACGCTTTTGCGAATACTTTTTTAAAAACGTCTCTAGAGCTGGGTAAATTCCTGAAGTGACGAACGAGGGTGTTTTCCTAAAATTCTTTATCATAATTCTGTTTTCAATAATTCGCTAAACAGGTAAAAATAATATATTTATTATTATCAGGAATTCTGAAAACCTTTGAAGGAAGTTTGATGAATAAAATTACGAACTAATTTGAACTTTTACTGCCCTTTGATGTCACTCAAATAATCTTGTTTTCTATTATTTGGGCCAGAGAGCTCTTATGGGGAAATGTCAAAAATAATGATTTTTTATTGAGGACTAAATAAATAGTGTTTTTGCTGATGTACCAACTTATGTTTATTTTCTCAACTTATAATTCAAAAGGATATTTTTCATATTGGAAAACTAAAGTGGTAATGGTAATTGGTAATTTCAAAGAAAAATGTACCTGATATTTCCTTATCCATACCTACTTAGGTATCCTAGATAGGTAACTTAGGTAGTAAATAAAATTGTGAATTAAATTATTTTTAAGGTCAAAGTTCAATGAACACGGTCGTTAATATAAGATTAACATTTTCCCGCGAAGTCTGTAGGTACGAGTACTTTAATTTATTATTCATTAAGTCTTTCTATCTTGGAGCTAATTTAGGTACTTATATATTGCGATTATATACTTGATTCAAGTTGTAACTCCCCAAGAAATCACGTAGGTTTGAACTACCATCTCCCAAATAATTTAAAATAAACATAGAGCCTAAGAATTCCACGACATTTAAAAAATTAAAAGCAAATAACAGAACGTTCTACATCCTTAATTAAGGGCTTTCAATTTAAAAAGTCACTGGCAGTTTCAATTTCTCAATAAAAAAAGGTCTTGGAAATGATGGCATTCGCGAGTGGCACTTGAAACAAACGGCGTTATCAAATCAGTGCACCCGAGTTAAAGTGCCGGTGAAATAGAAGGGGGCACTTATTGCCCCGCTGAACCGCCGCACACCCCGCGCACCCAGCGCACCCTTCGCACGCCCAGCCTAAACACCCCGCAGCCAATGTTCTTTAAATGGCAGCCCAAAACTCGAGAAAATGACAAACTTACGAAATTTGAACAATTTTCATCCAAACAGTTTGGTTTGTACGATTCTGTTGTTTAAAATAAAGGGTTGTTAGTAGTTATTCCTCTGTCAAGTGCTTCTTGTAACAATCTGTAGTTGTTGAACGTTGTGTTAATGAAAATTTTAAGTTGCAAACTTCTCGAGCCATCAAGTTTTGTTCTAGAAGTAACGTAATAAAACATGTTGTAACAATGTTATTAAAACTTTGATGTATTCAAGTTTTCGGTCCTTTTGTGTGTTCTTGTTTATTAGCATCTTTTACTAAAAGTAGGTTTAATTAGTAGTCTAGTGAAACATTTGGGACACTTCTTTAGATTGCTAGGTCATTAAAGTCTGTAATAAATCTTGTTAATACATACATTTTTATTTATTAAGATTTGGTTTAAAAGCCTAAAAATTTAAACGGTGTTTTTCATGCTGAAATAGCTGCGAATAAAACTAAAAAAACACGTCGGCGGTAAAAATGTAGTATAACTAGTTTTATGCGAACAATCAACACTAGATGGTCGTAACTCATCGCTGTGAAAGAAACAGAAGTGTTTAGTTTCACCGAGTTTCATTATAATAGCACACACAATTTATTATATCGTTTGTTTTGAAAACTAAAATAAAAAAAAACCGGCCAAGTGCGAGTCTGGCTCGCGCATAGAGGGTTCCGTATAAACAGTTACATTCAGCAAAATAAATTATAGGTAAAATAACGTTCGTAAACAATGAATGCACCGAACATTGCTCCAACGAAGGGACAAAATTAACTTTACCATCCGAAATCTGTTTTCCCCATACATCAACAAGCAAAATTTTTACTTTTCCAAGTACACTTTATAAGTTGGTCGACTATTATTCGTAAACTTGTGAAGCTTACTAAGCTGTGCTAGTTTTCCTATAAATTTCGTTATATATATTACTGCCGTGATTTTTTTCACATATTATCCAAAAGCAACCATTTAGCTGGCAGGGGAACCCCCCCCGGTTTAACACATGACTCTAACAAAAATTTGGCATTTCAAGCTTAATTTTACGCAAACAGGTCCTTGAATCGAAACATGGTTTTCACAGACCCGTAATAATTTTGAATGGCCTATCCAACGATACGCCACACCATGGAAAACGCAAAAGAAATTAGCCCCACTTTACGCATAAGGAAGGTACATAATAAAAACACGATTTTATTTTACCACTTTGTCGGCTTGATTAAAATGTATATCCAAGCCAAATTATAACTTAAAGCTTTCTAGTACTAAGAATCTCTGAGCTAAGCTGCAGACGGACGGAAGAACGGACGGACAGACGTGCATGGCGAAACTATAAAGGTTCCTTGTTGACTACGGAACCCTAAAAACTAAACTATCACAAAATAACACGCCTAGATTCCCGGAAGGATTAGGCAGAAGTGATTCTATAGGACACCGACATTTTGACAGTTATGTCGAAGTCACATGTAATAGGGGGCGAGCCTATTGTCATCGACTGTGAATTGGACTAAATGCGAATTGGATGGACCAACCACGAATTGGACCAATTGCGCCTAAAGGATCCAGACTCCTGCAGCCGTATTGCGTAAGTGAATACGGCAACGCAAAGAGTTTGACCATTATCCAATCGACCAATTCGACCAATTTTTCGCTGCCGTTTCAGCATGAAAAACACCGTTTCATTTTTCAGCTGCTTTTAATAAATTCCAGGTCCAAACACCCAACAACACATTGCCCGACCCAAAAATCGAACCTAAGACCAGCAGTAGCGCTTTCGATCACTAGTCGAACGAGGCAGTTATTCTATACTAGACTATCGAGTATTTTTAAAAGCCCTTTATTTAGATTAACAGCTTTTTGTGTTTTTTTTTTTGCACCTGTTGTATAAATCAACTATGTAGTTGGATTACTGATCACTGAATGGTATTCGCAGATACGAAATTGATTGTTTTTATTTAAAAATAGAACACTTTGTTCATAAATTTGACAGTTAGCGGCCTATGAGATTATTATAAACCCTTTTTAATTTGTTATCGTTCCGGCCATGTCCCAAATTCTTTTTTAATTTTTATTTTCGTAGGCGTTTGACCACATGTGGCCGACAATGGAACACGCTTTCTTAGAATTAATATATTCACTCTTGCCTTGAGTTTAGACGTACCTAGATTGTATTTATTATTTGATAATGTATTGACGATTACTATTTAGCATCGTTACTGTATTTAACAAATTCCTTCATTAATAGATTATTTTGTTATATCGGATTATGTTTATTACGTTATACATATAGTTTTTATTATTTCCCCAATGGGTTCTTCGATCGTTTCCTTAAATTTCAGTAAACTAATAAACCTACATAATTACTATACATGGTGTGTCTGACACCGATGCAAAAAACTGTGGATTCAGTACACAATTGTGGATCAGGTAGTGTTAAAATTATCGTCAGATTTTGTTATTTTTGAAAAAAATTCTTCCTTAAAAAAATATTTTTTTCACAAAAAGTAAGCAATGAAAATAAAACACAAAAGCGTTACCTATCAGCTGATTTCCTAAAGTCCACGATCGAGGTGAACGCCGGCGCCGCCGGCTAATACCAACACGCACCGCGCCGCCCGCACTTTATTTTGGATTTCTTTCATTACTTTTTCAAAATGATTAATATCTAATTGAATAAGATAGGAATAACGATTTTGAACTGATTATAGTCGGTATCAGACACAGCCTGAATAGGTAACATGTACATATGACAAAATGAAATAGTCTTCAGAACTATTTTAAAATTTCATTTATTTTTCAATATTTTCACGCATGTCTCGAAGGAAAAGAGAGGTTGAGCATAGCATAGCAAGATATTGGAATGGATTGTCTTCAAACTTTTCTAATAATGATCACTAAACCGAGTCAAAACGAACAAACAAACAGAATCAACGCATACCTACACGTGGAACATTCCCTACACATTTAAAATTGACGAAAACTCACGAACGAACCCGAGGGGAGCGCGGGTACACAATATATTTAAGAAATCTCTTCGAGCGCCGCTTATGTTAACGCTTGAATCTTCGCACGGCATTGTTATTGAAATTGAAAATTAGAATTCAATTTATTCGCTGTTCGGAACGCGAGTGATCGACTCGACAACCTCAACCTGCTATTAGTAAGGGAACTTGGGGAGAATTATTACTGAATATCTTTTATATTTTACCTGAGATTTTAATGAGTTATATGTTTCAGTAGTTATATAATATTATAGAGGCTCATCGGCGACGTTGAACTGGCGGATGCCAAGCTACATAGCTTGGCTCATCGCCGCAAAGTTGCCTGCTTGTCGGTCTTCTACAGACTGTACTTCGGTGAGTGTGCTCAAGAACTCCACGACCTCATCCCACCAGCCCCCTTCTACCATCGGACATCGAGACGCACTGCAAGTTACCATCCTTACCTTGTTGCCATTCCACCAATTCGCACCAAGCGCTTCCAGACATCCTTCATAATGCGCACAGCGAATGAATGGAACTCACTACCTGCGTCCGTGTTTCCGAACGCCTTCAACCCGAATCTCTTCAAAGTTAGAGTGAACAGGCTTCTTCTGGGTAAACTCACTCCATCGTCGACTCTGTCTCTGTCACCTCTGACCTAGACTAGAGTCAAGAGCAAACCCATAACAAATAAAAAAAAAAAAAAAAATTAGGAGCTCATTATTTATTTATAAGAGTAGGAGAATACCTAAGAAGCGATTGATGGATTGTGTTTAAGATGATTTGCCTAGAAAGGAGGTGGTCTACTAAGATGACTAATAAAGAAGATGAAAAGTTGAAGACGTGTTGCGAAGAAATATGGGCAAAAAAAAGCTGATAAAAAGCTCAATATTTATTTGTTTAGGTTTACTTAACGTATAAGTAAGAGTACTCTAAAGAAATTAAATATAGCGTCACGGTTATTATACGAAGAGTATCTATCTATTACTTTATCGTAAATTAAAGTGTGTGGAATTAGTAACCATTACTAAAGATCCGGCTCGAAGGACCACCAAATCTTAAAACAAATGTTTTTGGATTTTAGTGTTGTGAAGTTACGTATGATGCCTACTTTAATTAAACTATAGATGGTGGTTAAAGCCGGTTTAGAATATCAACCAATTTAAGCCGTAATACAAAATGATGTCAAAATTATTCTAAATATTAACTAATATATAACTATAATTAGAAACAGAGTTGCCACACCCAGTCGACAAACTTAAGTGATTACAACTAGTCCTATCAATAGATAAATTGGCTGATAGTGTTCCAGTATTTCAGATAGTTCGACTCAGATGCAGTTGGACAGCTCCTATTTCAGTAAGTATTGAAAATCCGAGTATTAATATAGGATACATGTTAAAGGCGATTTCATGTCAGACTGGTTAGAAACTTGCATGAGATAGTTTTGCGGCCTCGAGCTATGTTTAACTTTGCTGAGAGAAGAACTATTGTAGATATTGTATTTTGAGTTTCTAGTGTTTTTCTATAAGGAATCTGGATTAAAATTATTATTTAGTAGAATGCTGGCGACTAAATGTCATTCAATCTATGAATATTATATGACTAGAAAGACTTTCAATGGCTAAAAAACTATCTTTCTCAATTAAGGTACATAATAATGACATTGTGTAAAGAAGATACCGTACGTGTCGCTAATCTTGTTAACTGGAATCGAGATAGGTACTTCAGACTTTTCCTATTCAGGTATTTTTCTAACTGGAGTATGTACACATACTCCAGTTAGAAAAATAACTAAACTCTGAATATAGTTCTGAATAACTACACTCAATTCGAAATCTCTTTTTAACTGGATTGGGTCTTAAACCAAACCGTACTGAAGGTGAAAAGGGCAAACAATGGTTTCGAAGCTATACTTAAACGACTAGTCCATTTCATAACAATATCACTGTATAAAAAATGAACCAAAAATTATCTTTATAAAAACAGCTCAACCAACGAACGAACTCTTTCATAATGCCTTCCTTTCAGAAGTGTGAAAACAGAAACGCATTGGCTTTAAAAATGGAATTTTTAAAGATACGAAGTGATGTTAAAATTGGAAATACTGAACGCAATAGTTAATTAAAGTTCAGTGAGTTCAGTGGGGCGATCATTGAATAACTGAAAATTAACACGGCTAGAGGGCCGTCATCGAAATTGCAGCGAATAGGGCTGCGCTGAAACACTACTGCGGTTGCCGACACTATGGTACACTTAATTTTATTAGTGCGAAATGTGGGCTCGAAATACGTTATATCATTTGCAGTATTTTAGTTTAGTTACAGTAATGCAAGAATTTGTTAGTCATTTTATAAAGTTTATTATACTGACTACGACCTCATATTTTGCAAATGTGTTTGTTAAATTTCTCGTTTTATACCATATTTCAGTCGATTTAGCCGCGATGCATAAGGGGCCCAGTTAAATTACTGACACAGAAGATATTATAAAGATACACCACATATCATCATAACTAGTAGATGTTGGCCCCCCAAACTGAGAAAAGCTTGTTAAGATAGTTCAACATAAAAGGATGCTATAAAAGTTACGTCGCGGTCGATGCGAAAAAACAACACAAACAAAACGAACACAAGCAAAACCATATCATGTAAGTACCATGGCTACCATCTACAACTTTAACAAGAAGGTACGACCTATAATTATCATAAGGCTTAAAACATAAATTAACATTATGCGCCTATAACTATGGTAGTTACAGGTTTTATTCCATCCCTGCGGAGCACGGCAAGGCAAAATTTCCCATTGTTCTTCACACCCTGCCGTATGTTGAGGCGTTTTGAATATTTCATGCACGATAATTTATTGCATGATTTACTGCGCAAGGGCCTTCTATGATTGCTCTCCAGATCCGGCTATCGCGCCGCCCAACTCCAAGTTTTTACGTTCGTCGAATCCCTTTTTATAGAATTTACATATAAAAATAGTGTACTTTACTTTGATATAGTGCGTGCTCAATTCCGTGTCACTTCGTCGGTTCACTTGCTCTGTATACGGGATCGGGATTTACGTAATTCAGTGCCGCTCCCTGACTATCTGTGAAACGTGGAGGATAATAGCTCGCGTTTTAAAGGTTTGAACACTATTGAACTGGAGTGTCACGTAAGGCGCGTGTGTGATCCGGACCCATAGGTCTCGAAGCACCGATTATACCATACTATTGAAATAGAAATGTTGTCGCTTTTAACGATTTTCGTATGATGCCTTCTATTATCTTTATCTATACTTCTATACTAATATTACAAAGAGGAAAGATTTTTTTGTTTGTTTTTTTTTGTACCGAATAGGCTCCGAAACTACTGGACCGATTTAAAAAATTCTTTCACCAATAGAAAGCTACTTTATTCCTGAGTGACATAGGATATTTTTAATCCCTAAAACGGGTACTGTGGGGTGGTCCACGGGAGCGATGCCGCGGGAACAGCTAGTTATAAATAAACATTAGGTGGTGGTACAGGCCTTTTTTAAAATATCTGGGGCATGGTCGTGCTCCCGCCAAGACGAGTCAAGCGAAGGGCAAGGGCCTATCTTTTCTCGAAGGGCTTCTTCGTTTTTTTGAACCCTCACAACTTGGGTATGGATTATACCAGATAAACAAATACTCGGGATAAGATGTCAATAGTAGATTTATTAAACATATAAAGTTTCAATTGCATAGCTTTTGTACTTAACATTTTATTGATATAAAAAAAGCGATTTCGTCACTAATGATCATCAAAATTCTTAGGGTACTTCCTGAAGTCCTAGAAAGCTGAAATTTGGTAGTTAAGCTAGTATTAGTTCACAAACAACAAAAAAAAACTAAAACTTGGAACTTTTACTCCCCAACCCTTTAAATTAGGGGATGGAATTTTGTATGAGACTTTCGCAAATTTTTATGCTAGAGGTCTGAAAATTGATATAGGCACTCCTTGTTATAAATAATAAAATATTTATTTCAGTATTTTTAGTATATCACCCCCCACCCTTTAAATTAGAGCATGGACATTCATGCTAGAGATCTGAAAATTATGTAAGTACACACACTTCTTATTAAAATGAAAAAAAAAAAGGGTTGCAGTTGTTTTTTTTTGGTTAGGAAATATTCACGTATTTATCCTATTAGTGGCGACTTCTAGTAATGAGGCATGTGACAGTAGCGAAACGGCCAAGCCACATATTTTAACTAAGGTGTAGAGTTTGTGAAGTTAGGGCTTGTAGAGTTAAAATCTGAAAACTTTTTGACGGTGCGAGCCATGTGGTCTCGTCTTGGCAACATTTTACATAAAAATGTTTTTGGTAGGATAGGTAGTGTGACCCTGACGCACGCATTTCAAACGTTTTTGATCATTATTGAAATGGGGCGTCACATTTGGTGCGACCTGATTAACCTACCTAACATTATAGTCAGTGTTTTTAAGCAGTTGCATTGCATATAGATTTATAAGAAGCCCAAAGAAATGATGGTTGTACTGTATGAAAGATGTAATTATGCCAAAAAAGGAGGTAACTATTGAGACGATAGCAAAAAGAGATGTCAGAAGCCAAGATGAACCTATAAGCCAGTTAGTAGGGTGATCGCAGCTCATGTTCAAGGAACGAAAGATCTGTTGAGGTGAGTAATTTAAAGCATAGGCATAGAGCAGCTATAACATATTTTATTTTATTTTTTATTTTTAATATATTTATATAGTGGCAAAGTCACTTAAGTCATAATTTTTTTATAGATTACATTCTATATTTAAAACTAACTTGGTTTTGCACCTCCTTAATAGGATCTACCTGGGTCTTCTTAATACTCAAACTCGTTTATAGTATTTATTGCGTTTACATGGGGAAGCAAGTCCAGTTGCGACAAATGATAACCTAAGTAACATTAGGTATAATTATACGGAGTCTATTTTCAAAATATAAGTTGTGCTAAGGTTATTATGTAAGCCTACATTTAGAAACCGGACGACGTAACAATTAAACCGCGTTTGCGCTTCTGAAGTTAACCGTTTCTGTACGGAAACCGCAAACCTTTATGTTTTCTATTTTCGGTTTAGATCTAATTAAAGCCACAACTTAGAGGATTGTTGATAAAAGGAATTCTCAGAGGCGAAATTACATTATTTTCAGGAGACCGTCGAATTCTCATTTCAATCTCAGTCTATCAAAAACAACTCTCTAATGCCTTACGAGTAGGAATAGTCAAAATCCCACTGCAAAAATCTACAGGTATTTTTTGTTTTTGATTAATCTGCATTTTCACGAATGATTATAATTGATGGTAAAAGAGCTTCAGAAAGAGAGGGTCTTAAAATGAACATGGACCAAACAAAGGTCATGTTGAATGTCCATGTAACACCCAATCCTATCAAGATCGGAAACTATACACTTGAAGTTGTGGACGATTTTGTCTACCTGACAGAAGCGGTCCAGTTAGGTAGGTCTAACTTCGAGAAAGAGGTCAACTGTCCAATCAGACTCGGCTGGGTAGAGTTCGGGTAGTTGAGCGGTATCTTCTCGTCCAACTTGCCGCAGTGTCTCAAGGTTGACGTCTATGACCAGTGATTACATAATTATAGGATCTAAACTTGGTCGCTCACAATGGGCCTCATCAGAAGGCCTATTGAAGGATTATGTAACCTATTATAACAGTCGTAAACTTAGTGGACTATTTGATCATGTACAGTCAAGGGTCAAAAGTGCAGTCATACTCTCCCAAAACTCAAATGGCTAGTTTTTGTAGAAGAAGTTAAATTATCCACAACTGATTTAATATGTTAGACTGTGACGGTAGACAGTGACTGCTCTTTTGACCCTTGTAGTACATATGATTGGTCTTAATTAACCTTTACGAGCTCATTTCGCTCACTCTTGCATGCAGTTTCTCTCGATTCAATTTATCTATGAATTGTTAAAAGAAAGTTTACATGTCTCTAAAGTGGCGTAAAGTAAACCGATCAACACAAGTCAACTTTTCTTACTCTTGTACCACCCAGAAATTAATCCTGGAGCCGCCCCTGGAAATTCCTAATGCAGCGCAAAGTTAAAAAAACTGTGCAAACTTGCAGTAATCTATTCTAATATGATTCATAAAAATCAGGTTTTATCAAAAACAAATTACTCGTACGTGCAGACTTTGGCGGTGGGATCTCATACTAGAAATAGTCTGAAAGCCATTCCTTCAGATAATACTAGAAACTATTTGGAAACCCAAGTGGATTTCTAGCTTCGAGAGGTCATTTTCTTATTTATTTATTTAGTCACTCGTGGTTAAAAAAGTAACAAAAAATATATTTTAGGTGACTTCTTTATTCGCATATAAAATTCTTAATTACCGTTTTTTATGACATAATGGCAGGATTAATTCGGTCTCAGTAGGGTGGCGTGCGATAAGTGGACGGGCCTATTTCCGCGACTTATCTCCCCCTCCCCACGCTGATAACACAATTTTGTGTAGAATACCTCTTTAATAGCCGCTCTTACGGGAATGGGCTAACGAATAAAGTCAATCTCTTCGGCGTAAATCCTCCGAGCAGTCATAACTCAAGTTTATAGAGTTTCGGGACTTTTTCGCCGATAGAATTTAAGGGAGTGTTAAAGTTTATGTGTATTGTTGACGATGAGAATTAAATGCGTTTTTTTCTAATGATATTTCGTATTTAGGTTTCTGAAATTCTGATGCACATAGACATGACAGATTTTTTATTATTCGTATCGATAATTCCATGTCTATTTTATTGAAGCTTCGACTAGAATTTAGCTTCGTCGACTGGTCTTTCATAGTGACGGCAATATTGCACAAAGGGTAAGACACGAGATGAGGCATCGTTTGTGGTGTGGCTAGGCAGTCGTATTGAGGCTCATCGGAATACTGAGGGTACTACTTTTTAGTAGTTTCGCCATGTTCGTCCGTCTGTCCTCAGCTTAGCTCATAGACTCTTAGCGATAGAAACCTATAATTTGGCATATATATACATATTAATTACGCCGATAAAGTGGTAAAATAAAACCAAGTTTTTTTTGTGGTTCCTTCTGTACACGTACAAGTGGGGATGCATTTTTCCTCGTCTATCTCAATGTGTGGGGTATCGTTGGATAGGCCATTCAAAATGTTACGGGTCTGTAAAAACTACTTTTCGGATCAGGGATACGTTTGTGTAAAATTATGTGAGGGTCAATTGTCCCCCGCCTCCTGCCAGCTAAATGGATGCTTTTGGGTATGTGAAAAAAATCACGGCAGTAGTATATATAACGAAATTAAAAGGAAAACTGTCGCAGCTAAGTAGGCTTTACAAGTTTACGAGTAATAGTCGACCAACTTATAAAATGTACTTGGAAAAGTAAAAATTATGTATATTGATGTATGGGGCAACAGTTTTAGAACGGCCAAGTTAAATTTGTCCTTTCATTAGAAAAATGATTGGTGCTTTAATTGTCTATGAACGTTAGTAATGTTACCTATTTATTTTGGTGAATGTAGCTGTTTATACGGAACTCTGTGCGCGAATCATACTCGCACTTGGCCGGTTTTTTAATTAGATTGTACTACAGCGGCCAGCTAGGCTGTTCAATCGGTTCTAGGAGGGCCATGGCAGTTTGTCAATGAGATGAAAAAGTACAGACATCAAATGTAACGGGTACCTTCCATTTCCAGATTTCCATGAGAAAATCGGGTTTCACATTTTACAAAAAATGCGACCTCCTTAGCCAAATGTGATATATAAATTCAAAAGAGAATTTAGCACGTTTTATATTAGGCACCTATTTATTTTATTTTCCTCTAAACAGGGTCAATGCCCTTCGTAAAGGTTTAGAGAACATGACACAGATACGTGTGAACGTGATATACTTAATAACGATCGAACTGATATTATTTCGAACGACCTAAATGGGACGGTTGAAGGTTAATCAAAAATGCTATATGGAAACCAGGGCGTCTGTGGTTACTTTGTTGATGAACGAACTTACCCTATTTCATGAACTTACCTTATTTCATAGTATAATGGCTTCAACCAGCGGCTACGCCCGCGTGAAAGTCCAAAATTATCCCGAGGGAACATATTCCCGGGATTAAAAGAATCTTGTGTCCTATTCCTGACTATAATCTATCTCTGCGCCAAATTTCATCCAGATCCGTTCAATAGTTTTTGCATGAAAGAGTAACAAACACACTTACGCGCTCACAAACTTTCGCCTTCATAATATTCGTGTGATTTGTGATTTAAGCAAGCGAAAGACAATGTAATATTATATTTTTAATTTAAACAGCTGACTATGGGGTCAATTGGAATTCGGAATCCACTTATCCCGTAGTGATGCAGTTTCTTAAAGATTTTACATCGTCATTAGATATCGATAATGGGACTGACGTGAACTTTGTTCAAAAGTCCCTTAAAATAAAGATAATAAAAAAATAATTAGATATCGATATTCATTACTTCAGCGAAATTTCGTTAGTTCATTTTACTTGACCCAGTATTTAAACGTTCGGAGCTCGTGGCTAAATAATAACACATGCACGGGTCGATCGAGGTTAAGCAACGCTTGACGAGGTCGGTCCGTGGATGGGTGACCATTTCAACATTCCGAGTTTCCTCCGTGCCTCAGAAAGCACGCTAAGCCGTTGGTCTCGGCTGTCATTTGAAGATCTGTGACAGTCGTTACGGGTAGTCTGAAGCCTAAAATCTGACACCAGTCTTGCCAAGGGGTACCGTGTTACCCAGTTACTGGGTTGTGGAGGTCAGATAAGCAGTCGCTCCGTGTAAAACTGTACTGGTACTTAGCTGAATCCGGTAAGATTGGAAGCCGACCCCAATGTATTTGGGAAAAGGCTAGGCCGATTGATAATCAAAGTGCGCTAACAGTTGTCTCTACGACTCAACCTGTGCAAGTACGGGTCGATTCAAACGTAATGGCGTCTGTGAAATTCACTTTTTGCTGAGCCCAACCTCTCAGCCCCATATTCGTCATTAAGTTTGCCACTACTTGTAGCATTAACAAACACAGATACGCTACATAACTACATTGAAAATGACAGAGAAGTAGACAATTTGTCTACATATTTATTTACTCCACTAGAAACGTAATGTTTACTTTACTTAAAACACCTTCCAATAATGAAATTGTAGGAGTATTACTTACACCGACGGCATCAATCTTCTACTACAAACGTAGTGATTACGAACGTTTGTTATCAAAAGCGAATTGGGTCATGATGTCAAGTAAGCCTAAATATACTTTCTTCCATTAGCGGTGACATGTCAAATATAAGCTATATACTTATTACGTGGGGAGGTACCGAACAAAGCCTTGTAAACTTTGTCAACGAAACCGCTGGAGCCATTGTGATGGCGCTTGAGCTGCGTTTGTATTGGACGAGTTACTGGAACATGTTTTTTTTTGTGAAAAAATATTTTCTTAAAAAAGTTGTCGTATCATAATTTTTGACTTGGTATTTTATTGCAAAAGATATTGTAAATTTATTCGTATAAAAAAAATGTCTTATCAAGTCGAGAGGCATCTCTATCCTGAAAAAAACAACTCAAGACTAAGTTATAAAACTCCTCGCTGACCCCCGGGGCTTCGCTCCCGTCAACTGGCTACCCTGCCTACCCTGCCTACCTAATAATTTTTATTTATCATTAATAGTTTTCTCAGCGCACGCCAAAGAATGAATTTTACTGGCAACATTTTGCTACATAGCGTTACATTATTGCAATTTTCATAAGGATCTCTAAATTTTTTGAATATATATTATAGCCTATGACATTTAGGAATAATGTAGCTTTCTACTGGTGAAAGAGTTCAATAGAACCAGTGATTACCCTCACAAACTCACAACGTCACAAACTCATAAAGTTTACCTCTTTATAATATTAGTATAGATTTAGAAAGATGTTTTTCTTCGTAAGCTGACTTATTCTTTGTTCAAAACACATGTACATACTAGCACCTACTAATGAATGGAATATCCCCACGCATTTCCATACTCTAAAAGGCTTATTTAATCCCAACCCTTCAGTGACTTTCTACTGAAGTGCGCTCACAGCTCACTCGTCCATTCACCATCCAGATAAAATAAAATAAAACTGCGTACTAAAACGTGGCACTACTACAATATTTAAGTTAAACGCGCCTTACGTTGGGCCCGTTCATTTCCTCGCGAGTACGGGTCGCCATTAGCAGTACAAACATAACACGAGCCCCGGTGACACCTGCGTCTTTACATATTGCGTGAGCTTTCATATTTAATGCTCTATCGTATTGCAATAATAAAGTTCTTTTATTGATATGTGTCCATTTTTTTTTGTTGATGTTTGGATTAAACGGCCAATAAAACAACTAATCAAAAATTCGATAATATCATTTACCAATTAGCACTGGGACCGCGTGGTGAATTCTAGCCCACTCTCTCTCTTAGATAGGCGGCCTGTCTCAGCAGTTGAATCGCTGTATGCTGGTTATGATGATCGATGCAACTCGTATATTATTTTTAATTACTAGATAGATAGACAGAATATACTAACATATTATATAGAATATGTATATTTGATAGAATATACTAGTCTACTTAGTCTAGATTTATTTCTAGACTAATATTAATAGGCAATAGCTAATTTATTTGTGTAGTACTAGTAATTAGCAACAATAAAGGGTACGAGAGCAGTGGTGGCCCAGTGGTAACGGCCGCGATTTACAAGTTGTTGGTCGTGAGTTCGAACCCAGGCAGGCAAAGTGCCTGCCTGGGTTCTTACTTACTTTGTGTAAATTATTTCATCACCTCTGCTCTCAAAACGTTGAAGGAAAATATCGTGAGAAAACGGTGGTGGATTACGGCACATTCTCTCTCACAGATAGGAGGCCCGTGTCCCAGCAGTGGGAACATTAAAAGAATGATGATGAAAGGGTACAGAACTGTTTAAAATTGACATCATTTTTTGTTCGGTTTATTAAAGTACCTACTTGACTTACCTACCTACTATCCCAAAGCAAAATCTATCATCTGCCGTAACTAGACCAAACGAGGCACGATTATTCAACCTTAAACTATAGACATATTTGCTGTGCTCTAAGCTCAAAGACTGCAATGTAACACTGACTGCTGGCAGGTCATCGTCCACGAACACTGCAGTAATACATTTTCTTCCCCTGCCTCTGGCAACTTGCACGCGAAGATAGGCAACTGATTCGTCGTATTTTTTTTTCCTTTTTGTTTCTAGATTACTTTACATGGCAGGAAAACTATTTTAGAACTGCTAACCTACTTTGTAGAATCTTGATTACTTTTTATGTGCTTGTAAACGTTTAACGTAAATAAAGGATTTGTTTTTTTTTTGCCTATAAGCTTCCTTTTTGAAACTTATCTAGCTGCTTTGCTAATACTAACTTGCACCTACTTGGTATTTAAAATAGAATTGTAGTGTGGTTGATATCGTTTTATTCAGAAACTTGGTTTTGGATGTCAGATAAAATACTAGATAGTATATTTAGCAGCAGCAAGACTGGAAGCTGACATCAACATAATTGAGTGCAATAAGCTATTCACAGAAAAATTAAAATGATGTTTCTATTCTGTACTTTCTTTAGGTAGAATTCTCAATACCAAGTGCTGGGGTGACAGCTGCTGGTGCAGAATCCCTCAAACAGCGCAAATACAACAATCTTATTGGAAGCTATGTATTTGAGCCGTTTGGGGTTGAAACATTAGGACCATGGAGTCCGAGTGCTCATCGAGTTTTTCGAGATGTAAGCCAACGGTTAGTCGACTCTTTACATGACCAGAGAGGTGGGCTTTTCCTCAGCCAGAGAGTCAGCATTGTCATTCGACGTGACACTTTTCACGTTGACAGCGATGTGGACAAATTTTTTGACGCCCAATGAGCCCCGCCCTTTTTATACGCTTTCGTAGTTTTTGATTTAAGTATATATATTATATAAGTAGTTGTATTTTATACCATGTAAATTTGTATTTATACCAAGTTAAACATTATAAACTAGGTAACATTTAAATTCAACTATCCCGTGAGGTACACTATTTATACCTTAAGGTATCAAATGGAAAAGAAAAACCTTACAACAAAGTTATATGTTTTGTGTCGTCATTTTGAAGTATTTCCCAAGTATCTATAGAAAATTGTGGGGTAACAAGGTGTCTATTAGACAATTTAAATGAAGGCTACTCAAACAGTCCGACTTATGCAGGTTTCTTGAAGGGTCGGAACTCTCTCACTATCTCCCTCTCTCTCTCACGTAGGCAAGCAATTTGCCCATTGTTATTCAAATCGTAAATTAATTATTCATTCACGTCATTTTCAGACGTGAATTTATTTCCTGCTTATGATGCTAAGAAATGCAGGAAGTAAGACATGGTCCCTCTGTAGTCTGTTTAAATTGAATATTGATTTTAAATAAGTATTTAATTTGAATTTTTCAATTATAAACTGCTGTGTCGTTTAAGCTGTGGGCCCGCATATCATGAAACTGGAGCCCTGATACAGTTAGACGGGGTCGCGGCAGACCAAGATTCATCATCATCAAATCAGCCGAAAGATGTCCACTGCTGGACATAGGCCTCCCTCAAGCGTCGCCTCATTGACCGGACCCGTGCGTCTCGCATCCAGCTGATAACCGTAACGTTCACCAGGTCATCGGTACACCTAGTGGGAGGCCTTCCAACGCAACGTCTTCCGGTTCGCGGTCGCCACTCCAGAACTTTGCTGCCTCATCGGCCATCCGTTCTGCAAGCTATGTGCCCTGCCCACTGCCACTCGGTAACCTTGGTTCTCTTGCGGATCTCTACAATTCTGATTCGATTACGCAAGGAAACTCTGAGCATAGCTTTCTGCATTGCCCACTGGGCGACTGTAAGATTTCTGATGTTTTGTGAGCGACCACGTCTCAAACCCATATGTCATCACTGGCAACACACATAGACTTTCGTCTTGAGACATTGTGTTAAGTTGGACGTGACGATACCACCGTAACTTCCCAGGAGTTAAACCAGGACAAGTCAAAGACAGGTTCATGATGAAAAAAATCTGCTGTGTCATCAAAAGACTAGCGTTAACGACATGCATCCTTACTCCATCTAAGAGAGTGCCTTTTATCGACCGACAAGATTTGAACTCAAATACAGCCGTGATTTATTAGCTCATCGCATAAATAGTTCGCGAACTAAAATCAACACAACACATGAATTCAGGTATATTTGTACATCATTAGAAGCAACTTAATGATTTAACCTGAGATTAATGAAGTCTATACAGAGATCTAACATAAACTCGAATAGGCAGTACAGTACAAACAGCGCCTGGAGTTACGAGTATAATTCAGGTTCATTATAGCGTTCCCAACATAATAGACTTTACCTAAGCTTTGTGTACCAAACTGGATTACCGACAATACTCAGGGACGTGGAATTTGACAGACATAGATTATAAAGGGTGTCCCGTTTACGTAAGATTGGAATTTGCCAACATTTGAACGACTTTTCGTTCGTTATTGGCAACCAGAAACAAAAAATATTTTGACACAAATAAGATAAATCTTGTTCTATCTTAAGTTTGAAAATAGTTATTTATGCTACAAGTGCGGAAGGTAGGTGATTTCCGATGAGTGGATAACACACGATCGACACGAGTCGGAAATCATCGTACGTACGTGTATCATACAACATTTTACTATGCATTGTGCGAGGAAATAAAAAAATATATCTGAACCAAGCAAAAATTAATAAAATGGCGGGCTTATTCAAGCGCGCTCAGCAAAACCACAGATTAACTAAAAGTTCCTCGGGCATATCTACTGCGCATTTGCAAATAGCTGTCACGTCGTAACGCAAAAAGGCACGAGTAAAATATACGTACTGCCAAACATATTTAATGAATATTTAAAACTAATAATTTATTGATCAAAATCTAAATCTAGAGTAATTAAAAACGCCTTTAATGAAGTGTTAGTTTTATTTTACCTTTTATATGAATGATAATCTGTACTTAACTAATTTTTTAAACTTTTCTCAAATAATAAAAACTCTATGCGACGGCCTGACGTTGGAGTTACAAATTAAAAAAAACAGAAAAGTAAAATGCACTAGTGAAAAAAGTGACACTTTCCGCACAGTTTGGCTGCTTGGAAAACGCTCTTTTCGAGGACATGCATTGTAAAAGAAAAAGAAGAATCAAAACTCTACATGTTTCAGGGTTGATAGTTAAGTATTGACGATGTTGATCTTTGACGCCTTTCGCATCACTTAAGTCGATCGGAGAGGGTCAAAACGCAATCAAGCGAGGCTATCGCAAAGCCACTTCGGCGTGTGGCTCTAAGTAGGTTTATGCCCCAGTGACCTGACTTAATGTTTCAGCATTTTATTCAGCGACACGTACGCTGTGCCGACCCTAGCCGCCATCAGAATTTCCTTACCGAATTTCCTTAGAGACTGAAACCGAGACGTTGTTTTTGAACCCACTTCCTGTTTTATTGCAACTTGAGAATTTGAAAATGGATGGCGCGATATCTATGTCAACTCGGATTGGGAAGTCCCATTTGGTGATGCGGGAAATGGGACTCGATGGGCCCTTCGGGTTTTTTGCTTCCATTTCCGCTATAAAGTTTGGATTATTATTGATACCTGTGTTCAATGAAATTTGTTTATTGGAACAGGAACTTTTCACTGAAAAATTCCCAAAAGTTTTACTTTTAAGATAGGTAGGTACACCAGGCAATGAGAAGTATTTTTCCATAATTAAATCTGCGAAAGTTGTTTTTCGACGTATAATTATAATTTTTCAGAATATAAATAATTGAATAACAATGCACTGCTGTGTGCTATCTATCGAATTGACTTTATCCGAAACCTTTTTATGTATTGTGTTTTTTGTTGTTGCACTTACGAAATTAGTCTAGATATTTTTATAAGGTCGAACAAACTCAGTAGCTTATTCAATTAAATTAAGTACACAAATATCCATATATGTGTAGCACATCTCACAACTGTGCATAACGAGATAAAATATTGTTTCTGAGTCCACTAGAAAAACGGTCAGTTGTTGTGAAATATTAGCGTGGGCTGAAACATTTTTCATCCGTTTTCCTCTCGGTACACCTTCAGTTGGAACTTCATGAATATTTCAAGCGGGATCAATTATTAAAATGATTTACTACTGCCCCGCCTTGCCGAATAAACATGGGTTCTATGTGTGCCTACATTTTCCTGAATATAAGAAAAGTGGTGATTTTTTGTCCGTTTTCTTGAAGGAACTAAACAATTAAAATGCCAGGCACGTCTATTTTGATAAAGGTTTCCGTTTTCATTATTTTATTTTTGTGTCTTGTTTTGGCGTGAGTTTATTTTGCTAGTCTAGACATCAGTTTAGAGGTCTGGTTTTATTGTTAGTCCTATTTTTGAACAAAATTTTAAAGGTCTTATTTATTCAAGAGAGTCTTTGTTATTCACAGCTGGGCTATAAATTAAGAGCTAAAACTTCAAATATCCAAGGTTTATATTCGCTCTGAGTCTTACTCAGCTTTCAAGGCGCTTTAGATAGCTCTATCTTAGTGGAATCTTGGCGTACAAGATATTAAATAACACTACACGCGACTTATACCTAGTAACACTAATATTCGAAAGCAAACGCCAGCATACTAAAGAGTAGATAAAACTCTATAGAGTGCGCTCCTCGGCAGCGGCATTTTGCTTGCAAATTGCTCGTCGCAGGTAGAACGAATATCGTGTTACGTCATGCCGCAGCGGGAGGTATTAGCATATCGAAGCAGGCAAGCCACCTGCTAAAAATGTACTCAAGAGCTGTTAGCCGCGATGGTCACTTACCTACTAGCTATGTATGAATTTTTATTCGGATATTTTATTCCGAAGATTTTTAAGCTGTGAGTTGTAGGGTTAAAATTTTATTCCTATAAACTTTTTGCCGCCATCAAAGCAAGGTACAGATGTCTTTTGATAGTCTCTTGCAGATTAAGGACGATTTTCACCAATTAAATTCGCGTTTTAAGTCCAATGACGTCTGTTTTTAACCCCCGACGGAATAAGAGGGGTGATATAAGTTTGACGTGTGTTGCTGTGTATCTGTGTATATGTGTGTCTGTCTGTTTCATCGTAGCGTCTAAACGGGTGAACCAATAAGGGGCTTTGCGAAACTGCAGATTACTCGATTTTATATTTAATCGCACTTCTACGGCATTAGAAATTATTTTAATTCAAACTTTGCTTCCGTGCGCGCAATAACAACGTTTAACGGACCTTACTCGCCAGTGGCGGCAACTGGTGAGCACAAAACGGAAGCCATTATTAAATTGCGTTGAAGATCTTTCTGTGTCAATTTCTACAACAATGATAAAAAAAGACATATGTTTTTTATTTCACATAGGCCTACATGAGCACTTATAAAACGTCGACAAAAGGTACACGGTTCGGGTTGGTCGTTTCCTATGGAGAAGAACCGGCAAGAAACACCACGGTACCACCATTGTAAAAAAAAACGATTATTTTTTACTCTTTTAAAAAAAATATCGTTTGTTTTTACAATATTTCCATGTTACAGCATTAGTGCTTAGATATAATAATAAAATTTCTTTATTCAGGTAACTTTTCAAAACCCATTTTACATTAAATATAAACATCAGAATAATAAAAATATTTTTTTTATCAGATAAATAACTATCAAAACAAAAAGTTATGTCAAATCAAAACAGAATAAATTACATTCGTTACAAAAATAAAATGAAAATAAAATAATTTTAAAAGTATTAGTACCTTCTCTCCGGCATTGTCACAGTGACATATCTGTCAGAATAATGCCGGAGGAAAGGGCAATCCAACCTTGCCGCGATCATCGCCAGGACGGTGTTGGAACTGGCCCGTACCCTGCCTGGCCCTACCCTTAAATATTCATTAAATATGTTTGGCAGTACGTATATTTTACTCGTGCCTTTTTGCGTTACGACGTGACAGCTATTTGCAAATGCGCAGTAGATATGCCCGAGGAACTTTTAGTTAATCTGTGGTTTTGCTGAGCGCGCTTGAATAAGCCCGCCATTTTATTAATTTTTGCTTGGTTCAGATATATTTTTTTATTTCCTCGCACAATGCATAGTAAAATGTTGTATGATACACGTACGTACGATGATTTCCGACTCGTGTCGATCGTGTGTTATCCACTCATCGGAAATCACCTACCTTCCGCACTTGTAGCATAAATAACTATTTTCAAACTTAAGATAGAACAAGATTTATCTTATTTGTGTCAAAATATTTTTTGTTTCTGGTTGCCAATAACGAACGAAAAGTCGTTCAAATGTTGGCAAATTCCAATCTTACGTAAACGGGACACCCTTTATAATCTATGTCTGTCAAATTCCACGTCCCTGAGTATTGTCGGTAATCCAGTTTGGTACACAAAGCTTAGGTAAAGTCTATTATGTTGGGAACGCTATAATGAACCTGAATTATACTCGTAACTCCAGGCGCTGTTTGTACTGTACTGCCTATTCGAGTTTATGTTAGATCTCTGTATAGACTTCATTAATCTCAGGTTAAATCATTAAGTTGCTTCTAATGATGTACAAATATACCTGAATTCATGTGTTGTGTTGATTTTAGTTCGCGAACTATTTATGCGATGAGCTAATAAATCACGGCTGTATTTGAGTTCAAATCTTGTCGGTCGATAAAAGGCACTCTCTTAGATGGAGTAAGGATGCATGTCGTTAACGCTAGTCTTTTGATGACACAGCAGATTTTTTTCATCATGAACCTGTCTTTGACTTGTCCTGGTTTAACTCCTGGGAAGTTACGGTGGTATCGTCACGTCCAACTTAACACAATGTCTCAAGACGAAAGTCTATGTGTGTTGCCAGTGATGACATATGGGTTTGAGACGTGGTCGCTCACAAAACATCAGAAATCTTACAGTCGCCCAGTGGGCAATGCAGAAAGCTATGCTCAGAGTTTCCTTGCGTAATCGAATCAGAATTGTAGAGATCCGCAAGAGAACCAAGGTTACCGAGTGGCAGTGGGCAGGGCACATAGCTTGCAGAACGGATGGCCGATGAGGCAGCAAAGTTCTGGAGTGGCGACCGCGAACCGGAAGACGTTGCGTTGGAAGGCCTCCCACTAGGTGTACCGATGACCTGGTGAACGTTACGGTTATCAGCTGGATGCGAGACGCACGGGTCCGGTCAATGAGGCGACGCTTGAGGGAGGCCTATGTCCAGCAGTGGACATCTTTCGGCTGATTTGATGATGATGAATCTTGGTCTGCCGCGACCCCGTCTAACTGTATCAGGGCTCCAGTTTCATGATATGCGGGCCCACAGCTTAAACGACACAGCAGTTTATAATTGAAAAATTCAAATTAAATACTTATTTAAAATCAATATTCAATTTAAACAGACTACAGAGGGACCATGTCTTACTTCCTGCATTTCTTAGCATCATAAGCAGGAAATAAATTCACGTCTGAAAATGACGTGAATGAATAATTAATTTACGATTTGAATAACAATGGGCAAATTGCTTGCCTACGTGAGAGAGAGAGGGAGATAGTGAGAGAGTTCCGACCCTTCAAGAAACCTGCATAAGTCGGACTGTTTGAGTAGCCTTCATTTAAATTGTCTAATAGACACCTTGTTACCCCACAATTTTCTATAGATACTTGGGAAATACTTCAAAATGACGACACAAAACATATAACTTTGTTGTAAGGTTTTTCTTTTCCATTTGATACCTTAAGGTATAAATAGTGTACCTCACGGGATAGTTGAATTTAAATGTTACCTAGTTTATAATGTTTAACTTGGTTGAAATTAGGTCATATGATCATTAGAACTTTTGTTATTATTTGGTGGATAGATGGCAAGTGCATAAAAAAAAAAATATGGAAGTTGGGTTTTCCCATCTGAAACTTCTCCCTAGCAGTCCGGAGTCTGGATTCGTGTCAGGTTAATGGCAATGGGCTCGTCCCTTATAACATGGAACTTTAACAGAACAGGCGAAATGTCGGTGTGCTATATTTGCTGCCCTTTTTTTTTGTTAATCTTTCAATGACTTCTCCCGCTCTGCGTCAAGCGGGAGGGCGTGTCAGACTTTTGGCTGGACTCACACATTCTGAATTCAAAATAAAAAAATCATAATCTAATGTTTTTTATTTCACATAGGCCTACATGGGCACTTATAAAACGTCGACAAAAGGTGCACGGTTCGGGTTGGTCGTTTGCTATGGAGAAGAACCGGCAAGAAACTCCACGGTTACTCTTTTAAAATAAATGGTTTGTTTTTAAAATATTTCCATGTTACAGCATTAGTGCTTAGTTATGGGGGGACAACGTACGACAATAAGTCGTAAGAAATTAATAAAAAAGAAAAAAGTTTGTATAAACAAGATAATAGTTAACAAATGTTAACAAGCTTCTAGAAATCTAGAAGGCCTACAATGTTCACACATTCACAAAACAATCGGTAAAAGAATCTATACAAAGGTAATCTATATATATATATAACAAGACTAAATTTAACATGTGGCACAAATGCTGTTATCATTGCTGTAACTATTCTTAGCAAAGGGCTATAAAGATTATTGAAATCATTGTGAAAAGTCTAATTAAAAGAAGGAAAAAAAAAGAAAAAATGAGATTGAGAATAGTTAGAGACATCCACATATTTGTGCCGTTTATGAGTTACCAGGGAAGCCACATACGCAGAAGGAGCTAAAATTTTTATCTATAATATAATTCCTCTCTGAATTCGCAGTTGGAATTCAGAATCTGAATGCCGACAATGAGTAAATCATAATCTGAAAAAATCAGAATGTGTGTGCGGCATAGTGAAATTGTATGCATTGCCGGGCTTTCTTAAATAATAATATGAATTCCGAGTCTGGATTCAGAGAGGAATTCAGAATGTGTGTTAGAGGCCTTACTGCCTAAAACCCACCCGTGTTTCTTCAGTTGCTTGAGCCAGGGCCGCGCTAACTTTCCTTTCATATTTATCCGCGAGATATTTGCAGCCCTGTCTAACTTCTCTTCGAAGAATACACCTACGTTCCAAACAGTTTTTGATTATCTACGCCGCTATAACCAACTCACACAACATCACATTTGCAATTCTTTTTTCAGCAAATAAAATATATTCCCTGCTATCTTATCAACTACATCACCCTCGCCACCCTTCTAAACTCTTTTATTTGTGTATGTACAAGAGTTAGTCAATTGTCCGCGCCTTCTCGCGCGTGGAGTGCGATAAACGTTGAAAAGATGAAATATTGTCGACGGGACAGTCCAATGGTCAATGTAGGGCGGCGTAGGATGTATTAGTGATATTTTTACCCGACTGCCCAAGGAGGGTAAAGTGTTTATCAGTCTATGTATGTATCGTTCTAGCGACCAAACGCGTTGGCTGATTTTGAAATTCTTACGTCAATTTCATTTTCATTTCATTTATTCATTAACAATTTTACACTGCGTCTGAATGTTTTCAAAAAATAATTTAAAACTAGCAAAAAAAAATCTTTAACTGAGGACCAACACAATATCACCATTACATTTATAATATTAATCAAATTTAAGTACATCCATTGCCAGAATTTAAAAATATTTGCATATAATTCATTCGATTCGTCATAACCTTGCGAGTGTCACTGCATTATAATTGGAAAATAGAAAAATGGCGGCTTTTGGGAGCCTTAGTGTGGTGGCCCAATTTTTTTGTTTCTTCCTAACCCATCTTGTGTATCAAAATAAAGGGTTTTAAGAGGTGATTTCAAAAATATATGACTCTTTCTACACTCTCTTTAAACATACAAGTGTTCATTAAAAAAAAACAATTAGGTAAATTGAAAAAAAAAAGTTATAAATTAAACAACATAAAATTAATTAAAAAAATCTAAAAACCCGACTGGTAAGAAGCCGAACTAAAAAGCCCGAACTAAAAAGAAGTAAACAAGAAGAAAATCATGCTGTGCAGTCGGAGGATACATGTTCACGAGCTGGCTGACCAACCAGATGTACATTATTAGTTCGCTTTTTAAGCAGTCGAGATTTTTGATATAATAAATTAAAAAAAAAAAAAAAAAATTTTTAGTTATCTTTTTTTAGAATTAGGTACATTTAAACATATATGATAGCGCTGGTAAATGAAAATGGTACCACAGACGAAATCAAACGTCAAAAAGGCGGATGACTCGGCGGAAACACGAATTAAGTACTGTTAATGTACGATTTGTTTTTATTTAGTAATATTTTAGAAATCAAAAATGGAAGGTAGATCACTGACTGTTAGTTCATTCAAATAAAATAATTGGTAGCTAAATCTATTCAGAATATTTGTAAAAAGTGTTATTAATTACTAATCGAATATTGTACATAATTACTGTATTTTTACAAAAGTAAATCTAAAATTAATTGATAAACGAATATCACCGGTAGTTGTGTGACGTCTTGTTATTTGTTTAAACGTATAAATAGGCTGGTTCTAGTCTAAAGAACTCAGGATTGAATTGTATTTTGAACTGTGCACTTATAAAATTAATTTGTGTGACTTACTATTTATTGGTGTGAGTAATAAAAAGTGTTTTACATGATGTCTGATCATTATCATTTGAGAACCCTGAGTACTCCCGCTCTTACATATATGTGTTATATATTTTTGAAATCACCTCTTAATTAATAAATACTCTTAATAAATACGTAAACAAGAAGAAAATCATGCTGTGCAATCGGAGGATACGTCTGGTTTTCGTCAGCCAGCTCGCGAATATGTATCCTTCGACTGCACAACATGATTTTCGTCTTGTTTATGTCTTTTTAGTTCGCTTCTTAAGCAGTCGGGATTTCAGATTTTTTAATTTTACTATGGTGCTGATTTGAAGGGGATGTTATATTTACGCGTTAAGAGGATTAAAATAAAAGAGTTGGGTGAGTAGGTAAAGATATGCCACAGATAAATAAGTAGGTATTGCCTTGATGCAGTCTAATTTTGTTGCTTTGGCTTTCATTTATTAAGGCTGTTACAAGAAAACCTGGTTAAACAGATGACAACCTCAAAGGTTAATCTGCGTGAGGCCTTTGATAAAAAAATTGCAGTCTAAACAGTACATAACCATATTTTTTTTGTCTCCATGCTTTGGGAACCCCTTGTTCTTGCAACACCAAAGGCCAAGACCACATTCGACAATAAATACCTTACATGATACAAGCTTAGTAGCCAATCTTAAAATTTCAATACACGGTCACCATATAATGTTAATAAAATCATGGGTTAAATAGTTATGTTTCTCTCGTGTTTCATATTTTGCAGATGCTCCAGACGTCTAAAGAACAATGGTGAAATCTTAGCTGACTTAAATTTGAGCGTCTGAAAGCGAGTTATATACGAAAGACATTCTATTAATTGTCTACGTTTTTTAATGTATAATTGGGCTGGTATAAAAATGGATTAAAAAAAACATAATAAATAAAAAGTTAGTTGATTTTTTTGTTATTTTCTATAGCTTAGTGTTGCCATTGTATATTTTATAGTCTAAGTGACAAATAGTAACTAGATAAAGTAATAATATTATTATTGTATTTATTGCAGTAAATGAGTTAACAATACAGTGTCTGTCTAAGTGTAGATGTTCCTTGCAGGTTGGTAAGAATATGGTAGTGTAGTAGAAATAAATGAATTACGTTCAATTAATGATTGGCAAAAAGACTAGGCCCAAGTCTAAAAAAAATATAGCTTGGTTGTTGACGACAAACTTTTGTTGATACATGTCAAAGTCGTATAGTTTAAATAAATGCACTCTTTCCAAAAAGTATATTATACATTTCATGCTGAATTAGCTAGGTAAGGCAAATACTAATGCGATATTCCCTTTTACTTCCACGAAATTGAATAATATTACCTATTAAACACATTATAAAAAGTTACCCAGACATAACCTCCAAAGTTTATGACTGAATATCTATTATTCTCTACATTCTCGAACAAAAATTCTTTCACAAACTAATTCAGAACATCACCCTGAGTTAAACCAGATATTTTTCATTTAATGACTTAGGAATTTAATCTCAGCTAAAACAATGTATGAGCACCTGCCATTGTTCTTTTCAACCAGAGATAGAACCATTAGGTATTAAACTTCACAAATTGCAATTAACGTTTGTATTTATTGGACCAGCACCATTGTTTACAGTGTAAAGTAATACATTATCTGAACTGTAATATTATCTAGGTTCCTACGCGTGTTTAGCCTAAAAGCACGCTTTATATCTGAATTATTAACGAGAAAATAACTACTAATTAGCTAATTTACATTACTATTGTTAACAACTAGGCCAATTTTTGTGCACCGCAGTGTAATGTTTGTATATCGATGTGCTGCTATGTGCTGCAGACTTTTCACACTTCTCTTAATTTCATCGGCTTTTTACCCGATTGATCTGGTATTGTATTAATATATTATAAGAATATAAATAGTATTGAATGTTTTTTGAGAGTATTCAAATGTTAAAAGGTTGGTAAAACAGCTTTCATTATTCATGGTGTAATGCAGTAGACCTTTAGTCACATTTCACTACGGCCATCGCTGCAACTTCCATTTGAAAAAATCTTATGAACAAAAAAAAAAAAATCGACTTCCAAATCAAAACACTACAAAGCGAAAAATATTTCGTTTTGTAGTATTTTGTTTAGGAAGTCGGTTTTATTTTTTAGGGTTCCGTACCCAAAGGGTAAAAACGGGACCCTATTACTAAGACTCCGCGATCCATCTGTCTGTCTGTCCGTCTGTCATCAGGCTGTATCTCATGAACCGTGATAGCTAGACAGCTGAAATTTTCACAGATGATGTATTTCTGTTGCCGCTATAACAACAAATACTAAAAACAGAAAAAAAATATTTAAATGAGGCTCGCATACAACAAACGTGATTTTTTTGCCGTTTTTTGCGATAACGGTACGGAACCCTTTGTGCGCGAGTCCGACTCGCACTTGGCCGGTTTTTATTTTTTATTTGTGGTACGTAACAGAACGCGATCGATGTTCTTCATCAGACGAAAAACGCTAGTTACGTCGGCACGGTGTCTTTGTGTAGGATGAGGTATTTGTATGCTAGTATTATATTACATGTGCCTTTGGTATCGTAATACAGAAACCAAGTTAAGGCGAAATATTTCTATTTACATAGAGGCCATAACTTCCAAAAGCAATTTTCTTTTAAAAACACATTTAAACTGATAGCGCTGCCCATTTCGCAAAGAAACAGTTTGCCAGGCGTTATATTTCATACTAGACCGTTAAGGTCTAGCGCTGGACATTCGCTTCCCGTATACCAGTATAATAAACCACTAGTGTTGGTATATTTCCATAATTACCGCTTTGCAATCCATGTGCAGATTTGCAAAGCGGTAGCGAACGTAGATAGGTACGGTATGTGATTGTGCTAGATGCTGATTATTCGATGTTGTTCCTCATCTTTAAAAAGAAACAATTTATGCTGAGTAAAGCAGAAACAATATTTTTTGCTAATACCTTTTTGGCAGATATTTAAACTTTCTTTACCCAGGCGTATGTGTCTCACGGTACACGAGCACATGACTATATATAAATTAGAGCGTAAAAGGTCAATTTCTAACAAACCCTGATCCCCGAATTGACGCAAGTCTTGTGGTGTCACTATTAACACTAGTTAGGGATTGGGTTTTATACTAAAACAACCAGATTTATCAGTAAGTAGACAGCACTGAATGGGACGTCCAGTCACTGCTTGATGCAATTTAATAATGAATAGACATAAACATTATAGTTCTGGCTACATTTATTAGGAGGATAGCACAGCGAGTTACAGCTGAGAATTCATTCAACCACTTGCCTTCTCGAATTTACTATAATTTTCGCCTTTTTTAAAATACTACTATACCAATCAATGAGAAAAAACATTAGGTACTAGCCACAAAAACAAAGCGTTGTGTCTTCCGCAATAAAGTATAGAATTTTCTTAACTTTCAACTAGAATAAACTTTCCAACCATAAACATGTCAACAATCATCAGTGTTACCACATTCAATTAGAATAAAGATCCAACATCCCTAAACGCAAAGGTAATTACAGCATTTATTGACACACGAGGGGAGCCCAATAATGAAAATATTTGTCCAATGATCGCCATTCCGCGCGTGACATTCCCGACCTATTGGCCTAATGACGTTCGATTGTCCTACTCACATTTCACCGTGTCACGTCCCATCACAATATGATCGACGCCATTTTAGCTTGTATAGCGTTAATGAGTTTTTTTTGCCAATATGTGGGTGTTAATTATGGGGAAATTGTTCGTATTTGGACCTTATTGCCTGATAATTGACGCAGGGTTTGAGAACGGATTAAGATGACACAGCCCATAATGATTATGATTTCACTTAGTAGACCGGTAAAAATCGAACATAAAATTTCCGCCACTCATGGCCAATTTTCAACCGACCAATTAGCATACAGAAAGTCTCTGCTATCTTTTTGGCAGCATTCCTTTTTCACTTTTTACAAAACCCGCGGGCGAAGTCTTCTCTATTTTTCTGGGTAATATACGTTCAAATAGGGACGGAATTACGAGTGTATAATCTAAACCAAATGTTTGCATGTATATGTATGTTATTTGTGTTAATTACAGTGAGATCTGATCCAGAATTAGGTAAACATTAGCTTAGCAATTTCTGTAGGCACAAATCCCTATGCGATACGGTGATACGACTTAATTAGTACGTACTAGGTGGACATAACATTGAAACACCTGATAATTTGTCAGTTGAATAATCTGATATTGAAACTAGAACATTTCCTCCGAAGATATTTCTTCAATAAAAAATTACAAAGTAAAAAATAACTTTACTTTTGTAAGTCGGTGTCTTTAGTAGGCACCATTTTTTTGCGTTATGGACACCGACTTCCAAAAAAAAGTTATTTTTCACTTTGTAGTTTTTTATTTGGAAGTCGGTAGTATTTTTTTGCAAAAATGGTTTTTTATTTTTCACTTTTTAGTTATACCTACCTAATAGGAAAGTTGTTTAGTAAGGTCCCTATAACGCCAGAATAGGTTACCCGAATATCATGAAACTTGAACATAACCGGCGAAATGAGAGATCTGCGTACCCTTTAAGAGCGTACTGGCGTGATGTTATGTTATGAAATAGTATAAACAAACAGACATGCGATTGCAGCAATCCCGAGAGGTTTGCCGTTATTTATTGAAGAGTTCTGTTGTATATCTTTGAAGTCCTTAATCAGATGTTCACCAAATTAAAATGGGACCAATTTGGGAACATAATATTATTCATTCAAACAAAAATAATTTTCAAAATCGGTCCCCAAATAACGGAGATATCGGTGAACACACATAAAAAAAAAAACGTACATGAAGTCGAACATAGAACCTCCACCTTTTTGGTAAGTCGGTTAAAAACTATCTCAAAACTGAAATAAATTAACGAATTCACAACTTTACGCCATTATTAAGTATTGTCATAATTCATCAACGAGTACAATACTCGTATAAGAAGAACAAAAGGGACCAAAGTAATCTCAAGTACTAAGTACTTTTGTTTCGAGAATCATAGATAAAACTGCCTAACTGATACTTGGTGAAATTGAATACGCGTGAGGGGAATTTTTACCAAGTTGCCAAGTACTTATGAAAAATATGGATAAGGTCTACTAAGGTCCATTGTAATATCGTATCTAGAACTTTGGGAATAAAGAAAGTTTTTATTGTAATTAAAGTTGTTTCGTTTATGGTCAGAATTATGTTTTTTGTTTTAACGACGTTGTAAATGATATAGATTGAATGAGCTATCGAATTTAACTTTTGTATAAATTTTCGAAATATTTATATGTGCATAAAATATAAGTACCAGGGCGACCGAGCTCTGCTTATGAGAAATTAGAGAAAACGACGTTTTTTAAAATTGAAACCTAGCTAGACCGATTTATCGATCCCGAAACCTCCTGCATACTAAATTTCATGAAAATCATTGGAGTCGTTTCAGATTATATGCATATTATACAAGAATTTCTCGTTTAAAGGTATTAGATTTTACTAAGAAATAAAAAGCTTAGTTCCAAATAAAACTCATTAGCCGATCTTTAGTACTCCAAACATAAATCTCTTGATTTCACCGCATGAAAATAATTGTATCATAAAACAAAACGTAGGTGCTTCGTTACGCTCCATCATAATATAGGTCACATGATGGCTCATAAATACGATTATTACGTTTTCCGTCGAACAAAGCTTTATCTGCGTCTCTTATAGCTGCGGTGACGTAATATTGATGTCAGCAGATGTAAGGGAATCTCCGTAAGTTCTAACGTCATTACCTCCCGTTTGTTTGATTGCTTACAGATAGCGGGATGGGATGAGCCCGAGGCGCTTTGGACTCGAATTACTCAAGGGAACTTACATAAATGTTAACGGATCCGTTGTCGCTCGTACTCTAGATATCCGCTTACTGATGTCATATTCCTTCGGAATATTAAATGATTTTGCAACTGAAATCACTTTGATAAAATTTATGTTCGTGCCTCTAAAAACCGCAAAGCAATAATGTGCTAAGCCGAAAATTGTTATAGCGCTTATTTAGTGTTAAGTCCTTTTTTATGTCGCATCAACCCTAACGTGGTCCATTTCGATAACATGATTTTTACAGCTCAAGGGTGAGGTTTAACCATCAATACAATTCAGAGCATCATTAAATAGGAATATATCTTGCGGGCTAGAGGGGGTTTCTATTCCTGTATAATTTATACCGGACTCTTGATAAAACTTAGAGAGAAATGTACAAAGACGGTAAATTATGGGGTAATACATTCTGGCGTACATTATTCAAATGCAGTCTCAGTGCAGTTGCCATCATAGATCGAAGTGCTCAATGGATTTATCCTGCCCGTAGTTAATTTATTGCCGATCCGGCAGAGGGCGCTGAATAACAGCTTCCTGTACAAAGCTGTATCTCGGAATTTACATGTGACTTATTACTTTTGTGCACGAGGGTACTTTTTAAATCTTAGTCGATAGACGTTTGATCTCAAAGCTGTGTGTGCTTGATAACATTGCAAAGGAAAAGTATCATGAACGTCTGGTGGAAGCTGATTTATTATTATATTGTTGTGACAGATCTTGCATTTTGCAGTTAATTTATGAAAGTATAAATACAAGTAACAAAAAGATTGACAGGCAAGAATTTAAGCAGGGTTTTTTACCAACATACAGCTCAAACTTTATTATGATCTGTTCACTTAAGATAGAAGGCTGAATTACCGAATCCAATCTAGAAAATGACACCCAGTAGACATATTTTACAACAACTTGTGTAAGGTCTATAAACGTCGTAATCCAACACATAAACAGTGTCCTAAATAATCCCAACCGTCCATTACGAGGATATTTTACGGTCATTTAGCTCATAAAACCTTAGACCTATTCCCGAGGCGCCTGGAGCTCGCACGGCCTGTCACAACCGCCGACTTCCCCAATTCCTAAGACCGCGCTTTCTTCTAATGCGCTCGCCGTGTTCGCGTGCCCGGACCAATTTGTGTTGGCGCCTTATCGCCCAAGCTAATGTTCAGTGTAATGCCACTTCCGACATGAAAACTGTTCCGAACTCATTGTTCTCTCCATCGGCTCGCCTCTTTAAAATACTGTGTACGGATAAACACGGCCGATAGGAAGCGACCCGTTTCCGTAAATTTGGATTAAGACCTGCTAGTGTTGTTGAGATTTAGATTGTTTCCTTTGTTTACTGAGCTGTCAGAGACGACAATATTTTCGCACAATTGTATAGTACAAAAGACAGGTATTAAAGTGACGCGTCTTATTTCGGCATTCCCATATTCTCTGCTTTCATATTCGCGTCGAAAAGGCGACATTTTTATTAAACAGTACAAGGATAAATCCGCGATATATATTTATCGTGAATACACATATTTCGCGTGTCAGCGCAAGCAGGTGCTCGCTCAGAGTTTGTCCCGTCAGCAAACATAACAGCGGCCATTATTACAGTTGCGTAGTTTCCCTCACCTCGCGCCTCGGCTCGGGGCTCGGTGCTCGGGCTCGCTCGGCGCATCAAGATATATCGCCGATGTGAGCCACGGAAGAAAACACTTTTTCATTGATTCAGTGCCACATCTGGCGGCAAAACGCCTTCGGCTTTCCATTCTGATGACCTGACTTGACATTTTTATTGCGCTCCATATTTTTGTGCGCCTCCAAGGCATTTATGGAACCAGCGTAAAATATTGTGAAACTTGAAGGAGGATAGAACAGATATTATGATATTACTGACACGATATATTGAAGAACTTTTGACGGCGATGGGATGCTCGTAGCACTGGCCTTTCGCTTTTTTATCGCACTTCTTTTATCTTTTATCACAACAGTTTGTTCGGGTGAAGTTATGCGTCAAAATTATACTGTTCCATATTGTGCCTAAATGTCTGGGAATGAAATAGGGACAATGTTTTTTCGGTAACTTTATTTTAATTCTAAAAGGCAGAAGTTAATTTTATTTCATTACTGCTAATGTATTTCTACCAGCAATGCGTATGAGAAACGTTTTCTCTTTCATCAAATATTCCATTTGCGATGTTAAACATAGCTGCGACTTATAAGAATTTATCGTTATTTAAGTCATATGGTTATTCTCATGAAGCTACAAAAGATAAGGAAGAAGGAGGCCGTTAATTGAAAAGTTTGCCAATACTTTGCTCGATCAATAAATTAATCGTGCGGATGAGGTCTTAAATTAACAAACTTTTCGGTAGGTACAGTTCTAATCTCCCCTGAAAACGACAAGAGAAAAACTTCCTAATGCAAATCGACGTGGTGACGTTGACGCGATTACACAAACGAGGAATACAATTACACATTTACATCAAAGTTTGTACCAACATTGATTGATTTTACATCAAGAACTAATTCACACTCATTTATTTTCTCGAAAAGAAAACTTTCAGACGAGAACTGTCAAACTCCGTGACGGCCTGCTCTTATAACAAAATACAATTTGTCATGATTGATCAAAGAAGTTGGCCAAAACAAAGACAGATCCCGTAACAAAGCCGTCTTTTGTCAAAGAATTTTTTGGCTAGCGTATTGAAGGCTTTTAAGAAGTCAGACTTCTGTTGGTGTTTTGCGAAGGTTACGCAAAACTTTAATATCATAATTTTTTTTACTTGTTTTTGGGCACATTTTCATTATGTTATCACTGGAAGATATAACTGGAAGGCATAAGATGACAAGTCTAGTACTGGACTAATATAACTAAGTTCTAGGAGAAAATAAACAACTTTTTATTAAATTCTGTTTTATCCTTTTACTTTAGCCGTCAGGCATGTCAAACTCGTTTCAGTCTGCGTACACCAATATTCATTTTGTTTTTAAAAGAGCAGTATAGCCCTTCGTTCAACGACAGAGGTATTCATTCATGCGACACAAAATTTAGCTTAAATACTTTACATAAACGTGGGCTTACGAATGCAAAATAAATACTTATTACAAATTAGACTACCTTTGATCGTTTGCCTAAAATACAACTAAAGGGTTTGCAGACAGTCATACAGTTCAATCGAGTTTATCATTAAAACGTGAAACCTGAGGAAAATTTTAAGGTTCCGTTATAATTTCAGTTGCACTGTGTAGATCGGCATACATAGTTTGCATGTAGTGAAGATGAGAATGTCGAGATGAATGTGGAAATGAGAGACTAGAATAGTTAAAATGAGGAATGAGTATATTAGAGGGAGTTTGAAACTGCCGCAACTGACAAAAAAATTGCAAGGGAATCGTTTGTCTTGGCATCGACATGTGATGAGTAGGAATGATACGGATGTGGCTAATACAGGTACTTACGTGAATGGATAGAGAGGGAGGCAAAAGAAAATCATGACATGACTGCTCACAGTCATGTTGAAGCAATATGAAGTTTCATCAGCGCGCTGTAGAACCAGTTATGCTCGCAGATTCTCTGAAAGACAAATACAAAATACAATAATCTTGAAAAGAAAATTTTCATTAAACTACGTACACGCAATTTTACATCTTCAAAGCGTTTCTAAGTACAGGTTAAATTTCCGAGTGAAATGGCTGCAAACATAATGTTATTTTTTCAAGCCTCTTGGTTTGGGGAATAAACAGGGTGATAAATATTCATGAGGAAGTAAGCCTTTTTGTCATAGGCCTTGAGGGCCTGATGGATGGCGGCCGTGCTATGCTGTTCTTATATAGGCTCGTATGTATACCTAAATTTTACCTATACCTACGTATGTTACGTTATTTTTTTTTTAGCTTTACTTGGAACGGAATGGCCGGAGAAGGCAAAATTTAAAGAACGTTGGAAAAAAAATAAAGTAAATGGGGCAAGGCCTTTGCCCAGCAGTGGAACAACATAGGCTGATAAAAAAGTAAAAATAAACTTGTTTGAAATTCTTTTTAATTACTTTCTAGTTCAGTGTGTAGGTGGTGGTCGTGAGTCAATTTAGGAGACTAAACTAAATTTCACATAGGGCCTACATGGGCACTTATAAAACGACGTAATTAAAATGTAATGTTTTAATGTTTACAGTATCCAGTACCTTAAATGCAAAACAATGATATTAGGGACACAATATGAAAAGAAGAACAAAGATTCTGCATATTTATTTCGTAAAGTTTTGCTCTGGAATTTAAAGCCTAGTGTAAATTTAAACTGATATATTTGAATAATATTATTGGACTAAAAGCTGAAGAACATTTAATATTCGAATACTGTGAAAAGTTAAAAATATCAAAGACTGAAAACAGCTTCTCGTAGAAATTCACAAACATGGCGTATTCACATAATGTTCGAGTGAACGACAAATGGTTTTGTTGCGTTTATTTAGAAGATTACTTAAAACACATATATGCTAAACTTAAAAAATACACTGCCTGTTTTTCAGGGGGGTAGGTAGAAACTATAGATTAAACTGCCTTTTTTCACGGAAGTAGGCAGAAACTATAGAACACCATCTGCTACGGTCCTAACTTCCCGTTCCAAAAGCCCGTTCCATCATCGGACTACAAGACGTACGGCGATGCGTCATCGGTACATGGTGGACATCCCACCTATACGCTCCAAACGTTTTGGGAATACTTTTATTATGCGTACAGCAAAGGAGTGGAATTCCCTGCCGGAGTCTGTATTTCCTGATAGCTACAACCTGGGAGACTTCAAGTCAAGAGGGAATAGGTTTCTACTAGGCAAGCGTGCTTTATCGTCGACCACATCGTCGCTTACCATTAGGTGAGATAGTGGTCAAGCGCAAACCAACGAACAATAAAAAAAAAATGTCCAATCCACTGTTGGACATAGCCCTGTACCACTTTTTAGGAACATGGGTATATTCGGCGTATTTCATAATCATCTACCGAACAGGCTGGTGAGTGGTGACTTTCTGAAATATATAATCTTCTTCTTTCTCCTAGACCGTGTGTTCACTCTTGCTTAGAGTCGACCGCCTCTGTCGTTCTTTTCAGTTGAGCACGCTTTTGTGCTGTTCGATCGTCGAGTTCAGTTCTGCTAATTTGTTAAATATCGTCAACCAGGAGGCGGGTGATCTTCGTCTAACTCGTTGGCAGGTTTAGGTTAAGTTCCACCTTGTGGTCATCTGATCATTAAGTTTATTTTTGAGTCATCAAAATTATAATACATAATAATATTCTACTATAATATATTATAAAAATCCTATATCATGAATACCATGATCAAATAAAAATAACATCACACTCTCATATTATTTACCCGGAGCATTTGCATCGTGAGTCCGATAAAAGCGCACTTTGATGTCCAAACATTGTGCAATATTTGTTAACCCTGCTATGCTTGACCCATTTCCAGTTTTTAACGTTTCGAGATCTCGGGCAATTCATCATCGTCTTGTCTTTTTTTTTCAAGTGCGTATTCAATAATACATTCTGTGTACCATGAAAATAAGCGAAAAGCTACTGAATGCTTTAAATGCAATGAAATTTTCTTGAAAATGATCCGCATTTCACGTTTATAGCATGTGGAAATACGTCTGCCAGTGATGTGGCTGGGAATTTTATTCAAATAGTATTACGAGCACTCGTTTATTTTTAGGTTCCGTACCCAAAGGGTAAAAACGGGACCCTATTACTGAGACTCCGCGGTCCGTCTGTCTGTCTGTCTGTCTGTCACCAGGCTGTATCTCATGAACCGTGATAGCTAGACAGTTGAAATTTTCACAGATGATGTATTTCTGTTGCCGCTATAACAACAAATACTAAAAACAGAATAAAATAAATATTTAAGTGGGGCAAAAATCACGTTTGTTATATGGGAATATAACAAACGTGATTTTTATGCCGGTTTTTGCGATAATGGTACGGAACCCTTCGTGCGCGAGTTTGAATCGCACATGGCCGGTTTTTTACATGCCTTTTTTGTGGAAACTTCTTATATGAGAAAATATGTGGAACAAAATACAATCGCTGGTTTGCTAGCTCAAACTTCGGGGATTCGAATTGGTGGTCTCTGATGTAAAAAATGACGAAATGGTCAAAGAGATGACCGATCATTCTATTCATTCTGTAATTATCTTCATTGTCGTTATTATTTATTAAAACTTCATACAACAAAAAGGTACATAGGCGGACTTAATGCCTAAGGCGTTCTCTACCAGTCAACAAATCATCATTTAGATATTTATTGATCAGTCGTCAATTATCATTTCAGCCGTAAGACGACCACTGCTGAACATATACACCTCTCCTAACTTTGCCATATCGGCAGGTACTGTGCTATAAATTTTATTTATAGAGACAAAGAAAATTTTATATGAAATATGTTTAACATTTCAGGATATACTCATCAAAAAAATCGCAAACAGCTTCACTGAAAAATTCCCTGTACCAAAATTTCGGTTCATAACATTAATCCCCGGGAACGAGACGCAAGCTAAAACCCTGTATTGGAGTACTTTTGGCACATCGATCTTGTTGTTTCGCAGCCAAATAATGAGTTAAGCGCTTAACAGCAACCGCATCCGCTTTGAGCCGTGGCCAATGGTTCGCTGATTGATTTCCTTGAACCGATCTGCGTCTGCAATTTCCGCGTAAAAAAGGGCTAAGCGATGCGTTTAGCGCTGTTGGAAGTTTAGTCGATACTTTGTAGATAGGTACTCAAGTCCTATTTTTATGTTTATGTGAATACTAACTTTTGCCAGCGACTTCACATTTACACTCGTAAAAGTTGCAAAATTATTCGGTACCTGTTAGCTCGTGGATGAGATTAGTGGACTGTATAAAAAAGGCGGTTGGTTTCAAAGCCGTTATATTCAATTACATTAGTTCCGTACAAAACAAATTAGATTCTAGGAAGAGATGTGTCGACTGTCGCGGTGGAGTCCGTGGTAGCGATTGGTGGTGAAGGTTACTTTAAATTCAATCTATCTATATGCTTAAATTCATCAAAACTGATTTAGAGGTATATGCGTGAAAATATAGCAAACGGACAGACTTTTGCATTTATATATCACACTAATATTATAAAGGCGAAAGTTTGTGAGTGAGTGTGTGTGTGTTTGTATGTTTGTTATTTCTTCATGCTCAAACGGCTGGATGCATGTGGATGAAATTTTGCAAAGAGATAGATTATGCTCTGGTCTCTCTTTTATCCCGGGAATAATTATAATATAATATAATATAATAATATCGTTTATTTATAACATAAGGCACATTTTACAATAACATATCTTAAAAATATAAAAGAAGACAGTTGCTTATTTACCTGAACTAGGTTGAACCTGTGTTTCAGGCTATAAAGTGCTTAAAACTTATGTTGTGTTTCGGTAACTGTTTCATACATTAAAATATTCGTATGCACTTGTACCTCCTTATCCTCTATCTCATTCCCTCATGCACTTTTGTATATCGCTGTCTCAGTCGCGCCATGCTACAGAAGATGCGAGTGTATTTTTTTTCTGTACTATGAACGTGCGTGAAGTGACAGTTTAGTTCAGTGTTCTTCAAAACCAGCTACAGCCGCATGCGCAAGAAAAATACCGTGATAATCGAGCACCGCAAACCAGCTCCAGGAGACGAGATCAGCAACGCCAAGTAAGTGCATGTGATCCCATCCTTCCAGGCAGCTGCCGCCCATTTTTTACTACTTTCCCTAGAGCAGTTGTCTATCCTAACATATTGTACAAGTAAACCATACCATACAGTCCACGCCGCAAAAATAGATTGTTTTTAAGGAGTAATACCTATAAATTCCCCATCATTTTTTGGTCACTTCGGCCGGATAAGAATCTTTATTTTACTCAAATACGATTCATTTTGTCTACCGTTAAAAAGGTTATTCTTAACCACCGCTTACAACTTACGTATAATTTATCGTAACAAGATTGAAGTAATTATCCCTATTTAAGTCATATTCTTATGCACCCCGCATCGATAATTATTTTCTTTCTATAACCGCAATTACATGCAAACCGCATTATTATATTACAATAGTCTTATTCTAAAAAACATACTCATAGTTTTATTATTTTGGTTGAGGGTAGGCGATTGCAAGCGGATCGATTAGTCTCCGCGTAGGCAGGTAACGCTCGATCGGTTCCGTACGTTCGGAAATATTCCGTATAATCATATTCATTCCATATAAATAATAGTTATTTTATTACAAATTTCTCAACGTGTCATATTATTGTGACTTGGAGATAAGTAATATAAAACTCTTACATAATTAACTATAAATAATGGGAAAAGGTAAAAAATTAGATACTGAAGACGAATATGAAATGTCTAGTGAGGATCATGTTCAGTTGACTATGTCACAGGCTAAACGCGATGCATTATTTGCTAGGTTGCAGTCTATATACGATTTATCTAAATCAGCTGTAGCCAATGAATCACAACGTGAAATATTTCTATCTAATGTGTGTAATATTGATATTTTACGTAGTGAGTTTGAACAGGCGTTAGACAAATACAATACAATTCAATTACAAATAAACCCTGCGAAAAAAGTCGATTATCAGGCTTGGATTACGTTTGAAGAGATGTATTGTTGTATAAAACGGGTTGTGTCTCAAATTGATGTCACTGGCAATAGCAATACAAATGAGTGCCATATGCAAGACATGTCTTCTATTTCGAAATCGAAGCCTAAGTTACCTCCTATTGAGTTAATGTCGTTTAATGGCAATATTCGAAACTGGCCCCTATTTTATCAACAGTTTAAAAGTGTTGTTCACGATAATTGCGCGTTGAGGGACAGTGAGCGTGTTTACTATTTAGTTGGTAAGTTAACCGATAGCGCGAAGTCTGTGTGCGCCGGTTTACCGCCCACCGCCGAGAATTATAATATCATATGGAATGCACTTATTGATAAATATGATGACCCTCGAGTGTTAGCAAGTAGTTATTTGAATCAGCTGTTGGAATTTAAGCCGTTGACCAATAATAGTGCTGCAGATTTTGAAAGTTTTATTAATAATTTTAATTCTTCTGTTGAAGCGTTTAAACAATTAAAACTTTTAGATATATCAGATTTTATATTCTTACACATTGCGTTACGAAAACTAGATTTGGACACAGTTAAACTATTTGAGACGATGTACCGTAAAGAGAAAATTCCATCATATTCTAGTCTTATTGATTTTGTAAAGGAACAAAGTAAGGTTATGTCTCGTTCTATTGGTCAAAGGCCAGATACATCTAATAACTCCCGTAATAATAAAATTCCAATTCCAAAACCTACGAAATCTTTTATGAACACGGATATGAACAATACACAAAAGGTTAATAAAGGTCTTGCTTGTTCTTTGTGTAAAATTAAATCACATGAACATTTATATCAATGTCCAATTTTTATGTCCAAAACACCTTACGATAGGTTTGTTTACGTAAAAAATAATTCATTTTGTAATAACTGTTTAAGTTGCAAACATAGAACTTTTAAATGCTCTTCGCAAAAAACTTGCTCCCATTGTGCTGCTAAGCATCATTCATTATTACATTTCGGAGAACTACATAATTCTAATAATGTTCATAATACTGTTCCCAATAGGAACGAGTCCACTACATCGCAGAATGGTAGTGTGTCTCAGTTGGAAAGTACATCCGCTTTACCTGCAAAAGGCGACCCTCTGTCCCATAACAATAAGGTTGACAATAAATCTAATGGCACATCTGCCACTTCTATGTGTAATATTTCACGCGATTATTCGGATCGTTTTGTAACTACTACCCTTTTGGGGACCGCAAAAATTATAATTATCGATAATAACAACAAGAAACATTTTGTCAGATGTTTGATTGACCCAGGCTCGCAAAGTGATTATATTGCGTCTGCTTGTTGTAAGCGCTTATCGCTTCACATATCTACACAAAATCGGTTTACCGAAGTACAGGGTATTGGTGGCAGTTCGCAGCGCATTCTAGGCGCAACTAATATACAATTTACTTCTCGTTTCGATAACTCCGCTGTGTATTCTATTAGGCCGTTGGTAGTAGAAAATATTACGTCGCAGTTGCCCGACTCGTGCGTCAATACGTCAACTTTAGATTATTTGAGAGATATACCACTAGCCGACGACTCGTACGATGAGCCTGGGCCGATTGAAATGTTGTTGGGAGTAAATATTTATTGTCAAATACTTTTATTTGATCGCATTATGCGTCATAATGATTTTCCTTCCGCAATTGAAACTGCCTTAGGGTATATAATTATGGGCAATGCGCCTATCGTTACGTCACCCAGTGTGTCCCGCACCTTTTGTTCATTTACTCATGATTCGCTTGATAAAATATTGGAAAAATTTTGGAAACTTGAGGAACTACCCGCAAATAAATTCATAAGTCCTGAAGAAGAAAAATGTGAAAATATTTTTATTTCCACAACTACCCGAAATGACACCGGCAGATATTCTGTAGTGTTGCCATTTAAGGAAAGTCCTGATAAATTAGGTAATTCTTATATCACCGCTAAAAGGAGGTACTTGTCATTGGAAAATAAATTTGACAAGTCACCTGAGTTACGTGCTCGTTATGATGAAGTTATTCATGATTATCTGGATAGGGGTATAATTTCACGCACTCCGCCAGAGGAATGCATGCTGCCGGGTTTTTATTTACCACACCATCCTGTCATTCGCGAAGATAAAGACACTACTAAATTACGCATTGTGCTCGATGGTAGTGCCAAGACAGATACGGGTGTTTCATTAAACGAAATTTTACACCCAGGCTGTAATCTTCAGGCAGATATATTCAGCATTCTTTTAAATGTTCGTATGTTTAGTATAGCATTTTTTGCCGACATACGGCAGATGTACTTATGTATAGAAGTACATCCTGAATACCGCAAGTACCAACGAATATTGTATCGGTTTTCTTCGGACGAACCGCTAGATACATTTGAATATAATCGAGTCACATTCGGTTTACGTTCCTCACCATTTTTGGCGAGGAGAACTTTACGTATGTTAGCTAAGGATGAGGGCCACAAATACCCGCTTGCCGTTGATGTGTTGGAAAGAGACACTTATATGGACGACGTGTGTTCGTCAGCGTCTTCAGTCACCTTAGCTGCTGATATAGCCCATCATCTAATCCAAATGCTCAAGACCGGGGAATTCGAGTTGGCAAAGTGGTCTAGCAATTCTTCTGAGTTTTTAGAGCATATACCTGTATTTCAACGCAAGTCGGAGTCCATCTCCTTTGATAGTGACAATAATTTAAAAATTTTAGGTCTACGTTGGCTTCCCAATTCGGATAAATTTATATTTTCCACTTCGTCACCTCAACCACTAGGCACCAAACGGGCAATTTTATCGGCTACTGCCCGTCTCTATGACGTATTGGGTTTGGTAGGCCCAGTTATATTGTACTCTAAATTATTGATTAAAGAGTTGTGGCTACTCAAGTTGGGTTGGGATGACATACCTCCAACTCGAGTTTTAAGTATATGGCATCAATTCATTGCTGAATTACACCTAATATCGGAATTAGGTTTCCCGCGCCATATAGGTATTGAACCGGGTTGTAAAATATCCTTGTTGGCTTTTGCGGACGCAAGCGAGAAGGCGTATGGTTGCGTTATTTATTCTCATGTTACAATAGGTGATCGGAAGCCAATCGTTAGTCTCATCTGTTCTAAATCACGAGTATCCCCAATTAAAACCATTACAGTTGCTAGATTGGAACTATGTGGAATCGTCCTTATGGCGAAATTATTGCGAAACGTATATGACACTTTCAATAAAAGATATCCTGTTGATAATATGTATGCTTTTTCTGACTCTGAAGTCGCACTGTGCTGGGTGCACTCATCTCCACACAGATTTAATACTTTTGTTGCTAACAGAATAGCACAGTGTCAATCTTATATCGACCCGGTTAATTTCTATCATGTACCCGGCGTACAAAACCCCGCTGACGCTTTATCTAGAGGTCTTTTACCTTCGCAACTTAAAGATCATCACCTGTGGTTTACTGGCCCACCATGGACCACACTGCCTATCAATGATTGGCCCATTTCACCTTTTTCTCCAACCTCTGTAGAACCACCAGAGGCTAAGGTCATCTCTTGTGTAACCTCCAATATACTAGAAAATCCAATCGTATTGTTGAGTGACAGGTGCTCCTCATGGAGTAGGCTTCTCCATTCCGTGGTCTATGTTTTAAGATTTATGAAACGTCTACCTCGCAACGATATAATAACCGCTAGTGATCTAAATACCGCTGAGATTTATGTTATAAAAGCCATTCAAAATTCATCTTTTTCACATGACATGAAAAATTTAAAACGTGGACGAGCTGTTTCTTCCACGTTGCGCAAGTTAAGTCCGTTCTTGTCTTCTGACAATATAATTCGAGTGGGAGGACGTTTAGCTAATTCTTCACTCAAATATGCTCATAAACATCCTGCACTATTGCCGAGAAAGGGACATACGATTGAACTATTAATTGATTATCTCCATCGCACCTATCTACATGCTGGGCCTCAATTATTGCTTTCAATAATTAGGCAGAATTATTGGATTTTGTCTGCTAGGCGTTCGGTAAGGCAACGTATACACAAGTGTAACACTTGCTTTCGTAGGAATCCAAGGCCAACATTTCCTATAATGTCTGATTTGCCCGAGTGCCGCTTAGAGCAATGCAATGCGTTTACTCACACAGGGGTAGATTACGCTGGACCGCTGTATATCACGCTAACTAGGAAGCGAGGGGTGCGTAGTCAAAAGGCATATCTATGTCTTTTTATATGCCTGGTAACGAAGGCCGTGCATATCGAATTAGCTTCCGATTTAAGTTCGGCTACATTTTTAGATGCCTTCAAACGTTTTTTGTCAAGACGTGGTCCGTGTAAAATTTTATACAGTGATAATGGCAGAAATTTTATTGCGTCTAAGTCGTATCTCCGCGAATTACATGATTTCTTGAAGTCTAGTGATTATTATAAAAATTTTCAAAACGAATTAACTAAAAACCGCATTGATTGGCGTCTCAATCCCCCCAACGCCCCACATTTTGGAGGGATATGGGAGGCAAATATAAAAAGTGCTAAGGCTTTGCTTTTTCGTGTAATAGGAAAACAAATCCTCACATATGAGGAGATGCTTACCGTTCTAAATCAGATAGAAGCAGTTCTCAATAGTAGGCCTCTTTACCTTTTAAGTTCTGACCCGTCAGAACCTACCGCTCTTACTCCTTCCCATTTTTTACACACCGCTCCTTTAGCAGTCTTACCTGCAGCGGATGTGAGCAATGAGAGGGTTAATTTACTCTCTAGATTTTCTTTAATGGACTCCATTGTCCAATCGTTTTGGAAGAGGTTTCGTACAGAATACCTCCATAATTTACAACCTCGGGAAAAGTGGAATACTTCTTCTAACCCGGTTGTGGTGGGTGCGATAGTTTTAATAAATGTTGACAATGCGCCTCCCTTGCAGTGGCCTTTGGGGGTCATAACACGTGTGTTTCCCGGTAAAGACGGAGTTGTTCGAGTAGTAGAAGTCCGTACCAATTCTGGTACTTACGAGCGACCTGTCGTGCGGTTGTGCCCACTACCAACGCAATAGTTTAACTTTAGTTCAACCAAAATAGTATTTTACTCTATTTTTATTTTTTTTATTTTTACTTTATTTTATACGTAAGCTTGTAATCGCGCAATTATAAATAAGAATTTATGATCTTAATATTAAGACTCTTATAGTCAATCCAGTGTGGATGTCGCTTGTTTATTTTTATATTTTTTTATTTTTCGAAGGGATTCCTTCAAGGCCGGGGGGATGTTGTGTTTCGGTAACTGTTTCATACATTAAAATATTCGTATGCACTTGTACCTCCTTATCCTCTATCTCATTCCCTCATGCACTTTTGTATATCGCTGTCTCAGTCGCGCCATGCTACAGAAGATGCGAGTGTATTTTTTTTCTGTACTATGAACGTGCGTGAAGTGACAGTTTAGTTCAGTGTTCTTCAAAACCAGCTACAGCCGCATGCGCAAGAAAAATACCGTGATAATCGAGCACCGCAAACCAGCTCCAGGAGACGAGATCAGCAACGCCAAGTAAGTGCATGTGATCCCATCCTTCCAGGCAGCTGCCGCCCATTTTTTACTACTTTCCCTAGAGCAGTTGTCTATCCTAACATATTGTACAAGTAAACCATACCATACAGTCCACGCCGCAAAAATAGATTGTTTTTAAGGAGTAATACCTATAAATTCCCCATCAACTTATAATAATAATAAATTAACAATGGTATAGCTTGTATATGAATATTTAAATTAAAGACAAAGCAGAATTATTATTTTGTTACAGCCAGGAGATCTTCTGTCTCTCCGTAAGATAAGCTAAGTAGATGTTCAAGAATAGTTAGCTGTAAAAAGATACAGCTAAAATAATTCAATTATGTTCCCTTGGGATAATTTTGATTTTGACATTAATACTTTATATTATATAGTATGGATGTTAGCGGGCCCATGTTCTCGTTATGTAAATACATTACTTAGGGCCGATTTTTCAATAGTCTGACATCTTTTAACTGAGGAATAAAAATGGCCGGATGACATATTTTATATACAAAACCTGCCAATCCGCCATTTTTATTCCTCAGTTATGAAAAATCGGCCCTTAATAGAGATGAGAGAAGTATCACAGCTATGTTGTCTATCTGCTTGCCAGTAATTCATACAGTTTATTGTAATGCATTAACTAGTTGTACAATGACGTTTCGCTGTATTGTTTTCACTTATTTTATACTAAAACACAGCTGTCTAACTTTCATAACAAAGCCAACAATAGAGTAACCCAGACCATGGATGTAGGTTAGTACACGTCAAACACAGTTCTAAAACGAACCATATATAGTTTCATATCTAGAGAGCCTTCAACGAAGTACGAGGTTTCCATTTTCATTTTACAGTCCATTGCAGTCTGCTGTCAGTTAAATGGCACTGAAGAAACATTGTAACGCGCAATGGATAGGGTACTCTGACTTGATGTCGTGGCGCGTTCGCTGTACATTTAGATTGTATGCCACACGAATTTGAATATTGACAGCTTTAGTTATTGACGTTTAATTAATTCATAAATTCATCGGGTGGTGCGCTGGTGTGAAACTTTGGGTTCCTGTCGCACGTCAGTTTGATGTTTCCCGTAAAATGGCAATTTAATTTGACTGTACATGATTAGTGGTCGCGTGACAATATTCGTTAGTTGATGACAACCCAATTTTGCCGAAAATTGTGTTACTGGTTGTGAATTTAAATTGGCATACTAATCTTCATCAAATTGGTATGATAATGTTACCTAGCTACAAGTAGGTATCGTTTACATTATTATTGAATCACAGATGGCAATTTATTTTTTCATGTCTCTTTGATTGGATTTCATGACCGCGATCAACAAAAACTTTATCTTATTCAACACTTTTTGCGCTACAAGCCGATGGATACAATTACGATTTCTTGGAGGGGATCATATCTAAATGTTTCAAAGGGTTTCAGATACGTAAGCCTCCAATAATAAAGTATAAATGATGAGGGGCGAGGTGGGGTGGTTGGAGTGATCCATTGCAGGCCCACGAAGATTTATGATAAGAGTCCTGGCTACGGATGTCGCCACCCACTGCGCAACGTCTTGGCTCCCAGTGCCCGTGGAGTAGGGTTACTTGGAGCATCATTTCTTTATCTTGTGTGAAGTTTACCTCGAAAATGTTGTCGGAGGTTATTGTTTTGGGAGGAAAACCAGAATTTCTGTGCCATTTAAAAAACAAGAGTTTTATAAAAAAAAATACTGTATGTTCACTATAAGTACACACTGTAGGGTAACCCCTTGTAGGTACCACAAATCAGTATAAACACGTTGAGCACTAAATGAATATAAAACATGTTAATGTTTCAGTTAAACTATTTCGTAGTCAAAGAGACAGAATATTTTTTTTTCAATTAAGCAATAGACGCATTTAGTCATTTTGCAAGCGGACCGATATAAGGTAATTTAACAGCCATGTAAGATCCTAAAAACATAACAAAATAAACTACACCGAAACACCTGAAAATCTAATCATTAAAAACACACAAAACGACGGCTGAAACTACTCTTACCACAATCGCATAAAAGTTAATATTCAGTCCATTATTCTCTCACATTTTTCCTTTGAGCAACACATTTGAGCTTAATTTTTGCCGGCAAAGTTAACATTAGCGGCAATGTTAACATTCTGCGGCAGATTAACAAGTAATCAGTACAAATTAGTGAGGCGGCTGACCTCCTGTAATGCGGCATTACATTTTGCATTAATTACAGGTTAGGAACTCATTTGGCGATGCACGAAAGCTTTACAATTCGTTTGTAAAACTGTGCAGATTTATTTTCTGTGGTCTTTTAGTGATGTGAAAGTGAATTTGATAAATTAATATTGAGGTTTGAGAAATCTTTATTCACATAAGAATACATTAATTCACTTACATGTGAATATTAAAAACAACAGTAGGTAGACTAATTATTGTTGGGCGTAAATACAGAAATAGGTCAATAGAGGTAATTAATTAAATTTTGAGGGTATACAAAAAATACAACAATATTTTTGTTCGACACTGGTTCAAACATTGAAGTAAACAAGTCACCGTCAGTTACAGTTACAACACGGACAAGCGCAACTGGATGTGGCTCGAAACTATTTCAAGGAAAGTGTGTTCTTTAATATTAATTGCTTGATTAGCTTTTTAAACGTAGTCGTGGATATTATGTTATCCAAATTGTTATTTTACATATTTTGTTTGGTTTTTATCGTTTTATCTAATTTTAAATTACATCGATTGCGTCCCTTTATGTGTAATGAGAGATAGATATGTTTAAATCCTTATCTATTCATGTTTTTGGGTTTCTGTGACAACCTACAGCGCAAATTATTGACAAAGTAAAAACAAGTTTCTATTTTTTTGTGACAACATTATTTTTATATGAAAGCAATTTAAAGTTAAAAACTATGTTAGAAGATTGAACATGACCTTAAAGAATTCCTGCGTCTTCATGTCGCGTTACAATTCTTCGTTAAATTCGTCTTGTGAAACCAAAGTAATATTACTAAAATAGATATTCTGAAAACATGTAGCCAGCCTGTAGTAGTCTTAAGAGCCTTTACACTGGTACAAATACATCAACAAAAAAAGGCATTTCAACCCAAAAAATATATTATTTGAAGGGATTCAATTTATGTTTACCGTGTTTCTACCAACTGGGAAGCGTCCTGTTAACATAGGCTAACGGGTCCGGACAATGCTTTCCACGCGGCTTGCACAGATAAACTTCAGAATGGTCTCAGAAATTTGGCACGCAAAAACCACCTCACATCCGCTAATGTCAGGGACCAAAATCGCACGCGCCCATCTATCCGCCCGAATAATCATTCATGTAAATGGCATGCCTCGGAACCAACATTACGTAGTTTGCTCTCGATACGAGAGGCGAGTCAGGATGAATGGATTAACCGAATCCTGCCTTTAATGTCGGTTTAAAACACATATTTTGATGTCTCTATTACTCAGCAGTGGGCAGTGATGGCCCAGTGGTAACGGCGCCTTACAAGTTGTAGGCGTGGGTTCGAACCTAGGCAGGCGCTTTATTTTATGTAAATTATTTCATTACCGCTGCTCTCAAAAATGCAAAGAAAAACATCGTGAGGAAACTGGCATGTCCTAGAACCAAAAAATCGAAGATATGTGATATCCACCACACTGGGCTCACATGGTGGGTTACAGGCCATTCCCTCTCACAGAGAGTAGGCCTGTGTTCCAGCAGTAATAATAATAATAAGGCTGATGATGATGATGATTACTCAGCATGGCCATTCAATCACTGAATGCGTTAATGAGATGGATTTTGTATTAATTATAATATTTTTTATTAAATACGGAAATGTAAATATTTTTAAAACAAACATCCAAAACATTTTTATAAAAAGAACGTTGCGAATAATCCTACTAACACATTTTCCCGGGAGTCCACTGACAATAATGAAATGGCAGGCTAACGTACAGAAATATTCGTGGTACGCGCGACGGCTTGTGTAATGCACACGTCTACACGCGACCGCGGCCCTCTGTCATTGCTGAAATATTTCGTTAAAAAACATTCACTTTGTCCCCAGAATATGACGCGTCCATATAACCGCAAAATTTTATTACGTGCTGCTCACGGCCCGTAGAATGGGAATTCTCGCTTTGCCAAGTCAAGCGTAATATATGCTTAGCTTAACGTAATAACCACTGGCTAATGTTCTGATTACGAGTTATAGCAGCTACTATGATTTTGCATGCACTTGGAAATTTTAAAACGGTGGCTAAAATTGGCGTGGTGTCTTAAACACCACGCCAATTTTAGCCACCGTATAGGCAATATATATAATAGGTATAGGCAATTAGAAAGACATAAGTTTTTTCATGGAAATTGTAGTAGAACCTACCCTTTATAATAACATAAAAGGTACAAACGGTTCATCGATTTGGTTCATGTATCTAATTGATTAAAAGCAATTAAGCTACGGAATGTCGAAGGTCGTGTTGTTTATCTAAGTTGTTGCTTAAAACTGTCAGACAAAAATGTAAAACCGTTAGTTGCAATCGCGGCGCGGGCGACGATGGACTTCGACAACAAAGTTATCGTGATCACCGGCGCGAGTTCCGGCATCGGAGCAGCTGCCGCGCTATTGTACGCCAAGCAGTCTGCCAAAGTTGTGTTAGTTGGAAGAAATGAAGAATCTTTGAACAAAGTTGCGAAACAATGTGAAGATACAAAAGGTATTAAACCTCTGGTTATCAAGGCGGAGTTGTCGCTAGACAACGATGTAGAGAAAATTGTTGCAGACACAATAGACACATTTGGTCGCATTGATGTCCTCGTAAACAACGCTGGAGTTGGGGTTAAAGGGAGCATATTAGAAGGTGTAGAGTTACTTGACCGTGCTATGGCAACTAATTTGCGTGCAGTGTACCACCTGACCAGTTTAGCGGCACCGCATCTCATCAAGACAAAGGGGAACATTGTGAACGTATCGAGCGTGGCGGCCTTACGACCGATCAAGGACGTCGATTACCTGCCGTACTGCGTATCAAAAGCGGCTCTGGACCAATTTACGAAGTGCGTCGCGGTGGAGCTGGGTCGTCATGGTGTGCGCGTCAACTCCGTAAACCCGGGCGGTACAAACACTCCGTTCGCAGAAACAGCTGGTTTTACCAAAGAACAAGTTTCGGAGTTATACAAAAGCCGCAGCTCATTGTATCCGCTCGGTAAAATGGCGGAAAGCGAGGAGGTCGCCGACCTGATTCTTTATCTATCGAGCAATCGCGCGCGCAGTATCACGGGCAGTATTTACGTTATAGATAACGGCGAAATATTGGTGTGATGTTATTTTATAATGTAAAGTTCAACACGAATGTTTGTTTAAGTTTGCAATGTTTGCTTTACTTCAGTGATTGATTGGAATTCATAGAAATGCGTTTAAGCAATAGGTAGGTTTATCCAATAGATAAATTTTAGTATTGAAAACTTGGTTTTAAATATTAAAGAATAGTGCAATATTCACACAACTTTTATTTAAAGTATACCTTGTTCCGGGTGTATACCCGGAACAAGGTGTACTTTACTTTACTTTTTTACCCACTGACTTTGGGGATAGGACGCACGGGACATCGCATAAAGTAAATTAGGGGCTTCCAAAGGCTCATGCGACAAACTATTTCCTGATTTTCTTTTACTTAGAACAAAAATAAAGAAGTCTCTGTAAGCAAGCTATATACTACCAAGAACAAGAACGTAGTACGTGTAAGAAAGGATATAGGGGCTAACATAAACAGGTCAGTAAGTAAGTCTGTAAGCTCAGCTAATATAGTTCCTGTTTTCTTAGCCATTAGTTTTGATATCGCATGCAGGGAAGTAGGATGTGTGCGGAGTAAAGCGAAACTTATGGTGGAGGCAAATGAGGACTTTGGAATTGATACACGGAGGATGTGGGGACATTAAACTGATGAACGACCTAAGTTGAAGGTAGTAGAAATGGTATTTTAGCAACTGTGTACAATGATAAAATATATCGTCGCAGCCGTTAAATGTACGGGGTAATATTGTTTGGTTATCAGTGCCTAGTATTGTCGCTAGTGTTTATACTGCCATTACTTCCAAGACATTGTGCGCGGCTGTTCATTAAATTATATTTATGGAACTGTAATTTTGGTACGATGCTATTGTTTTAGTTCTAGAAATAAAGAGCGGTTATCTTACACGCGTATTGTTTATATCAGTCATAATGTTTTCATGTTTATTTAGTTCATTGCATAGTTCATTGCTCCAATTTTGTGAAGACAAAACAAGCAAACATAGTCTCTTGAGACAAAAACATTTTTTTTGTTTGAGTGGCTTCTTGCAGTTCATCCAGATGACTACTGCTTATCCGGACTTTCCCTGTAGAGACTAAACTAGAGCCTCCAGCCAGGCTCAAAAATTTAACCTAAGTGGCCATGCTGAGGGCTATCCCCAATGGGATACGAACCACGGCTCAGGGCGTCGCTAGAGGTACAACTAGGGCTGGATCTTGATTAAGTGATTCTACCATCCGTTCGGCAAATACCTACTTGGAGAAGAACGGACAAGAAACTCCTTTTAAATCTAGTAATTTAACTATTGCTCAGCGATTCGCGAGCTGGCTGGAATTTATTGAAACAACACGCGACGGGCCTTGGCGTTGAGGACGGAGAGAGACAAATACAATATTACTTATTATTCTTAAATAGTGTCCATCAATCTTACTTGTCAAATCTATAGGTCATTATCGTTATGCTAATCCCGCCAATTCATGACCTCATTATGATAAGATTTATATATATAGAAGATCTTGCAGTAATTTAGAAGTCTAATGACAGTTTAACTGTCAAATTGACACAGTAAGATGAATTTGATGTGTTTGTAGTACAATTAGGTATATTATGTAGTATAATCACAGCACTAATGTTTCCAATGAAATCTTATAAGTTGGCGTAATTGGTGTTGGGCAGGAAATCTTAGTGATAACATCTTTTAATTTTTATCAAGAACTGAAATTATTTAACCAGGCAGTTCTTAACTACGATCTAGCCTCATGAAAAGGAATGATTGAAGTCTACGATGGAACGAGTCGGTCCGGAATATGCATTTCTCTCTTGCTTTGATGGGGTTGATAGTCTGATGGGTTGAAGGATGATGATGATGATGGGATGATGGGTTGGTGATGAAGGGAACACAGGCTCTGGTTGGGAGTTATACCATACTTAGGTATCTATAGATTAAAGTAAGGCTGTAGGTATAGATTATTTTATATTTAATAACAGACGTTTAAGGCAGTCTTAAATTAGTTAATTCTATGAGGCTTGTTCAATCGATGTGTCATTATGTGGACTTTATCATGATATATTGCTCTAAAATTGTTTAAATTTCATTGATCGACACTAATTACCGAAAAAGCAGTGGTGGCCCAATAGTAAAGGGTCTTTCAACGAGGACGTGTCGATGTTAAAATTGAATAAAACAAGATGTGTGTGAGATATTAACGAAATTTATTTTTTATTTAAAAGGCCCATTTATGCCATTATGGATGGAATATGACATCGTTCATCTGGTTTTGGTCCGCCAGCTCGCGAATATGTATCCTCCGACTGCACAGCATGATTTTCTTCTTGTTTACGTCTTTTTAGTTTGCTTTTTAAGCAGTCGGGTGTTTTGATTTTTTTAATTAACAATTTTTTTGTTTTTTAGTTCGTTATTTCGTCGGTAATTTTTTTTTGTTAAAATGTTTTTTATTGGATCGAACTGGGTGAAGTTGGAAAAGATGTCACCAGCCATATTTTTGTTAATGATATCTTAGATCATCTACTTTTACATTAACTGAATAATTTAATGATTGTATACCTACTTATAAACTACATCCACTTCACATTATTAATAGGCATATTTTGAACCGAGGTAGAGCCGAGTCATTCTCAAGGCGGTAGTAAACAAAATTAAAAGTGATTTGTTATGCTATTAGGAAATTGTTAAAGGTCGTTGCTATGGTAACTAAAACTGGTTGAATTTCGAACCCTTTGAAGAGGTTTGTGGATCAGAAAATAACGTAAAGATAATGTCATTTTCGAATATAGAATGTTTGAAGACATTTCTTGATACCATAGGCATAATAATATGACTAACTTTAGGCCTGTGTTCCTCGAAGGAAGGCTGCCTGTCCACTTGGCGCGAAGCGGAGAAAAGAAGAGCGCAGCCAACCAATCGAATTTCATAAAAACTGTGCTCGCGCGTTGGAGCGGAGTTTATATGCAGGAGCGGAGCCAACAATCTAGTTACAGAAAAATTCCGCTCGAGCATCGAAACAGAGTTTTTATGCAATTCAATTGGTTGGCTCCGCTCCTTTTTTCTCCGTTCCGCGCCAAGTGGACAGGATTGTAGAGAACAGCCTTAGACAGAACTGTAGAAAAGTAGGTACACCAACATATCGTTAGTTATGTTCAAGTTCCATATTATAGGGAGCTAGTCTCTTACCACCAACTAGGCGCAAAGCCGGACTCCGGGTTGTACTGAGAAATTCTCGATGCAAAAAACTTAATATTTTGCCCTACCTGGAAAGAGAACCCAGGACTCAGCTTGTTGTGACTCGCATTGTCGAGGCGGGGGGGCTCAGTAACCGTGGCTTGGTCACCCACGGTGAAGCGAAGAGGAACCCGAGGAGGGGCCGCTCGTCAGGGCTTTTGCCGATAAGCCGACGACGTAGCGGCCAACAAGTAGGTTGCGGTGCTGCCTGGGCAACATCGCAACTGAGGCGGGCCGTGATGTCGTATGGGGTCTCCCAAACCCATACGATATCACGGCTGAGGGTTGGAGGCCGCGGCGGGAGAGGAGTGCCGGTATTGCGGTGCGCCGCTCTCCCTACCTTCCGCGGCCTGGACGGGGTCGCCACCGTCTGATGGCGGACGCGGTGGGGCCGCAGGGGAAGAGGAGTGTCGGTATAGCGTTGGCCGCTCTCCCTATCCCCTGCGGCCGAAACATGGTAGGTGGCGGGGCCATTGACCTTGACCCGTCACAAGGGGACCAAGGGTGCCATACACGGGGTCGTCTGGCACCCATTTACTGGTTTGATCCCTGGGGTGGTCACGGCGCACAGTGTGTTCTGGTGCGCCGGTGATGGGGGGTAATCCCCAGAGGAGGGTCCGGTGACGGACAGCCGCGGCGGGTTTGCGGTGAGTGCTAACGCGTACCCGTGTTCCCGCCATAAGCGGCACAGGAGGACACCGTGGAGTTTTAGTGGGTTAGAGTCCCACATAACTGCGCTATCTCCCGTGGTAGCGCAGTATGCATGAGCATTTCTCCACGCTAAAAAATAAAAAAAAAAAAAAAAAAGGACTCAGCTTGAGACTACGAAACCAAATAGAAGATAGACAGAGAACATGTCTGTGTTTAATTTGAAATTAGTTTCTAAGATTAGTTATTTATCGTTTAGAAGGTTATCCAGATTAATAATCGAACTAAGTAACATTAGTCATAGACTTCATCATCTGCCTAGCCTTTTTCCCAATTATTGTTGGGGTCGGCTTCCAGTCTTACCGGATTCAGCTGAGTACCAGTGTTTTACATGGAGCGACTGCCTATCAGACCTCCACAACCCAGTAACTGGGTAACACGATACCCCTTTGCAAGACTGGTGTCAGATCTCAGGCTTCTGATTACCCGTAACGACTGTCAAAGATCTTCAAATGACAGCCGGGACCAACGGCTTAACGTGCTTGCCGAGGCACGGAGTCTTGCCAAGAAGACTGGTGTCAGATCTCAGGCTTCTGACTACCCGTAACGACTACCAAAGATCTTCAAATGACTTGAGTCATAGACTTGTTTTTTTTAATAACCATCTTCAGCCTTTTTAATTAATTATTATTTAACAACATAATCACAAGGCAGACGTGAATGGAAACGCCAGGAGGGGCCTAGAAAGACATACATAGTGGTGATATTGGTGATATTCTTCATAAATGCCAGTTGCGCAGTACTCATAACCGGCGTGTGTGTATGACTAGATGTATGAATGTGAGTGAAGCAAGAGAAGTATGTAAGGATCGTAGCAGGTGGCGTTCTGTAGTATCTGCTCCCCCATGGGAAAAAGTAGTGAGTTTATGTATGTATGTAACAAAATTTATAGAAATAAATCTACATTTTAACCAAAATAACTTACGCTGGTCTATGAATTTTAATCGAAATTCCAACAAAGTGGATTTGGTAGGCACCCGGTTTATTTAGACATGGTGAGCATAATACTGGGAACCACAAATTGATAAATGCCTAGATGTTGTGCGAACTGAAATTCTAGCTGATAACTTGTATTGAAAATGATTATATAAATGTTCTATTTTAAGTAGATTCTCAGAAGTACATCGCCAAAACTCAATCTACATAATTACCTACTCATAACACATTAAATTCCTCAACATCAATCCCAACGTCTCAACCGTAATTTTGATACACTCAAAGCCAAAATAAGTATAACAGCGTGCAAAACATACTTATTTACACACGCCCTGAATATAATGTCATCATAGATTATTTACCACCAGTCGTAACCGAAACACACCGGAATATTTTTGAGTTTATCGTGAGCTTAAATAAATAAATAATTAAATAAATAATGTCCCTGTTCAAGCTCTTTGTGGGTGGAGGGATCGTTGCGTGAGGAACGTGAGAGTCGGGACCCTCCGGGGATTTGTGAGCGAGGATTTTTCAATTTTTATTTGCGCCTGTAAGTGCCGCCAGTGTATTGGAGACTGAGAATAGTTGTATTCATGTTCACACTAGTTTCGGTGTGTTTTTGGTAAATATAGGCTGGTTTACACGAAGCCAGTGTGCTGGCGCTATTTTCTACGCTAACTAATGTTGGCTTTGCCCGTGGCATTTACAGTCAGTCATTTCTGCATTGTTAATGGCGCTGGCTGGGGATGGCCGCCAATAATAACGGACGTCTTGTTGTCATTATTATAATGTTGTGAGAAAGGAATGTGTGTACGTCCTGTATAGCTGCGTCTATCTAAGACGTCATAGAAGGTACTAGGTGGTCTGGCTAGCAAGGTTGATATCATAGGACCAGTACAGGCTCCCAGTCTAACTGGCGGCCAGCGTTAACATCATGTAAACCTGCCTTTTCAGCCCAAAGCCATGTCAGTTGGCTGTTTGCACACGTTCTGTTCCACGGATTGCTTTTGAAAAATCTCGCCACAACGCACGTTCGATGTTGCGTGCCGGCACGTCCCGCGGCCATTCGCTTAACCAAACACAATCGCTTCGTTCTCTAATATTAGGTCTGTTTCTAGGTATATACTGTGCTGTGAAACCTAGGCAGTGTTTCTGTTTGCTGTGAAACCTATTCTTCTCTTTGCGTTACAACTGTACAGCGTTGGTTTGTAAACAAAATGCAATTTGAGGGCTCGTTTTCAGTCGTTAGTTTTTTCATAGTCGTTGGAGAAAGTTTTCAAACCATTAATCGCTTTTATTAGGGGTTATAAATAATGTTGTACACTGCAGAAATTTACATGATTATTATTTTAAGTTAAGAAAGGTTGAAAAAAAAGCCAGATAAAATTATACGTCTTTATTGACTCAAGTCGTACCGCATAACAATATTCCATCATCATCATCATCTGCCTGCCCTTATCCCATGTTACTTGGGGTCGGCGCAACACGTTTGCTTCTTCCATACCGTTCTATCCTCCGTCATGTTATTACTGACTCCCTTTTCTTTCATATCACTCCTCACACAGTCCATCCATCTTTTCTTTGGCCTTCCTCTCCCCCTCCATCCATCCACATTTATATTCATAACTCTTTTAGTAATATGCGTTTCATCCCTCCTCATCACATGACCATACCAGGACAAACGGTTTCCTTTCAACTTTTCTGCCACTGGCGCCACTTTCAAACTGCCTCTAATATACTCATTTCTCACTTTATCCAATCTCGTCACGCCGCACATCCATCTCAACATTCTCATCTCTGCTACATGCAATCTCCTTTCATCCATCTTTTTCACAGCCCAACATTCCGATCCATACAGTATGACAGGTCTAATCACGGACTTGTAGATTTTCCCCTTTAACTTGAGGGGCATAACAATATTCCATGGCGGACTTTTTATTTCTTACCCATCGGGCATACGCATGTGAACTTAGTCGTCATAATGAGAATTTATGATCGGCACAAAAATAAAGGAAACCATTATTATGTACGTGAGCATCGTCAGAAGCGTACATAATTTTGTTTTTGCAACTTTGCTGAATAAAAAGCCAATGTTATCGACAGTTGTCGATACAACGGTTCCGCATAATTTGAAAAAAAATGTACTTTATAAAAATACCTTGTTTCGTATAATTACCTACTGAGGTGTAGGGAATCTTCGACGAGGGAAATATTTTTCCCAGAAATTGGATTTTCATACCTGACCGTTTCCTTAAGTAAAGGTTTTCCTCATATTGTGAGCTTTAATTCATTCATGCGCAAAAATATATGTATTTTGTCAGACCACGACGTTAAAGAGGTATTCCAATAATTTTGGGTACACATTCAAGACGCCCAAATTGAGAGGCATGCGAACATAGAAAAAAAAATTGTGAACATGATTCAACGCGATGGTACCAAAAGAAAACATTATTTGAAAGGACGTAAAAGATCAATCGCGACACGAGAAAGGAATTTTATGCAACATTTTGTACAGTTGGCTGCTTTAACGGGCGTATGATGTAAATGTAATAAAGCAAATGGCCCTTCTTCCCTACTCGCGTGTGGATGCCACTCCATGAGTCGCTGTAAAATATTTTTATGCTTTATTAACTTAATGTTGCTATGTTACTTCCTGTACGTAAATAAATCTACCTGGATATTTTTCTTTTGCGGTGAAAAAGGCGCTCGTTTAGCCAAGCAACACGTGAAAATTACTACGCTCTTATCAGATGTTGTCTTTGTAAAATATTGTGCTATTAGCGTTATGTAGAGCTGTCACAGAGGAAACAATAATAAATGGACGCGTATTGTTGTGTTGTGTTATGTATGTAACGTATGGTGCGTATTGTTTCATTATTAACAAACGGGAGAGGTCGTTTGGCTCATTTCCCGGTGCTGAGGGAAATCTTCTCGACTGCCGTTACCATCTGCCTTCGAGTTGTCCGTCTTGCCTATAATGGATGGTTTCATTTCCCTCCCCCTTACTTCGAGTGATCTGTACCCTTGCTATTAAGAACCATCGCCGTTTGACGGATTGCTAGTGTTTACATTATGGAACCCTCCAAAATTGCTTAATTATTCGTTTGATAGAACATTAATTTACTTGAAATCGTACGTCAAACATCAGTTTGGGTGTTGAAAAAGTTTTCAGATACGCAAGCAAACTGTCGTGACACGATCGACAATAATTAGTTGGAGTGTTGAGTGCGGAGGAAGCTCAAGATTGATGGCTGAGGCACAAAGGTCTGTCGGTGATAAATTGCCCGATATTAGGTCATGATTTGGGGAGGGTATTTGCCTATCGGCTTCACTATCGGCCTTGCATTTTTTGTTAGTATGGTTGCCGTTGATGTAAAGTGAATATAAAATGAGCTTAGTTAGTTTTTGACAAACGATGTGCTAAGTTGTGTATTAAGGGCTTGTGCTCACTTGTGAATGTCGTCTAGTGATTTCTGTTTCTTTTGTTATTGTGTGGCTCCCTATTTTTCCTAACTTTTTCCTCACTGGCGAGGATTGTGATCCTTATTATAAAGCTTTTATCCGGAACCGCATTTATAGGACACTAATGCTGATTTTTTTAAAATTATGAATTGATTCTGAATGTATCTAAAAAGGAAACTGTGAACTGAAAATATCGATCTCAAAATATCTGCGATCTTGCTCCAACTTGATATTCCTAGCAAAATCACCGTAATTTATGATATTCAGCTGATTCACGTTTATGTATCGTTCATGTGTATTATCAGCATCGGCCAGCCCCGTCCAAACACAACCCCCTACACTAAACCTCCATATAGCTTGTTAAACTATTTAGCGAAACACTCTGAACGCAAATCAAAATCTGTACTAATCCGCATATCGCAGCTCTAGAGCAACTATTACCCATTAACATTCCCGTAATACTCGTATGTTCAAATGTCTTTGAATCCGTGTGTGAGAATTGATCGGACGTAGAGCAATTCGGTTCTCTCGGCTTATGTAAAACAGTCCTTATTATACCGAATTTATGGTTTAGATTCGGCCTTAAGTAAGATATGGTACACTTAGTTCGGTTATTATGCAAATCATGTGCCGCGGAAGTGCCCCACGTTACCTAGTTCCCTTACTAGAGGTGAATTATGATAAATGGAATTGCGCTACTATTGAGATGACGGCTCTTCTCAAACACTTGATGGAGTGCTTCGTGATTTCGTGTTTAAACTTGTCGGGATTAGTTGTTTAGCAAATTGAGGGTGAGGAGTGTTGTTTTATCACATTGTTTCATACCAAACACATGACATAAGTTTTCTTTTTCTACAAAAACATGATTGCGTATCTTACATCCAGATTTCTAACTTTCCTAATGTTTTATTTTTCTAACCACATCACATCACATCACATCATCAGCCTATTAATGTTCCCACTGCTGGGACACAGGCCTCCTCTCTGTGAGAGGGGATGGGCCACCACGCGGGCCCAGTGCGGATTGGTGGATGTCACATGTCTTCGAATTTTTGGTTCTTTTCGTTCGTTTTTGAGAGTAGTGGTGATGAAATAATTTACACAAAGTAAAGCGCCTGCCTGGGTTCGAACCCACGACCTACAACTTGTAAGTCGCGGCCGATACCACTGGGCCACGACTGCTCTCATTTTTATTTTTCTAGCCGTTTTCAGATAAATATCCGAGAAAATATGGTCGTTAAAAGATTATTTTATAAAATTTCCTCTACTTCCAACAGATAAGACTCATACACAGAATGATATTTCAATGTAACTTTATTTAGTATTAAACCTAAAAGCTTTTATTCGATACAGTACCCATACAAAAGAGGTATTACGTCCTAAGGCTTTCAACTTGGAATTGGTTATCTTTAATCTGCCGGAGGCAGGCGTACTTTGGTTAGATACAAACTCACTTAGACATGTTCAGAAACCCCATTACCGGCACACAAGGCAGTTCGTTTGCGACTACAAACACCAGCCGAAATTTCGGCAGTGCCTAGTGACACAGTTTGTGTTTCATCAACCGCTGAAAGGGCTTCACGGACCGGCCTATTCAAGAGAGAGGATGCGCAAACAACGTTCCAGATCACGTATGTTTACGATCCTCTAATTTCATCCAATCACTGTCAAGATACAGAACACTACAGTGGGTAACGACCTTATTTACCTACCTACGTACAGCCGTAAGCTAAGACGCTTCAACAGTTACGATAGAGGATCCCACTTCTGATGTATTCAAAGTAAATAATTGTTGTGTCAGTGAAATTTATTTTTGTAGCTTAAAATATAATTAACCCTAACTTTACGATGATGGTAGCTTACTAGGTCTAAATTACCTTTAATTCGTTTATAGCCTGTGTTTTATAATGATGAAAATGTTGGTTATTGCCCTTTTCCGCTAACTTAACAAAGTTCATTTCGCCGGGCCGTTCATTATCTTCTGCTGACAGATTTGAGAGGGCCGCTCCATCAATCCAATTAGGTGGAATCGAGAAAAATCACGAAAAATTTCGAACACCCTAGGGACTATCTGGTATGATACATAATTTTGAAAAATAAGGTATTGTTCAAATTACTTTTTTTATTAAGTATATTTTTTAATCCAACAAGGGAATAGGAGTAACCTATTTATTTTCTAAAAGCTTATTCGACCGTTTCATAGAACATATTAGTAAGGAAAGACTTTCCTCGTTCGTTTCAATGAACTACTTCAATATATTATCGCAGCTGGTACATCAAAGCTTACCTTACTTGGGAGATGTGTGTGAAAGACATACTTAATTTACTTTGCGTCGGAAATAAGCTCGTTTCGGCATACCATCTGCATTTTTGCGTATAACATTTTACCGACCAACTTACATAATAAATGAGGGTTCAGCGCCAAAAACGGAACTAATGGTGTGTACTCAAACCGACATGAAAAAATACTCACGACTACCATTAATTTTCATTTCGTTCTATGACCAAGGATTGGTGTCTTAAGGAAAGTAAGTGCGAGATGCGGGGGCAAAAGTCATTTCATTGCTGTGCTGAATAGTTTTCCCGGAATAGGATTTACGGAAATCTGTGCGGACATTTTACTTGATTAAATTGCTGCATTTTTTTGGATTAGCGCGTTGAGTGATTAAATTAAGATCTTATAATGTTTTACTGTAGTGGCAAAGGTATCTTGTTTAGTATGAACTATAAAGGTTCGTAAGAGTGTTATTACACTAGTTTGCTTGACGGTATATTGTAATTAAAAGTATATGAATAAATTCCGACCCAGCTACTGAGAGCCTACAGGCTGAAAATAATGTACACTTAGTTCTAAATGATTTAATTTAAGTTTATTAGTGAAGGTACATTTCAGGAAGACGTACTTTTAATGACGTGTTCATTGTCCCTTTTCCCAATGCCAATCTTCTCCATTGTTTTAGACAAAAGGAAGTTATTACGAAATCGCGTGACAACTTTATTTGCCCCACTTTAAATGAGTTTTAAACAAGTTTCGTAGTAAAATTCTAAGCTTTAACCTTACCTAATGCCTATATAAAAAAATTGATTAATTTCTAACATACATAAATTATCTGTTATTTACTATAGACCGTACCCATTAGGTGTACAATTGAATAATTACGTGGTGTTTAGAATGCAAACTCCGGATTGTATTTACACATCCCTGAAGCGGACTGCCCGCATATTATTATATTATGTATGTTAAATTATATGGGTAGCTATGTTGGATTCTGACGACTTTATAATAGCCCCAAACCGGAGGCATATGGTTAGATATGTATCTAGTACCTACATTAAACCTATTTACAGCCTTAACCCTATATTATAAGTCATTGCCTTCAATCGTCTCAATTAAATTGACAGCTTGTTATTTATACACAGAGAATAATTAAGAGGAAATGCGGTCGCAGACATCCAACTGAATATCCTAAGTAATAAGTATTATTATTATTCGAGGTTATCTGCAATATTGGACCATCCACCATTATAAGATATTCCGTAAATTTAAAAGAAAGTTGTATACTGTGCCCCCTATGTTTTCCTTTTTTATGATACATTATCTTTAGAAGCACTAGAACCCTGAAAAATGCTCAAAATTGCGCTGTCTTCAGAAGCCCAATGTTCAAATTTTACAACCATAAATGAAAAAAGAAAACATAGAAGCACAATATATACCTTTTTTATTCAACATATGGATATTGGAGGAGGAAGTTACTTTTTACTAAGGAAATACAGTCAGTCTGCCAGCATTTCCTCTTAAGGGGTTTTTCCGTAGTCATAGCACTTAAGAATGGCCAGATTGGTTTGGTTATATACAAATTTAAATACTTGTATTTCTGAGTCTGAGTTAAGTTTTTAGGGAAAGAACGATTGGAAAAGGTGCCCGGAATGTTGCGAAATTCGGGCAAAAACTGAAAATGCATTCCATTTTCTACGGAATTATTGTACCTTTTGATCTCAGTTGGTTGGGACAACGTCTGACGCGTCAGCTAATTTGTAGCGGTACAGTAAATTTATACTTTCTTAATCATGCTTCGGTTACGACGACGTCCGTCCACTGCGTTGCGATCTGTACTCGTTCCTGCTTGATTGGCCGGAGAGGGTAGAATGCAAAGTAGGCTGGACAAATGTGGGTGAGGCCTTTAACCTAGCAGGCATTATCTAAATCTTTCAGGTATTTCTTTTCCTGAGCCAAATTGAACCAGTGGCAGTGATCGCTGGGCAATAGTCTCCACGAAGCACCGCCGAGTCCAGCCTAGAAAGAGGTAGTGAGATGGACTGGACTACCTTAAATACCTATATTTATTTCATTCATGAATTCGTCGTTGGAAATCAATGGACGCTGCCAAGGTAAATTACTTCGCTTACGCCCAGCATCGCGTCCAGTATCGCTTGCTTCAATCTTATGTCAATAATCACGACCAGTGTAGGTGTGTGTACCATAAAAACAAACGGCCTCTGTTATGGCCCAGGCCATAAAAACTTCCAGACTCGCGAAATAAAACTGAACTATTAATTTGGTATTGACATCTTGCCCATATTTTCTACAGCTCATATAAATGCTATGTTTATTGACAAACTACTAAAATGTTATTTGTTTTTGATTCTAGTTTTTATTTCAAACATATTCTACCTATAAAAGAAATGTTGGATTTGATTAAGAAAAATCTTTTTACATGTTGATATTTTGAATATTTTGTTACAGGTGCTCTTATTTAAGTATACATTTCTAAGAAATACATAAGTATCGTTTTCTTTGAACCAATTTATATGTTAAAGCTGAAATACTTCATACATACAAAGTATTAATTCACAGAAATAAATTAGGAGAAAAATCTGGTTTCGGTAAATAAACTCACAGAATGAGATGAGCCAGTGAGCCTACTTTGCCATAAGTTAAATATGCGAGTAAGACGTAAGTACTGTTTTTCGGGAATCCTCCTCTTGGCATAATATTGATTGGCATAACATTTTCGCACTTTTTAACTTTTATTGCCTTATTAATACTTTGGCATAATAATAATTTGGCATAATGCAAAGGTAACTGTAACTGTCATTTGGTCTAATTTCTATTGGCTTAATTAGGAGTTGCATATTTTTTTAGGCATAATATTTATTCGTCTACTGACTGATAAATAAAAAAGTAGGTGTACTTACATTATTTATTAAAATTTGGGAATTATTCTGTTGGATTAGGTTAAGGTGTGGCGGGGGTAGCCCTTGTGCTACCCTTGAACACTAAATATGTTTGTTTTTATATGAGTTATATCCACGCAAACAGTAAAAATTTACCTTATGCTTACCTTATGTGTGAATGTGAATGTGTTTGTAACATTATGCTTTATAAAATTGCTTCATTATTATTATGTCAACAGTATTTATGGCAATAAACATTATGGCAAAACATTTATGCCTAATAATATTATGCGTAATGATCATTATGCCTATTTTCGTTTTGCCAATGTAAATTATGGCAGTTTATTTTATGCTTATCATTAGTAAACCCTGTTTTTCATGAGAATATCATTAGCTAGCTTAAGTTACTGTCACCTTCCCGTAAAAACAAAAAGATAAAAAAAACAAATGTCACCTATATTTCTTTATCACCTTCACAAACAAAGAACACGGCCGAAGCAAAGGTATGTAATTTATCAGCCAGTGTCTTTCTAAGAAAGTAAATCCTGGCAATCACTCTTAGCAATTATCCTCGATTTTTTTGGAGGAGACTAATTAGTTGAATGGACTGAGCCGTTCAACGTAATTAACTTTAATGATAAATGATGGCGACGCGAGGACGTCGACTTAGTTGATTTAAGCCGAAAAGTAAGAGTTTAGGACTTAAGGCTGGTATTAATAAACTTCTTTTATATTTAGTTTGAGTTTTTTTACTGGGTCGGGTTTATGAGTGTTCAACATACAGTCTTATTTCACGAGCTTTTCTGTCCATTTAAAAGTTGGCTGAACACTTGTATTTTCATCTTAACCTTTTGTGTGTATCTGTATCCACGGCATGATCAATTGTTTCGTTAACTAATGGCACAGGCAAGGTTAATATAAAAAAAAAAAAACTCTGAGCTTTTTGCAAACACTGTGAGTTTAATGTAAATTTCGCTAAATTATAGTCTCTTGTAGCGTAGCGCAGTTCTATTATTGATTAAAATTATGAAATTCAAAACGTAAAATTACTTCTGTGTTTCGGGCCGCGAGGGGTCATGCCATACGAGCGATCCGTTAGGTCTCTCACACACATTCCGAATTCCTCTCTGAATCCAGACTCTGAATTAATTTTATTAATTAAGAAAGCCCGGCGACGCATATATGCCCCACACACATTCTGATTTTTTCAGAACAAGATTTACTCTTGCCGGCATTCAGATTATGAATTCCGATTCTGGATTCAGAGAGGAATTCAGAATGTGTGTTAGAGGCCTTAGGTGCACTCGCACCCGCTTACTATGAGACCGAGTTTCATAGCAATTTCCAATATAATTATTTTTTTACCTTATATTATTTTCCCTATTATTTTAGACTGGTTACACGTAAAAACTTCAATATAGATGTAAAAATTAGACATATTCTTCACTTAAGCCGTTGTTTTATAAATAAATTGCGTATTATCGGATTATCAGAAACTGATGTTGACAAGTTCAAGACATATCACAAGTTATCTTGTTTGAGTAATTAATTATACGTAGCTGATCACATTGAGCTAATTAATGGATTGCTAGCTCACCACTATTGAGTACCTAACCTACCTGAATCCATTCGGGAGTCCCAATTCGGAAAGTAGGTACCTCGCTCGATGCTAAGAAAATCTTCTAAAGAGGAAATATTTCATGTTTGACTGCCTCGTTGGTCTTAGTAGTGGTATGAAAGATAAGATGGAGGATTTTGACGTTTGAAATAATCATGTCGATATTCGTATTGCGTTTGCTACACGAGAAATTGCTCTTATAGCCGAATTTTGTTAGCTGTTATAAGGGTAGTGTAATACATAAAAGTAAATTTATTGGTTATGGTTGAGAGCATGGAGGAACTCAGTACAATGCTCGATGACCTCAGTAGAGGTTCCGAAAGAGTGGGTCTTAGAAGGACATGGACAAAACCAAGGTGATGTTGAATGCCCATGTTACACCCACTCCTATCAAGGTCGGAGACTCTACACTCGAAGTTGTGGGCGATTATGTCTACCTGGGACAAACGATCCAGTTGGGTAGGGCCAACTTCGAGAAAGAGGTCAACCGTCGAATCCGACTCGGCTGGGCATCGTTCGGGAAGGTGCGCGGTATCTTCTCGTCCAACTTACCACAGTGTCTCAAGACGAAATTCTATGACCAGTGTGTGTTGCCAGTGATGACATATGGCTCAGAGATGTGGTCGCTTACAATGGGCCTCATCAGAAAGCTTACAGTCACTCAAAGGGCAATGGAGAGAGGTATGCTCGAAGTTTCCTTGCGTGATCGAATCAGAAATGTAGAGATCCGCAAGAGAACCAGGTTTACCGACATAGCCCGAAGAATTGCCAAACTTAAGTGGCAGTGGGCAGGGCACATTGCTCGCAGAACGGAAGGCCGTTGAGGCAGAAAGGTTCTGGAGTGGCGACCGCGAACCGGAAGACGTTGCGTTGGAAGGCCTCCCACCAGATGGACCGATGACCTGGTGAAGGTTGTGGGGATCCGCTGGTTGCGAGACGCACGGGACTGGTCAATGTGTCGACGCTTGGGGGAGGCCTATGTCCAGCAGTGGACGTCTTTCGGCTGATATGATGATGATGATGAAATTTCTTGTCTATTCGTAACCAATCAGCCATATAGTATACGTATACATGGTGTGTTCAAAGGGTATATTAGCTTTTTATATGGTAACTAAGAGATTATATCTTAATGGTTTGTCATTATAATATGTGCCTAAACCCACTCTTACAAGCACTAATATGGCCTTTATAAAACATATGTTTGGGATATGAATCGATTTGGTAGTTCCAACTCGGCAAATACGACCTCGCTTTTTGCTAAGCAAATCTTCAAAAGAGGAAATATGTCATGTTTATATGTTTGACTGCCTCGCTGGTCTAGTGAGCACAAGTGCTAACTGCTGACCATGAGGTACTGGGTTTAATACCCAGTTCGGGCAAGATGTTATTGGGGTTTTCCATTTAAAATTACTCATTAGCAGCCCGCAGTCTGGATTTTTGCCCGGTTGATGGCAATTGGATCGCCCTCTCTTACGTGTGACTTAAACATAAGACTACAAGACGTACGGCAATGCCACATCGGTACAGTGTGGACATCCCACCCATACGCACAAAGGGTTTTGCCAATATTTTCCCTGCCGGAGTCTTTGTTGCCTGATAGCTACAACCTAGGGGTCTATAAGTCAAGAGTGAATAGGTTACTTCTAGGCAAGTGTGCTTCACCGTCGACCAGATCATCGCATACCATCAGGCGAGATAGTGTTCAAACGCGAGCCTATCGATAAATAACCATTATAATGTGGGGTAGGTAGGTGCACCTCTGTCTAACCATTTGGGGCAATAGGCGTGATTTTATGTTATGTTTGTAAAAGGTAATCTGGAGGCATCAATCCGATTATAGTTATTTATGCAACTGCTGTATCATCATCTGCCTAGCCTTTTTCCCAATTATTGTTGGGGTCGGCTTCCAGTCTTACCGGATTCAGCTGAGTACCAGTGTTTTACATAGAGCGACTGCCTATCAGACCTCCACAACCCAGTAAATGGGTAACACGATACCCCTTGGCAAGACTGGTGTCAGATCTCAGGCTTCTGACTACCCGTAACGACTGTCAAAGATCTTCAAATGACAGCCGGGACCAACGGCTTAACGTGCTTTCCGAGGCACGGAGGAAACTCGGTATGTTGAAATGGTCACCCATCCACGGACCGACCTCGTCAAGCGTTGCTTAACCTTGAAGATCGACCCGTGCAGCTGTTATTATTTAGCCACGAGCTCCTCTAAAAATACTAAAAGACTATCTACACCCATGATATGGATCCTCTATAAAAGGTTCTGATAATAATAGAACTATTTAGTGTAATCATTATTTTTATTTTTAAGTTACGGCTTTGTGGTCAAACGCGCGTGCATAACAATGTTATGTTTTTTGTTATTCATAAAGGTACCAAGAATTGAGTAGTTAGAATGTGGCTGTTTGATGGGTAAGGACGGGATCGAATAAGCAAAGAAGTTGCATAATTCAATTCAGTACAACATTATAACACTCGTTTGGATGATATTATGGTTGTTTTTATGTTGGCAATAAGCTAACTGCTTCAGAAACTTTTATATAGTATTTATAGCATGGGTCTAGAGAAATAAAAATCTTACACTGATTGAAAAGTTAACTCACTTATACCCAGTTGTTTGATCTGTAGTTAACTCAACCAATGGTTAAACATAATAACCAATGCTTTAAAATTTCGGTAAAACGCGTTTTTTCATCAATTGTTAACCTCGCAAATGGCAATGGATATAACAATAGATTAATAAACGCATTTTAGTGCAATTTGAAACCGTTGCTTAGCATTTTTAATCATTGATTGAGTTAACGGATCAAAAAACTTAACTCAGAGTTAATTGCTAACACGAGGTTAAATTGACAATACTGTATGAAAAACTGTCAATTTAATCTCGTGTTAGCAACTAACTCTGAGTTAAATTTTTCGTGCAAGTGGGCCTTAGAGAAATAGATTGCTTTTATCTAGAAAACTAGCTTCTGCCAGCGGCTTCGCCCGCGTGAATGTCGAAAATTGTCCCAAAGGAACATATTCCCGGTATAATTTTCCTATGTGCTATTATTCCAGACTATAATCTATCTCTGTGCCAAATTTCATCTAGATCCGTCCAGCCGTTTGAGCGTGAACAAGTAACAAACACACAAACACACACACACTCACAAACTTTCGCCTTTATAATATTATAGTGTGATAATGCATAGTTCATGTGTGTGCCATGGAATTCGCAGGCAGAAAGTCAGTTAATATATTTTCAAAGTTTTCAACTTATATTTTTCTTGAAAGATAATAATATTAGAATAGACAAGCCTACTTTCAGAACTTCGCAGAACAAGCTTGACTCCTTTAATAGAATATTCTTAGTTTAACTTCAACTTACGGACTTAAGCCAAGAAAAGTCTTTCTGTTCAACTTGTCCGTAATATTACATTTTATACACAGAATTGAATTCAAGAGGTCGGACTTAATTTGAGATAAATTTTCATCAAATTAGAAAAGGTAAACCTAATAAACGTTTGGGAGTACTTGATACATAATTAAAAAATCTTTAAATATTCATAAAGTAAAAAATAAATGTTTATTTAGTAGGGACAATTTTAAGGACATACTTATTTTTTTTAGAATTAAGTGTCGTGGTCTTGGATACCTTTTGTTACCTACTAAGAGTTAATTGTATGTAGGTAGTACAAAATTCTCATCACTAATTAGTAAAAAATAAGTCGCTTATGTCTGCCTGTATAGGCGCTTATTTCTTTATAACCACTTAACAGATTTTGATACAGTTTTCAGTATCATTCTGATAACTTATTCTGTATGGTTTATTTTTATCAAACATGCTTATATTTTACAGGATTGATGCTGCGAAAAAAAGGTTGTAATTAATAAAATAATGTTTCAATTTATTTCTCCTTCTTATATATATAATTGTGTTTTTAATTAAACCATCAAATAATTGTTGTATCAGTAAGTAAATTGTTAAGACGCCGACAGTCGCCAACGACCTTGAGGGAAAAAAAACGCACACTCGTTTCACACCCGCGCGACCCAATATTCTGTAGTATTTTTTAGTTTCCTTATTATTCTGACTTTAAAAAAACGTCAAAATATAGATACTTAAATTTTCTTTGAGATGGTGAAAATTTCATTAATATTCGTCAGGCGAATTTGGTGCGATTGTCGTTTTTTTGTCAGTGTTTTGTGAAAGTTATGGCTAAACTTTACAAATTAATTACACTATGTTATACAAATAAAACTCAAAATGTTCTTAGATCAAATTATTAAGAGATTGGTCTAATGTAACATATATTTTTCCAATAAATTACGACCGAGCCGTTTATACGTGATTCTCATTTTAAAATCAGCTACCGAGGAGTATTAAATATCTTCTTTGATCTAAGGCTATTTTTTTGGTCATAGAATAATAAGGAAAGTACAAAAAAGTACTGAATTTTGGGTCGCGCGGGTGTGAAACTTGTGCGCGTTTTGTTCCCTCAAGGTTGTTGGCAACTGTCGTGCGTATCTGCCTAGTTGGTGTTGTGGTCACTGCCCTACTGAGGGTTCGGGCCTATGTCTATCAGGAATTACTTAGTAGCAGCCCATAGTTTGGATTAGTGCCGGTTTGATAATTTTCCGGTAAAACCTAGGATTTACCAAGTCATACTGGTAAAAGCCCGACCGCGCCCGAAGCGCCCGAAGCGCGGTGTGTATGTGTGTGTGTATGCTAATTGCCGGCTTTTACCAGGCATCACACGGTAAATCTTCTATGTCAGAAACTTAAACTTAAATGTTTTACTTAAAAACTTAAAATTATTATGTCTATGACAGACTAAACGAAATGATGACAACAATTTAAGGGCTGACTGATTAGCTTCACCAAAGTTAGTATTTGTTTGTTATATGATTCTTTTCTACGAATTCGACTATTTGTAGTATTATAGTATGTTATAGACATTAAAATATTTCAATATTTCTTAGGTAAAATGTAGCTGATCTCATTGTTTATGTTATTAATCTTTTACCTACATTTAGAGCAAATAAAATTCTGATTCGGATTCTGAGCATTCTTTTTCAAGTCTCTGAGGTAAATCCTGACATTTAGCGTGCGATTGCATATAATAGGTCAAAATCGGCGATTATTATAGATCACTAGCTTCTCCGCGTCAAAGTCTCGCGTTCAAAGTTAAAAAAAAAACAACCAACCACCAAACTTTACAGCATTATCCGATGGGTCAATCTAAAGATTCACTGAAAATTTCATTAAAATCTATCGGGCCGATTCGGAGCCTATAAGGATCATACATACATATTTTCTGTTTTATATTATAGATCATTTCGGATTTTTACCAGTGTGACTTGGTAAATCCTAGGTTTTGCCAGTAAATCCTAGGATTTACTGTACTTCGGGCTTTTACAGTAGCATTGATTATGAAAAACATGCCGCCTTTTTACGCAGAGACTTTCAGAAAGTCGATGACATTACTTTATCACTGACAAAACTACCAAAAATGTGGATAAATCTGTATCCATCCAAATCAAAAGATATATAGCAGTAACACAGTATATTATCGGAGGTATATGTTGGTTCATCAACGGTAATGACTACAGTAACAAAGTACCATAGCACGGTAACAAAGTACCTGGAACATGTGTTCCATTTGTTTGTGTCACACCGCTCTCGTTAATTCGTTTTCTACTAAACAAAGCTCGGTTTCATTGATTTTGTAAAGGTTGCTTTGTTTGTTTTTACTTTAGATTACTGTATTTGTAATCTGAGGAGGAAAGTGCTTTAAATTGAAGATAGTGATCTTGTTTCTGTTTAAGTTCTATTTGTAGAATTTTTTCACGGGTTGCTTTTACAAATGGCATTGATAAAACCGTGATTAAATGCCTTGTGAATTGTGATGACTCTAGGGTCTCCGTAATAAGTGCAATGGGACTAGCGGTAACCATAGGGAAAATATATTTAAAGCTATGAAAGTAAGTAAATAAGTTATAAAGACTACGGCTTATCTGCATTGAAGGTAAAGAAAACAATGCAAAACACTTCATAAGCGTCGGTTCCACATAAAGACGCGGTTTCAATGTGCGTCGTGCCGCATAATGGAGTTTCGGTAATTTGGGCGATCTATTAGTGACACGCTGCGCGGCGCTAATATGGTTATCTGAACAAAAAAATAAACACTTAGTACAATACCAAGCATTCTAGATACAAAAAAACAATGCAAAACACTTCATAAGCGTTGGTTCAACAAAACGACGCGGTCTCAATGTGCATCGTGGCACATATCAGAGTGTTGGTAATACGGGCGATCTGTTAGTGACACGCCGCTCAGCACTAATGTGTTTATCTAGCCAAAAAATAAGCATTTAGTACCACGTCAATCATTTTAGAAATAGAAAACAATGCAAAACACTTCATAAGAGTCGGTTCCACATAACGATGCTGTCTCAATGTGCGTCGTGAGGTGACGCATATCAGAGTGCTGGTAATACGGGCGATCTATTAGTGACATGCTGCGCGGCACTAATCTGGTTATCTGAACAAAAAAACAAACATTTAGTACAATACCAAGCGTTCTAGATACAGAAAACAATGCAAAACACTTCATAAGCGTTGGTTCAACAAAAGGACGCGGTCTCAATGTGCGTCGTGACGCATATCAGAGTGTTTGTAATACGGGCGATCTGTTAGTGACACGCCGCGCAGCACTAATGTGTTTATCTAGCCAAAAAATAAGCATTTAGTACCACGCCAAGCATTTTAGGAATAGAAAACAATGCATAACACTTCATAAGAGTCGGTTCCACATAACGATGCTGTCTCAATGTGCGTCGTGAGGTGACGCATATCAGAGTGCAGGTAATACGGGCGATATATTAGTGACACGCCGCGCGGCACTAATCTGGTTATCTAAACAAACACTTAGTACAATACCAAGCGTTCTAGATACAGAAAACAATGCAAAACACTTCATAAGCGTTGGTTCCACAAAACGACGTGGTCTCAATGTGCGTCGTGACGCATATCCGAGTGTCGGTAATACGGGCGATCTGTTAGTGACACGCCGCGCGGCACTAATGTGGTTATCTGATCGTGATGCCAGTTGTTTACGTATGTGACCGTCCTGCGGTCCCGTCCGGCGAATGATTAACGCGAGCGATATGTGCCGTGGAAAATATTTGAGGTGCAAGATGTGCGGGCAGATCGATTGCCGAGCCAATCTAAATTTGATATCCTCTTCCTGAAAAGGGGGACCCTTTTTCAGGCTACTGTAAAACGTTTTGTGGATTTCGTTTGAGAACTGCGTTTGTTGTTTAACGTAGCTGGGAATCTCAAGATACTTTTAAGAAGGAAAAAGCATCTAGGAATTCAAGATCCATTAAGCTGTTAGAAAGAAAAATGTTTATTTGTGACCCGCACAGGAGACACGAGATAAGAAAAACACAAACAATAATAAAAAAATAAAAAAAATAACCAAAAAGGAACAAGGAGGAGAAAAGAAGGGTTACGCGTTATTAACAGAGTATGAAATTGAAGATCAAAGAAACACATCAATCACATTTGAACAAGAAAGTGCATTTAAATAAACCTTTAATTATTGTTGAATATCCAATTGTGTATCTAGGTTATAATCCCATAAACTGACAATATAACTACAGAACAGCAAACCCAAAAAAATCTCACACAATTTTTTTCAATAAACAGCTCTTTTTCACGCCGTGCACACGGAAAATGGATGCTTCGACAGTGAAAAAGGCTGTCCGATACATTTACTTCGCCATGTATACGCTTTATGCAGTTTCAGCAATCAATAATAATGAGGGTTAATAAAAACCATGATTGGATAGCAGCGGTGCAGGCAGACAATCAGATTAAACACGTGAACAAAATGGATATACCGTGTAGTGGTACAATTTGTACTTATATTGTGCTGTTGTTCCGATGGTTAACTAACGAGTGCTTTCGTTATTTATTGTTAGGGTTTATTTAGATCTAGTTAACCCCGACGGAAAAAACGGAGTGTTATAAGTTTGACGTGTGTACCTGTGTGTTTGTGGCATCTTAGCTCCTAAATGGATGAACCGATTTTAATTTAGTTCTTTTTGTATGTTTGATGAAAATTGGTTCAGCAGTTCTAAAGTTATGGGCGTTTTACTGTTTGAACGGGCTGTTTTTGCAAGATATAGTCATAATTAATTATTCAATAGATTGTCGATCGAAGCGTGTCTACTACTAGAAAAATTTAGTAGCAAAAAAAAAAAAGAACGACGTGTCGGGGTTTTTTTAATTTTTCTTGTTTTTGATATGTGGTCCATAAAATCCTATAATCTTGTCACATTATTGCCTTTAATTCTTGCCCTAATTCAAATTTTCAAATCAGATGGACACTTCGCAAGTGTTTCCTGATAAGAAAAACTCATAATGTGTATAAAATAATGTCCCTGTTTTTCGTGTAGAGCAAAGCAATAATAATAAGATTTTTAAATGATAAAATGTAATGCGGATAATTTTAAAATAATTTCCGATAACGAGTTCCACATATTCTCATTAAGTTAAAACTTCTCATCACAGTTAAAGCGTATTGGAACTGCACATTCACGTAGCAGAAAACATAACATTAATTAAAAACTGTATCACAATATATTGGTTTCGTTCCGACCATTCGAATTTTTCTTATAAAAGCGCTCACGTCGGGTTTGCAACAAGAGTAAAAAGGCTATTGCTATTAGAACCACATTGCTCGTTCATCAGAGCAATTCCTGCGGTACAGTAGAGGAAGTATTGCTGATGTTCTTTTTATTTTAGCACTAAGAGCACAATACATTCGTTACAAGTGGTACGTATTCGCTCTTAACAACCCACGGCTCAATCCGCTTGATTGAGTGGCTCAGCGAACCGCCCGGACCAGATTGAGTTATTCGTTATTAGAAACGTTTTCAAATAGTCCCTTTGTATTTATTTACTTTTCGAAGCGAATCGGCACGCTTTTAAAACTCCCGGACAAATAAGGAGCAACTCCAAATGAATGTAAAGCTTGATAAACTTTCCACAACAACTGCTAATGGAATTGGTTGAGATTCGAACCAACTTTTATTTCGAAACAATGAAAAATTTTTGCTCATAACGAGCTCGAGGTTTCCTGTTGATATTCAACTAAAATGATTTCCGCGTAATTCTCGCAAACAAACGCAACTGAATCGTTTTTTTAAACGAAACACAAATAGTTTCACGCTGAAGACGATTAGAAAAAAATGAAACGAATTACTTTTCAATTGAAATCCAGCGGTGAAACTTTTGTAAAAGTGATTGAATCGTTTGAATGGCATCTTTTTATACGGCCACGAATAGAATTGCGAAGGATTCGACATTACCCGAACTGAAGGCGATACGTAAGCGCTTTCCACAAACGATAAAGGTTTAACAAAACTCGTTCGCGTTTCGTTTATAAAATAGGAAGCCGATACACTGTTGCAGAAGATTGATGGAGCTATCTCAAACGAGATCGGGGACTCCATGGTGCCGGCCGGCTATTCCGATGCAATGTTGCAGCGAACTGAGGCACAGATGCTATTTAAAATCAAATACGTGTTTGACGCTGTTGTACGCGGTGGACGTTGGTGCCTGCCTGTATATTAAATTAAGAATTATATTTTAAACATTTATTTATCTTACGTGCTAGAAAGAAAGGTAGGTCTTATAACGTTTTTCGGTATAATAATTGCCCTATCTATTTCAACGATGAAAGGAGATGAGAGTGATGAGAAACGATGTTCAATTAACCTTAATTATTTATTATTAAAAGTTAAACCACCGTTAAATACAAAATTAATAATCTCAAAGACATGCTAATAGTTTATCACACTTCATTCCAAGCTCTGATGCTTAAAAATGATAAATGATATATCATGCCGCGACTTTACCGATGGCAAGTACCAGGCGTTCAGAGCTGACAAGAGGAAATAAATGAAGTCGTTAGTGCTTGGCTTACATCTAATGTATTGCAGAGTAGCTCCTCCAGTGACCTAGGTGGGCGATAGTTGCTATGCGCAATGGCTTGAAGCTATATTAATTTCAGGCGTACAAAAAATTAGCTTCCTAATACGAATTCTTGAATGATCGTGAGAAACTCGAACTCCGAGCGTTAATTTGAAATAAACCAATTACTTTTGAATTTTCTAGGAGTCAGTCAGTCAGTCAGAAAAATGAAGCACACTAGAAAGCGTAGATCTTTAAGCAGAAGAACATGAATTAAACATAATAGTTAAAAAAAGTATTGATTACTATGTTGGGGCTGCTGTTATTTTCCGTAATTTCTGGGTTAGTTACATAATGAAAATTGTTCATAATAATGAATACACAGTGCAGTGGTGGCCCAGTGATAACGGTCCTGACTTACGTGTCACACAACAGGTAGGTGGTAGGTCGTGAGTTCGAAACCAGGCAAGAGCTTTACTTTGTGTAAATTATTTCACGCTGCTCTTAAAACGGTGAAGGAAAACATCGTGAGGAAACCAGCATGTCCCAGAGCCAAAAAATCGAAGACGTGTGACATCCACTAACGCGCTCTGGGCCCGCCTGGTGGATAAAGGCCCATTACCCCTCTCAGAGAGAGGATGCCTGTGTCCCAGCAGTGGGTACATTATAAGGCTGATGATGATGAGGAATTGCTTATATCAGTAACTTGCGTAAGCTTCGTAAGTAGATAATGACAATTTATTCTTCATATAGCACCGCATCGCCTCGCATTCACACCTCACATAAGATAAACACTACAAAGCATCTTCAGCGTTGAAGCAAGAATCTCACTTCACTCAACAGGTTCATTGGCGTGTTCTCTCTAGCTTACCATAGAGAATTATTTATGGTTTATGCTTTGACATGTCAATGGTATGGTGAAATATATTATGGTGTTTGACAAACGATTTGTGTGAAGCTTTTATTAGGTTTAAATCAAAAAAAAAAAGTTATTGCCGTTTTCAGAGTTGAGATTTTGGAGTTGAAAACGTGTTAAATCCTTCTTTAATAAAAAAAGCCAAAGTTTGATTGACTTTTTAAGCTGAAGTATATAGTTTTACGAATACTCAACTTGAAATGAAATTAGGAATTATTCGCAAGATTTCTTTATGATTAAGTTAAACTAATATAAATTACTTTTGTTAAGCGTTAATATGCCATGTGGTTTGATAGTTTATCTAATGTTCAGATTCCAGGAAAAAAAAAATGTGCCGCTAATTTGTAAAACTGTCCAAATCATTACTCATGCATTATTTCCGGAAACGATTGAAAACTAATACCTACTTGTTGATTCAAAACTCATTGATTAATTTTTGATTAAAATAATAATCACCTAGGATAACAGAAAATTGAAATTCGGATCCAATTGGGGCGTAGGTACAGGAAAACACCCAAATTACGCAAGTATCTATACTGAGTTTGCGATTTTGTTTCTATACATGTAAACACATGTCATGTGTTTTTGGAATAACAACTTTAAAAGCCACTCATAAAGATGAGTTTCCGCTACAACTTCAAACAATTTTATGACATTTTCACTGACTCTGGTTATTCTGAAATCAACTTAACTAACACAAACATAAAGTTCCAATTCGTTTGAATGGTATTAACATCAAATGGAAACAAGGATTCGAATATACTTTAGGTACATGAAGTACCTTTGTACCGAAAATGCGTGTACCGTACCCTTTAAAATTATATACGCCAGTAATTGGATGGGCCAATCGAAGCATGGTCGTTTTAAATGTCCCACCTGTTCTCGGGTATTTGTCTTACAACCTAATTAGGAACAGGAACCTTGAATTTTCACGGTTCAACCGAAGGTACCGAGGATCTACCCTTTCATCTGGTTTGATGCCGAATCGAGGTGACTAACTACCCGTGAATTATTTGAGTAATTGTAGTAGCGGACGTAATGTATGTACATATGTTGGGGGACCCTGTTAAGTGTACTTCTACTTTGTTTAACCTATAAGGTTACTGGGTATACATAGGGAAATTATTTGTTCATCACTTTAAGGTTGTATGCCGCTTGCATGTCATAAATCGATGGTCTACATATCTATGTGACAGATATTTCAACTATTAAGGCTCGGCACAAACCGGCTACCGACCACAGCCACCGGTGGCTTTCGAGTGCTACCGCCACATTTGTGACAGTGGCGGAAGTGCGTGACAGCCACCGGTGTTGTGAATGAGTATCGATATCCATTAAGGCGTCGTCGTGCTCCATGGTGAAGCGTGCGATGTGTAGGACGCCTAATGTGTGTCAGCGTCTTGTGATCCCCGCAGCAACCGCAATTGACGAGTCGCGGACACTGTTGTAGCGAGTGGCTGCCACCGTCTACAAGTGTGCGGTGCGTCTATACAAAATATATGAATAATCGTGTTAAGTCGCTGTAGTAGCTGGCCAGCGGGCCACCGGTGGCAGTTGTCGGTGGCCCGTTTTGTGCCGAACCTTATGAAGTTTACATTGACAGGAAATGAGGCTTTCCTGGAAAATTTACGTAGCGAGCTATTGCCACTTTGAGACCATAACTTTTCATATGTATCTCACTTATATCAACATGATGTAGGCCTCAATTTAACCAATATTGGGAAATGCGTTTTGATTGGTGCCTGGACCCGTCTTAATGCTTTCAGCTGGCGCACATAATTTCTGAAAACCCACATTGTTACCTAAACAATTAATTTCCATACCTATAGATAGTAAATATTTTACATACCCATAATGTTGCATAAATTAATTTCGATTGCATTATTTTTGTGAAATATATGCTATGGACCTCTCTCTTTTGTAAAGCTTTCGTCCTTCTTTTAGGAAGAATATAAGAAAAAGATAAAATAAATATAGTTGTTATTCACGAAATTAAGCATTAAGATATTAAAAAAATCTAAAGCACTAAACGTTTTGGGAATACTTTTATTATGCGTTCAGCTAAGGATTGGAATTCTCTGCCAAAGTCTGTTTCCCGATAGCTACAATCTAGGTATCTTTAGGTCAACAGTGAATAGGTTGATGTGGTCGACGGTGAAGCATGCTTGCATAGAAGACTATGCAAGCGTACTTCACCGTCGATCACATCATCACTTACCATCAGGTGAGATAGTGGTCAAGCACGAGCCTATTTTAGACAATAAAATAAAATAAAAACCGGCCAATTGCGAGTCGGTTCCGTACCATTATCGCAAAAAACGGCACAAAAATCACGTTTGTTGTATGGGAGCCCCACTTAAATATTTATTTTATTCTGTTTTTAGTATTTGTTGTTAAAGCGGCAACAGTCATACATCATCTGTGAAAATTTCAACTGTCTAGCTGTCGCGGTTCATGAGATACAGCCTGGTGACAGACGGACCGCGGAGTCTCAGTAATAGGGTCCCGTTTTTACCCTTTGGGTACGGAACCCTAAAAAGAACATTCAGATTTGCCCACATCTTGGTCGATAGTAAATGCATTTGAAACCAATCAAGGATCATTATGTCCAATCATTTGTCAGCATATATAATAATAATATCAATGCATTAAACATGCCTATATCTTATGATTGTGTTAGTATCACCTGGATCTCATTAATTCAGGCCGACTGACAGCTTGTCCAATTATATTCCAATTGGGTACAATCGTGCACAATCCTAAACCAATTATAAATGATGACCGATATTTTAAACGGGATCGTTTAAAATCGTTATTTTTAGGCGCGTGAATTATTTCATTGAATCATTGGGTGTGTATTTTTTTTTTTAGAGCGTTTAATAATGATCATAAATATAGGTTTTTATATTTAAGGGCGCGGCGAAGCATGAATTGTCCATACAAACGTAATACCTAAATCATTTGTAAGTTGAGCATATTTCCACCAAATTATGCTAATATTCGGATTCAGACAGTATTTATCTAGGTTCCTACGTCTTTTTTTTTTCTAAATACTTACCTAAAATGAAGTTTAAGCGAATTCCATTTCGTACATTTTTACTGCGTAAATGACATGTTTTCTTATTGATTTTTCTATCTTAAAAAAAACAATATCTATAAAATTGTCAACGCTATAACATAGCTCATATTATCAAGAAACATATTATCGAAAAAAAAATAAAAAAACATTAAGTTTTCATTCATCATTTTTGGTATTACGGAACACATAAAAATAATCATACATTTTCAATAGCTAGTATTGCTGTCGCGTCGAGCACGTCATGTCAATGTGTGTGTAGTCGTGCTTCATACGGTTGAGTAGGTATCGCTCGTACGGCTTTTGTTCGGGGCACTTCGGGGTTGTTTACTGTTTGTTGTATTGTATATTTTTTACCCGACTGCCGAAGGAGGGTAATGTGTTTATCAGTCTATTTATGTATGTATTTATGTAAGTATGTAAGTATGTATGTATGTAAGTATGTATGTTTGTTCCTATGTGGCGTTCTAGAAACCAAACGCGTGGGCCGATTTTGATGGTTCTTACGTCAATCGATTCGCCTTAACCCCGCGAGTGTCACTGGCTACTAAAAATAAAAAAATAAAAAATAAAAATTGGCAAATAGGAAAATAGCGGTTCTTGGGTGCCATATTGTGGTGGCCTAAATTTTTTTTTCTTCCATACGTGTCGTGTGGGGTATCAAAATAAAGGATTTTAAGAGGTGATTTCAAAAATATATAACACTTATATGTTTAAATGTTCCTGATTCGAAAAAAAAAATAACCAAAATGTTATAAATAAAAAAAGTTAATTAAAAAAATCAAAAAACCCGACTGCTTGAAAAGCGAACTAAAAATACGTAAACAAGGAGAAAATCGTGCTGTGCAGTCGGAGGATACGTCTGGTTTTGGTCAGCCAGCTCGCGAAGATGTATCCTCCGACAGCACAGCATGATTTTCTCCTTGTTTACGTATTTTTAGTTCGCTTTTCAAGCAGTCGGGTTTTTTGATTTTTTTAATTAACTTTTTTTTTGTGGTTTGTTGTCAGTGTTAGACGATTACTTTACTGTGCTGCTCGTGCGTATTTATTTATTTTCTAAGTATGTACTTATTGTAATATTTCTGACACTATTGACCTAAGCTATGAACTTGGATTTAGATTTGCCTTGTGATTTGAACTTTGATATTGAGTAATCTACTTTCTTACGAACTTTGCGTTGTTTACGGACTTTATTATTTACGATTTGGTTTGGTTGCCGACATGGACTCCGAGCGTTGGGATGTTTCTCATACCGCATTTACACAATCGTTTTCGCCATTCGCCTCGTCACTCGACGAACATTCGACGAAACATTCGTATACGAGTGCCGTCGCGAACTACTGTTCACACATTCGCGGAGTGAATTATTATGACATTCGCACACGAACATGGAGGACGTGAAAATAATTGCAGCATGCATGCTACATCTAATTAGTTTATAAAATTATATAGATATCCTGCGTAAAAAAGAACCGTCGACGCAGACGATGGAGAAAAAAATAAATAAACAGGTCATTAATGAATTAATGGGTCGGGCGCTAGCTGTCAACTGGATGCAGGCGAATGTGTGAACAGTAACTTCGTGTTCGCCATTCGTGCCCTTTGATTCGCGTCCGAAAAACCACTCCCAACGCGAGCGCTCGAATCGCGAGGCGAGGCACGAAGCGAATAGCGAGCGTACTGTTTACATATGCGTGTTCGTTATTCGCCTCACCATTCGCCTCGCGATTCGCACGAATGTGTAAATGCGGCATCACAGTAAGTACCTATATCCCAATGATATAATACAATAAGTTACTATTTTTACCAGATACAAGGACAATTGCAAATAACAACCCGCAAATACTGTATTTTTATAATATGGACGCCTAAAGGACTGGCATATGACAAAATTGAAAAAGACAACGAATTTTGGAATTCAATCGTCTTAAAATTAGAACAGTTTTATTTTAAACTAGCTGACCCGGCAAACTTTGTTTTGCCATAAAAACACCAAACATTCATCTACCCTACCTACCCTACCCTAACAACCCTACACTACCTACCCTACCCTAACTACCTACCCTACCTACCCTACCCTACCCTACCTACCCTACCCTACCCTACCTACCCTACCTACCCTACCCTACCCTACCCTACCTACCCTAACTACCCTACCTACCCTACCCTAACTACCTACCCTACCCTACCTACCCTACCCTACCCTACCCTACCCTACCCTACCTACCCTACCCTACCCTACCTACTCTACCCTACCCTACCTACCCTACCCTACCTACCCTACCCTACCTACCCTACCCTACCTACCCTACCCTACCTACCCTACCCTACCTACCCTACCCTACCTACCCTACCCTATCTACCCTACCCTACCCACTTAGGGGTACGAAAAATAGATGTTAGCCGATTCTCAGACCTACTCAATATGCTCACAAAATTTCATGAGAATCGGTCAAGCCGTTTCGGAGGAGTATGGCAACGAAAACTGTGACACGAGAATTTTATATATTAGATGTATATTGCCTGAATTAATAGATCCCCGTTTACCTAGAAATCTGCCTATCAGAGACAGAATATAAACTTTTTTTTTTCTTTACCTATGTAATGTACAATTATTACAATGTACAATTGTACATATAAACTAAAAAGCGTGCGTAAAAATGTTTTCTGATTATCATTATTGTATTTTTGTATTTCGTTCAGTAGATAATTTTGATTTATATTTTTTAAATAGATGAATGATGATCTATAAAGTAAAACATAACTAAATAAATGTTTATACGAAATTCTTGTTTTTATTTTTAATATTCTTAGATCAGAGCGCTGTTATTTGTCTGTACCTACTTATGCGTAAATAGGCATAAATTATTGGAATATATTATATTTATATATTTGTCTTGTACTAATACTTTGCCTAAGTAACATTTGTATTATTTTACTTGCATTCATTATTTATTATAACAATACATATTTGAGGTTTCGTAAAAGGCATAGTTACCTACATAAATAAGACAAAAGAACGCCGGCGCAGTTCGCGTTGGCCGGCTTGCCGGCTTTCGAGTCGTTATGAATGGAAGCCTATCTACTCGCACACACACGGCTGCGCACGGCGCACCGCGTGTGTGTGCAAAGCGAGATAGCAATACTCTGAACGAATTCTTCACTCGTTTCGAATTGCATTTGCGAGCTCCGTTCGCCGCGCTCTTAAGGCGCAGATACACCGCAGAACCTGATTTTAAAATGAGTATCACGTCTAAACGGCTAGTCGTTATTTTTTGGAAAAAATATATGTTATAATGTGACTACTTCCATGATAATTTGATCTAAGAAAATTTTTAATTTTATTAGTATATAGTACATAATTATTGTAATTAATATGTAAAGTTATGTCAAACACGGACAAAAAAATGACAATCGTACCAAAACTGCCGGGCGTAATTTAATGAAATTGTCACCATTTTAAAGACAATTTAATTATCTACATTTTGATCTGAGGCTTTTTTTAAAGTCATAGAATAATAAGAAAAGTACAAAAAACTACTGAATTTTGGGTCGCGCGGTTGTGAAACGAGTGCGTGTTTTGTTCCCTCAAGGTCGTTGGCGACTATCGTCGTCTTAATTAAAACGAATGTCATTGCTTTTATTTTACTGTTACAACAACTCAGTTGACATTCTTTGATTATGGTTGCTAAATACTTTAGTTTCCCGTTTCCTTTTCACCCATCACAAATACCGTGAAATTAAGTGTATTTACCTATAGCATAGTATAACCAGCACAGCATATTCCCAATGCTAGAACGCAGGCATCCTTTCTGGAAGAGAAGAAATAATGAGTGAATACCGTAGTAAAAACCGGCTAAGTGCGAGTCGGACTCGCGCATGAAGGGTTCCGTACCATTATCGCAAAAAAGGCAAAAAAACACGTATGTTGTATGGGAGCCCACTTAAATATTTATTTTATTCTGTTTTTAGTATTTGTTGTTATAGCGGCAACAGAAATACATCATCTGTGAAAATTTCAACTGTCTAGCTATCACGGTTAGTAATAATCAGTCTTAGTAATAGGGTCCCGATTTTTACCCTTTCGGTACGGAACCCTAAAAAAACTATCGTAGTTCAACAACAAAAATAACGCTAGCTATTTTTTCAGTAGGCTTTTTGTGACATTATAAATAGTATCTATCAAAGAAAAGACTCCTAAAAGGTGTGTTTATTTTAGGTGAGAGCTTACAAATATTTGTAACCTAGACATACACACTCAGTTTAGCTAGTTATCAAGATAGTTTTACTAGTATGTATCCCCAAGTGGTGCTCGGTAGTGGTCACTATCGCCTGCGGAACTCTTAGATCGAGTTAGAAGGCCACCCGAAAATAATTAAATTCATCCCAGAGTGAGGTAGTTGCGGTAATACTGACCGGAATCTGAGTGTAAGGTGTGCTTACAAACTAGTTTAAAATGGAGGGGTTTTTAATTGTTTGAGAACGGAGTAAGCGGTTTAAAGTTCGGCGTTATTTTTGAGGGTGGTTGTTTTAACTCTACTATGGCGAATGAAAAATTGCTCGGTATAAAGGGTGAATTCAGATAATAATTGTTTATGTATTTTTATTATTTATTAAAAATTATGTAAATAACACCTTAACAGCTATAACGCCAATGCAATGTTACTACCACAAAGATATGGTTTAGTCCCATCTCGGCACCCATGAATTTATTTATCATGTCTACGAAAAAATCCCATCTTCACTCCGTCATTGGTCGTTGCTAAGAACACAGTCATCAAAAAATTGATACACTGTATCAGTATAGTGAGTAAATCAAATTGACTCAAAACTAAAAAATGTACACAGAAAAAAATAGTATTTTTTATGCTGATTGAACGTTAATTGTACATTATAACTGTTGATTTTTGTAATATGTTTTTACATAATTGCTGTAAAGATTTTAAAACGATTATTCCTACGAACCGTGAATTTTTCATATATTTTAAGATTTGTCATGTTACTGCCAAGGCTGAGATAATGGAGCCTCTAAAAAGCGATTCAAGGGCTTGTCTGTGAAAATGATAATTTAAAAAGAAACAAAAATGATTTAATAAATAATAAAGTTGATTTACTTACTATACTGATACTGTGTTTCCGTTTTTTTTTTGTATACCTTAAAATGATTCATGAGAGGGTGCCGAGATGGGAATTTTTCGTAGACAAGATTAATAAATTCATGGGTGCCGAGATGGGAATAAACCAAAGATATTAGGACTAACAGAAATACAGTTAAAATTCAATTAACATACAATTAAACTAAAATTAAAATACATGTTTAGGTAGGTATAAGAAACAGGATGAATCGAAAGTAAGTTTATTAGTGTCAAAATAAAGAATATTAAGGGTTATTATGAGGCTGAAAAATATCAACATAACTTAGGTTTTAAAACTTTTGCTTAATTATACTTTATCTCAAAAATCTTGAGTTTCCTAAAAACGGTTAACTTATCAAAATTTACCTATTTAATATTTCTGTTTTTAATTAAAATTATGGTAGCTATTTGCGACTTGGCGAATGAACACTCATAAATAGATACTGTGTTCAGTAACCTCACAGTTTTCATGTATCAATCTCTACTTGTCTTCAACGAAAATGTCGATAGACCAAAAGTGCAGAATCTTGTGTCAGCTCAAAAGCGGATATGAACTGGAATTGAGAAAGAAATTGTACTTCCTCCGTATCTCAGATGCTGCGGAAGGACAGACACGTGCGGTTCAATTTGTAGATGGTATCTACATCTTATACCGGAACATGTAGTACCTAGGTACTTTTGAAACCATGTTTTCAAGGAATCTTGCTTTATTGTCACGTTTTGTTCGACTATGGAGATGACTATCGGAGCTGAAGATCCAATTTTAATTAATTGGAAAGACATCGAATGAAAAAGAAGAATAAGGCCGCTTGTATACGCAAAAAAGTCACCGGGCCTACGTAAGAATTCGTGTCGTTTCTGTACACCAACTGTGATCACTACCACGGTGCTGAACTAGAAAAATCTTGTCTGCGCTAGACAACATTTGTGCTTAGATCCGACACGATGTTTTGCGTAGGCCCGGTGAATTAATTTAGCGCGTACAAGCGGCGTTAGAAGTTAAAACTCCCAAGAGTATGTCAAACATTGACATGTAGGAATTGAAGTAAATGTGAAATATCTGCACGCAGTACTGGCTGGTAACGGTAAATACCGTCTTTAGTATTGAAAAAAAAAACACAAATTATAATCAACGTCGGACACTACACAGTAGCGCCAAGACTGACTTTTAAACAAAATAATCTTTATACAGCCTTCTATTAATGTATTTCCATAAATTCCTAACAAACCAACTTAGCACGTAAAACAATGACTCAGCTAGCTTCAGCTCCTCTATTAAAATAGTTGTAACCACTTAATAATGGGGGTCAAAACGACTAATGAAACAAGGTGGTTGGCTGTCACAACTGCCAGCAAGCCGGCGATTAAATTTGCGTTCGCTCGACAGGGCACGGAATTGACTAGAAGCCATTACTAAAATCAATCTGCCTAATCTTTTCTCACGGAATTAACTAGTCGCCATTACTAAAATCAATCTGCCTAATCTTTTCTCACGGAATTGTTTAGATGCCATTACTAAAATCAATCTGACTAATCTTTTCTTACGGAATTGACTAGACGACATTACTAAAATCAATCTGCCTAATCTTTTCTTAACTATATTGGGGTCGGCTAGACTGAAAGCCTGGATGCAGATGCATATCAGTCTTTGACATGTAACGACTGTCAGAGATCTACAAACGGCTTACCGTGCTTTCTGAGGCACGGAGAAGTATAGGTAGATATGTAATGGATGGTGAATAGCATTAGCCGCAGCGGTGTCTCAATGCTCTATGGTCCGCCCCAAACTCCTGGCAGTCTTGTAGTAGCTCTAAGCTGAATTTCAATCTGCTGTGGAATATGTTTTACAAAGGATTTGAGTCGGTTGTGGAGGCGATAATGCTTGTGTGCTGTTTGTTTTTCCAGCGGTCACGTTTGTTTTTCTCGAAAAAGGATTTTGTCAGTTATGTCTGCTATGTAATTTGTTGCCGTTGGTACGAGTAAGGGTAGTGGCCTTACCAGGTACTGAGAATTGCTCTAATATGGACCGTGATAACATTTTTTTTCGTTGGTGAGAGATTTGCTAGTAATTGGGCTTTATGGTCTCTCATCTAATATGTTTGAAGACAGGTGCGACGCGTTGAATTGATAACGCGTTTACAAAAAAAAAGAACAATTTTCATTTTCTTTATTTTTCACAACACAAACATAATATACAAAGTGTTCTACGGATTAAGTTGGAACACTTTCTATGCAAACACGCGCTTACACACGTAGTCCTGTCGATGTCACATTAATGCAACGCGCTTGACTGAGAGAGACTCGGGCTCATATTTCTAGCCATGTCCTCCAACTCGAATCATCAAATTGACAGTTATACAAACTTATTTATTGACATGGTAATTAATCGAGAGTTTCTGCCGATATCATGGCGACTGAGCTGAGCGGAGGTCCTTCAAACTGTCTTGGACCTTAAACGTAAAATTTCGACTTAATGTGGTATTATAAAATATGTGATTTGTACTTATTAAAATATGACTGATATGTCCCACTGAAAGCCTTTACTTAACCTCAAATCTTTGGTCATTTAGAAAGCTATATTTTCATCAGACTGCTTTAAAAACATACATACCTTCCCTTCACCCCTTCCAGGACACAATCTAGGAGGCAGAATAATGTCGCTCCAGAAACTCCAGTCAAACTCACATTTGCCACGATAAAATATACAAAACAATCATTACACATATACAATGTTCTAAATAAAAAACAAAATATTTATTCTATAACATACCACGAATGGCCAGAAATATTCTGGAGTGGCGACCGTGAACCAGAACACGTTGCGTTGGATGGCCTCCCACCAGGTGAAACAATTACCTGGTGAAGGTTGCGGGGATCCACTGGTTGCGAGATGGACGGGACCGTTAAATGTGGTGACGCTTGGGGGAGGCCTGTCTCCAGCAGTGGACGTCTTGCGGCTGATATGGTGATTATGATGATACTGACTGATGACTGCAAAAAAACACTCACTCAATAGCTGATAAACAAAAGTTACGAAGAAATCGAGTCAATCCTACATACGATCACATAATTCGAGAGATATATTAACACAAACTCACATACCCTGACATACACACCTCGTGCGCACACTATGTTTTGTTAATTTAATTTTGGTATAAATTTTAATATTGATCGTAATTTTAATTTCAATTTTGGTTATGAATTTTTAATTTGTTTTTAATTTTGCCTTAAATTTTTTATTTAATTTCGGTATTGATTTTGAATCAGATTGTGATTTTTTTGATTTTGAATAATTCAATTTATTGTTTAAATTTCTAACTTATGTATTGTTAATGTAAACCGGAAGAACGGAAGTACCTAATACAAAGTATTTTTTCCTATCATTATATTGTTATGTATAAGTTGAAGATATTTATTTTTACTTTTTTCCGCTTCGTAATCTCTAATGAGTCCTTAAGGCACAATAACAGAGTATGATTGGAGCTTATAGTTATACCCAACATACCCATACTTCAGTTTAGCAGCGCCTGTTCCGTGCAATTAATTTGTCCCGCACAATAACATAGATACAATACATAAGGACTATTCATTATTCTTGATTGTATTGTGTCCCATTATTCATATTACAGGACAAATAATTATATTATTTTACGTAGCTGTGTATTTTTTTTGGATTGTTTAAATTATTTCTGGATATAGGGTTAAAAGGATAACTTCAAATTATACCAGAACGTTTGTAAAGTTAAGCGATTTAATTTGAGCCCTTGGTGTATGAATCAATCAATGGATAAAACGTCTTACATCGTGTTTGTTAATTTGTAGTTTACCATGTAGCTTGCAACTTATAGCATGATTACAAATTATTTTATAAACGACTGCTGTGAAGTATTTCAGCCAAACCGTACTTTTTATTCCCGAGTAATTAGTCTCGGACAGACAGATCCCTTCACCCCCTTGTGGTTGACTCTTTTCTTTTTCGCTCGTTTACATCCAAATTATTTTATCAATTTTGCTCGGTAGCTTTAAATTAATGAATCACACATGTTATTTATCAATTACTTTGCTTGTTTCAGGTAATTCCATTCAGCTTTAAGCCCGCAACACAACACAGTAAGCTCAATAAATTTTATTTGAATTCAGTCACCAAAATAAAGCATAAAACCATTCGACATTTACAAAAAATGCTGTAAGGAATAAAATCATACAATCTCTCACACAACACTAGTGTGTTGTGTCTAATGAAATTAGATCTTATGTTAAAAGAATAAGATTTAGATTTGATTGTGGGGTTGTTAAGAGTGGTTATCAAAAGAGTATTCTAAGCATAGCGCTATGCAACGTCCGAGGCTTGTAATTAAAAGAGAATTCGCCCCGTTGTTTTACAGCAAGCCGCCACCGTCTGGAGGCATATAGTGGATGAACAATGAATATGTATATCCATAGACCTGAGAGGAAATGTGAAGGACTGTGTACCTGCCTTTTTTTAGTCGCACTCTTTACGCCACTCGGTCCGTGCAGCGATGTAATGAAACTGTGTATCTGAAATGGTTATTTTTGTTAATCACTTTAGAGCGGATTTATAAAATGCGGATGGTGGATTAATTTAGATTTGTTGTGTTTTTTGGCAGAGTGGAATTGTTTGTGTACTCGATTTTCGTGGCGGAAAATGGTAGTTTCACGAGATTAGCTAAGGCACAGATAGTATAATACTAGCATACAGATGCTTCATCCCATACAAAGAAACTGTGCCGACGTAACTAGCGTTTTTCATCTGATTATACCGATTATTTTTTGTAAATCGATCGTGTTTGGTTCCGTTTCACTGCGATAGATAGATCGCCATCTATATCCATGGAACCGAACCGAACGCGATCGATGTACAAAAAACAATCAGTATAATTAATACAGTACGTCGGCACGGTTTCTTTGTATGGGATGAGACACAACTTAGGCTAGGTAAATTATATCGACAATTTTATGCAACAATGCACGGTAATTATAATTAAGTGCCCATATAATCGACAATATTGTTCGTGCGAATGGATAGATCATTGGCAGTGTAGAAATTATGTTCTTACCACAAATTAATGAAGTTTCAAAATGAAACCTAGATTTCCGAAAACTTGGTTACCTTTGTCGACTACACACCTTAATTTCAGCGTATTATCATGCAAAGTTAATATAAAACTACCACAAGCCTTTTCTTACCTCCACGATTAAATTATCTGAAAAGTTACACAGACACGCTAAGAAGCCCTTTGTGCTCACATTCAGGTAATAAACAGAACTCTATTTAACAAACCAATGCGTACATGAAAGCTAATTGGAGTAGGCAGCGCGTGGCTGAAAATTATCTGAGCCAACAAAGGCCGTATCAAGCGCGTATTGCCCAAAGCCAGCGATCGCAAAGTTTCTATTCACGAAAACCACTGTTTCGTTGAAAGGCAAGCGGGTTATTCTGTAAAACTTGCCTTTGTACGATGAGTGTGGCTTGTTAATCTCGGTTCGGTAGCTGCGCCAGCGTCTTCGCGACGTCGCTGGAGCGTTTATGCAACGCGGGTTCTGCAAAACCTCATGCCACTCAGCGTATGAATACGTCACGACGATCCAAAAAGATGCAGAATACGTACGCAGGATGCTTCGTGAGACTTGAATCCCAAAAGGAATTTTAAGGCGGCAGTGTGCGGTATTTCCCGTTTATATGGAATCAGTTAGGATTACATTTTATGCTGACATGTGAATGGGGTAATGCGAGTCTGCTAAGGGTGAATTGCCACGTTTTTACTTTCAGAAAATTGTGGAAGAATGGATCGTTTCTTTGTTTCTTCATAAGTGAGAGCATTTCTCATTAGAGCTTTCTTAAGAAGGCAGCACTTGCTAGCCATATGCTGCCTTGTATTACGAGAATGTTGGCAAAAACGAAAAAAGCGAAGCTAACGAGTACCTCCTCCGATTTTCCGGTGATGCTTTTGTAGTTGTTACTGAAAATGACAACTGGCAGGAGTTGGTAAAACTTTAAAATACTTACGAAAGGTTTTGATATCGACTCGGAGAATTCATAAAAACCAGTTTTCCTTAATTTCAATCGAATCTCATGATTATTTTAACTTTAACATAATTATACTCTATGCTAAGAATATTATTTATAATAAATGCAATTATTCTATAATTATACACACCTCATACTTTCTTCACTAACCAGTAATTAACAAATAAAACCCGAACATAATTATAATTGAACAACTTCGCATAAAACGTCTTATACCTATTTTCTTACTCCATACTCCAATTAACCGTTCGTTTTATACATCCAACTAATAGTATTTAGTAACAACCTTATTAACGTAGACGTCGCTTTTGATCGCATAAAATAGCTCTCATTTTCACCCTGTACACCGTTAAAGGCACGTTAGCATGTTTTTAACGAACAAGTTAAAGTTTGAAAGGGCCTTAACATTCATCTGTGAATAGCAAAGGACCTTGTTAGGGTCGCTCCAAATGTCTTAAATGCCCGTTTCTGAATACATTGCAGTGCTCTTTGATTTACGCAATCGTGTATTTAATTAATTTCACAGTTGACACAGTGACTTAGAATAAATTGGTTTGGTACGTGTGAGTAATTTGTGTTTGTAAGGATCACGAATTCGTGAGAACCTCTAAGATGATTGAAGTTTCTGTCTGGTTTGTAACTCGACGTTTTGTATATTAAGGTTACTAGTCGATCATTCTTCCATACAAAAGTAGTCTGGCGATTACTCCACTGTTTGACGATGTACGTTCAAAATAAAAAATAATATCAATTTGCGTTATCATTATCTAGCCCTGTATGAAAACAAAAAAGTAAAATATAAATATTACTTGAAAGTTATGAGCTTCGAAAGTTCCATATTTTAACACTCATTTTAACACATCTTTGGGCGCAAATAAGTACCATAAGAAGAAGGAAAATTGAAAAACGGCCTCCATACAGGGATAGATTAGTAGTTCAACAATGCAAATAATTTTATTTTGAAAATATAAATTTATTGGTATTTTCATAATATCTAGACTCCCAAAGGTCTGTTTATAAAATTTCGCGCGCTCGTTTTCGTCCTAAATTCGTACGCGAACTTGCTTCTTACTGCTTATCACAGCATCTATCTCTTTCGCACGTGTTGTCTGATGACATAGCATGCATTTTAATCCCGCGCAAAAAATAGTTCGTACCGTCGACTAGAGGAACCTTAGTATAGGTAGTAGATACATTAAAAAAGTCACCGATGTAAAAAGGACTTAGAGTTTAACCAGTTTCTGAGGCGAATTTAGCTCACTTTTTTGACTTTATGAATAAACTAAAAATACTGTTGTCGCTGACGTTACCTAAGCCCACAAAAAATCTTGAATCTTTTAGCCTTTTAGAATACCCATTTAATTATTCTATCCAAAATATCTGCATTGCAATTTCCTTTAACCATAAAAACCGCTCTAATTTAAACCATCAACTGTTTAAAAAGCTCTAAAAATATCGTTGCCAGATCGTTAACGATAAAAGCGTACCGTCGGACAGTGTATTCAGTCTGTCAGCCCTTGTCTCGGGTAATGGTCAGTCGCTCTAAAAGGCCTTCCCTAGGCAGCCTCATTAAATTTGCATCAAAAAGGCGGCCCATTCATACGGTCCTTACCTAGGCAAACATTAAAACTCTTTACTGGAAATATACGATATGAGTCGATTTGCTTGCGATTATAGCGTGGTTTATTCAGAAGGATTTTAGGATTATTGTGGTTTGCTACCTGGGTGGTGGGATGATATATTAAGTTTTGAAATTAGCTTGCTATTTTCTATTTAATTAGGCATTTTAAAACAGAATTTATGTATATATATATACATAACCTTTTCTATGGATAATGGAAATGAAATAATTTGTCGATTTCATTTCAGTTGTCTCTGGAAGGGGTTTTTCTTTGTCGGAAGTAATATTTATCCAACATTTGAATATCGAATCCTCAGGTAGGTTTTGTGCCGAGGGTTCTTAAACTGGTATTTGTTTTTCAGACTAGAAATCTATTCGCAATTAACCAAGAAAATTTCAGTGTAGATGTTTATTTTCTGATAATACTTCACTTATGATATTTCGTGATGATACCTACATGAAAGGGACGGTACCATTATTTCTTATATAATATCGTTCCATACTAATGAAGTAATTAGCAGTCAGTTAATTTTCTTTATATAAACAAATATATAACATTATATTTGTGAAAACGGATTAAAAGGAAAATTTGATGACAAACACGATATCTAAAACACTTTTTGAAAACTTAAACATTTCCATATTGACTATTGAAGTCGTGTGTCTCATTACAAAAATGTAATAGCAAGGTACGCCCGAGCCAGCTAAATAAAATTCATTTCCTTCCGTTTGTACGTCCCATACTTTTGAATAGAACCGAAAATTCTTCAGTGTGAAAATATCGACAATATTTTTCAGTTTCCATTCGAAGGATGCTTCAAAGTCAGGCGTGAGTGAAATAAGCTTTCCATTTATTGGGAAACGTGCGAATCGCTCGCGTTCTGTGTTGTGTAAAATAAATTAAAAATTCTATATTGACAAGCGTTGAACACTAAATATTCGGTTTCGTAGTAACGCACTCGAACACGATTTTTTCGGTAATGAAATTCTGTAGTTTTATTTTTGTTAACTGTTTGTATCTTTTCACTGTTGGTTGGCTTTTGTTTGGGAAAAGGTTTTTGCATTTTTGACGTGCGGCTACTCAGTTTCGTCTGTTGTTTATCATAGTAATAATATCAGTTTTTAAACCCCGACGGAAAAAGAGGAGTGTTATGAGTTTGATGTATGTACCCGCGTGTTTGTGTATCTGTGTGTGGCATCATAGCTCCTCAGCGGATCAATTGATGTTGATTTATGTTTTTTTTTTGAAAGGTGACTTTATTGAGAGTGTTATCACATCACATCATCAGCCTATTAATGATCCCACTGCTGGGACACAGGCCTCCTCTCTGTGAGAGGGAATGGGCCGTAATCCACCACGCGGGCACAGTGTGGGTTGGTGGATGTCACATGTCTTCGAATTTTTGGTTCTGGGACATGCCGGTTTCCTCACGATGTTTTCCTTCACCGTTTTGAGAGCAGTGGTGATGAAATAATTTACACAAAGTAAAGCGCCTGCCTGGGCTCGAACCCACGACCTACAACTTGTAAGTCGCAGCCGATACCACTAGGCCACCACTGCTCTCATTGAGAGTGTTATTAGCTATTTTTGATAAAAATCAAAAATTATTGGAGTTTTATTGTTTGAATCCGCCTGCTACCGCAAGATATTGTGTCATGATTACGTGTTCAATAGATTGTCGAACGAAGCGTGTCTACTACTAGATAAATTATGTAGTATGAAATATTTTTTTTATTTGTTATTAGTGATAACATAACTTTACGCCTGTATTCGCTGATTGGATGGGTAGAGGTCCATCTACATCTGTAAACCTACATTTTGCTAGAAATATTTAAGTCCCATGTAATAGGGGGCGAGCCTATTGTCATCATTATCTTCATCATCATTATATCAAACAATCCCACCGCACTATTCCCAAACCACTGCAACTCCTGAAAGCCAGAAACAACAGTGGCGACCACCAGAAAAGCGCCGAGGCAATGAAGCTCGACGAAGTCCCGAAGAATGAATTTAACTGTCTTGGATCCCGCAACGAAATAACGTAATATAATGTTGAATAATGTAGAGGCTACCTCAGGAGTTGTTTACTATACGGACCTTGTGGAAACTAGAACAAATTGCCGTGCGTTCAAGCGTTTTTGCCATACCTATTATTGGAATCAAATATAACAGCTCACAATGTTAGGACCCATTAATATTAATTCTTATTTTTATCCGTGGTGCTAGGCAACTGGGCTTATCCCAGTTGTAAACGACCCTTTGTGCCTAGTGTCCTTGTTTGTTCTATCTCCTGCTTGATATGGAGGGAAGTGGAAATTTATATATTTACCTACTCCTCCGTTATTCTTTTCTGATTAATCATCATTATATCAGCCGAAATACGTCTACTGCTGGACATAGGCCTACCCCAAACGTCGCCACATTGATCGGTCTCATGCGTCTCACATCCAGCGGATCCCCGCAACCTTTACCAGGTCATCGGTCCACCTGGTGGGAGGCCTTCCAACGCAACGTCTTCCGGTTCGCGGTCGCCACTCCAGAACCTTTCTGCTCCATGGGCCATCTGTTTTGCGAGCATTAAGTTTGGCAATTCTTCGTGCTATGTCGGTAACCCTGGTTCTCTTACGGATCTCTACATTTCTGATTCGATCACGCAAGGAAACTCAGAGTATGCTCTGAGTTTGCTTGCGCCCTCTCCATTGCTATTTTGGAGGCTGCCATTAACCGGGGACAAATCCAGACTCCGGACTGCTACTGAGAAATTCTAGATGGAAAAACCCAATAACATTTGCCCGACCCGGGATTCGAACTAAGGACCTCATGTAAGAACAGCAGCAGCGCTTGCGACTACTTGATCAACGGTGCTTTACTGTTTGTTAGTGATTATGTAAATGTAATGCTTAAAGCATTTAGCAGTTATAGATATTTCAACTCATCTGTGCGCATGACGCTATGTGTGCGTGCGCTTGTAATTATACACTATGCATTTGTGTGTCAGTGACGCGGCAGTCGTCGTCCGATCAAACAGCCACCCACACATGCTTACTCACACATAGCGCCGCGCGCAAAGGTGTGTTGAACTATCTATACCTACAAGCTACTTGGCTTGAATAAATATTCACCAACAGTAAGGCGAGTTTAAAGGTTAAGGCACCGATTCTCTGATGCGTAATGCTTCGGCAGCTCTATCAGGTAGCCTCTAGCTACAGATCTCTAACAGTTTGCCCAGGAAACTTCTTACGTATCTACGTATTTACATAACGACGTCTATTTATTCGTTTACCTTCGCACTGGAAGGCCTTGAAGCAATTACACCAATGGAGCACAAATTTACAAATACTAAATGTAAAGTCCAGGTTACCTCACGATCCTTCACCGGTGTCAGCGATATCCAAGATAAACTTAGAAAGTATATAAATGAATTAAAAAAGCTCCCACGACCTTAAGGACGTAGGTATTATAATTAATATTGCTAATGTATTAAGTGGGGCAGACTATGTCCACTAGTAGCCGTCTGTCGGCTGAAATATTAAAATGTTTGTACTGCGTCTAGGATCGGAGTTCATCGTGGTCTTATTACGAACATAAATATTATTTTTCAAGGGAAGAGAATCACGTTCAACTCCATAGAACCAAGAAAACTGACATATCGATTCCCGGAGATACTGTCATAAACATCCTTTTTTATTAATAAAACACAAGTGACTTAGGTGATTTCCTAAAAAAATATCGGATCTTCGTATTTCGTTGGTTTCCTCATGATTCGTGCCTTATTTTCTACACTTACAATTCGTGTTTCCTCTGGGAAAGTTTTCATTTCCTGCAATTACTGTTATTCCACAATTACTGGGAAAACTACCCTCTGGCACGCCAAACTGACAAAGACGCTTTATTCTTTCTCACGGTAGGAAACATACCAACGCTGGTTATTTTTACGCAGTTAAAATGCCACAAATATTTTAAGAGCGGCTATTTTTTAAAAACTACGAGATAGTGGGTCATTTTAAGAGTGCTTTTCAGTGTTTAATTTTCTACTAAAATTGTGAGAACAAATATTCAGATGCTTACACCCGATTTCTTAATTGAAAATTCACAGTTGAGAACTAGGACTCTTAACAATGTGACATTCTACCAGCTGTAACGATTCCCAATGTCCAAAATGATTGGAATTGGCCATGTATCATTTCGGTAGTGTCAAAGAGAATTTTAAACATTTTGATACTCACTGATGGCACATTTCTTTATCTAAATCTACTTAACCATGAGAACTTGTGTTGGAAATTCATCCCAACACTTCGGGCGGTCGGAACGAGCCATCTACGCTGCACACACATCTGCGTGACACACACGGCATCGGTTTGTGAGTGCGGCGGCGACGCGCCGAGGCTCGGCGAACGACTCGCTTCCATGGACTCCACCGGAATAGTTGACACCTCTCTCTTAAAACTATATTATTGTTTGACTTGGACAGTATTTGTAATTATAACGGCATTACACCATTCACCTAAAATATGCAGTCCACTCATTTCATCCACGAGCTAACATTGGTCCTTCGAGCCGGATAACTTACGGTAACTTTAGCATTAAAGAGAGTGACAAATTATTCAAACTTCAAATTCTCAATTTAGAAACCGGAGTTATATGATAAATGTGTGATTGGATACTGTTATTGCATAAACTGTGCCGAAATAATCAATTCTAGTCACGTTTTATTTGAAAAGCGAATAATAACGCCTGGCTCTAAATAAAAAATAGGAAGTCAACTAGTCATGGGGATTGCCGATAGAAGAAAAAACTTAATTTTGACTTTATGATTTGAATTATCTAGTTTATAGTTTGATTATTGACATTATGATTTTGATTTCTGACAATGTTTTCAATTATTTAAATTTGATTCGTATGTACTTAACTATTTGTATTTTTTGTTAGATCTACTTTTTGTGATATGAATTGTATAATTTATAGTTATCTCAGGGCAGCAGTGTTATAATGAGTGCTATGTATGCCGTACTTGGCATGTGCATTGGTCCGATAGTTGTTCAAATTGTTGTGTCGATTTATAATACATGTGATGTGGCTGTGTTTCAAATAAATAAACTTAAAAGTACAGAATAACTAGCGCAACACGTCACATAAGCATGTCGGTGACGCGGTCATACCAAAAATCACTCAACGCGGTCCAAGAAGTTTTTTCTTCATAAAACTATCTAGGTACAAACGAATCTACACGCCTTACTAATAACTTTTGCCGCTCAATAAACTTCGCTCTTACTTAGTAAGAAAATTCAAACTATCCAAAAGCCATTCTTAGAACGTACCTTTATTACCTTGAAGCCCAAATCCAAGTGCCTTCAGGTTCTCTCACAAAGAAAATCATCAATTAAATAAGCCATTTAAATTCCTTTGATTCGCCCTGTTTGCCTTGATAAAATACCCGGGAAGTTCTTTCGTTTTATGGTAGGGATCAAAAAGGCATACTCATCCGTTATGCCTGTTTGAACTAAGTAAACTTGACGAGGATTTGTTTATCATAATTAAGTAATGGATCGCTTTTGCTTTGGAGTTCTTTTTTTAATACAAAGGGCTCCAATTCCGCGAAGTTTAGCTCACCGGTTTTCTTTTGTGTTTTCGTAAGGGTTTGTTTGCAGTAATAATTTTATTATGGTGTGTATCTTTTGATTATAATGATCAACATCAAATGGTGCACGAATTATACATAATTGGGGTCTAAGAATGGCTGGCATCAATGCAAAGTACCCATAAAATTTTGTTGGTGATTCTTACGGTCAGGACCTCCTATGATTGGATTTTCCTGTTAACAGCCCCAGGTGTTGGCATTGAGCCCGGCAAATAACAACGCTTGATCGTATCGGACGGAATACTACCCGAAATACGAAAGAACCATAATACACCCCTATCACTCCTCCAGGATTCCGAAATGGATTACGTCAGTTCAACACCAAAACGTAACTTATTCCAAGGACATTATGTAGGTACTCGTAGATAAGCCCCGTTCGGTCCATATCGGTGCTCAAACAGGAGTGTTCGCTCCACTGAATTGGGTCCCATTAGTCCTTATAGCATATTAGCACACTAGACCTAATGGAAAGCTTTGATGATGTCAAACGTCAGCTATCGTATCAAAGGGAACATTAAAGCGATAACTCTTACTGTGTACGCCATCTCTAAAGCTGAGTTTAGATTACGGATTTATTGTGTATTAAGTTGCTGCATGAAACTGAAATGTTTACGGAGATAGATTTAAGTTTTCGCTTTCGTAAGTGAATATAAACTAAAGTCGTGACAATCTAAGAAGTCGGCTTTGACAGATATAAAAATCTATATATATAAAAATGAATCCCTATTTCCCTTGGCCACGGCATCACGCGTGAACGGCTGGACCGATTTCGCTTATTCTTTTTTTTGTTGTGTTTGTTATTGTTAGGAAAAGGTACTTATGAAAAAAAAAATAAGAAAAAAAAAATATTGCTGCCTTACCTACATAGGTAGGGTAGGTATGTAGGTAGGTATGTCGGTAGGGTAGGGTAGGTAGGGTAGGCTAGCGTAGGTAGGGTAGGTAGGGTAGATGAATGTTTGGTGTTTTTATGGCAAAACAAAGTTTGCCGGGTCAGCTAGTATTTAATAATAATTATTAATATTATTTAATATAACTCGATCTTACGAATTATAGTCGTTGTTATAGCGTATGGTAACATAGTAATTATTTAAGATTATGAATTAGATTTTTCAATATGTTTCGTACAAAGTTATTTAAAATGAGAAACGTGATCGGACTTCTTAGATTGTCAAGATTATAGTTCTGTTTGACCTTAAGGTTACAAAACACATTTTTCTACCTGCTTCTATCAGGAAATGCCGTCTCCGGCATTGAGTTCCACAAATAATATTTCAATAAATAGTTTTTAGGGTTCCGTACCCAAAGGGTAAAAACGGGACCCTATTACTAAGACTTCGCGATCCGTCTGTCTGTCTGTCTGTCTGTCTGTCTGTCTGTCTGTCCGTCCGTCTCCAGGCTGTATCTCATGAACCGTGATAGCTAGACAGTTGAAATTTTCACAGATGATGTATTTCTGTTGCCGCTATAACAACAAATACTAAAAACAGTATAAAATAAATATTAAAGGGGGGCTCCCATACAACAAACGTGATATTTTTGCCGTTTTTTGCTCGGTATTAATAACGGCAACAGGTAGACGCTTGAAATATTCACAGAATGTTTAGTTGTATATTTACTTCAAAAAATAATAATGAATAAATTAAAATAAAATAAATTAAGGGGGGCTCCCATACAACAAACGTGATTTATATGCAGTGTTTTGCGATAATGGTACGGAACCCTTCGTGTGCGAGTCCGACTCGCACTTGGCCGGTTTTTTTGTGGTTCTTTAGTTCTTTTGTGGGGGTTTTCAATTATCTTTAACTAGTTTTCAAGAGTAAAACTCGTAATGATCTTCCTTTACAGGAGAGCTACCGGCACTATCGTTGTGTGCCATAGCTACGTACTCATAAGTAGAAATAGGTACAACAACTAAGTTGCTATGTTTCGTGGAATGAATGACAAGTACTGGAAGAGCAAGTTTCAACTCTAAAGAATAATTTCGCTTCCATTCTAAGTATTCCAAATATGAGTCATTATCCTTTAGAGAGTTCAGAAGATAAATAAACGTTACTATCTTACTACTATCTTCTACTTGTAGTCGGAGACGTGCGATAGTGACAGGAATAATGCAAAGCTTTAGTACGCGCTGTAAAACGTCATTGCACCTGAAAAACGTCAGCTGCTAACATAGGCCTCCCCCAAACGTCGCCACATCTTATGTTCCTGTACTTCATGAATTAAGCGGACTCCTGTAACCTACCGTTGATCTACCTTGTGGGAGGCCTAACAACGTTACGGACATTACAGTACGTCACACCAGAACCTTTCAGCCCCATTGAACATTCGTTCTGCGAGCAATGTAAGGCACATTGCTCGCAGAACGAATGTTCAATGGGGCCCACTGCCACTTAGTTTGACAATTATTTGGCCTATGTCGTTTACCTTGGTTCTCCTACGGCTCTCTATACTTCTGATTCGAATCCAACTCAGTGTTAGTATACTATGATTTTGGAATTTGACACAAATTCGATTCGGTTATCATTTAGTTTTCAGTAATGCAGCTGTAATTTCTCTTGATTTAATGCTTGTACGCTGACAGCTGCTTTGGTTCTTCATAATCGTTGCTTATTGCTTAGTGTTCATGGACCATACATGCTTTACTTAGATGATAGATGCAAGCGAATATTCACTCACTCAAAGCGTCATGACGTCAACGTAAATGTTCATTTAAATTTATTTATTTCACACCAATAAGTACAACATATTACAGTATTCCAAGACCATGTTATACCACAGAATAAATAATGTTATACACAGCACAAATGTCGCGGCCCAGTGGCTAAAACCGCGTCTCTCGTGCTTGAGGTCGTGTTTTCATATCCAGGCAAGTACCAATGTGACTTTTTGAAATTCATAAATACTTTCTAAGTTTATCTTGGATATCACAGGCAACGATGGAGGAAATCGTCGTGAAGAAATCTGGACTTATATAATTAATGTGTGTCTGAAATAGCTGAGTCAGAGGCCTGTGGGGTTCCCAGAGGCAGCTCAATTAACTCTTGACACCAGAGGTGGCCACATCCGCCAATATAAAAAAAAACTCAAACCGTCGCAATATAAACCAGCCTTAGGATCTGTAGATGTACATAAGTAGCAGCACATAGGTTTTGCGGCACATGAAATAAGCACTAAGTAAAACTTTAGTAGTAAATCCAACGTTAGCGCTCGAGTTAGTCGGTCGCTACGAACCGTTCCTCTAGCGGTTTTCATTCTCTCAAGTTAAATTGTATTAGCTGTATATATGTGCGTGACTGTTGCTACTTATTGCACGAACAAATGTTCCACTATCTAAACTAGTGTAGACTTAATTTATATTGTGTTGTGATTACGATTCTATTAGCGGGGTTGTTTTGGTTGGTGTGTAAGCTTTAGATTGGTGTGGGAGCTTGACTGTAGTTAGATATTTCAAGTTGCACTCGTAATAGTTGTATGCCTAGAGGAGTTGGACAAGTTACATTTTTTTAGCGACGGGGTGGCGATAAAATTTTCTTAAAAGTAAAACAATGTATGGGATTGATTAGCGCTATCGAAATGATACGGATCAATCCCTTACAATTTGTCACTTTAGTAATCGCTATCGTTGAAAGAATAACAATAATTTGTTCACAGTCTATGAGCGGTTACGCACTGCATCCGATCCGAGTCCGAGAAATTTTGGTCCGAAGTGGACGTAGTACTACTTGTAAGAGCTGTAAGGATGTTTACGCACTGCATCCGATCTTCAAGATCCAAGTTCCATCCGAATTGGAAATGTACTGATATCAGACGGATGGAGATCGGATACAGTGTGTAACCGTGTCTACAAGAAGTACTATGGCTAGTTTGGACCGAAATTTCTCGGATTCGAATCGGATGCAGTGTGTAACCTCCCCTAAAAGAAGTACTACGGCTACTTCGGACCGAAATTTGTCGGATTCGGATCGCATGCAGTGCGTAACCGCTCTTAAGTAGTAGTAGTCTTCTTTATGTGTAGCTAGTGTAGCTACTAGACAATTTTGCAAAAAAGAAATGAGAAGAAAGTTTAATTATTAATCTTATAGAATCTTTCAACAGTTGCGAGAAGATTTTGCACTAAAAATATTCCGTGAAACAGTTCTATTTGAGTCATAAAAGTGTACCAAAGAAGTGTATCTACTCTCTAAAATGTTTCCCCGTATTCCACGCGTGTTTAACAAAGTATCAGTGCGGTGTATGTCATACAAAATCTTCTCTTCTAATCTAACTTCAAAGCTTAAAATTGAGGCAAGGTGAGGCAAGTAGCGAGTTTCACTAGCAAATTTGCAAATATATTATCTGGGAACTGTTATTACTCAACTCTCGTGCATGCGAACTTTGTCCAGGACCATATTGCGAAAGTTTTCATTTTTCTCTAACCCAGTTATGATGTCAGGAGTTCGGAAGAGGGCGGTGTCAACTTTCCAACGCTATGGCATTTTATTAGCACCTTCAAAAGTTTACGAATTTGGATTTATTTAATGGAAAAAGTGCCTTCAAAATTAGATTATCTTTATCCTCAAATTGATGCGTCCGATCTTTGTTATCTTTTAACTTATGCACCAAAGTATCTAACATATACTTTCTGTAATTTACCCGTAAAGGCGTCATAAAGTTTTTACTGAGCGCTAATGCACCTCTCATTTTGCACGTCGTAAGTAACATCAGAGCAGTGTTGAGGTCGTAAAGCCGGGCTCATATCTGTTGCATACAAAATTATGGCATTTTTATGCGTCGGCATCCTGTTGGGTACGAGCGGCACCTCATAAACCGCCCCCACTGGCAAATTCAATTCAATATACTAGATACGGTTTATTACATCACTCTGCATAAATGGACCTTGTTAGGTGTGCCTTAGTTATTTATAACGGTATCTGCAGATATCGGCTTCCACTACACTCTCCTATTTTATTATATTATCAAGGCTACCGGCCCTTTGACTCGTAAGAATCAGCTTTTATTCGATATAATGAAAAACACAATATAGACCCTCTATAAACATGTGCCGTGTTATTGTAGTATTATTTATCGTTTTGTGGATATTAGTTTTTTTTCGCAAACAACTTGTGTACTCAATAGTCAAGTTCTCGTCATTTATCAAAAGCACGAGCTTGAAATTAATGCTTTATATGAATTGGATTAGCTTATGGCACGCTTATAAAATTATAAACGAGGTTAATGGTGGTTCCATTAGCAAATACGTATAAAAAACTTTACATTACACTTAGTAACTAAAACTAAAAAATATGCGCATATAAACTACTTAACATTAAAGTTTATAAGAAATGTTGTAACTTTCGTTTTATGCTAGTGGATAATTTTAAAGTTTCTGCCAAAGAATTTTATTTGAGTTGGAACGACGAACTTCAAAAAAAAAAACTCTTTCTAAGTATTCCACTTTTTAATCGCTATAAAATATGAAGGGATATCCGGGGTGATGGTATATTAAGTTCGGAGGGCAAAGTTTTAGGTCTTTTTTCATAGAGACATTCTGCAATATGGCTCCCGTTCGCAAACTTCAGGGGTGACCCGGTCAGAGGACCTGAACCGAGAAAAAATGTGCAAGTTTCTATTCAACCCTCATCGCTTTCATGATATGAATTACTGTTACAAGGACAACCGGATTTATTGTTTTGTTTGCACCAATAAATGATAGTATAATTTCACGTTGGAAAAGTATTGTACGTTTTTAAGGTTACGAGGTCGAGTGAAAAAGTAGTTTTAATATCGAAAAGTTATATTTGTAAATATTTTATATTTAAGAAAGTTTTATTTTATATTTTAATAAATTGACGGCATTTACTTGCTAAATATGCACATACATGGAATACAGATAAGTACAATATGTATATGAAAAACGAGCTTTTTCACGAATTCAATAATTAGTAAATACGTTGTGGGTAGTATTAATTTAAAACAGTACAAGTGTACACTCTAGGTTAAATAAATTATAAACGATGTATTTTGTTTGCATCAGTTGCCACAAATTTATTTCAAAGAGTTTCTGCAAAAATCTTAGCGGTGATTTACAAATTCGTATGAAACGAGCTTATTTTGCTTTTCAATTACCAATAGGTATTTATCGTAGGAAATACCAATATTTTTTCCGTTCATTTGCAAGCTTTATTTTTGGCTTGTAACTTATTTAAGATAAAAAATACGAGTTACCATTTTTAATTAGCCAAACAAGATATTTTTAATTAGGGTTCCGTACTCAAAGGGTAAAAACAGGACCCTATTACTAAGATTTCGCGGTCCGACTGTCTGTCTGTCTGTAACCAGGCTGTATCTCATGAACCGTGATAGCTAGACAGTTGAAATTTTCACAGATGATGTATTTCTATTGCCGCTATAACCACAAATTACTAAAAACAGAATAAAATAAATATTTAAGTGGGGCTCCCATACAACATACGTGGTATTTATGCCGTTTTTTGCGATAATGGTACGAACCCTTCGTGCGCGAGTCCGACTCGCACTTGGCCAATAATGACTTGACTTGATATGTTTGATTGTTTGTAAGAGGTAACCTCTGGAAGTACTTATCCAATTTTTATTTGCAAACCTATTGTGCCCCACTCCTTGGCAAAGGCCTTTCTCTACTCCTTCTACCTTTCACAATCCCGCTTTTCACTGATAAAAGCTACGCTATTGCTGAGAGCCATTGGCCACCTGTAATCCAAAAAATATGCACGGTTCCTGTAAATACGGGCGAAAAACCGCGTGTAAAAGTTAGTAAGACATACAGGCACAGTTCCATTGAGCCGAAACTATCGTGTGGCAGCCATAACGATGTATTTCATGCAGTTCAGTGCCAATACATCAAGTCCAGACCAGTTGCCGCTGCCTGTCATTAGACGAGGACAGAAAACGCAACCTGCATACATTCGGACTTTTATTACGATTGATATTCTTCAATACTTTTGTTTGATAGATTTTGGTTGTGTAAAGTATCTGTATAGATATTTTTGACGGTAAAAAAACACTACTTCCTACCAGTATTCTATTCATGTGAACTTCTGTATGTTTTTATATTGTGAATTTCGATGTTTGTTAATAAATAACGCCTCAAGGGATTTTGATGAAATTTGGAAGATGGGTAGACCGTGGTCGCATGGAACACATGATTATTTTTGTCCGTGTTGTTCGATCTCGCGAATAATTATGTTCTCTTGGTCGAACGGCTAGCAAAGGGTAGTTCATTACAGAGGATTCCTTGCTATTGTTACTTTCTTATAATGCATTGAAAATTACATTTTACTCTCTGATAGGCCTATTACTAACAAACAACATCGTAAATCATCGATGGAGCATCACTATAAACAAGTCTGCGATGACCAGTCCTCCACATAATTTTATAAACGGCTTATATACTGGCAAACAATGTTGGCTAGTCCTTTAGAAAGGCATTACGAGGTAGTTAACTAAGCTTCCGTAACGGTATTAACCACAACATAACCAGCCCAGAGTTAATGCCATCTGCTTCGCTAACCTTCACGTTTCCTTTAATCCGATTAACATGGTTTTAGCATGGATTACCATTAGTTATGGGTATGATATGTGATGCCTGTGGATGTGGATCGTGATTGATGCTACGATGTGCTTTGATGGTACGGGTATATTCTTCAAATTGATCAATAATAATGTAATAATAGTAGTGTTGTTGAATTAAGTATTTTACCTAAGTTTGCAAAATTTGTAACTATGTGAGAACCATGTTCCTATTTATCAAATTAATTAATTTACTACTTTATACCTATACGTAGTATAGTAAGTAGTGCTATTCTGGGTGCATCGTCCTCACATATATGAATTTATTAATGTATGTACTTAATGTAAACCACTTTATATTTTAAAAGAGTTTCTTGTCCGTTCTTCTCCACAGCAAGCTACTTTTCCGAATGGACGGTAGAATCAATTATTATTAGTTGACGTTCAAAAGTGCCGCTTAATGGCCTAGTTGATATAAATATTTTTGACTTTGACTTTGACTACATTAGTCGTCAAGGTTTTGGTCTGTCTAAAGACTAAAGACGAAGAATGATAAATGAGCTGATGTATGGTTTAGGACAAACAGTTGCAAAATAAGTGTTTCCTATATTATTTACAATTAAGGCCACTTGATTGTCGTTTAAAGTACTGAAAATATTATTTGTCTCTGTTGTATTTTGACAGAAATAGAACTATAATTTAAATTCGTTTGCCACTAAATCCATTTTGTGTTTTGTGGTGAAAGTAGGTTTTAGTGCTTGTTTATTCAATTTTTAAATAGTAATAGTTACTCACGCGTAATACGCGAAAATAAATAGCTTAAGTAGTATTTTATGTAAAACAGATTACAAACGATGCTATATACTACCAAAATAGATACAAATAGAATTATAGATCAATTTACCTGATATTACTACGACACCTACGCAAACGGACCCTGTATTTCCAGCTCATGACGTAGGTGTCCCAAATTTATTCCCTATTGGTCTCTAAATCACATTACTAAAATGCCATATTTATTCCACTTTGCTTATTTTATCTATTTGCTATATATATAGATAAAAATAGCAAAGTGGTATAAATAGCCGAGGATAATCATGGAGGTGTAGTTTTAAAGGTCTTGATCTAAATGAATTTAGTTTTTCTTTTTACCCGACTACGGCGAAGCCAAAAGAAAGGGTTATGATTTAAGCAGTCTATGTATTTTTGTATATTCCTCCGTTGCGCCTAAACTATTCATCCAATTTTGATGAATAAGGTTTCAATCGATTCGTTATTATGGCCCGGGTAACATAGGCAAAATTCAAAATATCGCACAGATTATAATTAAACTTTTATTTTTATTCAAAATATTATCCATGGAATTGCTTGATCGTTCAAATATCTACTCTTTGGAACATACTTCACCTTCTTCATCGAAATTCAAAAGTGCCTGTTTATTGTTTCGATAAAATAAATGTGTTGAATTTTTGTACATAATATGTTACTGGGTAGCAAATTAATAACCTTCAATACCCGAAGCATCATTGCGTTGCCGTTTCTGCATAAATTAAAATTGCCTTATGTGGCCGTAATAACACCAACAACCATAAGCTTCAAAGCGGAACACAGCAACGTTGCTTGGTGGCAGAAAAAGGCATGGCAGTAGTAAGTCCTACTTCCCCGGGCAAATTCATTCACAAAGAGCTCAACTACCAACAACTAAACTGATGTAATAGTTTAGTTATGATTTCCCCGCAGTGCAAAGTGAAACCCTATGAAAATTGGATTATTCAGTACACGTGTACGCGTACATATTGCATCCACGTGTTAGTCCACATTTAGTGCTAGACTGCTAGCCCTTTTTACTGCATTTGCATTTACAGCCCGATTTGTTTGCGTGGAATTTTTAATTAGCGTAAATAGTTGATAGTAGTTTATGGTAGTGTGAAATAAAATGGCTAAGCGGATAGATAATTGAATTTGATGGTCACTCATTAGGTTTAAAAGCGTTGAAATTTAATTTTGTGTCACAATTTTTTCCATAACAAATGCAATGTTGTTAGGTGTTAAATGGAGTCAGTGATAGATGGACAGTTGACAGGAAAATATTAATTTAAAAAATATTTTCTTAAATTAAGCTTTTTTCGTATTCCTCTCAGCAAACCCTTTCATTTGGTACCCATATCATGGCAGTGCACAAAATATTACTAGTCCGCCATCTTGGGCCGTTCGCCATATTGGATTTAGAATGACGTCACTTAGCTAACCTTACATTGTCATACAAACTAAACGTGTATGCATAATTTCATCGTAATCGATTTGACCCGAACATACTTACATACATACATAGGTACATTGCAAGTTAAATAAAACATGTAAAAAGAAAACATGTAACGCCGACTATGTACATGGGACAAGGGCAGGAATTTGATGATTATGGTAAATAACAATACACCGAAAATTACAAGTACATAGTATATTTATTAAGTTGCTTAACCTTATTTCTACGTAAGCTTAGTCGACCTACATCGGTACCTACACAGCTAACTTTTCTAACATTAAAGAAAGTTATGAACTAGCTCAGTATAAAACTCAAATAAACACGAAACTGAATCCTTCCTTATAATTCCCGCCATGCCTTTTAAAACTCTAATTACAAAGCGTTTCGCGATAAGCATCACGCAACGAGGATCCATCTAGAACTTGGTTCGTTTGTAAGTAAACTAACGTATGTGCAGTTAGCGTAATATGATCACGTACTAGTAGGTATAATAGTACGAGATCCCACCGCAATAATCTGCAGTCAGTTTGGGTTTGATTCATTTTTACAAGCTTTTCATTAACTTGCAATGTGTTTATGTTTGTATGTAAATGTGTTCGGTTCAAATCTTGCAACTTAATTTTAAAGCAGTTATCTTCAACCGATGACGATGAAATTTTGCATACACGTTTGGTTTGTATGACAATGCATTTTAAGCTAAAAAGCTTGTTTAAAAAAAGTTATTTTTTGATTGGCAAATCTTTTATGAATTATATTTGATCGAAGAATAGATTACACCACGGTTGCCTGGCAATATCTCCGTACGTAGTATTTTTATTTTTTTTAAATTGCCTTACACTAGGAGCTTTTCTGTATCGCGGGTTCGTATGCAACATCAGCCAGCTCTCAGTTAACCGCAATTTATGGTTTTCCCGGTGTAAGCAGGTATACTGCCAACTCAAAGATTGCGGCTATCTGAGAGCTGTCAACATTTTTTCCTATTTTCAACGTCACTTTCTTTCAAATGACGTTGTATTCACTTGGAAAACTTATATTATCTGAGGTTAACTATCACAAATATTACATTTTCTTAATTTAATTGCGGCCAAATATTATAAAAACCCTGCAGCATTATATTCTACTATTATATAGCATTAAAAAATGTTATTACCGTCGTTTAAAAACTAAATAAAAAAAAAGTAATTTCTTTTATAAAAAAAAATAGTTTTTATATAACAATTTACCTGCAGATTTTAGCAGTGGGATCTTAGGCTATAAGGCTAATTCAGACTTACTTGGTAGATAGTAGAATGGCGGGCTAACTCGCTTCGCATTGTCTTAAGGATATTACTGAAAATTACTTGAAACACTGCATTGCACCATCTCCAATGCTACTGTAATTAGCGAAACGTTTTAGTGCTTAACGTAGTATTATAACTTGTGAATACGTTTAGTTGCATGCGTTCGCTGTATTAACCAACTAACCAATATTTTGATATATTATGGAAAAGTTGCAATTTCTTTGTATTTGTGTTTTCTGAACAACAATTTAATTGTCTCGAATCCAGATGAGTGCATTTAATTCACTTTTAAATAACTAACTTTATCCCCTGGCTTTTACTGTGCCCTCTCAGGAACCGTGCATTTTTCAAAAGGCACAAATTAAGGCACAGATTTCAGACTAACACTCCCACAGATAATCTCCTACAAATATACAGACGAACATTGTTTCATGTTCACAATGTATCACATCACACATCACATCATCAATCAATTAATGTTCCCACTGCTGGGACACAGGCCTCCTCTCTGTGAGAGGGGAGGGGCCGTAATCCACCACGCGGGCCCAGTGCGGGTTGGTGGATGTCACACGTCTTCGAATTTTTGGTTCTAGGACATGCCGGTTTCCTCACAATGTATAAAAATATAATAATAACTTATATATCACAGGTTTATGTCTTGTCTAGAATGGCAAACCTTCGTTTATTTTGGAAGTTTAAACCCGACTACGGCGAAGAAAAAGGGAGGGTTATGTTTTTAACCGGTATGCGTGTATGTATGTATGTTCATCTATTCCCTCATAACTTCTAAACTACTTATCATAATTTGACAAATGAGGAGTCGTTGGAAGGTCTTGTTTGTCCGCTAGTTATAGGCTATGTGATGTTACATTAAATTGAATATCGCGCCCTATAAGGGGCCCGAAGACAAGAAGATTTATTTTTCTTAATAATTCATTTGTATTCATATTCATAGTGGTGTTCAGAGTGTAACTGTGGTCTTACGCTACTTTGCAGAGTGAATTGTAGGTGGCATACATCCACGGTTATCCTCTAAAAATATTTACTACATGTGAGTTGTTTATTGAATACCCGACACAGGTCGAATAGTGTGTACATAGAGCCCACTTTCTTGTTTAATACTTTATAGAGCGTAATTTTTCAGTAGTCGGGTTTAATTTTTGAACTTATTTTTTTCATTGGTAAGTATCTACTAAAACCTCCCAAACTATCTACTTAGATTCAGTTTTACGGTCTAAAAATCCAAACCATAGTAAGACCAAACTCTAGAGTAAAAATACTTTTCTCAAACATGCTTGGAAATGTGATCATTATTTTGACAACCTTCTTCGAGATAAATCGAAATTGCTGTACTGGTCAAATACATGCGCGCAGCGGCCGGCAAAAGTTGTATGAAAATCCATATCTGTCGTGTCTAGCGGCCAAATAAATGCAAATAGAACGCTGTTTATTGAAAAAAAAACAAAGGAACACTTTAACGCGGGAACAATTATTGTTGTTCGTCATTGATTTTGACAAAATGAGTTCTAGGTACTACTTAGTTTTAATTTCCGCGCATTATTTGAGAAAAGTACTATACAAGCCTTGGCCACAACTAGGCATTGATGGACTTACACGTATGTGTGCCTCGGCTTCGCCTCGGCCCACATTTACACGTTCGTCCATCAATGCCTATTTTGCTGGCCGCTGCAGTAATGTACTATTTTTCTGCTCGGAAAATGTTTATAAAGAGAAAACTTATGTTGGTTCGTCACAGGGTAACCCTATAGTGGCTTATCCGATTGAAGTGAAACCTTTACTATCCGATAGTCTGTAATACTGTTACTTGGGTACGGATTAGGTCATCCGTTGTTTGTATAAAGGGTAACTAACAAGTTCTTTTTTATAAAACATCTCTTAGTTTGTACCATTTTCGTAGAAAGAAGATATGCAGAATATTCTGAACACAGTTGGTTTCTACTAATGTTTCAACAATATTAATTTAGTTTCAATTAGAGCTCATTAAATGCAGAAGTTCTGAAGTGTTCGTGTTTCATCCTGTTAATTTACGTGGATTTAGCTATACCTACTTTGTGTTTGAAATCAGAATATTCTCAAAATACATTTAATATTCATGCAAGAAAACAAACAGCGAAAATAATATCTGATATTCTGATTTCAAAAAGACTTACAAAAATGATCACTTCATAAAATATCTGCACACTAGAATAATCAAAAGCTTCAACCACAAAAAGGGATCCTTCCAGCTCACGAGGCTCAATTAATTGTAATTTACTTCAATTCGCTTTGTATGTGAAAATAACAAATTACAAAGCGTCTGTAATTTGTTGTAATCAGCGTTCGAATCGAGAATTTAATCAAAGGGAATCAGTGATTGTACGGACCAATTGGGTATACCAACGTACTACATAGTCGTACCCTATAACTACTTTCGACCATGTTGTGTTCGAATGCCTCGTAGCAAATCGCTCCGTAGCGTACCGAAATTTTTGGGAACCCTTTCAAAGGAATTTCCAGAATCTTGAGTTGTTGATTGGGGTTGAGGAAATGTTTGAAGCAACATTTTTTTTGGTTCACCAAATGGGAGAATTCTACCTTTGCGAAATTAGGCAGTTAGACTGTGAGACTTGATATTATCGATAGGCTTGCGTTTGATCACCATCTTACGTGATGGTAAGAGATAATGTGGTCGACAATGGAGAAGTAGAAGTAACCTATTCATTTTAAACTTGAATATACCTAGATTCAGTAATGAATCATGGATATACAGTCACTGGGTGACTACCCAGTGACTATCCATGACGGTCTATTATATAACCTTACCTATAATAAAAATAATAACCTCAAAATATATTATTGTAATATAAGTAGATTTGAACTATAAAGTGAGCCACATACACTACATTACAATGCAAATTTTAGTTGGATTACCGTTTTACCTTTCACTGTTCACAACTAATTTGGCAACTGATTCTGAACTTCATTATGAAATTGCTGCTGCATAGTTATGAAGTGTTACAAAATTACCAGTGTAAATTATAACCAAATTGTTTTACAAATATTTATATCACTAGTTTAATATGCAGTGCCAAATACACGTAGTTTAATGTAACCAATTTAATTACATCAGGCTTTCAGTGTCAGTCATAATTGCATGCAAAAATTAAAGCCAGTGCCAATATGTATATTGTTTCATATGGATATTGATATCGTACGTGGATGTCATTAATTTATTTAAATTCAAATTGTAGCATTTTTTTACTATCTTACTTTACTATTTTAAATGTTCAAGTTTGTGAAGATGGATGGATGGATGTTTGTTAAACTTTACAAAAATATAGCTTATACTTCAAAATACTATATAGGCTATGATTTATAAAGATATTGGGAGAAGTACTAATACAACGCGGGTGAAGCCACGGGCGGTAGCTAGTCTAAACATACAAAAGAAGAAAGTGACTGACTGACTGACTCACTCACTCACTGACCATCAACGCACAGCCCAAACAGCTGAAGCTTTAATCATGAAACTTGGCACGTAGGTTCCTTTAGTAGTGTAGGTGAGCACTAAGAAAGGATTTTTGGAAATTTCAGTCCTAAGGGCGTGAAATAGGGGATGAAAGTTGGTATGAAAATCCGTCAATTTTAAAGTCAGGATCTTCATATTTTGGGTTTAGGCTGAAGATTAAAAATAATTTACACGTTTCTCAGTGATTTTGAAGATTCGATCCCCATGAGGGTGAAAAGGGAGATGAAGTCATGGGAATAATGAAATCGTCTACAGACTTGAAATTTTGAACATAGATACTTTATACTGTGCAGGTATCCACTAAGAAAGGATTTTTGTGAATTCCACCCCTAGGGGTGTGAAATATAGGCGATGAAAGTATGTACGAAAGTCGACCAGTTTTGAAGTTAGGATCTTCGAATTTTGGGTTTGGGCTGAAGATTAAAATCTAACGCAAATTAAGGTTTTTTGGGAATGCCATCCATGGGGGAGCGGATCATGGGGGATGAAATGTTATGAACAAAAGTCCTTCTTTTACAAAGGAAAATACTTTCAAGTCTTTAAAGTCTGTTGGTAACTATAATCTTCTATCTTTATATATATAAACATATAAAAGAAGAAAGTGGCTGACTGACTCACTCACTGACCATCAACGCACAGCCCAAACGGCTGAAGCTTCAATCATGACCTACGTGCCAAGTTACGTTCCATTGGTAGTGTAGGTGAGCACTAAGAAAGGATTTTTGGAAATTTCAGTCCTAAGGGCGTGAAATAGGGGATGAAAGTTGGTATGAAAATCCGTCAGTTTTAAAGACATTAACTCTGCTTCGCCATGACTATTAATAAGGCTCAAGGACAAACTCTAAAGTATGCTGGTGTAGATTTGAGGGAGAATTGCTTTTGCCATGGACAGTTCTATGTAGCGTGTTGACGTGTTAGCTCATCAAATAGTCTGGTGATATTGGCGTCGACATCCAAAATGGTTTCAAATGTTGTTTATAAGGAAATACTTTAATTTAATTACCTACTTATGCTTATAATTACGTATTATTAGTCATGAATAAACACATAAATAGTGAAGGGATAGGGACGGGACAAGGATAGAGCGTATTGATGATAAAGTAGGTAAGTATAATAGGTAAGTCTGTCCTAAGAAACACTTTCGCATTACATTATTTTTTACTTTTTCTCTACATACTGTTAAAATATGATAAGGAGAAGCATGTAGTCTACGCGTGCGAAGCCGCGGGCAAAAGCTAGTATGAAATAAAAGTAACTTTTTCTAGGAATTATATGAAAAAAGAGGCAGTCAGTGATAGTGTGACGATTAACAGGGCTAATGGAAGAAAAAAAACGTGTTGCACCGACCCCAAATAACATGGGACACGGGCACGAAGATGATGAATCCTTTCAGGGGTTAGAGATGGCCTTTAAAGTCTTCTTGTACCAGAAATTACAAAAAGAGGAAAAGAAAAACTATATTTCATTGTCCATTGTATGTTTCTTTGTTTTTTTACATTGTTTCATTGTCATTTGTGTCCTGTTGCTTCTCTGTTTCTTGTATTTTTGTTGCATAGAACTAATTATTTTAAAACAATATTCATTATAATATTCTATCCAGCAGTGGACGTCTTTCGGCTGAAATGATGTTGATGGTGATGCTTCAATCTTTATCATCTTTAAATATTTGATGGAAATATAATGATGTTTTATAGTTTTTGAGTGATAAACCTTCGCTGATATGCAATTCTGTTCAGTACTTGGGTAGATATTTATGCAGGTATTCTGCTAACTTGACGAGAAGTTATTATGTCCATATTAGCAAACGTTTAAACATTCATTCAATTAAGTAGTACCACTCGAAGCTACATAGCATTCCGCTGGATGCGAGACGAACGGGACCGGTCAATGTGGCGACGCTTGTCCAGCAGTGGACTTATTTCGGCTGATATGATGATGATGATCGAAGCTAAGTATTGGTTTCATCAAATTCATGTTTATATTTTATTTTCAATAAGAATCCGAAACGTGAAATCTTTTTTTGTTGATTGTTAAATTATCACACTTGATTTCGTCTTCATCGGTTTTCTTTATTTCTTGTTGCTCTGTAAGATGTAAGAACCTCTACAGGCTCCCACAGACATGCAAATGTGAAATTGTCAAATAATCTTAGCATCATTTCTTTATTTCTTTAATAATTACTTGTAGACTCTGATGGGAGTCCTATTTTTTAGGGTTCCGTACCCAAAGGGTAAAAACGGGACCCTATTACTAAGACTTCGCGATCCATCTGTCTGTATGTCTGTATGTGTGTCTGTCTGTCTGTCTGTCTGTCTGTCCATCTGTCTCAGGCTGTATCTCATGAACCGTGATAGCTAGACAGTTGAAATTTTCACAGATGATGTATTTCTGTTGCCGCTATAACAACAAATACTAAAAACAGTATAAAATAAATATTAAAGGGGGGCTCCCATACAACAAACGTGATATTTTTGCCGTTTTTTGCTCGATTTTAATAACGGCATCAGGTAGACGCTTGAAATATTCACAGAATGTTTAGTTGTATATTTACTTAAAAAAATAATAATTAATAAATTAAAATAAAATAAATTAAGGCGGGCTCCCATACAACAAACCTGATTTTTATGCAGTGTTTTGCGATAATGGTACGGAACCCTTCGTGTGCGAGTCCGACTCGCACTTGGCCGGTTTTTTAACTTTTTGCGTTAGATTGTTTCATGGAAAATAGTTCTTAGAGTAACTCTATTATACTGATTGATGTTCCTCCTCTTTGAACTACGTATAAATCCTAATTTGCTTACGATGCCCTGAGGAATTACGGATCGTATTTCTTAGAACTCTGATACGTTTTCAAGATCTAGTTGTGTTTTATTTACGATACTTATTATAATAACTTTTTAATTTCGTTCTTTACTCTATCTAAAGTAATCTTATCAATATTAGAAAGAGGTAAAATTATTAGTTTGTAGGGAGTAATTCCGTTTTCATGGTAACTGAGTTGAGTAGAGTGGAGGAAGCTTCTTTCAAAAAGACTTTGAATATGGGTGTTAGTGAAGTTTCAATTTACTGTAGTGATCCTACTAATATTATAAAGGCTAAAATTTGTGAGTGTGTAAGTGTTTGGAGAGCAGAGGTGGCCCAGTGGTATCAGCCGCGACTTAAAAGTTGTAGGTCGTGGGTTCGAGCCCAGGCAAGCGCTTTACTTTGCGTAAATTATTTCATCACCACTGCTCTCAAAACGGTGAAGGATAACATCGTGAGGAAACCGGCATGTCCTAGAAACAAAAATTCGAAGACATGTGACTGCCACCAACCCGCACTGGGCCCGCGTGGTGGATTACGGCCTATTCCCTCTCACAGAGAGGAGGCCTGTGTTCCAGCAGTGGGAACATTAATAGGCTGATGATGTGATGTGATGTAAGTGAATTTGTATGTTTGTTACTCTGCCACGCAAAAACTACTGAAATGATCTGGATGAAATTTGGCACAGAGATAGATTATAGTCTGGAATAGCACATAGGATAATTTTTATCCCGGGAATATGTTTCCTTGGGATAATTTTAGATATTCACGTAGGCGAAGCTAGTATTCTATAAAATTCTCACACTGAGGCAAAGTAAGCTTGGAGAGTGCTATCAACCTCAGAGCACCAGGTAGATCAACGGCTCACTTCAAGCTTCAAGTTCAGATTTGTACACAGAGCAAATAATTGCGCAATTGCGCGTCCGCAACCGATGTGCAGAGCGCCTTGCTGACAAAATTTAAATAGTCTGTGGATAACATGATAGACCGATAGTTGTAGAACAACAGGATTATTTTTGTTTTGTAAGGAGGGATACAATTAATTTCCCTGGCTTGATTCACAAACTAGCTGTCCCCCGCGGCTTCGCTCCCGTCAACTGGCTACCTAACCTAATCTATCTACCTACCTACCCTACCTATCTATCTATCCTGCCCTACCCTATCTACCTACCTACTCCCTGCCTACCTACATACATGATTGTACGTAACGCACGCAACGGAAGCTCTCAAAAAGGAATATTTTTCCAGTTTTTGCAACATTTTTCATTTATGCTCCGCTCTTACTGGTCGTAGCGTGATGCTTTATAGCCTATATCCTTCCTCTATAAATGGACTATCCAACACAAAAATATTTTTTCAATTCCAACCAGTAGTTCCTGAGATTAACGCGTTCAAACAAACAAACTCTTCAGCTTTATAATATTAGAGTAGATAAAGAAAAAAATCTACCTCGAAGAAGGGTGATAACTTAATACCCTTTCTATATTGATAGCAACTGTAACCAATATCAGCAATCGAGTATTGATAGCCAACGATATCGGGACATATTAATTTGTTTTTAATGTTGGCTATAAAGCGTGTTGGGCCACTAAATGTGTAAGTGAGGCTATAATAGCGTTTTAATAGCCTCTATGGGGTAATGATAAATGTGACCTGTGTTGTTGAGCAGTCTTTACGAAAGAATTTTGTATATTTTTAAAGTAAGTAATAATAAAGTCTTAAATTGCAATTAGCTATTAAGTTTTTATTGACTTGTGCTTGTTTGTAGTCGTGAGATATGGAAAACATATTTTTTACATACCTTGCCCGCGGCTTCGCTCCCGTTGCGTAGCCGTAGTAGGAAGGGAGTATTTTTCAGGACAAAAACTGCCTATATTACCAGGTAGAAGTGTAGTTTTATATAAGCAAAAAGCGGAGATTTGGAACATTAACTTTTTTCTTTGACCGACTTCCAAAAAAGAAGGAGGTTCTCAATTCGGCGGAAACTTTTTCTTTTTTTTTTATGTATGTTGCCCAATTACTCAAAGACATTCTTTTGTTTGAAGGTTTGAAAGGGTAACTTCCCAGCTGGTCCCACAGTCGTCAGGTCAGGATCTGATGATGGAATCCTGGAAATGGAGGGAACTCCTCAAATATTACTATTAGTACTGATGAAAATGGTATTATCGAACTGATCCGATGACGAAGCCAGAAGGTAGGCACTAGATCTCCGAAATAAAACAAAGTTGTTTTAACTTATAAAATCCTCATAGATATCCTCGATCTTGGAGCAGGCGGTGGGTTCTGTTAGACTCCTGCTGACCAAAATCTATTACAACCTATCAAACACTGTTTCATTATTAATCTATTTAAAAAAGGAATTTGGCCTAATTGTTTTTTGTTTTATTTCTCCTAAAGTACACAAAGGAAAATGCATTGATTCTAGTAATCAATCAGAACTTGAAGGAAAACCACTTCCGAATATCGGAAACCAATTGTAGTAGGTCATAACAGCTCCCCCAATTCCGTTCATGTATAATCCTCATGCGAGGTCCCTTATGGGATTAAAACCCTACTGTAATAGGCTATAGTTCGTACCCATATGTAATCTAAATGTATAGTTATACCTTAAGCTAAAAGATAAGTAAGTGTGTATGGAGTGTACTAAATGGTATTTAATAATTAAGTATAGTAGATAAGTATCTAATAGTTGAGCTTGTAAAGTGTGTCAATGGAAGCAGGAACTTTCATAGAAGGTAACGCCATAAAGTGAATTGTTTATCAGTCTTAAGGTTCCCCTAGTCGACGGCACGAACTATTTTGCGCGCAGGGTTAAAATGCATGCTATTTCATCCGACAACACGTGCGAAAGAGATAGATGCTGTGATGAGCAGTAAGAAGCTAGTTCGCGTACGAATTAGCACTTTTGCAAGTTTGTAGCGAAATGGATAATGATTTAGGACGAAAACGAGCGCGCAAAATTTTATAGAAAGACCTTTGGGAGTCTAGATATCATGAAAAAACCGGCCAAGTGCGAGTCGGACTCGCACACGAAGGGTTCCGTACCATTATCGCAAAACACTGCATAAAAATCACGTTTGTTGTATGGGAGCCCCCCTTAATTTATTTTATTTTAATTTATTAATTATTATTTTTTGATGTAAATATACAACTAAACATTCTGTGAATATTTCAAGCGTCTACCTGTTGCCGTTATTAATATCGAGCAAAAAACGGCAAAAATATCACGTTTGTTGTATGGGAGCCCCCCTTAAATATTTACTTTATACTGTTTTCAGTATTTGTTGTTATAGCGGCAACAGAAATACATCATCTGTGAAAATTTCAACTGTCATGCTATCACGGTTCATGAGATACAGCCTGGAGACAGACGGACAGACAGACAGACAGACAGACAGACAGACAGACAGACGGATCGCGAAGTCTTAGTAATAGGGTCCCGTTTTTACCCTTTGGGTACGGAACCCTAAAAACGACTAAATGTATATTTTCAAAATATAATTATTTGCATTGTTGAACTACTAATCTATTCCTGTATGGAGGCGGTTTTTCAATTTTCCTTCTTCTTATGGTATTTATTTCCGTCCAAAGATGCATTAAAATTAGTGTTGTAATATGGAACTTTCGACGCTCATAACTTTCAAATATATATTATTTCTCTTTTTTGTTTCCATACAGGGCTAGATAATGATGAGACAAATTGATATAATTTTTTATTTTGAACGTACATCGTCAAACAGTGGAGTAGTCGCCAGACTACGTTTGTATGGAACAATGATCGACTAGTGTAACCTTAAGGTTGGTTTTCATTTGCACGTCATAAAACGTTAGTGTCCTCAGTGTACTCAATTTACTGGAAATTGCTTGCAAAAATAATCGGTATAGTTATCGGCACATAACTTGGCAAGAGTCGTTACATGCGCACAAGTCAATTTTTAGGTCTCTTTGGTTACCTAGCGGGAGGCGGGGAGCGCTTAGCACCGTTCCGAGCGCGCGATTGGTTAGTCAGTTGATACAAGGATCGACTGAACAATCGCGTTGCGTCCACGTTCCGTTCGTACTATACGGTGGTTGCTCAGTTCGCGCACTATGCGCGAACTTACCCCCACTACGCCGAAACCTTGCCAAGTTATATGCCGGGGACTATACAGAATTAATTTCCCTAGAATTAGGTGTACCTGTTTATACCGCCCACACCACATTGTTTAAAGCGTGTTTGGTTATGGGCTTAAATGTACGTGAACCATCAGCCAGTTTATCCAAGCCTAGTTATCTAAGTGAATAATACAATTTCTTTAGGTAAGGTATTGTTCATATAACCACTGTCTTGCTTGCATCATTAAAATAAACTTGTAAATATTATGAGAGTAAGAAGTTATCTCATTACTTTCTACGTCAGCCGATGTTTCCTTTTACCTAGGATTAGATTTTAGTATTTACTAGTCTGTACTTAAGTAATGTAATTAAAATTCTTATTACATATTGCACATTGCCTTGCTTGAGTATATTAAACATAGACATATAAGCACTTTTGTGAAAACTCATTGCAGTACGTCAAAAAGTTCGTCACTGAATTTTCATACCACTTGACCTCCCTGATTGCTATCTCCAGTTAAATGTTAAAAATGTTTAAAAATTCACCGGCGTCATTATTTCCTCGGTTGAGAAGCCTGACTGCGGGTGTATTATTAATTATTAAAGTAGGAGTACCTCCCTCCCCCGAGCCTTGATTTTAAAAGAGACGTTAACGACTTAAAAACAAAAACCTGCCCTGTTTATTTTGAAAGCTACCCAAAATAAAACAACAAGTTGTAAAGACAAGGCTTCTTTTGCAATTTTCAGGTGAAATGGTTTCCTTACGAAATGGGTTAAACAGGCCAGATTTACTTTGATGAATAACTTCCTGAACGGGGTCAATGTATTTTCCTGAAATTTTGGTAATTGTTTGTGTGGGTAATGTTGACACCCTGTTTTCTATTCCAAGATAGTGTTTCAAACTGATGTTTTTTTCGCAATTAAAACTGTTTTTTTTTACTCGAATGGTCCAAATGGAGCCTTATTGCTGTCACTCACGTGCCTTTTTGTCCGTTTGTCTGTCAATCTGTCCGTTGTCTGTCACGCAGGTTTTGCAGCCAAACGGTTACAGTTACATTCTTCAAAATTTCACAGTATAAGCATTTTGTTAACCCAAAACCATAAAAATGTACAATCATATTTTTAATGTTTTTAAGTGGAGCTCTCATACAGAAAAACCGGCCAAGTGCGAGTCGGACTCGTGCACGAAGGGTTCCGTACCATTATCGCAAAAAACGGCAACGGCTTGTTGTATGGGAGCCCCACTTAAATATTTATTTTATTCTGTTTTTAGTATTTGTTGTTACAGCAGCAATAGAAATACATCATCTGTGAACATTTCAACTGTCTACCTATCACGGTTCATGAGATTCAGCCTGGTAACAGACAGACAGACAGACAGACGGACCGCGGGGTCTTAATAATAGTGTCCCGATTTTACCCTTTGGGTACGGAATCCTAAAAAGGGAGGGGTGGGGGGCTTTTCTATTACAACCAACTTAATTTTGCGATTTGGTACGGAACCCTAAATGTGCGAAGTTCGACACGCACTTGGCCGGTTTTTTTTATCTAGTTCTTTCAGATCATCCAAAGGTTGTCTGGTCGTTTTCGATAGTCTTGTCGCTTTTAGCGAAAAGACTATCATTGTATTAAAGGAGTTGTGTAAGTAAGTTGGTATACAAAAAGTACTATTCTATTCTACCTCTTTTACAGGCAACTCAAAAAACAAACAGACTTCCACCAAAATATACCGTAGAATTAACTCATTGGCAAAATTAATTTAGTCTACGTCGGGTAACTCAATTCCGGGAACACACATAGGTATGAAAATTACCACTAAATTTCGGGTGAAAATAAATAAACAGGCGTACACACCTTGCCAATTTGATTGTTGAATTATTCATGATGTCTCACACGGCCTGGGTGCCCGTAGGTACCAGGGGTCGAGGGGAGAGAGGAGTACTCTCTAAACAACTCGTATCGTCGCTCGGGGGGAACATAACGAAATGGGCAACCGAGACCGCCTCATTTAAGGGCCCAAATAAAAAAAAAATATCTGAACTTATTACGGTGGCTTGAAAGGCACCAAAAGTGTCATTGTGATTAAGTGAGCACGGAAATAAGGGGGACCAGGTAGGAAGCTACGACTGAATAACTTAGGAGGTTCATATTATTAAAATTATATAAGACTTGCTAATTTTGCTGTTCTGTTATTTGTCAGGCGGTCGGGTTTTTTATCTAGCGGCGTTTTTATATCCCTTTCATAATATGAAATCATTGATTTTATTCGCTAATCAAATCAAATGTATTTATTTCAACTAGGCCATTATGCGGCACTTTTGAACGTTAAAAAATTTACATGTTATAAAAAATTGATTCTACCGTTTCTATTCTATTCTATCAAAACGAAGACACCCGAATTGGAATGTTTATTAAATATTTACTGAAATCTAGTAATTAAGTGATGCTTGAGATTAAAGTCCAAAATGATTTTAAAACAAATAAAATCTTTATAGCAACTTTAATGATACTGACCGTCAATAAAAAAAATTAAAAAATTATAAAAAAATTCGTAGACGCAAGTCACATTTGACAGGTAGTTCGACTTGGGAAATTAACGAAATGCATTATTAAATAAAAATAATAAATTAATAATGGCAACAGTGAATCGGTTATTGCCGTCTGCAATAGACTTTTACGCGGAGTTGCAAGAAAAAACGGATTTAGCAGAGGCTCATCGTCGTGAGAGATTCATGGCTGTGATGTTGATGATCCGAATCGTTCGTGGATGGTTGATAAGGAAGCATGTGAAGTGGTTGACGAAGAATGCGACGACGATACAAAGTGCATTCAGACTCCATATGGCGAGGAGAACCTTCAGAGCTGCGCTACGAAGAGGCGTGCGAGCTAAACATGCGAAGCATTACGCAAAAGCTGCGATAAGCATTGAGGTATACTAGTTGTTCTTGTTTCGAATTCTTATATTTCATAAATTTTCATGTTATTCACTCCATCTACTTGGAAGTTCACCACTTAATTATATTGTATCATAAATATCTCATCTTGTGGCAATTAAAAAATATTTAACTGACAGAAAGCTATACCTAGCTTTTTTAATTGTTGTCAGTACTTCCGGTGAGATTACCGTTCACTATCTAACAATTTTATCCATTTATATATATAACTTAAGATATTCTAACCTCAATCTTTGATTTCGATGTAGGCACTTTGGCGCGGACATTATTCAAGGCGTACGAAGTTCTGCTATCGCACGTATCGTCGCTGGTTGGCTACTGTGAAGGAGCGCGGCGAAAGACGAGCTGCTGAAGCCGCCGAATTCGGCATCAGAAGCCGAGCCGACGACCTCAGGATCTTAGAGGAGGAAGCCCGCCAGTGGCTAGCATTCGTAGTTTTCAAACTCCATCACCTACTCAGAACCTACGTCTGTGCAGGCGTATATTCCGACCCCGACTCAACAGAATTATCTGAATTCGAAGCACTTCTAAAATCTATCCACTACACTGAATACATGAAAAGATTGAAGCGGAAATATGATGAGTTTGTAAGAAAACACCGACCGGCTTTCTCGAATAAAAGGTTGTTTCCGATAATAGGGGACGGGGCCGACTATTGGTACTTATCGTTGGCAGAAATGTACGAACTGACTCGCCCGGTGTCGCCGAAAAAAGGGGATAACAGGCATAAGGCGACACATCACGGGAAGATACATAAGGAACCTTTTTTGTGGAGAAAACCTCGACCAGAGGGGGAGCCTAAAGACCGAGGTCCGTTTACACCTCCGATATCGGCAACAACTTCTCGTAAGTTGCCGCCGCCGCCAGCGCCCACTCCGATCCGCTCCGGAGGTGACACGCTCAAGCAGTCTCCCCCGAGGGACCCCCGGTTCCATCTCTACGTGAAGCACTACAAGCCAGACCCTGAAATCATCGAGTACGTTAACTTCTACATTAACGTCCTGGTACGACGAAAGTGTTCCGTCACGCACATTGATATCGACTAATAACGTACATCACGTTGTTAGTCGATATCGATGTATTTACCAAATTGGTTCAAATTTTCGTTCATTTTTTAACATTAACAACACAAGAGTGGTTTGTTTGAAAACACTTGGATTTTTACATGGTTGCGTATTATTTCTCCCTTTATTTTTTTTTTGCTCGGAAATCCGTAATCAGGCTGCTAAGTTTGGAAGGGTCGTCCGGATGTTGCGAGCCGCGAGCCTTTTGTTGTTACGCTTTTGTTGTTGTGAATTTTACACTTGTAATTTATTTCAGGAAACGCCTTGGTGAGAAAGAAATTACGTTAAACTCTCCAAGGAAAATGTGTTTTGTAAATTAACATTACGCTTGTATAGGCTTTGGTTGGGTATTTTTTATTTGCTGTCCTAAATCATGTTTCAGTGTTTGTGTTCGCCCACGAACACGTAAATCAATGTTATTGCTTGAGTTTAGACAACGTTTGCTGTAGGTAAGTGATTCACTGTTTGGTTGAGGTGTGAATGAGTATCTAACAAAAATACGGAATTACATATTAATACTATTGATCGTACTCTTCAAAATATTTTTATTGTTCAACATCTTCTATTTTTGACTAAACATTGAACAGGTTAAAAGTTTTATCAATGTACCTATGAGCTCTTGCTTTAAGTTCTGCTTACACAGTACGGGATGAAACGAAATCGATGACATTCTCACATATATTGCCGTAGAAAAGCGTATTTTATTCTCGCATTCAAATATCCCTACGTGCTCATACTGAGAAAAGATGGAGATAATATATGTAGTTGTGTTATATTCGCGTTTGTTTGCGTTTCAGACTATTATGTCTGAAGTAACTTTACTGTGTGTCTTGAAACTCATTTGTCTGACAATGCTCGTTTGACTCGGCAAATTTATTAGGGTCAGAATAATGCAGGTTGTGGGTTTCAGAACCGACTCCTTATTGCACAGCCCGACTTAAGGCGGGTACCCATTTGTTATACGTATAATGGTTGACCCACTTTACTTATGTGCCACGAAGCTGCTAGAATAGGGTGTGATTTGCGTCGCGGAACCACAGACAATTATTCGTACCCTATCATTTATTTAACAATAGACTCTATTGAGAGGGGCCTAAATTCAATATGCTGGAGCATTTCATTTAAATTCAAGGTCGCGTAAGCGTGACACGGTATGGTTTATTTTGCTTTTCAGTTTTGTGAAGTTTGCGTCAACTGTAACTGTCAGAGTCGCTCGCTGTGAGCGTGTTTGGGGTATGAATAATGTATGGGGTAAATTTGCAAGTGTTTCAATTTACACCCGCCGCCACTCGAGCCGTTGATACGCACCCGAGAAGCTGAAGAGGAAAAAAGAAAACAACGAGTCGTGGCACGCGTGTGGGGACCAGACGTTAAGCCGCGCTCACAGCTCACAACTACTGAACTAGCTATTTTCAAATATGAGTGAAGTGCGACACTGATTTACTGTTGTTTCACACCTTCGGTGCATGAATTTTGTGCATTATTCGCTGTTTTTTTTTTGTTTCGTTGCCGGATCATTTTTTTGTCATCACAAGAAAGCGTTGTTCGCCGGATAGATTGTTCAAGTGAACTACAATTTGTATAAACTAATAAATAATGTGATTTGTTATCTTGTTCTTCCTAACTCTATCTAAGTTCATTCGGGGGGTCGGCTCTTCTATTTTTTTTGGCGTCTGGGTTGTCCAGACAGTTCTTCCTCCAATAGGAGTTTCACCATGCAGCTAATCATGACTATTTAATTATTATTTTTTTTATTATTGCTAGGTCAAGCGAGAGGCTTGACCACTATCTCACCAGATGGTAAGCGATGATACGGTCGACGGTGAAACACGCTTGCCTAGAAGTCACTCTTGACTTAAAGACACTTAGGTTGTAGCTATCGGTAAAAACTCCGGCAGGGAATTCCACTCCTACCTATTGTTTTGAGGATATTTTTTGTATCCAACTATGAGCTCTTTAGCCAAGGAATAGATTATTTCTTCCACCAATCCACTAGGCAATTAGAAATATAATTGACTTTGTGCACAATCAAGGAAACAATTGGCCGTTCATTCAGTCCATTATTAGTTTCGTTAACACAATTAAACAGTTTGATCCGGTGTTGCCAGCGGTTCTTATTGTATTTAATTTACATTTCCATTTCAATGCATATAAATTACGTATTTACAGAACTTGTTTCGATCCTAATTTTCTTTATTGATTTTGTTTGAACCACAAACGAGTATGTCGGAGTTCCAATTTTCTAAGCAACTTTCCAACAATGTTCAGCTTTGTAATCATTAAATTGGTACATTTAAATAAATTGGCTTTTTGTATGAAAGAAGGAGTATTCAATTTATTTTTTATTAAGTTACATGGAAACTTGTAATTGACTGTGGAGAATTGAGAAGTAATTGAATTTAGTCTACGTTGAGTTCTTCTTTATAATAGACCTAGATACTTTTTCAAAAAAATAATAGGTCCCTTACTCATTTTAAAGTATAACGAAATTTAGGTAAAAACAGTGAAGCAGGCTATGTCTATTCACTTCTACGTGCAATGAATGATAACCCCTCATCATTACATGTTTCATCGAACAAATCATACATCGCCTTCCCCATGAGGACATGCAAAAACTACAGAACACCACCTGATGCGTCGATCAGAGAATTGTATAACATTGTATATTTAAAAATCGAATTCTTCTCTCCTTTAAATGTCCCTTTATAGTCGAGACAACTAAACAATATTGCTTGTGATAATAGAGTAGCCGTTTCTTTCGACAATTTTCCATTAAAAACTATAACACTTTTATGAGGCTTTTAATGTCATTCCACTTTGAACACAACTGCTAAGTGATTATCCGAGATATACCGGTTATAAAATTATTACCAGACCTAAACCTTAACTTTGCTATTTAAATATTTTGTACTTGACAGTTAAAGCTTCGTGAATAGTTGGAAGGCTGGCTTGCTCAGATTTTGAACACAACGATTTTTTGAAAGGTTTTTCTGATGATCTAGCGATTCTATGAAGGTCTTAACTTCGGTGAATAACATTTACAAGTTTTCTATCGACAAATTTTTCTTTGATATGATTACAAAATGTTTATTATTTTGCCTGTTAAACAAAATAAATAAACTTTATATATTTTTTCCCCACACTAGAGATATCTCTTTTATCGTGGATACGTTTACAAACATTTAAACTCACATACACAAACATTCTAATATAAATAATAAAATCCTGTCATTTAAATAAAACGAAAATTATCATGTTTAATAATAGCTGCTTAGAATGTTATCTTCGATGGCATCATTTTACCTTTACTTACATACCGAGACTTTTACTCTATTTCACGAATAACGCCTAAATAAAGAGACCATAATAAAAGAAAAATACATCCGTATCACTACTGTTTAGTTTTGTACATACTATAATTGCGGACCTTTTTCGTGGAGGACAAAGGGGCATTCCCAGGGCTGCATTCCGCCGATTCTTAGACGGAACCTCGGAAGTAATTCCCGGGGTGAACTTGCGAATCGATATCGGCGAGTTGAGTAGGTCCGTGATCTGTATGAAAAATGCGGAAGGAGCCGGTACGCAGTAATTAGTGGGCCATGGTACGCCTGGGCGCGCAAGGGCGGCACGCTGGGGTAGGAACACCACGTACTCCGTTATCTGGACGGAATGTGAAGGTATTTTATTGAATGAATTATTTTTAGATTCGTATTTTATGATGGAGTGATTTTGAATTTGGATTTTGTATCAATGGTTAGAGAAAGATAATAAACTGCATGGTTTTCTACGCTGATTAAGAGAATGTGTGTGTTGTTTTGTATTATTATTGGGCACATTTGTTATTATTTTCTTTTTATAGTTACGCCTGCACTGTCTGAAGGGATAAGCAGAAAGGTATTGAGCCACATTATGCCTTCCTCATTTCATCCTCATTGCTTAGCTTTTTCTAAACTTAATTGGGGTTGTCTTGGAAGACAAACTAAACAAAGCTTGGAAAAATCTAGAAAGATGCAGATGAACACAGGTATTTTACATGGATTTTCTCCACCAACCTATTAGCCACTTTCCCTGTTCTTTATTATCCACGCCACATGGTTACCCTACGAGTAGACGTACACGCCTTTCATGTCCGTAGGTGTTGCAATAATGTTGAATGAAAGAAAATTGCTAACCTCGTTACTGTGCGCCGCCGGGCGGGACTTGTCAGACGTACGATTACCGACAGGCTGTTTTTACCGACAGTTTTTCACTATTACATAGACGGGTTTGTGTTAAATTATTTTTAACCGACTTCAAAAAAAGGAGGTTGTCAATTCCTAGGAATATTTTTTATTTATTTATGGCGTCTTAGGGTAATCGGGGAATTACCGTAAGACGCCTGGACGGATTTGAAAAATTCTTCTTTTGTTTGAAAGAGTATAATTCCCAGGTGGCCTCATTTTCATCAGGTCAGGATCTGATAATGGGATCCTGGAGAAATAGAGAGATCTTCTCAAATATAGGCATAAATATAGCGATTTTGGTATTTTCATCAACAAGCAATCATTTGGTCAGAAAATAACAACTGGTGAATTGGAACTCCTTAATGCTAAGTATGTCACGGGTATAAGATATCTCGAATAGTTAACTGACTATGATGAAGCAAATACAAATAAATAAATAGAATCATTTATTACCATATAATCAGTAGTTCATCATCAGGTGATGATGAAGCCGGCCGGAAGGTAGGCACTGGAACTTCAAAATAAAACAATTTATCCTAGTCGTGTTGGGATTATTGGAATCGTCATGAGATGCTAGTATTTTGACTATAAATGGTTTTCATGGTAATTTGAGATACCTACCAAAACTAAAAAGAGATAAATAAAAAACTTTAACAATAAATCAAACCGACTTCCAAAACAAAACATAGCGAAAAATAACTTTCTTTTCACAAGTCAGAATCGAAAAACGGAAAACAATACCTAGGTACCAAAGACACCGATTTCGAAAAAGAAAATTATTTTGCCCGTTGTAGTGTTTTGTATTGTAAGTCGGTATGTTATTAAAATACCGCTTTTGATGGCTTAAAGACTTAATAGACGTCTGGTAGAGTATTTTATAGGTGCTTGCCTAGGCAAAGTAGTACTATATACCAGACATATGAAGGTAATCTATACCACCATTTATATTTCTGCAGCAGGTCTAAGTTGTTGTGTCCAGGTCTGATAACAGGTACATTGGTTTTTTGGGCTTGCCGTAGTAACCATCTAGAGAGTGCCTTTGGTACTGCATATTATATCCATATGGCCCGTTAGTTTCGCGGTCACAAGCGTATATGCTTTCGATGCCCAGGTGTTGTGTTATGGGGTTATTAGGACTTTCTTAGTGGCAGCCTGGAGTTGGGAAGTTGGCGGAGTTATAATCCTGTACCATAGTGTTTTCCATTTAATAACGATTAAATAAGAATGATATATTCAAGTTGTGAGAGTGAAAAAAAAATCTTATTTTACCAACTCTTTTCTCCTGTAAAAAAGTAGATATAAATTTTACCAAGCGGTCCGCGTTAAACGAACAATTTTATTCTATTGATTTTTTTTCTAAAACAGTTAAACACAAAAAAAAAACAGTAAACAGTAAAACAGTTTCAAACTCCGAACCGATTCTGTAATAGAATCGGTTCGGAGTTTGAAACTGTTTTCGGAAAATAGCAAAAGCCCAACTACCTATATAGTGTTCCAATTAGGTAGGTATGTACCTATACTTAGGTATAAATAATTACAATTGAACCGTTTCGACGAAGAATGCTTCCTCCTGTTGATGAATTTCAGGCATTTCATATAAAATGTTATTTCATCATGATGTCTAAGCAATTTTTTTTTTCTTTTTAGGTTTCCGTACTCAAAGGGTAAAGACAGGACCCTATTACTAAGAATCCGCGGTCCGTCTGTCTGTGTACCAGGCTGTATCTCATGAACCGTGATAGCTAGACAGTTGAAATTTTCACAGATTATGTATTTTTGTTGCCGCTATAACAACAAATACTAAAAATATAATAAAATATATATTTGAGTGGGGCTCACATACAATAAACGTGATTTTTTTGTGATAATGGTACGGAACCATTCGTGCGCGAGTCCGACTCGCACTTGGCCAGTTTTTATATTTGTTTTCGGTGTGAATCCTTCAAAAGGCGCCTGAACTATTGGAGAATAGACCAGGGAGTGTGGAATTTTTACCTCACTACAACCACCCCGGTGATCACCAGGATCAGCACGTAGAAGAGGCCCCGTGACCTGTCAAAAGACCACCCCGGAACCCAATACTAATATTCTCCTGGTTAGACTTATGAGTTAGTTAATGTATTTCTATTGTACCAAGAAACTTGGAGAGAGATAAGAAGATACGTTGAATACGTTCCCTCTTGTGCCACTTTATACTACACAATAATCAAATAATATACCAGTCGTTCAATCAAATCAAAACTGCCTAAGTTTAATCTGCCATATTTTTTTCATAATATTAAAGTACTATCCATTCACAACTTAATATTTTTCAGACAAATCAAACAAGAACGATCGGATAACGCCACTTCAAATAACCATCAAGCTTTTAATTGAAAAACACCTGTAACAGAATACGAAATAACAATTTCGATGAATGCTTCACACTAAAAGCTCGATGCTAAACGCGAGGGTTTTCAATTTAGCGAAATTTTAGTTCAGTGCCAGTGTTTTATCGGGTGCTTTGAGTCTGTGCGAGTGGAGTGTAATTCCACTGGCTGCAGGCGCCCGCTCCGCTCGTGAAATCGCTGGCGTTCGTGCGGCCCACGCGTTCGGCATGCCTAAAGTACTATCGAATTTTCCGGTCACTTCGCTCAATATCCCCCTTACAATTATTTTGTTATAGCAGTGTATTCTGAGTATTGCATTTTCGGCGCTTTTTCTGGGGATGCTTTATTATGAAAACTGGTAATACGGCTTAAAATGCGCTGTAAAGCAGTTTTCATTGACCCTTTATTGCGTATATTGTATTAAACGAAATTTTGCAGCCCGCATTCGGTTGATTGTTCTTTACAAATAAAAAAATGGCCCTTGGTTTAAAACTCTGAGAAATAATAAATAGATTTTATTCTTAGTAGTAATTTGAAATTGAATCAACGAAGTGGTTCTCGGCAATTGATAGACCACCCTTTTCTGAACTATGGATTTCCCAATAGGCGACATTATGGACATCATACTAAAAGCAGGTTCTTTTGCAAGTTATAAATGAGTCCACCTGTCAAACGTAGCCTCACGTATAATGATAACGACGATTATACAAAGACTACACTACGGTGAAGAAAAGCACACAGTTCTATGAAACTGACGCTCGTTTTAGACAATACAACTTCAGCAAAAGGGAAGTTGGTAATTGGGTGAGGTTAATATAATAGCCAGCGAGCAAGGTACTAAAACTTTGGGGTGCATAGCAAATTACAATTAAATAAACTGAACAGCATTACATTTCATGTACCAAATATAAGTTGTATGGGATGGTACGGCTGGAAGCGAGACGAACAGGACCGGTCGAGGTGGTGATACTTGGGGGAGTTCGACGTCCAGCAGTGGACGTCCTTCGGCTGAAATGATGGTGATGATAAAGGAAGGTAAAGCACCTTTGGTACTCCTGGTATTGCAGATATCTATTAAGCTACTGAGACTACCATCAGATTGATTTAGTTATTTGCCATTGCCATTCTTTGCCGTTCTTGCATTAAAATAAGTCCTGAACGTACCATTTATCATCTACAAATAACCTCATGTATAAGTGCTCCTATAGCGTCATAAATAGCCATCCATTTTTATCTGATCTGTCTCTTTTCCTTAGCCATGTTCATTCAAACTTAAAATCTTTCTTTACACATAGCATATTCCTGTACAATATTTTCTAACCAACCAAACACATCGACACAGTAATCTTGTTTGTTCCCATCTCTCAGCACCCACTGTACCCAGTGCATCGCGTCAAACAGTCGAACGCGGTAAAAAGCGATCCTTTGCTACTTGAAAGCGCGAACAGTACTTGTCCCGACACGTTGCTACGTGTGAAACGTACAAACAGACATGTTACTAGTGCTATGTTGAGGTGCGAGTGGCTGGCTCTCTTGAAAGGAGGTTTTGTAAAGGTGCGTTAAGGCATGCTCACATTGGGTTATTTTTACGGTGATATGATTTTCGTCGTCTTTAGGTGCATGATGCGCTTTTGTTTCTGCAGTGCTTTCGATTTCTCTCTTGTGATGCTTAAATACTTGTAATAGCAAGGAAATAAAAAACGAAAACTGAAGCTTCTTTTGAAGCCAAAAATTGTATCCTGGAGTAGAAATCGCGTATAGGTTGGCTTAGCATGGGACACTCCCAAGCTAGATGGATTGACGGTCTTAAAAAGGTGGCTGAAAAAAACTTGTTGCAGTAGGTGGACTCCAAGCTAAATGAACTCTCGCATTTTAAAAGGTGGCTAGGACGGGCTGGCTGCAACGCAACGCGTTGTTGTAACGCAGATTAAAAGAGTTATATATGCACTTGTGCTGCAGTGTACTACGATAGGCCTAGTCAAGCATAGACCAACGGGCAAAAAAAAGGATCATCTATCAAATTGATCCTTACCCGTTACTGTCCCTGTGTTAGCTAGTGACATTTGACTAGTAACCAAAAATAGCCATTGTTTTAACAATCTAACCAGTACCAGTGAAATTAGAACCGGTATTATTGTGGTTGTTTTTGATGTTTAATTAACAGAAATTGACAGTAATTGGAGTAATAGATCGAGTTTCAAACAAGCTATATTGTTTAGCTAAAAAGATTTTTATTTCCAAGTATTTTGTTATAAGTATAGGTTAGATGCATACTGGCAAACGGTAAGTGTTTTTGGCCAGATGTATAAAAGTGGATGGAGCAAAAGGAGTATATATGATTTTTAACACATGGCATTCAGCCACAATTTGGTAAATAAGTGTTAGTCACAAAGTTATGGGTGTATGTGAGCAATGCTCAGTTTTTGGTAGAAAATCTCATGTTATGATTTCCATCAAAAACGCACACACATCAAAAGCGCAAATATTTAGATATAGATTTTGCAATCGGAACAAACTGTTATAGATCATACAAATATTTGCCCCAGCGTTAGAATGCAAAATCAGGGCATAGGCGGAACCCATTGTATTGCAACATTTATTTTACTTCAATATTCAATTAAATATTCGAATTGAGTAGCTGTTGCTAAAGTAAACAAAAATATAAACTGTTATTTGCTTGGGACTACTGATATAACTACATTCGCTTTTGGAATTTAGCTTTTTTCAATGATGTGTATTTTATTTAGCAGTTTCCGGGTCTATTGCTAAGGTTGAATTGATTGTTATTTCTAAACGATTTTAAAAAGGAGGTTCTTATTTCGACTGTATTATTTTTATGTTTGTCACTTTAAGACTTTTTACTAGGTGAACTCATTTCAATGTTTTTTTTTTTATTTGAAATGTGATCCCATTAGAATTTGTAAAGATCTGATGAAGAACTTTGAAGATTTACGACTGAACTCTTCAATAAACAACGGCAAATCTATCGGGATTGATGCAATCGCATATCTGTTTATTGTCTCCGACATTTCATAACATAACATCACCACACTCAAGAGTTATGCAGATGTATACATGCAAAAAATACAACCGACTTCCAAATAAAAGCACAACAAAGTGGAAAATAACTTCAATTTCGGAAGTCGATGTCAAAAAACGAATAAACAAAAACAGGAACACTGACATCCGAAATTAAAGTAATTTTTCACTTTGTAGTGTTTTTATTTGGCAGTCGGTTGTATTTTTTGTAAAAAAGTTTTGTACAGTTGAGTTTATTATCTTTGGTGGTTTTGTAAATAATATGTTAAGGTTCTGATCTGCCACCTATTTATTTATTGATTCATGTTTGTGATTGAGATAGCACCTAAGTAATATGGTAGGCAGTAATATGGATAAGATATACTTACTGTATCTTTAGTTTATTATCTAAAGTGTTGAAAGAGGGACATATAAAATCCAAATGATTTTCCAAGAATAAAATGGCTTATGTTTAACAAACCACCAAATCTAGTAATATACTGACAAAAATAGTAAATGATCACCAAAATTAAATTTAGAATCGCAACAGAGTCGACGGAGCCCCGCTGGGCGGGGCTCCTATTTCTGAATACAGGGTCTAAAGTAAACTAACACGAAGGTGATGACGGGAGCTGAGTTCGCTCGCTTTGCTCGCTCACTTCAGCTCCCGTCATCTCCTTCGAACCTAACCTGTCCGTGTCGGGGTGCCCTTAGCTCCCGAGCTCGCTTCGCTCGCTCTTGGACTGATTCATTGACCAAATCACTAGATTTGATATCTTACGGTTTTAGCACTTATGAAATTTGGTGATCAATTTACTAAATTTGGTTTAGGTTTATTTTTTTTGCTGATTAGTATATATTTTAGGTGATAGAGGTTATCGTTAGAAAGTTTTTTTTGGTGGTCATTATATTTATTCCCCTTATGAAATTTGGTGATCAATTTACTAAATTTGGTTTAGGTTTATTTTTTTTGCTGATTAGTATATATTTTAGGTGATAGGGGTTATCGTCACAAAGTTTTTTTTGGTGGTCATTATATTTATTCCCGAATAAAATACAACATTTATAATAAAGCATTACTATATCTCGTAGCTACATTAGATAATATATTTAGACAACTTAATTGGCAAACTTTCGGTATTCAAATAAACGGGGAAATCGTGTAGATTTTACAACACACATTCGCAGATGACCTCATTTTGTTTGCAGAAGATCCTATCACACTAAGAACAATGTTATAATAACTAACAGCTAAAATTAAAAAGGCAGGTTTATCGATGAATATCAGTAAAATAAAATTGATGACAAACAAGATCGAAGTCAAAATTAAGGTGGACGAAGAAGAGGAGTATATTTACCTGGGTCAAGTCATATCTTTGGAAGACTTATCAATTAAAGATGTAGAAATACGAGTCAATAATACCTGGCAAAGGTACATATATATATACCGTCTACAACACTTATATACTTCCATGTCAAACCTACGGCTGCCAGACCTGGCCACTAAGATAGAAAATTGAGCACAAACTGGGTGTATGCCAAAGAGGAATGGAAAGAAGTATGTTGGGACTAAGGTTGAAAGACAAATGGAAAACTACAACAATAAGGAGCATCACCAAAGTGACAGATGTTAAAGTAAAAACACAAACCTTGAAATGGAAATGTTAAGTTAAATATATACAAAAAAAAAAATAAGTATAGTTAATATAGTTGTATAGTTAGTATAGTTTTATGTTTTATTATATTACAAATTGTGCAAAGGTCAGAGTAAATAAAGGCTATTTTTATTTTATATTAGCTGACCCGGCAAACTTTGTTTTGCCATAAAAACACCAAACATTGATCTACTCTACCTACTCTACATATCCTACCCTACCTACCATACCCTACCTACCCTACCCTACCTACCCACCCTACCTACCCTACCCTACCCACTCTACCTACCCTATCCTACCTACCCTACATACCTTACCCTACCCTACCTACCTTACCCTACCCTACCTACCCTACCCTACGTACCCTACCCTACCTACACTACCCTACCCTACCTACCCTACCTAAGTACCCATTCTTTTATTTCTTATTTTTTTTTCATAAGAACCTTCTCCTATCAATAACAAACACAACAAAAAAAGAATTAACGAAATTGGTCTAGCCGTTCACGCGTGATGCCGTGACCAAGGGAAATAGGGATTGATTTTTATATATATAGATATCGTAGCAGATATTTAATTAAATCAAAAGCAACAAAACAAAAATTCTTCAAACGAAAAAACAGAATCCAAATTCAAGATGGCGCAGATCAGACGCCACCTTTATGCCAGCGCACATTATGACCGGCGCGAAACAAATGCAATGCGATTATGAGCTCTCGTCAACTCGATGCTAGTTTTATAGATCGCTGGTGCTCTAGTGAGATTATATGTAATTTGTTCACTTTCCTATGTATATGCATGTGTATATTTATAGAATGTTTGGAGGTATATTTTGTGTCTGATCGAGTCGTTTCCTTAAAGAAAGACAACTGCAAGTAAAGTTCTACCAATTAATATGGCACATGTCTTGTGTATGTGAGTTTAAATGATTGCGCACCCACGATACAGGAAGAAATTCCTAGTGTGGGGAAACGTTTTTACAAGCTTTTAATTAACATGCAATGTATGTATGTATGTAAGATTGTTCGGGACAAATCTTGCAACTGAATTTTAAAGCAGTTATCCTCAACCGATTAAGATGAAATTTTGCATACACGTTTAGTTTGGATGACAATGCATGTTCAGATAAGTGACGTCATTGTAAATCCAATATGGCGGACGGCCCAAGATGGTGGACTAGTTTTTTTGTGCACTGCCATGATATGGGTATCAAATGAAAGGGTTTGCTGAGAAGAATACGAAAAAGCATGTTTAAAAAAATAAAATTAATGATTATTATTATTTATAACAATAGCGAACAAGTTTACAAAGAGACGGCATACAACTTATTTCAATCTTAGAGATAACGCTATATACGCCAAAGCTACTAACTTTTACCCGTGGCTTTGCTCCAGTGGTATACCTCACAGAACCGTGCATTTTCCAGATCAAGAAGTGAAGCGTTCCTAGAAACAAAAAATGCTCTATATGATTAGATTAACGACCACGCACACATAAAGATTATTGATTTGTTTTTACCGGCTTTACCCAGTCTACTAGTCGATGCAAGAGCATTAGAGGCCTTAATTGGCATATCGTGATCCAAGAAAAAAAAACTACTAAACAACTGGTCCTACATCCCCTATCCCACGACTGCGATTCCATACGTTCTCGACACTCCACAGTTTCTATAGCTCATGTTGTACGATACAAGTGGAGACCACAATGCAATTATACCAAGGTGTACCCGCTTGTGCCCGACGCTGTCAGGCCTAGGACTGACCTCAATCCGACGTAACCTATTCAACGGCACATGCACCTCGGAATCTGTCCTCTTATTTAGACACATTCTGTACAGTTTAGACGTATTGTCGGTGTAGCACTAAACCATTAAGGGCTCAATTTTCAGTAGTAATTTTTTAAGTGAAGAATAAATTAGTCTATTTTGCATATTTTCTATAGAAATGCTGTCAACATTTTTATTTCACAGGTATAAGTATTTACCTACTATGGAAAAATCGACCCTGAATAAATGCTTACATTCTTTAATTTCATCAGCTATGAATTTTATTCTTCGTGTCAATGCTAAATTTTCCACAGCATCAACAGAAGCAGTGCATATGCTGCTTCGGCTGCAGCAGTAGGTCTTCTTCAATATTCTGTTGTTTAAACCGTATCCTAGTTTTTTTCAAATGTTTATATTTTTCTTGCATTCGGTGGTTCGCTTTTGTGAAAATTATCATAACGTAACTACTGGGGTAAAAGTATTTGTTCTAAGCATATCTATTTCCAGATCACGGTCTACCCGTATACAAAATCGTTTCAGGATTCGGTTATTAGTCCGTATTTATGGAATTTAGGCTTTGATGATTATCTTACGATTCCACTTCCAAGCAGCTGTTCATTAACTGGTTACGCGGACGACGGTCTTCTGCCCATTCAATCAAGTACTCGAGCTAGACTCAAGGATCTGGCTGACACTTGCCTACGATTAATATCTCAGTGGGCCGATCGAAACCGTCTGACCTTTGCTCCGCACAAAACCTATCAAAACATTCTAAAAGGTATGCTTAAATCGTGTTCTACTATTAAATTTAATAACGTTCCCGTAATAAAACAAATTATTATAAAAACAAAAACCCGACTGCAAAAAAAATGTTAACTGTAAAGAGAAAAACAATTACTAGGTCTAGACACGCGGCAGCGTGTCAAGCCAAGTTCAAGCATATAATTTATACACAAAACATTATGAGGTGTAAAAAACCGGCCAAGTGCGAGTCGGACTGGCACACGAAGGGTTCCGTACCATTATCGCAAAACACTGCAAAAAAATTACGTTTGTTGTATAGGAGCCCCCCTTAATTTATTTTATTTTAATTTAATAATTATTATTTTTTAAAGTAAATATACAACTAAACATTCTGTGAATATTTCAAGCGTCTAACTGTTGCCATTATTAATATCGAGCAAAAAACAGCAAAAATATCACGTTTGTTGTATGGGAGCCCCCCCTAAATATTTATTTTATACTGTTTTTAGTATTTGTTCTTATAGCGGCAACAGAAATCGATCATCTGTGAAAATTTTAACTGTCTAGCTATAACGGTTCATGAGATACAGCCTGGAGACAGACGGACAGACAGACAGACAGACAGACGGATCGCGAAGTCTTAGTAATAGGGTCCCGTTTTTACCCTTTGGGTACGGAACCCTAAAAATGTACAGAATGGCTGATATTTTTATCTTTTTTGGGAGTTGATTTTTGCATAAACCGTTCTTTGATTAATGCCTAATTCTTGGTAAAAAATTGGCTTAATATTGAAAATTAACCTGGTATTTAAGTACCGTGATATAAGGGGCAATCCTATTGCTGTCAACTGGGTAGACCTTCAGAGATCAGGCGGTTACTAAGAAATTCCGGATGGAAGACAACCCAGAAACACATTCAAAGTCAAAACGTTTATTGCGAACTAAGTGTATAATGTTACTGTTATGTTATGTTAGTACGTACGTAAGTATGACTTAGCAGCCTTTTACAAGCATTGCAATTATTATTCGCCTGTCCTTTTCATCCTAAATTAGCATGCATTAAACATTATTATTACTTAATTATTTTATTTTACATTAATACAATTAAATTGAGAAAATATAGTTATGTCAAAATAAAATGTCAAATGCGACAAATGACAAATGCGTGCACTGACTGGACAGGACCACTCAATCTGGCTGGTTCTTTCCTCAAAAGACCATTTCAGACATCAGTCTACATGGTCTTCACATGATCTAACCAAGATTTTGTCTGGACTTTAAAAGAGAATGTGACCGACCTCATCTAGTTTTAAAAAATATGATCGACATGTAAAAGTGTTTGTACAAACCAACTTACAGAAATAAAATCATTTATCATTTATCAATAATAATGAATTTAATACAATTATTCAGCAATATTAATGTCATCCTTTTCAGGTAGTACAAATTATCATTTTGTATGAAGTTAAATAGGATAGACTAACGACATCATCATCATATCAGCATAAAGACGTCCACTGCTGGACATAGGCCTCCCCCAAGCGTCGCCAAATTGACCGGGTCCGTGCGTCTCACATTCAGCAGGTCCCCGCAACCTTCATCAGGTAATCGGTCCACCTGGTGGGAGTCCTTCAAACACAACGTCTTCCGGTTCGCGGTCGCCACTCCAGAGCTTTTCTGCCCCATTGGCCATCCATTCTGCGATCAATTTGCCCTGCCCACTGCCATTTAACTTTAGCAATTCTTCGGGCTATGTCGGTAACCCTGGTTCTCTTGCGGATCTCTACATTTCTGGTTCGATCACGCAAGTAAACTTCGAGAATAGCCCTCTCCATTGCCCTTTGGGTTAAGTTTCCAATGAGGCCTATTGTGAGCGACCAAGTCTCAGAGCCATAGGTCATCACTTACAATACACACTTGTCTGGTCTGATCTGGTGCTTTCTTAAAACAAATTGCATTTAAATAAATTGGACTCAGGATCTTGCTGTGCAAAGGCGCTTACGACCTCTTGATCAACAAGACAGTAGTGCCAATCAAAGCTATCAAAAATGCGAAAGCATATTTTTTTTTCATACCATGACTTTTCAATAACGAAAGATAAATAAAAAAAAATCAGAACCAATAATATCATAATCTGATAAGGTATTAGGGCTCGTCCTTGAAAGTTCCTCACATGTCAAGGCCTCAGATCCCATCTATCATGGTGGTATCTCATTAAATCGACCGCCACGCCGAACTTCAGAAAACGTTGTTGCCGAGATACTTTTACATGCGTTCGTATACGTTCGCACTTTGCTTGTATATTGAAGTGATATGTTATATATATTTTCACACTTTTACCTTGGAACGTTAGTATAGGCTTAGAAAACGGTTTATCTCGCTTAATCTCTTTATATATACTTATATGTGAGAAATATGAATTTCTGGGCCTTATATGTTATTGAAAATGCGACATATTTGTCAAAAACTTACATGACTGTCACATTATCGTGACCGTCTTTTGTTTAATAAAGCAGAAAATGTATGAAAGTAAATTACAAATTTGTCATCTGTCACCTGTAGATTTTATTTTATTTACATATGCTATTGTAAATATTGTAATAAAAGTTTGCATTACTACACAAACGGTAATGGAAAAATATTATTCTATGATTTTTTCCAGGACAGCATGCAAGTTGTCCCTACGTGAATGTATGTGTGTATAGTACTACGAAACTCATCACGTAGCTCTTAGCCATGCTACGCACAGTTGGCTACGGAGCGTAGGCGCGTAGCAAAAAGTTTGTGTATGTCAAACGCAATAATATCTCTTCTTTTAATACTTGCTAAAGTTGTTTGAATACTGGCTGACCCAACATATTTCGTCCTGTGAATATTTCTGAGTTCATGAAACATCTTACAGAGAAAAGCACTTCCAGTTTTTTTGTATTTTACAAAGTTTTTTTTTTAATTTTTTCTTTACATAATAAGCCTTACTCAGATTATAAGGAAGAATTAAAAAAAAACCAAATGTTGCCAGCCGTTCTCAAGTGACAAGATTACCAACGAACATAATTAAATTTTAATATGCAAGAAAGACTAGCTTCCGTGGCTCCAAGTGAAATTAGTAACAATATCTTTATAGTTTTAGCTAATATATTTTTATGCTACTTATAGCTCTCTGCTTGCTCCTCACTATTATGAATGATCCTTGTGCTCCCGATTATCTAAAAACTTATTTTAAAGTGTTGGACAGTTCTCACAGTCATAACCTAGCTTTTAAAAATGTACTCCTCCAAATTCCTTCTCACCGCAACGGTTTTATGTCCAATTCATACGCTGTCTCAACAATAAAGCTCTGGAACGCGCTACCCTTTGGCATTAAAAAAGCTAAAAACAAATTCACTTTTAAAAGAAAAGTTCGTAACCACTATTTAAGACCGACTGAATAGCGCTCATCTAATGACAGAAGTCTAGTCAAAGTAATTATCAATAGGCTTCTCGTTTTTTTATGAGGGTTCCGTACCCAAAGGGTAAAAACGGGACCCTATTACTGAGACTCCGCGGTCTGTCTGTCTGTCTGTCTGTCTGTCTGTCTGTCTGTCTGTCTGTCACCAGGCTGTATCTCAGAACCGTGATAGCTAGACAGTAGAAATTTTCACAGATGATGTATTTCTGTTGCCGCTATAGCAACAAATACTAAAAACAGAATAAAATTAATATTTAAGTGGGGCTCCCATACAACAAACATGATTTTTGTGCCGTTTTTTTGCGATAATGGTACGGAACCCTTCGTGCGCGAGTCCAACTCGCACTTGGCCTTTTTTTGGTATTTGTTGAAGTATTTATTAGTATATTTTATTTGTATATGTGTTTTATTAATATATATGTAAGTATATTCATATTCGTATACAAGATGTTATTTTTAGATATTGTTTTATCCTTTCACAACGTTGTCCTATTTAACCCAAAGGTTGTCTGGTAGAGAATACCTTGTGGCATTAAGTCCACCTACGTACCACAACTGAACATGAAGTTTAAATAAATAAATACCTATATTACTTTAAAGTTTCATCAAAATCGGTTCAGGAGTTTTTGCTTGACAAACATCCATCAGTCCATACATCCTCACAAACTTGCACGTTTATAATAGTGGCAGGATTTAACAAGGTTTTAAATTCTAGGTTTGTACAAAACTAAATGTTCCACTGCCTCAACGAAGCTAATTAGGCACGTTTCTATTTCCTCCAAGGCTCTGTCCTAATTTCCTAGTGAATGAATTTGAAAGGCATTTTTTATTAACAGTGGGCTTATACCTGTACTAATTAGTTCAGAAATTTAATGCCCAGGTAAATTAGTTTGGGTACGGTCTGAGAATATAGGATAACTTGGGGTATACGGTTTATCTTAATCATCTGTATATTTTTATTAGGATTAGAATTTAAATTAAGAATAAGATTGCATGCATATTGAAGATATTACGCTGTTTAAGAATACTACCTGGGCGATCGAGCTCTGCTCGGGTGAAAATAGAGAAAACATTTTCTTTTTTCGAGAAATAGTACATTACTGCAGCGGCCAGCAAAATAGGCATTGATGGACGAACGTGTAAATGTGGGCCGAGGCGAAGCCGAGGCACACATACGTAAGTCCATCAATGCCTAGTTGTGGCCAAGGCTTGTATAGTACTTTTCTCAAATAATGCGCGGAAATTAAAACTAAGTAGTACCTAGAACTCATTTTGTCAATATCAATGACGAACAACAATAATTGTTCCCGCGTTAAAGTTTTCCTTTGTTTTTTTTCAATAAACAGCGTTCTATTTGCAAGCCAGTTCGAAATTTAAATAAAACCTTTGATAAGTTACCTCCTTGGTTGCCATGTTTCGGAGTAAAACATCGTTCCATTTTTAAACTACACGACAGATATGAGTTTACTATGGAATTTATTTGGCCGCTAGACACGACAGATATGGATTTTCATACAACTTTTGCCGGCCGCTGCGCGCATGTATTTGACCAGTACAGCAATTTCGATTTATCTCGAAGAAGGTTGTCAAAATAATGATCACATTTCCAAGCATGTTTGAGAAAACGAATTTTGCCAGATATCAGACCTAGCTAGTTTGATTTTTCGCTCTCGAAAACCCCTAATTGCAAACTTTATCGAAATCGTTAGAACCGTTTTCGAGAACGTGATTACTGATTACGTATAAATACCAGAGGTCCTCGACAAGTGACATTCTATCATCAAAAGCGTGGCGATAGAGATTGTCAAAAAAGCAAAACTGTATGGAATTGATAAGCGATGTCGAAAGATCACGTGATCAATCCCTTATATTTTCACATTTCGACTAAAGACTTCGCTGGCATCAAATGCCACTTGTCTAGAGCCTCTGGGCAACCGAGCTTTGCTCAGTTGAAAACACAGAAAACATTTTTTTTCGAGAAAGCGAATTTTCCCAATTCTAGCCAGATCGATTTTTTGCCCCCGAAAACCTATATTATTAATTATTAATAATTATAAAGTAATTGCAAATTTTATCGAAATCGTTAGAGCCGTTTTCGGGAACGTGATTACAAATATATATATGTAATATATACAAATATTGCTCTTTAAATAGTAAAGGATTAGGTATTGTTACTTAAACTCATTTTGTTACTTTGCTTACTAGCTTCTACCAACCTTCAAAATAATACTTTCCAACCCTGCCCGGGTCTGATTGAAAGGTATAACCATTAGCCACTCGCTGACTGATGCAGCTCTTCAGTGTGGCAGCACGGACCAGCGGTCGAGATGATTCCTCCTGAAATACATAAGATAACTAGTTTTAATAAATAATAATAAAACGCAAGGGGACCACGTCGATTAATCTACCTTTATAATAATTATAAATAATCTTTTAGAAAAGTCTATTTAAACGCGTGGACCTGCGAGTAGTTGAAGTAGTAGAGTAGCAAATAAGTATACTTTAATGGAGAAAATCGCACACTGCAAAAACATTGATAGTTTATGAATGTTTCTAAATGAAATGGAAATTTAACGTTTGAAAAAAATCTTACCTCAGAGTCTGAAACGATGGAAATCCGTTTTCTTTTTGGAGCTAGCGTTGTAGCAACTGCAAGCCCGTCGCTATCAGACTCTGATTCTGAAGCGAAAGGGCTTTTAGAAAGCAAAGCCTTCTTCTTCCGAGACACTTTTTTATCTCTCTTCACAGCTTTTTTTTTTGAGCTGCCCCCGGTTTTTTCTTTTGTTGCTCGAGAAGTTGAAGGCGCGGAGTCCTCTTCTTCAACCCAAAAAGGATTATTCATCGACTGTGCCCTGAAATCATTGTTAAAATGCAATGAATAATTTTTGTTACCAACATTTCGAGCAACATGAAACAACAGCATCTGTATTCTTCAAAGGGTTAGATAAAGAGGTGGGGTTAGGCCTCCCCTACTTTTACAGGAACTTTTTGAAATCTCATGGAATAGGGAATAATATATTTACAGTATCAGACAAAAAAAACCTTAAGAATCGAACCCAGGTCTTATGTTTATTGCATGATAGAGCAACGAAGCAAGAATTGTTAAAAGTTTGTAAAAATATTAATATTATTATGAAACTACAAATACAGTACCTAAAAGTACAGTAGTTTTAAAATATTAAACTAATATATTGTCTTAACTTAATTGATTAAGTTCAGTCCTAATACTTGTAATTAAACCGTCGTATAAATCGAAGAAAAATGATTAAGGGTCGATTTTTCAATAGTCAGTTACGTTTTACCTGAGGTATAAAAATGGTGGCTTGACAGCTTTTGTATAGATAATAATGTCAAAATGTCTTATTTATTCTTCAGTTAAAAATTACCTGGCTATTGCAAAATCGCTTATAAGAAAATATAATACTCACATACTTTGTATCAGCAACACTTGAGAACAACCACAAACAAATTTAAACTCACTGTTCGGTGAAACGCACTTCAGCACAACAATGACAAAAATAAAAGGAATAATATCTCAGATGCTTATTTTATAGACCTGAATCCTAAAGCCTTAGTCATATGTTAGTTTCCAACAAAAATTGCTTCGAATATTTAATAAAAACAATATTTGTTATTAGAATTTCATCTCTATCACCTGAGCACTTAAAGTAGATTTTTATTTTATTCATTTCTCATATTGAAATCACAATGTGAATGCTTCCGAATACTCTAGTTAAAGAAAGTGTTTTCGCAGCACTTTATCCTTATTAGAGTTTTTGGAGACAACTGGAGACGAAAATCGTAAAAGGAATGAGGTGTCAATTAACTCTGGCTGATTACATACAAACCAATAAAATTAGAGCTCTGATAGTTATTTGTCTTGTATGCAAAAATGTCGCCTTATTCTTTAAGCTCTCAAGTTGTAAAGACTGTGCTAGATATAGCTATCCTGCTCATTTTAATGGTAATGGAAAGAAGTGGCAATGGATTTCAACATTATTATTTGTTATAGAATTCGTATTATGATATTACAGAATTAGGCTGGGTGAATATTGAATGTTGGGAAATAAAACAAACAGAATTTTATTTTTTAATATTTTAATTAAAATAGTAGATAATTACCTAATCTTCCAAGAAATAATTCCTTACCTAATGTAATATCTATATTAAGTTGTGTAATCATAGGACAAAGTGGTCCAATATTTTATCACATCTTTGATAACACATTGGCTAAGAGCTCGATTCGCTACATCACAATGCAAATAGTAGGTTTAATAGATGTTGCAATTAGTCCACCAAAGTGTTGCGGGTTCGATTCCCACACGGAACAAATGCACATCTGTTCCGGTTTGGATTTTTGTTTTTATGATTTTTACTAGCTTTTCATATAGTTTGTTCCCTCCACGGTGTTTAAATAAAAACGTTTAGGAAAATGTATACCATATGTTGCATCCAAGGATCATCGTAAATCTTCCAATCTGAAAAGCGATCCAGTAATTTTGCCATATTTTCGACGACACGTTTGGCGCTTTGAATAAGAGCTCGACTCGCTGCATCACAATGTAAATATTAGTATATAAGCTACTAAATGCGTCAAGTGTCGCGGGTTCGATTCCCGCACGGAACAAATAAGTATTTGTTCCGGTCTGGATTTTGTTTTCATGTTTTATATTTTGTCATTATTTAATTGAATATAAATAATAATATTATTATATAGAATTTATCGGGCGCAAATCTAAACACCTCGCATTAAGAATTATTTTATAGAACATAAATAACACTTGGACTTGGAAATCGAACTGGATGCCTCATGCTCGGCAATCGCAAAATTGAAATCGCTAGACCAATGAACGAACTACATATTATGCAAGTAAATTGTTGAACTACTAATTGATGCACTCTGCATTGTTCTACCTATGAATATCATAGGTACTTTCGTCAAGTAATAAAATGTAGAGACATAAGTTGATCAACGAGTCGAACTTGATATTATTGTTTATAAACTTGAAGTACACATCGCACCGTTGATTAGGACGTTTTGCATGACAACCACTCCGACTGGTAAAAACAAACCTGTATCAAGCTGTCCACGATCCACTTTGAATGAAACACAATACTCAATCTATATTAAGAACTATATCGCAGATCGCATTAGCCCAAGTAACACATCAAAGCAGTATAACGGCCGACTTACAGCATTTCTGTATCGTTTTCGCATTTTGAGTTAGTTCTTTAGTAGCATTACAAACGATTATACGGCTACTGTAATGCTTATTTGGGCACAAATTATACGGCTTTAGATCCTAAATAGGTTCACAAGAGTTGTTTAATTGCATTACAGGCGCATTATATTAGCATTATTGTGGTCAATGAAGTTGCCTATCGCATTAAAGAAGCTATATTATCGTCAATGAAGTTACCAATCGCATTACAGAAGAATTATACTAGCAATATTATTGATTAAGAAGATGTTAATTGCATTACAAAAGCATTAGACTAGCATTAGAATGTAGTAAAAGAATTATTGGAGGTATTTAAAGTGTTCAGTTAGAACTTAATTAAACCCTACATCATTGCAAAAACATCTCTAACACCACGGTACAAATGTTATAATACAATTATCGTTGTAATTTAACTTCTTTGTCTCGCAATGTAATATGGACGAAGAGGGTCCAAACTGAGGGAATGACTCCATATTTGTTTGCATCAAAACAAAATATATAATACTGTTTAAGTTTTTGACTCTTTTGTTATTTCATGCCTTCAAATATTACTGCGCAATGTAGTTTACTGTAAATGTCTATATAAGTTTCATTGAAAATTTTCACGGGCCCTCGATATTATGTGGTTTTGTTAAAAAAAATATATAAATATATGCGTAAAACAACCAAAAAAATTGTGTATTTTTAGTATAGAGCGAATTTTGCATAATTAACATAAAATTATTGGTTGGACAGTATTAAATTAAGTTATATTATTACTATATAGGCCTAATGCTTTTATAAATAGGTCCGAATGATAATACCTTTTGGTTATAAAATATTTACAAAATGGTGTCGGTCTGTAGCAGCCCGGTGAGCCTTTAAAAAGGCTAATTAATGCCGCCAGCAGTATAAATACTCAAACGTGAACAATTATTAAGCCAGAGGGCAGATAGAAGACTTTTGATGAACCACTGTAGTGCTATTGTCTATAAAGTAGTTCTATATGGGTTCACCAGTATACCAGTAGAATTGATGTAGACTGAAATAGTGCTATTATACTTAACGTAATTTTGGGGATCCTTGAGCAAAACAAAAAAACCAATTTCAGAATTTTTGTACAACTTGTATCCGTTTGCCAAGAGTCTGCTGACAAAATAGCTTTCTGAACGCATGATCTCCATATGCCTGCGCGTGGCTTATTAAAATAATTATGCTGCCGTCAACAAAAAAAACATGTTTATAGCGAATATTGTGCTTATCCTCAAAATGGCCTCAAATGGTTTTACGAATATAGTAAAATGCACCTATATACAGCTTTACGCATTACAATAACTCACTTGTATTTGATTAAAGAGCTGTTAGCTATACAACAGAACTCAGTTAATCTTTAAAAATGCAAGCTTTAAATTGATTCACGTTTATGCTGTTCTGCAGGTCTAGGCTTTTACTAACCACTTAAAAGTGCTATTATACAACAAAGGGCACCAAAAATAGCTCAAAGCTGTATAACGGAATTACGGTGCATTATAATGGTACAAGTTTATGCTATTAAGCAGCATTAGACATTATCATACTACTTAAAAATGCTATTGTAGACCTTAAGGCACTAAAAACAGCTGAAAGCTGTATAGCGGATTTACGTGGCATTATAATGGTTCATCTATATGCTGTTAAACAGCATTAAACATTTATTTACTACTTAAAAATGCTATTGTAAATCCAAATGCACTAAAAGCAGCTGAAAGCTGTACAGCCGCGTTGTGGTTTGCTGCACTAAAACTAAAGGCTTTACAAAAGCATTTCCATATGCCATTATCCAAACGTTATACAGTGTAAAGCATCATAATGGTTTAAAAATGCCTGTATAAAGCATCGAGATGCTCGGTGAGCTTATATAAGAGTTTATACGGACCTTAAGTTCTACATAAGTTTACTATTCGTTTGTTAAAATGCTTCCTGTGTTACTTGGGTAGCGTATGATTGGGGAGTTCTGGATCACGCGCTCGAGCAAAGCGAGAGCAAGTGATCCAGAACCCCCAATTATACACTACTCAGTTTCACTCGCATAAAAGCCGTAAATTATCCCAAGAGAACGTATTCTAGAGATGAACCCTTTATGAAAGTCCAATCTAACAAAATTAAAAATAAAGTATTCTATGTCCTTTTCCAAGGTCCCATCTATCTCTATAACTAAATTCATCAAAATTGGTTCAGTGGTTTAGGCGTGACGCTTAACAAACATGCAGGAGGACAGACGTCCTTCTGTCTGTTTGTTAAGTTTTCACGCCATCAGACAGAATTACTTTCGAATTATATTCTATGTATGGAAACATAAAAACGTGACCCAGTTACTAAACCCTGGAAACTATTTTTATTACCTGTTTCATAGCAATTACTTGTAAAGTAAGCTTGCATGAGCTCATAGGCTGCATGACATGTATGTAATTTTATGAGTACTAGTTTTTACTAAAATACCTATCTCCATGAATAGGTTTTTTATTTTACTGCAACTGAACCTTAAACATAGTAATTCTAGATTAGTAGATTGTAGTATTTATTTGATGCGGTGTTATTTTGATAAAATATAATGGCCGAGACACCTGACATCAGATTATTCTATGTCCCTGTGCTCAGCAAAAGCCTCATTCTCTTCACAGACAGTACTGGTCTGGTTGATATCTAGAACTGTCGAAAACCAATCATTTTTTAAGGAGTCTAGGTCATCCCGTCATCAAGGTCTGGGCTTGCCACGACAGCGCTAAGAGAGATCATTGCGTTATTTACAGCATTCCCCATTATCTTCTTTGTACTTTTGTGTCATGTTACTTGCGATCGGTGCAACACGTTTTATTCTTCAATTCCCAATAGGCATTTGAAAAACCACCCTTTTCATTCATATAATTCTTAACACAATCCAGAGATATTTTCTTTGCCCCTTGGTAAATTTTAATCTGCCTAGCCTTTTTCCCAACTATATTGGGGTCGGCTTCTAGTCTCATCGGATTCAGCTGAGTACCAGTGTTTTACATGGAGCGACTGCCTATCTGACTTCCACATCCTAGTAACTGGATAACACGGTACCTCTTGGCAAGACTGGTGACAGATCTCAAGCTTCTGACTACCCGTAACGACTGTCAAAGATCTTCAAATGACAGCCGGGACCAACGGCTTAACGTGCTTTCCGAGGCACGGAGGAAACTCGGTATGTTGAAATGTTGACCCATTCAAAGACCGACCTCGTCAAGCGTTGCTTAACCTTGATGATCGCCCAGTGCGACAGTTATTATTTAGCCACGATCTCTTCAAATGTAAATTTTCAGCCTTAATTACCCAAAAAAAATTCACTGACACCAACAAAAATGGAATGACCTTCTGCTGTCATACCCACCTCCCAAAACAATGTCACCCAATTTTTAACCCTACACGTACCGTAATTACAATCCTTAATACATCGAGTTATGACATTAATGTCACGTCTGACATCTTATTAATACCGCTTCTCATCCTTCCTTCGTTATTAATGATGGCCGTAATTATCCACTAAGACGAGACTTCTCATTACACGAGAGGAATACGACTCTGAATACGTATTTAAACATGATTAATCATCATTAGAAGTTCGACGTGTTAAATGTAAGTTGACGAGTCTCGCGAGTCGTGCCTTGTCTTTGGGTAGGAGTTGATTTAATTGGTTTAGGAGTGATGAAGTAGTGACTTTGTGCATATTGCTTGGCTGGATTGTTTGTTTGCTTGGGGTTTTATCTATGGATTGTTTGTTTGGTCTTGGGGTTTTATCTATGGCCTATTTGATCGATTTTGTTAGAAAAATTAGCTCACGCTGAGCATCAATGAAATATCTTTATTATGATATTTATTTGGTGAATAACGCGTATCCATTGTATGTCAACTTTTACCCTCTTACAAATAAACGCGGTATAAAGTTATACCAGGTATAACAAAGGTATAACCATACATTTTCATGGGTTTATACTTGGTATAACTTTATACCGCGTTTATTTGTAAGAGGGTTAATGTCAACCACTCTCAATATAAAGCAATTTTGTTTAAGAACTGCAAATTATATTGTACAATGATAAGTAGTCCCCTTTTTAGGGTTTTGAGAATAACGTTCATTTCAGAGCAATTTTTTAAGACTTAAAAAAAGGGGTTTTTAAATCAACATTATTTTTAGTTTCGTTGTTCATGTAACAATTTTTATTATAATCACCAAATTTATTTGAAAGCAACGTTTTTTAATAACTACCATTTTTTCTTTAAGTTTGCTATAAAAACGTTTTTGGGTTCTAAAACCATTATTTATTTTAGTGTTAAGACCGACATTTACGTGAAAAATCTCAAATGAAAGCGCTTGTTAATACGAGTCTCGATAATTTAATTAGTGATTCCTGGAAATAAAGATTTCGTATGACCATTAATATTTATTTTAAGACTATGATAGCATCATTATAGGTAACCGTGAAATTATTCGTTGTAATTTCTGTATCTTTATTTAACTTTATTAAGCGTTATTTGGTATTTTATTAATGTGCTTATAAATTGTACTGTTTATTTTTGTTTCTCAGTTTCAGGGATGATTTAACTTAGTAAAACATTATTCTTCTATAATCTAGAACAGCTTTACTTTTTCTATCAAGACAAAAGATACGGATAATATTATATATCTTCTAGCTTAAGATGCGTTTAGAAAAGACTTAGGACAAATTTCAGAATTGAGATTTAACGTTATAAACGTGTCAAACCCCAATTCAATGGCAAAGTTTGGCATGCTACAGCTGGCACTCTGGCAGGTTAAAGTAAAATTTGGCGAATATTTAACCTAAAATCCTTAACGAAAATAACTGTATTTTAACTTAACTAAACGCACGACGATAACTGTATTTTAAACCTTGTGTCAAAGATCATAAAAGTCACAATACGTTCGTGATTTACAACGACTATGTATAAACCTAAATTGTATTGTATCTCAGTATCTACAATATTCGCCAATAAACTAAGATATGCTCATTTACATAAATACTATCCCCCTTCGGGACATAAGATACCTACCTATAAACTAAGATACCATCTATATTATATTGGGCAGGTATTCAAGCCACGCTAACTAGTACACGTATGTGTAATGTATATTATATATGTATTGTGTCTATTCATATTGCAAAGCACGTTCCTATGCGGGGCAGTGCTTTAGTCATTGTTTATTATGTAAACGGATTCTCGATTTGGATCTGTTTGCCTTATTTGAGCATGCTGGTAGATATTTATTTATTGACCTATCTACAATTGTTACACTATTAATTCTAATAATAAAAGCAATATGGTTCAAGCATAGTTTACAATATGCTGCGATAGACACAGCATGCAAAAACAAAATTATAACATCTATAAAATTACAATAATAGTGCAGAAATAACACTTATAACAACTAGTGGGTAGTTTTAGAAACACAATAGGTACAAAGATGATAAGAAAAAACAATATGGTGGTCACTTTTGATGGACTTGGCGCTTGAATTTTTGAAGTGTTGTGGAATAAATATCTATTGATTCATCGCAATTATTAAGAAGCCTGGAAGGTCTGGGGATGGGGGAGATGGATCCTAATACAGTTTTGCGTAACCTGATATAAGAGTAGGCATACACGATTTTTGCACTATTTTCGAACTGTTACAGAAACTCACACCAAGGGCCTTACCTTGAATTATCCAAACTATCATGGTGCGGCTGTGAAAAAGAGACAGTTGTATACAAGTCATATACATCTGTCCCTCACGCATAATGAAAATAACTTTGCTCTAAGAAATTATGGTAACCCTTGTCTTGTCAAACGGTTATCGTGTTACCCAATTACTGAGTTACAGGCTGTCGCTGTATGTAAAGTAATGGTATTTAGCTGCATTTGGTTGGACTGGAAACCGACCCGAAAATGGTTGATTATATGAATTGCAGAAAGATTGATTTTTGGTTCCATGTTACTTAAGTTCGGTGCAACACGTTGTTTCTTCCATACCGTCCTGTCCCCCGCCACGCTATCACTGACTCCCTTTTCTTTCATATCACTCCTCACACAGTCCATCCATCTTTTCTTTGGTCGTCCTCTTTCTCTCCATCCACATTTATATTCATAACAGTTTTAGTAACATGCGTTTCATCCCTTTTCTTCACATGACCATACCAGGACAAACGGTTTCCTTTCAACTTTGCCATCACTGGCGCCACTTTCAAACTGCCTCTAATAAACTGCAGAGCAATGAAAAAGTTCCACCCACAAAATGCCGACAAACACCTTAATTTAAGTTTTTCACATTTAATTTAAAATTTTAACACAATATTAACGTTTTTAGTTGGTAATATTCTGATGCGCTGTTAAATGTACTTCAATATTGCAGAAGGCGTCATTAAGCTAGCCTTTCCCGTTTAAGAGTAATTTGGTGCTATATCACTGGAACTTTTTCATTGCTCGTTAGTGTATATTTATTTTTCACTGTATCCATTCTCGTCACTCCGCAAATCCAATCGAACCGAATCGTGAATCATCTAATTTCTCATAAAATGTGAAAATGTGGCGAATTGCATCATGCACATTGTTCATTAAATAAAATAAAATAAGCCTTTATTGCTGTTACAATATTATTAATACACACATCATCAGCCTATTAATGTTCCCACTGCTGGGACACAGGCCTCCTCTCTGTGAGAGAGAATGGGCCGTAATCCACCACGCGGGCCCAGTGCGGGTTGGTGGATGTCACATGTCTTAGAATTTTTGGTTCTAGGGCATGCCGGTTTCCTCACGATGTTTTCCTTCACCGTTTTGAGAGCAGTGGTGACGAAATAATTTACACAAAGTAAAGCGCTATTAATACAACTTAGATTAATCAATGACGATCGGTGTTACTTTCCACAGCTTGTCCATCGACAAAGGCCTCCTCTAAGAGCCTCCACTTCTCTCTATCTTTAGCTATTCTCATCCATATTATTCATTACTTTATCTTAAATGTATGCCCACAATCCGCCTCCAACGATTCAACACCGTTCGAACTTGATCACACATCATATCATGTGTGTAAAGTACTCATAACACGGCACGGTCGCGCCTAAATCGTCCCAAAAACTCTTATCACCCACCAGCCGCCACTCAAACACATAAAATATTCCGCGTCCCGCATTCTTCTTGCTCATAAATTCATCTTCCATGATGTCAGGAGCGAGACAAACACGCCATAACTCAAACATACTGGCCGGCTATAAACAAGCCAGGGAAGATACGGTGTGACGTCACGCCGCCTCTGAATGCAGCCAAGTGACGCAAAACACACGGCCCGTGACCATGTGACGTCATTTGTCAACGTCACTCACAAGTTACGGTTGTTGTAAATCAGACACGGTGTAACCAAAAACACGGTGCACGAAATTGGTATTTCAAAAAGTTCCAACTACCCACCAATATTTGGCAAAGGGTAAGGTCGTACTCGACAGTGACAAACAACTAGGTGGAAACTAAATTACGGCTTTATTATATCTAAAATAGTTCTGTTTACCTGGAAGAGTAATGGTTTAATTTGAATGGTGTGATCAAACAATGAGTCCGCAAATAATGGATATTTTGTTCTCATTTCGGTATATTCTCTTCAAGCCTAGCAATTTTCTGTTTTAGAATTTCCAATATAGATATTACAAAACTTTCATTATGAACATAAAACCACAAACTGGCTATCATTCATCCACTATCAAGAACCTAAAAAAGGATCCAACTGTTTTTAAACGCTCCCATTTGTTACGCCTACAATATCTAGGCTAATTAGTTTCAGTCCTAAGGGCATGATAAACACCTGGTAGCTATTTAATAAAGTGACTGGACACGGTTTTATTAAAAGGCATATTTTCACGTAATGGCGACCTTCAGTGGCACCTTCTTTGTTCCAGTGATATGACTAAAATTTTTCACAGAAATAATTTCCACGGAGACTTCACAGTTCATAAAGATAGCGGAACGTTAATCACTGTCAAAATATACAACTAAATGTATATCTTGAGTTCTGAAATTACAGTGTTCATCAGCTCATGTCAGATCTAACGCTTCTCATAACCTTCAACCTTAAAGAGCTTGTTGTTTAATATAAAACTGAAGAGTTGGCATCTCTTTTAATTTACTCATTCGTGTTATATTTTTTGGCACATCAATCTTGGTAGCGGGCTAGGCTTCAGTGGTAGCTCTTTATTAAATTTACCGAAGCGCAAGCTGTCATGGGGCTTGGTATCACGTCTTGAGATTAATTTTAAGTCATGTCAAATTTACGTTGGCTTTAATATCGTGAAGATATGTCGCGATAATTACCGTCGGGGCCGCATGTCATGTGTACTCGTACGATGACGTGACGTAACACTGCTTAGTCTTTATGACGCGGGCCCGAACCGTTTTGCTGATATTCCTTAGATTATGTTCGTTTTCGTTAGGGTAAATTGGAGCTGGGATTTACGCTTGATTGGGCATTGAATATGCTTAATTAAGCGAACCAAAGTGAAACGGTGTTTGTTAAAAGTGGGTGATGTAACTGTCGCTTTATTAAATATCGCTAATGAGCGTGTGTGTGAAGATTCAAAATGAAAAATAATATACTGTTTAATAATTGAATCAGCAATCCTGCTGAATCTATTTTCGTTTACAATAATGAAACAAAAAAAGGAATAAAAGAACATTTCAAACTAAAAAGGGAAAGCTCACGATTTGAGCGCGCGAAGCTTAGTCGGACGGTGTGGGACAGTAAAAAATGTGTTTTTTTATGTCCCCCTGACAATGTCATGGCATGCAGATTGCAAATACGTGATCTGAAAGTCAATGTCGTCCAACCTGCGGGTGACAAGGCGATTAGTGGCTTATAGTGACTGGAGGGCCTGTCACTTTGATGACTGCCTCCCGCATACGACAGCCCTGATTTTTTAATATATTTTTTCATTCGATGAAGAGATGCTGAGTTTTGCGGGGTTGTTTTTCTAGGAACGGATTATTGAGGGTTAAGAAGCTTGGTCGCTAAAAGGAGTGTAGTTGTTACAGGCATTAGTCTGTTACGGTAGTTTTCTTTGATATCGAACACATTCTTTTTAGAAGTATTATAGACCCAACCATTGATCTTTGCATCGTGTCGTGAAAATAATATATAATATGTAATTATTTTTAATTAATAATTTCTTTATAGTACGTTTATTGTAAAACCTCTGATTATTTTAATTATAATCATTAATAGGAACTCGTGATAATTAAATAACATAATTAGTGGTGATCTACTTAATTAATATTTTGCTAACAGTCTATTTCAGGGAAGAACAGCAGTAATGACTATGTGTAGTAATTAATCAAATAATATAATTGATATTATGTTTCACGTGTTTAACTTTACATCGATTTAATTAATAGTAATTACTGTTTCGGACACCAAACAAAATTTTATTGTTTGCCAATAAATTCAATATGGTGCAAAAACAATTTGTCAATGTAACTTTGATTAATAATTAAATAGTCGTCAACCAAATTTGTTTGGTGACAAGAATTAATTGAAATGTATGACGCGGACGGCGCCAGCTGTTCACAGCTTTAATTAAGGAGCTAATGTACTGCCACAGCGGATCCTGCAGACTGAAGGATGTGATTGATGACACGCGATCACCGAACATACCTACACACAAAACCTCGATATTCCCGCACGTCGAATCCAACGACAAATTATTATTTCATTTTGTTTCTGTCAACTGTTTAATGGATTAAGCCTTTGCCGACGACATTTGATTTCGACTGTACCCTGCTCTTTATAATTAAGTCGACTGTGAACGATAGTACCTACCTATATTTCGCTTGTTAGACGAAATTGAACGATTTCAAATGACGACGGTCTATTGTTAAAAGATTTATATACGTATATCGTTATTTATTGTTGTCAAACGTGTACTCGATTTACGTGAGCGTATACCTTGTAAAATATTAACGTAATATAAAATATATCGGCTTGTGATGCTCAAAGGATCAAACGAATTGTTATGAAAGAGTAATATTTGCAAATAGTTTACGTAATACTTAATATCTTCCATTTTGTTACACATGGCGTTCCAAATTCATGGCAAAACCAATGAGCTGTATTTTTACGAAAATTCCAGGAAAATTTCGTAAAATATTATATCAAATGTCTATTCAATATCGTATTCAGGAAAGGGTTTTTGATTTGGCGAATTGAAATTACCAAGCAGTTCTGCATTTGACATTTCTGCTCTTCTCTTCACAATATCCCCGCTCAACCTTGGAATAGAAAGCAGGAACCGTTAATTTAGTTTTCAATTACCTATAAGCGTACGTTCACACGGAACATCCGTATTTCCAGGATCGTTTTTAACGGATCCGTCGCTACTGAAGGTGATGTCCACACCGCATTTACAGTTCCGTTTTAACGGATCCGTCGCTACTGGAGGTGATGTCCACACCACATTTACAGTACCGTTTTAACGGATCCGTCGCTACTGGAGGTAATGTACACACCACATTTAATCAGTGTAGAACTTCACCAGGTCATCGGTCCACCTGGTGGGAAGCCTTCCAACGCAATGACTTCCGGTTCGCGTTCGCCACTCCAGAACTTTTCTGCCCCATCGGCCATCCGTTTTGCGAGCAATGTGCCCTGCCCACTGCCCCTTAAGTCACCGGCAATTCTTCGGGCTATGTCGGTAACCCGGATTCTCTTGCAGATCTCGACATTTCTGATTCGATTACACAATGATATCTCGAGCATAGCCCTCTCCATTGCACTTAGGGAGACTGTAAGCTATCTGATGAGGCCCATTGTAATCGACCACTTCTCAGGGCCATAGGTCATAACTAGCAACACACACTGGTCATAGACTTTCGTCTTGAGACACTGTGGAAGTTGCAACTCGGCCCAGCCGAGTCGGATTCGACGGTTGACCTCCTTCTCAAAGTTGGCCCTACCCAACTAGATCGTTTATCTCAGGTAGACATAGTCATCCACAACTTCGAGTGTAGAGTCTCCGACCTTGAAAGGAGGATTTCTTCTCTTATATACGATTGATATATTTTTATTTTAGTTTATAGTTACAACTATCCTTTTATAAGTGCAGCTAAATAATATTACCATTTATTTTATACCGATACTGATATTCATGCTATTGTTGATTAAAATATTATATCAGCATTTTTGTCAACTGTACTTTAACTTTTTTTTTTCTTGTAGTCCCAAAATACTACTCAAAAAGAATACTGTATTATATCATGTACCGTTAGTGTAACATTGTCTGTAACGTTTATTGTGGTGAGAAATAAATAAAAATAAATAAATAGGAGGTATCCGAGACCGTGGTCCCGGTCCCAAAATAAGATACAAATTCATAGTTTTCAAAGTTCGCAACTTCCTAACTGCATTTTTAGAAACAACAAACAATCGGGTATTCGTCGGTTTGCGCTGTGAGCACTGGAGCACTGCCCTTTTGTTTGAGTTCGAAACTAACGGGTTAAAAATTGGTCAAGGGTGTGAAACATCTATATGGTTGCCATTGTCATAGGCGAGCACAATATTTTTAATTGAATGAACAATCTCACGTGTGATTTGATGCTGTTATGAATCTTTGTTATTTTTAACATCTTTAGCTTTATCATGTGATAAAGAGACTTTCTGATTGGCCGTGAGCCATTTCTAAAACACAAATCCTAACTCGTTAATTTGTTCTTTAAACTTAATGAATAACTTAACTATATCTAGATTATCATTACCATGCGAAATAGAACTTTTTCAATTTCTAACGCAATTTCCGCCTAGAAAGTTCTTTAATTTTAAGCCAAATTACGTCAAATCTTCATAACATTTTCGAGAAAAGGAAATAATAGTAAACAGGTATTAATTGTCTCGCTTTGCACCACAACTATAAAACGAAGTATTATATTTTCTGTGTTTCTGTTTATTTATTTGATACATTTGCACGAATTTTGGTTAAGAGTGAGATTAAACACTTTATCGGTGGAATCGAAAAATAACCCGATTTTCTTGGGGTAATTGCCGAATTCCACACTGACGACGTCGCAGGCAGAAGCTAGTGTAAAAATAAGCAATGCTAAAAATTCACCAGTACCCCTTTTGTAATAAGGGCCCACTCAATATGCCCATGGATTTCGTTTTCATACCCACTCTTTATGCACGGGGTTCTAACCCAAAAAACTTTTCTCACGAATTCGTTTCACATGTCCTCCGGGAGCCACAAAGAGCATCTTTTTGTGAAAATTTACGAAAATTGGTCGGAAACGGTGTAAAGTTATAACAGGAATTTGTAGGTTATGGGATACGAAATGGACCGACAGGTGTGTGTGTGGGCTTGAAGTAAAAGCTTTCAAAGTTTTTACAAAAGTTTTTTTTGCTTTGGAAGTATGATATTGTGTTTTCGAAGCAATAATGAGGTATTATCATTTCGTCGCCTTTGTTTGTGCTATGGATATTCCGAATCAAAAATAATGAAAAATAATTCAGAAATATCTTGTGATCGAATTCCCGTAAAACCAGATGCGGCGTAAAGCTACAGATATTGACAATTACGAGTAATATGTTGGTTTCTTATTGTTACAACGGTAATCACCAATACCATTAAGAACTCAAAATATTGCAGCTTAGAGATTAGGAGAAGCTATGCTGTGATAGAAAATTTCATCCGTCTTGGGCATGACTTTCGCTAGCACAGTTTGTCTACTCAAATCGTTTATTTCATAGGTTCACGCCATTTTTTCACGGGGGGAAGGCAGAAACTATAGAACGCCACCTGCTACAATCTTTACAAATCGTTCGTTTAATCTTATCGCTAATAGGGATGTTTCCTGGGTAGAAAAAATGATAATTCTATATTTAGTCAGTCAGTGAGATTATCAAATAATATTGGACACGTTTTTTTTGCTTTATCATATCAATAAAAAAATTGCAAAGTTAAAGAGCATCAAAGTTCAGGAGTGGGGGCTTGTGACGTCACTAAGGCAGTATAAAGTGTACTAGCGGCGTGACGTTTCAAGATATTTCAAAGAATTATATCATCGTCACTTTATGTTACCGTGCCAAAAAGAAAAAATACGTGTCCAATATTTTTTATTAATCTACCTGACGGACAAAAAACAAATTTTCAGTAAACTACTATGTTTACCAGCAATTCAAAACCCATATCTAGCGTATTAAAAACGCCATTATCTGACGAACTCGTTCTATAATTATTATCTTATTACTACAGTACATACAGATTACCCACAGGTAATATCTCATCAGTCTTTAATCCTGGTCTCCTCACAGGCTCACCGGGACAGGTGGGCTTAATCTGTCTTCGTTAGGGCGCACGAAAATGTCCTTCACTCCATACGGATTACGAGATTCATTGGGCTCATGATAGCTCGAGCCTAGAACATGATTACCTTTTTACTGTCGCTATTATGACTCTGTCACTCTTTTTTATTATGATGAAGTCTGTGTTTGGTTTGGCGGTGAAATATAAAGAGTAGGGCAGGTGCTTATTTGTGTAAAAATATTTTCGTGTGATCATCATTAGCCTTTTAATGTTTCCACTGCTAGAACACAGGCCTCCTCTCTGTGAGAGAGAATCGGTAGTAATCCACCACGCGGGCCCAGTGCGGGTTGGTGGATGTCACATGTCATCGAATTTTTGGTTCTAGGACATGCCGGTTTCTTCACGATGTTTTCCTAGCATACAGATGTCTTGTCCCGTGCCGACGGACTGTACTGATTATACTGATTATTTTTTGTATATCGATCGCGTTCAGTTCTGTTCCACGAATATAGATGGTGATCTATCTATCACCGTGGGATGGAATCGAACGCGATCGATTTACAAAAAATTATCGGTATAATCAGATGAAAAACGCTAGTTACGTCGGCATGGGACTACACGGTTTCTTTGTATGGAATGAGGCATCTTTATGCTTTTATGCTAGTATTATATTATCTGTGACAATGGTGATAAAATAATTAAAGCACCTGACTGGTTTCGAAGCCACGGCCTACAACTTGTAAATCGCGACCATTACCACTGGGCCACTACTACTGATTTTTTAGTTTGTTCATTAAATATGCTTATATATTCATATTCTTTATGGTGATGACGGAATTACGGCTGAACTCCTGCAGGCAGGTGGAAAACCAGTACTTAAGGCCCTTCAGAAGCTGTTTGATTTTGTCATACTCTAGGGGAAAACGCCACAGGCATGGTGCAGGGGTGTGGTGGTACTCTTCTTCAAGAAGGGTGACAATGCCCTAATGAAGAACTATAAGCCCATCTCACGTCTTAGCCATGTCTACAAGCTGTTTTTAAGAGTCATCACGAATCATCTTGCGCGCAGGTTTGACGATTTCCAGCCTCCCGAACAAGCCGGATTCTATAAAGGCTTCAGCACCGGAGACTACATACATACGCTGCGGTAGGTGATACAGAAGACCGAAGAGTACAACCTGCCTCTCTTTTTAGCGTTTGTGGACTACGAGAAAGCCTTCGATTCGATCGAGACTTGGGCTGTACTGCAGTCTCTTCAACGGTGCCAAATTGAGTATCGGTACATCGAAGTGTTAAAGTGTTTATACAAAAACGCCACAATATCAGTTCGACTTCAAGATCAGACCTCGGAACCCGTCCTTCTGCAGCGAGGTGTGAGACAGGGAGACGTCATGTCTCCGAATCTGTTTACCACTGCATTGGAGGATGTCTCCAAGGTTCTGGACTAAAGAGGGCTAGGCATCAACGTCAATGGCTAGTACATCACTCACCTTTGGTTTGCCGACGATATAGTGGTTATGGCTGAGACCATGGAGGACCTCAGTACCATGCTCGATGATCTCAGTAGAGCTTCCGAAAGAGTGGGTCTTAGGATGAGCATGGAAAAAACCAAGGTGATGTTAAATGCCCATGTTACACCCACTTCTATCAAGGTCGGAGACTGTACTCTCGAAGTTGTGGGTGACTATGTCTACCTGAGACAAACGATCCAATTGGGTAGGGCCAACGTCGAGAAAGAGGTCAACCGTCGAATTTGACTCGGCTGGGCAGCGTTCGGGAAGTTGCGCGGTATCTTCTCGTCCATCTTACCACAGTGTCTCAAGACGAAAGTCTTTGACCAGTGTGTGTTGCCAGTGATGACATATGGGTCTGAGACGTGGTCGCTTACAATAGGCCTTATCAGAAAGCTTACAGTCATTCAAAGGGCAATGGAGAGGGCTATGCTCGGATACCTCGTGTTTCCTTGCGTGATCGAATCAGAAATGTAGAGATCCGCAAGAGAACCAGGGTTACCGACATAGCCCAAAGAATTGCCAAACTTAAGTGGCAGTGGGCAGGGCACATTGCTCGCAGAACGGATGGCCGATGGGGCAGAAAGGTTCTGGAGTGGCGACCGCGAACTGGAAGTCGTTGCGTTGGATGTCCTCCCACCAGCTGGACCGACGACCTGGTGTATAAATAAATAAATAAAATAAGGTTGCGGGGATCCGCTGGTTACGAGACGCACGGGACCGGTCAATGTGGCGACGCTTGGGGAGGCCTATGTCCAGCAGCGGACGTCTTTTAGCTGATATGATGATGATATGATGACAGTTAAAGAGTAATGTCTACAAAAATACCGTGTCGCGTCGTTTTTCACCGATGTCATATTGTTGCGTTGTGACATGCTTGTCTGTAAGACAGCTTTTATTTGTTCAACTTTCTAAATGACTTGTTTTTAAATTGTAACCAATTCAGTGATGCAACGGAATATTAATTCATATCGGAAGCAGAAACGGAAACAGATGTAAAAAGTAAATTTTGGCTTAAGCGGAAACATAGACGTATGCAGAAGCGGTAGTATAAAAGTTATGAAAATAAATAATTAAAGCATTATTTTTAGTATTCAATATTCAAAATTAAGAGACGGTAAATTATATTTTATAAAGATTAGTTTTGCCGCTTTTGTACCCAGAAATCTGCGTTAGTGCTCTTCATAAATTGCTAGTCTACTTGCCCTCCCGCGCGTCACCGTCACCACGTCGTTTAGATTTCCTTTTTAAAAGTTGCGAAGCAAAAGCAGAAACGGATGTAAGAAAGCATGCGGATCTGCCGCAGTTTGGAAATAGAAATAGAGAGCAATTGTATAACAATAGATTACGAACTCGAAAGACTACTCATTAAAATTTACATTTGGGAACTCTTCAAGCTTATAACTTTAAAATACACTGACGTACTTCACCCTAACAAAATGACAACTTCACAGATTTATTGGACCATCGGAAACAAGGCTCCCAATACTGATGCAATGACGTGTCGCAGGTCGCATCCTACGCGGTCGGCTGGTGACGTCATAATTCACGGCGACGTCCACCCGCATAGCCGGCCGCATGAAATATGACCGATCCGTTCGATTTACAAACGGCTGTGCTGATTTTGAAATAAATGTCTATGGGAAAATTGAGGCGTTCTCTGCGAATTTATTGTTGATGCTGGTTGGTTATGTTAAGAGCTCATGGTTGAGATAAGATGCTGTTTTTGATACCTATTAACTCTAACGATAATGTCTTAGGGGTGGGTCTATTCTCTCTTACTATTTATAATAAAAAAAACGTCTCTTTGATTGAAAAAGAAGCGATAAGTCTAGTAAGGCCTTAATACCTTTGCCCTACATTAAGACGCAGTCTTACAATTATGATAAGTCTAAATACTTCCGAAAACTCTTACTTTTGCCATACAAAATAGAATACAGAATGATTGAAAATGTTTCATAAAATATTCTATGAAAACGAAACTAGGACTGTGAGAAAAGCCTAACAATATTACAGATAGAAACGTCTTTGGAATTTAGCATCTCTTAACATGATCTTTATAACCCTAGGGATGGAATATTCAGCATATGAGCGGCCTTGACCGATTTCTTATACATTCAACTATAAATATTTGATAAGTTTGCTAAACCGGGTCAGCGGGCTCCTTTGTTACTGCAATATTCGACTGCTGCCTGAGAAACTCGTATAGAAACATGGGGTCTTTATTGACCTTTACTATTGGCAAATTAAATCTTATACTGAAAATATTAACTTATTTTTCTGAAAGGCCTAATTCATTTTGATAAGTTCACTGCTTGTTCATCATTTTGATCTGAAGGATAATATTATGGGAATTTGAATTTCAAGTTTAACAAGGAAGGTAACGGTTTCATCATAATAATTTGTCCTTCAGTAATTACAATTGTTAGATATCTATCAACGTTAATAAGCGTCAGATACCCACCTTTCATTTTTACTACAAAAGATTGATGACCTGTTTTGCGATATGGTCGTCATACTTGTTCAAAAACATGTATTTATCGGTGTCTCTATTAATTACCTGTATCCAGGCATCAATTATTCATTCGCCAAACCCATTACTAAGCTTTCTATGTTCCACTTCCCTCGTAAGACATCTATGAAGTAGGTTACTGGAAATACAGAAACGTCTTAATCTAGCTCTATACTCTATGTCTATAGTTCTCAATACCTACATAGTGGTCTCCTGTTAGACACACTTCGGTACCTACCGCTCTGCTTGAATAGAAACGGTCTGTCCAAGTGTCTATGCTCAATCAATGGATGTTACCCAGTGGAAATTGTGCAGAGCCCACGAAACCTTGCTTGTAATAAATAATTGAGTTAAGTGTGTAGCTGTAGGTGTCTAACAAATGATGCAGAATAAAGGATTTAAAGAGATGGTAGAAGTAATTGTTTACTCGAATGAATTCCATGTCTACATAAGACAAGAGAGAAAACAAACTCAAACTCTTTTTTGTGAGCAAGTTGTGTCGTGTTGTGTTGTTGTTGTGTTGTGTTAGATTCTACTCTCATGTAAAATTTTTGTGCTATTTTGGGGGCCGTAATTATCCTGCCCCTAGCCAAGTTTCAAACGTTTCGTATCGAATCTCTTTCTACAATCGTTAACGCCTTCTATTTGTATGGTCTGACCACGTGACTTAACGTTCAGATGTGTCATGCCCATACATTGAAACGTTTTCTACTAGCGTTATTGATTGTAGCTACAGGTGCTGTTTTCATAATATTATTTGTTACTGCAATTGCATTATGGGGTAATCCAACACTTTTTTATTGATTTTGTCCTGTAGACGGTGCATCTATAAATTATTGTTGGGGCCCAGTAGGCCAACCCTCAAGATGGTTTATTGAATTGTGGGTATGAAATCTGCCGCATGGTAAATACGGAACCTTGGTGTAATAGTCCCCAAGTATCGCAAGATACTAAGGAACTATTACAGACCAATCAACTTTATTATCAGACTGAGATCTTTCTCCTACTTGTGGTAAATTGTTCGTAAAAATTAAGTTGAAATGAACAGATGTGTAGACATAATATAATCATTTGTTGTCAAAGTCAAATATATTTATTTCAACTAGGCCAATAAGCGGCACTTTTGAACGTCAAACAATAATAAATCTAAATTAAAAATGTACAAGTAATATAAATTGATTCTACCGTGCATTCGGAAAATTAGCTTGTTATGGAGAAGAACGCACAAGAAATTCCATACTTACTCTTTTTTAAAAAATAGGCGTTTTACAATGTTTACTTATGTACATACTTTTAATAAATTCATATATGTGAGGACGATGCACCCAAAAATAGCACTACACACTATACTACGTACAGGTATAAAGTAATAAAAGCACTAACAGGTAAATTCATTAATTTGATAAATAGGAACATGGTTGGTGTAAAATACCTAATTCAACAACAATGGAACAGTGTGTGAGTCAAATTCTGAAAAAAAAACTATGAAAAATAACATAAGAAGACAATAACTATAAATAGGAATATAAATTAGCAAACTTGATTTTGTCCACACTAAAGATATGGAGCGGAACCAGCATGTTGCCATTCTTATCTTGAATATAATCATCTAATTAGTAGTATGCTTGTTTACAAAGTGTGCTTTTAACTAAAGTTTTAAATTTACTTTCATTTAGTTTTAATATATCACAAGGTATTTTGATATCGAATTTAACACAGTACCCCATGAAAGATGAGTGTACTTTTGCTAGTCTATAAGATGGTTGATCTAATGGTGACCTTTGATTTTACCGCTAACATCAATTAAATACCAAATATGAATATTAGTAAAATTTATGTTAGTCATAATGTGCTCACGGCCGTGAATTTGAATTCCACACCGCGGTCATTATTTTGTATGTCGATCTATGTAACACATAACGTGAACGTACATTGTGCCCTACGGCTGTTTTCACCGAGTCTCAACAATTGCGAATAGAATACCCACTGCACCCATGACAGAAGGGTGCAAATGAAATGCGATGACTGTTCAATATTTATTTCAGTAATTCTGCGAAAATACGGAACTACCCGGTTAGTCAGAACTTTGGTTGGGTTGTATATTGTAGCTGATATCATATCTTATTATCCAATAGTTTTTTTTTAGGGTGTAAAATCATCCAATGACTTCTCCCGGTCTGGGTGAAGCGGAAGGGCGACTCAGACGTTTACTTACTAAAACCCACCCGTGTTCCTTCAGTTGCTTGTGCCAGGGCCACGGTAACACTCTTTCAAATTTATCCAAATTTATCCGCGACTATTATCCTATCCTGCTTTCGTAATAATAGTTTGAAAGTTTGTATGTTGATGTGTATGTGTATTGTCTGTATGTTTAAATTATTTGCTGTTAATTAATTAATCACGTTTAAACGGATCTTCATGAAACTATGCACAAGATAGATCATGACCTAAATTATGTGACAGGATATTTTTGTCATGATAATACATTCCTGCGAGATGCCTCATGATCAGAGTAGTACATATTTCTGCGCGTTTTCCTCTCGTACAATTATCTACCATTGGGACCACATTTACTTTACACAAATTCCCTTTATAACGTAAACAGCAATCATCTACAACGTATTCCGGGCTTGAATAAAATAATGTTGCGACATAGTTGCATGTTATCCGTATAGAACTCCGCACGAAGCATAGTGTTGTAACTCGGAGGCGGCAAAAAGTGCAAATGTTGTGTACGTCCGTTTTTCTTCCCGAAACTGGGTCATCTTATTGTGCCTTTCCGCTTGCTGTTAAGTAATGGCATGTTTGCTTGAATTCTTGGTGACTGTTTTGTCTTTGGTATGTGTTGGAGATATATGAGCAGCGTGAAACTTCGTGTGGATAATCTTGGGTTAACCCAGATTTTTCTCTCACCTTGTCCCAGTGTTTATAAAGCCAGACTACAAATTACACAACTACCATAGGTGTGTAGTTTATTTACAACTGCGTCTGTATAAGTATTTGTAACTATTATCACATCTAAAATGAGGATACCTTATGTAAAACGTCGTTTATCGTCAGAACAGTCTGTCAACTGCCGATACTGAAACTCAGACCAGCCTTAGGTATATCTTCCTAGGTCAGAAAGACAGATTTATTGCCCTGGTCGAATCAACTATATCCTATGGTCTGTCGAGCTATGGTAGGACATATAAGACACATCTTGATCAAATTTACGCAATTCAACTGCGTATATTGAAAGCAATTGTCCCTCATAACATTAAGAAGAAATACAAAAATGACTATCGCAAATTATTTAAGTTCTGTAACATAATACCTATACATGAACAAACTAAATTTGCACTGTTAAAGGAACAATTTTTTAATGATAATCTAAAGAAAGCAAAAAGCGTAAATAGCAATGAAATTAGGACTCGTAGCGTCATCAATGCTCAGTTGTTACTACCAAAGTACACAAATTTACACGGCAAGAGAGCGTTAAAGTATATAATACCTTACCTTATTAATAAACTACCAATATCATTGAGGGACAAAATAACTCAGAAAAACATAAAATACAAACTAAAGGAATATTTTCTACAAAATTTAAATACATAAGATATATACATAGATATACTAATAAAATATATTATTTAATAAATTATAAACAAAGAGTTTAAAAAAAATAAAAAAACAAATATAATACCTAACAATAATATCAAAACACAAATAAAGTGGAAAATTAACAATTACTAAAAACATTTGGTTTTATTTTGGGAACAACCTTTATCAACTTAAAAACTCTCCACCACTTTTGTCTTAAGGATGGAAGGCCGTTGTGGTCACCGATGTGCGCTTGTTAGTATTAGAGAATTATTTCGCATATACCCGCTGTAATTTTTATTATTTTTGTTGTTACTTTTTACGTAAGTACCTACTCAAGTGGTTATTATTTTTTGTTTAGATTATGTAGTCGATGTTTTTGGTGCACGGTAAAACTCTAATGAGTTTATGTTGGCATTAACTTAAATATTTAAAATGTATGTGTTTCTACTGATTGAATAAATAAATAAATAAATAAATAAATAAATAAATTGTTATGTTGAAAAAAGCTATGTCAGTTTGGCCTCTAAGACCTTCACTTAACATTTATTAAAGAATATGAATATAGTTCCTAGATACTTATCATTTATTATTTTATTAGACTACTGTTTTGAGAGCTTTGTTAAAATTGAGAACCTACAGCAGCTGTTTGTATTTCCACGCAGGTTTTTATCACAAAGGTCAAGTCATTTAACCAACTGTGTCATGATAATTAGCGCTCAGTGTTGACTTCCTAATTAGATATTATTGGTAAGTAGGAAATAGATACCTACTGTTGTCGATACCCCAGGTAAGTGTGTCCTAATTAGTAGGCAGGTATTTATACGTACCTATCTACTTAAAAGTCGTATTTAGAGCAATGATTTTAAGTAAATATACAATATCAAATAACGGCGCGTTTACGTGTTTTATACATTCTAAGTTTTGTTGTTATACAATTAATATTTTTTTTGCGTAAAAAAATACTAAAACGTTCATCAAATCTCTGTTTGTGCCCAAAAATATTTATTCTTATCTAAAATGCAATTTATTCCTCACATTATTAGATTTTATTAGGAAATACTTTGCAAAAAATATTGTTTGCTACAAAGAACCTTGCCTTTTCGCCTATTTTGCCGTCACTTCCATTAAGAAATAAGCTTTTACTCTTATCATTTGTATTAAACTTGGAAACAAGCATCAAAGGGACAATCAATAACATCGTGAAAATGCTTTTTCGCTTTTACCAAACAGCGCCATCTATGTTTTGTAGCGTTGCAATGTTCGCAGAAGTTCACAATTTTCCCGCTTCTGAACGCTGCCGTGCTAAAGCTCTATTGTGCCAGTAAGCTTTGTGGCTCGTACGTAGTTACATTACCCTGTAACAGATGGCGCTGAACAAAAAATTCAATGTTCAAGCTTGCGAGAGAAAAGTTCAAACAGAAAGCGATTGTCGCTGCTTAACGGTTGTTATTGTCCTCATGAAAAATTGTTAACGTCGAAACGTTATTCATTAAAAGTAAATTACTAAACTACTTGCTTTATATTTTGTTGCGTTATAGGTACTTATATTGCGTCCAGCTATTTAATTTACTTTTGACTGATGCACACCTATGAAATTTAATAATTAGTAACAGGCAACCATAGACAATAAAATTCTATACTTCATGGATGCTTACACTAGTGAAGCGACGTGCTTTTTCGCTACGTTATTCTGATAATTTAAAATTTATAGTTATATCGAATTTACATAGCAGTAAATATCGCAGGATCGTAGCAGGTGGCGTTCTGTAGTTTCTGCCTACCCCCATGGCAAAAAGGCGTGAGTTTATGTATGTATGTAAATATCGCATTGAAAATTAAATATTTCTTACATAATAATAATGTAATTATAAATAAGGTTTGCAATTAAGGTTAAATTTTGAAAAAGTAATATTTTATAAATAAACATAGAAAACAGAAAATAAAATACTTGCGATTTTATTATGATGAAACGTTGGATTTTTCTTCATATGAACTGGAATATCCACTTGAATAAAATCATATTGTGTTATCGTATGTTAAATCGATAAAAAATTATCCATGAATAAAGTCGATTGTTTTAAGAAATCGAATCGGTTCCACATTAGTTCATCACTAAATCATACATTTTTGAGCTGTCAAAAGTAAAATAACGGGTTGGACTGAGTGCAGTAGGAACTGTTACGACCGTGACGAGCACCATAAAAATAAAAAGTCGTAATTTTCAAATTGGTAGTTATACGATATATTCACATTATCTCATCATTATTATCAGCCTTTTAATGTTCCCACTGCTGGGACACAGGCCTCCTCTCATAGAGAAGGAATGGGCTATAATCCACCACGCGGGCCCAGTGCGCATTGGTAGTGCACATTGGTTGGTCACATGTCTTCGATTTCTTGGTTCTAGGACATGTCGGTTTCCTCACGATGTTTTCCTTCACCGTTTTGAGAGCAGTGGTAATCAAATAATTTGCACAATGTAAGTCGCGACTGTTACCACTGCGCCACCACTGCTCCCCACATTATCTCAAAATTTATCAATCCAAATCATGGGGGTTTCCCAGAGGCGGCTTAATTAACTCTGACACCAGAGGTGGCCACATCCTTACACGAAAAGAAGAAGATCTTGCTTTTGGTCGTCCCTGTTTTCTAGTACCGTCTCTTGGGTACCACAGAGTCACTGGTTTGCAACATTTATTTGTGTTACATCGAAGCATGTGTCCTTTGGAGCCCCATTTCAGATGATCGATGCGAGTAAATATGTCCATAACTTTAGTTTCCCTTCTTATCTCCGAACTGAAAATGTTGTCCAGTAGTTTTACTCCTAGCATGCTTCTCTCCATTGCCCTCTGATATTTTGCTAGCTATGCTTGTCAGTAAGCGACCAAGTTTCGCATCCATATGTTATGCATGGAAGAATGCAACTGTTAACTATACCTAAGGACTCCTCCCTTTGTTTTTCTTAACCGTTGAAAATAAGGTTCTTGTCATAACTAATTGAAAATGTCCCATTAGAACTTGCCCAGATTTGAAGATCTTAGCCACTGGGCTCTCACGACTTTAATCATTATCACAGTATTATTTATTTAAAATCTTATAATACAATAGGGTAGTTAACAAAAAATATATATTTAGTCCGTCAGTTAGAAAACCTAAAAATATTGGACACGTAATTTTTCCTTTGCCACATAAACAAAAAAAATTATGAAGTGCGTTGATATATCGTGTGACGTCACGGTGTGCTACACTTTATAGTGACAAACTGACGTCACGAGCCACCACTTCTAAACTTTAATGCGCTTTATCCTTGTAAATTTTAATTTATTTGTTAAAACAAAAAATACGGGTGCAATATTATTTGATAATCTCATTGACGGACTAAATAGAATTATCATTTTTCTACCCAGGATACAACCCTATTCGCTAAGATCTACTTTGTTAGGGTTCCACATCTACCCAAAGGATTCCATCTCAAAACGATTCTGCGAACAAATCCGTTTTAAGTTGGCGTTTGTCTGTCCGTCACATGGCTGTGTCTTTTAAACCGTAAAAGCTAACCAGTTGAAAACGTCACAGAATACGAGTTAAACATTACATGAAAGATCTTTTCTATTGAAGAAATGAATTACTCGTTGATATAGAACTATAACTCACAAGTAAAACTTGACGTATTTTCTCCAACCACAACAAAACTTTGCCTGCCAACAACATGAATTCAACTGTGTTATCAAAACTACTTGATTATACACTCAATACGGTTATTTCCCCACATTGTAAGTGCAATAAGTATTTCCCAGAGCTTTCATCAGCTATATAGCCCCTAAAGCAATACTTCAATGCGTGATAGTAATCAGAAAAATACCGCTGCGCTATTAGCTCCCCCTGGCGTAACAATTAGAGAATTAAATACGTAACAAGGTTGTTAGGTTTTTACAAAAATTGTAACTGTGTGGATAAGGTTGACTTTCAACAGACTTGTCGCCATTGTTCGTAAAAGTTGGTTTGCGTGCAATTTATAGGCTAGGGGCAAGGATATGGTTGATGAAGTTTTCATTAATGTTATAAATCATTATTATTTTAAATGCGAATTAAAATGTGTGTTTTTTCAAATCAAATCAAATCAAATGTTTTTTATTTCACATAGGCCTACATGGGCACTTATAAAACGTCGACAAAAGGTGCACGGTTCGGGTTAGTCGTTTCCTGTGGAGAAGAACCGGCAAGAAACTCCACGGATACTCTTTTAAAAAAATTGGTTTGTTTTTACAATATTTCCACGTTACAGTATTAGTGCTTAGATATGGGGGGACAACGTAGGCCCGACAATAAGTCGTAAGAAACTAAAAAAAAATTGTATAAACGAGAGAGTTAACAAATGTTAACAAGCGTCTAGAAATCTAGAAGGCCTACAATGTTCACACATTCACAAAACAATCAGTAAAAGAATCTATACAAAGGAAAAAATAAATAAAAATATATAACAAGACTAAATTTAACCTGTGGCACAAATGTTGTTATCAGTGCTGTAACTAATAATAGCAAAGGGCTATAAAGATTATTGAAATCATTGTAAAAAGTCTAATTAAAAGAAAGAAAAAAAGTAAAAATGAGATTGAGAATAGTTAGAGACATCCACATATTTGTGCCGTTTATGAGTTACCAGGGAAGCCGCATGCGCAGAAGGAGCTAAAATTTTTATCTTCAACGTAGTCCTTGATTTTGTAATATGCTTTTTTAATAAGGACACGTTTGATGTAGTTTTTGAACTTTCCATCGGTCAATTCTTTAACTGGCTTTGGCAACTTGTTATAAAAGCGTATACTGTTTATAAGAAAAGACTTGCTAGTTTTCGTTAATCTGAATTTGGGTATTACAACTTCATGCTTACTGCGTGTATTTAAATTATGGAAATCGCGTCTAGTTTTGAAAAGCCCTCGATTTTTGCGGACATACAAAATACATTCCAATATATAAAGAGAAGGTAGAGTCAGTATATCGATCTCTTTAAATTTTTCTCTGAGGGACTCTCGTGGACTCATTTTATAGATTGCGCGGACTGCCCTCTTTTGTAAGATGAAAATTGAGTCAACGTCTGCTGCTGATCCCCACAGCAGAATGCCATAAGACATAATACTGTGGAAATAAGCATAGTATACTAACCTTGCTGTGGCTACATCGGTTAACTGCCTTATTTTCCTTACTGCATATGCAGCCGAACTTAACCGACCCGAAAGAGTTCTAATGTGCGCGCCCCACTGCAATTTTGAATCGATAGTAATCCCTAAGAATACAGTTTCCTTTATAACTTCAAGATTTTTGCCGTCAAGATTTAAATTTAGGTCACGTTGTGGTACATTTGGTAAGGCAAACTTCAGACATTTTGTTTTTTTCGCATTCAGTAAAAGATTGTTAGCTGCGAACCATTTAGAGAGAACAATCAGACTTTCGTTGACATGTAAGACATCCGTATCTTTCCTATCTATTTAAAAAATTAGCGAAGTATCATCAGCAAATAGAATTATATCCGATAATTTGGCCATCATAAAAGGGATATCATTAATGTAAACAAGAAAAAGGAAAGGGCCGAGAATTGAACCTTGGGGCACGCCCATCTTGACTAGAGACCCGGAGGACGTCGCCCCATTAACATTTACTTTTTATACCTTATCCCCAAAAAATACTATCAATGTAATAAGTGTAAAAGTGAGAATGTTTGGTAATCTTATTAATCTATCACGTCTCAATAGCTGAATGGATTTTCATTTTATAACATCGCTTGGATTAGGACAAAGAACACTTTTTATCCCGGTACTAATTGCCGTAAGATATTTTTTTTCGAGTTTCTACGCTGCTAACCTTCAGCCTTTCATGTGTGGCTGGCACACTACTTGGGCCCCCAACTACCTGCGGTCGGCCAGCGGCGCACCGTGCCTCGGATCCCGCTACCCTCCGCGGCTAGTGTCCCGATACGTCTATAAGTCTCTAGTTGGCTACACCGAGCATCGTAACCGGAACACGGCTAGGCCGCTTGGCGGTACGTCTTTGCCCGGTGGGTGGTCGCAAGCCTTCGGCCGAAACCTACCACCAGTTATTGTCACCTGATTTGCACCACCCGGGGACCACGTGTAGGGAATCAAAGGGTACACTCCTACGAATGTGGGTGACTCGGCCCCAAAAAGTAAATAATAATGTAGAATAGGTATATTAAAATAATTCAGGTATCGTAAAAAATTGGTGCCATGATTTTGGCAAGTTTCGAAGTTTATAGACTTCTGGTTTTCTTACCAGTTAAAATGAGTAATTCCTTTCTCATGAATTCATTTTAAAGTGAAAATTTCATGTAACTTCTGGCGATTTCAAACTCTTAATTGAGTAAAAATATTTTGAGTCTTAGTTTGAAAACTTGTGGGATCGTGTTCGTCTGCAGCTGTTGCTATTTCATAATCTTTCAAAAGAAGAAATTGAGAATAATTTCGCTTTTCAACCCTATTTGATATAATTTAATTTCATAATTTCGAAAATAATAATTATTTAAAAAAAGCTTCTGTCAAAGTCTCCGCCCGCGTAAATATTTTCCCAAAGGAACATGCTCACGGGATAAAAAGTATCGTGTCCTAGTCCAGGACATGATCTACACGTGTGACAAGTTTCATCTAAATCCGTTAGTTAGCCTTTAAAACGTGTAAAGGTAACAGACGGACAGACAGACTGACAGACAAAGTAAATTTCGGATTTATAATATTAGTATGGATTTAGTATTTTTATACAATATCAATCCGCCTAGCCTTTTCCCAACTATATTGGGGTCGGCTTCCAGTCTTACCGGATTCGGCTGGGTACCAGTATTTTACATGGAGCGACTGCCTATCTGACCTCCACAACACAGTAACCAGGTAACACGGTACCCCTTGGCAAGACTGGTGTCAGATCTAAAGCTTCTGGCTACCCGTAACGACTGTCAAAGATCTTCAATTGACAGCAGGGACCAACGGCTTAACGTGCTTTCCGAGGCACGGAGGCAACTCGGTATGTTGAAATGGTCACCCATCCACTGACCGACCTCGTCAAGCGTTGCTTAACCTTGATGATCGACCAGTACGGCTGTTATTATTTAGTCACGAGCTCCTCTTTAGCCACGAGCTCCTCCACCATTTTTGTACAGTAAAAGTAACACAAGCACTGCCGTTGTATCTATCACTAAATATTAAAGACTAAAACAGTTCATGTTAGTGTTGTGGTTTATTAAAAACTTCTAGAATTGTATTCAGACCCAATATTAATATCGAACTCGGTTATTATTTTAGTTAAGAAATTGTTTCAACGAATCGAATTCCTAAAACACAAATTAGGGGTTCTTAAAATGTTAAGCATCAATTATGTTTTGGTTTACTACACCAATTTAGTACCCAAACCTAGGCCTTGGCATGTTTAGGTTGCTTAAAGTATTATTTATTATAATTAGAGACTTTGGAATATTTAATTAGCTACACGAATTTTAAGCAGAAAACATACATTAATAAATAGATATTTCAGTTTTAAAACCTATAAACTGTTTCAACTGATAAATACTGTGACGCTTAAAATAATAGTTATCTTGGCTACACCTGCTGTTTTATTCAAACACTGTGTCCCCCAGAAAAGAGAAACAGTGACTGATTATTGTAATCAGATCAGTAGTACCTACCCAAGATTTCCTTCTTCAAACAAACAATCGAACATTTCGACAGGCCTTCAGCTAAAAAAAATATTCACAGCAAAACAGCATAACCTTTACCCACAACCCATGTCAACAAAAACAATAATAACACACATTGTACAATACCTAAAAAAAAAATTTGCCATCCAACACTCAGACTGGCTCCCGGCCTATAAATATTCTATAGCTTGTTGGTACCATGGAAGAACTTTACCGCACAGCAGTGGAATTAAGCAATTACATGCAAGTTCTGAAACTTGGAAAATGAGTGAAACAGAAAACGCCAAACATCGTTTTATTTCCTCACATTTGCAATTCAATGGGTCTAGCTAGTTTAAATGAGTTGACGGCTTTGTTTGTTTTGATATCATTACGGTATTATCATTATTGTTTAATGGGAATTTCAGTTTAATTCTTGCAGATAATGTTGTTTTTATTTTGAGTTGTAATATATCTTGAGGCTTCGTAGGTAAATGGATAGAAAATCAAGATGCATTGATATTGATTGTAGCTTATAAGGTGGTATACTATACCAGTGTTTCTCACCTTCTTAAGGTCCTTATCATTGCATATTATTGATTATGTTCATCAGAAAATCTAGCGATTTTATATATGTACCCATTTTATCAAGTGATCCAACTTTAGGTACACGACATGGCAACGAACTGTAGGGATATTTTTCCTAGTAATTGATGTAGGAAAATGTAGTAATTTTCCTCAGTCCATTGATTTATTTTAGGTAGCAACTTAACTTCTTATCTCTATTAATAATAGAAAACCTAATCAAAAAGGACGATCAACATCACAAACCGATACTCGTAACATAACTAATTTGTTGAAAAATATTAAAAGTGGGACATTCACTGCCGATTTTCTTATTACTTTTTTATGTTATAGATAGATTTAAATTACTACCAAAATCATATTTATGAAAATTAACAAGCCTTTTTTTATTTAAAGTTAAAGTTTTCGTTACTCAACCGGTGACATATTATTCAAACGCAAGCCACAACGTTTTGTCCAAATTCTGTGCAATTTCCTTGCGTATTGCATTTATCTACGTGGCAAAGTAACTATCTTCACTATTTACACCAGAAAACCCTACAAAAAAGGACGATCAACAACCACCAACCGTTTAGTTACAAGCCCACCTAATTTGCATTAAAAAATATTAAAAGCGGGATATTCGCTGTCGGTAAAATTTCATTATTTATATTTTACGTCAGTCGGCGACCGGTTCTTTTATGTAAATATGATTGTGCATGACGCGGGCAGCAACTTTCTGCCGGCCTTAAGCCAGAATGCCACTATCTAATTTTTGATCGATTTTAGTTTTTCGATACCATCGTAATCAGAAAAAAATCTGTATTGAACTGTCTAAGTGTTATTTATATATTATCAATAGAATTTGAGTTAAAAAACCGGCCATGTGCGAGTCGGACTCGCGCACGAAGGGTTCTGTACCATTATCGCAAAAAACCGCAACAAAATCACGTTTGTTGTATGGGAGCCCCACTTTAATATCTATTTTATTCTATTTTTAGTATTTGTTGTTATAGCGGCGAGAGAAATACATCATCTGTGAAAATTTCAACTGCCTAGTTATCACGGTTCATGAGATACAGCCTGGTGACAGACGGACAGACAGACAGACAGACGGACCACGAAGTCTTAGTAATAGGGTCCCGTTTTTACCCTTTGAGTACGGAACCCTAAAAATAGATACACTGTAATGATCCCCAAATTGTTGTTTTTATTATAAGGTTATTTCATGGATATAAACATACATTTATTAGCCTTCGAAAGTACGCAATCACACCAATATTATAAAGGCGAAAGTCTGTGAGTGTGTATGTTTGTTACTTCTTCACGCTCACACGGCTGGACGGATCTGGATGAAGTTTGGCCCGGAGATAGATTATAGTCTGGAATAGCACAAAGGATACTTTCATCCCGGGAATATGTTCCCTTGGGATAAGTTTCGACATTCCCGCGGGCGAAGCCGCTGGAAGAAGCTAGTTAGATATAATTATTTTACAAGCTTTGTTAGTAAGTAAGTGTGGGTCTCGCAACTGAATCTTGAAATATATAACCCGAACTGATTGAGCTGTAATTATGCATACACGTTTGGTTTGGACTGCAATGCACGGTTAGCCAAAAGCTTTTTAAAAAAAAGTTGAATTTTTAACTTACTTACATAACATCACGCCTGTATTCCACGAATAGTTAACCAAAGGTGCAACTATAATGCAAGCAAAAAATATGAATTATTTCTCAAAATATGTATTTTTTCAGATAGTGGCATTTTAGCTTGAGAACGGCAACTTTAGTGAAATGAGTTTGTAACGAGTGGGGCATACCATGTGCGAGGACGCGACGTGGTTGACGTGAACAATAGTTTTGGTCGCATGAAAATTTGTACTGTTTTATTTGTAGTCGTGGTCTGAACTGGTAATGTGGATGGTAGGACCTGGATTTTAATGGCTAATTAAGATGGGTTTTTATTTAATCTGGTTCTTACCTCCTTCAAATGGTTTTGCTTTGGTATAAAAGGACTTATACTTTTACTGTATGCTGCTTGCGTATAAAAGGACCAAAAATAATTAAGTTAGCAGAATACCAATAATTTGTAGGTTTAAAATATATAACTTTTATTGTTATAATAGTTTTTTCAGAGGCTTTGTTTGCATGAAAGTCGAAAAGTATCCAATAGAAAAGTACTTTCAGGCAAAAATATCGTATTCGGCGTATACGCAAAGTTTCACCGATAGCGTAAAAAAACGGATTTTCATATTTATAACGTAAGGATACGAATAATAGGATTACTGTTCAGACCTAAAACTATCATACAAATTATTTTAGTCAAAGAAATGAAAAAATTTCCACTAATTTGACCCCTCAACAAAAGTAAATACAAATAGTTCCCTTCGGTATTATCCCTTTCCGCAAGCCTACTCAGTAGTAGTTTTCCGCATACGTCGAGTAGATGCAGTGAAGTTGTAGCAACTTTACTGACTTATCTGTTGTCATAATTTATTCACTTAAACTTCGCCAGACTGTCTGCGTATAAAGAAATAATAATAGACGCTAGTTGGATTAGCGTAGATAGGACTTTTCGTGAATGCATTAAAAGCAAATTAATTGTCTTCGTAACAAAATTATTTCGTAAGAAGCTGGCTAAAAGCTTTACAATATTTTTTAAGTATAAAAAGGTAGTCACAATAAAATTCAGTACAAAATAGGACTTATTATTTAATCAAGAGTTATTGAACAATTTATGGAAAATGTAAAATCCTATTCAAATTCAATTCACAATGAAAACAAGGCGTGAATAAGTTATTAAGTCCGAAACTTTGCAAGTCGTAACAATTAAATACCTTCAATTCAATAGATCAGCAATTCCCAGGAATCGAAAGTCGAGTTAATATCCTATTATTCCACAGACGTAACCATAGCATGGCCGATGCCAAAGGGAATGCCGCAGCCTTCGAATTGAAACTGGAATTGCTAACAGAAAGTGCTTCGAGAAACAATGGGCGGGATCTAATTGCGGGGTCCCGGGCGAGCGGGAACGTAAACGGAACTCAACACACCGCAATCCTCGTAGCACTGACTACGGCGTAGCACCGTAGCACCGTAGCGCTAACAGAAATGCCGAAACGTGCAGAATGCGATTGCTACGTACATCTTGTAATCATGTGTGTGTTTGGTATCGATCTAATAAACATGGCCGGACCATCAAGTTTAATTCTAAGGGCCGGTTTTTAATCCGTAGATATATTTTATCTGAATAATAAATATGTTAGTTTGGCATATACAAAAGCTATTAAGCTTTAGTTTTGATTCTTAGAAACCCTTAGGTTTGATTGGACACACGGACGAAATACAGCTTAAAATATAAGTTTTATCTAGAAAATTCGATGCGAAGAAAGGTTGCTATAAAATAAGCAACTACAGTAACGAGGCTAGAGCATTTTATTTGAATCATCTATATATATAAAAGGCAAAAGTGATTGACTGATGTATCAACGCACAGGCCAAACCCTTAGGGCTAGAAACTTAAAATTTCGCACACGTATTCCTCTTATGACGTAAGCTTCTAAAAAGGAAGGATTTTTCAAAATTCAACAACTAAGGGGGTGAAATAGGGGATACAAGTTTGTATGAAACTTTTTATTAAAAAGTCATCTGTAGGATAAAACACGGATCACGCGAACGAAGTCGCGGGCGAAGTGCTAGTTTATTATACTTGGATAAATAAAAATTACATTATTTACAATATTTTAGTTGCTACTTCTGAAATTGAGTTCTTTGACGAACCCATTAGGTACCTAAAATTTTTCAATGTACCTAACATTAAAAACTTTTAAATTAATAAAAAAAATATTTAAACCAATAACTGAAAACATACTCCACATTCGTGTCCCATAAACAATTCACAGTCCCTCACAGTTAGACAAACATAGAAATGAACAAATCAAATTTTTAGAATTTTGTCGTGATTTGCCAATCATATAGAAAACATAACATTTTCACGGGTCGTTTGTAATTTTGTTAAAAAAAGCCAGCGAGTGTTCGTTGGACTCCATATGCCCGAGTTTGCGTTTCACTTATTCAATTATGCAAAGCTACCATTTGTTAACAGATTTTAGGGTATTTCGGTGGATGTCAACTCGGGTATGCTAATCAGCTTAGTGTCCGTTATTTATGTGGTACATGCTTACAAACATTTAGCGGGTATAATGTGCCCGTTCGCCGATAACGTTATTCCACGCAATTAATTGCAGAAACACTCACTACCATATGATTTAAAGCCGTATTAATATTCGCCGAATTGTTTTTGTTAAACGGTTATTTTGTGTTAATTCAATGCAAATGCCGATAACGGTTGAAAACATTACCGGTGGCTGGTCATGTTTTTCCTTTGATAAATTTTGTGGAAGCCGCTCAATGGTAGCGGGTTGGATCACGAACTAAACTATAAATAATTATAAGGTTTGTTTGTTACTGTTTTTAGGGTTAAAGAAATTAATTTGTGCGCGTTATCCTGGACTAATACATAAATACGGCCTACATGGGCACTTATAAAACGTCGACAAAAGGCGCACGGTTCGGGTTGGTCGTTTCCTATGGAGAAGAACCGGCATGAAACTCCATGGTTACTCTTTTAAAAATATGCTTTGTTTTTACAATATTTCCATGTTACAGCATTACTTAGATATGGGAGGACAACGTAGGCCCGACAATAAAACGTTAGAAACTAAAAATAAAAAGTGAAACGAGATAAAAAGTTATCAAGCATCTAGAAGGCCTACAATGTTTTAATTTTAAGGTTTCCATATGTATTATTGTTTTTATCTTGGTGTACAATAAAGTATATATAAATAAATAAATAATGTTCACACATTCACAAAACAATCGGTAAAAGCATCTATACAAAGGCAAAAAAAAAAAAATATATAACAAGACTAAATTTAACATGTGGCACAAATGTAGTTATCAGTGCTGTAACTATTCTTAGCAAAGGGTTATTAAGATGATTGAAAACCATTGTAAAAAGTCCAATTCAATGAAGAGAAAAAAAAAAAAATTTGATTGAGAATAGTTAAAGACATCCACATATTTGTACCGTTTATGAGTTACCAGGGAAGCCGCATGCGCAGAAGGAGCTAAAATTTTTCATAAACTGACATACGTGTCAGTTCACACCGAGACACGACGTGAAGCGTTGTTGCCCAGACTGTTTAATATAGTGATACAATATAGATTTTTATTTAATTCATAAAAAGGTACACATTTGAGTGAGAGAATTAAAACAAAGGAAAACACACCCCGCGGCAACGCGCTGTATCTCGAGACACATCGAGACGTAGCGTAACGCAGCGATGCTTCGCCTGTGCTGCGTCTTGGGAATGCGAATACGCCCCGCGGCTTCACGATGATTTTCACGGAGCTACGCTGCACGGTGCAAAACAATTGGCCTCTTCAAGCATCGTCGCGTAACGTTTCAGTTTGAGCTGACTCTTAAAACAGTAATTAATTAAGAGTAAAATCTCCAAAACAAACATTTGGACTCAAAATCTGCATACGTAACATATAAAATAATCATAAATTACTTATCAGCAACTTCTTACACATCGTTACGTTTGTGTCGTTTATTATCTTTGCTGACTCCAGATAAGGGGAAAAGCGCTTAATTTATCATTTCGCAGAACCATTTCATTTTCCAGCGACGTAAACCAAAATAAATTTTAATTGATATCACGAAGTATCTCTCGAAAATACGTCGGGAATGTAAATTCAGTAAATTGTAGCAAACTTACCGTTGAATTCAATCAATCTGCCAAGCCTTTTCTCAACTGTGTTTGAGTCGACTTCCAGCCTGACTAACATCATCATCATCAGACTATTCATGTTCCCACTGCTGGGACACAGGCCTCCTCTCTGTGAGAGGGAATCGGCCGTAATCCACCACGCGAGCCCAGTGCGGGTTGATGGCTGTCACAAGTCTTCGATGTTTTGGTTCTAAGACACAGCTTCCTCACGATGTTTTCCTTCACCGTTTTGAGAGCAGTGGTGATGAAATAATTTACAAAAAGTGAAGAACTTGTCTGGGTTCGAATCCACGACCCACAACTTGTAAGCCGCGAACGATACCACTGTGCAACCACTGCTCTTCAGCAGTGACAGCAGTGGTGGCCCAGCCTGACTAGTTGCGGCTGAATATCTGTATTTTATGTGGAGACAGACTATCTGACCTCCAAAACCCAGTAGCTAGGTAACACATTACCCCTTGGCAAGACTGGAATCAGATATTAGGACTTCTGCGGGCCTAGCCAAGTTACAAACGTACGAAACGTTTGTAACTTTACTCGAATCTATTTCTACAATCGTTAACGCCTTCTATTCGTTTGGTCTGACCACGTGACTTAACGTTCAGATGAGTAATTCCCATACATTGATTCGTTTTCTAATACCGTTATCACCACCACCTAACTTCTTGAAACGCCAGGAACACCTGCCACCTGGCCGTGAACTGCAGTGGCCTCTATGGAAAGCATTAAATCGATTGCGTACCCAGGTGGGGCCGCTGCCGCTGCAAAGAAAATTTGGCAAAATGGGGGTTAATAGACTCGGTTACAGAATATGACACACATGCTGGAGTGCCCCAAGTGCCTACATACTTGCAATTTGGGGCACTTAATGATCACCACTTGCGCTGCTATTGGTGTGGCTGCCTACTGGTCCCAAAATATCTAAACAGTTTGCCATCGACTCGAAAAGAAGAAGAAGCGTTATCGATTGTAGACTATTAACTTGGCTACAGATCCTGATCCAACTTGATCAGGACTCGATTTGGGCGCACGGTTGGCGCAGTGGTTGAGCGATTGACTGCTGCGCTGCGTGTCGCGGGTTCGATTCCCGCACGGAACAAATATTTGTTTGACCTACAGATAGTTGTTCCGGCTCTGGGTGTTGTGTATGTGAGTTTATATATCTGTAAACGCACCCACGATACAGGAAGAAATTCCTAGTGTGGGGCAACGTTTTTTTAAAAAAAAAAAACAAAAAGATCTACATGGCAGCCTGTACCAAAGCTTTAACGTGCTTTCCTTGGCAGGGAGAGGTATTGATAGTTAATGGAGGGTCACCTATCCACAGGACGACCTTGCTAAACTAGAAAATCGACCCCTGCGGCTGTTATTATTTATTGTAGGTTTTGAATTGAGTATTTTAAGTTAGTAACGTGTCAATCTTACTTAAATGCCAAAGTTTGACAAGTTCAAAATCTAAAGGAGAGTTTGACAAATTCAAATTCTTAACTTAGTAATCGGGGGTTAGCCTCTAGAGTTGAACATCACTTCACAAATTAAATGTCAGGTATCGGATTACCAGCATATTGATTATGGTCGTGAGCTGTTATTGTGTGCACTGTGGTTTCATTACAGTCACGACAGAGGGCGCTTCCGCGTCGCCTCGCCGGCACAAAAAGTGAGCAATTTTCTGATAGTCATCTGACACGAAAATGGTTACGTTTGACATGCCATTTATATTACCATTTGTCAAACAACGGACCTATAGGGTGCGACGATTTATCGGACAGGTATCTACGCACAAAGTCTGTCCAATATTAATGATTATTCTATTAATTAATTAGTGTACCATTATAATGTTTCAGGTTTTATGCGAGTCTTTTATTGTGATTAAGTTTATGACTAATTTCGTTTCGTTTTATTTAATAAGTAGGTATTAGATAAAATAATAATAACGAAATTCATGTCATGTTGAGGCGTACGAGAAAACTTTGTTTAATAAATATTAGATTTTATTAGATGTAATACAATAACAATTTTCTTATTATATGCGAGTACAATATTATTGGTTATTGTAGCTTTAATTGACATTAACGTCAATATTATATTAATTTATTTGTTTCTATATTCCAAAAATAAACTTGACTTAAAAGCTTTTTAGTTAAATCAAGATTACCTTAAACAAATGGACTATTTTATTTGTAGTTTCTTGACAATTACTTAATCCAAATGTGTCTATTCGCATGGGTGCCAAACAAAGTGACATTGATTTTAAATAACTTTTCTTTTACAGTAAAGGCTCCCACAGACAGGTACGACGCGATTATAGTATGACAACGATGTGACAGCCTTTTCAAAACATTCTATATTAAAACGAATTGTCGCATTGTCCCCTCACACCTGTCTGCGGCCATCTTTACGCGTGCTAAGAATAATATACTATTATTAACCAGTGTGCAGAACTGTGTTTATTTTAATTCTCCTTGATAACCTCATAAAATAAACTAGTCATTTGCCTATACTCCATAACATTGCGATAACATTAGACGTTTAAATTAGTCCATTTTACAGCCCGTTTAACCGATTTTGACTTCTATTGCGTTGGTGATACGACAAACGGTAGCTGTAGCAAACAGTTGGTTTTGGTAACAGGTTTATGCTTTTTATGTCATCCTTATGCTTACAGGATAGAACTCAAAATCGGTTAAACGGACTGTAAAAAGATTAGGAAACATGTCTAATGTTATTTCAAATGGAGTTTAGTCTATTAAAAAAATGTTAATTAAAAAATCAAAAAACCCGACTGCTTGAAAAGCGAACTAAAAAGACTTAAACAAGGAGAAAATCATGCTGTGCTGTCGGAGGATACATATTCGCGAGCTGGCTGACCAAAACCAGACGTATCCTCCGACTGCACAGCATGATTTTCTCCTTGTTTAAGTCTTTTTAGTTCGCTTTTCAAGCAGTCGGGTTTTTTGATTTTTTTATTATCATTTTTTATTTATAACTTTTTAGTTATTTTTTTTTTTGAATTAGTTACATTTAAACATATAATTGTTTTATATTTTTGAAATCACCTCTTAAAATCCTGTATTTTGATACCCCACACGATAGGTTTGGAAGAAAAAAAAAATTGGGCCCCCACAATATGGCGCCCAAGAACCGCCATTTTTGTTTTTTCCAATTTTCATGTAGCCAGTGACACTCGCGGGGTTAAGACGAATCGATTGACGTAAGAACCATCAAAATCGGCCCACGCGGTTGGTCTCTAGAACGCCACATAGGAACAAACATACATACACACATACTTACATACATACATACTTACATACATACATAGACTAATAAACACATTACCCTCCTTCGGCAGTCGGGTAAAAAGCCTAGATGAACCCATCTAATATAAAAACAATTCATTGTTTCAGATGTCAAGTGATGCCAGTAATCAATACAGGTAATGAAAACTTATTACAGAACTGCTGTAAAGTGTAACAACTGTTTTCCAGATTGCGCCCGTGGCCATAATTAATGCAGTCGAAGTTATTAGCGAACACGGCTTTACGACCGTGTGGCGGACGCCTTAGCAGTTTAATTGTACCTAGACTGTACATACGTATTGAACTAATAGCTGAGTACCCTACTGTGTGTGTGAATGTACTGCTGTTTTACGAGTAGGGCGAATAGTCTTGATGTTTGTAAGATTGTCGTTTTATTTCTTTATTTGTAAGGCGGTTGATTTTTTCTTGACAATTTGCTCATTTTTAGGGCTCCGTACCCAAAGGGTAAAAACGAGACCCTATTATTAAGACTCCACGTTCCATCTGTCTGTCTGTCTGTCCGTCTGTCACCAGGCTGAATCTCATGAACCGTGATAGCTAAACTGTTGATATTTTCACAGATGATGTATTTCTGTTGCCGCTTTCACAACGAATACTAAAAACAGAATAAAATAAATATTTATGTGGGCTGCCATACAACAAACGTGATTCTTTTGGCATTTTTTGCGACAGTGAACGGAACCCTTCGTGCGCGAGTCCGACTCGCACTTGGCTGGTTTTTAAGATAGTATTGGCTAAAGAGGATTAATAAAAAATTTGAGATTTAACTATATCCTAAAGACAATTGTGTTTACGTTATAATTTTTTTTTTTAAAAACGTTGCCCCACACTAGGAATTTCTTCCTGTATCGTGGGTGCGTTTACAAACATATAAACTCACATACACAACACCCAGAGCCGGCACAACTATCTGTAGGTCATACAAATATTTGTTCCGTGCGGGAATCGAACCCGCGACACGCAGCGCAACAGTCAATCGCTCAACCACTGCGCCAACCGTGCGCCCAATTAAGTAAATAATTTATGTAACATGAAAGGACACTATCGCATGTGCAAAAAAAAAGCTTTTATAATGAAAAAAAAAAAAACAAACCATTAAAGAAATTAAAATTCCATTTTCAACACTCTGTCTGCACCAAAAGTTATTGCACACAGAAGTTTTATATATCCAAAACTCGAACGGTCACACTTCGCATTTTATTAAGCGTTTATAATTTTATTAAGGGCGTAGTTTAATTTCCTTATACGAGGGAACTTGGAGAGGGTTTATCGTTCTACGCGTGAAACACTCGCTTGCAACAAAGGGTTAACAAAGGGTAACAACGGGTACCAAAGGGTTACCAACTATACAACTTTTGGGCGACAGTCATGGGACAACTTGGTACTTGAAGTTGTCATAAAGTCGTCATAAACTTGATTATAATTTCAGTCTTTAAACTTGACAGTGATTTGGGGATTCTTGATTTGATGGCCGCGGTTTGTGGGATTAGTGAAACTTGATTTAGGGCTACTGCGGTAGCTTTAAGTACCTAGAGTAAACAGGTGCGATGCGACGCCGAGAAATAAAAAAACCGGTCAAGTGCGAATCGGACTAGCGCACGAAGGGTTCCATTATCGCTAAAAGCGGCAAAAAAATCACGTTTGTTGTATGGAAGCCCCATTAAATATTTATTTTATTCTGTTTTTAGTATTTGTTGTTATAGCGACAACAGAAATAAATAATCTGTGAAAATTTCAACTGTCTAGCTATCACGGTTCATGAGATACAGCCTGGTGGCAGACGGACAGACAGACAGACAGACAGGCAAACAGACGGATCGCAGAGCTTAGTAATAGGGTCCCGTTTTTACCCTTTGGGTACGGAAACCTAAAAATCATGGTCGCGTTCATGTCGCATTGTCGCGTCAGGCCTTTGAGCCTTTAGAAAATGAAACAGAAATCTCGTGGAATTGTGAATTGGATAACGTTGTGAACAAAAAAAAAACTTGTGTCGAAATTAAATAGGTACAGTAATCAAAAAATGTAGCGTTATATCCTTGCAAACCGATTCTATGGTAACTTATTCGCCTAAATCGTAGTTCAGGTTATTAAACTAGCATTGAAACTGCAATAAATTATTACTTTAAGCTATAATTGGTTAGCGATTAGTCTTAGTTTCAGCACACAAGCTGGAAGGCCAGTTATTTATTTATTTAATTAAGGTTCACCAACAGTTGTTACAGATATTACACAGATAGGAACATATAAGTAATTGTGTCTTAAATCTAACTGCACAACCAATTACAGGCAAACACCACATGCATATTGCTCTTTGTAATTGAAAAAACTTAATGTACTAAAATTCTAGATAATTATATTATATTAAATACTAATAATAATACTAATTACGTCTAACAAACTTCGATATTGAGTCTGCGTGGACGTCAACCAGGTCGCTGCGTTCGTTAATGAGTTTGCACATGCGGGGTATAGGCGAATTAGCACCAAACACTGTATGGCGAGGAGGTGGAGCTAAGGGAGTTATGGGTTTGCGAGGTGGTCTACGGGGTACTCTGAAATTGAACCTGCATACCAATTGTGGGCAGTCAATGGTGTTATTGAGCAGTTTATATGCGAATCTCAAATCCAAGAGCTTCCTTCGAGCTTCCAGGGTACTCATTTTGTAGCAGCCTAGTTTATCAAGGTAGGGGAGATATTTAAATTGCCTTCCCTTTGAGTACCCTAGGTACCGGATAAACCTTTTTTGGACTCGTTCTATCCGCAGCGAGTGGGTTGCGTAGTGAGGCCTCCATATTACACTGCAGTATTCCAGGATGCTTCTTATAAGGCTATTGTAAAGAACCAATTTAGTATGTGGGCGTTGAAATACCTTTCCATTACGAATGACAAATCCAAGCATATGTTGGGATCGACTGATTATGTTCTCAATATGCGGTACAAATGTGAGTTTAGAGTCCAAGTTAACTCCTAGATCTCGTACAATATCCACCTCGCATAAGTTCACTCCATTTATTTGGTACGCCGAATTCACTATATTTACTTTCCTAGTGAATTTTATGTGGCTACATTTCGAACTATTCAACGAGATTTTATTATTATAACACCATGCAGATAATCGGTCAATATCTTCTTGCATTAGATTTACATCCTGTTGAGACCTAATGGCTTTTGAAATTTTCAAGTCGTCTGCAAAAAGGAATATGCTAGTATTGTGAAAGCAAGATATCACGTCATTTATGTATATGATGAATAATACTGGGCCCAGATGAGAACCTTGAGGGACACCCGAGGCATACCCACCCGACCGGTACCCATTGACAACCACATAAAACTCCCGACCAGCCAGATAAGAGCCAAACCACTTTAGAAGACTACCGGTGACGCCGTACGTAGCTAGTTTTTTAACAAGGAGTTCATGTGAAACCTTATCAAACGCCTTGCTAAAATCCGTATAAACAGCGTCAACCTGTACCCCTCCATCCATGGCTTCGCATGTGGCTTCAACAAAGGACACTAGGTTTGTACTCGTGGATCTGTTCTTCACAAAGCCGTGCTGATGGTGGCTTAAGAACTTCGAAAAATAGCGCTGAATATGTGGACAAATCAACGACTCCAGTATTTTACCAAAAATCGAAAGGATGGATATTGGTCTATAGTTCTTTACGTCACTAGGGTCACCACTTTTGTAGACCGGTACTACTTTCGCCTGTTTCCACTCTTTAGGGAATTGACCAGATCGGATTGAGGCGTTATATATCTTCGCCAAAGGAACAGCCAGGTTAGGTGCACATTTGGCAATAAATAGTGGCGGTATATCATCTGGGCCTGCCCCCTTAGTAGTATCAAGGCTTTTTAGTTTTTCCTCAACAATTTCACATTTTATGTCCACTGAAGCTATACTGTCTGACTGTGTGGCTATTGCTTCAGCTGCTTGCAGTTAGATAATACTTTACCATCAAATTCAATATATGATTCTTCCGTAGCTTTGTTCATGTGACCGATACCACAGGAGTCATGCATTTTTCGGGATAAAAAGTAGCTAGCACACTTCTATCACTGTAAAAAAATCATAAACGTTAATTTTCGATAATTTTTTTCTTGAAACTGGGCACAAGAGATCGAGTAATACTAATAAATATTTAGCACCACGTACTGCCTTAGGAATCCTAGACAGCCTGCACTTTAGGAAAGATAAAATAGTGCTAAAAATGGAGTATGCTAATGTTGACGAAAGTGTCTACCTCGAGAAGATTCTTAAATAGATAATTTTGGCTTTACGATACACAGGAACCTCTTTCTTCCGTTCCTCAAGGCGTTTTTCTTCGCTGAAGTGCGAGCACACATTTCGCTATAACATTTATTTCTCGTAAAAAAGTTGTTTGCCTTTCTTAATAACTGTTATTCGGCTTATGTCGGTTTCTTTTTACACGTTTGTGTTCACTGTGAAAAGAAAACTCTCGCTTTATGCTAGTGTATTAACATACAAGATAATAAAGGAGAGAAAAAACTTCTCTCAAGGAAATCCCTGTTGAAATTTTTTGTGTGAAATTGGGCTTTATGCATAAACTTATTGTGTTGGTTTATGCCTTGGGCTTATACGTGATTACGTAATATGAGTATCATATAACCCATACTTAGTATTATAAATGCAAAAGTATGTAATCTGTCTGTTAACTTTTCATATCTAAACGGATTTGGATGAAACTTGGCGCACAAATAGACCATGACTTGAATTAGACAGAATACGTACTTGGTAGTACTTTCGTTTAGCTCAACGCGGGTGAAACTGCTAAAAGCTAGTGATATTGGGCATCCAATCCCTGAACCAGTTTCGATGAATTTGACACCAATGTACTACATATACTCTTGTATAAAGAGTATCCAAATACTTCTAGTTTATACAAGAGTATATGTTCTCTCTGGATAATTCACAACATTCACGCGGACAGTGGTCAAAAAATAATCAGTATAATCAGTAGAAACCATGCCGACGTACGGCACGGTTTCTTTGTATGGGATGAGGCATCTGTATGCTAGTATTATATTATATGTGTCGCGGGCGATGCCGCTGGCAGAAGCTATAACATAATATATATAATAGCTGTTGCCCGCTACTTTGTGTGCGTCTCGTTATTTATTTATATATGCTTTATTATAGGTACACCAAGTTAAAACATAGAAAATGAAACTTAATACTAAAATACATACAATGGGCGGCCTTATCGCATACCGCGATTTCTTCCAGACAACCTGAAATCCTGGTATTCTTAGTACTTTGAACAGCTTATTTTTTATATCGCGCCATAATCTAAGGTATAGGTGTGTGGGCCGTCTTACTTGAGAAATGAGAGTTAGTTCACCTTACAAACTTCTATCCCCTGTCCGGGGTGGACAAAGGATGATTTCTGAGATATAAGCTATCCTTTGTCCTTCCCAGGATCTCAAACTATCTCCATACCAAATTTCATCTAAATCAGTTCAGCGGTTTAAGCTTGAAAAAGTAACAGACAGAATTACTTTCGCATTTATAATATTATAAGTATGGATTAAATGATTGTCCCATATTGCCACATAGCACAATGAATAAATAAGATCTGATTCTATTTAAAACCAGACCGCATTTGACCTGTTCGAGTATGTTTTACGAGTAAATCTCCACATTTATTTTATTTGTCAGAACTTTCGCTTTCTTTGGTACACATAATTCTAGAGATCTTTAGATCTCTTATTTCAAGAATTTCTAATTTTTTCAATAATTGAATTTAATCTTTCTAATGGTCTCGATCGGTTATATGTAAAAACTATTTTTTTTCAGAGGTTTATTCTAACGAATATAAAAAGATAACCCCCCCTTTTTATATCAATATATTATGACTTTAATGCGAAAATTTTATAGTCAGAACACGACATTTAATAAGATTAAATGTGTTCTGAAAATTTTATAGTCAAAAAATATATATATGTAAAATTTTATAGAACCGTTTTAGAAATTCCTCGATACGTTTGTCATCACGCAAGTATGCAAGCCTTCCCATTAATTAAATAATCGATTAAAAAGGCTAGCATTTTACTGAAGACTGCATTATGTCACTTGTTCTCCTCGCTATAAAGTAAGATGGTTTTAAGTCCACTCAATGCAGAATCAAGAGAAACTTTACTACATCATATCTTAAACTATGTACACTAACTCTTTTTTTTTATTATAACTTATTGTATAGTTATTTATATTTTTTTAGTTACCTACCTATCTAATCAGATTAAAGAACTGGACAGAAACAGTTGCCACTATTAACACATTATTATCACCTGACAAACCTTTTAATTTCCATACACCACTGTCCTGTACTTAAAAGCCGTTAAGTCTAGATATATCATTAGCAACTCTAGCCCCCTTTACTTAGAACACTAATTACAATAAAATTACAGCTCATACTAATTTTCTATCAATTCCTTTTGAGGGTTTCCTTTGTGACGAGAGCAGTTATTAAGACACAAAGCTAGTCGACGGGGGTTCCAGAGAAGTCTTGTACGTGCGAATAGATGGTGCGGAAAAGCCTTTATCGATTTTAAACTACCCTTATGTTGCAGTTTGTTAAACTCATATTGTTATTGGCTTTTCAAAGAACGCTCTGTTTCTTCGGTTTATGTTCGTGAAGTTTTATTTTATGTACTTTCTGTCTGTTTAGACCGGGGAATCTTTGAGTGGGATTTTTCAGAGTTTGAAGATTGTGCCCATTCCATTCTCAAGTCATATACATCAAATTATCTTGGTAACTTCTATCATCTTTCTCCTTGAGGGTTTTTTCCGTTGTCTTGGTGACAGAATCGAGTGCCTTGGATGAAGTTTTTTTCAATACTACATAGAACATAGTCCTGAGTACAGTATGAAGTATTCGACGCTATTAGAAACAACACTGTTATTTTATGATAATTAATTCGCTCGCCGAGCCACGGATTACGGTAATTGAGAAGGCAATATTCTCGAACGTAGCCATCATTAGTTTTAGTGGTTAGTGCAATAGGCCCATTAGCAGAGGTTTACGGATAATATTCACACAAAATAAAACTGAGATAAATATGATCATCCTAATTTAGCTGAAGGTAAAAAAACTCAAGAGCTCAAATAGTAAACTTTAATAAACGAAAAGTAATAATAAAACAATACTGAACTAAAAAAAACTCGTGAAAAGTCCATGGGAGTCGTTTATGCAAGCTTCCCTTGGTTCTGAGAGTCGCTTCAGGATTTTTTTTTTTGTAATTTTGAGCAAAGAGCTTCGAAGGTACGGTAAGAGGCATTGAGAGCTTTAGCTTTACTAAGAGTTTGTAATTGTTGAGTAGCTTGAAAAAAAAGGGTTTTGGTTAAGCATCGATTCTGATGAAGTTTTAGCAGAATACGTTTATTGAACTTTAATTAAGTTTGGATTACCGTGGCTTGATCGAATTTGTTCATGTTTATTGGAATATATTATTATATTCAGCCACTAATTTAAAAAAAACACTTTTCCTCAACAATACACTATTATAAACTATAATTAAATTAAATATGTAATATAATTAAGTATGGAATTTCTTGCGCGCTCTTCTCCATAACAAGCTACTTTTCCGAATGCACGGTAGAATCAATTTTTATTACCACAAGTAATAAAAAGTAGTAAGTAGTAGTATTCGGCATTCATACAATTTTAATTTTTAATTGTTTGACGTTCAAAAGTGCCGCTTATTGGCGTAGTTGAAATAAATATATTGACTTTGACTTTGAATTCATTAATCTCCTGGATGAAAAGGTATGTTTCAATAATATGGTATTTATTGCGTATTTTCAACTAAAATTTCTCGAAAATCAGGACACTAACAAAAACGAGATCTCATACATCTTATTCAATGTATTGAGTCATATAAAAAAAACCTTATAACGAATGACACAAAACGAATCCTCATACCAGCAGCATCCATTATCCTTCTGCTAGTACAAAAGGAACAGGCTGCGTTGAACGATAACACTAGTGAAGGCATATCGCAACTTTTGCGCTATTTATTAACTTTGCTTTGCTATGAGACGTTGAAATTAAACAAGTTTTGCACGAACGCTATTTCTAGACAATTAAACTGTAGGTTTTATGTTTCTGATATTATGTGAGAGAACGGGTTGGATTCTGGATTTTAGTTGCCGGAATGGGTGGAATGAAGTTTGTAATAAGCCTTTTTATGGCATATTATTTTGATAATTAAAGCCATTTCTGAAGGTTCTATTTCACATTGGTGCAAATACATATTTATTTGCCCACGAACGCACAAAATAAGTCACGCCACCAATAGAAAAGAAAGTTTGATAACATGGTTTCAATATCTTCTCTATGCGTTATATTTCTTCAAGAAACGTACAGCGAACTCACAACCACAATAATTAACTTTTACTCATTTCTCTCATAATACGCTTGGTTACACACGGCCGATAGGTAACCGATTTATTTCGCATGTCTCACGGCGTTCGCAACAAATAGCGGGCAACCTTATTCCAATGCTCCATCCTTATAATTTGGCCAGGAACACAAAGCAACTCTGCCACCTTCAATCTTATAATTAACTTTTATTAATCTCTTCTATAATGCCCGCGGTAACATACGGCTGTTTCATTTCGCATATCTCACGATATTCGCAACAAATTGCGGGCAATCGTAACCTCAAAATCTACAATGACCTACCTAGACTAAAAGAAGTTAACAACCTTATTCCAATACTCTATTCTAATAATTTGGCCAGAAACACAAAGCAACCCTGCCACCGTCAATCTGATAATTAACTTTTATTCATCTCTTCCATAATTCCCGCGGTAACTCACGGCTGATTTATTTCGCATATCTCACGGCGTTCGCAACAAATTGCGGGCAATCGCAACGTCAAAATCCACAATGGCGCCGCGTAACAGCCATCGCAACGAGCCTCATATTTAATTACGTCCCTATAACTGACGTGATTGCATTTCCTGCAACTGACGCACCGGTTTATTATTTTGCCAATTTGAAACTATATTAAATTCTTGGAGGTGAAACTATGGCGTGTCTCTAGAGTGTTATTAACTTATGTTTGTTTTTGGATTAGTTAATAGTTTTTTGGTAGCGATTATCTGGTGTTGTTAAAGTTTTAATTAATTTTGCTGTGTCACAAAAAGGGGTGGTTTTGTTTGGTATATAGTACTGTTTAATATGTTTTTGTAGGAGTGTGTAATTTATGCCAGTAGTTCTTATGTCATTGCTTGTGAGTGTAGTTTACAATACTCGAAAGGATATGCAGAGAAGCTCTATTTCGCCTCACTCATATATATTAATTTATTATATGATCGGTCTGACTAACTTTTCATTGCACGTTTAGATACACTAACGAGCAATGAAAAACTTCCAGTTACAAAGCACCAAATTACTCCTAAACGGGCAAGGCTACCTTAATGACGCCGTCTGCAATATTGATGTACATTTAACAGCGCATCAGAATATTACCAATTAAAAACGTAAATATTGTGATCAAATTTTAAATTAAATGTGAAAAAATTTAATTAAGGTGTTTTTCGGCATTTTGTGGGTGGACCTTTTTCATTGCTCGGCAGTTTAATATCGATTCTAGAAATATTTAACCTTATTCCTTCATTCCGCAACGATAATAATTTATGATCCTTTAAGATTATAATTTTTATCGTCGTTCAGCAGTCACGTAGATAATAAATAGTAGTTTATGCAATGGTCATATAATAGGGGTTATTAAAACACGAGCGTAGGTTTATCAAATGAGGCGAAGCCGAATTTGATAAACCTACGCTCGTGTTTAAGAAAAACCGTAAATAATATTACGCGAGTGTTTTAATACCTAATTATATGCTATTGCATACACTACTTTATCTTCACTCATACAATTGCAATAAAACAAAAGTGGAAACGGAAAAATATTTGGTATGGCAGGCAATTTAGATTCTCATAGCGTATGACTGCGCAGCGCGCACCTCCTTAGACAATGACAGTACTTCAATGAGCCCATAAGCGCCAATAAATTAAAAAGTAAAAGTGTGCTATAAAAATTAAAAAGTTATTTTATGATGCAGTTGTTTAAAAATCGAAGGAAAATGTTAAACTGTAATGGTTGTTTTTTTTTAATTTTACCTATCCATGAATATAAAGTACGTGTTTATACAATATTTTTTGAATTCATATTTGGAACATTATGTTGTGAGTGTAGATAAAATAATTTATAACGAACGCAATATGAAACTCATAACAAATAATTGTCTCAAATTGCCATTATTAGTCTGTTCTCGTCTATTCAAATACATATTTCATACACACGTTCCTCAGAAACAGATCTAATGAAAATTCCGCATGAAATACGCGTAAGAACTGTCGTTCACTTATTAAACCCTTTAACCACGTAGGAGTTTTATCTTCATTCGCTCGGTTCTTACTTTAGGTGTTGGTTATCTACAATAATGGCTCCAGTGGTGACTGGAACAGACGTCGAACTTGTTTAACTCGACGTACAGTTCAGTGCTTTGAGCACCGATGAGTTGTAGAGCGTGTGTCGTATTAGATATTATGATTTCAAATAAATACTTTGATAGGTACATAAGTAAGTATTTAATCACTAAAGGCCCTGATTCTGAATTGAGTATTTGTAATTAAAAATTGCACGTGGCATAATTTAATTTGTAAGGGTCAATTTCTGAATTGAGTATTCGGAGTTAAGAATTGTATTGCCAGTTTTTCAGGCTGAAGTACCGTTAGAAAAATACTCAACTGCAAAGGCTTAATTCTGAAATCGGGGGCTAGTTTGTCAGGTTTCTAGATAAAAGTAGAGATTGACAAATACTCAGCCTTAAATTGTTAATTCATAAATCGGGGGTAAGATTTAAAAGCTGTACGCAACGATTTGCTTGTAGGTAGTCAAAAATAATGTCGAGTTAGGCAAATTCTGCATTATGTGTATCAGAGATTTTTTTTAAGGTTTCCGTACCCAAAGGGTAAAAACGGGACCCTATTACTAAGACTCCGCGATCCGTATGTCTGTCTATCTGTCCGTCTGTCACCAGGCTGTATCTCATGATCCGTGATAGCTAGACAGTTGAAATTTTCACAGATGATGTATTTCTGTTGCCGCTATAACAACAAATACCAAAAACAGAATAAAATAACTATTTAAGCGGTGCTCCCATACAACAAACGTGTTTTTTTTGCCGTTTTTGTGATAATGGTACGGAACACTTCGTGCGCGAGTCCGACTCGCACTTGGCCAGTTTTTTTTTATTTATAGTCTTTAGGCTTGCGCTTGACCATTATCTCACGTGAAAGATTAAGAAAACGTATTGTTTTATTTACGGTTACAACTGAGACAGATCGCAGACTAATAAATAAATTGTTAATTACCTGAAACCAAAATAGAATAAAAAGTGTACAAAAAGTTATGATCATAAAATATTGCTATAACACAGAAAGCAGTTTACATAGCGTGTAAACCTATCTTATATCCATACCCTCAGGTGAAGTGGTACGAAATTATGACGAAATCCGTTGGAGAACTCTCGAGCTCTTCAGGTGCATCGATCGAGTGCTTCAGCATCCCGCGGAACTTTCCCGATGGCCGGTTTCAAATATTTTCACTAAGTGCAGAATCCTTCTTGAAACGGTCTTTAAACATATTTGTACCTCACGATTTTACAGTTCTTTTTGGTAAATATTTGTCTATGATCCGATGCTAAGTCAGATCGTTGTGGTTTTCGTCTGGGCGCCACTAAAACCAGGGTTATTTTTTCAGCATGTTTATTATTAAAAACCGGCCAAGTGCGAGTCGGACTCGCGCACGAACGGTTCCGTACCATTATCGCAAAAAACGGCAAAAAAATCACGTTTCTTGTATGGGAGCCCTACTTAAATATTTATTTTATTCTGTTTTTAGTATTTGTTGTAATAGCGGCAACAGAAATACATCATCTGTAAAAATTTCAACTGTGTAGCTATCACGGTTCATCAGATACAGCCTGGTGACAGACAGACAGACAGACAGACGGACCGCGAAGTCTCAGTAATAGGGTCCCGTTTTTACCCTTTGGGTACGGAACCCTAAAAAGTAAGTAAGATGCCTGTAGGTATTTTCTGAAAGTTAGGTACCTCCTTTTTATCCGACTGTCGAAGGAGGGTAATGTGTTTATCAGTCTATGTATGTATGTATGTATATATGTATGTATGTATGTTTGTTCCTATGTGGCGTTCTAGAGACCAAACGCGTTGCCCGATTTTGATAATTCTTACGGCAATCAATTCATTTTAACCCTGCAATTGTCACTGGCTATTGTCACATTAAAATTAGAAAATAGAAAAATGGCAGTTTTTGGGAGCCATATTGTGGGGGACCAATTTTTTTATCTTCCAATCCCGTCGTGATGGGTATCAAAATAAAGGGTTTTAAGAGATGATTTCAAAAATATATAACACTTATATGTTTAAATGTAACTAATCCTAAAAAAAAAAAACTAAAAAGTTGTAAATAATTTGAGAAGTGAGAAGTTTACATTGAGAAGTGATCGTCGTTAAATTGTTTCCAATAACTGATAGAAACTGCGCATGAATACATAGTGTTATATATACATAAAGAATAATTAGTGTTCATAAATTCGAATATTGAATCAATGAGATTTTACCAATAGTGACGTCATACTCATTATGAAGAAATAAAAATATGGCGAAATTTTACTTTAGCTTCGAAACGGACCTACGAAACTTGGAACTTTATTTCTATTACTGATTTGGTTAAAAGATCACAGAGATATAAATACCCCGTTGTTAGAAAGAGATAAACATACTTTTCAAACTTACGTTCGTGTCGCGGCCAGACGCAGGACGGACTGAGTTCACTCAAGCTAGCCAGCTTGTGTTTGTATTGTCACGCAGGAACCGGTAAAACTTATCTACCTCAGTATATATATATATATATAACATCATTGTAAAGAATTCAATAAATATAATGAAATCAAGTTACTAAAATGAAATTATTTCATTTTAACTGCCTCTATTACATTACTTATTTATGTTATTTAAAAAGATTTTCTTTTTGAGGAGCTCGTGGCTTAATAATAACAGCCGCACGGGTCGATCTTCAATGTTAAGCAACGCTTGACGAGGTCAGTCCTTGGATGGGTGATCATTTCAACATACCGAGTTTCCTCCGTGCCTCGGCAAGCACGTTAAGCCGTTGGTCCCGGCTGTCATTTGAAGATCTTTGACAGTCGTTACGGGTAGTCAGAAGCTTGAGATCTGACACCAGTCTTGCCAAGGGGTATCGTGTTACCCAGTTACTGGGTTGTAGAGGTCAGATAGGCAGTCGCTCCATGTAAAACACTGGTACTCAGCTGAATCCGGTAAGACTATATTGGGCTCGGCTTCCAACCCCAATATAGTTGGGAAAAGGCTAGGCAGATGATGATGATGAAAAAGCTTTTTTACGAAAAGTATAAAGCTAAAATAAATAAACATAATTTTATTAATAAATAATAAAATGATGTTTATAAATAAATAATTAAATATAATAATTTTTAATAAATATATCATATTTTTATAAATTGGTATTCTTGTCGATATATTTTAAAAACCTTGACCTGAATTTAATTGCTTTCTATTTTGTGTCTCAAAATAATTCAAACAATTTGACACAAAAAAATAGGTCACTATCTCCATTAAAATACCTAACTACATAATCAGAAACAATAACTGTGAACCAAACTAAAAACAAAGTATTCATAGCTGTAATTTCCTGAAACTCGGCACTGAACACGCTATTAAGTGTTTCAAATAATTACAGGGACAATTATCAGAGTGGCACCGTTTGCCGTCAGCTGCTGCCTTTGCCAAGCGACTGTCATTTCTTTTATTTAAACGCCGCTTTTATTTAAGGGTACTTTTCCACCGAAGATGCGCTACGTAGCGAGACGGTGCGCCAGGAATAAAGCACCAATGGGATCACTACAAATTTTTTGCCCGGCTTGGCGCAGCTCTGATGGAAAAGGACACGCAGAGCTGTGTCTTTTTATATACAACTAACAAAAGTTAAATATAATAATTAAATAAAAAACTGTAACCCGACAACGGTTTTTCTGCCTATTTTGCCCAGGCCATAATAACGAAAACGATTGACACCGTATTCATCAAAATTGGATGAATAGTTAAGGCATTACGCAGGAATATACGTAAATACAACAATACATACATAGACTGATAAAATCATAAACCTTCCTTTTGATTTCGCCGCAGTCGGGTAAAAAAGCAAGAAACGCGTGATAGGGATGTGTGCTACGCATGTAAGCGAGGAATGTGTCCCAGAGGTGCGGGTGAGGGACATGTACTCAGCTACACACTATTTCAAAACGTCGCTACGCATTCTAGCAACATTTAGTTGAACACAGTTTCATAACTTCGCTATGCATGTTCGCGCAGCTTCGCTACATTAACTGTCTTTGGTGGAAAACACTCTTAAACGCCGTTTAGATGGCACGTTGGTTGTAGCCGTTGTCTCACTCCTATCTGCCAAGTTTCGGCATTCCGACTTTTATAGACCATCTGTTGGGGCAATAACAGTATTCAATTGTCACTGTAGTGCCCTCTTTTGTTTTAATACTTTGTTGGTGATCTATGGGATGCTGGCGTTTGAATTTAGGGACGTGTTAAGATTTTGTGATTACGATGTTTTGATTTGTTAATTTTATTTTCCAAGATAAATTTTATGATTTGGCTTTCTCGATTTTTATGGGGTGTTACAGAACTTTGAAATTTATTCTTCTTTTTGCAGTGTGTATAAATTTCATCAAATTATATGTTATTTTCAAGAATCTACTTATTAAGAGTTAATGTTAATAAGTGAAGGAATTTTTAAAGAAAATTAAAATTGATTTCGAAACTTCTTTGTGTGCAATAACGAATAAAAATATCACATGTCGGATTTTTTTGCACTACCTAATCAGATTCATTACAAAATTGGTAGACAATATAATTGCTTTATTCATAAATGCATCGAAATACACAATACTAGTACTCCAAAACATTAACTTCAATGTTAACGGAATAGATACTCCACTAAGTTGAAATTTGACGAGACGCCCGTATTAATTAATATACCGTCCATTAGCATCGCTTGCTCCGTCTCTCAGAGCTCTATCGCTCTAAATGCAATTAGTTTACACCGAGGCCCCGACACCGCCGACACCGCGCGACACCGCCCGACACCGCCCGCTCTCAACCTAAATATAATTCGCGCCCTAATAAGATTATACCGTGGAGTGTTCATAAGAAAATATTGTAGTTCCTAATGAAATACGCGATGAACTTTGAGCTCCAGCTTTTACGTAAAATCTTAGTGCTTTGACCTACTAATAAAATATTATGGTTGTGAAAGGATATTGTTATATTGTTTGGATATTAGTTAATCAAGCACGCTGCAACGGCTTATTGAATTAAGATGAAACTTGGAACACGGGTAGATCATGCCCTGGAGTAGGACAGAGGATACTTTTTCTCCCGGTAGTATCTAAAACATCGCAACCCTAACAAGATTATATTGTGGAGGGTTCATAAGAAAATATTGTAGTTCTTAATTAAATACGCGATTAACTTTTCGCTCCAGTTTTTACTTAAAATCTGAGAGTCAGATTTGGTCTATACCACCAATAATATGAAAGTCTGGATGTTTAGATGTTTGAATGTGTTTTAATCAATCACGTCTCGACGGCTGAATGGATTTGGATGAAATTTGGCACACGGGTAGGCCGTGGTCTTAATTAGAGGATGGGATACTTTTTGATCCCGATATATTCCTTATTTACTATGTAATTTCCTTTGCCTCGGCGCGGCGAATAGGTCGATAAGAGTGGAGTTAGAATATCGGCCTAAGTTCACGAGGTATCCCTCGTGAATGCTCAATATATTTACGCAGGTGAAGTCAGTGGCTACAGATAGTAACATCTAATTCAGTCTACAGATTTAAAGATGGAAATGCTAACGTAAATAAAGGTTTATATTTTTTATATTCTCCGTTTCATCACCCGTAATTATACAAAGAAATTTTGTGGCGGTCGTAATTGAGATGATTATCACAAAGGCTTGATTGTAAAATGTAAATGCGATGTTTCGGAGTGAGCCGTCCAAGGCACGGGCCTTGGCCGAATTAGCTTTTTGTAAAATAATTTTATTCTAAACAGAAAAATAACTTTATCATTAGCAAGAAAGAATAATTCCTGGATAGAATTATCCATTACTTACGGGGACGTAGCTCGTGCGTGTTAAATTAAAGAGGAAAACTGCTTTTACTTATTTATATTCTCAATATATTCTTCACCCTTTGGTAGCTTTTACAAAAATCACAAGAAAAACTAAACAAAACATAATTACCTCATCATCATCATATCAACCGAAAGACGTCCACTGCTGGACATAGGCCTCCCCCAAGCGTCGCCACATTGACCGGTCCCGTGCGTCCCGGAACCAGCGGATCCCCGCAACCTTCACCAGGTCATCGATCATCGGTCCAATTACCTCTATGACAAAACATCTTCAAATATTCTTAGCGTTCTAAATTTGATTAGGTACCCCTTAAGTTAATGGGAGTGCATTACAAGTTCGTGATTAGACCTGTCGTACTGTATGGATCAGAAACATATAGGCTGTGAAAAATATGGATGAAAAGAGATTGCATGTAGCAGAGATGAGAATGTTGAGATGAATGTGCGGAGTGACGAGAATGGATAAAGTGAGAAATGAGTATATTAGAGGAAGATTGAAAGTGGCGCCATTGACAGAAAAGTTGAAAGGAAACCGAAACGTCCTAGTATGGTCATGTGATGAGGAGGGATGAGACGCATGTTACTAAAACAGTTATGAATATAAGTGTGGATGGATGGAGAGGGAGGGGACGGCCAAAGAAAAGATGGATGGACTGTGTGAGGAGTGATATGAAAGAAAAGGGAGTCAGTTATAGCGTGACGGGGGACCGGACTGTATGGAAGAAGAAAAGCGTTGCGCTGCGTCGCGAGACGCCTCCTTGCAATACCGAGATTTCTGAAGAGGATAACGTGTCTAAGTAATGACAGCTGCAAGGGTCGATCTTCAAAGTTTAAGTTAAGCAAAGCTTGCCGATATCCATCTGTGGATGGGTGACTATCCATTACATACTGAGATTCCTTCGTGCCTCGAAAACAGTCGTGCCTTTGACAGTCATTACGGATAGACAAAAGCCCGGAACCTAGTTCAGTCTTTTCATGGGATATCGCATTACCCAGTTACGGTAGGTTCATGTTCTTCTTCTTCTTCATCGTTTCGCTCTTGACTTGAGTGGTGGTCACCTTGAATTTTGTCCGATCGCTGGTGTTCTTGTCACTAGCCTCACGATCTCTCTCCATTTGGCTCTGTAAGATGAAAGTTTAGCGCATGCATTTACTGGACCTTTAACCGCAGGTTTAATTTGCGTTCATACAGTACATCTGTATTTCCAGGATCGTTTTTAACGGATCCGTCGCTACTGAGATGATGTTCACAGTGCATTTACAGTACCGTTTTAACGAATCCGTCAGTACTGGAGGTAATGCTCACACCACATTTAGTCAATGTACCACCAACTTTCAAACAAAACGGATCGGTATTTTAACACTGGTGTGTGTGTGAACTCGATCTTACAAGTACCTACGCCATTGCCGAAAAAAAAATATACGATAAAGCGGAGCTGTAAAACGGACTGCTGTATATTTTGTCGGATCGGTATTTTTTACTGGATTTGGAATACTGTCATGTGAGTGAACTCGCTCATAAAACTACATACGTCAGCGCCGAATAAAAGCGTATATAATAAAGGGGACCTGTAAAACAGAACTCTGTGTGAACGAGTACTTACTCATAGGGTTGTGGAGGTCAGATAAGTAGTTGTTCTATGTAAAATACTGGTATTCGCCAGCATCTGATTAGGCTGGAAGCCTTTAAAAAGCCCAGGTAGGTAGATTTATAAAACCAAGATAAGAATGTTCGATAAACTAGCTAATATAAACAGTCCTATATCTCCCCATGGGTCTCGTATGAGGCGATTTAGGGATTAAATTAGAATGAGTATGTCCACTAATAACATAACACTTCCTAAACATGATTTCCCTCAGGACTGTATGGGTCCGATGGTTGTCCTTGAAATAAAATAAAAGGTCATCATGATAATCGTTGTAATAAGAACTTGTTGGATGAGGCAGCTGGGCTAGGACATGAGTTCACATAATAAGAAAGGTGACGTGGGTGGCATGTCACTAGTTATAGTATCTACATCATCATTATCGGCCTTTTTAATATTCCCACTGCTGGGAAACAGACCTCCTCGCTGTGAGAGGGAATCAATCAAAAATCAAAATCAAATGTTTCTTATTTCACATAGTCCTACATGGGCACTTATAAAACGTCGGCAAAAGGTGCATGGTTGCTCGTTTCCTATAGAGAACAACCGGCCGGGAATGGGCCGTAATCCACCACGCGGGCCCAATGCGGGTTGGTGGATAGTACCTACATGTTGTTGATATCACCGAACCATAAAAATTATACTTAATACCTTATTCTCGTGTACGTAGGCAGAAACATTAGAATCTCAACCAAGTGAAGTGTGTTTGAGTGTAGTGATACATAAAAGATCGTTCGATCTCCATTTTTTTTTAAAGTAGAAATTTACGATTGAATGCAGTGGTGGTCCATAAGTAACGCCCGCGACTTACAAAGTGTAGATCGTAGGTTCGAACCCAGGAAACGCTTTACTTTGTGTTAATTATTTCATCACCACTGCTCTCAAAACGGTGAAGGAACACATCGTGAGGAAACCGGCATGTCCTAGATCCAAAAATTCGAAGACATGTGACATCCGTCAACCGGCACTGGGCCTACGTGATGGATTACTGCCCATTCCCTCTCACAAAGAAGTGTCCTGTGTCCCAGGAGTGGCAACATTAATAGGCTGATGATGATGATAATATTGTGTGGGTTAGCCGCATTCACATTGATAGCTGGCCAACAATCTCCACGTAGCGGATTCCTGAAGAAGAAGGCACCGTCGAGGCTGGCACAGAAAGAGGTGGCGAGAAGATTTGGAAGCGTACCATGGGGGTGGTTGTAGGCTGTGTGGGAGAAGAATATCTGGAAGGACTGAGGGGAACCCTTTACCCACTAGTACAACAGAAACGGCTTTATAAAATAATAATACTTTTCAATTGGGTTTCATTTAGATTGCATGTACAATCTGATGATAATTGAAATGAAATACTATAACAGCATTATTAAAGATATCTCAATTTAAATTAATTTGTCTGCTTTCTCTAAAAACTATTCAGTGCAACAATTGCATTCTATTTATATATATGTGCAAGTAGAGGCAAGAGCAAATGGCATTAGGCTTCTCTACGGCTCAATGGCTCGAGTCTCGACAGTTTAGCGCAGTGTCGCGACACTGCCGTGGAGACTCTAAGGCGTCGTTCACAGTTACCACTTTCAGACAAAAATGTCGCAGTTTGTGGAAAGTACCAAATTTCTGTTACGTCATGTACACACGGATTGATGCTGTCGGTTTTGACAACAGTAGTAACGCATGTTGGATCATCAATTCTAATTCAAACTCACACAATTGTCGCATTAACAACATTGAACGCAATTCATAGGTGCGATATATTTTATATTTATATATTATATTAAATTCTTTTTTACATATATTTTAATCTATGATTGTTCATTTAGTTCCACCTGCCATCATTTATCTCTGCACCACATGAAGGTCGAGTGGTAGAAACTGCCAAAGGCATTAAATCCACCTTTGTACTAATGCAAAAGAAAAAAAGCAAAAGTATTTCTTTGTGACCCGCACAGGAGACACGAGAGAAATAAGCAAAAAAAATAAACAATAATAAAATTATAACCCCGTGCGAGACCAAAAAGGAAATAACTCTGCGCTGATATTCTGATAAAGCTTTAATAAATACATAAAATATAGGTACCAACATCATCAACGACAAGCCGACGACTGATGATTGCGCACATCGCATCCATCAAACGGACTCTTGTTCGTTTGCTGTTCACTAACTCACACGGGCTACACAGGCAGTTCGATAAAACAATTTTTCAAATTATTGTAGGCTCGCGTTTAATCACTATCTTACCTGATGGTAAGCACTGATGTACGCGTCCACGGTGAAGCACGCTTGCCTACTAAAGAATGAAAGAAAACAAAGAAAGAAAAATTATTTATTTGTGTCCCGCATAGGAGACACAAACCTAATCATCACATGACTTAAGGGCCCCGGGTTGTAGCTGTCGGAAAAAACAGACTCCGGCACGTAAAAATGTTATCAGCTGCGACAGCACCGCAGCGACGCTCTAGTAACGTCGCCGTCCGTCGTGTCGCTGAAAAGAGCTACTTGTAAACTAAGCCTAACACAAATTATTAGCGCAACTTCAACCCCCGCTCCGTTCTTTCGTCCGGTTCGGTCGACAAGCCCTCAATAGATTCATTAAGAGTCTAACGAGATCTTCCAGGGTGAATCACAAATGCTTTGTCTCACTAAATACGATTTATTCTGTTTGTTAATATTTTGTCGGTGCTGCAGTTGTTTGTTTTGTAAGAATTTCGGGAGCTTTTGAAAGTAGATTTTGAATGTTGCTTATTTCATAGAATTTCTTTAATTGGATCGGCTTTGATAAAAAAATTGTTCGGAGAAGTTTGATTGATCCGTTTTGAAGCTTTTATTTATTTCATTTGGGTTAGCTTATTTTGTTTTAAAATGTTTATTTAGGGCTCGATCTTTATTTTATATCAACATCTTAAACACTCTTGGGTGAAGGTGTTTCAGCAGTTGCCTAGTATAAAAGCAGCAAGTTATCTGCATAGGACACACACGTTTATTTAGCAGGCCGTGTTGACACGTTCTAGTGTAATACCAAACTTTTAAAATGTTGGGTCTTTTTCAATACTTATTTTAAGCAATTAAATTATATCCCTTCTTACATATTTCTGCAGCCGTATTGCGTAAGTGCGCAAAGAGTTTGACCGCAATCCAATAGACTAAATCGGCCAATCACATAAGACGGAAATCCACATCGCGTCATTCATCTCGCTTGTGATTGGTCGATTTGGTTGATTGGATAGCGGTTTGACTCTTTGCGCATTTATGCAATACGGCTGCTGGTTTGTACAATATTTTTTTACCAGTAATATTCTTCAATGTTAATACATGTCTTTTCATTTCGCACACAATATTAGAAGCTACATTCGCAGCCTTCCCTCTATTTTGATCCATCAACAGCACTTCCTAAATCAAAAATCGATCTTTATCATACCCCAGCCACCTAATCAACCAGCCGCTTTATCGCTGCACAAACATACCTATACTTACCTACATTAATATGCGAAAGCGCTTAAAGCCGCCTAATTATCAAAGCTGTCGGTAAAGTAAGTTATGGAGGGTGAATTTTTAATCGGCCTCTCATTTCAGTTGCACGTAGAGAGTCCTATCAAAACGTATTTGCATGCAAATGTTATATTGATTCAACTGCTAATTGAGATGTGTTTGACATCTGCGTATGAATCGCGGCGATTTATACGTAATTGAATTCGCATTACCATTTGATTCCGTTGTAATAAGGTAAGTTGTAGGTAATCTATGTATATAGTAATATCACAGATATAAATCTAACTAGATGACGCGGTTGTATGTACTTCGCGTGTCAAAAAACGGAGAAAAATTACGATCAATGATCGTACTTTGAGCTTACCTTAGCGTACTTTGACCGAGGAGCTCGTGGCTACCGAGGAGCTAGTGGCTAAATAATAACAGCAGCACTGGTCGATCTTCAAGGTTAAGCAACGCTTGACGATATCGGTACGTGGATGGGTGACTATTTTAACATACCGAGTTTTCTCCGTGCCTCGGAAAGCACTTTAAGCCTTAGATCTTTGACAGCCGTTACGAGTAGTCAGAAGCTTGAGATCTGACACCAGCCTTGCCAAGGGGTACCGTGTTACCCAGTTACTGAGTTGTGGAGGTCAGATAGGCAGTCGCTCCATGTAAAACACTGGTACTCAGCTGAATCCGGTTCGACTGGAAGACGACCCCAATATAGTTGGGAAATGGCTAGGCAGATGATGATGATCGTACTTTGAGCTTTTCATTTACCATTATCGGCTCCGGAAATCCACCGAAATCTAGAAAAATACGTTAATATGCCATATTGGGCTGTAAAGAATGTATAGAAAAAGTTGGCCACGGCATTGGGAATGTTTTCTTTCATTGGTAAGTAAATTTGTTTTTAAATTGTTTGTGAAAAAGTGGCACGCTTGGTTTTCATACAGATGGAGAGACTTGCGTAATATGCTAACACAGCTGGAAATAAAAATGTCCTAATGAGTGCCTATAATAAATGTGTCAAAATGATGTCTCTTAACCAGTAGAAGTTTAAAAGACAGTTGTTAACTGTTTCAGAAAAATATGTCTTGTGGTTTGGTGCAAAAAACTGCAGCTTCGATACCAAATATCGTGAATAATTTTTATCTCTATACAGAAAGATTTATATAGACAGTTAAAGGATGGTACAGGGAAATATTCTAAGAAACCTAAGCAAAACCAGCTCCTAGTACTCCATGAAAGAAATTAACAAGTACGCATGCCGCCTTAACTAAGGAGTCTTATTCCTCTATTGTTCCGAGGGTACATTAAAGGTATCACCGACGCCCTCCAACCCTTCATTCTCGCACCCTCCTTTCTCTTTAAGATATCCGCAAATATAATAGAGATTTCTAATTGATAAAGAGATCTTATAAGTGATAACGTTAGAGGGACGGTGTCTTTGTCTGTATCAGTAAAAAGGTTTTGTTAGGCACGAAATAAAGTTTGACATGTGCGATAGTTTAAAGTGACAGCTCAACGCATAAGGCGGGCCGCATACGTACGTTTTCCGCATTCGATTTCCGAATTCGTTTTCCGTATTCGGAATCCCGAATGCACCGTACGCTAATAAAATACATTGACTGCCACACACGTCCGTTTTTTTTGGAACGGAACACTTTCCGTGCGTACGTATCGAATGCCAGCCCAACAAGAAAAAACTAACGTCTGCGCTAGGTTCACGGAATTCCGAATCTGTATTCCGTATTCGGAAACCGAACGCGGAAAACGTACGTATGCGGCCCGTCTAAGGAGTTAGGAGATGTCACGTGTTCGAACCACATCTATTACAATGTTGATCATAAGCCATTGTATTCATAATAAGATGAATGAAACTAGAAATAGGAATTGCGTACTGTTTAAAAAAAACATGCGACATATTTTTCACCCAATTCAGAGGGTAAATAATAAATTGCCAATCTAATCAGTATTTTAGTTAGTCCTTAAAACAAAAATGATTAAAACAATCTATAATTAATTTATATTTCTAATTTAATTCATCTCAAAGGTTTTAACTTAGATTAAATTAAGGAGTTCGTTCATAAACCCTAGTCGTAAACACTTAGATAAAAGTATTTAAAGCAATAGATCAAAAGAGATCTTAACAGAATTACTGTTTTATTTAATCTAAGTAGTCTCTATTCGTTGTAATTTAGGATGACTTTACTGTAACAAAGGTACATTATAATTAAAATCTCTCTTAATTAAGGCTCTATGTAAAAGGTACGAAAACAAGTCCAATAAATTCTATGACAAAAAATGGTCCTTAATTACAGTCAAGGGCCAAAAGTGCAGTATTACCCTCCCAAAACTCAAATGGCTAGTTTTTGTAGAAGATGTAAAATTATCCACAACTGGTTTAATATGTTGTATAGAAATTAATGTATAGATTATACCTACTAACCGTAAAATATAAAAAATCTGCGTACAAAAACATTGCAGCAATGTTTTTTTACGCAGATTTTACTGTTTTGGTAGTGTAGTGTGTGACTGCACTTTTGACCCTTATCTGTATCATCTCGTATATTATTTTTAGAAAATTAATTTTCTTTTCTATTATTTGTCCTCCTGAATATTATTTTGCAACACACATTTTCCACATACCACAGTCGTTCAGTTTTTCATTAGTGCCTCTTCATAAACTCACAACTTCATCGACGTCCAAAATTCACGTTCCCAATTTTATAAAACCGTCGCGTTTTCCAAATTTGTTATGCAAATGTCGATATTAAACACGTTCATTGTCGCACTAAACGCAAATCGATCGGAAGCCTTGACTCGACGTCTTCAAATCACGAATTTAGGGGAGAGGTATTTTTCAAGTCGACTGCAACCACGCGATAAGCGCTCGTTCGGAATGTGACCGAATTTCAATCAAATTTATGAGTTATAATAATGATTATAGGTACTTTATCTGCGCTCCGCATAAAATTTGCAATTTCACTGAAAAGGTGAACTGTAGTGTAACAAATGCGTCGGCAATCGTAAGGCGCTGATAACGATTCGGAAAATTAATCTCGCTGAAAAAACGAACTGGGGGAGTTCGGAATGAGAGCGAAACACGGATGGATGGCTTGCGTTTGTCGCAGTTAATATTTATTAGTCACCTTTTACAAGCGATTTGGAACTCCGTATTATAAATTGGCGAGGTTTCTCATGTATTTTATTTTCCTTTTGCTGTGTTAATCAGTTCTAGTACAAAATATTTACTCTGACGAATAGGACGGCATGTTTTATTAAAATACCTTGTATTTCGTTATCGCCACATTACCAGAAAAGCCTCTCGAAGGTCCTAGGTACTGTAAAAATGTTTTAAAATTCATCTTTGACAAATGATTTGGAACTTCGTATTATAAATTTTCGAGGTTGCTCTTGCACTTAATTTTTTGCTGTGTTAATCAGTTCTAGAACAAAATATTTATACTAATGTTTGCTGAAATATGGTTTTATTAAAATTTCTTGTTTGTTCATATCGTCTCCCCGAGCAAAACGCCGCGCTAGTCGTTTTTGTGCAGTTTTTAAGAGCTATCTACTCTTTATTTTAAAAGAAATATCAATTAATAAAAATACATAAAATTTCTACATAATATTGATACTAAAATGGTAGAAAACTTAAAATGGTAGGATACTTTTTTTAAAGAGCTATATGTTTCCAACAAAACCATAAAAATGAGAAATAATTATTGATAGCATGCATCTCTTCGTAAAGTGTTCATTAATTATTTTTTGTATTAACACTAATGGATATACAATTTGATAACGAACATTTTGTATGTTTTTTTTTTCAAACGACACATATTCGATTTTATAGAGACTTTATTCAAAAATTTGGGCACTACTGCAATTCATGCTGATTTTTTGGTCAGGGTACGGCCTTAAACAGAAAAGCTTCTGAAAGGTCTTAGCTTAGGTGCTCAAGTGCTCTAAGTTATGTTGTAATAGTCATCTTTGACAAGTGATTTGGAACTCTTTATTATAAATTGTCGAGCTCTTGTATTTAATTTTGTTTTTGCTTTGTTAATCAGTGCCAGTACATAATATTTATACCCACATGTGTTGAAAGATGAATTATTAAAATACCTTGTTTGTTCATATCGTAACATTAGCAGAAAAGCCCGAGGCTCAAGTTGATAAAATGGGTACTGCTAAAATAACGTAGAAGATAAGAGAACCTATTTTTAGAATTGCCTTTGTAAATATAAATCCAGATAAGTAAATTCATTATACGAAAATGTGTCTACCTTTAAGTTGCCTGTTAAAGTAGCTTAGACAATAAAAAATCTGATAAGTTCATTTATATTAAAATATACTTTCTAGGTACTCGGGCATCACTAAGGAAATCTTCTTGAAGACCTCCCACTGTTGATTTTAATGTCAAGAATATCTAAAAAATACTTAACGACACACTACACACAATACAAGTTCACGTGTAAATAACAATTTGTAAAAGAAGACACGTAACATATACCCGTAGAAAAATACATTTTCTATTACAGCGTTGATAGTTCAAACGATTTCCCGATATAATAAGTTATTATAACACTTAGCAGAAGTCACCGGGTGAAATCTTTGTTCTACGCCGCCCGGGGAGAGACCGGACCGCTCGCAGCGATTGAAATTTAAAATATTGTACCCTTTGCCATTATGCGAGCTTATTCACCCTTGAAATATCCCTAGGGGGCGCCAGGTACAACGATTGGGGAAAATATTTTACACTTGTTACTAAGGATGTCGCTTTTAAGTCTGCTATTACAAACTTTGCATCGAAGAAATTTCAAACTTCTTTTAAAGGCATAGAGTTCAAATCTGTTTGGAATAACACGTGGTTTTACCAGAATATTTATGAAAAGCACTTAATTAGTGTGTCGAGAATGAAAAATTGTTATTGAAACCGAGTTGATTGAACTGGCGATTCATAACCATGTCATTTTGGATGTGACACTAATGAAAACCCAATTAATCACTGCTCTCAGAGAGTGAAATGGTACGCGACGCGTGATTCTGCAATTTGTACTGCACTTTGTTATTATTGCCCTTTCATTTCGCGTTTCATTTTTTTCTTAATGTGGTTTTCAAAAAACTAAATGGAATGAATGTTGCGGTGGAAGGGTTGAGGGTACCGTTGAAAGGAATCGATTATTTCGCGATCAATTTAGAAAGCTCCGTTGTGGACGATGTTTTAATTTTATTTTTGCTTTTTTAGAGAGATATTTTCATGAAATGGACGGAGTGTGATGTCTTTTTAGGGTTCCGTACCCGGAGGGTCCAAACGGAGCCCTATTGCTGTCATTCACGTGTCCGTCCGTCATCAGTCACACAGGTTTTTACAGCCAAACGGTTGAAGCTACAGTCTTCAAATTTTCACAGTATGAACATCTTGTTGACCCAAAGCCATACAAATTGTCAAAATATTTTTGAATGGCTCCCATACAGATAAAGGAGGGGACTGAATTTTTTTTTGTCCCCATCGAGTGGTATATTGTTGTTTAGAGCTGGTTGAGTATATAAATACTGTATTTTTCGTTTTAAAATATATTGGGAAAAAAAGAATGAGAAAAAAAAACTAAGTCAGCATTTTTTTACAAAATTTTGTTCCAATGGTTTTTTTTTAACTTCCAATGGACCTATGAACTTGAAATTTGGTGATAATGTTTATTATAACGTATATTTTACCAAGAAATACCAATGTATTGATAAATCAGATTGGAATTCCCTCGTTTTTCCTATTACAACCAACTTGATTTTGCGGTTTGTTACGGAACCCTAAATGTGAGAAGTCGGATTCGCACTTGCCCGGTATTTTTTCTTAATCATGCTTTGTAGTTTTTCAGAAAAGCATGGGCAGCAAAAGTTTGCTAACTAGACAGCAAGCTTACTGAACGAGCTATAGTTGAAGTGCAAGATACTCAGAGCATGTTGTTCCATCTCTTCCGCCGCTGTTTACACAAGTATGCAACTAAAGCTGATTACGTTCGCAAAAACAAGCCCCTCCAATACAAATTCTTGGATCTGTAAATAAATTAAGCGCTTCCGCAGACGAGAGCACACATTTAATGGTTAACAAACCGTTAAAATCTGCACAAAAATAATTAAGCGAATAACTTCACTCATTAGTCGGCATCAAACTCGGCAGTGGTAGGTGCAGAGGGTACCCGGTTCAGAGGTACTACTTTGCCGCATTACTGCATATTAGGTCCGGCTCACTGAGCGGAATACCAACGTTTACTTGATAAAATAAATTTGAACAAAACAAACGCATCCGCTGCGGCGATATGAATCCTCTCTGAAGTTGTGCTAAGCGGCATGGAAGTGGAAAAATTGTAGCCGGCCATCGGCTAATATGTGAATACTTGGAATACCACTATATGAGGCTTTTTCACCTATGTGCAGGTATGGCTGCTATGCAGTTTTTTTTGGAAGCAATCAATTTTTTGAATTGAAAACCGCTTCTCTCTAGAGATTTTTGCAGTTCGGATAAATATAATCAATATCTAAACTAGAGTCCGTAAAAAAATGGTCCCTTTGATATTCTTATATAAGCAAGATGAAAGTAAGTAGGTATGTTAGAGAAAAAGGTTTAGCTTGATTAAACATTAAACCTTCAGTAACAAGATATGTTTCAACAAAGTAACATAGCAACGTCTAATAATAGTACTTAACGCTTGAGAGAGTAACAAACCTTTTGAGCTCGAAAATCTACCCTGTTCGTATCTAAGTCACAGGTAAGTAATCAGTCTCAATCCGTATCTGGTTCAACAATCTGCTGCACAAACACTATTGCCGATTTAAATTCCTAACTGAATTTAATCCGAATTGAAGTGTCAAGCGTAACGAGAGACTCACTCTCGTCATGTAGGGTGACAGGGCGACCATTCGTTAGTCTAACTCTTTTGGTAAAACGACCCCGGGATAAGCCGGGTGCACTGTTAACATTCTTTTCAATAATGATGCTAGGGGAGATGCGAGTACCCTGTGTCTTGTTTATTGGATTTTTTGTTGCAATCTACATATGAATAGAACGCCAATCTGTTGGACGTTGGAACCCATCGAGTCGAACTGCATTGTTACTGGCTCCTGTTTGGATCAAAAATAATGTTTGCACGCACTGTGTGCTCGCGTAATGTAATTATCGCACGCGTGCAAATATTTTTTTACAGGTTTGTTTGCGTTTACTATGTTAGAGTTTACTTTGGTATTTAGTTAATTTGTTTTTAGTTGATAGAGTTATTTTTATAATAGGGTTTAGAAACAAAAACGCTGTCACTAATAATTTATATATTAAGTTAGTTAAAATTATTTGTAAAACTTTAGTTTTATTTTAAAATGCTTTATATTATTGGACTTGGGCGAGGCCTTTGCCCAGCTGTAGGACTGCAATGACTAGACAATAAATAATTGACTTTCTCAAAAAAAAATAACATTAAAAAAATGAAGTCTCCTACCCTTTTATATCTACTTTAAAGTTTTACTGTTGAACAACAGCACGCGTGTTGGTCGCTTTAATAAGTCCCGTGCATGATAAATAGGATCAAGTGCGGGGATTGTATGCTCTCTCTCTATCACTTGTTTGCAAAATTATTCTCCAGACTCTTCCCACACGGCTTTGGGGCATCGGATTTATACAACGTTTGTGGACTAGAAAACTTAATGAAAGTGTGGCAGCTTCAGTTGTGGCCATCATTATCGACGGCTTTGGGTTCAGATAAAAAGCTTTTAGTGAAACGTATGCCGCTTTGGGGTTAAACCAATGAACCAAACGAAGTGGAACGATTTGAATGTAGCCTCCGTGCGTAGGAGTCTATTTTTAAATCTGTGGTTAGATATTTCTTTATCTTCTTTTATGTTTACCCTTTTGCCGAACAATTTGTTTCCTCTGTTCTTAGGAGTTCAATTTTACCCGTGGTTAGTTTTAATTTATTTTGTGTTTATATATTGACCTTTTACATACGTTATTTTAAACTTTGAATTTAATTATTAATGTATAACCTAAAAACTAACATCACACAAAGAAATAAATAAAATAAAAAACTCACTATATTTCTTTACCTGCTACATACAGGCTAGTATGGGGGTCACCGTCCATCCTAATTTGTTAATTAACAACTTGTTTAATAAATTTGATTTGATTTAAAAAATAACCATACCGACTGCAAAGCTTAAACATTCGAAAAAATAGAGCTCTTCAAAACGTTCTTTAAACCTCCTTAGGCTTCCTACTTAAACCCGTACATTTTAAACAAACAGAAGCCGTAATCAAGTCGCATTCGTTTCCAAGAGAATAAATTGCAAACTCTACACCCTAAAGTTTCTCTAATACGGATGTTTTTTTCTACCACTACAACAACATTATGAGCCAAAACACGTGGCATTCGCCTGATACGCTGACTGTACCAAATTAGTCACGCACACATGCACCTCTTTAATGGGGACCGAGTTGGTACCTTTAGTTACCATTGGAGTCATGGAGAAGGAAGAAATGGAGGGATCAACCCTCTCTCATTGTTGGTTACGTCTAGTCGACCCGCAGTAGTGTAAAACCGCAATACATTGCGATTCAAGATTGTACGGAAGATTTGAATGCACTATCATCGTGTATTTTTTTTTTTAGAGTCAATCCCGTCGTCGTCGACTGGTAGAAAATGCCTAAGGCATTAAGTCCGCCTCTGTACTTTTTTGTGCATAAAGTATTAAATAAATAAATAAATAATAAATAAATCCCACCGCACTATTTCCAAACCACTGCAACTCCTGAAAGCCAGAAGCAACAGTGCCGACCACCAGAAAAGCGCCGAGGCAATGAAGTTCGACGAAGTCGCGGAGAATTAATGAATCAGAAAAGAATAATGGGAAGAAAGAGGAGTGGGAAAAAATAAAAATTTCCACTTCCCTCCATATCAAGCAGGAAACAGAACAAAAAAGGCCAATAGGCACAACGGTATGCGTATGGTATGGTAAGCTAAGCATCGTGTATGCGTTCCAACCTGATTTTGCAGTCATGGGTCAATATTTGACTTAAAGTCTAATTTTTTTTGCTAGGTTTAGCACAGGAGCTTGTGCCTATATTCAGCAGTAGACGATAACGATAATAAATAAATTGTTACAGTGAATCTGCTTAATACTTTGCTCCTTGGATCATTATACTGGTTTCTCTGCATTGACTCATGTATATTCAACAATGCCACTCCATTTTATTCCATACTCTATGTTAAGTGGCACTCCCCATTAAAGAGGTGCATAAAACGGATAGTGTATCAAGGTCTTAATTTGAATTTCGAACTCCAAACTTGATGAACAGTTTTCGAGTGCTCCGTCAATAGTGATCGAGATTTTCAGGAAATCGGGACGACGATGACAGAAATACCTTCGTTACGGAGAAACGTGAGTAATTCTATTATGGAAATTGTCCTAGTAAGCATGTAAGACGAATTGTGGATTGTGTTAGACTCGTACTGTCACTGTTTTCCTTATAGGGCCTTGTTAAAAAATACGTGCCCAAGTATAAGAGTGGCCCGTAATTAAGTATTAAAAAGTTTATTAACTCACAGACGCTTGCTTCTTAAGGAACTTTTCAGACGGATTGTTGAAGAAAAAATGTCAACTTGCACAAAAACTTTATGGTTTTCTTCGGCAAATTTTATCCGACTCTGCTATAATATAAGGAAGATAAACAATTAAACATCATTTGCGGTTTTGGTGGAAGTATTTAGGAAGCGAGCTCACACAAGCAAAGGGACAAGACATTAAATACTTTACCCACAAAACTATTCAGAAGATCGAATGAACTCCGAAAACAAACCACTCAGACTATACAAATGAAACCTTGTGAATTATCCCCACTCCAAATTACATTCGAATTTCCGTGGAATTAAACGACCGAAGTCCTAACCATTGGAAAAGGTCGCATCCATTCGCAACAACACGTTAAACTTACACAAAGCGAATGGGCAGTCGACGGAGACAAACTGACGTCATCAATATAACTGAGTTTAGTTCGGTCGCCGGTTGCTGCCAGGGGGCAAGGAACACCACATTAGTAGTAGATTAATATACCCGTATCGTATTGGATGGCATCGCCGTCCCTTATTGGAAGTCCTTCGATACACGCAATGCCTATTTCAGTCCGTTCGCTCCGTTGACTCCAGTATCGTGAATTGGGCAGATTCATTTTTGGATCAAAGAGTCATATTATTTAATCAAGTAGAAAGGACTTTTGGGGTTCAGTTATTTATAAGTAAGCTGGGATGTGACAATTTTTTTTTCTGGGCATGTAGACGTCTGGTGGTGGATGTTAGACTCTAAATAAGAAATTCTTATAAGAAAAAAGAAAGAAAAAATATTTATTTGTGACCCGCACATGAGACACGAGATAAGCAAAAAAACAACATTAAAAAATAAAAAATAACCCTGTGCGAGACCTAAAAAGCTACTATCTCAGCATCTTATGATCTCGTGTATTTGTTTCTGTAACTCGAGGAGCAGCTCGTGGCTAAATAATAACAGCCACACTGGTCGATGATCAAGGTCAAGCAACGCTTGATGAGGTCGGTCCGTGGATGGGTGACAATTTAAACATACCAAGTTTCCTTCGTGCCTCGAAAAGCACGTTAAGCCGCGCGTTGGTCCCGGCTGTCATTTGAAGATCTTTGACAGTCGTTACGGGTAGTCAGAAGCTTAAGATTTGACACCAGTCTTGCCAAGGGGTACCGTGTTACCCAGTTACTGGGTTGTGTAGGTCAGATAGGCAGTCACTCTATGTAAAACAGTAGTACTCAGCTAAATCCGGTAAAACTGGAAGCCAACCCCAATATAACTGGGAAAAGGCTACGCAGATTGATTTTTTTTGTTTCTGAAACTCGTAAAAAAATCGTATATCTAACAAGCGACTAATGTATTTATACATATTTCGTTATAACCTAGTTCAATTATCCATTTTAATTGCGCGAACCAAAAATAAACAAATTATTTTAACGAGTTAGTAAATTAAAACCCGCGTATTAATTTCCACCGCAACATTTTGACATATAAACACACTACTCTGTTTCTGTCCTACAATAAATAAAGTACATCTAACCGTATGTCCAGTAATTATTCATTTGGATTGGTTCAAAGCAAACTTATTTAATAAATGCACTCCAATCCACGGTTCATTTGGTCATATCCAACGCCTGATTAAACCTATTCATATACAATATTCTGATTGTTTTTGAGTTATTAATTTCGTCTCGATGCAGTTTGTGTTGATTTTAGATGATAAGTTGAATTGAGAAACATTGTATTGCGTTTGTTACTAACAAAGCTTATGTAGGTATAAGTAGTGTGTATTACTAACATCATAATTATGGATCAAGGATTGTTTTATTTTAATTTTATTATATCGTCTTTTGTTGTCTGATTGATGCCTATGGCTTTTATTGCGGTCGATAGCTTATACATGATTGACCACAATATCCTTTTTAGGGTTCCGTACCCAAAGGGTAAAAATGGGACCCTATTACTAAGACTTCGCGATCCGTCTGTCTGTCTGTCCGTCTGTCACCAGGCTGTATCTCATGAATCGTGATAGCTAGAGAGTTGAAATTTTCACAGATGATGTATTTCTGTTGCCGCTATAACAACAAATACTGAAAACAGTACAAAATAAATATTTAAGGGGGGCTCCCATACAACAAACGTGATATTTTTGCCGTTTTTTGCTCGATATTAATAACGGCAACAGGTAGACGCTTGAAATATTCACAGAATATTTAGTTGTATTCACTTAAAAAAATAATTATTATTAAATTAAATAAATTAAGGGGTGCTCCCATACAACAAACGTGATTTTTTGCAGTGTTTTGCGATAATGGTACGGAACCCTTCGTGTGCAAGTCTGACACGCACTTGGCCGGTTTTTTCATAAACGGACGATTGATTCCTAGTTCTTCAGAATCAATCGTGCGTTGTGATCGTGACCTAAACGAACATTGTCTAAATTTTAACACAAGAAGTCACCTATTGCGGGACAAAGAACCAAAAATCCTAAATCTGTATGACAAAGGTCTTGCGGTGTGTTTGTTAGCACGTTTACTATACCACAGATAAAATAATACCTATACCCAACACAAATTGCAGTCATCTACAGAGGGTAAGTGGGTCGTTTAGCTAATTTCCCCGGTGTTCTACGTAATACGTACTACTTGTCTCATGACTTGACTAAGAAACTCTGGGTTTTAACCGTATTTCCAAAAAGGAGGAGGTTCTATGTTCGGCTGTAGGTATCATTTTATTTTATTTATGTATACCGATTACTGCTTCAAATATTGACTGATTTTGAAAATTCATTTTTTGTTTGTCAAAGTCAAATATATTTATTTCAACTAGGCCAATAAGCGGCACTTTTGAACGTCAAACATTATTAAATCTAAATTAAAAATGTACAAGTAATAAAAATTTACTCTACCGTGCATTCGGAAAGTAGCTTGTTATGGAGAAGAACGCACAAGAAACTCCATACTTACTCTTTTAAAAAAAAATAGGTGTTTTACAATGTTTACTTATGTAAGTACATACATTAATAAATTCATATATGTGAGGACGATGCACCCAAAAATAGCACTACACACTATACTACGTACAGGTATAAAGTAATAAAAGCACTAACAGGTAAATACATTAATTTGATAAATAGGAACATGGTTCTCACATACTTACAAATATTGCAAACATAGGTTTGGAAGGGTATACTCTAGAAGTGTTATTTTTGTCACAAAGTCAGGATCTGATCAGGGAATCCCATGGAAATCGAGGAAACTTTTCAAATTTTATAAGCATACATGTAGCGATTTAGATATTTTCATCAACATGGCAAGCATTTGCATTCAGACTGTATCATAAGGTGAAGTGGAACTGATTAGGAAGACCACAGATGGCCACTGGGACTTCTCAATGAAAGTATGTTTTGATTATAAGATATATCGAATAGTTAAATGTCTGTGATGAAAGAAATTTTGAATAAATGGTCCTAATGAAAATGGTACCATTGAACTGATCTGATGGCCTTAAGGTAGGCACCGGAACTCCGATATAAAACAATGTATCTCAGACGTGTTTAGGCTTGTTAGTATTGTTATAAGAAGGCCTTTGGCTATAAATGATTTTCATGGTAATCTAAGGTAACAAAACTAAAAAAAGTACGAAAAAAATTTTTTTTATCAAAAAAAAATCACTTTCTTCCAAAACAAAACACTACAAAGCGAAAAATAATTTTCTTTTCGGAAGTCAGTGTCAAAAAGGAAAAAAAGTAGGTACCAAAGACACCGACTTTGGACGTCGGTTCGTTTTCTCCTAAATTAGAATTGTTTTCAATTTAAACGAAGGAATTTCTAAATATAATAAATTTTAATTGTCTGTGTGCTTAAAAGAAAGTAAATAAATTTGCCCGAATAAATAAAATAAATGAATACTAATTGTTTTATTGAGTCTAATAAATGGCCATCATAATATTTTGTGCTAAGTTTACTATGTATCATTAGGCACATAAAAAAGGTATAGTTATCATCATTTGGAATTATTACGGTCCATTCCTTTATGACCATAAATACATTGATACATTTCAGAAATATATCGTAAGTTAATAGGTATTTTTTGTCGAGCTGGCAGAGATAAATTAATTGCATTTTTTGCATAAAATTGATGAGTTTACTTTTGTACACAAAAACTATTGTTAATGTCTTTATCTCAGATATAAATCTAACTAGATGACGCGATTGTATGTACTTCGCGTGTCAAAAAACCAGCCAAGTGCGAGTCAGACTCGCGCACGTATGATACTATTATCGCAATTGCATTGGTCCGTACCATTATCGCAAAAAAAGGCAAAAAATTCTCATTTGTTGTACGGGAGCCCCACTTAAATATTAATTTTATTCTGTTTTTAGTATTTTTTGTTATAATGGCAACAGAAATACATCATCTATGAAAATTTCAACTGCCTAGCTATCACGGTTCATGAGATACAGCCTGGTGACAGACGGACAGACAGACAGACGGACCGCGGAGTTTTAGTAATAGGGTCCCTTTTTTACCCTTTGTGTACGGAATCCTAAAAACGGAGTAAAATTACGATCAATGATCTTACTTTGAGGTTTTCATTTTGGAAATGATTTCTTCCATTGGTAAGTAAATTTGTTTTTAAATTGTATGTGATAAAGTGGCACGCTTGGTTTTCATACAGATGGAGGGATTTGCGTTATCTAGTTAAATTTATGTCTGTAGTCATAATAGTTCTGAATTCTTATAAATATTAATTAAGTATTAGAATATTTTATTAATCATGATGAATATTAGATTACGAAAAAGTTATCGCATCAATAAATATAATATTTATTTGAACACTACTATAGAATCATTTTGGAAAACATGCATGTTGTGTTAGGACCATACATATTAGGGCCGACCGCAACACAAAAGTTACGAAGCAGTAGTGAAGGCGCTTTAATTTTAGCAATTCATTTTGATATCACATCATCAACAGCCTGTTAATGTTCCCACTGCTGGGACACAGGCCTCCTCTCTGTGAGAGGGAATGGGCCGTAATCCACCACGCGGGCCCAGTGCGGGTTGGTCACATGTCTTCGAATTTTTGGTTCTAGGACATGCCGGTTTCCTCACGATGTTTTCCTTCACCGTTTTGAGAGCAGAAGTGATGAAATAATTTACACAAAGTAAAGCGCCTGCCTGGGCTTGAACCCACGATCTACATTTGTAAGTCGCGGCCGATACCACTGGGCCACCACTGCTCTATTTTGATATATATATTTTTTTATTTTTAACTTGGTGCTTCTCATGTTGGGACCACCACATTTTTAATTTGACCAAGATCTGAATCGTAGCTTTTAAGTGATCATAAATTATGCGTATTTTAAAATTATTAATATGTTTTAAGGTATAAAAATAAAAAAATAAAAACTATTTTCGCGCAAAAACATTAATCAAAGTTTAATGTTTTTGTTTAAAAGTTTTCTCTTGTTACCCCAATTACCAAGAAAATTATTTATAGCCAAAGTACATCTCATGACGATTCCGATATTCTTTCTGAGTGCAACTGATTGCATTGTTAATGAAAATACCAAAATTGCTATTAATATGGCTATAATATTTGAGGAGTTTCCTCGATTTCTCCAAGATTTAATCATCAGATCCTGTACCGATTAAAATGGGACCACCTGGAAAGTATACTCTTTCAAACAAAAGAAGAATTTTCCAAATCGGTCCAGGCATCTTTGAGTACAGTAGTAGGAACATACATAAAATAAACTGTAGTTCTTAAATCTATAAAACATGCTTTAATGGTAAATTTAACTAAAAAGTCGCTGAACCTGAAGATCCTGGTAAGGATAATGGGACAAACTATTTAAAATATTACATTGTCATCGGTCCTTGATAAGTGTGCAAAGTTTCAAATCAATCCGACGTTTTGAAAGGGGTGAAAATCACGTTCAAAGATTCCGTTACATTGATACATACATACCAAGCTAATAAAAGCTCGTTTATAAATGTAGAGTCCGACAAATTCAGAAACTCCTCCTTTTTTGAAATCGGTTAATAAAAGCATGATCATAAATAAAACATCTCTTTCATATAAATTCTAAACAAAATTCATCAAATTAAATCTTACCTGAACTTATTAGAAAATTAATAGGACCCCTTTGAAATTCAACAAGCACGGAGCGAGTTAGTTCAAGTGTAAAGTAAAATGATTATGTTCTGAGTCGCAGAGTTTTTGCATTTCTCCTTTCCCCCTTAGTCCCGTATCTATAATCACTAACTTAATTAGAATGGACTTGAAGCAAAAAATAACGAAGAAATTAACCGTCTAATTCAAGTTGTGATACTGGGGGTTAATATGATTATTAACTTCTGTCAGTTGAATCGTCGACCTAAGACATTATGGAGTTCCAGTCTCAGTCCCAGTGGCTGTTGTATATTTATGATTATTTATTTGATATCTTAGCTATTCATGAAATAAATTTTGCTTTTTATACTTCTTTAATATTGTGATTTTTCTAGAGGTTAGCTACTCGTAGATTAGCATTTTTTATCATCCTAATAAATTTAAACCTATAGTGAATTAGCCGAGAACAAAAAAAATACCTTAAGTGGGCCCGTTCCTAATTTATACATAGATATTTTGTATTAAATAATAAAATCTCTCATCAAAAACAAAATAAATCAAATCATTTAAGTATGCCGAGTTTTAGTAAAATATTTTTCTTTCTTTACAACCAATAGGGCCCGTTCCTAATTTATACATAGATATTTTGTATTAAATAAAAAAATCTCTCATCAAAAACAAAATAAATCAAATCATTTAAGTATGCCGAGTTTTAGTAAAATATTTTTCTTTCTTTACAACCAATATTTTTGGCCCAGTATTAACTTAACTTAAAATAAGTGATTGAAAAAGAACACTAACTCGAACAGTCACTCTCCTGTATCTCCAAAATTATGTATGATTTGATAACCACCTATAGGAAAAAAATAATAACAAAAATAAACCGACTTCTACAGAAAAACACTAAAAAGTGCATACATTACTTTCGTTTCGGCAGTCGGTGTCATTGTTACCTCTTGTTTTTATAGTTTTTCAACACCGACTTCCGAAAAGAAAGTCATTTTTGCATTTTTTTTTTGTTTTTCTTTTGAAGTCGAAATTCTTTTTTTATGTTTGTGAAAATTTTTCTATTTTTAGTTCTAGTACCCTATCAAAAGTGAGCAAGTTCTATAGTAAGGCTTGAAAAAATAACCCATAATAATTTAATATATATATTCGTTCTGTTTATTGCTAAGGAGTTCGGTTGTATGCTCAATATGTTGAAAACTGCGATTTTGATGAAATTTACACTATTCCCTAAGTTGAGAGATATTCAATCCAACACAAAAAGAATGATCTCGATCCGATTAGTAGTTTCGGAGAAATAAGTGGAAAACATTCAAAAAATAAACATACATGCACATAAGAAATTTGGCACACATGTTTAGAAGCCCATATAGAGTAACATATTATGTAAGATTTCAAAAATATTACATACATACGTGTCGAATTGATTACTTCCTTTTTTTGAAGTCGGTTATAAAAGAGGCGAGAATTTTATTTTATTTCAAAACCACACGCCTTTATAGCCAGCCGAGATAAAACGGCAGTAAACAAGGAGGTAATAGCCAAAACAAAATACGAGTAATCCTGCAAAATTACAAGGCTAATCCAGACTAAAACCCTAAACTCAAAATTAAGCAGTTTATAACTAGGTCCCTAAATAGAGGCTCCATAACTTGTGATGGAAGTAGATGGAAATATTTTAACGGGAACAGTTGTTTCGCAAAAGTTTCGTTCTGCAATGAATTAGTAATTAAGTTAGATGGGACCGAGGACTAATTTATTTCACCTGGAGTGAAGGACTGTCCCTCAACTTCAACAATTTAATTTTCCGCTTTTATGTAGAGATTTTGTCTGAGTAATGTGGGAGTTTTGACGTTTATGCATGTTTAAGCAATTATTAGGATTTCGGTTAAGTAATTGTATACATATTTAATTTAGTAAAAACATTCTAACATATAAGGCAACCGTGGTATTAATGTGTGAAATGGCATGTCCAAGAACCAAATATCAAAGACATGTGACATTCGACAACTCGCAGTGAGCCCGCGTTGTGTATGACTGCAAAACCTTTTCCAGAGAAGAGTCACAGCAGCACAATCGCGTACAATCTTATAAAATTGAACGAGCGTACAATCTTATAAAATTGTATTTTGTTCCCTTTATAAAGAATACACATGCGCATCATAATAAACTTTTTCCACTACCTTGTACATTATGTTACACATTGCCTAAGAAATTCGTTTCGAAATATGAACCTTTAGACACAAGATTATAAAATAAAATAAAAAAAATACATAATAACAGTTATGAAATGACTTTTGTATGGACCATTATGTAACTGGCTGAATGATACTGAACCTGTTACCTCTCGAAAAAGCGCGCGCTGATTGTGTGTGTATAGTCTGTGGTTTTTAGTCTGAACGTTTCTAATAAATCGTTGTTGGAAATTATTTGCATTTGATTAAGTAAGCTCACCAGGTAGTGGAAAAAGAATCGTTCGTGTCTCGCTAAAAAGGCTTTATTTTAACACTTGCATGTAGCTTTCGACGTTCGCCTTCGGCTCATCATCAGTTCATCTCGACTTTTTATGCTCGATTTCATAATTTAAAAAGTTATTTTAAACATAAAAAGAAAAACAAAATACTCCCTACTGAATGCTTTTAAATATAAAAATAAAATCATCAATAGCGTGAACTTTCAATTGCAGAATGCCTCTGAAAAACCATTTTATATTTAAACAATGGAGTAAGCTTTTACTGATATTTATATTCAATTCACCATTTTTTTGTCCGCTATTCAGATTTTTTATTCATTATTCGTGGACATTTTCAGCACACTGTATAAAAAAATCTACAATTTTTTTTCAGTCCTTATTAGCTGTAATTATCTCTGAGATGTTTGATAAACAATACACTGTTATGTACTTAAATCTTCCCTTTCTGAGAAACGGTTTTTTCTATTGGTTTATTGTATTTTTTTAAATCTATCTACAAATTTACCTCCATTTTCTGCCGGACAAAGCATATAATGTGTATTACCATTCTAACTCCAACGTAAAAACAGTATAACACCAAACTACGCCTTCTAAAGTCGTTAACATTTTATTTATTAATATAATTAACTTTGAACGTATCGGACTTTGTACTTAAGGCTTGTTTAAAAATTTAGCGCCAGTTTTCTCGGCAAGAGTTTGTTGGCCCCCACGAGCCTTCACTCTTAATTATTACTTTGGCAAAATTAAGACTGTCGTTTAGCCCGAGTGCCCACCCGGCTGAAGGTTGTGCCTCTCTTCCATTTATCTAAATGTACTTTATCTTGCCAGGGGCGCTCACGCTTCGATGCGTGGAGACGATATTGGTGTTGCGAATTTTGGGTTACCGATTTTTGGTGAAGATTTTAATAGAATTTTTTTTGGTTTTGATGTTTCGTTGTTTTTCAGAAAAAAGGTGAGATCGTTACTCGTTCTCTTCTTTTTACAAGCTTTTATTTAACTTTCAATATATGTATTAAGTGTGTTCGGGACAAATTTTGCAACTGAATTTTAATGCAGTTATACTCCACCGATGAAGATGAAATTTTGCATACACGTTTAGTTTGGATGACAATGCATGGTTAGCTAAGGGACGTCATTCTAAATCCAATATGGCAGACGGTCCAAGATGGCGGACTAGTTATTTTTTTTGCACTGCCATTATATGGGTATCAAATGAAAGGGTTCACTGAGAAGAATAGGAAAAAATCTAAATTAATAAATAATAATGAAAAATTATTTTCATTTAAATTATTTGGACCTGAAAAGGTACAATTGTGATTTACTAAACTTTTGGTGCATGTAGGCACTCCTGCATCTCACCAGAAGTTTTCCTCTCAAAATGACACTAAATCAAGCTAAAAATTGCCAAAAATCCGCTTTCACAACCAAAACACAATTAGCGACTCCACAGCACCCCTATTTCCTATGACGGCTCAAAGTAATGACGATACTAGGCACTACCGCGTTAAGTACATTACCTATTGTAAGTGTTCTTTGAGGTGCCTGCCCCACACTGCGTCGCGACGCTTTTACTCTAATTATGGGCTTCAACATTCACACACACCTATAATGAAGGGAATGTACGAGTAGGTACGAAAATGTATGTATATTGTCATGTCGCTTATATTAATACAAAGGATGCCTCAATGTTATTTAGACTTCGTGTTCATTAAGGTGTTACATATTTAGTGTTAGAATTATAATTAATAATGGAATTTGTTGTAGGTATTATTATTCTGAGGAAGCCTTGTTTACGGCCTTGTTAGGGATCGAGACAGTTTGTTTCTATGGTATTTATGATGCGGAAATGGTGTGTCAAAAACACTAAATTATTTTCAGGTTTTAGTTCTAGAATAAGATATCAGTACCTGGGCGACCGAGCTCTGCTCTGCTTGGGTGAAAATAGAGAAAACGACGTTTTCTAAAAATGAAACCTAGCTAGATCGATTTATCGCCCCCGAAAACCCCTGCATACTAAATGTCATGAAAATCGTTGGACCTGTTTCCGAGATTCAGATTATATATATACATATATACAAGAATCGCTCGTTTAAGGGTACTAGATTTGTATATAAGCATAATGGATAAATAATAATGAATTAAATGTACTATTTATAAAAATATTATTGCTGGATAGTACAAAACTAAGTCGCTATTTTTGTCTGTCTTTAAGTTTGCTTATTTCTTCCTAACCACTCAACCAATTTTGAAACGTAACATCTTCGAAAAGGTTCTATGCAACTGTATCACGTAGCGAAAACTATTTTTATTGACCAACTTTACTAGTAAATCTTTTCGATTTACTAAACGATTTGACATTCGGTACCTACCTAAGGTTAAATTTTATTGTCTTTTGTCAAAATTGCGAACATAAACCTGCAGTTAAATGCTGAATTTAACGACTAGTTTCAGGTAAAAACGGAGATCGTAAATTTTAGTATTAAAGTCTGACTATTTTTTGCCGAAAAACAGTTTTATGACTCACTTTACTCTGCTTTGTTTATTTGTTAAATAATTGTCTTTCAGTTTAAACAATTTTGAGCTTAAAGGCCGTTTAATCTAGCAATTCGAATTGTTTAATGCAGTGTAAATTAAACATGAAACTAATACGCGGATCCGGGTTTCAAAATTCGTGTCGTTCTAGAATAATGTTTTCCAAATTAATGGTTAACCAATTTGGTGAAGATTTTCATTTGCACCGCGCAAATTGTGGTCAGCTCTCATTTTCGCTGTTGTTGTGAATAACAAATTTTAATCCGGTGGTTAATAGGATAATGCTAAACGATAGCTAATTGAATCGCACCTAACTACATAAATATTATTATTATGATTTAGTAATTAACAGTGTCAAGGGAACTTTGCTTAGATGATGGATGATTTAATTTTTAACCGACTTCGCAAAAAGGAGGAGGTTATCAATTCGAATGTATTTTTTTATGTGTGTTACTTCAATTTCAATTTAAACAATTATATATATATATATATTTTTTTTTTTTTTTTCAATTTACCGCAATGTCTCAAGACAAAAGTCTATGACCAGTGTGTGTTGCCAGTGATCACCTATGGGACCGAGACGTGGTCGCTCACAATGGGCCTTATCAGAAAGCTTAAAGTCACCCAAAGGGCAATGGAGAGGGCTATGCTCGGCATTTCCTTGCGTGATCACGTCAGAAATGATGATATCCGCAGGAGAACCAAAGTTACCGACATAGCCCGAAGAATTGCCAAACTTAAGTGGCAGTGGGCAGGGCACATTGCTCACAGAACGGATGGCCGTTTGGGCCGAAAAGTTCTGGAATGGCGACCGCGAACCGGAAGACGGTATGTTGGATGGCCTCCCACTAGGTGGACCGAAGACCTGGTTAAGGTTGCGGGAAGGCGCTGGATGCGAGACGCACGGGATCGGTCAATGTGGCGACGCCTGGGGGAGGCCTATGTCCAGCAGTGGACGTCTTTCGGCTGAAATGATGATGATAATGATGACTTCAATTTCGGAAGTCGGTGTTCCTTTTGAATTGAAGTTATTTTTCACTTTGTAGTGTTTTTTTTGGAAGTTGATTATAATTTTTGTAAAAAAGCTTTTTTATTTTTTACTTTTTAGTTGTGGTACATAAAGGCTAGCCACCTATAATGTCCAAAGTGAAGCCAGAATAGATTAACCCAATAACATGAAACTTAAAGAAAACTGTGGAATGAGAGTATACCAGGGAGAACAGTTCACACCTGCGTACCCTTTTAGACTGTACCAGTGTGATTTTATGTTATGAAATGGTGTAAACAATAAACAGACATGCGATTGCAGCTAACTGATTTGTCGTCATTTATTGAAGAGTTCTAATGTATATCTCCGAAGTTCTTCATCAGATCTTGATGAAAATTAAATGGGACCACATGACAAGCATCAGCGTTCAAATAATAAAAGAATCATCAAATCGGTGCACCCAGTAGGTAATGTTTTCATCAATGTGTGAGAAAATAACGTTTTTGTGGCAAAGTGTTCGACAGCAAAAGTTGTAGTAGATAGCAGTGAAGTGAAGCTCACTCCTCTCCTTGACCAGAGATGGGGTTTGCTAGCGTAAACCGTCGCTACTGTGGTGATTGAGGAGAATGCATATGTATCCCGCGTCCGCAGCAGGAAGTGACGAGAAGAAATAACGTGTGTTATTATACAGTTGGAGTCTCACAGGTCTGACAGACCACATCGCCTGTCCCAAGACGGAGGATAAACACACGTAAACAAAGGTATCAACGTCAGTGGAAATAAGGTCACAACAGAAAGAAAGAAGAAAGAAGGTCAAATCAGGCTGATTATAAAAGCTGGTAATAAAAGTAATCTAAGCATTAAAGCCGTTTACATAAACTGTAAGAAAATTCATTAACTCAACAGATTACATCAGATTACAAAAGAGAAAAAACGAAACTCTTTCTATAGCTGTTTTTACGACTTTTATACCGAGTTTTCTCATTAAAATTTTGTAAGACACCGCTAATAGACCTCTTAAATATGTAGCAGTTACGTAGGTATGTTTACTGAAGTATCTAATTTCATCCCAGTTCTCCATCAACAGTAAAATTTTATTATCTGCGACATGAATTAACATTTTTTGTTGCCATAAAATTTTCCGTCTCCTCGCCGGGTCGACGGGAATGGAGATTAGCGTTGCATCTCTAATTAAATCTGTTTTATGGCTTGCTCACTTTACTGCCACTCCCCTTCAATATTTATCTGTAATAAAATCTTAGAATTAAACATTACAAATAGTACGATAACTCTTTTAAACGCTGTTGTTAGACAGTCTTTATACTCCTTTGTCAGCAGAGCCTAAAATAATCCAAGAGATGAAAGTAAACACACTTAAAATGTATCTGCCTGTAAACAGCGAGTACAAAGCTGAAGTACGAAATGGGAAAATATTACATCAGGATAAACCGCTGCTTACAGTTCGTTGTAAGGTTTTATTTTAAGTGCTCCGTGTGTACGTATATTTTTTTATTTCCTGAGCTCCGTATGTTTCGGAGTAGCTGTCACACGACGCCCGGAGCGGGAAGCTATTGTAGATTCTTAAACATATTTTCAGCCCGTACGGGTATATAAATATTTATGAATACACTGTCCGAATTAAATCCAGTCTCAACGTTTACGTCGTTTCGTATTGTTTTTCCTTTTTCACAGACGTCTGAGCAATAAAACGTTATGTAGTCGCCGACGTTGAATGATTAACTGCGTGTTGGTTTAGGAGGTCGAATGCGCTTCGAGTATAAACCGACTACGCTAACTACTCGTAAAAGTGGATGAAATTACACTTTGAAATTTCAGTTTTACGAATGAAAGGTTTTAATTGTTAGTATTACAAGATTAAAAAGTTAAACAACAGACTCATAGCTCGTTAGTCAAGCTAAAAAACTAAAGGAGGTTAAATAAGAAAATTTTCAGATAAAGCTTTATAAACAGCCGTTTATTTTGTTCCAAACTTAAATAAAGTCAACAATATTTAATAGCTAAAGTTTCTCCAAGTCTTTTGATATTGTATAACCACACATATAACTTTAGTTAAAAGTAAAATAAGCCTATGTAGGTGAATTTATCCGGATACAAGATATATTAGGTTATCTCCTGAGACCGCCGAGATAATGTACCAACGTACTTCAGACGTAGACGGCGTCTAGGGGGAATCAATAATCCCATAACACACTATCCTTCCAAAATCCATTTATGAAATATCACATAAACCAGTCCGCAGGCGATTTTATTTATTCGTATTCGAGCGGAGACAGAAAAAATCAAATAGCCTTTGTCCTTAGTTCCTTACCCCTCTTTACTTATTCAAACAAAATTACATATGCCTGCTTCTGGATCGCCATTGCCCGAAATTTTACGCGTTGGAGATAGTGTCATGAATATAAATCTATCGTAAAGGACACCGCGGAGAGGTTAGCTCAGTTTACGGCGAAGCTCACTTTGCATTCTTTGTGCGCCGACCCTTTATGGTCGCTTTATAGACTTAGGTCTTTTTGCATAAAGCCTCGATGGTCGGACTTGTCGTCCGCCACCGTTGACCGCCCAGAGTCATGAATGTTGAATTTCGCATCACTATTATTGCAACCACAATACGTTTGCTGCTTTAAAACTGCTCGGTCGGCAAAGGATGTCAATTACATGCAGTCGACAACATATTTATTTAAAATGAACGTAATTATTCTCATGATTTCATTACTGCCTGCATTACAGTTCGTAATTATGTAAATACTGGGATGTCAAACAAACTGAATTATGATAAACAATGTTTATTGAAAACCATTGATTGCTAAATAAATATAGACGAAACGTTGAACTGATGGATGCCAAGCTTCACAGCTTGGCTCATCGCCGCAAAGTTGCCTGCTTGTCGGTCTTCTACAGACTGTGCTTCGGTGAGTTTGCTCAAGAACTCCACGATCTCATCCCACCTGCCCCCTTCTACCATCGGACATCTAGAGGCACTGCAAGTTACCATCCTCACCTGGTTGCCGTTCCACTAATTCGATCGCACCAAGCGCTTCCAAACATAACCTTCATAATGGGCACAGCGAATGAGCGGAACTCACTACCTGCGTCTGTGTTTCAGAACGCACTCAACCCAAATCTCTTCAAAGTTAGAGTGAACAGGCTTCTTTTGGGTAAGCTCACTCCATCGACGACTATGTCTCAGTCACCTCTGACCTAGACTAGAGTCAAGAGCAAAATAATCACAAATAAAAAAAATAACAGAAAAAAACGTGCTAGTAGTACGAAGATACTATAAAACGCTCAAGTGGATGTTTAGCGCCTTCGGGGCTCTCTGTTAACTATTAATCCCATTTTCTTTCTCTAAAGATAACGAAACTCATTTAAGATATCTCGCGAACGCCTTTCAGACGTTTTGGGGTGCAGCCCTGGACTGCACAGTGAAAGGAGTGGAATGTTCTTTCAAAAGCTTTTTCACAACTTTACAAATATAGACAGGAAGTGAAATGTTCTCGCAACGGATGTTCTAAACATTTGGCACAGATATTATGTATGAATTTTTAACAGATTTGTGCTGCTCCGGAAATGGTATTTAATGGATTTTTTTCGTGAAATTCTTAGAAACAATAACTTGAATTTATTCTTATGGAAGTATCACCTTACTCTCCAAGGCAATCGAAAATATTTTTTAAGGTTTGAGCCTCTACGCAAGTTTTGTTCTGTATAACGTATTTCGTCTTAAGAGACCAAAGGTTTCACTTTATGTCTAATAAAATTTTCTTCAAAGTATTCCTAATTGAAAATTCAAATTTATGCATAAGCTCTGATTGTAGGAGCGGGCTTGGTGTCGGAAGAGCTACGGTCCAAGACACAACCGTTTAAAGAGATCCCAAGCCTTTCCGGACGAGCTCGGGCTTGTCGGCAAATTGCGTTGATGAAAATTACGACATAGATTAAAAGGAACGAATTTAATTAATTCTTAGTTAATCCTTAAGAATGATTTCAACGGTACTTGTGTCAGTGGGTACGTTCTTCCAAGCATTTTCTTTCATGTAAAAAACTGGGGCATTGATACTAAATTTATGTCTAAAGATAATTTTATAAAAGTGCCATAAAAACTCTTAAGCACTGAACAGCTGTTGTAATAAAAAAGCTATCGATTTCAGATAACCATTGATGATCCATCACTTAATACTTCTTTACATTTTCTTAAGTTCTGTAAAAACTGAGATTGATTGATAGTTAGTCAAGAAAAGTAGCACTCATCCGGCGTAATTACAGACACAATAGAAAAAACAATTGAACAGGCGCCATAAATGGTCCCTTGCCGGTTGAGGGCAAGTTGAAATCGTAACAGGTTGACTTGGCAAGTCATTATAAAATCAGCCCATCTATTCTGTAAACATCTGACCGTGAAAACGTGACGTGAGCTTGTGTGTGAACAGTCATTCCAACTCGATTGGATAGTTTAATAGCTCACTTAATGATTAGTCCACTTAAGTTTTCATGGTGAGTAGGGACGGATGATGCTTTGCAAAAAGAACGATTAATGAATCGAAATCGGAAAAATCGATTAACAAAAAAATAAATCAATACAAATATAAATCCAATTACGGGAAACCATAATAATTAATAATCGATCTATTAACATTTTTAACTAAAAATGAAAGTATCAGGTATAAAAAAAGACATTTATTTTGTTTACATTAAAAAGTTTTCAAGGAAACTGAAAATTTTTCATTTCTTTACACGTGTTTGTAAAAAAAAAAAAAAATATTTATTACTCGTATGTTGTTTCATATCAAAATAGAAAAATCGAGTCTCAGTTTTCTAGGGTGAAATATCAATTCACTGGATCGATTCAGTATTTAAAAAATATCGAAAAAATTAATTGTCCTATAAATCGATTCGTCGATTAATCGATCTCAGATCGCCAACCCTAGTTCAAAAACCATAACTTTATGAACACAACAAATAGCCGTGCTTGAATCTAACAATTAAGAAGATAATGAACAAGTTACAGAGATTAAGTTATTTGCCGACTTGCTAACTGCAAAGCCTTTTCGACTTAAAGTAAAACTTGAAGTTCTTTCGCTTACTTAAGTTATCTATCTTTTGTAAGTCCAGAAAATTCTTTAGTACTGTCTAGTCTTTGGAACATTAACGGATCGTAAAGCGAGTAATAAAGGTAATCGTTGTGTTTCTAAGCTATAATTTGTTGTTGTTTTTATTTTTCTGAAAGTAGGTGTTGTTCGAAATGAATGGAGTTTTAAGTTTGCTTTGAAGTAAAGTTTTAAATGTGTCATGTTTTTCTTCTTTGTTCATTTTTAGGGTTCCGTACCCGAAGGGTCCAAACGGAGCCCTATTGCTGTCACTCACGTGTCCGTCTTTCTGTCTGTTTGTCCATCTGTCCGTCGTCTGTCACACAGGTTTTACAGCCAAACGGATTGCGCTACAGTCTTCAAATTCACAGTATAAGCATCTTGTTGACCCAAAGCCATACAAATATTTTTATGTTTTATAGGGGAGCTCCCATACAGCAAAAGGGAGGTGCGAAAAAAAATACCTACTCTATCGACTGGGGTATCGTTGTTTAGAAATTGTTGAGTAGATAAATACTGTATTTTTGTTTTAAAACATATTGGAAAACAAAGGAATGAGAAGTCACCAAAGTCAGCTTTTTTAATTTTTTAACTTCTCATTGACTTTTTTATTATTACGTATATTTTACTAACAAATACTAAAATATTGATAAATCAATTTTTTTTTAGATTTGCCTCATTTTTCCAATTACAACCAACTTGTTTTTGCGTTTTGGTACGGAACCCTAAATGTGCGAAGTCCGACACGCACTTGGCTGGTTTTTATATTTATTATAAATTTATTTAATTTTAGCTTGGCAACTTGTTTTTCATGTTTGGTTTATTCAAATGTTAACTGTTAGCTTTGTAAAACCAAATCCGAACATGGGATTTAATAAACTTCGGTTTAAAATTTATTAAAATTAAAATAACACAGTTTTTCTCTATATTATTCGTATTGAGTTGATACTACATGGTTGTATATTTTTATAAAAATGGAGATAGGATTACGCATGTCGGTAATCGAAACTCTGAAAAACAGTTGAAACAAGGCCCAATTTTATTTTCATCGGAAAATTCAATCGAGTGTTAATTCCCATTGTTTGACGTTAGCCACGCTATTATATTACAAAAAAACGTTGCTCAAAGTTGTGCAACTCTCACAGCGATGTACAAAGGGTCTTAATTGAATCAAAGCGAGCGAACGAGGTGCGCGCAATGGGCCATGAGTAAAACAAATCGCGGCCAAATGATAATTTAGCTCAGTTTTGCGCAGTTTTGCGCCAAATATCTGTTACATTGGGGAGTCGCAATCGGATGCGGAATCTCGCATCGCGCCCTCTTCCGGGCATAAATAAAATCGGACGTTTATTTCATAACGTCGGAAGTTTGATAAGAAGTTCGTGTGTTTCCGTGGTGTACCGATCTGGGAAGATTTGATGCTAAGCCCACACACCTGCTGTCTACGTATTGTGCTGTTGTGAAAGGAGTTTAAAGAATGGAGAAGAATGAGGGAAAATTGTTGTTAAGTGGATATTTTATGGCCATGTGTTTTGTCTGCGGCTAAGTGTTCCAGCTGCAGCTGCATTTCTGTCTTTCCCGCTTTAGCTGGTCCAAATATAGTTTTGTAATGTTGATGATGCAAGTTGAGGTCTCAAGTTTGGTTTGAAAACTGATTAACTTTAAAACTTTTGCGTTTCATAATTAAAAACAATATATCACGGGAATTTTACTATTTATTTACCTATTTCACCGTTTCGACGTTTCGGCCGTGTTGCAACGACCGTGATCCCGGGTAGACAAAATATCGAAATAATCGCGTTAAATTCCAGTGATATATTGAAAACTGATTACCAAAAGTAATGCAATTCATTTTAGTAAAGTTACTAGGTGAGAGAATAGAATATGTACTTACAAATAAGAAAAACACAGCACTCATAAATAACACAAAAGCCTACATGAAAAAGGTTTCAATTAAGACAAAAAAAGGTTCAATTAAAACGTAAAAAGCCCAACGTCGGAAATAAATTCTATTCAGGGCCACAAAAGGCCTTAAAACACGTTATCATAAGGGAGTATGTGATAGCGATATTACACGGAATTATCTTCATTAAATACCCGGCCGACGTGCCCTTAAACAAATTAATTTACACTGTGAACTCCACATAAAGTGCTTTTAAAATCTCGGACCACAGCAGGTGTTGCCCACATTAGGTAAATTGTTAGCCGTCGTATAATCTCTTTAGCCTTTAGAGTCGTTATTTTTTCTAAACGTCCGTAACAGTTACTTATAAAAGCAGAAATAATTTAATAAAACCGTTATATCTTTCTCGGGTCACGTAAGAGGGCGCTTCGGGGGAAAATTACATTTTGTTTGGCCAAGACGCCGACACGGGACAACTCACTTAACGAATGTTCAGGATTCTTGCTATATTCTCATATCTGCCATCTCTTCAGATAAAACCAGTTTGTGAAATCACATAACAGAGCTGTAAATAGGTTTTATTCTGTTATATGTTTCAGAGAGAAATGTTCGTAATTTTATTTGTGTTTTTCGTTTGTTTATTGTTGGAGTCTACGTATAGTTTATCAGGCTGTACCGAAAGTTATTGCCGTGTGAATTATAAGCGTGAGTAAAACTGTTTATACTTTTTTCATCAATCCTTTGTTCAAAACTGTCCGGTACCTGCAAACTAGTATACGTACTCAATGTCCGAAAGGGTCAATACATTTCCAAACGAACCCCGTGCACATTAATTCCTTCAACGCTGATGACTCCCGAGGGAAACTTTAATAGAGCTGCCACTATACCTAGTAGCGTACCATATAAACCAAAGTACAATACAATATAAATAAAAACTTTCCCGTTCCATTACCAAGGGCCGACTGTACCCGCCAACATTATTCCGACATTAGCAAAAGTTCCGGACGTCCGAACACTCGCAACTTTGTACACGGGAATAAAATGCCACAACAAAATGTTAATTTCAACCCTACCCGGCGACGAATTAGGTAATTTTGCAGCGAAATTCGACGACCGAAGGTTGGTACGTGCTGGCGTTTTTTTGACGTATTATGTTTGGTATGTGACAGGCAGGAAGACTTTTAGCTTACAATTCTCTGGGGAATTGAAAAAAAATAGGGTTGTAAAATGCACTGGAAATGAAACGCTATTTGCGACTTTAAAAATACCTTTATTAGGTTTAATTTTTTAACAATTTAGGACTTTGTACTTAAAATATTTAGGACAGAGAGTTAACGTAATTTTGATGATTTCCTACTTTTTACCCAATAAAATACTATGGCCACCTCTGGTGTCACAGTTATTATAGTCGCCCCTGGGAATCCCACAGGCCTCTGACATGCCTATTTTAGACTTACTATGTAAATTCCAGGTTTCCTCACGATGTTTTCCTTCACCGTTGCCTGTAATGTCCAAGATAAACTTATAAAGTACATATGAATTTGAAAAAGTCACATTGGTACTTGCACTTTTCTTACTAAAACCTCTTGTTTAGTATTAGTCTCTCCACGTGGATCAAAATTTAATAACCTATACAGTTTCACCAGCTTTTCCCCTGACTCGTCGTTTCCCCCTGCCAATAGAGGTAGCTAGGTATGTACCGATATGAGGTTCATGGATGCGAGGTACCAGGGGAAAACAGGTAACGATACTCTTCAGCGACGGGACGCTACCCCATCCATCGTCATCTATGATTAGTTGCGGTATTTTGTTCACCAACACTGCAACACTGAATACATTATTTTTATTAGTTGTTCAACGCCCACTCTACCCCACTCCTGTGCTGTTTAAAAATTCCTTTGCCTTACTCCATACGTGTTCGCGGGACGTTAAGTTTCAGAATTTTCATAACTAGATAATTAACTACAATAGCAAAAAAAATTATTAATTCTTATACTCGTTCTTAAAGCTAGTTTGTGGACTGTATTATAGTTATTATAAGTTTCCCTATAAATGCTATGAAAATAGTTTGCAGTAACGGTCAAGCTCCCGTAATAGTTTCTGAGGTTCCGCGATATACAGGTATTGATCGTTTGTTGTTTATTGCGTAATTATTTTTCAGGGTTCGGGAATGAACCGCGAAGTTGCTCTTTTATATCTGTTTATATTGATATGGGCTCGATAATGTTAGCTGGCGAGTTTTACCGTAAACACTCTCGTTGCGGCCACAAACCAAACAGAAGGTAGGTAAAATTATCTTTTGATGTGGTTCTTCATGAGCAGAAAACACCTGCTCTGAAAATAATGGTCATCGGTTTGAAATTTTCAACATAAACTTTTGAATTTTACGTCTCTAAATCTTTGTTTAGAAATTGTGGTTAGGACAAGCAAATCATTCGAATATTTTATGAACTTTATAAATCAGAATGATAACGAAGTATTGATTGAATATGAACTTAATGTACGAGTGGTAAGGGTGAAAATCGAATACAATAGAAAACAAAGAAATTCCGGTAATTGGGGGGTTCCCAAATATAGGAAGACATGTTAGTCACGTTCACCACAGTACAAACGCGAGTTGTTCTAAACAGGGGGAAAGTAATCTTCTATAATGCCTCGTTTTAATTTCCAACCGTAAATAATAATTTGGTCAATTTTCCACAATTTCGGTTGCGTGCACAAAGTTTTTATTACAATTTTATTGTTATTTAGGCGTGTTTGTTCCTTGTTTCAGATTACATCGGAGGTTTTAAAGGAGCTGGGCGCTAATGTGAGTTCCGAGTTTCACTTTTTGTTTATTATTAGACGATGTAATTGAATTTTCAGATGTTTATTTTTTACGTGCAATATTTTAGTACCAATGTACAGTACAACTATTTTCTTAATATCCCTCGGCAAACTTCGTGTTTCGTCAGTCGTCGGATTTCTATCAGTGTTGCCCTTTGCACTCGGTGCAGATAGGGTGCTTTCAATCAACTTGGAAGTATATAGAGTTGTTAATACTCTTGTAACTTCAATCAATCTGCCTAGCCTTTTCCCAGCTATATAGGGGTCGGCTTCCAGTCTTACCAGATTCAGCTGGGTACCAGTATATTACATGGAGCGACTGCCTATCTGACCTCCACAACCCAGTAACTGGGTAACACGGTACCCCTTGGCAAGACTGGTGTCAGATCTCTTAATACTCTTGTAACTTAATGCAATTTATTAACAAAATGGGAGGAAAGCTGCTGCGTTTAAAAAAGAATATAGTTTTCTGTATAGTTATCTCTATATAGTTAAAACGGCAATCAAAACAAAACAACAATAAAGTACTTAGTTCTGAATTCAAATTATCATACACGATAAATCTAATCATTGATGGACATAGAATTTAGCATTCGTTTGTATTCGGAAAAACGATGATTGCCGAGGGACATTAAGAAAATAGTTGCAATGTACCTACTAAAGTAGCGGCCGCGCACTTACTCTGCGTAAATAACAAAGTTTCATGTCCAGCACCTCTAAACTCGAGCACAATAATAAAATCCCAAAGCAGATAGGCCCACGTAATGCGAAACGAAACTAGCGGCCGGCAAACTTTTTAGAGAGGGAAATTTTGGTCAACAGGAAGGTGGCCCAAAACTATGAGCGTTAAGAAACTTTTATGAGCGGGCGAGCCATTTAACCGCGAGTCAAGAGCTAATCCCACTAGCCGACCGCCGGGAACAACGCACCTGAGACCGGCTTTTTATTTCTGTTACACATTTCCACCTAATTTCAGGCCGGTGAAGCTGGCGAGGTGGGCTGAACTTTGTCGGGCGTCATAAATTTATTTAACGGCCCGAAGGCAATAAGAGGCGGAGTGTAAAAAGAAAAATACGATACCAACGTGCCTAGCCGTTATTGCAATTAAACAGAGGAAGTAAATCTTTCAATACGAGCGGCGAGCGTTCGCCTCCCGTTTCCTGCCTTAATTTATCGCTTTGTTTTAGTCAGTGGCGCGTCCCATTGACGGATAGCGATGTGTTTGATTAAAAAACGCAAGTTGATCCCGCCACCCCTTCTAGTCGGGCCGTAGAATACTAATCCGACTAGACTGCGCCGCGACTCCAATAAGTGCCTCCCACTTGGCGCCTCTTATCACTACTGCTTACCGAGCACGTACTTCAAGTGGCGTCACATAATATTCAACTAACCTACATGAACATTTTCAAAAACGTGTCTAAATAAATAACGAACACATAAAACATTAATTATTTATCAAAAGATTAAAATTATTTTGAAAAGTATTTTTTTTAATAAAGATGGATTGACACTAATCCATTCAAATTGATTAGATTGTTAGAATTTGTTTCGATTTTCAAAATGCGAAAGAGTGAATGAATAAATTAAACTCTCGCACTCACCCTCACGATTTGCGAAAATAGAATCAAAGAGTGAAATATAACATCTGCGTTGAGCGTATTCAAGCGAGAATGGTTCCGCGTATTATATCGTTGATTTCTTTTCACATTTTTTTTCATTTCCTTGAAGAAGTTCCGATAAAAAGCGTCGGATTGGCTCACATCCACGGCTCTATTGCTCTCCACACGTATTTAATTTGTTCACTGTTGATTTATTCCGCATCGATCACTTCATTTCTCTTTGACGCACAAACGATTTGCTAAACGATTTTGAAAGTAGAAATGATTTGAGTGAAAATCAGGATAAATACACACGACTCAGTGTGTTTGCCTTCCTTAACTTTAACACGTAGACAAAATATTTAGAAGACTTTAATGTTCCGTATTAATTTATGAAAAGAAAACACTTACCCTCTTACTAATAAACGCGGAATAAAGTTATACCAGGAATAACAAAGGTATAACCATAAATTTTCATAGGTTTATACTTGGTATAACTTTATTCCGCGTTTATTAGTATGAGGGTTATAATTTAAATAACACGTGAGTGGAAACAGATTTTCCCGCGCAGAAACTAAAAAGAAATAGCGCAAGTAATGCTTCTGCAAGTAATACTTGTAACGGTCTTAATAGGTTTCACGTTCAGTTGTTACACCACTTCTGAGGGCTTGTGCGAGTAAATCGCGCAATTTCTGTGGTAATAGGAAAATGAAGGGACGAGTGTTAAATTCAAATTGCTTAATGGTTCGGAAGCAGGCATTTCATTTTCCATTCGAATTGTTTCGTAATTTACTGCCTCGTGCGTAAACGACGCGAGTCTCTTCTTTTGTTTGTGCACCCAGGAAATATGAGTTAAAAATATTTAAAAGTAGGCTAAAATATTACTCGAACGTCGTATGCAGATGCTGATAATAATTGGTTTCTGTTGCATTCAATTGCAACAGAAACCAATTATTATCAGCATCTGCATTATGACGTAACTGCACTCAAAAGTTTTTAACGCTTTGAACAATCAAGATTAATTTTCCGGGTTCATAATTTTCTGCTTTGCTCTCATTTCTGGCATTTTCATAAAGGCAGCTAAGTAGCCCTTTGATACCTGTCAAAGTGAAGTTTTAACACCACGGAACGCAAACGCAATTTTTTAAAATTGACAATTCCTTTGCCGGGTAGTCAAAACATCACAAGTGTCTTGAAAAGAAAGGTTTTTAATTTTTATTTTATTATTACTTTGTATAAATAAGTTTGACTTATGTGCCAAGGGGGTTGAAAATATAAAATATGTAGAGTTCAATTAAAGCATAAAGAATGTAAAAATAATTAACCAATATATTCAAGTCACGACAACGTACCTATTCTAAAAATATTACAATCACGATCATCACGAGGGGTCGTTGATAAACAAAACTATTTCAATTAGCCGATGGTCCGGCGCGACAAAAGTATGGGCAGCATATAATGCGTTCAAATATTCATGTCAGTATCGATTCCCCCTCGGCGAGCGATCGACATAATACACCCCTAAAGATGGTATCAGACATCGCCCTTTCAGACAAACGTGTATCTATGGCCTTAGAATAAACAATAATTACCACTAAAATGTGAAGTCAAATATCGCTACCTTTATTTGTAAGGGAAATTACCTATTTGAAGTTGAATTTGGGCTAATGCTTCTACTAATGATTCATGCTTGTGTGTATTTCATTCATAAATCAAGATCAATGCTGCGTGTACAGGAATACTTTTGTAAATAATCTGTAAACGATCAGCAAAGGCGATTCTACTACCGTAAAATTGTTCACCCACAGTTCGCCAGTTTTCGTGCTTATTAGATACTGTAGCAATGTGCCTATTTCCGTTTTCATGCTCCATTCCAGTCCTTGGCTGCAAATGAGATTTTTTCTCGGCATAACGTAATTACACTTTTATCCTATCTCAAAATCCAATCCAAGACCTTTGTGCTATCTGTGGTCCGACAACACTGCTTATTACCCAACAAGTATCTACTTCAGAACTCGAAACTTTTTGCCAAGTCATTTTCTTGCTTAAGATAATGTTTGGGAATGTTTTGATGGGGACAAAAAAAAATGACAAATGGCATTTATTTGGGAAGAATCAAATCTTGAAATAATTTCAGTTATCTATGTTTAGGTTTTTATGTGAATAAGGAGCAAACAGTCGTACAGCTCAACTGATCGTAATGTGGGCACCGCCACCTATGAAGATCTGCTACTCCAGATGTATTGCAGAAGCGTCGTCATTCTTGAGTTCAAACTAAGCATGTCTCATGTGAATGTAATTACCATGGTACCCTTGAAATCAGAATACACGAATGCTGCTTGGCGGCAGAGCTAGGAGTACGAGTAAGCACTTTTCCAAAATAACTCCTTTACAAAGAGCTTTTCTTCTACTGAAAAATGACACCACACACACACACACACACTGTGGCTTTCACAGACACCACTACGACTTATAAAATGATGACTCATTCTTTAAACTCAAAAAACAGTATCTTTGTTACAACTTCCATTCATTCACTCAAGTACCAGCCACTTAGTATCAACAACTTGGCGGTATGACAACTCCCTAAGGTTCGCTGTTCATATTCCTACAGTATTTTGTCATAAGCCATATTAGTACGGGTTCTGAATTATTAATTAAGTCGCATACGGGTAAAGCAAAGGGTTTAAATGAAACCGAGTTGTCAGACTCCCTGAGGGGCAGTTTATGAATGAAATTATTTTTTAAATTCCAATTGAATGCCGTAATTGAACTTCTAATGTGTAGTTTGGTAGTTTTTAGGGTTCCGTACCCAAAATGTAAAAACGGGATCCTATTACTAAGACTCCGCGGTCCGTCTGTCTGTCTGTCACCAGGCTTTATCTCATGAACCGTGATAGCTAGACAGTTGAAATGTTCACAGATGGTGTATTTCTGTTGCCGCTATAACAAATACTAACTCTCTTAATAATAAACACGGAATAAAGTTATACCAGGAATAACAAAGGAATACCCATACATTTTCATAGGTTTATACTTGGTATAACTTTATTCTGTGTTTATTAGTCAGAGGGTTAAAATATAATAAAATAAATATTTAAGTGGGGCTTCCATACAAGGTGGGTCTAAAAGTGATATTTTTGCCGTTTTTTGCGATAATGGTACGGAAAACCCTTCATGCGCGAGTCCGACTCGCACTTGGCCGGTTTTTTTAATCTAATATTACTAGTCATAGTTAGAAATGAGTTTTTCGGTAATTACTTTTGTAGAGGTAGCTACAAAAAAATTAACTAGACGTAGCGTAGGTTTGAATATGATGTTGTGCATTATTTTGTCTGACTTCTTCCTTTTGGTTGACAACAAGAAATAACATTGTCGCTGCATTATAAGAGTACTAACCATTGCTTAGTAAACAATGTTTAGGTCTCGCTTTAGTAATAATAAATTTAATTATAGTATAGTTTTGTTGTCCTGTTAAAATTTGAAACAACTTTCAGACCATTCTTTAGTAATAATATTTGAAATGAAACTTTGTAGTGATTTTAATTGAATACTAACTTTCAATAATGAAATTAAGAGGTACATAGTAGATACGCATTAAATTGAGTACCTCTGAGAGTAATAAATGTGAATATATTAATAAAATAACATTAATGGACTTAATAAATAAAGTTAACTGAATAACTATTCTAGTTCATCTGCAATCAACATAAATTAATTAAACTTTCTAGTCGAATTGTTCTAAACATTATTCAAAATGCATGTATTAGATTCAGTTCACTGTTTATTTACAACAAAATACCTAATAAGACTGCTAAAATTATTATAAAATTCTGAAAAAACTAAACTTTCCATTTTCCTGAATAGATTGCATTGATATTTTGGGCGCACGGTTGGCGCAGTGGTTGAGCGATTGACTGCTGCGCTGCGTGTCGCGGGTTCGATTCCCGCACGGAACAAATATTTGTATGACCTACAGATAGTTGTTTCGGCTCTGGGTGTTTGTGTATGTGAGTTTATATGTTTGTAAACGCACCCACGATACAGTTAGAAATTCCTAGTGTGGGGCAATGTTTTATAAAAAAAAAAAAAAAAAAACTGGTGAAACCGTAAGTCTAAAATCGCAATGCATTTTTTGGAGACTACAGTTCAGCTTCAGGTGAGACAGTGATCAAGCGCGAGCCTTCAGTGTACATAAAAAAAACAGTTCTACCTACTACGTACGTAATATTTGGTGATCACATGTTCCAGAAGATTATTAAAAGCGTAGAGTCTCCTGCACATAATTCACATTTCTTGGCAACGACACTACCAGCCGCACTACCAGTAGTGTCGTTGCCAATTAACGACACTACCAAGCATATTTTGGATTAAATTGTACAGTCAACACAGCAAAGCTCAGAAATATAATTCTTTATTTAATCCGTAAATAATGAAATATCGGCAACAGCAAACTTCAGAAATGTAACTTTTTATTTATTACCAAATAAAAGCAAACTTATTTGAAAAAATACAAAAATTTACGCAAATAATAAACTTCCTTCTTTCTTGTAACTGTAGTACTTACTAATAAAACTTAATATTGAACCTCAGATAATAAAAAATCGCGTGAAAATGTTTCACTGTTTCCCAAAATACAAGCTCAGGCTTAGCTTGGGAGTAGCAGTAACTTTTGTGTTATACACTAATACGAAGCATATGTTATTTTAAGATAAGATAGATAACTGTATTAACTGGCGACAATAAAGGATTTTTATTTTTTATTTCAAGTGACCGACTGTTACTGTAAAAGAGTAATAATACTGTCGCTTTGAACATATGACATTTTTTAAATTCATACTTTATTTAGTAAGAAGGTAACGTGGCGTAGCTAACATACTCGTACAATCGAATACCCGCGTCGTCAACTTCTATAAAATATTAACGTAATATTTTGAGAATGTAATATTTTGAGTACGAAGGTTGGCTTGCATGGTAACTTCAACCCTGATATGAAAATCACTGCTGGACATATCTTAACCGTAACTGTACCTAAATATTTTGCATTTTATAATTCGAGCACCTCCAAACAGATGCACCATTTTTATAATTTTTCAGTATATGATATTTGTGTTTGCCCAAAAAGCAACGCAGTTCCCCCATTCGTCGGGCAAACGTGTAAAACTGATTCGTTATTATCAGCTTCCGACATCTTATAGGTTTTATTAAATTTTGTTCAAAGCTAGACCTATGAACTGGAGTCTCGAAAAAACGTAATGTAAGAAATACTCTCACAATTATAATTTATCCATCAAATATCAGTCTTAGGTCAAACTTCATATGTAAAAAAGAAATAAATGTAAAAAAGTTTGTCAATAAAATTAGTTGAACTTTGAGTTGAATTTAGTGGAACAGGAATCCAAAACTTCTGTGTTGACTGTACAGTTTAATACAAAATAGGCTTGGTAGTGTCGTTAATTGGCAACGACACTACTGGTAGTGCGGCTGGTACTGTCGTTGCCAAATAATGATAATTCAACTGTCAGTGCCACTCACGACTACTAAGATATGCGCGATTTATTTTTAGAGCAGCTAGAAAACTACTTACAAGTAACTTTTTAACATAAATGTGTATGTGAAAAAAATTGCCTAAACTGCTGACCGCCCCTCACACGCGTTCCAACATTCGTACAATGGCGTAGAAACATTTGTGCGCGCAAATGACTGACTCGGGTTATACACAGGTGCCACTTCGGTTCCAGTGGCGTAGCTACCGAAGGGTGAGATGGGGTTGTACCTCGGGGCTCCCATTAAAGGTTGCTGTGTTAATACTTAGTAGGAAGGAGCTTTGTTTTATTTTGCCACGCAGTGGTTAAAAAAATTGATGACGAGGTTTGCATCTTTACATTTTTATTATATTTTGAATATGGCCCATTAAATATGGCCAATTTCATGTTGCCCCAAAGTCCATGGTTATATAGCTACGCCACTGATCGATACATACACCTATAGCTAGAGGTATTAATAGACATATTTCAAACCAAATTATTAGTACCGTAACCACATTGTAACAGATAGTATGGAACTAATCAACGGCCAACACTAGCCAATAGTATTATAAACGTATAAATCACAATAATGTGTTGGCGATATCCTATTGGTTGGACTCAATTACGACATCTCTGCCTATTACCGACTAATATACGGGCGTATTATTGTTGTCTATGCTGTATAGATTGTCTTTGACGATAATAATGTGATTGTTGGAAGATTGGAACAAGTGGGTATGTTGTACCACGTTTGTTGTGCTGTTATTGTTTTTGAAGGAAAAGATAATGGGGGTTTTATAATTACGTGAGCCCCAGTCGCCGATATTTTGTTTTGCCAGAAATAGCTAGGAAATAGGCATTCAGTCAATCGTCTAAGTATTTTAAACTATACATTGCAGTTTCTCGAAACAATCAATTAACAATATTATCTATGAGTAAAACTATCTAACATAGAATCTCAAGTTTTACTCCAAAAAAAAATAACATTGCTCATTATAACTTTAATTACCCCTAAGTGTAGAATTGATTGTATTGTGGTCATCAAGTGAGATAGTGGTCAAGCGCGAGTCTATCGATAATTTAAAAAAATATATCTTATAGGTACAATACTTTTAAAATATTTGATTACATCCAAAAACTTTTGATGATCTTGAAAACATTCCAAAACTTTTCCTGAAAACTATTATTAAGTTTTACTTTTCTAACTTAGGGCGATCTTCAAGGTTAAGCAACGCTTGACGAGGTCGGTCCGTGGATAGGTGACCATTTCATCATACCGAGTTTCCTCCGTGCCTCGGAAAGCACGTTAAGCCGTTGGTCCCGGCTGTCATTTGAAGATCTTTGACAGTCGTTACGGGTAGTCAGAAGCCTGATCTGACACCAGTCTTGCCAAGGGTTATCGTGTTACCCAGTTACTGGGTTGTGGAGGTCAGATAGGCAGTCGCTCCATGTAAAACACTGGTACTCAGCTGAATCCGGTAAGACTGGAAGCCGACCCCAACAATAATTGGGAAAAAGGCTAGGCAGATGATGACTTTTCTAACTTAGGTATGGACCTACTATAGTGGACTTAGGTTTAACCTTTTTGCTGTTTACTCTCTCTACAATTCACCCAATAACCCGGTTTCAGTTCCGTAAAAGACTGATAGATTTAACTTCGGGTTTTGAAATATGGCTGTCATCCCCGTGGAACCTCGCAGCAGGTGGCTCTTGTCAACGATATATTATTACTAAAGTGGCCAGGTGTTTGGCCGATGCAATAAATGGTAGGTCGTAAATAAGTAGATTTAGGTAAATAGGTGTGAGACGATAATAACATTATATGGTACTAGTAACAATATTAGTAGCAATATTATAACAATGTTATTCGAAGACATGTGACATCCACCAACCCGTGCTGGGCCCGCGTGTTGAGTTACGGTCCATTCCCTCTCTCACAGTGAGGCTGATGATAATGATGATGAAGGAACTAGTACTACTCTGACCTCCTCAACTTAATTAATTGTTCATATGCATATTCCAAAAGGCTATCATACATTATATTGTCGTTGCGAAAAACTTTTAAATATTTTTTTCAATTAAAGCAATTGTAAATCGATAAAATTTTGACTACAAACGCGCCGCGAATGGTCGCCATATTAGTGACGTCATAACGATCAAAGAATTTCACGATAATACAGTGTTAACTACACGTGAATTGACGAAATATATCCGAAGTTTAGTGCACAAACATTATTTATAACAGGTAATTTTATTTAGTCATATGTGTTAAAGGATTCATAAAGGCTAATTTCGATAATATACCTGATGGATGATTTGGAATTTTTGAGCATAAATAAAGTAGTGGTAAATGCCTGGTAATGAATATTACGTGTTAATGGTCCAGCGATTGTAATTACATTAGGATTTCCTTGTTGTTTATTAATTTTAAATTTAAAAAAAATTACAGCATCCCAATTCCAATATAAGTAAATACATGAAAACTTTATTTTTCTCCACCTTAAATGAAAAACTACATCTTTCATATATGGTATATAAATATGTTTACAATAAATATTGAATTTGTGGAGACTGGGCTGGTTTGGATTCTTAGGTCAATTGTGAAAATTTTGGGCCATTAAATGCTATGTGCTTTTCTGCTGAAATATTACTATGGCAGACTAATTACGCTTTTAATTAAAGAGATATATTTATGACTTGAACTAAAACAATCGATCAGTATCGCAGGTACGTACCTTTTTACCCGACTACCGAAGGAGGGTAATGTGTTTATCAGTCTATGTATGTATGTATGTAAGTATGTATGTATGTATGTTTGTTCCTATGTGGCGTTCTAGAGACCAAACGCGTGGGCCGATTTTGATGGTTCTTACGTCAATCGATTCGTCTTAACCCCGCGACTGGCTACATTAAAATTGTAAAATAGGTAAATGGCGGTTCTTGGGCGCCATATTGTGGCCAAATATTTTTTTTCTACCAAACCTATCGTGTGGGGTATCAAAATAAAGGGTTTTAAGAGATGGTTTCAAAAATGTAGAACACTTATATGTTTAAAAGTACCTAATTCGAAAAAAAGTAACTAAAAAGTTATAAATAAAAAAAAAATATCAAAAAACCCGACTGCTTTAAAAGCGAACTAAAAAAAAGACGTAAACAAGGAGAAAATCATGCTGTGCAGTCGGAGGATACATCTGGTTTTGGTCAGCCAGCTCGCGAATATGTATTCTCCTACTGTACAGCATGATTTTCTCCTTGTTTACGTCTTTTTTTTAGTTCGCTTTTAAAGCAGTCGGGTTTTTTGTTTTTGTTTTTGACATCTGAGACTTAGCTCGACACACTCATACACAAATCAGTACCTACTATATCTAGTTAGATCTACGCCACTTATATAGATCTATGCTGGATTCAGTCGCACTCAATTCTAAGGCTTGTTTCCCTTTGTGAATACCTCACGTAGTCAATTACGAATAATCATTGCAAACTCATTTTCATCATCGCTTTGTTATTACTCTGGTCCTCGCCAGTTATTCATCGGAGTTATTTATATTCTTGATTTTGAAATGAAAAAAGTTTGATCCTTAAGTACTTTTTTCAAGAGCAGATGTGAATTATGATTTAAATAAAGTGCTCATTTAAATAGTTTTTACCCGATTGCCGAAGAAGGGTAATGTGTTTATCAGTCTATGTATGTGTGTATGTATGTAACTATGTATGTATGTATGTTTGTTCCTATGTGGCGTTCTAGAGATCAAACGCGATGGCCGATTTTGATGGTTCTTACGTCTATCGATTCTTCTTAACCCTGCGAGTGTCACTGGCTACATTAAAATTGAAAAATAGAAAAGTGGCGACTTTTGGGCGCCATATTGTGGGGGCCCAAATTTCACATCGTGTGGGGTAGCAAAATAAAGGGTTTTAAAAGGTGATTTCAAAAACATATAACACTTATATGTTTAAATGTACTTATCCAAAAAAATTTACTAAAATGTTATAAATAAAAAAAGTTAATTAAAAAAATCAAAATCCCGACTGCTTCAAAAACCGAACTAAAAAGATGTAAACAAGAAGAAAATCATGCTGTGCAGGATACATGTTTGCGAGCTGGCTGACCAAAACCAGATTATCCTCCAACTGCTTTATAATAATGGGGCTACCCTATTTAACAGGTATCTATAGCATAGCACTAATAAAAGGCGTGATTCATAAATTGAACAAAAAAATAAATTCCAATTACAATAATTCAGAAGCAAAGAACATAAATAGTAGAAAAGGAATTTATAATACCACAAATTAAGGTACTAAGTAATTGGCGGTTCCACCCCACGCGTCCCATCAGAAAATTAATAGGCAAATGGAAAAACATCGGAATACGTTCTCATAGCGCGACAGTAATCATTGTTGATGCATTTTTGTGACAAATCACGAATACGTTTTCATGTCCCATTGTAATTATGCAAATGACGTGATGACGTCCATGTGTGTGTGTATGCAAATCCATCTAGGAACACAGGTGTCTGTTTATCCATCTGATTTAATAACTGGCTCATCGCGAATCGAATGAACGGCATTGTATGCGGAATATCAATGCCCTGTTACAGAGCATTAGTGGCATAGACAGATAGCAAATAGTGCAGGGGGGAACTTGGGTTTCCAGAGCCTCGCAGACGTCGCCTCGGGGACCAGATCCCCCCAAAATTAATAATCTTCGCAACAAGTTCTAATAAAATTTATGTAGTTTGATGTCTACGAGATATAAAATATGTATGGAGTTGCCAATTTTGGTAAATGTTGGTAACTGGTGGATTAATTTTGAGATCTTCTTGAATTATTTACGCAGCGTACATAGGTAAAATGTTTGTTCTAAAACATTTCGGTTTAAACTGAATTCGTGATCATTTAATTCGCGTAATTAAATTTTGAGGCACGATTTGTATGAATTACCTAAAAATAGACATAAAAATGAAATAAACACTCCATAAACGTCATGACAATGATCAGATAACAAAAAAAAAATACCCCCCCAGGAAATACGGGGGCAATAGCAACAAAAATCTGGAAAAATCAACGTCATTTCCTTTCGTATCTAGAGTTCCGTCCTGTCGTCTACATCAAAACTGATAAGAGAAGGGTGAATGCACGAGTGCGTCCAGGTACTTGGGGTACTGCGGGGGTGTTACAAGTGGGGGGGAGGGTGATGAAGCACGGTTCAGGAATACCAACGTGATTAATGGATTCCGCGCGCCACGATAATGATAATGACCCCGTCTGCGACCGCGGACATCATCGGAATCAATGCCGGGAGCAGCTTTTTGCATAGTTGGCGCGCGATGCGTGGGGGCCTGCGTTGATTTAAAGCAGGCTTACTTGATTTCTGAAGTGGATTTGCATCAATGGAATTATTTCGCGATACGCCAGTGGCGAAGTAATAACGAGTTTATTTTCAGTTTGCACACCTGAATATTGTGATGCGATTATTCGAATTCGGGTCATGCTTTTCACAAAAATTGTGAGCTTTTGTGATAGTGTAAATAATAGTACATTACTGCAGCGACACACATATGTAAGTCCATCAATGCCTATTTGTGGCCAAGGCTTGTTTCGTACTTTTCTCAAATAATGTGCGGCAATTAAAACTAAGTAGTACCTTTTTTTTTTTTTTTTTTTTTGGGTGGGAAATCATCCAATGACTTCTCCCGCTCTGGGTGAGGCGGGAGGGCGTGTCAGACTTTTACTGACTAAAACCCACCCGTGTTCCTTCAGTTGCTTGAGCCAGGGCCGCGGTAACTCTTTTTCAAATTTATCCGCGACCCAGACAGGCATCGGCCCTCGCGGACCCCGTCAGTTCTGCTGACATCTCTTTGAGGCGCGCGTGGAACACAACGCGCCGTCGACTCGGGCCTGGTCCTTATCGGACGGCGAGCTACCCATTACTCGCCGTCCGCAGGCCCGCGCCTACGGTGGCCGGGAATCGGCTTGCGACTCCCGACGCCCAGGGCGTCTCCTGCGGTGGCGAGGGGCGTGAGGGCGTCTCCGTTGCATCTCCCTCACGCGTTCCGCCTCCTCCTTTGCGAGCATTACTGCTTCGCAGAAGGAGGAGACAGCTTCCCATGCCCTCTCGCTCCGTAACATGGCCTGAACCAGGGCCGGACGCGAGAGGTTGCCATCGCCGATCGCCTCCACGAGGACACGGCGGTGCCCAGCCCAAGCGGGGCAGATCTCCACCGTATGCTCCACCGTGTCCTCCGGGCGATCCACACAATGGTGACACCCGGGCGTTTCCTCCCGCCCAATCCTGAACAGGAACCTCCCGAAACAGCCGTGTCCGGTGAGGACCTGCGTCAGGCGGAAGGTGAGGGCGCCATGGCACCTCTCAAGCCACTCCTCAAAGAGGGGCCTTATCGCCGCAATTGTGGCGTGCCCAAAACTAAGTCAACTAAGTCAGTCTCAGTTACTCATTTTGTCAAATACAATTACTTTCAAAATCAATGACTAATTTTTGCCGCGTTAAAGTGTTTATTTGTTTTCTTTTCAATAAACAGCTTTCTACTTGCAAGCCAGTGCTAATTTAAATAAAACCTTTGATAAGTTACCTCCTTGGTTGCCATGTTTCGGAGTAAAAGAACGTTCCATTTTTAAATTACACGACAGATTGAGATTTCTATGTAATTTATTTGGCCGCTAGACACGACAGATATGGATTTTTATACAACTTTTGCCGGCCGCTGCTCGCATGTATTTGGCTAGAACAGCAATTTCGATTTATCTCGAAGAAGGTTGTCAAAATAATGCTCAAATTTTCAAGCATGTTTGAGAAAATGAATATTGATTTTTAATTACAAAAACTATGAATTCATTTTTCACGAAAAAAGGTGACATTAAAACGTTCACACGTTTCCACAAAGACAATAAGAGCTCTAATCGCTTGATGTCCATACGGCAGTTGGCGCTTTTCAGCACAGCAACAATGGGTGGGTTCCATTATCGACGCCGCGGCTGAGCGCACCCCTGTCTCTGAAAATAAAACAAATCCTATGCGCAAAATCATTTCGTATGGTTCGGTGCATATTCGTGGCTTCACATTGTAGGTATGTAGATTAAATTTTGACAGTCGACTTATCAAAGATAATGCTGTGGTCCGGCCGAGCGGTTTAGTTGGGGGCGATAGGAGATCGTGACGAGTGACGTCAGAGCCAGTGGCGTGCGCTATGGTTGACTATCAGCTGTTTGGGTTCAGGGTTGTCGTGATCGCAAGTTAGGGGTTGACAACAAAGTTCACGAAGTTCTATGTCATGTTTTCCTTTTAATACATTTCTTGTACGAAGTCAGTGTACACTGAAACCGTAGGTATAATTTGCATTTATTTAACACTACACACCTAGTAGACCATATTATACCTACAAAGTATTTTCATTCGTAGGATCCCGCCATCGGTGTGAGGGGCGCCCGCTTGTATTTATTTTCGCACGCGTTAGAATTTTATTATACGATAACTAAGATATTTATTTAAATTATATGGTTTAACGGATAATCATAACGTGCTTGAAATGCTCATGGTAAGTAAAGTATTTAAGTTCATGAGGAGTAATACTGTATCCGTCTAAGTAGCTTTCCAATTACTGCATTGTTTTTGTGACCATTTTTATTTGTAATTAGAATGGGTATAGTAAGCTATCATTAATAGATAGAATATTAAAATGGGATTCAAAAGTGGGATCCATCGAAAATAAATCATATATATTATGCCATCGCATACTTTTCTGTAGACCTATAAAAGAGGAACAATTCCACCATATATTGTTTTGTTATATCTCAAAGGGCAGCGTTTTCAATGAAAGCTCCCAGGCAGCTACAATTATCGTCTTAGTTCAACCAATTTACACAAAACCTTAACAAATTATACACCTAAGAGTGATTCATGAGTAAGGTACTCATGAATCATTTTGTATATTGGTGAAAACCACATGAAAATGAAAATACATTCAGTAGTTTTTGTGTTCATCGCGAACGGACAGACAGACAGACGCGGCGGGGGACTTTTTTATAACATGTAGTGATTAAATTAAATATTTCACAAAGGATTAATCTCCTGCCTAAGACTAATTATTTTGTATTTCATACATAAAACTGTTGTATGCTTAGTTACCTCTGTCCTTAATGAAAGTCTAGACATCAACTAATATCTAATGAGTTCTATATCAAACGATTTTACTTATAATATATTCTAGTCCCTTCATCCAGCATCAGAATGCATAATTATGAATATCTTGTTTTAAACAACAGTTGTATTATCTCTGAAAACCAGTTGATACTTAATCCATAGAAGTCAAATAAAGTTCTATTTGTTTACCTAACCACTGTACTATTCCATAAAAAGTTGTAAACACACCAAGCTCATTGAACGCTCATACTCCATAAGTCAGTTACTGAGGTAGGATAAGCCGTGAGTAAATCATCCAGCGATGAATACCGAGGTCTGCGCGTTCGCTTGATAACGATTAAATATGGCTCGGCCGCTCATATTGTGTGTACTTAACGCGACCCGGAGTTGTGCGGTGAAAACCTCCAGATTTATGTGTGTCACTTGCCTTAACGGGAAAATGTTCGATGGTTATTGATGGAGACAGATAGTCCGCCTTTTAGTTTGTGTACGCTTGTTTCAGTTTTCTAATTGATTAAATCAAATCAGCATTCTTCGAACGTCACGAATTAAAAAAGGCAGTCCCACGTCAAACAGACGTATCCCAAAAGATACTAGAGTTTTAGCTGAGAAGACGAAATGGCGCAACAGACTCCCCAGAGTGATTACATTACAGTAAATTTGCCTGAGTTGCTTTTTTTTATCGTAATCACAAAAGCAAGTTTTTGTACTTGATATGTTCGACCGCACGTCATTGGCCAAAAAACTAGTATTAATTGGTCTCGTACTCTACTGTATCTTCGTACTACCCAAGGCCAGCTCAAGATTAAAGTGTTATTAATGCCGTGCAGTCTGACTGTAGTCGGAACGTCAGTCACCTTCACCACTCAGACATCGAACAATGTCTGAATGGTAACCTCCGTTAGTTATTATTTAGGTCCGGATTATATGCAACATAAAAACTTTGAAATATGCATGCAAATATGCAATATTTTAGTTTTAGAAAACGAAAAAAGTGGTAGGTTTTTTTATTTTTATTTTTAAGTCAGCATACAATTAGTGAATTATTCAATCATAAATTATCAATACCAAAATGTAACACATTTGTAGACGAGACCGAACATTTTTGTAAACGTAAACAATCAGGTAGGTAGGTGTTCTCAATGCAAATATCAATCATAATATTTTTATAAGTGAAAATTGTTAGTGTAATACATGGGCAAAATTTTGGTAATAAAGTTTATTATTACTTATCAATAGGGTACCTGCAGAAAAATATAATAAATATGCATCATCACTAGATATATTAGATGTAATATGCAATTTCCGCTGATAATGGGTAAATATGCAAATATACAAATGCATATGATACGGTCTCTAGTTATCATAATTATTTGTGAGTTTTAAATCTCATTGTAAATTCTCACAACGAAATCGAAACCAATAAAATTAATCGAAAATACCAAAAATGAGTTTCAAAACAAATTCAAATCAAACAACGAAAACTTTGCTCCTCATAATATTATTACTAGTCTGATGACTTTTACCCCGAACAGTAAAAAGTTTCCGATAAATTATTGCAACACTAGCTATCAACGCCACGCTATCCATCCGTTTATCCACAATAGTTCCGCTTGAACCTGTGTTGCCAGTATTTATGGGTAAGTTCCAAAATAAATTGCGACATCCTCAGATTAATTTGTCTTTGCACTTCTTTTTTGTCTTTTACTCCAAATTTGTTGCGTGTTGTGCCTGTGTCGAATAAATATATTTTTATTATATTATGTTCTATTAATATTGTATTTCTAATTCATTTACATTAATCACGATAAGGGGCGGTATATCTTAACATTATCACCGAAAAAAGAACAGACGTAGCTCCTCCAAATTTTTGGCTGCTCCATTAACAAAAGAAAATTTTGTCTGTCATTTCACTTTGAAATACAACTGTATAACGCCACATTATCTTAATTTTTTTCAGATTCATTCATTTGAAACTAAACCTCGAAGCTTTTATAAATCTTACCATTATTTGACTTGGGTGAGCAGACCAAAAAGCAAAATATTTACCTACTAGCCGTCTCTGCTACAATTTTAGACGACAATTTTTCCTCAGCCTCTATCACTATATACTGCTAGAGTTATACATTCATGAAGATTATTATAGGTTCTCTTATAACCAGTGTTATTGGCATAGGCTCAGGTTTTTCTTTTTTATCTTTCATATATTTTATGTGATTCAAAATTCGATTTTTAGAGAATCCATGTAGTCCTGACAACCCCTACAGCTGCATTCAACATCCAAACAAAATATAAACTGTGCATTCATAAAATTGCGCCAGCAGTCCATTCTACGGATTTCGAATTTGCTACTATTTTGGAAGATCTTTGTTCCGCTGGCAACACAGACACCGACCTACCCCTACCGCGGAGTTCAATACCCAAACACGATTAACACAATATAAATGTCGCATTGATAAAACTGCGTGAGCTAGCGTTAACTGCTAAATAGCGTGTGAGTAATGACTGCGCTCGATTCCACTGCTACTGCTACTGTATCAACCGCTACCGTTTTATTGCATTGTTCAACCATTGCTGCGATAGCGCCGGGATGTTATTGGATGAATTTTGATGGGTTTTCGTCTATGTTTTTCGGCGAAGTTGGTCGGGATTGGTTAATTGGAATTGTTTGAATATCGAATCGTATCGTGTCTTTCGAATCATAGGTAAGCGGTGCTATTTTAGTCTCTGCCTCTACCTTTGATATTTTTTAGGGTTCTGTAGTCAACAAGAAACCCTTATAGTATCACCATGCTCATCTGTCCGTCCGTCCGCAGCTTAGCTCAAAGACTATGGTAATAGAAAGCTATAATTTGGCATGGATATACTCGTACATACATATTAATCACGCCGATAAAGTGGTAAAATAAAATAAATATATATTTATGTTTTTTTATTATTTATGAATTTCAGTATTTTTACCTAATTACCTAGCTGTTTTATGGTACCCTCGGTGTGCGACTCCGACTCGCACTTAGCAGGTTTTATTAATTTCGTCTCACTATCTAAAACGATGCTATCTCTCTAGTTTTTTTTACCACAAGACTTTACTTACCCTAGTTTTTTCAATCATTAAAAATCGTTTAAGTCTGTTCATTGAACAATATATATTTTGTCTGATGTACTTAAAACATTTTAGCTTCTATAAAAGTTCTATTTTCCTAAGTTTAAACGATTTTTCTCTTATCTTATTTTTTCACTCTATGATCAAGTAACTTACGAAAGCTATCAAGGGCACGCACATCAACCCTAATAAACCAAACTTCCTTTGAATATTAAAATAACGACGTCAACTGCCTCCAACGTTCATAAATACTCATATTGGACCTGCTCAACTTTACCAGAAAATAAGAAAACTAACTCAAGCAAAAATAATAAAGTGTACAGATAAGAATCTCCTAGTTCTTTAAGGAGGTAGTTTTTCGTCGGTCCATTCAATTTACATATCATATATTATCATCTTTGGTTCCCCTCATATTATTTATTTGTTTTAATAAAATCCCAGAAATGGGCTAGTTTTTGTATAGTGGCGGTGCGGTGTCTGTGGTTATGGGCTGTTTACATGCGAGCCTATAGACATAAATAGTGCAGTGTTTTGGGCACACAGTGTAGACCATAGACAGTAGACACACACATTCAAGATGGCTGGTGTGGACGGAATAGAGATAAGGCACTTAAATTGTATATAGGCGGTGTAAATAGCCCTTGTTTATGTGTTATTGAAAACATTATTGTGATTGTAAATAAGAGCAGTCTAGAGTACTTTAACTGTCCAACGAGTAACGAAGGGTCGTAAAGAGACCAGTAAGTTGATAACATAAATAAAACCATATAATTACCAGTAGTTTAACATAAATTTGCCAAGAAGTAACCAATTTACCGTTCTAATCAAAGTGTCGCTTACCACAATTTACATACAATCCTAAGCAAAATAATGGTCAGTTCTGTATCTTAAATATATCTACACTGTCTTCCATGATTTCTGTGTATATGACTATTGAAATGAAAATACGACGCAACGAAATGCAAAAAAAAAAAACAATAAACAAAACCCGTCTTTAGTTATATGTATAGGTATTTCTGCAGAGAAAGGTTTTGTAGCGCAGATAGGTTGTAATGATCACTATATAAACTTGGAATCGTCATCAATGTGATGATGGTGATGATGACGTCATCATTATCATCCTTTTAACGTTCCCACTGCTGGGACAAAGGCCTCCTCTCTATGAGAGAGGGAATGGACCATAATCCACCACGCGGGCCCATTTCGGGTTGGTGGATGTCACATGTCTTCGAATTTTTGTATCTAGGACATGCCGATTTCCTTTCGATGTTTTCCTTCAGCGTTTAAAAAAAAAACTTGGAACTTAAACTGGGAATAACATTGATTATTGTTTTCTGCTATAATAACTATAATTTTGGCACTGGATGTGAGTATGTATTTTATGTCTTAAAAAATGTCATATCATTGTGTCAAAATTAAATATATCATATCATCACTATACACTCACACAAATAAAACTCTGTTAACTGCGTGCAGGTGGCCCTATACGTACGTATCGATGATAATCAAGGAGTAACTCCGAAGAAGTTTGGCGTGCTTAGTAACTATTACCCCACGGGCCGTTCACTTTCATTATTTTGATGCATTTCCAATACAATTCGCTGTCTGTAACGTGTATGCCGACAATATAGAATGAATATTAGATTTTTTTGGAAAGTTTTATCGATACATTCTATTAGTAGCAATGGCTTGGAAAAAGTTTTGTTTATTTGTGACTGAATTAAGCCATATTAGTATATAAAATAAAATCAATTTCATTGAAATTATCATAAAAAATGCTAGACTGACTGCCACACTCAGAGACGAGCTCTCCTTAGTAGAGATTTTTAGTACAAAATCTATACTAAGGAGCGCATTAAGTAACCGTTAAAAGTCTCTTAGTGCGGCAGTGAAAGTTTAATTTTTGCTTTTCAGTTCTTATTTCGTCGGTTATTTTTTTTTTTCTTAAAAGGGTTTTTTATGTCTAGTAATAATGACGAGTATTCGCCTATTCGCCATAGGGAATGGCGATTTATCGGTATTCGATTATTCACTATAACAATTATTCGTGGCATATCTTAGATTCTAAATCTACCCTTCAGTTAATATTCCCAATCCAGAGTGGGATATAGACTAGCAACCATCTCAGAATTTTTCCAAAATGAAATCACATTTCCTCAAAGATACTATACTAAATCTATCATCTACCCAACATCACTAAACACTAAACATAATTTCAGCAGTTTTAACCTCCGCCGTTAAGCGGCGCAGTTCAGCTCTACTTGGTGTCGCTAATCTCATTAGCGAGTGTAGACACAGATGCTCCAGTGTAATCCTGTTGCTCCGAGCAAGGATTTGCATAAACAGTTCATGATTTGTGTTCGGTTTTACCCTTTTAATTTTATTTTTATTCCTTAAACTCTTCCCTACATTTAATTGTCAACCTTATCTTGCGAAGAAGAGAGTTTATATTTGCATAAACGGTTTTAATTATTAAATACTTGAACACGTGTAAATGGAAATGGATTAGCTACCTCTAAGGAAAATAAAATTATTAACTGGGGATGATGTAAGCGGCTTCATTATGAACAACCCCTTGTGCTGAGCTGTTAACCACATGCTGAGCCTGCAATCCACAGTTAAGTATTAAGACAACTTGGAACTAGTTTGCATAGAAAAACACAGGGTACGTAGTTTTTCGTCTGTTCAAAATAAGAGGAAGTGAAGCAAAATGGATTTTAGATTCCGACGCAGTAAGCGATGGGTTGGCAATCAGTCTGAACTCACATGATAGAGCTTTTTCAAATTCCACGTTCATATTTTCACGTCTCGTTTTGAGCACTTTCGAATTGCTTGAAGTTTTCAATAACGAACCTAGACATCGCTCATTTGCATGTGTGCGTTTTCTAACTAACCGCTGAACTCAATCATAACAACAAATTACAAAATCCAAAACCCGTTATTGACACCAATATTCAATTAATTAAATCATCAGCCACTATCTCATATCCGAAGGGGAACACAAATAGCGGTAGAAACTCAGCAGAGAAACGGCTAGACGCGCAGTTGCAAAGCACACAATACACGCTTGTATCGATAAATTAAATTGCGCCAACATCCACCACACAACTACGTTAATAGGTAAATAATCGAATATATGTATCGTAATGCGTTTAGCTAGACAGACCAAATTCCCCTAATAGATCTAATTTTGGGATAGACACGTTATGCAGACAACACGTTGCATTGTTTGTAAATTGATTTGATATGCACACAGTTGCATGTAGGCTGGATTATTATTGTTATGATTGCAGTGCATGAATACAGGGCTGGTGTAATTTATATTTGGTTGGGGCATGTTAATTTAAAGGCTTTATATTGCGGTGTCATGAAGTCTGCTTACAATGGTCGTATAAAGGCATTGGGAAATGATTGCCAATACCTAACAAGGTAAATAAGATCAGTAAAAAATTTGATTTTATATATAAAGACAATAATAAATTTAAAATTAATAATAATTGATTCTTATTCATAACTAGGCACTTTTTCTTTTTTTTTTTGAAATGTGGCTAGTTATGAAGAAGACCGGACAAGATACTCAATATTTAATCTTTAAAAAAAGTGATTTACAACATTTACATACAAACATAAATTCATATACGTGAGGACGATGCACCCAGCACTACTATACTACGTGTAAAGTATTACAAGCACTAACATGTAAATTCCTTCATTTGATAAATAGGAACATGGTTCTCACATGCTTACTCATATTGCTAACATTGGTGAATAATCAATTCAACAAAAAGAAAAGTGAAAAGTGTGCGAGTCAATTTCATACACAAAAAGAGAAAAAGAAATAGCATTACTATAGTTATGAATATAATATAAAATAACCAGTTTGATTTTGTCTACACTAAAGCTTGCCCTATGGTGCAAGACCAGCATGTTTCCAAGCATTCTTTTCATGAATATAATAATGTAAATTGTAATAATTATGCTGGTTTACAAAGTCCCCATGAAAGATGTGTGTACTTTAGCTAATCTATAAGATGGTTGATCTAACTTATCTTTATCTCTAGTATTACAATTGTGTCTATCACTAACTTTACAAAAGAGATGTATATTTTTCCTTACATATATAATATTTTCATAAATCTGTCACAGGAAAGTTGTAAGGTATAGTTATAAGAAATACCTATGTATTCTCCAACTTTCAAAGTTTAATATATTCAGCTTATTCTATAATGACAAATCAAGCACTGGGTTTGTTGTAGGTACTACCTATAATATAATAATGTAGTTTACAAACAGGTAAACCAACAACACCAAGTAAAAAAAACCAGCCAAGTGCGTGTGTGCTTCACAAAATTAGGGTTTCGTACCAAATGTGAAATCGTAGCGCGCGTAGACCCGTAGCAGTGGCGTGCCGCCGCACAGAGCGGCCGGGGTCGGTCAAAAACCAATTTTGAAAAGTTGAAGATAAGTAAAAAAATGTTATGGCTTACGAGAAATGGGAACAGCAGATTAGTAGCGTATGAAATAGATCTTGTACCACCGAAAAAACGTATTCGTGTTTATAGTAATATTATAAACCTTATCAGAAAAGTTCGGAAAGTACAAGATTTAGAAGACATTATGCTTGCCAAGCTGTAAATAATTCGATTGAAACTATAATTCTTTATTAAAATACATACATGTGAAAAACACCAACATTTCTATAAAATTACTCAATAGTGGGTAATATTGACTATTTATAAACTAAAATAATGACAATTAAATAAATTAATGCGTTTTTATTCATTCTGTATCATTAATTTGTTAAAAATAATTTTGACCGCTTTCAAGTATGGGGCGGCCGCTCTGTGCACCGCCCGCCTGCATCCCTCCTTCTGTGCTACGCATTTGACCGAAAAATCAAGTTGCTTGTAATAGGAAAAAATATTATACAAACAAAGAACCTGACTGCTAATTTTTGTTTGTCCTGTAACTTGTGTTTATGTATAAATTATATCTAGTACTTGTTTTTCTCTTTACAGTTAATTAATTTTTAGCAGTCGGGATTTTCGTTTTTATAATAATTAGTTTTATTTCAGACTTATTAGTTTTAGTAATGAACGAGTTCTCCAAATAACAGCCACAGCCGGCACAGTTGGGCAATATCGAGAAAAAAAGCACGACGGTCAACCGGTTATTTGGTAAAGGATTATTTATTTTGCCATTAAAGTTACGCTTATCTTGTATTTGTACCAAAATATGGCCTATTTAATAGCTTTCATTTGATACCAATATTGTTAGGAAAACGAAAAATAATTGTATTACTCATTTTTTTATTATATTTTTTATGAGACGAATCTTATGCTATTTAAAAAAATATTTTTAATGAGACGAATCCTATGCTATTTAAAAAAATATTTTTTATGAGATGAATCCCACGAATCCCTCATATGGCATAATCCGTCAAGCCGTTTGGGCTGTAGAGCGTGCTATAGAAATGGATATACATACATACATCATTACATACGTTCGAAAAACATTACCCTGCCGCGGTCGGGTAAAACTGAGGGCATTTCAAAGAAAAATCAGATTTGTCAATGTATTGGTATTTTTTTTTGTAAAATATACGTAATAATAAACATTTTCAAGTTCATAGGTCAATGGGAAGTTGAAGTTACAAACAAAGTTTTGTAAATTAAGCTGACTTTGGTGGCTTTTCATTCGTTTGTTTTCAAATATTTTTTTAAAACAAAAATACAATATTTTTGTTTAAAAAAATGTTTTGTTCGTTGAGTAGATAACAAGTTCTAAACAATGATGCCCGACTCGATGGGATAAGTCAATTGTTTTTTTCACGCATCTCTTTAACTGTATGGGAGCCCCCCTTAAAAATATTAAAATTATTTTTTATCAATTTGTATGGCTTTGAGTCAACAAGATCGTTCGATCGTCGTTTGGCTGTAAAACCTGTGTGACAGACGACGGAAAGACGGACATGTGAGTGACAGCAATAGGACTCCGTTCAGACCCTTCTGGTACGGAACTCTAATAAACAAGTCATCCAAGAAACCCTTAAATACTTATGGATTTCAATAAACTGTATAATAATATTTACGCAATAAACCGGTACCAACCGAAGCCTAAGGTAAAGAGAAACAGTACTCGGTTCATACAAGTAGCCCTCAGTTTACCTACTCATTGGTAAATCCGAACTAAACAAACAATGCTTCAATAATATACCGAACGGCGAACAAAAGCATAAGAGTAGTTGTTAGATCAAATAAAGAAAAGAGCAAACCCCTTAAGTAAATCAACGTACAGGCAAACAGCAGTCGCGAATCGATTGCAGGCCGGTACCCCTTATCTCAGCCGCGCGCACGTGTGAACCCCGTTCAATTTTAATTTCATGCTCAAACAATGACGCTATCGAGCCGGCTATTATTTTGTATAGTCGCCAAGGGTTCAGTTCATCTAAATCCGCCAGATAAGCCCTCAGCTCTTTGTCGCCGCCCGTCCTGATAGCTAATTCGGACGCGAAGCCGTACATTCGGGACCTCCCGTCTGTTGCAACGACACTTTAGAGTCGTCATTAGAATATCGAAATGCTCATTAAAACCGCCTAATTTTATGTAAACTGCCTCCTGTAATCAGTGTTCACACATTTAATTATATTACCTGAAGGCCTGTTTGCGAAACAACTTCAATATAATTTTCAGTTCAAATGAGATTCCTTCAATTTGCATTCAAATCACGAATACAATCGAGGAGTCATGAATATTGCGATTGAATATTTTTTGTTGGCCTATCCAAAGTCTTTTCACGGGTGAAAAGGCAGTGTGCCGCTTTCCGTTGCCACAATTTTGACACTTATATTTGTATTGAGAATTATTTTGAAAATTGAAGTTTCATTTACTCATTCAATATATATAAATATATTATTTTAATTATAATTTACATAATTATTCAGCACAATATCCATGCGATAGAATATCGAAACTACCTATATAAATTCATACCTCCATAAATCGAACTTTAATCTCAGTTTCAAACACAAGCTTATTTTACGGGCCATAAAAACGGAAACTATTTAACAAAACCTAACTGTAATCCCATTCCATACCTAGATAAGGGTACCTCACAATTCAAATCAGAGTACGTGCTTCCCCATCGAGGATGATTTACCAAATTCCCAACTGCGAATCGCATCATCGCTACCCCCGTGTCTGTGTTTATCAAAACACTTAACGATTTAATATGTTCGCTGAACCCTACCCTCCGACATTAACGGTACATGTGCCTGTATCCACGTAGATTATGAGTGTTAGCCCTTGATGAACATCGCGTATAAGATTCTTATCAGCAGTAATAGGATTAGTTTCGTTACCTATGATCTTTATGACAATGGACACAAATCTTTTTAATTTTGAACCCAGCTGCTGTGACCTTTCTGCATTTTATCATTATCAGGGATATCGTTACTCATAAAAAAAAAGAATTCTTATTGGATCACTTCTTTGCCTGTCTGTCAAGACGCTATTTTTCTGCAACGTATTAAGTTCAAATTAATATCTGTATACTGTCTGTCTGTAATCTTTTGGATTTGTGAAAATATCGAACTTCTATCTCAATGCAATCAAAAGATACTGCTGTTTTTTTTATGTTTCGTTAGAGCAACCTTTGGTGCTTTCATACTTTTACGGAATCCTCGGTGCTAGGGTCCGACTCGCACTTGGCAAATATTTTCTAAAAGGTTATCTCTTTAAAAACCAAATTCAAAGTCTAACCTACTTAAAATAAAACAGATTTTAATCTACTTACTCCACCCGTATCATCCTAAGCCCTTTACTGCACAGACTTAAATAAGAAATAGCATAACAAAATTACCTGTTAACATTATCAAAGAAAACGTACATACATGAGCACATGTACTTAGAATTTCTTCGCTGAAACCCGTCTGCAACTTTATCCCAGAGGACCTTGAAAGAATAGCTTCCACTTTACATTTACCTGACCCACTTTAGTTTCGAAAGAAAGAATTTCACACAGAGTAAAAAAATACGCGTAAAGACGCTTTTATCTTTTCTCATATAACTGTGAAAGTTGCACCCACACACATAAACAAAATAAAAGGTACTTTTCTAGTTATATTAAGGATTTTATCTTTTCTTTATCTTTTAGCTTTGATAACAGTCATCATCATCATCATTTCAGCCGAAAGACGTCCACTGCTGGACATAGGCCGCCCCCAAGTGTCGCCACTTTGATTTGTATTGTGCGTCTTGCACCCAGCTGATTACCGTAGCCCTTAAATTGGTCATCGGACATGCCATGATAGAGTGCTTTAAGCAATCTTGTGATGAACCGACGCAAATATTAAAGAACCCCTGTTCAATTTATTGGTTAAGAGATTCAAACTATATACTCAACTTAAGATTGACTGAATTGGAACCGGCTTCGAACATAATTATATTCATTGTTTGATTTTAATTAGCAGTCTAGACCGGGAGTCGTTGACGTGGCAGGAAAAGCTGAAGACAGGATGCCTCTACAGTATCAGTGCCTGAATATCACAAAAATAGGCACATTCTGTCATTAACGGACGATAATTTCAGCGCCTTCTATTTCACGGATCACAAATTTTTAGTGATCGTTAAAACAAAATGCATAAACGTCGCCTATCTACTGTGAAATTTAAACAAAATTTTGTTTAAAGTTACTATCGGGAGACTTTTAAAACTTAAGTATACATAAAGTACCTACTGTAGGTACCATAAAGCTTTACAATGTACCCTCAAAGACGTAGCTGAGAAGGTTCGTTTACTCTAGTGTAAGTGTTACTAATCTGAGAATACACGAACTAGACTTGACCTTGTTAGACTGAAACACACTTATGCTATGTCACATCTATCAACTAAGTGTGTTTCATTTAGAACTTAAGCCATGGGTGATAAACCGATTTACAATTAATTACTTTACATTTTCAGTTATTATCAATTCGTAGAAGATCGTAATAGGTATTCCATTTAATGTGAATTGATTTGATATTCAATTGGATTCAGAATAGGTTATTCTAAAGAATTAGGCTTTTTAAACATTGAATAAATATCTATGTTTCTATAATTTGATATCAAGTTATTTTTAGTTTTAAAGTGACTCTAAAAAAGAGTTTTAATAAAATTGTTAGTTATTGGAAAACTATTTTATTTAACTCTAACCATCAGACAAAAGTCACTTAACATATGATGTAAACACATAAGTATGGCGTAAGTATAAGTATGGTGGCCAGTGTTTGACGATAGTATCCGAACTACACCGAATAAAACCGAACGTCTCGAGAGGGGGCATAGCTTTTTTCTTGACGTAACAATTTCAACTTGACAACTTCTAACGCAAACCGTGTTAATGAACTGCGTTTCAAAAGGTATTTTTCTTATTCTTATTCTTTATTGTATACAAAACATAAAAACATACATATATAATAGGAAAGTTTGTGTACAAAGGCGAGCTTTTTGTTTTTCACAAAAATATGGCTTAACACAAGCTCAACATGTTTCTTAATTCATTACTCTCCTCATCGAGCAAACGTGTGCCATAAAAACTTCACACATGAACCGAAGAACTCGAATTTTCTCTTTGATTTTTATCGATCGGGATTTTCAACATCTAGACGAGTCGTAATAGGGGAACTTCTAATAAGAAAACTTCTAATAGACCGTTTGAAAGTCCGATCCTGGGCGATATCGGGCTAATGAGCTAAGCAGACTGGTGTGCGATGATTGCGTGCCGTCTGGCTACGGGTGTAATTTAGTATACATAGTTAGAGCCGTAGTAACAAGTAGTGGGTAACCTGCACCGGGAACGGCGCTCGTGGCTGGATTTTTCGTGTAAGAATTACTAGAGGGAATTTTTTTTGGGGTAAATAATGTGGGTTTGTCAAAAAAGTCTTTATTTCTACGTTTGTGTCTCTTGTGTGGGAGAGCAGTGGTGGCTCAGTGGTATCGGCCGCGACTTACAAGTTGTAGGTCGGTGTAAATTATTTTATCACCACTGCTCTCAAAACGGTGAAGGAAAACATCGTGAGGAAACCGGCATATCTTTGAACCAAAAATTCGAAGACATGTGACATCCACTAACCCGCACTGGGCCCGCGTGGTGGATTATGGCCCATGCACTCTCACAGAGAGGAGGCCTGTGTCCCAGCAGTGGGAACATTAAAAGGCTGATGATGTGTAATATCTTTGTGAGTCTTTGATGTTGTGTTCTTAAAAATTTACACGACTATCACTTCGCTTATTGAAATCATCGAGTTCAAAATTCAGAATGCACGCCGTTATAACTTACCAGTTTTCAGAAAATGGATATTAATTTTGCCTTTACCATTTAGACCAAAAAAAATGTAGGTTGAAAAATTCAAGAGTTACTCGTACAAAGGCAAAAAGTTTTCAAAATCAATTTCAGTGAACGCCATTTTAATTAGTGAACAATTCTTTTACTGAATGATTGTTCATACTCATTCGAGGAATCACTTAACAAAAAAAAGAATAAAATTTTATTCTTTTTATTCAGGGTAAAAAATAAATAACTAGAGAAACGCCACACATACATGAAGTATCGAATATCGATATCATATGGCAATAAATATAAAAAATATACTTAAAAATTTAATTTCATGAAATAGGAAACAGCTGACTACAGGGTTAACGGCTGCTGAAAGTGATATTGAAGTGATATTTTCTTTAATCAGCCCGACCAGTCCCACTTCTGGGCAAAGGCCTTTCCCCATTCCTTTCATAACTCTCTAAGTCGTAGTTATTCGCGCCAATTCTCGAGAAATAATCCTAGTTGTTAGTGTAGCTACCTACTTGAAATTGCATACAGTTTTGTCCCCATTTGTGGCCTGCCTGGGCTCGAACCCACGACCCACAACTTGTACGTCGCGGCCGATACCACTGGGCCACCACTGCTCTATGTTTCTGTAAAATTCGTCAACTACTCTTATTCTTGCCATAAGTCCATTTTATTTTAAAATACTGAATATGTTTTACATCCAATAATAAATTATCTCCAACATGAATTTCAATATTTGCACCTCATGCAGACTAACAAATGAAAAAAAAAACTAACTAAAAATAACCCTGTGGACACTGCAGCGAGGAGAGATGGAGAGCGTTAATTGAAATTAAACAAAGATTAGCTACCGATTGCCAACGGATCACTGCTGCGCCGTTCGCAAGAACCTATCTCGTTTTAAATACCAATTCATGGAACGGGATCAGAAGCAGACTGAATGTTTATTGAAAAGTAATGCTGGTATTATAGGGTTAAAAGTTAGGAGTTGATTCTGATAAAACTTTTTGCAATATTTATATTTGTTTGGGATTTTTATAGGGTGTACAGGGTAAGAGTTACTTTTAGTTTATTGTAAATGTTTCAGGGGGTGTAAAGAACTCATGTAAGCAAAATTTTTTTTATATGGATCCATTTTAGAATATGAAATAATCAAGTGTTTAATAGGTACTTGTATATTTTCAGTAGGTACACGTTCGCATAACTCGACAAAATGTAGAGATTTTTGATTTTTTGTATTGTTTTTTTTTTAATTTTAATTTATCACCATTATTTCAACAGTGTACTGGAGTAGAAATTAACACATACATGTTAATTTATATTTTACTAATTTCTGACAATGGCTTCGCCCGCGTGGAAGTCGAAAATTATCCCGAGGGAACATATTCCCGGGATAAAAAGTATCCTATATGCTATTCCAGACTATAACTATCTCTGTGCCAAATTTAATCCAGATCCGTCCAGCCGTTTGAGTGTGATGAAGTAACAAACATACAAACACACACACACTCACAAACTTTCGTTTTTAGGGTTCCGTACCCAAAGGGTAAAAACGGTTCTCTTCTCTCTCTCACTCTTAAAAAAAATAACAATGATTAAATTAAAAATAAATTAAGGGGGGCTCCCATACAACAAACGTGATTTTTTTGCAGTGTTTTGCGATAATGGTACGGACTTGGGCGGTTTTTTATAATATTAGTGTGATAATTGTACCTACAAAATTTTACTCATACGAATATTTCAGGCATAAGCAGAAACCTTTATTCAAACATGAATAAATACATATTATATCTATGCTTATACAAAAATGAAGGGCGTCCTAAATTAGGATTGTTAATCGTGTCTGTAAATCAAGAAGGCAAAAACCTAATTTAATTAAAGGACAATAGGATTGAAAGGGATAAATTATGTACGATTCAGACCCAGTGCTCTCTAGTTACCCAGTTTTCAGACACAGATCGATCTAGACAATAATTTTGAGGCTAGAATTAAACATAGGCACATTTGAACATCAACAGATGTAAGACCTTTTTACGATTAAATTGGGATTATTTCTTTTTATGATCTCAAAGTGCGATACAATTCGTTTTTAGGGTTTCGTACCTTGAAAGGAAAAAACGGAACCCTTATAGGATCACTTTGTTGTACGTCCGTCTGTCTGACTGTCAAGGCCCTTTTTCTCAGAAACGCGTGGAGGTATCAAGCTGAAATTTATATCAAATACTCAGGTCTACTGTCTCTTAAAGCTGTAAAAAAATGTAAGACCTTTTTACGATTAAATTGGTATTATTTCTTTTTATGATCTCAAAGTGCGATACAATTCGTTTTTTGGGTTCCGTACCTTGAAAGGAAAAAACGGAACCCTTATAGGATCACTTTGTTGTCTGTCAGTCCGTCTGTCTGTCTGTCAAGACCCTTTTTCTCAGAAACGCGTGGAGGTATCAAGCTGAAATTTATATCAAATACTCAGGTCTACTGTCTCTTAAAGCTGTAAAAAGATTCTAAGCCAACGCAATAAAAAAAACAGGCGTTTATGCTGCAAATTTCCGCAAATTTTCGACACACGCAAGGGAATCAAAACCTACAGGGTACTTCCCGTGAACTCAGAATCTTGAAATTTGATACGAAGCAACGTCTTAAAGCACAGATAAAGGAAAAATTGCGAAAACCGTAATTTTTTATTTACATTATATAATAAAAATATTATTAATAATTTAAACTTACTACCCCTTTCCTCATAAACGCGTAGAGGTATTAAATTGAAATTCATACCAAATACTTAAGTCTATAATACCTTTAAGCTGTAAAAAAATCAAACTTCTATGTCAACGCAATCAAAATAAACAGCAATTTAAGCCGCATATTTTCAAACTCGCAACTACTCGCAAGGGAATCAAAACCTAAAGGTGCTGCCAGTCGACTTAGAATCTTGAAATTTGGCATGAAGCAATGTTTTATAGCACATATAAAGGACAAATTCCGGAAACCTTACATTTTTAGTTACATCACATATTTTTAGGGTTCCATACCTCGAAAGGCAAAAAACGGAACTTACAGATTACCTACAGGTTTGTACGGAACCCTCGGTGCGCGAGTCCGACTCACACTTGGCAGGTTTTATTTATTGATGCACTTAAGGTTACACTAGTTGACGGCACGAACTATTTTGTGCGCGGGGTTAAAATGCATGCTATATCAACCGACAACACGTGCGGAACAGATAGATGCTGTTATGAGCAGTAAGAAGCTAGTACGCGTACGAATACACACTTTTGCAAATTTGTAGCGAAATGGATGATGATTTAGAACGAAAACCAGCGCGCGAAATTTTATAAACAGACCTTTGGGAGTCTGGATATCAGGAAAAAACGACTGAATGTATCTGTTCAAAATAAAATTATTTGCATTGTTGAACTACTAATCTATCCGTGTATGGAGGCCGTTTTTCAATTTTCTTTCTTCTTATGGTACTTATTTGCGCCCAAAGATGCGTTAAAATTTGTGTTAAAATATGGAACTTTCGAAGCTCATAACTACCAAGTAATTTTTTTTATAGTTTTTTGCTTCCATACAGGACTAGAGAATGATGAGAGAAATTGATATCATTTTTTATTTTGAACGTACATGGTCAAACAGTGGCGTAAAAGCCAGACTACGTTTGTATGGAAGAATTTTCGACTAGTGTACCCTTAAACCCCCAACTTCTAAAGTAATTTGCAGGTCGTTCAACAAAATTTTACGTTTAAAAATCTTGCTCCGATTTATCTATAAATGAGCAGTCACCCACTTGGTTCTCAAGTCACTTAATCAACAAACGGAAGGCTTCGTTCATTGTTATCTTTCTTTTATTAGCTCCCCCCTGAATTTATTACGTAGCTGTAACTCAAATAAGTGAATTCGCTTTTATGTAGGAAAAAAACTTATAAAATTCTGGTCTACTGGCTGAAACCGAACAATGGACCCTCACAGATGCTGGTCACGTTTTTTCGCCTTAAAAATGTGACGCTTAAATCCATAAAGTACTCGAAAGTATTACTATTCCTCGTCGTATTTCCTTTGAACTGCATATTATTATATTAGATTTTTCCTTCACTAACTCCCTTAAAAACATCCACGGAGGAATGGATTTTGATTTTTATTATACTTGCAATGAAAAGTAAACAGAAGGAAAAGTGTCTACTATACTTCATAAAAGATAGCTTGATCTCTGCGACAGCTGTCAGTATCAATACAGTAACAATAGTGCTTGACAGGCTAACAACATAACAATAACGTATATGTCAGTTTCACATATATCGCAGAGATCAACCTATCTTTGATAAAGTATAGGTACTGTTCATTTTAGAGGAGTTAAAATTAAATTGTTATAAAAATCTTAGAGATTAGATAACAAAACCTCCTCTTCTTCTTCAACCTCGCCACTTCCCGTTACTCGGGTCGGCTTTCCTGGTCATGAGGCGCCACTTGTTCCGCTAATAAGCATCGTCAGTAGATAGGCTGCACTTCTTCATGCCCTTCTGGACACTCGTCATCCATGACGTCAGCGGTCTACCTCTCCCTCTCTTTTGTGTCGTCATGGAAAGGCACTTTTCACGATGTGATCATCGGGTCTCCACACCACATGGCCGTACCATCGATGCCTGGATTCAGTAAGTTTTCCGGCGATGGGTGGAACTTTAAAACTACCCCGCACATTTATCCTTGAGAGTGACTCCACTTGCCCATTAGATAATAAAACTGAAATAAATTATTATGTAGATCGGAAACGAAGATTGAGTATAAAGTGAGTTGCAGACTCACTCCAATCCCATTTTATTTAGGTTATAGAATTTCACAGAATAGATTGGCTGTATTTACTATTTGAACTTCTACGTAATCGATGTTAATAACCACGATCAGATATCGGCGCTAACCAAGATTAATTAAAACAACGTTTTAGGTACACCACATACAGACTTGGTAAGTTCTAGATTAATTTAAATAATTATTAACATCGGTGAAACACGAATGTTTGACGTTTAAAGTGAATTGAGTGTAGTTCACTGCAAGGTTACTTGAAGTTCGATAAATTGTTTGACACTTAACTATCACTAAAGTAATGAGTCCTTCATTTGAAAGTCCCCTAAACGACCCATTTTTGTAGGATGATTGCTCTATTTAGAGTAATAAACAAAAAAAAAAAAAAAAAAACTCAGCATTCACCATGTGACATTATGGCAGCGTTTGTCAATCGCGTGAGGAAGCTGGCAAGTCCTAGAACCAAAAAAATTAAGATATGTGACATCCACCAACCGGCACTGGGCCCGCGTGGTGGATAAAGGCCCATTACATCTCTCACAGAGAGGAGGCCTGTGTTCCATCAGTGGGATCAGTATGAGGCTGATGATGATGATATAAAGAAAGAAAAAATATTTAAATGTGACCCGCACAGGACACACAAGAAATAGCCAAAAACAAAAAACAATAGTAAAATTATAACCCCGTGCGAGACCCAAATGGCACCTATCTCAGTGATAAAAAGGAAATAACGCTGTGCTGATATTCTGATAAGGCCCTCTGTTGATGCCACGGACACACTTATGGAAACGGGAAATACTTATAAAATAAAATAGAATATATAAACCACAATAACAAACAAATTAGTATAAACACAGAAGGTGGATCAAAGTATTTATAATACGTGTATGTATGATGATGTTAATCGCATACATTTTTGTTTTTGATTTAGCACTGATGAATGTAAATTTTTCTAGAGGTTCTTATCTATTCACCTTGCTAGTCTACATAATCTACCTGCTTGCCTGCTTCACTGTATGGTATGGTCTCGATTATTAGAGTTGTGTATGTATGTTCTTGTTACCTCCTACTCTGCTACTATTCAAGCCATAACAGAACCCTAAAATTATTAGCAAGTATAACCTGACGGTTAAGGCACAATATAAAAATATTAAAACAAATAATAAAAAAGAATTAAAAAATGAATTGCTTAATTAGAGGGGGTACCAGTTATATTATTGCTATTGCTAGAAATTGCCAATATTGTGATATTGCTTGCCTGTCTAGCCTATCTTAATTTTATCTCTAAAAATAAAACCAACACTACCAAAACAGCGGGATGAATTCTCATTAGTTTTAAAACATTGAACCCCGTTCTTAACTCATAATATAAAATTAAGAAACTGACCAGAAGTTATTCCAAAAAGATCTAATGTAAACTAGGTACATATTTACTCTAAACATTGAGATCTGCCGACAGTTTATCAATTAATATTAAACCGAAATGCGTTACAATAGTGTTGATTATGAATAATTCAAACACCGAGCTACACAAACACCGTATCTTGAACGCTAACAAACTGCGGTGTGTACAAACCAATAGCGTTGGAGACGGCATACCGATTGCTGATCTGCATATCCGAATAGTTAAGTGATATTCCAACTATCCCTGCCTCCCATACCTCGCTATAGAAACTGAAACATCATAAAATCCATGGAATGCCGATAACGGCCGACCCCACTCTCTGCGTTTGGTAACGTGTCGATGTATTGAATTTCAAAGATGATTAATAGGATTACTTGAATACTTGGACCTATTCTGTTTCGTTGTTGTTTTGTTTCAAGCACGCAGGATAGGGTTTGTTTAATTTATGGAACATTTTCACGCCACATATAAGTAGTTTTGTATGGAGTAGGTAGGTACCTAAACCATTAATACAATACTTTTTTAGGATTCCGTACCCAAAGGGTAAAAACGGGACCCTATTACTAAGACTCCACTGTCCGCCTGTCTGTCTGTCTGTCACCAGGCTGTACCTCATGAACCGTGATCTAGACAGTTGAAAATTTCACAGATGATGTATTTATGTTGCCGCTATAACAACAAATAGGTACTTAAAACAGAATAAAATAAACATTTAAGTGGGGCTCCCATACAAGAAACGTGTTTTTTTTGCGATAATGGTACAGAACCGACTGGAATGGTAATGGTACGGAATTTCCGACTAAAGTTACTTTCCGACTAAAGTTACTTTCGACTAAAGTTACTCTTGCTCAGTCTCTCCTTCTTCCTCTTCTTGACTATGCTGATGTCTGCTTTCTTGATGCGACTGAGTAACTTCTTGATAAGCTCGAGCGTCTACATAATTTGTGCATCCGTTTCATATTTGACCTTCGAAAATACGACCATGTGTCGGAATTTCGGAGGCGGTTGAAATGGCTGCCTATTCGAAAGCGCCGAGATGCTCACACTCTTTCATTACTCTTTTCTGTACTTCATAATTCTAAGTCTCCTTTGTATCTTCGATACCGATACCGATACCGCTTTGAGTATCTTGTTCCGAGAGGAAAACCTTGTCGTCTGTCATCATCTTTTCTCCTTCGGTTTCCTCCCCACTCTTCAAGTCGTTACGATGGATCGTTTACTGTTCGCGCTGTACGCTTCTGGAATACTCTTCCACACTCTATACGTGATAGCCCTTCGTTGGTGGTTTTCAAGAGAAGAATTAGGGAATATTTCCTGTCAACATGACTCATTAATTGATGTATTTACAATTGTATTTTTTTATTTTTGTATTATATAGTATACTGTATGTATTATGTTTATGCATTATGTGTTACACACGTATTTGTTTAGTTTATTTAGTGAGTAAGTATTTAAAATTGTTAAGAGTTTTTAATAAGCTTTTGTTGTGCACATGGATGTACTATCCTCAAATGCATATTTCTCTACGCAACTGATGTTTGCTGTTAGAGAACCCAACTATGGGTTAAGCTCGCCTTTGTACATAAACTGTCCTATTGTAGTTGTATGTTTTATGTACAATAAAGAATAAGAACCCTTCGTGCGCGAGTCCGACCCGCACATGGCTGGTTTTTTCTGTAATGTATTTTGGTTTTTAAAAATATTAAATAACAATGATTTAAAAAAAAATATGGGCCTCTTCTTAAACAGTTGAAATATTATCAATTTAACACTATTTATGTAATTTATATTAGACAAAACTAAATGTCATAAATTATCTACCTGAAAAACTCCTGATGTTGTATACTTGGTAAAAAAGTGCTTGGCATTAAAAAGATCATAATGACTTAACTGAAACTTGATAGTTGTTGATTCTAGGTAAAACATTCCAAAAATACATTTAATTTTACAAATAACACTAATTGCCTTATTATATAGATGGAGCAATGGCACAGCTCTATTCTATATTGCCAATGTATATAGAATAGAGTTGTTCCATTGAGGTTACGTCCATGATAGTTAACCCGTATGTATTACTTTAATTAATTACACAGAATTACCAATCATCTGAATTTATGTTTCCACAAGGAATGACTGGCTAGGTTAATATTTGAATAACAAAGAAATTCAATTTGATTAATTAATCAGCTCTATAAACAGTGTTGTTTGAATTGTAACAATGTCTACCTCGTAAATTGTTTGCCGGATTAATTCTTACATTATTGAGGTACAAACAATTTTCTTGGGATAATGCAAGGATTTTGGTCGTATATTTTGTTTAATGGTAACGATAATGGGAAAATCAAAATAGCTAATAATCTACGACATGTTTCCGCTTCATGTTATCGAACAAAACAATCACATAATGTCAAGAACTTGGTCTAGTCGTATGTTCCTTGAAAATACCCGAAAGTATGAAATTTAATATGTAATGAGTCTCATTTCAAGAGACAATTTCATTTCTGTTTCACCTCAAAAATTATGAACCAAAATGTGAAAAGTCAAAACATGAAATTGTTAACTTCACACAACATTACCATGAAATAAATAGTAATTCACAGTGCAATATCAAAACATTTTTTCCGCACAAAACCTTATTTCACACTGTGTGCACATGGCGGTATATCTTGTCTGATTTCTCAGGAGCGTAGCAAAAAATATTTGGCTCACATCAACCTTATTGTTGTAACAATTTTACATACTCGTAAAAGAAGAATATTATTTCTTTATTTTCATACGCAATAGTATGTAGTTTCTTTTTTTTTCCGACTCACGAAGTTTTTGCTTCATATTATTATTAATTATTATATATACTTTATTGTACACCAAGATAAAAAACAATAATACATATGGAAACCTTAAAATTAAAACAAAACTACAACAGTCGGCCTTATCGCGTTCTGCGATCTCTTCCAGGCAACCCAGAATGGAGAGAGATAGCCTGGACACGACATGGGGTTGCACTTGGTGCAAGTTTAAATAAAACAATAAGTAACAAACATAGTAACCACTAAATACAAAATACTAAAACAGATACATAAATACATACATACATATAAATATACAGTCAAGAAAACAATACAGCTCCAACAAGTAGAAGATCACAGTGACAGGTAGTGCTCCATTACCAGTCTTTTAAATATCGGTAGTGATTGCGCATATTTGCCACAACAACAAGAATAATCGGTTTATAAAAGATAAGTTATTTTATGTTCAAAGTTTTACAAAGCATTTGCGGTTTATTTCATTCGACCTAAATATTGCGATAATAATACAGAGTTACATCATTATAATACCTTTCAAAAACAAGTTCTCTGGTAACATCCGCGTTGAATAATAAAGGGTTTTTTCTGCAAATCCGTCATTGTTAGCCTAGATACAACAATAATACAACACCAAATGAAATATTTTCTCAGTACAGTAAACATTTGTTGAATTCATAAACTTTTCGTACAGGCCGACTTTTTCCCCTACCGTTTCGGATGCCCAAAAGTGTGAAAGCATGTTGAACAAGTAGAGAAACCCGGGAAAGGGGAATGTCTCCCACATGACAGGCATCACCTCGGGCGATACTGCTTTTTACCAACCACCCTTGCCGTAAAATGGGGACGAAATTGGGCCATAATTCCATATTACAGTTTTGAATTAGCCTCCTGCGTAATCCTCTTAAAATCTAGTGGTCTTGTTCAGAACGAGTTGTGTGATTAATATTCTAAAATAGATATATATTTTGGACATTGAAATTAATTAAGCGTGGCGAAAATCGTCCCTAGTTATAAACGTGAATTTTCGAACATTCAACGCTGTTATTTCAGCAAGCGTGAAACAATTTTCAGCGTAAAATAAAATAGTTGCAGAAGCTCGTGTATCAAGTTCTTCCACTGCATTATGACGGCTAGTTTTAGAATTTCCTCATAATGGCGGCTAGGTAGTCACATAAGCCGGTGTCTCTCAACTCCATATTTCATACTTGGACGGGGAATGCCTGGCACGCAACGGTCCCGCGGCGAATATTGGTCAGCGTGAGGTATTCCTGACTAGCTTCATTATTATTTTATAGAAATATGTTGGGGAAATCGAAGTTGCCGATAGACTTCATAAACTACTAGAGAAAGTTTGAAAATATTTTAGTAGGTTTACTCGCAGACAACTTTCCAACAAGCATACTTACAACTTTGTTACTTTTAAAATATTAATTAAAGACGTTTACGTTTCCCCACTGTAGCGCTGTGCCAACACAAATAATGCGTAACTTAACACCGCGTGCACACATGCTGACTCTATAGAGCCGTATTTTCATAAAGTGTGAAAAAAGGTAAGGCTCTGTTGTTCAGAGGTGCGAACCGAGTCTCATATTACCGATAGACAAAACGATCCGACAGCGAAAACTACCAAACTAAACCAACCACAACTATCTCACGTTGCCAAGCTGTTTACTACTGTAATGTGAAAACAACACGGTTCCATTTTGATAATAGCGGAGTAGACTTGCGCTGTATTACTTCCGCCACAAATTACACTTTATCCTTGAAGACCCAGAATAGACAAAAGTCACCCTGCTCGACGGTTGCCTCCATTCGAATTTAGACTTTATTTGAAAAGAACAAAACTGTCATTTTCGTTCTCGTTTTATTTTAGCTTCCATTGGAAAATGTCATCGCGACAGGACTAGGCGTAAGTGAACGCGTCAAAGTGTAAAATGAGGGGTTTTGCGCCGTGTCAGTGAAAGTCATTAGGAATGGAATGGATGAAAATTGCGTGCATATTTAGGTAGCTCTCTAAGTTAATATGAACGACGTGATGAAATGAAAATGTCCCAGCGTTTTTGTCGTTTAATCTCGAGTGATTTTTTGGACCATTTGGAATTTGTTTTAATTTTGTTCGTCTGGATGATTATGATCGGACGAAGGGATCTCTTTATTTTAATGAAGCTTCTGATGTATGTACCTACTATGTCGTCATGTGTGCGTTTGTTGTTTTGCGTGTGCAGTACGCCGGGTTAGGTTCAGTGCGGTGGCTAAATCAAAGACAACAATGGGTGGGTCGGATTGTCTGCGCGGCGCACTTTGCGCCACTTTCGCTACTTTGTGGATTGTAGAGAGGCGACGGAGGTGGCGGTTCGCGAAATTAGATCGTACCGTCGGAAAAAATGTTTACCTCGCTGATTGGATTCTGTATTGATGGCCTGTATTTATACGAACACTTGTTTTCTAAGTTATTTGTGAGAAACTGAGAAGTTAATGTAAATCTACTTAAGAAGCCTCAGTAAAAATTTCTTCGAATTTTTCTATCGTGAACTTGAAACGTGTTTTGTTAGTCAAAATATTTTGTAACATTTTTTTAAATTATATTTTTCCACGTCTGACAATGAAATTTTTCTGCTGTCTGTATTGCTAACCAGACCATTAAAAGCGAGGGTGCGAAAATTCGCAGCTTATTTTCACCGTGCGTTACTCGGGATCTACATCAAGCACCTAACCGTGTATACGTCAGTTTGTCTGCCTCTGAAATACAACTGTTGCTGATAATGAAGTAGTTTTTCAGTAATTACCTATTATTCATTTACAATGGTAAATATAAAAGGTTAAAGTTTTTTAAACGTTCAATTTGTCGTCTAAATTGTAATTAACTTGTACCTAATTAAGCTATATTTTACTATTTCGAAATCAAACGGTGTGCCCGATAGAGTTTAATAAATCATTATACGTTTAATCATTATTACTGACGCCAATGTCTAACCTACTCCAAATGAATATTCTAATTACACAATAATTACTACACAAACAGCTCTTAATAGAATCAAATTCAATTAATTTCTAATTGAAATAACGTCGATATCACAACTTCATAAACCAAACACAAAAAAATCAAGAATTTTAAATTTCGAAAAGAATATTTTTAATTGAAAATGGAAAACAAAAAGCGAACGAACGTGGGACGACAGTGTAGCAAATTAAAAAGCTGAAATATTAGAAGTGCAGTTTTCTGGGATGTTTTATGTCATTTCATTTTTATCTGGCCAGTTTCTTTTGTGCTTGGCATGCTGTTATCTGGTAGTCTGGCAGTTGGCGAGTTGACGGTATCGTTGCAATGGCACTGTTTTGCCAAAGATGTAAACTGAACTGTCAGGGCAAGCGACGATGTTACTTATGTTTATTTTGCATGTGCCTTGAATACACGGACTTTTGAATTGAAATTAAATTGAATTTTATTTTTGGAATCAAACGCTGGTAACTGAATACCTAGTCCTTACTTACTTTATCTTTGAGAAAGTTTTTCGAGTAAAACTCTGAGCGGATTTTATTTTTAAAGTCCTTGGTCGATCAAATATCTCTTCTAGATAGAATCCTGGGACTTAGTCCCGCTCTACCTCCTCACTAGAGGAAAATTTCCATAATCATCACACTTAGTCGGCGGCTTAGTGATCACAATTTCATGTTATTACTTCAGGTAAATACCGCTACCCATTTCCGTGGGATAACCCCTTAGCTTCTTACGACACACAGGGGAGGTGATGGGGTGGCCGTGTTTGAAACCGGGAACCACAGGATAGGTCTCTTAAGTATGGTGCCTTTGGAGTATTTATGGATTAATTGAACGAATATTGGTACCTTATTAAAGTTTTGCATGTCAAACAGAATAATCGCTTTCCAAGAACTTTGCTTTTAATGTTATAAAATATTTCAGTCTTACGTGCAATAGATGAATCAATAGAGAATTTTTATTTGAAAAGCCAGCAAGGATTTATTTAACGGTGTTGAACTTATTTTTTGGTTGTCCGTAGTTAGTATGTAGGTGGCCTATATGTGGTCCGTAAGTGGTCTGTAGGTGGTCTGTAGGTAGTCTGTAGGTGGTCTGTAGATGGTCTGTAGGTGGTCTGTAGGTGGTCTGCAGGTGGTCTGCCGGTGGTCTGCCGGTGGTCTGTAGGTGGTCTGTAGGAGGTCAGTAGGTAACTACTGTAGGTAACTACTATAGAGAAGCCAAAGTAAGCACGTCTTTTATAGTTAACCTAGAAACAAATCATCATTTTACACATAATTTTCCTTCTATTGCTGTGAGTGAATATGGCATTGTCTGTCATATCGAATATCATGTCATTTTTAAAAACAGAACACCGTGCGGAACAAAAACCGCGATGAATATCTCAGTTCCTTTCAAGACGCGACACAAAGCGCACGCGTCACTCTTGTATGATGCGCTCTTAAGACATCTAAAATGGGTTACTGGGGTACAGCCGATGAGGGTTGGCTTTCATTACTTATGCACTGTTGTGTGTCTTATAGACAAGATGACACGGAATTAATCGTTGATATGTAGGATGTACGTATTGAATTTACTTCATGAAGGATTTGTGATGAGAAAGATACATGATCTATAGTTTGTGGCGGGATTCTGTAGGTACTTACTAAAGCACACCGCACTGTGTTTTAATCATTATAACTAATAATTGAAGTAGGTATGTTACTTGTGTCACTTTTATTTGTATAATGTATTTTTCCTGTTTCTTATTTTTTGTATGTCGGCACCTTAAATTGTTTACAAATACCTACATAAAATTAATAAAATATTGTGATTTTGTGTGTTGTGCTGTATCTTTTGTGTGCATTGAATAAAGAGTTTATCTATCTATCTAAAGATTATGGCAAAAGTCGAAGCTTTAAAAAAACAAAGTATTTTAAAAGTTAATAGAAATCTACTTTATTGAGTTATACGTAGATACTTTTGTAGTCTTTTCACTAAAATAAACCAAAACCTTGAGTGATTATTTCAGCGGCGGCAGCGATGACAATAAAAATGCTTAAAAGGGGGTACTCTCCCGCGTGTATTTTCATATCAATCAAATACACAGTTACACGAGAAAACAGTTATAGATCACAGTTTATAGAACATGGTGTAAAAAACATAGTTATAATTATAGCAGCACTTATTCTAAGAGATGTTTATTACCTTACACTCTAAGATGGTGTGACCTTGACGGCGTGAGCCACGCTATTTATAACCTTGAAATGGGCGAGAAATGCGAAATGCACACATAGCATACTAATCGTTTACAACTTGACATTGACAAGTAGGACGCCATCTTTATTGCAAGCGTAATAATATCACTTGGTGTGCTCAATTAAATATAAAGATCGCTAATACTTTTGAACATAATCTTGTCGGTTTTCAGGACCAATGAAAAGAAAATAAAATTGAGCATAGGTAAATGGTGCGCTAAATACGATCAAGATTTTACAATTTCTCATAATTAAGTACCAATGAAACTAAGATCAGCTAGTTATTTGATAACGAGTTTAAGCAACAATAAGGTCACGTTCCAGTAATAAGAGAAAATTAACAACATCGACAAGAAATAAGTATCTAGATCTACCAAACTTTAATCTTCACAATCTTCGCTCTTGATTTTAATTTACAAGTTAAAGAATATCGAAAACTAAAGTTTGTACATGGCATTATTAATAAGCTTTCAGATTTAATGTAAAACTAGCGATGTTTCTAGGATATCTGAAGCATAAATTCGGATTATTTATTACTAGTTTCTGCCAGCAGGTTCGCTCGCGTGGAATTCGGCAATTATCCTTTTTTTTTTTTTTTTTTTTTTTTTTTTTTTTTTTTTTTTTTTTTGGTTTCGCTGGGAAAAAATGCATTACGCATACCCACCCATTGGGGGAATGGGGGGCTATGTGGGACTCCCCGGGCAAGCCCGGTATACCCACTAAAATAACCCAGCGGCACTCCCGCATCGTCTGAGTGGAGGAGGACTGGGAAACCGGCACAGCCTTTACGTCCAGTCCTCCGCCGACGACTGCCCACCACCATAAATGGCGGGCCCTTCTCGCCCCTCCCTTAGCGGAGGGGCCCGGGAACGCCCGACAAGGGTGGTGATTGTGCAATGCAGACGAGAGGCGCCCCCACGCCTGTCGCCCGCTAATCACCACCAAGAGGTGGGAGGAGGCGATCGTACAACCACCCACCCCCACCCCTTCTCCGCCGCCTCCTTCCGCGACATGGCGTCGTCGCAAAAGGAGGCAACCGCCGCCCAGGCCTCCCCGCTCCCCAGCATGGAATTTACCACACCGGGAAGCGAGAGGACCTGTCAGGGCACGGCGCAACTACGCCCCCGCTGGGCACACCTAGACGGTGTGCTGCGCCGTGCCCTCCACCGCGCTGGACCCTTATGTGGACGTCGGACACCCCGGTCCTTCGCCCACGGTCCCCTACGTTGCGGCATCTGACCCGCGAAAGGCCAGACGTCGCCCTCCGCATCTGCGGCATCCGGCCCGTGAAGGCCAGATGCCGCACACCGCGTCTGCGGCGGCGCGTCGAGACCGACGCTCCGCCGCCTCCTCCTTCCACCGACTTGTCCCCGCCGACCATCCCACGCCAAAGGAGGGTCGGCGACGACAAGTCATCACCGCCCGCCGCACATCCGCGGCACACCTTCGAGGGCTCCCTTCCCGCCCCCGGGCGGCGGCCGCCCCCACCCGCAGGAGAGAGAGCCGGGCGCAGAGCCAGGTGCAGAGCGGGCTAAGCCAGTTGCAGAGCGGGCAGAGCCGGATGCAGAGCCGGGCAGAGCAGGGTGCAGAGCTGGTCAAAGCAGGGTGCAGAGCTGGTCAGTGCACTCGGGTAACCAACCGCAGGAGAGCCGAGCGCAGAGCCAGGTGCAGAGCGGGCTGAGCCAGGTGCAGAGCGGGCAGAGCCGGATGCAGAGCCGGGCAGTGCAGGGTGCAGAGCTGGGCAGAGCAGGGTGCAGAGCTGGTCAGTGCACCCGGGCAACCCCCCCCGCAGGGGCGGGCGGCCCGCCCAGAGGCCCGGAAGTGAGCCCCACCTCCCACCTACCTAACCTAACCTACCCCTACCTACCTACCCAGACTAGCCCAACCCCATGTCGCATCTGGTGTGTCCTCTGCTAATCAGAGGAACACCCAGAACGACATCCCCCCCTGTCAGGTTATTCGCCACCGCCAACAAGAACCCACGAATGGGAAGTTATTGACGGTGCCCAGAGTGCACCAGCCCAGCGGGTTGCTCTTCCCCCCGGACGTATCCGAAAGAGACCAGCAACCAACCAGGCCAACGTGGAGGTTACGTAAACGGAAACAACAATAGAATCATAAAATCAAAAATCAAAAAAATAAAATAACAACAACACATACACACACACACACACATACAAACACACAAAACACAAGACCAATCAAAGAAAACCAGTACAACCGCCGCGCCAGTACGCGCGTGTTAGAATCATGATGGAACTCCATATAAAAGTATCGATATATGTCAAGATGGTTACTGGTTATTTACTGTTTATCAGAGTTCCTATGTATGTGGTGTATAAGGGAATGGTTTCATGAATAAAAGCACAGAAAGACAAGACTAGGTATTTATTTCAATTAGGCTTGTCAATTAATTCATATTGAGGCTCAGATAGCTTACCGCCCGTTCGCTAGACCTAGTTCTCGTGGAGAAGAAGGGCAAGAAACTCCACGGAAGCAACTATGGTTGTAAAAGTATTCATAGACATCTTTTACCACCATATAAATATCGTTTATCACAATAAAGATCTAATTCTATTATGGCCATTATTAATCTTGTAACATTTCACAAAGTTAAATAATCAAAACAACAAGGATAAGGCAAAGAATATGACTAGCCCTTAAATTAATTCAACATAATTATGAATAAAGGCCACAATATGAAAATAGAGTTTCAACACAACCATTAGCAATAATCAAGTTATAATATCAAATAACTTACGTGAAGCTTGTGTAGTCCATCTTTCACAGAATATAACAATTCAGGAAAACAATATCAATATCACAATATAACAACTGGTCTATACTGGCTTGTGTTGTGTTAGAATCATAATGGAACTCCATATAAAAGTATCGATATATGTCAAGATGGTTATTTACTGTGTATCAGAGTTCCTATGTATTTGGTGTATAAGGGAAAGGTTTTATGAAGAAAAGCACAAAAAGACAAGACTAGGTATTTATTTCAATTAGGCTTGTCAATTAATTAATATTGAGGCTCAGATAGCTTACCGCCCGTTCGCTAGACCTAGTTCTAGTGGAGAAGAAGGGCAAGAAACTCCACGGAAGCAACTATGGTTGTAAAAGTATTCATAGACATCTTTTACATCCATATAAATATCGTTTATCACAATAAAGATCTAATTCTATTATGGCCATTATTAATCTTGTAACATTTCACAATGTTACATAATCAAAACAACAAGGATATGGCAAAGAACATGACTAGCCCTTAAATTAATTTAACATCATTATAAATAAAGGCCACAATATGAAAATAGAGTTTCAACACAACCATTAGCAATAATCAAGTTATAATATCAAATAACTTACGTGAAGCTTGTGTAGTCCATCTTTCACAGAATATAACAATTCAGGAAAACAATAACAATATCACAATATAACAACTGGTCTGTACTGGCTTGAAGTGACGGAAGGTAACGTATTATGTATGTGTATAAATAGTACATTACTGCAGCGGCCAGCAAAATAGGCATTGATGGACGAACGTGTAAATGTGGGCCGAGGCGAAGCCGAGGCACACATACGTAAGTCCATCAATGCCTAGTTGTGGCCAAGGCTTGTATAGTACTTTTCTCAAATAATGCGCGGAAATTAAAACTAAGTAGTACCTAGAACTAATTTTTTTTAAATCAATGACGAACAACAATAATTGTTCCCGCGTTAAAGTGTTCCTTTGTTTTTTTTTTTAAATAAACAGCGTTCTATTTGCAAGCCAGTACGAAATTTAAATAAAACCTTTGATAAGTTACCTTCTTGGTTGCTATGTTTCGGAGTAAAACATCGTTCCATTTTTAAACTACACGACAGATATGAGTTTACTATGGAATTTATTTGGCCGCTAGACACGACAGATATGGATTTTCATACAACTTTTGCCGGCCGCTGAGCGCATGTATTTGACCAGTACAGCAATTTCGATTTATCTTGAAGAAGGTTGTCAAAATAATGATCACATTTCCAAGCATGTTTGAGAAAAAGTATTATTATCATTTCAGCCAAACGCCGTCCACTGCTGGACATAGGCCTCCCCCAATCGTCGCCACACTATTTGGTTCTGTGCGTTTCTCATCCACAGGATGCCCACAGCCTTGACCAGGCCATCGCTCCACCAAGAGGGAGGCTTTCCAACGCTACGTCTTCCGGTACGTAATCGCCACTCCAGAACTTTGCGACCCCATCGAACATCCGTTCTGCGAGCAATGTGCCCTGCCCACTGCAGGTTTACTGATGGACGTGTACAACTGTCCATAGAACCTCTCGATCTCCCTCAGAAGCTCTGGATTGGCGGATACGCTGCCATTGTCGGTCTATGGTTCAATCTATTTCTCTACCTATAACAAAGATCATCAAAATGAGTTCAGCAATCTAAGCGCTTTTTTTTTATTATTCTGTATTGTCCCAAAGGTCTTCCCCATAGCCCTCCAATCTTCCTGGTTTCGCTTCGCTTTCGCCGATCGCCAATCGCCACTAAAAGCTTCTAAGTCGTCAAACCAGCGCTTTCTAAGCCAAGTTGGGCCTGATAGCGTAACAAAAGGACAGAGTTACTTTCGCATTTAAAATATTGGTATGGACGGATCTGAAGCATAAATTCGGCATATTTAGTTAAAACCTAACCATGACGCCTACGCTCTCTAAAATGTTTGTGGTTTTAAGTACTTTAAATAACCACTTTCGGAGTATTAAATTAATTATTCACAGGCTTTTATTAGTATTTGTTGTGAGAATGGTTAGTATGGATGAAGTAAGAATAGCAGTGAATGGAATTAAGAATGGTATGGCAGTTGGTCCAGACGGAATACCAGTTGAAATGTGGATGTTATTGTGCGTAGATGGACGTGGTTAGCTTTATTCTTCAATAAGTTGCTGCGGGAAGAAGCCATACCTGATGAATGGTGCAATAGATCGCTGGTGCCCATCTTTAAAAAAAAAGGTGATGTGCTGTAGTGCAACGACTATAGAGGAATAAAGATAATATCACATAGTATAAAAGCTTGGGCGAAAGTTATTGAAAGGCGGCTGTGAGAAGAGAGTGAAACATCGCAGAACCAATTTGGTTTTATGACTGGTCGAAGTAAGTACCACGGATGTCATTTTCGCAATCCGCCAGTTGTACGAGAAATACAACACAAAAACTTGCACATGGTGTTCATTGACCTCGAAAAGACATACGACCGGGTTCTTTGTGAGGGTTTGTAGTGGGCCCTTAAGAAGAAAGGAGTACCTGGCAAGTATGTAGAGTTGATTTGAGCGATGTACAGTCGATGCAGTACCCAAGCTAGGTCTACAGTGTCGTGGATAAATTTGAAAGAGAGTTACCGCGGCCCTGTCACAAGCAACTGAAGGAACACGGATGGGTTTTAGTCAGTAAAAGTCTGACACGCCGTCCGCTTCATCAAGTGCGGGAGAAGTCATTGGATGATTTCCAAAACAAAAAAAAAATGTCTACTGTGGCCAATACTGGCAGCTTCAGTGTGGCAGTCGGCTTGCACCAAGGGTCGGCCCTCAGTCCCTTCCTCTTCCTGATGATATTGGACGCTCTGACGTTGGACATACAGAAAGAGGCACCCTGGTGTATGCTGTTTGCCGATGACATTGTAGATGTCCAGAGCACAGAGGTGTGGTGCCACAGACTGGAGAATGTTGGCCTGAAATGGAGCAGAAGCAAAACTGAATACTTGTTTTGCGATTTTGGCGGTCTCTCTAGTTCCTTGACATCACGGATACCCATCAAATTAAAGGGGAAAATCTACAAGTCCGTGATTAGACCTGTCATTCTGTGTGGATCAGAATGTTGGGCTGTGAAAAAGATGGATGAAAAGAGGTTGCATGTAGCAGAGATGAGAATGTTTAGATGGATGTGCGGCGTGACGAGATTGGATAAAGTGAGAAATGAGTATATTAGAGGCAGTTTGAAAGTGACGCCAATGGCAGAAAAGTTGAAGGGAAACCGTTTGTCCTGGTATGGTCATGTGATGAGGAGGGATAAAACGCATGTTACTAAAAGAGTTATGAATATAAATGTGGATGGATGGAGAGGGAGAGGAAGGCCTAAGAAAATATGGATGGACTGTGTGAGGAGTGATATGAAAGAAAAGGGAGTCAGTAATAGCGTGACAGGCGACAAGACGGTATGGATGAAGAAAACATGTTGCGCCGACCCCAAGACAAAGATATTTTATTTCAACTAGGCCACCAAGCGGCACTTTTGAACGTTACATTAAAATGATTCTACCGTGCATTCGGAAAGTAGCTTGTTATGGAAAAGAATGCACAAGAAACTCCATACCTACTCTTTAAAAAAAAAAAATTTTTGTTACAATATTTAGGAACATAGGTACATACATGATTAAATTCATACATGTGAGGAGTACAAGTATCATGGGATAAGGGCAATAAGATGATGAGGCTTTTATTAGTATTTGCCCGTATTGTTAAAGTTTATACAGGTTCAAAATAATAAACTAACAAAACTCTGCAGACCTGGCCTACCGATTTCTAATGACAAATTAATTTCAAGTGATTTGGCCGCTGGAAGTGTAGCCTACTTGAAACTATGAGTTTTTTTTCCCTTGGGCTGGCTTTTACCTTGGTCAGAGAATAAGCATGGCCATACAACGTGGCAATGCTGCCAGCCTTTTGGTTACATTACCAGTGGACAACGATGTGGAGGAGTTTTTCGACAACATATTTTACTTTAGTATATTTTTAGGTTTAGATAATAAGTAGTTTTTGGTTAAAGTGTATAAATTTGTAGTCTTTTTTTTAAGTATTTTATACTCTGTATATACTTTTATCTATGTAAATAAATAATCACGTTAATTATAAACATTTTATGTGTTGTATCGTCATTAGGTATAGACCGATGGGTCTATCAAAACTGCTCTTATATGATGATATAAGAGCAGTTTTGCTATTACTTTAAATTGACCGTGTACATAATAATATGATAAAGTAATTGTTTTTTTATTAAAAAATACAATAAGTTTAATTTTATTTTTCTTAGTTTATTTTTTATGTTATTTTATTTTGATATAGTATGATGTATGCATTTCTCTTTTGTGTTTAGCTGAACTACACTGACCGTAGGTGCGCTTATCTAGACACTTAAGGCCTGTCCGTGTATGTTTTGTCTATCTATTAGGACGTACCTACTCATAAACAAATAATTAACAGGTGGTGAACTCGCTTGTGCCACGTTGCTGCCACGACGGTACTCATATTCCATAATCAAATTTTAAACGTATCCATGATTATGAAAAAGATTCAAATGCGATGAAAACATAACGCTAATCAATAAACCAATGACTAATTATGAAAAAGGAGTTCTGTTTTTAAAATAAAATTAATTTGAAATTAGAAGCCAAACAAAAAATATTTTGATTTGAAATGGTACCAGTACTTTAGAACGGCAATGCTAGATATACCTAAAAGAAGCCAATAAGAATATAACGTAGCTATGAACTGCTACTGTGATAGAGTCATTAATGAATGATTGATCCGTCATTATTATAATTATTTTTGTTTGGCTAGGAAACGAAATAAGTTACTGACATCTTTTAGTATTCGGACAATTCCTGAAAACCTTCACATTATAATATTGTTATTTGCAACATATTATCATAAAAATCATATGAATAAGAAGAACAGTGGATATAATAATTCGTCGCTGTTGCATAACGGCTGCTCGGATTTCCCCGAAGGAAGCTAACGGCCAATATTTCCTCTCACTTATGTTGCTTTTCGCCAATATTTCATATTAATCCGTTGATACGTTTATCAGCTTTTCCTGTATTGGTATAAACGGCAAAAATATGTTGTTGGAGAGAATACTGCTTTATTGGCACAAAGAAAAATATGTTGCTGTTTTTGTTGTTTAAATATAATGTGGTGTTTGTTTTGTGTTGTAATATTGAGTTAGATTTAACTCTACTTTCCATTTACATTCGTCCTTGTGATTACACGGAACAATTTTATATTGATACAAAGCGTTATAGTACCATTTAAGGAACACACTTTACGTACTATTCGTTACAAAACACACGATTTACGTATTAACATTTCAAAACAAACATCTTGCACACAGTCGAAGTGTGGCTGTAATTCAATTTTCTCTGTTGCTTGTACGTACGTCCGTATGTATGAAACCACTTTGTTGCTGGCGTCAGGCCGACTGGATTTCTTTGAACAAAGGGCCACGTCGGCGCCACGTGCATGCACCAACATCGCCGCACTACCTTTGTAGATACACCCGCATAATAGTAACTAGCCAACTAAATAGTTTCCACTTAATTAGTAAACATTTTATGCTTAGAACTTATTTTATTTGGAATACTTACAGCTAATAACAAAAATGCTTAGTGTTTATAATAAAAAATAAGGCCATTTACAAGTTTTTTCTTATAATGGACACATTCATTTTCACTTATACTTAGGACAATAACACGATACCTACAGATGGTATTATTCCGTTCATAAAACGCAATACAGCTCTTGGGACGACGCAATTAAAATAAGACGGAGGCGAGAAGCAGCCAGCATTGTCTTCCTTCTTCTCGCCCGCCTATAATTTAGATAATAGACTAGAAAATATTCTTTTGTCTCTCAACAGACTATCTGGTTGTTAGCCGTCGTTCGATTATTTGACAAGAATAAGGCGCTCTGTTGGCTATCACAGAGCTTCAGTTTTATGACGTCAATAATTCGACAAAGGGACTTGGGAGTTGGCGTCCTTGCATTAAATGGTAAATCATGAGGCTGATTATCTTGAATTGTTGCCAGCTTTGTTTATGTTACTATTACTCAAATCTTGATTGTGTCGTAAATCAGCAAATTACGGACAATGGCTTAGTTTTACGATGAAAAACAGATCTAATTATCTTGCCAATGATACGAGTACAAAGACTAATTATTTCTGCGTAGTCTAGATTTGGGTTATTTATTTAACTTCAGGAAAATCCTAAAGATGGAAATACTGTTCTCAAAGTTCGGTAATAATAAACCTCCTTTGTTTTCAGCAAGGCATTCTGCAACATAATAATTGTTGTCGCGAAACAGATTTTGAAAAAGGTTTTAAAATTTCGTATAAAGTGCAATTCACACTGTAATAACTCGCCTCGCTGCAGCGAGTACCGTGAGCGTTCTAACTATTGTTAATGATCCACCGAGGGCATAATTACATTTTTTTCACACCCCCTAATAGCAATTTCACTAATTTCGTTAATTCCAAGCGCGAAAACTTACCCGTTGTGAGAAATTAAATTCAAACTGAGGTTTAAAATGGTAAAAAGTTTGAATGTTAATTTATGAAGGCAACACACCCTGTTACTAAAGTAGAATTACAAAAGTATTTGTATGCTAATCTCGTAAAAAGAAAATACGGGCATATTATGCTGGTATTATTTTCGTGTAGGTTGGAAAATCGACTAAAAGATTATTGGGTGAAGTCGCAACTTAACAAAAAATGTGGGTAGGCAAACTACAGCAAAAGAAGAGATTAAGACCGCGAATTGAATAATAATAAACCAGCGTTCCATTTGTATGTAAACATTTTAATCGTCTTTATAAGTAATCAGATGTTCTAAATAATAACAAAGACTAAATTAAAATGTTCAAATAAAACTTCGATTGGTATTTGGTGATAAGGCTTTTGTATTGGCGAAAATAGAAACCCGCTTTTTACTTCAAACAAAATATTTGTTCGTACTCTGATTACGAAATTAATGTTTAAAGTTGGTAACTTTTCGCAATGATTGTAAAACAAAACCCGCAAATCATTTGAAAAGCGGCTCTCTGCCAGGCTCAATTACTTTTTAAAAGATAGACGAGGCTTTTATAACTTTTCTAGGGTGTTTCATTAAAAATTTCCTCAAAGACCGGAGCTTGTCTCATTATTATATAGGATTTGAAGAGGACAAGGTGCTACGAACGACGAAACTCCGGTACAATTTACCTAAAGCGAACGTTCAAGCTGAAACGAGTTGCTATTAATATTTAATGTTCCATCTTTGTGCCTTTTTTTCTGCTGCGTATTAAATATTTGGTTCATACCACTGGGAGTTTCAAAGCAAAAGCTGTTGCAATAAATCCATCAATAATAATATTAGTGAAGTTTTGACAGTGTTCAATTTTGCTAATAGCAAACTGAAACTAATTTATTTGAATTAACGTTTTGACATTGAAAAAATTACTCCATCAAATCTCAGAAGTTTTTAATTAAGTGTAAAATTGATTGTTAACTATTGACGTTCCTTTTAATGGCTCGGTTGATTGAGTGTTGCGCTGAATAACCCTTCGTTGCATAAAGGCGACGCGGTAAGGCCAAATAATTACGAACTGGCTCACGGTAGAATCTTTGATGCCTTAATCAGGTGAGGACGGGCAGCCACGCCCGCTGCCGTAATTAGAATGTCTCCTTGTATAGCCAGCACCTTTAACATGCGACTGAATAACGAACGACACTTAATTTGATGCCGATGAGGTATCATCATCACTAGATGGCGTTGGGAGTGTCGTGCATCAGTAATTAAAAATTGCCAGACTTTATAAAAAGGATTTTTTGGTTTTATCATTTCTAATTTTTATCAAACTTTTCATGTTAAAGCCTGAATCACACTTCACACTTAGAATATTATAAAGGCGAAAGTTTGTGAGTGTGTGTGTTTGTATGTTTGTTACTTCTTCACGCTCAAACGGCTGGTCGGATCTGGATGAAATTTGGCACAAAGATAGATTATAGTCAGGAATAAATAGCACGTAGGATACTTTTTATCTCGGGAATATGATCCCTCGGGATAATTTTAGATTGTCACGCGGGTGAAGCCGCTGGCGAAAGCTAGTAAAATCATAAATCGTCGATAACCCATCTATCGGTTTAGTTTGCAAAATGTTCTTGTTCTTGTAATTTAATGTTTGTATATCGTTTTGTGCCAATTAAATACTTCTTCTTCTTCTTTCACACCACTGTTCTTGTTCTTGTAATTTAATGTTTGTATATCGTTTTGTGCCAATTAAATCTTTCTCTTTTTCTTTTCTTTCTTCTTCTTTATAAGATCAACTGTCTGGCAGATAAAACTGGACAGCTAATGGAATTTAAGCTTAGTATACACATTTTTAGAGCAGTGGTGGCCCAGTGGTATCGGCCGCGACTTACAAGTTGTAGGTCGTGGGTTCGGTGCCAGGCAGGCGCTTTACATTGTGTAAATTATTTCATCACCACTGCTCTCAAAACGGTGAAGGAAAACATCGTGAGGAAACCGGCATGTCCTAGAACCAAAAATTCGAAGACATGTGACATCCACCAACCCGCACTGGGCCCACGTGGTGGATAACGGCCCATTCCCTCTCACAGAGAGGAGGCCTGTGTCCCAGCAGTGGGAACATTAATAGGCTGATGATGATGATGATGATACACATTTTTATTTTCCAATCGATATAAAACAATATTTGTTATAAGTTTGTAAAACAATATTTTATCTAACTACAACTACATAAAACCAAGCTTAGTTAACTTGTTGGAGCAGGTCGATAGATCGGAGGTCCTTCTCTCTCGTACTAATGATGCACATTGCAATTACAGCAGCTTACAGCGCGCACAATTACAAACACCCATCTATTATTACGCGCTCTATTGTGCGCGTTTGCTTAATTTTACTTTCTGTTTCGTGCGCACAAAGGGGTGCACTAATACCGATTTCAGAAACACTGATTGTTTTGACTGTGCAGATATTAACACTGCAATTTAAGAGGCACTAACTGCACTGAATTCTGAAGTTTAGAGCAGCAAATGGTTCTTAGAGAATAGAATAAAATGTTATCTTTGAAATTATCTGTTTGAAATATTCACAATTGTGTTTCTAAAACTAAAGAACTTTGTAAAAAATCAATTTTGTTTGTTCGTTTATTATGCGCTGCCATAACTTTCATCCGATTGCGATAAAACTTTGTTAAATTATTGTTTGCACTTGCGCAAAGGTTGTAGGCGTATCATAATTAACGTAGACATAGACACACACATCAATGATTATTTACTACATTTGAAAAAAGAACACACAAAGTCCCGAATTTAAGGACAAAGAAAATCAAATACATTGCGGGAGCGTTTTTTGAATTTGGAACATTACAACGGTCCAGCAATGTTGTATGAAACGGCGTGCTGGGGTTATTAGATACTCTTTGATTGGATCTCTGTTATCATTTTTGGCATACCAAAGTAAGTCTCTTTGCTTAGTACAAATTGCGTTCACGTGGCTATATTGCCATAAATGCGTTTGCCTTTCGGCACAGATGATAAATAAAAATCGACGGCAAAGCTGAAAATTCATCCTGATTTGTTATTTAAATATTTAATAAATATAAATTTAATAATTAAAATGAGTTCCAACGGTTCAAAGAGTGAAATGGAGATTGATTGTACTCCACTAGATTTAAGATCAGAAGCCAAATTGGCAATGGAAAACCTGCTTCCAGCGAAGTCAAAAGAAAAATATATGAAAGTGTATGAAAATTTTATGATTTGGAAAAACGATAAAAAAGTGACTTTGGCGTATTAGTTTTAGCAATCTCATTAAAAGATTGCTAAAACTTAAAAAGCCATCTACATTATGGGCAATTTATTCCATGCTGAAATGTACAGTTCATGTTAAAAACGGCATTGACTTGAAAAATTATGGAAATTTAACTACGTTTTTTATTTCCCTGCTTTCTTTTGAGAAAAGCACTATATATGCCTCGGTGGAAATGGCAATTGCCTATCTTGAATCAGTGAAGTCCTCGCCTGTGGCTCGGCCTTTAAACTCATACTCGACCTGCAATTGCCTATTTCCCGGCCTTTGCAATAATGTACTATTTCTCAAACATGCTTGGAAATTTGAGCAATATTTTGACAACCTTATTCGAGATAAATCGAAATTGCTGTACTGGCCAAATACATGCGACCAACGGCCGGCAAAAGTTGTATGAAAATCCATATCTGTCCTGGTTTAGCGGCCAAATAAATTACATAGTAAACTCATATCTGTCGTGTAATTTAAAAATGGTACGATTTTTTACTTCGAAACATGGCAACCAAGGAGATACCTAACTTATCAAAGGTTTTATTTAAATTACGAACTGGCTTTCAAATAGAAAGCTGTTTATTGAAAAAAAAACACACTTAACGCGGGCTTTTTTTTTGTTGTTCGTTGGTCTATTCTAGGTATTTCCAATTATCAGAGCTGAAATGTCACTGATTCTGTCAATACACATTAGTTACCTTTAATAAAAATATTTACACTAAAAAAGAAAGATAAATTCTCAACGCTTTTTTCTTCAAAGCAACTCATTAGAGACGATTTGTTTATTTAGGTCCGAGTACTAAAATAACAAAGTTAAATAATTTACTTCAAATAAAAATCGCCTGTAAAAATAAGTGTGCCAATATTTTTACACTTGATTTTAGTGTCTGTAAGTTGAGACTTCACATCATCGACTCATTTATTGAAGTTGTTAAAATAAATATTTTTTTATTATATTCAATAGGTATGCGTAGACTTTAGAAGGTATATATATAGTTGGTTGAACCGAATAGTTGATCTTGATAGAAGAGCCAAATCAATTAACTAGATATATGAATCCATATATCTAGGTAATTGATATGGCTCTTTTTTTCACTTATATTTATAGTAAAAAAGGTTTTAGAAGTATTGTATCATCTGGCAAAATAAAATTTCAAAATGGGCAGTTAGTAACCTAAAACATTTTGCCTAACATATAACTTTAAAATATTTATTTTTCCAAGAAATAACGTTATTTCTATGAATTATTCAATATATTTTCTACGAAAACCAATTCAATAGATAAAACGAGCCTGAATTTTTTCAGCAAATAACCCTAAACTTAAATCGAATTTCGTACTAGATCCATTTTCAAAATGTCACTCCACGTACCAAGAGATGCATTATTGCTTACGTACTAAGTTCTCACATACCTATCAAATGGAAAAATTTACATACATCACTGAAAAAGCGATAGACGTGACAGTTAATCGTATCTTTGAACAGACGTCCACTACATTCGGCTTACGGCGCTCAAATAAAAAACCGGTACTGAATTGCTTTTCGCCGAAAACGATAGTGTGGATGAGTGAGACTTTCAAAGCGTGCAAACAACGCGATCCTTTTCACGGTGTTCGTAACTATGAAACGATTTGTCCGCGGGTCAATTTTATGGAGTAACGTGTAATACGATGCGTTTTTATTGTCTATGGGAGAGATTCCAGTTCCGAATTTAAAAATATTTGCAAGTTTAAATTGTTCCATACAAAATATTAAATTCATTTGGTATTTATGAAAAAAATCTGGATAGAGGGGTCTTCCCTCTGATATAGATATTTGAATAGTTCAGGTAGGTAACGGAAGACCTTTCCTTACTAGATAACCTAACTAGATTTCTAAAGATCATTCTTCTTAACAAGATAATCCTTGAGGTGCTCTATCTTGTAGGTATTTGTCTGCCTTTTACATTTTTCTGCATTACATTACAATAAGCCAATCTGTGACATCTTTTTATTCTGTGGCACTGATTCAAATCACATCACAAACGAAGGTGAATTGCAAAATTCTGTAATAAATCCGCAAAGATATAAAACTCCATCTAGGTTTATAACAATTTTAATCCACCTTACAAACTTTGTCGTTGGAGAATAAACACAGAGCGGCACTTTTATAAAAAAAAATGAAAATCCTCTTTCCTTTGGCGCGTTATCTTTCGAATCGTACAATTTTCAGATGGAGCAGGATTTGTGAGTTTAACTTTTTCCAGTTATTATTCATAAATGCAAAGGCGCTAGATATTAGGAGAACTCACTTCAGAAGTTGAAGGATTGGATTTGCGAGTTGGATTGGATCTTGTCAATATAACATTGAACTGCGCCTGATACTGCCTTGATGCGATAATGTTTTATTTCGTTCGTGGCTTATTCGATTCGTGTTATTGAAATAAATTTTGGGTAGTGGTGTTTTTGTTTATGAGAACTACGAAATCCGCATGTTGGATATCGTTATTTAATACGTTGATACAAAAAAAAGATTACTGTTACCAACTGGAACGTTTCACAGTGGCTGAACCAGACCTTAACGCCTGAATTCACGTTTTCTCATTTTTTTTCCATTTATTCTGATCCTTCTCTATTCTGATTTATTTAATATTTTTGAAATACGAATAGGTATACTAATATATGGGCGCACGGTTGGCGCAGTGGTTGAGCGATTGACTGCTGCGCTGCGTGTTGCGGGTTCGATTCCCGCACGGAACAAATATTTGTATGACCTACAGATAGTTGTTCCGGCTCTGGGTATCTTGTGTATGTGAGTTTAAATGTTTGTAAACGCACCCACGATACAGGAAGAAATTCCTAGTGTGGGGCAACGTTTTTTTTTTAAACACACAATATATGCCTACGAGCCCATAGATTAAAATTAATATTCTCTCTTTCCAGGACACGCCTGCGATGTGGAACACAGACTGAAGTAGAACGAAGATGGACGCTTTAATGCGTTCGGTTCGAAGCGCCATGGCTCTCCTCTGGATCCTCATGGGATTGGGAGCCGTCCACGCTGTCAAAGTTGTCATAGAACCACTGCCTAAAGGTAAGTCCATATTATAGAACTGTCGAATGACAATTATATAATAAATGTTCGTCTTTCAAAGCGTACTATTCAATGTGTAGAAATAATGTGCCAGACAAAAATACATTCGCTTGAGATAAAGACTTGTATGTTTTTTAAAACTTATTATGTTTTTCAAAATAGAATTTGCCAGAAGAATTCACTTTAAACACGTATCTAATTTCGAAATCTGCAACAGCAGAAATGCACATAAAAACAAAGGAGGTTCTAACCTGTCGCTCACAGAGGGTAAACAGAATCGAGCAGCCAGTCTTAATTTAGCTTTTTTTTAAGTTAAACCCGTGGACGGTCTCCCCTAAAGTTCTCCCCCAGATGTTGGTACGACTGACTTCTCTTTAGTTTCGTTTAATTTCCTATCTTTCTTGTCGTGACGTTTATTACGGGCTTGCTCACCCACACCAGCAACATCAGACCTACTTTTGTTCACGGGCACTAATAACCATTTGGAATAAATTTTTATTCGAATCTCCTCGCTGTCTATTTTCGGACGGTGCCGCCACGACGCTTTATTGTTTTCGCATTAATTTACAGTCAACAGCTGCGGGTAACGCGGATTTCTAAGGAGTTTTTATCTGTGCCTTCAGTATTCTTTCTTTTGAAAGTGAGAGCTCCTATTAATATTAATTAAAAGTTTGAATAATTGAATGGATTCGGAATTGTCCCTCGTTGTTTGGTTTCCACTGACAGTAAATCACGACAATAATTAAAACTCAAGAGTCAGTTCATTATTCAGTGTTTGTAAGTGACAGATATTTTCACCCTGAATTATGAGCATCTTTATTCAAAATATTAAAAATTACTTCGCATACCATTAAGACATTACATAGTCAGTGAAAAAGCTGTTAGAGAATCCAGACCGTATTTAGGAAAATAAAATGGTAAAAGTAAACAACTAAATAATTAGAGAAACCTATAAACAACTCAGCAAGCAAGTCACGAAACGAAGGTACAATTAAGAGCTCGCAGTCGGCATATAAAACACGAAGACGCATTCTTTTTCCAGTGTTTCAAGTAATTACTGAAGCGAAAAAACGTTGGCACATAAAATTCTTTATTGATTTACACAAACAAACATTAGGTCAATGTGTGTAACTTTTACTGTGTGTCTGCGTGTCTGTGTGTGTCCATGTTGCAGTTCTCTGCGAATCCATGAGGAATTCGGCGTCATTTGTTTTTCTTAACGTCCTGTGAATGGGTTTACTACCGTCAAACAGACAAATTAAAAAGGTGAATGCCCGTTTGAATGCGTGATGAAGGCAGTTTGTTTTTTCTATCATGGTCATGATTGTTGACAAGCATTTTATTAATTTCTCTTTGCTAAATATACTGCCATTACTAAATATCTTTTTCTAAAAGTAAATTTTCAATTTTCCTCAGTGGAATTATCGTTTCTAGTTATGACCATTGTAAACGCGATTTAAAAGCATTTTACGATGATTACTACTTCCGACTTCAGTATAACGCTAGCAATAGAATGTGATAATTGCGTGCATAGTATATGCAAGCATAAAAATTTCTCATAAATATTGTTGTTACGTAAAAGAGTTAATTTCCACATAATATGTTTCACGGGAATTCCTGCTAGTAAACTCTTTTGATGTAAGGACTGGAGTTCATCATGGTTTGTACATTCATATTGTAATGGTCGCTCTCACAGACCGGTACAAAACGAATCAAATACGCCCAATTTCGAGCAGAAAACCGCAGCGGTGTGTGGCCCAAATGTAAAGTTTTTCTAATCTGAGTTTTCTGACACATGATTATTTTTTAGTTTTATTCTAATGTGTACGTTTATGAAATATGGACGTTAATTGTATAGCGAAGAATTATTACTTTCCTGATTGTTATTATTTAAAAAAGGAATTGGTTTGAAAATTTTCTGAATACATTTTAACTGTGTTTTTCTGCTGCTTTATGAGGTTAATTTTCTTACGTCATCATCTTTTTCTTGCCCTGATCCCAATTTATTTGGGGTCGACAAAATACATCTTCTGCCATACATTTTTATTAATCGACATCTCAGGAGTCACACTCTGTCTAGCCATACTCATATCATCATTACTTTCCTACGTATAAAATTTAATAAGAATTACAAAATACTTTCCACGTGACTTTTACAAATCTCATATTGAAAGTGATATTAGTTCTACGAACTTTCAGGAGAGTGCCGTTTGTTTAATAAATTGCCAGGAATATCGCTGAAGAAGTAATGAAGAAAAAGTTATACCTAACTCACTCGATCAAGCTTTGCTAATGCTTCATTGAATCTGAGAAACGTGTGAGTGAGTGTGAGTACGTTTTTATTTTTTGAATGCCTTCTTTTATTTTAGGAATTAAAATGTGGCATTTCCGTAGTGTATGTCAATCTTTTGACATTTGTTATCGCTGATAAAAATACACTTTGTATAAAGCTTCAATATCTACATCTAGAAAATATAAAATGTAGAAAAAGATATGTTTCAAGTTTATGTACCAAAAGATGATTGAATTAAATCTATACTTCTATACTTATAATATTATAAAGAGGAAAGATTTTTTTGTTTGTTTGTTTGTACCGAATAGGCTCCGAAACTACTGGACCGATTTAAAAAAATATTTCACCAATAGAAAGCTACGTTATTCCTGAGTAACATAGGCTATTTTTTAATCCCGAAAACGGGTCCTGTGGGGTGGCCCACGGGAGCGAAGCCGCGGGGAACAGCTAGTAAATAATAAAAAATAAAAATAAACTTTGTCCCAGTTTTGTACTACATCTAGTATTTGAACAAACTAGTAGTATTAACTCTTGTGAAATAAAACTGCCCACAACATAAAGCATAGCCCAAGATTCTATACACTATAATACAGCATTATCTCTTAGCTCTCACAACTGTGCATACTGTATTAACCAAACTACACATGATTGAATTAAATCTATACTTCTATACTAATATTATTTTTTTTGTTTGTTTGTTTGTACCGAATAGGCTCCGAAACTACTGGACCGATTTAAAAAAATATTTCACCAATAGAAAGCTACGTTATTCCTGAGTAACATAGGCTATTTTTTAATGCCGAAAACGGGTCCTGTGGGGTGGCCCACGGGAGCGAAGCCGCGGGGAACAGCTAGTAAATAATAAAAAATAAAAAATAAACTTTGTCCCAGTTTTGTACTACATCTAGTATTTGAACAAACTAGTAGTATTAACTCTTGTGAAATAAAACTGCCCACAACATAAAGCATAGCCCAAGTTTCTATACACTATAATATAGCATTATCTCTTAGCTCTCACAACTGTGCATACTGTATTAACCAAACTACACATGATTGAATTAAATCTATACTTCTATACTAATATTATAAAGAGGAAAGATTTTTTTGTTTGTTTGTTTGTACCGAATAGGCTCCGAAACTACTGGACCGATTTAAAAAAATATTTCACCAATAGAAAGCTACGTTATTCCTGAGTAACATAGGCTATTTTTTAATCCCGAAAACGGGTCCTGTGGGGTGGCCCACGGGAGCGAAGCCGCGGGGAACAGCTAGTAAATAATAAAAAATAAAAAATAAACTTTGTCCCAGTTTTGTACTACATCTAGTATTTGAACAAACTAGTAGTATTAACTCTTGTGAAATAAAACTGCCCACAACATAAAGCATAGCCCAAGTTTCTATACACTATAATATAGCATTATCTCTTAGCTCTCACAACTGTGCATACTGTATTAACCAAACTACACATCCGTCTACGCACAACATGACCCAAATCAGTATAACAAAGCAAATTCATCAACATGATGCATAGCCGTCTATCTGGCATGAACTTGTCCCACACTGCCACATCGTCTGGTGAAGCCTGCAGGCGTAGATCTAGTGCTGCCAATTAAAACTATAGATGGTAACATGTCGCCAACGAATGGCCCGACTCATACAGACACGGCCCGTTTTATATGCTGTCCGCATCTGAATTACGTACAGGGTGTTTCGTATGATCCTTTTTTTAACAATCGCAGTTTTTCTTCGAGGTTTTTAACTAAACTCTGTTTTTTTTTCGTAGACTAAACTGACATTTGGGGGATTTCACTTTATCGTTACATATAAATAGCGTCGTATCCTGACTATCCTGATTGATCGAAAATCGAAGTAGATCGAAAATAGAACTATTTCACGGCAATATAATTACATTTGTTAAGTAACTAGCGCCCTTTCACTCATTTATGTCAGACTTCATTTTATAGATCGTATTTGTTTTATTGTTGATTTCATATTTAACACTATAAAAGTGTATGTACTATATGTATGAATACTGTTATATTTAAATATATTACTTTTATATTCATAAAACATTTATTTACGCCAATTAGTAAAATTAGATTAAGGAGTGGATGGAAGGATTCGATGAATCACTTATGATTGAGCCTTACCTACAACACTATGCTCCGCGCTTGCAACAATAAAAAAAAATAAGGTCATGGGCAGCTGTCAGTTTAGTCTACGGAATTAAAAATCAAAGTATGATTTAAATTGAGTTTCTTTGTTAATAGTGTATTTATGTAAAAAAAAAATACCTTCAAGATCTATTAGAAAAAGTATTGGAAATTCGCACTGATTTTATGATAGAGACAGGATCAGTTAATCTGATAATATTTGGGGCAGGCATATGTCTAGCAATGGACTTATTTCGGCTGAAATGGCAGAGACAATTTACTGAAGATCCAATCAATTTATTTATAGCATACCTTCATCGATGATGACGACCGCTCAGCTCTATCAAATTGCTTCTTCTAATTTTAAAACGTTAATTGTATAATTAGATAGTTAGCATTATTAAATTAATATTCTCGGCTCTTTTCTTTGTGGAATCATAAAACGTAAATCTAACAAAGATTCGGAGCCTTTACTTAAGTTTTACGACAATGCCTGAGTTTAACGTTTAGCTTTAATTACATTTTGTACTGTTCGGGGTAATTTCACGATTCGCTTTCACATTTTGCTTACATTGTTTTAAGTTGATATTGAGTGTTCGCGTAAAAGATATGGCCACTTCACTTCTGTTCGCCTTAATTTGGTCACCCTCTCGGTATGAATACAAAGTTACGTTTTAGGATAGTGGAAGACGACGATTTGATGTAGCGTAATCCCAAAGTTCAGCTATTACTTTATTTTGTAGCGTATTCGTGTAGCGATTAGGTTTTAGTTTGTAATACATACTATTGTTTTTGTATTTTACTTGCATAAGTCAATACATATCAATATATATAATAAAGCTGTAGAAAAGTCGTTTTTGTACATCGAAAATATTTCCAAAATATTTATTTTGGATATATTTTCAGTCAGCGTGTTAAAGGATAACCAAAAGAAACTATTGCCAGCCTTTTGGAATTTTTTGTCTGTTTAGTGGTGCAACAATCACGTTAAATGTACGAAACCAATGTAGATAACTTTTATACATAAAAATTGTGCGTAAATTGAAGGATTACTTAATCAATCAATGAATCTTAGTTTAGGTTTTATCGCAATCGGTTCACTCTATCAAAATATATATGAAATTATAATGTTCAAGAAGTTAAATATCGCAACACACGCAATTCAGATACTCGGACAGTTGAATTCCATATTCGATAGATGGATTTGTGCTATTGACGTCATTTTATGACTGGCGGTGTTAAGATTCTCCGCGGAAGAATGACCCTAGAAAAAAAAATTGGTGGGTAAGTAGGCCACCCTTTATTTTTTTTTGTGGGTAGGTAAGTTAAGTAGGGTATGTAGCTAAGTAGGGTAGGTCGGTTGGTAGGTCGGGTAGGTAGATAGATAAGAAGGGTAGGCATGTAGGTAAGTAGGTTAGGTTGGTAAGTAAGTAGGGTAGGCAGTTGACGAGAGCGAAGCCGCAGGCACAACTTATTAATAAAATTATAATAAGAATAATAAATATGTGATTTTGCAGTCATACTGTACCCACATTTTCTTTTCGAATAGTAAACTTATGTTTAAATGGTGTCGAAAACCTTGTTGCATTTCTTTCCTCATTTATTAGAATACTTACGTAAAAAGCTACTAGAACAAAAAGCAGTCCCTTCGAAAAATACACAAGTTTTTGTTTAGAAACACTCTGTTTTTGTTTACAGAGGGTCCCGATCTGTGGGGGGGACGATTTGTGACACTAAAACAAATGACGCGCGCCCCATGCTCGATTGACGACCTGACATGACCAAAACTGCAGTAACCTATGGCAGTTACAAACTGGCCAATAAATGTTCTGGAAAGGCATTTTATTTTAACAGTGAAGATTATGTACTTAAGTATTTTTGATTTGTTTGTAAATTGAACCTTGGTCGCTTGCGGTTGGCAAAAAAGATGAAGCTCTGATTTCTTAAGCCCGAAAAACTGTCAAACTCGGCAGGCTTAGAAGCAGGGTGTAATATCTTCTTATCACCAAATATTCTTATTCTTATTCTTTATTGTACACAAAACATAAAACATACAAATACAATAGGACAGTTTATGTACAAAGGCGAGCTTAACCCATAGTTGGGTTCTCTAACAGCAAACCTCAGTTGCGTAGATAAATATGCATTTGAAGATAGTACATCCATGTGCACAACAAAAAAAGCTTATTAATTCGAGAACCGGTCCTAAGACTTTTCTTTAAGAAGAATAAGAATTTTTATTTGTAAACATGTGCGGGATGTTACAATACTAGTTAGATTCTCTATGTTTTGCCGTGAAGCGTACAAATATTATCACATATAAATTCATTATTTTATATTCAAGTAATCAGCAAGTGTTCCATGAAGTCATTTTTAATTATAATAATTGCTGGACTTTTAGAGTACTATTTATCTATACTCTATACTAATATTATAAAGAGGAAAGATTTTTTTGTTTGTTTATTTGTTTGTTTGTACCGAATAGGCTCCGAAACTACTGGACCGATTTGAAAAATTCTTTCACCAATAGAAAGCTACATTATTTCTGAGTGACATAGGCTATTTTTATCCCTAAATTGGGTCCTGTAGGGTGGTCCACGGGAGCGAAGCCGCGAGCAACAGCTAGTACATAATAATTTAGAAAAACATTAAATGATAATATAAATTGTATCAATTAATCAAAGAAATATTAAAAATACGAAATCAAATAATGAATTATCTATTAATTAAAACGAATAATATTTTTATACATATCATCTCAATATTTTTATAAACACAGCATTTAACAACCAAGTCATAGGTCCCCCAACAGGATCAAACTCCACAAAAACTTCTATACTGTGATTTTTAATTTCGTGGACTAAACTGACAGCTACTATTGACCTTATTTTTTTTAAATGTTGCAAGCGCGGAGCATAGTGTTGTAGGTAAGGCTCAATTATAAGTGGTTCATCGAATCGATGTGACATGACTCCTCAATTTATTTTTACTAATTGGTGTAAATAAATGTTTTATGAATATAAATGTAATATATTTAAATATAACAGTATTCATACACATAGTACATGAACTTTTATTGTGTTAAATATGAAATCAACAATAAAATAAATGCAATCGATAAAATTAAGTCTGACATAAATGAGTAGAAACTAAATATGGGCCGCTAGTTTCTAAACAAAAAACTTTTTATGCCGTGAAATAGTTCCATTTTCGATCTACTTCGATTTTCGATTAACTTTCGATCACTCAGGATAGTTAGGGTACGACACTATTTTAATGTAACGATAAAGTGACAACCCCCCAAATGTCAGTTTAGTCCACGGAATAAAAAATCACATTATACTTAATTTACCAAAAACTAAAACGAAGTAAATGTAGATACTACCTTCCATTAATGATAAATAATGTTAATTATTCGAAATACTAACGAGATAGCGCGGCGTGAAACAGCTGTTGTACATCCCACGCTAGCGGTAAGAAACAACTAAGATGTAATAGGTAATAATGGTTTACGCCTTTAGGCTACGTGCCATAAACTACCCTTACTTATGCACGACGATTTTATAAAATTATTTGAATTCCGAATAAGGAGAGCCTACATGTACTTATATAATTCAGAGTACACAGTTGTATAAGATTTATAAATCCCAACGCTTGGTGCCCATCATCGTCATCATCATTTTAGCCGAAGGACGTCCACTGCTGGACATAGGCCTCCCCCAAGTTCCAGCGGATTTCCGCAACCATGACCAGGTCATCGCTCTACCTAGGATTTCAAATCAAATCAAATCAAATGTTTTTTTATTTCACATAGGCCTACATGGGCACTTATAAAACGTCGACAAAATTTTGACTGGTGACCGTTCAATACTAATAACGGCGCTAGGTATCTATAAATGTCAAATTAAATTGCATTGAAATAATCTTGAAATAGTTGTTAACCGCGACGTGGACATTTTGATTAACAAAACAAACAAACTGAACAGACTCTACTTTAGGGCGAGTATGCTTATACAGTCCACCTCAACAATAGTGAATGCTATTCCTTGTGTCTGTTGCTACGTACTGTTTGAAGCCCACTTTTTCACCTTTCTCAAAGCAGTCGGTGGTCTAGAGCATCCAACAATTCAAGCAGCACGTAGAGTACTTCACTTGCTTGAATGTGACTACGACGAACGTGAAACAAGAGTCAAAGGCAGACCCTAAAGCCCACTGGTGTCGACCTAAGGTCTAATTATTTTTTCTACGGCAACTGTATGTGGCTTATGCACATATTCGAATTCCATGCGGACGAAGGCACGGGCAACTGCTAGAGTCTGGCAAACGAAAGCGCAGCAAATTTAAAAAATATCAGCATAGCAACCCCAAAACTAGTATGACATACCTGGAATAACCTAATTTGATACTTTAGAATTACTAATTTTACTTCGTCTGAATAAAAATACTATAGGTACTTTAGGTAGGTAAGGGTAGGTAAGGGTAAGGTACTTTAGATAAATTATATATCTATCAATCTGAATAAAAAATAAAACAACAGTTTTCTATAATAATTTTGGTTTATAATAATTTTCACTACCATAATGAATGACTTCCATGTGAAAAGATTTTTTAGAGTCACTGGAATCTTCTTCCTCCTGTTGTTTTTCGTGATATTTAGACATCATGCGAAACAACATCTCTCGTAATCCACTTAAAATTACTTTATTAATTTTTCAATGAATAAATGCTATTATCAAGACCACAACAATTGAGGTTGACATTAGTATAGCATTGCCATATAAAAAGTTTGCAAATAATTCGAGTGTCTAGTTTATAATATTATAAGCAGTAGGATAAGAAGGATTATGAATCCGAATATACATAACAAAGTAAAAGATCCGTTGTTCCTTTTTCAAAATTTAAAATAATTGCAGTTCAGCTTACCCTTAAGTGAAAACGAGCAAAGAGATAAGAACAATAATTCTCCTTCCAAATTCAAAACCGCAAAAATAGCTTTTATTTTTTCAGCTAATATACTTGGTGACGAAAGCGTTTTATCATTTCGGCCAGAAACGTCATTGTCTGATAACATGGTTTGGTACGGAAGGAGTAATGTTCTTGAGGAAATGAAGGACGGAATCTTTGCCAACAGACTCCCCAGGGTAGATGGTTGGGTAAACGTAATGATTAACGTCCTTAACAAGAGTTACTGTTGTCTGTCGTACAATAACAACAGAATAGACTTACTCATTTGTTGTGTACGTCTTCACAAGTTAATTAGCAGAGATTAGGCAGAATGTGTGTTTTTACACGATTACTGTCGGCTGTAATGAAGGTGATATACGAATAGAATGTGTTGCCAAGTTATTATGTTTAATTTGGAGATGTTGGGAAAGTTTCGTGTCTTTAATACGATATTACTGTACATATAATGTAGTCTATTCTCTGTTACCAGGGGCCTATTTTATAAAATCTTTACGTCACCGTCGCCTTGTCAGTCAAATTAAATAAATATGGCCTGAATAATTTAAGTCTAGAGACTAGACTTGTAGATATGCGAAAATCAGAAATATAATTTCTAAATTAAAGAAATACTGTAAAAAGAAATGATTACCTTTTAATTTTCCAAGTTAGTAACAAAAATATGTAGATAGAATCAACTGACATTTTATTTTGTTTTTCCTTTTATATTTTGATACCTATCCCACGTGAACAAAGGTTGAACATGAGCCAATTTGAATACATTTAGCAACGAAATAGACAATTCGATATCACTAACACCAATTTTGCCGATGCACACAACAACAAGGAAAACTTTATTGGACAAACAGCTATAATGGTTCAAAGAGAAACCAAAATAAATCACTGTCAAACTTCAAAACGCAGAGATAAAGAGGCATCTAAAAACAATAGCAAAAGATCTCATTTCAACCCCAAATACGTTTCCGATATTCAATAAAATGCCTCAAACGGGATCACATAAAAGTCCTATGGATATAACGTCGCATATAAAACGGTTAAATATCAATATGCAAACAGGTTTTCTTCTAAGCGAGTAGTCGATATATTTCTTTATTTTGAACTATCTTTGGTTGTTTATCAAATCATTTTAAGTCTATTTTATGGATAATGGTATTGATTACAAGAATTTTATTAGTTTTGCATACTCGTTATAGCATTCTTACTGATAATATCTCTGATGTCTATTAGTCTTTGGAATTTTCCCACGCACTGTCTCCCATAGTTCCATTTATTTGTTGTATTGATATCTTTTGTTTTCAATTTTCGTTTTAGTATTTTATTTTGTTTATGCAATACCTGGTGCGTGCCAATGTTTTTATCAGAAACGTTTTTGTATGTCCACAGTATATAAAACAGATTATAATAACAAAAGAGTTCTCAACTGACGCAATACTCGTGTTGGCTTCCCTCATATTCGTATTTAGAATCAAAATTCCACAATATTTGAATAATCATATTCATCTGTATCCATGATTCGATTTTCGAAAAATCTTCGCCCGATCGCATTCGTTTCAGGACTGGCCGTCAACAAAAGGAAAAACTCGTTGTTAATCTCAAATCCTCGATGTGAAAACATCTGTTTACTCCAAAGTGAAGCTATAAAATAGAAAATATGAGGTGAATTTTTAATCGACTAAGCTCTTCGGCATGTAACTAAGTTGTTTTACATATTTCGAAGTAAAAAATATTTTCGTAATGTAACAATTTGAATAAAAGTAATTGGATTTCTTGTACTTTGCTTTGATACTGTAGCAAGTTTGTATTAAGTATTCAAATCAATATAATCTTGGTATCAAATCTAAAGTCCTATTTGTGAAGTTTATTCTTTCTGATAATATTCTTACGTAAGAGATGAAAAATATATCCTTACAGATAAATATATGACCTTGATATAATCCACCTACAATAGCCAGCAAACAATATATTGTTTTGTACAACCTTCTATCAGAAACGCCTTTATTAGGTCACTCAACCTGCGGCAACCACATTAGTGTCCATTAATTTTATATTGATAGGTCGAAATATATAGTAAATCATACACGTGCCTGTAGCTAATAAAAAGTCAAGTCTGTTATAATTATGTCTTTCTATCTAGAAATACAGATGATCATACATTTTTTATATTTCATTTTATTGGCATTCTTGGACTTATAAGTTAGTATGGATATATAGATTACTAGCTGCCCGCCCCGGCGTCGCTCTGGTTAATATAGATTTTGTGATTTTCTACTTCTTCATGATTCTCATTTCCTGGTAGTTCGAGAGTCTATACCACACATGATCCCATCCTCGGATATACTTCTTTTCTTTATGTTTCTGTTGTCCTGGTAGTTTGAGAGTCACACATAATTCCAGCCTCGGTTTTTTTTACTTCTGGATTCTAATCTCCTGGTCAGTTGTGGAAATCTAACTGAGCTGCCAGACGGTCTAAGAGTAAATAAATATGACCATACAAACTTTCATCCCTTTAGAGGATAAATTGGGTAAAATCCTTTCATAGATGACATCCACAATAAAAAAATATAGAGGATTGAAATTTTGAGAGAATATGTCATTAGTGGTTTAGGCTGGATGTTGATATGTCAGCCGGGATTTTATTTATATAGATTATGGATACTAATATTGTAACCTGTAGGTATGTCTGTTGCCCTATCTGTCTGTTCGTTACGGTTTCCCATATTAACCGCCAAACCATTAAAAAAATAGCAAACAGATAGATTGTAGAAGAAGTACATGGGACTTTTATACCGGGAATAATATGTTGCCTTGGGACAATTTACGACTTTCACGCTTTCGAAGCCGCTAGTAGGAGCTTGTTTTTGTTAAAGTCATAACAATCTCCCACGTATTCTTTGTCTATAGCACTTTCATATGCTCTATAACAAATGGGCTCCAATTTAGAATGACAAATAGAAAATTAGAGGATGGGTTCTCTCCAACCCTGGGCAACCATACCTTAAGTCCTTAGGTCAGTCTTAGGTCGTGTGTGTAAATGGTTGTGTTTGATGCTGGGGCTTAATAGGCCGGATCGGCCGATGAGTTTCGCCCGATCCGGCCGAAACAGGCATTTCATTATTATTAATATTTTTGAGTGGTGTTTCGGACTATACTTTTTTTAAGCAAATTTTGTACAGTCGGAATAAAAAACCTTAGGTAGAGTTATATTATTTAAATAAAAGTCAGGCAAAATTTTGGAAAAGATAAAGCTTAATACTTAATATGACGTATAAGGTTCAATATAGTATTTTCTGCTCTAGATATTGCTTAAGTTATAGTCCCTTTACCGACTATGTGATCAAAGCAACTTTTTCGTAATCAGCAACACTTGCAACTATAGCTACATTTAGATGCCATCTTGATAAAATTATGTCGAAGATCAGCCATAGCATCATCAGGCATACCAAATAAGGCTAATACACAAAAAGGTATAATAATAACGTACTATATAGTACGTACGATTCCTGATACACGATATTTTCCCTGTTTCATGTAATATTATCACGTTGTTAGTGAAGACTTATATGAAATGTACTTTGGATGAATTTATTTTTTGTGTCTCGTATTCGTGAAATAGGATATAATAGTATTATTATGAACGTTGAGCGTCTTATGTTTGTTCGAGTAGACGATGCCTACGTGATACTTCTAAAGAGATTTAGAACGATTTTTCCTTTTTCTTGTTTATTTTTCTTTATTACTTTTACTTAGTATTTCAAGTGTACAGTGGGTTTGTACAGCTCTCAAGACGGTACTGTTTCGTAGCAATTATGTACATCGATTTAACACGACATATATTATAACACTAGCTGACCCGGCAAACTTTGTTTTGCCATAAAAACACCAAACATTCATCTACCCAACACTACTCCACCTACCCAACACTACGCCACCTACCCTACCCTACCTACGCTACCCTACCTACCCTACCCTACCTACACTACCCTACCAACCCTACCCTACCTACCCTACCCTACCCTACCCAACCTACCCTACCCTACCCTACCTACCCTACCCTACCTACCCTACCAACCCTACCCTACCTACCCTACCCTACCCTACCTACCCTACCCTACCTACCCTACCAACCCTACCCTACCTACTCTACCCTACCTACCCTACCCTACCTACCCTACCTACCCTACCTACCCTACCTACCCTACCTACCCTACCTACCCTACCTACCCTACCTACCCTACCTACCCTACCTACCCTACCTACCCTACCTACCCTACCTACCCTACCTACCCTACCTACCCTACCTACCCTACCTACCCTACCTACCCTACCTACCCTACCTACCCTACCTACCCTACCTACCCTACCTACCCTACCTACCCTACCTACCCTACCTACCCTACCTACCCTACCTACCCTACCTACCCTCCCTCTGCTACCTACCCTACCTACCCTACCTACCCTACCTACCCTACCTACCCTACCTACCCTACCTACCCTACCTACCCTACCTACCCTACCTACCCTACCTACCCTACCTACCCTACCTACCCTACCTACCCTACCTACCCTACCTACCCTACCTACCCTACCTACCCTACCTACCCTACCTACCCTACCTACCCTACCTACCCTACCTACCCTACCTTTCTCCTCTCCTAAATCACTTTACGAGATCGTCAAGAGAACGGATAGATCGATGGTGACACTGGAGGATGACAGGGGAGAGAAAGAAAAGAGGCAGGAAGGGGAGTCCGAAGATAGAAGCTTGCGAATATTAAAAGAAATCTTGGAAGTAAAAGAAATTCTTAAGAAAGGTGAAAAAGAAGAACTCTCCGCCAGAGTAGAGAGATCGAAGGCCGAGCTGAGTGACAAGATTGATGCCCAGATGGTGGAACTGAAGGAGCTGAGGACAGTGGCACGTACGCAAGCTGAAAATGCCGAAGCCCGAATGGGAGGCCTTGGGACGTACGCGCAGGTAGTGGCGATGCCACCTCAGCCTCCAATCAGGAAAAACATGCACTCAATAATAGTGTCGTCATTGCACGAGGGTGACTCATCGGACAGGGTCATCGAGAAAATCCGAGCAAATGTCGATGCAAAGAACACAGGAGTCAGAATAGACCATCTGCGTAGAGCTAAAAATCAGTCGGTAATAATAAGCTGCTCTCAAAAAGCGGAATTGAGCAAAGTAACGGCAAAATTGAGGAACTCCAGGGGCGATCTGAAAGTTGAGGAGGCCACAAATAAGAATCCGCTAGTGGTCGTCAGAGACGTGATGAGTTACGTAACTGATGACGACTTGCTGAAGGCAATCGAATCCCAGAACGGACACCTCTTGGAGGGAACCGAAATAAGTGAGGGTGACATGCAGGTCATTTACCGGCGAAGAGCGAGAAATCCGCTGGCGAGCCACGTGGTGTTGCGAGTAAAACCAATTATTTGGCAGCGGCTGACCACAGCGGGCCGAATTCATGTTGACCTGCAAAGGGTAGCTGTTAGAGATCAAAGCCCGCTCATACAATGCACAAAGTGTCTTGGCTACGGACATAGCAAAAAATACTGCAAGGAGCCAGCAACCCTTTGCAGTCACTGCGGCGAGCCGCACACAAGAGCGGAGTGTCCTGGGTTCACCCTTAATGAGGAGCCTAAATGCAGAAACTGTAGTCACGCTAAGAGGGATTCAGCTCATAATGCTTTCGACAGTGAGTGTCCCATTAGAAAAAAGTGGGATGCGCTGGCCCGGTCGGCAATAGCATACTGCTAAGGTGGATGAGGGGACAGGAGCTAAATCGTTCGAAAATATAAGATACCATGTCGTGCAGGCGAACCTGCAAAAGAAAAAACTGGCAACCGAGGAACTCATGCTCGAAGCTGGGCGCAGGAAAGTCAGGTACGCTCTTGTCCAGGAACCCTATATAGGGGCGAAGGGAGAGATGAAGACCTACCCCGGGACAAGAGTAATTCAGGCAACAAGAACGGGCGATAAAGTCATCAAAGCCGCGATAGTCATCTTCGATAGTGGAGTGGACGCAGTGGCGTGTCCAACACTGACTACTGAAAATGTAGCAGTTGCAAGGTTGACGGTAGAGGACACCACCACCGTAGTAGCGTCCGTCTACTTCGAGGACTATATCGATATCGAGCCATACCTCGACCAGCTGAGGAAATTAGTTTACAAAACTCAGGGGGCAAAATTACTGGTGGGAGGTGATGTGAACGCCTGGAGTGCATGGTGGGGAAGCGAGAGAGAGGATGAAAGGGGAAGACTTTTGTCTGGAACCCTAGACGAGCTCAACCTCCATGTACTAAATTGCGGAAACATCCCAACTTTTGACACAATAAGAGGGGAAAAGAGGTACAAGAGCACAGTGGACATCACGGCCTGTTCAGAGGACTTGCTTCGACATGTGGAAGAATGGAGAGTAGACACGGAAATGACGAGTTCGGACCACAATGCAATAGTACTTAGAATCTTATCAAAAAAAGGAATTGGGAGTAAAATAAAATATAGCAGTACTAGGGTTTACAATACGAAAAAAGCCAACTGGGAACACTTTGGGGTAGAAATTACAAAAACATTAATAGATAACAAAATTGATAAGACATATATTGATAGTATAAATACTTTAGAAGGCCTAGAAAAATGTATAGAGGATTTAACAAAAATAATTACAGAAACTTGTGACAATACAATACCTAGAATAAAGAAAGTAGATAAAACGTACTTACCATGGTGGACAGAAGAACTCGATCGGCTCAAGAAATCCATGTGCACCAAGAAGAGAAGAATTCGTTGCGCGGCTCCTCGTCGTCGTGAATGGGTCGTGATGGAATACCTGAGGGCGAAGGAAGAGTATGAGTCCCAAGCATACAAGGCACAAATTGAGAGCTGGAAAAGCTTCTGCGGGAGGCAGGACGGGGAGAGCGTCTGGAATGGCATATATAGGGTTATCCAAAAAACTAAGAAGCGGCACGAAGATCTGCCGATAGTCCGAGATGGAGAGGCATTAAACTCAGATGAATCAGCCAGGGTTCTGGCGGAAACCTTCTTCCCAGATGATGACGAGAAGGAAGACAACTCCGAACACGCCCAGACAAGAGAGGCAGCGGCACGTTCAGAGGAGGGCATGCCGGGGGACAAAACGGATCCACCCTTCACTCTTGCTGAACTCAGGTATGCAGCGAGGAGTTTTAATCCGAAGAAGGCGCCGGGCCCTGACGGGTTCACAGCGGACATTTGTGAGGCCGCCATCAGATGCAATGAGCAAGTGTTCTTAGCCATAACAAACAAATGTCTCGAGTTGTCCTGTTTCCCGGAAAAGTGGAAGGAGGCGGCGGTCGTCGTACTAAGAAAGCCTGGAAAGGACAATTACACCCACCCAAAATCCTACCGACCGATCGGACTTCTGCCTATTCTCGGAAAGATCCTAGAGAAAATGCTGGTGCGGAGACTGAGGTGGCATATGCTACCCAAAATGAATCCTCGTCAATATGGATTTGTGCCTCAGCGAAGCACGGAGGACGCTCTGTACGACATGACGCAATATATAGAATTGAAGTTAAAGGAGAAGAACCTCGTGGTGGTTGTCTCACTAGACATAGAAGGAGCATTTGACAGTGCGTGGTGGCCAGCAATAAAAAGTCGCCTGGCGGAGAAAAAGTGTCCACTCAACCTCCGAAGACTGGTGGGGAACTACCTGGAAAACAGAGGGGTCGCGGTGAGATATGCTGGAACGGAATACAGGAAGAGGACTTCAAAAGGATGCGTACAAGGATCAATCGCAGGCCCCACGTTCTGGAATGTGGTCCTGAACCCGCTGCTTGAAGAACTGGAGGAGAGGAAAACGTACTGCCAGGCATTTGCAGATGATGTGGTGCTTATATTTTCCGGGAAAACAGCTCTGGATCTGGAGATCGAAGCCAATGCCAGCCTGGCACATGTGCAGCGGTGGGGTGTTCGAAACAAACTAAAGTTTGCGCCGCATAAAACTCATGCCATGCTGCTAACTAAGAAGCTAAAGTTCGACACACCACGGCTGCGTATGGGCGGGGTTGACATTGCGCTGGTAGAGGAAATAAAGCTGCTCGGACTTATAATCGACCGGAAGATGACTTTCCGGAGCCACGTCACTTACATCTGCAAAAAAGCCATCAACATCTTTAGGCAGCTGTCCGGCGCAGCAAGGGTAACCTGGGGATTAAACCCGGAAGTGGTAAGGGTTATCTATACTGCGGTTGTAGAGCCGGTGATCCTCTATGCAGCTAGTGTATGGGCCAAAGCGGCGGACAAGATCTACGTACAAAAGCAACTCAACGCTGTTCTTAGGGGCTTCGCCCAGAAAATCAGCAAGGCTTACAGGACGGTGTCACTGAATTCAGCTCTGATCTTGACAGGACTGCTGCCTCTTGACCTAAGAGTCAAGGAAGTAGCATCCCTTTATGAGGCGAAGAGAGGGAAGCCTCAGTCATTCCTCAGAGATCGATCAGTCGAAGCAAAAATGAGCTTCCTGGCGAGGCCTCACCCAGCTGAGGAAGAAGAACTCGAGTTCCAATGCTTGGAGAGCGAAGCGGAGGTACAGCAGCGCATGAGGGAGGGTACAGTACAAATCTTTACGGACGGGAGCAAAATAGAGGGCAAGGTTGGGGCTGCCCTATCCTGCTGGAATGGGGCAGTCGAAACCAAAAGCAAGAAATTTAAGCTCGAGGGGTACTGTACCGTCTTCCAAGCGGAGCTCTATGCAGTAAATCAGGCTACGGAGTTGATCGCACATAGCGCGGCAGAAGAGTTCAACATATTTAGTGACTCCAGATCAACTCTGGAGCTATTGAGGAACGGAGACACTTACAACCCGCTCGCATTGGAAACAAAAAGAAATATTAAGAAACTGAAATTTTCAGGCAAGAATGTACGTCTGTATTGGGTCAGGGCCCACGTTGGGATACAGGGAAATGAAAGGGCAGACGAACTTGCGAAAACAGCGGCACTGACTTTAAAAAAGAAATCAGACTATGATAAATGTCCCATCTCATTTGTCAAGCAAACCATACGAAGTGCTTCGATTGAAAAGTGGGAAGAAAGATATCAAAGAGAGTGTAAAGCCAGTGTCACTAAAATATTCTTTCCCTCAGCCACAGAGGCCTACAGAATAAGTAGGAAGATTCCACTAACATACCTACATACGCAACTCTTCACGGGGCACGGGGGCTTCTCCCAATATCTTAACCGTTTTAAAAAAAAGGACTCACCTTCATGCATCTGCGACCCGGTCGCAGAAGAATCGATCTTGCACATTATAGCTGAGTGCCCAGTGTATGGGCTAGCCAGATTCAACCTTGAACAAAAATTGAACGTAAAAATAATAGAAAATAACATAAACATAATCATGCAAAATAAAGACAAACGAAGTAAATTCTTAGATTTTTGTTTAAAAATAATAAAAAATGTAATAGATAGAAATAAAACTTAGATTAAGAAATTAACACAGTAAATATAGTGAGTTATATTGTACTACGAGTTAAATATATAACGCAATGTAATAGCTGTGTAAGACAAACAAAAAGAAAAAAAAAAAAAATAAAAAAAAAAAAAGTATAAAGAAGTTATGTATTTACACTAAAACAAGAAAAAAAAATGTAAAGACAAAAAAAAAAAAAAAAAAAAAAAAAAGAACAAAAAAAAAAAAATGCCTGAACCAGCTAATAGTGATAAGCAGATGAAAATAAAATGGCCTGTAATATCGTTAAGTAAGTTAGTAAAAATAGTATTTTATATAGACTGTAACCTCAGTAGTCCCGTCCTGCGACTGCTATTCTGTTGATGATAATGTAAATACTGTTATAAAATTGTCACAGAAAAATAAGCCTCCGACAGAAATATCGGGGAGAACCGTGTACAAGAGCATACCTACCTACCCTACCTACCCTACCTACCCTACCTACCCTACCTACCCTACCTACCCTACCTACCCTACCTACCCTACCTACCCTACCTACCCTACCTACCCTACCTACCCTACCTACCCTACCTACCCTACCTACCCTACCTACCCTACCTACCCTACCTACCCTACCTACCCTACCTACCCTACCTACCCTACCTACCCTACCTACCCTACCTACCCTACCTACCCTACCTACCCTACCTACCCTACCTACCCTACCTACCCTACCTACCCTACCTACCCTACCTACCCTACCTACCCTACCTACCCTACCTACCCTACCTACCCTACCTACCCTACCTACCCTACCTACCCTACCTACCCTACCTACCCTACCTACCCTACCTACCCTACCTACCCTACCTACCCTACCTACCCTACCTACCCTACCTACCCTACCTACCCTACCTACCCTACCTACCCTACCTACCCTACCTACCCTACCTACCCTACCTACCCTACCTACCCTACCTACCCTACCTACCCTACCTACCCTACCTACCCTACCTACCCTACCTACCCTACCTACCCTACCTACCCTACCTACCCTACCTACCCTACCTACCCTACCTACCCTACCTACCCTACCTACCCTACCTACCCTACCTACCCTACCTACCCTACCTACCCTACCTACCCTACCTACCCTACCTACCCTACCTACCCTACCTACCCTACCTACCCTACCTACCCTACCTACCCTACCTACCCTACCTACCCTACCTACCCTACCTACCCTACCTACCCTACCTACCCTACCTACCCTACCTACCCTACCTACCCTACCTACCCTACCTACCCTACCTACCCTACCTACCCTACCTACCCTACCTACCCTACCTACCCTACCTACCCTACCTACCCTACCTACCCTACCTACCCTACCTACCCTACCTACCCTACCTACCCTACCTACCCTACCTACCCTACCTACCCTACCTACCCTACCTACCCTACCTACCCTACCTACCCTACCTACCCTACCTACCCTACCTACCCTACCTACCCTACCTACCCTACCTACCCTACCTACCCTACCTACCCTACCTACCCTACCTACCCTACCTACCCTACCTACCCTACCTACCCTACCTACCCTACCTACCCTACCTACCCTACCTACCCTACCTACCCTACCTACCCTACCTACCCTACCTACCCTACCTACCCTACCTACCCTACCTACCCTACCTACCCTACCTACCCTACCTACCCTACCTACCCTACCTACCCTACCTACCCTACCTACCCTACCTACCCTACCTACCCTACCTACCCTACCTACCCTACCTACCCTACCTACCCTACCTACCCTACCTACCCTACCTACCCTACCTACCCTACCTACCCTACCTACCCTACCTACCCTACCTACCCTACCTACCCTACCTACCCTACCTACCCTACCTACCCTACCTACCCTACCTACCCTACCTACCCTACCTACCCTACCTACCCTACCTACCCTACCTACCCTACCTACCCTACCTACCCTACCTACCCTACCTACCCTACCTACCCTACCTACCCTACCTACCCTACCTACCCTACCTACCCTACCTACCCTACCTACCCTACCTACCCTACCTACCCTACCTACCCTACCTACCCTACCTACCCTACCTACCCTACCTACCCTACCTACCCTACCTACCCTACCTACCCTACCTACCCTACCTACCCTACCTACCCTACCTACCCTACCTACCCTACCTACCCTACCTACCCTACCTACCCTACCTACCCTACCTACCCTACCTACCCTACCTACCCTACCTACCCTACCTACCCTACCTACCCTACCTACCCTACCTACCCTACCTACCCTACCTACCCTACCTACCCTACCTACCCTACCTACCCTACCTACCCTACCTACCCTACCTACCCTACCTACCCTACCTACCCTACCTACCCTACCTACCCTACCTACCCTACCTACCCTACCTACCCTACCTACCCTACCTACCCTACCTACCCTACCTACCCTACCTACCCTACCCTACCTACCCTACCCTTCCTAGGTACACAGGAACAAAACCTGAAGCGCACCGTGCTTCATTAGTATTTTGCACAATATTCAAATGTAAGCACGGAATGCAGCAAGGACACGTATAGCCGGCAGTATTTTATGTTAGTACCTAAGTTCTTAGACTGTGTAAATTAATATTTTTGTGTGATAAACAGCACTTTTGTGTTTTATCCCTAGCTATACTGTATTCTCTGTGATCTAAATGTATTCCTCTGTAATAAAAGCACCTTTTGCATTTTTGTATATCTGTGATGTACAGCTCTGTTGCTCAACAAGTGATAAATAGCACATTTTGCTCAGTTTGTACATATTATAGCACTTTGTATTTTACCTATTTTTATAATAAATAAATTATGCCCGTAGACTAGACTAAATAAAAGTGGGACTCCTACCCACAGAATGCAAGATGATGAATGCAAGAAAGAATTAGGATGAAGAATGAATGTACGAGAGGCATAAAAGATTGACCGGAATGACTGAGGTTGAGCACATAAGGCGCCAATACCGTTGGCGGGGATTAGTGTTAAGAAAAAAAAAAAAAAAAAAAAAAAACCCTACCCTTCCTACCCTACCCTACCCTACCCAACCTACCCTACCCTACCGTACCTACCCTACCCTACCTACTCTACCCTACCTACCCTAACCTACCTACACTACCCTACCTACCCTACCCTACCTGCCCTACCCTACATACCCTACCCTACCCTACCTACCCTACCCTACCCTACATAAGAACCTTCTCCCAACAATAACGAACACAACAAAAAAAGAATAAGCGAAATCGGTCCAGCCGTTCACGCGTGATGCCGTGACAACGGAAAACGGGTTTCATTTTTATATATATAGATTATCTGAAATATGGTCAAAACCTTTTGACGTCCTTTGCTTGCAAGAAACTTGCTTGCTGGCTTATAGCTACAATCACGGTTCACGTGCAAATTCATTATTTTTCATACCAAGTAGGTACACAACTAATATGTGTTCAAAATTTTAACTTAAAATGTTTGTGCATTTTCTGATCAAGTGTTTAATTGCTCAATCAGTCTGACCGAACATTGTTTACTCTAAAACTATTCACTCTGCAAAACTGACCACGGTAATAGGGGCGATTTCTGTTCATATTTACGATCACGTAAATCAATAGCGATCTCTGTCCACATTAGGCGATTTATTCGATTTGTGGTGTACCCTCGCACGGGCACAGGGGGCTACTCCAACAACTCTTAACGTATTCTAGACAGCGCCACCTGCCCGCTCAATATCATTCGTAGCGTAGCCGTCTGTGTGGAAAAAGGAGCCGATTACCCTTGTTTACGCACAAAATAAAGTTTTCTTCTCATTGGCTCAGAGATAGAGCAGCGCAGAGATTAAATTCGGGTCGTGTTTGTCCTGAGACCCGCGCGCCCCATGTAAACGACCCTAGGTAAGGAGACAAAATATCATTTGGCATAGCGTAATGGCCTCTGAAGAAAGGTTACTTTACGACTTCTTATTTGGAGTCTTGTAATGAGTTTCGTAACGAGAGGGGCGCTGCAAATGCTGGCCGCTTTGATTTTTAAATGATTTTAAATGTAAACAACGATTTTAATGTTTATTTTTTGGCTTTGCACTCGGTTGTAAGCTACTCCCCCTGCTGCGAAAAGTTGAATACTAATAGGTCCTCTTAACTGGGACAAATAATGATTTCGTTAATTAAATTTTTCCCTATTTTTGTACCAACCTACCAAAACCCAAAATACAGTCATCGACAAAAAGGTTCACTTGAATATTGTAAGAACGTGACTCGATAAATCGACTAAAAAGTTGTGCCCTACATAATTCTAGAGTAATGTATAAGCTGAATACTTTGTTGCTTGGTTTATGCCATCCAAGTAGGCATGTGACAGTGGAAAGGAGTGCAAAGCTCTTTACTCTGTAGAACCAGTTCGAAATGCTCCAGTAATCCTGTCACTTTGAATTTGGTTTCAAGTCGAGACCCACGTTACCTACTTTTACGTTCGAAATACTTTGTCGTGTTTATGGAAAAGTCAACGGCAAAGGACTCTTTTGTTCGCTTCAAAATTTTATGTATTCATTAGTTTGCCAAAAGATAAATATGCAGAGGCTTTTGGGAAAATCATTTGGGAAATGTATTTTGGTATGTTACTTTTGTTTCAATGTTAATGATCCTGTCTTTTTATGTTCTATTTAGTTTAAAGCTATTTAAAAAAAAATAGAAGAAAGGCTCATCCTTTCTTAAAAACTTCTTATTATAACAAAATATAGAAGCAAAAATATGAAAATAGAGAGACAAAAATCGAAACAAAAAATACAGCCAGACATCTGCCAAAAAACAAAACAAAAACAGTACATATTGTTCCATTTTTAAAATTAAATAACGGACGAACAACAAGCGAAAAATCTAAAAGCTTACATCAAAACACAACACGTATAGCTCCGCTCTCACGATATGATCCCACGTCTCTCTAGGGACCTCGACCCTAATTGGACGTGGTCAGCCTCCGGAATCAGACGTCGATTATTTAATCTATGATACCACATCTTATTCAACTTTTATATCGGCTTGCACAAATTGGTAGAGCGATTTGCTGAATTGTTTCGCGTTTTTTGTTTGATTGCTTTTTGAATTGTTTTGTAAGAAATTCTCACTATTTGGTATAGCTGATTCTTATATTAACTTTAGCCTTGAGTGGTTGTTAGTGTTTGAATTGGAATGATCGTATTTTTTTTTTGAGAATTAGCGATTATAGTACCATTTGTTTTATTCTATCAATAAATATAAATATTTACTTGAAACAACAGTGGTTACCAACCATGACGGACCGAATGAGAACTGTAAATGCAGGCGATGGAGTATATCTATACTTTACAATAGCGGTTAACTTTTCATCACCAATAATGCAACTTTACATGACAAATGTAAGTAGTATATGATTACTAGCTACTGCCAGCGGCTACGCACGCGTGGAAGTCTATAATTATTCCGAGGGCACATATTCCCGGCATAAAAAGGATATGTGCTATTCCTGACTATAATTTATCTCTGTGCCCAATTTATGCAGATCCGTTCAGCCATACTGGCATGATTGAGTAACAAACATACAATACAGTAACAAACTTTCACTTTCAAACTTTAAATCCCTGCTATAACCTAAACATGTCCACCCACTTGAGCAGTACCGCCGTCGTCGTAGTCAATTTCTCTCTTTGCAAACACTCTAAACTGTAGCATCGGTAGCTTACTGCTAGCAGAGGAGACGGCCAAGTGACGTGAGTGGTTTCAAGATATACCTTATCTACGATCCTGGCTATTAGGGCTCGACAGCCTGCCCTGCCAATATTGGCGGCCAATATCTATTGCGCTGTATTGTGATGTGTCACAAATATTGTGTTGGTAAATATTTTGCTCGGAATTGTATTGAGAAACTTATTGGTTGAAACTTTTAAAAGTATTCTAGATCTGGCTAGTAACAAGACCAAAGATCTGCCTGCATCAGTTTACTTATAATGATTTCTCTTACACAAATACACAATACACAAAAGTGTCTACGAAATAACCGTGAGTCATATTATTAGACTCATCGGAGAGTTAGGTTGATTATGCACACAGTTTTCCAATTCCTTAAACAGATAATAAATAGCCTTTTATTCAAAAACCAGAGAAATACAGCTAAAAAAACAGCAAAAACTTCGTTATTTATAAAATGTCTCTGATTTCAGTGTGCCTCTTGGCCTATGCCTCCTCTAACAGTTTCCACTGGGGTTTGTCTTAAACAACTCGTCTCCACTTTGAACCAGCGGTCTTTTTAATTTCTTCCTCCGTTCTCAGGCACTGTCTTACACGGCTTCTTTACTCCTTAAACAGAACAAACATTTAAAATTGGCTTTAAAAACTCTATACGAGTCCGATCATTAAACTGCAAGTTTTTCTAACAAAGTTCAAGATAGAGTACTCCAGAACTGCAACTTGTAGTTCCTGATTCGCAGATCCGTTCAGAAGACAGACTGTGTACGAGAATAACATAAATAGTCTGGGCGTTCGATTAACAATGAATAAGCAATGCAAGTAACAGGCAATTGTGCTTGAATAACTTGAAGTGAATTGTGGCATTGGATTAACTACTCAGCGCGACCCGACGAAACTTCGTCTGCCTGAGATCATTCCCTATAATATTCAATTTAACTTTGACACTTCGCCCGTCCAACAAAACCACTGTCAGCTTTTTGTTTTAGGATATCATTTCTCACTTCTCGGATTAATTATAATTTGCGACAGAATAATAATTTCACTTATAAAGTCGGCTCTTGGGAGCTCATTTTGAATGAAGGCTTGTCGTTGCCGACGAACTTTTGGGAGTAAAGGCTGTAGTTTGAACATCACTTAAACACACGCTGTAGCGAATCATTGGGCCAGAAATTGATGCGAGTAGTTAGTCTAGCGTACAAGCTGAAGGGGTCTTGTGCCTACACAAATCTATGCTAGACACATAGAAACATTTATCGCATTAGTTACTGGTAATTAAGTATGATAAATGTACTGTTCGGCTTCTCTTTTCGTAAAGTAGTGATTCTGTGTAACTTTCACTATTTAATCTGCGAAATTCTCAGATGACCAGTTCACCTTGTTTTCTAAAATCTGGTTTTATAGACAAACAGGATAACTTAATAACACGTTACAGTTTCAAATCATTACAAAAGACTTTATAATAATATGCAGTCTTAGGCAAGTTATATGATTCACTTTACAAGATAAATCAAAGCTTAACACAATTACTTTCACCCAACTTAGTAGGCGTACTTTCAAAATGATATCTTAGTGTTTCAGACACAGTTGTTGCTTTAGGATATCTACACCGACGCAAATGCCTCAAACCTTACTGTACATTACTACGAGTACATATTGTAATACATTTCAGACAAGGTTAGTCATAAACTTATGCGCAACCTTCTCACACTGTTAAGTTCGGCAACAATTTCCTAAAGTGGTGCCTAAGTTCCCTTTGAATGGAAAGGCAAGTGAAATATATTATCGAATCCGTACGTACGATTAACTCTCTTGTCAATTTGTATTCTGTATGTTGAATTGTGAATGAATTTTGAGTGTCTAATGCTGTGTGCGAATTCTCTTTTTCGTCTGATTCGATGTTTCATGTACTGTTAGGTGGTAACATTATTATAAAAGAGGGTCTGATAAATGATGGTATAAAATAGATTGATGTTTTTTTATGCCTTCAATGTTATCTTTACCAACACTAAAATTTGTACTACATTCAGAATCTTTCCTTTTGGATTTCATTCAACATTTCTAATGCATTTGTCTACTATTAATAAAAAGTGGATATTAGCTAATTAACTTAAGTGAAAATAAACTCCATTTCAAAAATTAACTCGTTCATTTTAATACTAATCTCGGTGAAAGTATCGTATAATATTCACAAAGTTCAGAAATTAATTAAAGCATGCAATAAGAAAATATTGTATTTTTCTCAGGCCAACCTCTTTCTTTATTCTTTGACCAGCGTTAGTGTGTCTGACAGGCAATTTTCTACATTATTATACTGTATTTAATTTGTTCTTATTTAGATTGTTAGGAATTGTATTGTAGTAATTCAATCCGTCTGGAATGTTCTTGAAGGATTACACGTGTTATAAGACAACATTGTAGACTATTCTTAGATTTGATAGGGCATTTTAGTTTTCAGTATTCTGTTCGTATAATTTGTCTAATTATAATAACAATATTTCTGGTTGATCTAGTAATCACTAAATGATAAAGACACTGGCAGCCGCTACGATGTTGAGGGAATAAAATGCACACTCGTTTCACACCCGCGCGACCCAAAATTCAGGATATTTTTGAACTTGCCTTATTATTCTATGACTCAAAAAAAAGCCTTAGATCAAACTGTAGATAATTAAATTGTCTCGGAGATAGTGAAAATTCCATTAAAATACGCCCGAAGTTTTGGTGCTATTATCGTTTCTTTTGCTTGTGTTAGACATAACATTACAAACTAATTACACTATGTGATACGAATAAAATACAAAATGATCTTAGATCAAATTTATAAGAAAATGGTAACATATATATTTTCTTCTCTTCATCTTGGGGTCAATTAACGGATCGGGCTATGTGTATTGGGTTTTCCATCAGGAATTTCTCAGTAGCAGCCTGGAGCTTAGATTTGTGCCCAATCGATGGCAATAGGTTTGTCTCTTATTACGTGGGTCACAACTGGCGGAGTATGTGTGTATTCGGTGGAGTATGGTGTGGCTCTCAAAACCGTGAAGGAAAACATCGTGAGTAAACCGGCATGTCTTATAACCAAAAATTCGGAGACATGTGACATCCACCAACTCACACTGGGCCCGCTTAGTGGATTTCAGTCCATTCCCTCTCACAGAGAGGAGGCCTGCATACACAATGGACCAAATGCGAGTCTAAGTGCGGCAAAGGGGGTCCATCTATCCTATCCTATAGGTTAACTATAGCGTACAGGTACACATCTGCTGAACCCTCCAGGTGTGATTCTAAGTTATATTAAGTACAGTTTATCTACTTATAACAAAAATATTTGCTAGAATACGTGTAAAAAGAAAAAGGTCTCGACAATGTGACTTTGTTCTACGTATTAGTCTTGACATTAAACGTCATAAAAGTACTTTCTCTGATTACTTTCATTGGACGTACAATAACATGATTGGCACCAACTTTCTGTGTACATTTTATTACAGACCGCAGCCAACAAAAAAAGTTTATTTTTCTTATTTTCTTATAAATCAAAAGTAGTCAAGTTAAGTGGTAAGGATTGGGACACACAAGTCAATTCACAATTTCTTCAAAGATGAAGAAATTAATAAGTTCAGCTTTTCTCAACTCGTTTCAGACAAATGATATAATGCCTGCTAGCTAAACGATCAATTTATATTGGACAATACTTTTATGGAAATTCATAACAATTTGTAAGCCGTTCAAGATGACTAAAGGTTTATTTCAAGATGACCAAACTTGATGGTTTAGCAGTGGACATACACACTACGTCTATTTTAAAAATTACTTGTCAATACGCCTGTAATCCCTGAAAGGGTTGAGCAGAGGAGTACCTCAAGGACTCCCAGATTTTAAAATATCCATCAACAAATGACAGTAATTTTGGTTCTATATAACCAACTTTCTTCCCAAATAGACTAAAAAATAACTATTTTTAAAAACTTAAGCTTCTCATAGTGTGAAGTGCAACCAGTGCGTACTATCGCTTATAATTTCAATCACTCAAAAACATCTCAAAGCTATTGACTCTACGGGTCCTGGCGTCGAAGTATAAAATCGATAAGCATAGAAAATTTATACCAAAGCGTGATAGGGCCACGGTAAATTATAAGGAAACACAATGTTGTGTAAATGGCTTAATCACGGCGGTGTAAACTATCTGCTTAAATATTTATTAGTAATTATTAGTTTAACCCCGTTTCTAGTACCTCGACAACAGTGAATTTAAAAGAGGTTCTTGAAATATACTGGATGGGTTGTACAGCTTAAAAATCTATTCATGATTGTGTCCATAATTTTATAACATCAAGCGGTAGGTATTTACAGAAAATTAAAAATATAAAGTTATAAATAAGTAGATCGATCGGTCGGTTTCTTGCCTGTGGCTCTAGTCAAGCCTTATTTTCAACGCAAACGTGCGCTAGCGATTGGAAAACGTGAACGCGATATCAAATTGTCAGCTGATCAATCCTTTACATATTGACATATTTCGACTAAATATTCGCTAGAAAAAAAATTAAAAGTGTCTAATTTATTAGAATTGTGCTAATAAACGGTCTCGTAGGCTTCGCTTTGTGACAGCTAGCCAGAATGACAGTTGAAGTCAATCGATTGCCTGTCACGAGTGTCTGTGCTTTATTGAAAGCAATGTTTGTTTTATTTTACGCTTTATTTTGTTAAATTTTACGTTTTAAACGCTTCTAAAACGATAAAAGCCTTTGTACTAAGTTAAATGCAATACGATTTTGGCACCGTTAAAGGAGTGATAGTTAATCCCCAGGAAATCAAGATGGCAACCAACCGATTTACCTTCAAAGTTAAAGTTCGCGAGCACATTCGTAAGAAGTTGGCAGTAGTATCGTCACAGCGCTAATGTTTTCAATTATTTATCTATTACTACTTATTGTTTAGGTATATTTTATTTATTATTTGAGTATATATTGTATTTATACGTTTTAAATAAACGCGATTTGCTGGACTCTAAATATTGCACCTACCACTATTTGTCTCTGCATCACCCAAAGGTCGACTGGTAGAAAATGCCTAAGTCCGCCTCTGTACGTTTGTGTGCATAAAGTATTAAATAAATAAAAAATAAATAAATAGTTTTAGTCAATCTTTTCTTTATTTTTTAATATTTTCTGTCTATCATGCTCTTTTTGTATAATATTACCTATTTTTTGAGAGGTCTGGCTCTAGTGATACAGGACTTCCTAGTACAAGAGCCAGTGCTGTACTGATATTTGTGACATAAAGTGTGTTAATAAATAAATAACATCACTATCTGTCGAAATGAGTTATTTATGTCGCAAGCTGCTCTCAGGCAGAATAAAAATAAGTTCTAAATGACCTTATAGTTGTTATATATATCTACCTAATACTTACAAGCTTTTAGCTAGCAACAAACACGAAAAAGGAGCTACCATAAAATAAAATATAACTAATATTACCACAGAATTGGACTAGACCATATTTTCTATAGCAAAAGATTTCGGCCTTCGGTTTCCATACCCTTTGAGCGATATTGGGCACGAATCTGGATGTTTTCTACGTGGCTACCTTCGTCCACTCAATCGTTACTGATATCACAGACCTTATAAAAATGTAGGATAAATGGAGAAATGTTACAAGGATGCGGGGTTTCTTTGCGCAAGTTATCTTGTATGAAACGTTTTTAGGTCATGTCTAGGTTGGGAATGGTCCACTTTATCACTTTGTATGATTAGAGGTGGTGAGGAGATTATTCTGGAGGATGGGCAGAGTTATAGATGGGCTAGCTGAAATCTAGTTTTCATAAGTGCTAGAGCATTCACGTGAAGGTCAAGAGGGCGAAGGTTACCATTAGTATTTAATATTATTTTTTGAATTCTATTTTAGTAAGTATGTTGACATGATATAATATCTATTGAGACTGTCTTGAAGTCCTTATTAATTTATTATTTTAATTTAAAAACATCTACCATGTAAAACAAATAGAAAACTTGTCAGTATGCCCGTTTAAAATAAACACTAGTTATCATTAAATCTAAATATTTATAAAAAAACTACAGAAAACAGAAGCGGATTTAAATAAAAATAACGTAACTAACTCAGTTTACTAGACAAAAGTTGGTTATTGCATATTTTTGTTCAATTTATTTTTTTTCTCTTTATTTTTTATTAGGGACTTTTATACAAATGTACATGTCAGTCCCATCGGACCTTATAACGTGAAACGTAACAACACAAACTTAATTAAACAATATGCAGCACCAGACTTAGGTGTCGACAAAATATAATAAATAAATATATATAATATATAATAATATCAAAATAAATTGCAAGGTCTGTTCCTTGTTACAAACAAGCATATAAAATTTCTCCTTCTGACTAAATATTGTATGAATTACTTTTCTGTCCTATACTTAAGTGCCTACAACCGCTTTAGTGCCTTAAAACGGTTATTTTCTATAGCATACTCCTTAGTAACGGCTAGGTTTGAAAAAAATATATATTTATATTTGTTTCATGTACATTATTTTTGAAACAAGGTGTTTTCGTGTAACTAATAGTCTTGCTTTAAAAAAAAATTATCAACGAGATATTTTTTCGCAACTTTTGGATCCTCTCCTCCAAAACTAAAAAAATATTTTTACGCTGAAAAAGTTAAGCTGAAAGAGTACAAATAATATTTTACAAACAAAACTGTTCAAAATTAGGTTCTACATTGATATTTTGCTCCGACAGTACTGCGTTAACATTGGGGCGCATATATCGCCATAAGAAGTGTGTGTTATTATGTTAGGAGTAATTTGCTTCCGTCGGGGTTCTAAGGTGATCTTAACAGTTTATTATCCAGCCGATGGTACTATTTTGTTGATATGTGGAGCAAGATGTAAATATTGTATATATAAATTGCCGAGCAATGAAAAAGTTCCACCCACAAAATGCCGACAAAAACCATAATTTAATTTTTTCACATTTAATTAAAAATTTGAACACAATATTTACTTGTTTAGTTGGTAATATTCTGATGCGCTGTTAAATGTACTTCAATATTGCAGACGGCGTCATTAAGCTAGCCTTTCCCGTTTAGGAGTAATTTGGTGCTATGTCACTGGAACTTTTTCATTCCTCGTTAGTGAATAATATCTACGTCTCATCATCATCATCATCATCATTTCAGCCGAAAGACGTCCACTGCTGGACATAGGCCTCCCCCATGCGTCGCCACATTGACCGATCCCGTGCGTCTCGCATCCAGCGCCTTCCCGCAACCTTAACCAGGTCATCGGTCCACCTAGTGGGAGGCCTTCCAACATATCGTCTTCCGGTTCGCGGTCGCCATTCCAGAACTTTTCGGCCCCAACGGCCATCCGTTCTGCTGTGTTCCGTTCCGTATTTACGTCTACTATAGATGAATTAGTCATAAAATTGCTATTTTGAGGTTACCTAAATACTTAAAAAATCGGATATTATTGTAATGGAATCTACCAAGGCAATTCTGTCTATTGGGTCGGTTTTGTTATGGTAGCATAAGTAAAGAAAGGGGTAATAGTGAGGGCCGAAAAAGGACATGGCACGTTTGTCGTACCGTACAGCTGTATGATAAGAAAACGTACCATAAAATTTTGCTAGCTGATCATAGCCTGAAAATACTCTATGACCAATTTTGCCTAGTAGGTAAAGTATTGAAAGATAAACAACAAAATTGTAGTATAGTGATGATAGCTTAAGTTGATGGAGAAATTACTGATCCCAAATTATGTCCCTAGACTAACAATCATTGTCGTCCAAACAGAACTCATCCATGACTCACAATCTCAAAAGCTTACAAAAAACAAACAACATTTTAAATACAACAAAATAGTTCCACGACCTCTATCATCGTTGTCCATTTGAGACAATTGAAGGGTAGTCTATAAAATTCTTAAGTCGCAGATCGAACTGTATCCGACATGGAAGACAGTTTTGGTTTCGTGATTTCATTGCTATTAGGGTGGGCTGGCCGTTCCACGTTTATTGTTGAAGATACGAGTGGATTTGTGGAAGCAATTTCCTTTATACATTTTGTTTTGTCCTTTTTCCTGCAGTTTGATGGTCCACTTCGTGAGTTGTGGCCTTAGTTCGATTTAGCAAAACTCCTTGAATCGATACGATACGCATCTTGGCCGCAACCTGCCCGTCCGTACTGTGGGAAGGGAAAGAATGTAATTATACAATCCGATCACGTATAGAGCTGAACGAAAACTAATTTAGCACCGAAGTTCTTTTGGCAAAAATTAAACAGTGGACTGGACGCCTATTTACTTTTGTGATTTAGAAAAGTAAATGGTTTTGTTGTGATTAGGAATTTAATTAATCTAGTTAGTATTGGAACACACATGATGAAATTAATTATTCGTAGAAAGAGGGCAAGGATAGCTTACATAGTCCTTCAATAAGTTACTATAGTTACTAGTTAGTTATTTACATTCGTTATTTAATTTTCACAAACATACAAATTAAAAAACCCCCGATTTAATTTTTTTTTCATGCTTTTTAAACTAATAATATACCTAGTAGCAGATACGCTTCAATCGACAATCTATCGAAACACGTAATAATGACACGATATCTTGCGAAAAAATCCAGATTCAAAGAGTAAAATGCAAATAACTTTTGAACGGCTTAACCGATTTTATTCAAACATAGCTAAGACCACTCTCGATAAAGTCACCTTTCAAACAAAAACACTAAATCAAAATCGGTTCATCCGTTTAGACGCTTTGATGCTACAGACAGACTAACAGATACAAAGCAACACACGTCAAAATTAAAACACCCCTCTTTTTCCGTCGGGGGTTAAAAATCAAACACAAACTGTTTTAAAATTCCCTTTTGAATATAATTTCGTAAAGACTAGATTATTAGGTCAGTGATGTTAAACAAGACATAAATTAAACTTCTAGGAGAAGCTTCTTCGCTTCTGAATTTACTTTGAAGTTGAAACAGAAATGTTAGCAACCGCAATAGACATCGTTACTTATCTTAGAAACCAGTCAACTGAAGAAAACACGTAGAGCTGACTTACTTTTCTTGAAATATATTAGAAAGCTAATACTTACAAGCTAATACTAGCCTGTAGCAGTCCCTCTGCAGGACAAGGGCCTTTTTAACCAACTTCCCAATCAGGTTATCAATTCAATATATATTTTATTTTTTATGTCTGTTACCTCAGAACTTTAAATTTCATCAAGATCTAATGAAGAAATTTGGAGATATACATCAGAAATCTTCAACTAATGACGGCAAATCACTCGGGATAGCTGCAAACGCATGTCTGTTTATTTTTTACACCATTTCATAACATAACATCACACTGGGTATTAAGGGGTACGCAGGTGTATACTCTCATTCCACCGGTTTAGCTTACGTTTCATGCTATTGGATTAATCTATTTTGGCATCACTTTGGGCATTATAGAACTGGTCGATTATATACCGCAACTAAAAAGTGAAAAATAACAAAACATTTACAAAAAAAAAAGGATTTTAAAAAAACACACTACAAAGCGAAAAATAACTTCAATATCGGAAGTCGGTGTCAAAAACGGAGAAACGAAAACAGTAACACCGACTTCCGAAATTGAAGTTATTTTTTTGAGACGGCACGAGCTATAAGCACCACGTTCTAAACTACCTTCACCGATGTTAGTGTTGTCCAAGATAAATTTAATAAGTTCTTACATCAATTTATAAAAAAATAGTAATTTGTTTTAGGCTTTTTACCCGACTGCCGAAGGAGGGTAATGTGTTTATCAGTCTATGTATGTATGTATATATGTATGTATGTTTGTTCCTATGTGGCGTTATAGAGACCAAACGCGTTGGCCGATTTTGATGGTTCTTACGTCAATCGATTTGTCTTAACCCTGTGAGTGTCACTGGCTACATTAAAAAGTTATAAATAAAAAAAGTTAATTAAAAAATAAAAAAACCCGACTGTTCAAAAAGCGAACTAAAAAGATGTAAACAAGAAGAAAATCATGATGTGCAGTTGGAGGATACATCTGTTTTTGGTCAGCTAGCTCGCGAACATGAATCCTCCGACTGCACAGCATTATTTTCTTCTTGTTTACATCTTTTTAGTTCGCTTTTTAAACAGTCGGGTTTTTTTATTTTTTAATTAACTTTTTTTTGACAAATTGCTTGTAAATCATTTTATTGGACTACGTCCACCTTTACATTACATATTTATCCCAATTTCCCAACCAATTAACTGAAGCAGCAACGCAAAGAAAACTCTGACAATGCTTAGTACACACGACACATAAAATATAAAACTGTTTACCCAAACCCAAGTTAAATATTCATGTTACTCCTCTTCAAAGTCATGCTTTCTCCGTCACAGGTAAGAAAGTGCGCCTCCCTTCAACGCAAATAAACATGACATCGTCATTCAAATGCGGGTCTTATACAACCTCCGGACCTCGGCTTTATTCGTCGGGTTTTTGTCAATTCTTCGCGTCTTTACCTCTGTCCATTTCGTCCAAGAAACGTCGCATTGACATTGAATTTCGTAAAATGTTTGATTTTGTGTGTTAAGGTTCTTAAAAGAGGGTAATTTAAAGATATTTAGGTTGAAAATAGTTCTATAGGTTGATCATTTTCTTGAAAAGTGACTTTAAATGTGAGAATAAGAACTGCAGGTTACTTGGTATATTTTCCGAAAAAGTGTATTATAAGCGCTTATCCTCTACATGTGCGTGTCTATACTCTACCCCCGCGTCATTAGGGTTCCGTATTCAAAGGGTAAAAACGGGACCCTAGTACTAAGACTCCACTGTCCGTCTGTCAGCCACTAGGCTGTATCTCATGAACCATGATAGCTAGACAATTGAAATTTTCACAGATTATGTATTTCTGTTGCCGCTGTAGCAACAAATACTAAAAACAGAACAAAATAAATATTTAAGTGGGGCTCCCATACAACAAACGTGCTCTTTTTGCCGTTTTTGCGATAATTGTACGGAACCCGTGGTGCGCGAGTCCGAATCGCACGTGGCCGATTTTTTTTTTCAAAGGAAGAGTAAAAAGCTTCTAAACATGCTTGTTCCATCGTCGACTTACTCCATCTCTTTCCATCTGGCGATATCGAGGTCAAGATGCATTCATTTTATAAAATAAATATAAAAAACCGGCCAAGTGCGAGTCGGACTCGCGCACGAAGGGTTCTGTACCATTATCGCAATAAACGGCAAAAAATCACGTTTGTTGTTTGGGAGCCCCACTTAAACATTTATTTTATTCTGTTTTAGTATTTGTTGTTATAGCGGCAACATAAATACATAATCCGTGAAAATTTCAACTGCCTAGCTATCACGGTTCATGAGATACAGCCTGGCGACAGACGGACAGACCGACAGACATACGGACCGTAGAGTCTTAGTAATAGAGTCCCGTTTTAACCATTTGCGTATGGAACCGTAAAAAACATAGATATAATATAAATCTCTTTAGATTTTAGTACCAACAACTAATGAGGTTTTGGTTACCTAAGTGGAACTAGATTTAAAACTAAATTACCTCTAGATTTATTGGAGCCCGGTATGCGTGTACACTTACAACATAGAAGAACTACTTAAATATTAACAAACCTTTTCTCAAACTATTTAGTGCCTTGTGTTTACAGTTACTAATATTGTAGTACGTATTATTGATAAACAATGTTCCTAGATAATTTACGGTAGTTCTACATTAATTTATGAAGGTATTTCAGCTATAATTATTTCTCTGGCGCTTAGTTTCAATGTAGTTACATTAATTATTCAAGTTAGTAACCGAAACAGATACTCTATACAGTGACGCACTTTCAAACAAGGACAGGTAAATGTGTTGTTGGATAAAATCCATTATAATGTTGTGTATAAGTAATTCTTGTTAGTGAAATACTGATCGCACTAAATGTTGAGCTTGTAATTAGAACTGATTACTTGTCTGGTCTGGTACAAACGGATTTATAGGCTTTACAACCGATTAAATCACATGTAATTATTAATCATTGCCTCATATATCAACAAGGCTATCGCGATACATACACAAGCCTATAGAAAAATGATTACAATCTTGAAATGCTTAGTAACTCTGTAACTTTTTTCACTAAAATCAATTTCATGATAACCGTAAAAAACTCTCGATAAATGTAAAAAAATAACAAGCTGTAACTGACAATTTGATCGATCCAAATGGACTTAAAAGACTTATAATTATAGGAGTCAATACAAATCTTAAAAAAGGAATGTTAAGTACCGACTTCTCCTTTTGCCCACGACTGTATGTTGACTTACTTAATCTTAAAGAACACATTCGTATCGGAACCAGTAGCAATGTATCGTCCAAGAATAAAGCGTAGTCTCGAAACGGTGCCATTTGAAGGAATCAATCAAAGCCAAACGTTCGCACAATCAACGTGCGTGGAACGGACGAGCTAATCAAACTAATGGCAACCGGAGGGCCGGCCGATTGCTCCCGACTCGATGCCGCAACAAATCACAACAATAACACTGACGCTTGATAGATTATCCTCAGCGACGGACTCAATTCGAGCCCTGTTACACCTGATTGATTCTTCATTAACATGTTCTGGCCTTAAGTTTGGCTGTCTTGTTGTAAATGAGCTATTAGAGTTTATTGGTTCAATTTGGGGAGAGATAGTGGATGATTCAGCTGAATATAACACACAACAACACAACATAAATGTCTAGGATAGTAGTAGAATTTGAAATCCCAGCCGGGGTCGGGCTATATCTACACCACAGGGTATTATTGAATAAGATACTTCTAGGCAAGAGTGCTCTATCGTTGACCACATCACATGTGAGATAGTTGTCAAATACAATCATTTCAATGCTGATAAATTAGTTGAAGTAGAATATAGACCCGCAGTAAGAAAAGCAGGAGTGCTCAGATCAATAGTTGTAACTGCTGTAATGCTAACTAACACTAAATGGCGAGAGACATTTTATACGTCCCGACGACAACGACCCGCTGCCTTTCGCCAAACGATCTTACAAATTAAGTTCTAATTGGACAATTATTAGGCTCTTTCAGAATTGCAGCTAGATATAGACTTTAACTAGCCAAATGGAAAAAAATCTTCATTGTTGTCTAAGAATATTTGGATCAGAACACGCTAGACATTAATAGAGGTCAACGTGACCCGACCACTTCCTTAAAAGGCACTTCGCCATATCAATCTAAAAGAAACGATGTGTGTCTCCCTCAATTTTCTACACAGACGCCTTCAGGTGGAACAATTGCGTCATTTTTAGCCACTACTGGTGCTACGTCAGGCTGCCGTCAAGTTAGCGTCAGTGTGGCCTGCCTCGCCTCCTCTACCAGACATTTATTAAGTAGGAAATACGGATGGACTGGCCGGAGCTCTGTTAAGTTGTTCAACAATTGTTGTAACAGCGTTTAGTCGAATGTTTGTTTTAAATTAGGTGGTGACCTCGTTCTAACTTTAACACTCTGACGGTATTGGCTTTTATAATGTGCTGTTTTAAGCTGGGTGCTTAGCGAAATTAATGTGTTTTATCGTAATCGGCAGCGGACAGGGCTTTATACCGTAAATGTACACATATATTTAACACCACACTCTATCCTGAATTTTAAACTAAATAAATTCACTGTCCAGAGCTCTTACGACTCAAACAATGAAATAATTTTACTCGAAAAACTACTCTACAATTTATTCCCCGGTTATAAATCCTAACAATTCGCCTGGAAGTCGCGTGAACCACCAAAGCTGATAAGTGCTCACACACAACAATAAAACGTCACTTAGTATTCACCTGTCGCCCTGTATTAATACCAACGGGCTTACCATACAGTCCGACATGCATTTTTGTATGACAGCCACTGGTCAGACTTTTGCGGATGCAGCACAAAGGCACTTATTTTTTTGTCGAACTGACGTAAAATCGAAATCAATGGTTAGCTCGACTCACTTTTGTTATTGCTGCTATTATATTCTGGCCGTCGCTTCGCCGACTATTTCTGGCTTTTTGGCCACTTGAAGCCGGCTGACCGTTGGAACTCGTGGTTTCCGCGTAAAAATTCATGGGCATGTGAGCGATGCGATCGTACTAACTTTATATAGTTCAAACACTTTTATGACGAATTTTATCCACCTGGAGTTTCAAGATGATTTCCTAGGAGAAATCGGCTCACGACCTCTACTCTACGGTCTCCATTCATCAATGTTACTTAAGCATCCTACAAAATATAGTAAGAATAACATTGTAGTACACAGACGACTTGCCTCCGGGCACAATATTGGCCGACACAAAAGATAAGCATGAAGGACTACAAGTTGAGAGATGACGTCGACGTCATATTTCTTTTATCGTGTCTTAAAGGTAGGTAACATTACGTCATCTACCGTACGTCTTACTCTGCAGCTTGTATAAAATAAATCGAGAACAGCTGCATATTGTATCGCTGACAGCAAAGCCGTGGTACGCCATTGTGAAGCTCCTCCGAAGAAATAAATAATAGCGACTTACTTGATCCTGCGAAGCTACAATGCGTCGTCATTATTTCGCGCTTATGGAGCCACAGGCCCTCTTTTCACTCCATGTTCACCGCTTCGCCTGTACGAAGCCTTATGTCAAAACAATTGAACGTTATACTGTCTTGAAACTTCTCAGTTTAACATTTTGTTCCATTGAACTCGACATGATGTTACGCATTTGTTTCATATAGTTCAACTATTACTTGGTGCGGAATTCATATTTATTAGTTACCTACTTGTGTTATATAGTGAGCCATATAGGAAAGCATTACTTTCTATATTTATTTTTAATAACGTTTTAAAAGCCAACCTGACCAACCGTCTATAAACAGCTGCAAAGAAATAAGTCCTTTCAGTGCATTAGTAAAATCTCTTTGTGTGTTTATTCTTGTATGAAGTTTTTCATAAATAGAACGGTACATTTTTGCTTAGCACGAGGTAAACGGGTATCTGACAAAACGGAATTCACGTCTATGTCCGTTGAAGTACTCGTTCCGTCAGGATTTCATATTCGAAAAGTTAATGAAGTGTACCGCGAACGTTACCCGTGTCAAACCGTCAAAAACACGTCATATTTCACGTGTTATTTTATGTTTTTTAAGCGATCGCCACGTCAATTTTGCTTAGGATTACGGAACAGGACGCGAGGAATGTGTCTATAGAGTATAGAAGAACGGGTGATTTGTATTCGGGTAACGTGTTAGAAATGGTATACTTTTCAGAGTGAGTGTATTGTGCTGTCATTTCGCGTGAAGTTTGACAAAGGTATAAAAATAAAGGGCGTGAACATTATCCTACACTAATTTGTGTGTTAGCTACATGGGAAGGGATTGTGTTGTTGTGATCCGGTGTCGTGGCGTGTTACCGTCAGCCGCGCCGCATGGCTCCGGTTTCGCAGAAGTGTTTCGCTTGACGCTCTCCGATCGCACGAACACGCTTTTTTTGATATTTGATACCGACTGCGGATAATAAATTCTAATTCTAATTTGTAAGAAATCTAATGGTCCGGTTTAAATATTAATAATATGTTGTCATGGATTCTGTATGTAAAAGATTAAAAAAATTAAAATAGCTTATTTTTTAGTTCATTTATTTATAATAATCTACCGCTACATAGCTAGGAAAACGTTTGCGACCATAAGTTGTCATAACTTTGCCCAACTATTTTTACAAGAGAGACATACTTAAATATTTCATAAGCTTTATTCAATAACTAAGAACAAAGTGTCCTAACTTCTGATTTTGAATTCTATATCAGAGATTTTATAATTTTTCGTACCTACCATTTTATTGTCGGACATGAATATAGTACAAATAAGTAAAATTAGTATTAGTATGTAATATCAAATTATTGAATTAATGTGGAAGTCTATACGGAACTAATAACAAATACCCTTTTTTTATTTTTTTGTCTGTCTGACTGTCTGTTTGTTCCGGATCATCTTCGAAACAGCTGGACCAATTTTGACAAAACATGCACTGGTAGATAGCTACTAGTAGTCCGGATAATCACAGTTCCTAAGGGAAAATTAAAAAAGTTTGACGTGGAAAAAGTCGCGAACAACAGCTAGTAAATAATAGAATTTATTTATTTATTCGTTTACTATGTATGGCTACTCATTAATATAACTCATTGGCTGGTAATTAAATAAAGCTGAACAAACAAAATAACAAAACCCAACGTGTGTTTAATTGCGCTATATAGATAACAGAAAAATAACAGGTGTCAACTCTCCATGAAGGGGGTAAAACGTATCTAACCATTAAAATATAAGGGTCAGAGTAACGATCTCTATTACGTATAATACGATCCCCAATTAAAATAAATTGTATAATAATATAGATGTACAAAAACCACATTTTAAAGCAGATGTCTTCATTGTAAACACAGAAAGTAGTGGAGGCGCTTTATGCAAAAAACATTCACAAAATTTTGCAGCATACGTTACTCCACTACCTGCTACTTTGTGACATCTTGACGTAAGGATGCTACCTGCGCGTCTGAATCATTTATAAGCTTGCAAAATTTGTAACAACTCTTGCCCCTTCTTTTATCTTTAGACGCTCCATTGTTCTTCAGTTTATTAAAATTTTTGTTTGTTTTGATTTCTATTTGGTTGATTTGAAAGTAGGATTTTATTCTAAAACTGCTGAAACTAATATAAATGACAGTAAATAATTTGAAATGTTTCATAAAATCGCCAAAAAAATCTAGTTTGCAAACTTTCAACATACTTGTAACTAATTAAACTTTCACGTTTTTATCGCTTTGCGAACTGATCAGGTGACAGCCCTAAAAGCTTCATCTGCCACTTGAACGATCGAAAGGTACGACGGCGCGCCGGTATCAGGAAGGAATGTACAGTGGGTGACTTGAACAGTTCCTGTCCCATTCGCTCTCAACCGGCTTTGCCTAAGCTAAATTTGTACGCCGTCTCATTCATACACACCAACATTTTCAATACTTACCTGCGTAAAATGATATACATCTGTTGCGGTATCAACCTCTCGCTCGCGCTTACGCTCCCGAATGCATTGTTGATATACGCGTCCCGCTCGGACGTCTCATGAACAGGGGGTAGACGGTGTTGGTGCACGTTTGTGTTGGTGTTCGTTTATTTAGTGAACTTGGAAGCTCGCTTTCGTGTTTGTGCATAGGGTGTCGGGCATGATTGTGTGCGTGAGTTGTAGAGGCGCGACATAGCTTTGCCGTCTCCATGACTTAAAAGTTTTGTATGGAATGAGACCAGCGAGCTAGTTCTGCGCCGGCCGGCACGCTTGATGCACGCGTGTGGGACGCTCGCGTCCAACTTCTTCGTGAATCTACGAGTACAAAAACTTGTTTTATAAAACATTATAACTGAAGTTACCGAACTGTATTTAAGTTAGTGACGCTAAACATTTTGCTGATAAATAAAGTGATTATACTCTCATCGTATACAGTGTGTTGTTTATTTTTTCTGTGAAACTGCAACGTGTTTGGTTCAACGGACTACGGAGGAGGTTGGTCGTCGTATTCTCGTGTATAGCCTATTGTGCATCAACCAAATATCTCTGGCATACTTTGTCTGTTATTGAAAAAGTTACTGTTGACGATTTGCATTGCAGAATCGTTGATACAATTAGGTAAATATGTCGTTTTATAGTATTCTACAGTCAGTGAGTTACGAACAGTGTTTATAAAAGTTGTTTAAAACTTTAAAGGCATTACTCATACTCACATTAGTCATTGTGTTAAAGTAAAGATAAAAAGTAAGGATGTTTACAAGACTACGAAAATAGAAACATGTTTGTTAATTAAGAATCAATATGAATTCAAGATTCAAACTTGACAACAGACAAAATCAAAATAAATCAAGACTACTCTTTAGACATAGAAAGAATTATACCTAGAATATCATTGTGTAATCATCATCAAAAATGTTGTTAGCGAACGGCCTGTCGAGTTGAACAACCTTAGGACACAAATAGATACCGAACAGACGGTACACAAACGCACGGTAAACGCCGGCCCACAAACTGTTCTCCCCTTTACAAATCATTGTCAGGCCTTTAACTAACTCAAATCATAACTAGGTTTCACCTCAAGTAACTCAAACAAATGTCAGAATGACTAAGATATATGTAACGTTGCCAGCTGTTTTCTATAGAATCCTGCGAAACTTTGAGATTTTAGGTTTGAATTCTGCTGATCTTTTCCTTTGAAGTTTTAAACAGTCACAGGCTAATTTTGTAGAAAAAGTGAAGCTTACTCTAAATAAAAAGTTAAGGAGCTAGTAATCAAAGCTTTAGCTACCTTTATTTTTAATAGCAATAAAGCTAATTTTAAAAAGTACTGTGCTGTATTTGATGTAGGTAATATTCTTCTTACTTTTGAAACCTAAATTCTTAGTAGCTGTATACTAGTTTTAAGATTTAAATCTGACAAATTAATATATTATAATGAAAAGGATATTACCAACTCACTCAAGCCTTTTAAAGAGGATCTGATTTAAGATTTCTAAGAAGTCATACTTAGATGTTTGTTTGGAGCTTTGATTTTGTTTAAAGAAAGAACTTCAAAGCTAGACTTATCTAAAATAAAATCCAAAAACCTTCAAACGATAAATTAAACTTACTTTTGGTTAGCAGTCAATAGCGTAGAAAATGACCTATGATTTTTCTATATTGAAAGTTTTAAAAGATCCATTTAATATTCTAGACACAGTCACACAGACACAGTGTGTTTACCTTATGTACCCAATCGAAGTTCCAATGTCAAACTATTTATATCTTACAAAACAAAAATATGATTCTTTAATTGTTAAACATTTTCTTTCAACATCCATGTAAATCTAAAATTAGAGAAAAAGAAGAATATCTAAAATACATGAAACGTTCAGAATTTTTTCCTCTAAAAGGATAATAAAATTATGAATGTTCCGTCTCTTTTATATTTTTAACCTTTTAACAAATTAAATGTATACTTGCGGGGCGGTAAAACAAAATGTCTAAAATGTTATTCTTGCCGATACCAGGATTATAATATCAAAGTTGAATCATGAAACAGAATATATAAAGAGGTCATTAAAATAATATTTCGACTAATGATTCGAGATACACAATTGATATGAAAAGGCTAGCAGTAAAAATAATAATGATTCTGAGAATAAATTGAACTGCAGGCAACTTAAAAAAGCAAGTTTTTATTCGTTTTAAAAATTACCCTCAACAGTTTAATTAAAACTTCTTCTCCTTTTACGAATGAGAAAAAAATTACATCCTTACTTCCAAACAGACGTTAACTTTCTTAAATCACAACATGCGGAAGTGTGGAACAGTTTCAAATGAAATTGTAGTTGCTCCAAAATCCATAAAAAGTTAACAAATTTTCAAAATAATGTTAATTAAACCAACAAAATATTACAAATTATGATGATCTAGTTAACCGTATTTCCTACTCCTATCTGCTATCCAGTAATTAAAATCTTCATAAATAGCCACTTCAAGAGTGCTGATGAAAAGGAACATAACATAAAATAAAATTATCCACCAAATGTATAATCACTAAAAGGTAAACACTGTCACGAATATGATTATCTAAGCCGAGCTCATTTCAATCGGCTCTTAAATACGGTTCAGAGCCGGGTCGACACCATCAAAGAGGTCAATAGCATTACGACGGTCCCGAAGTCCGTAAAAATCTCATTCCATAACACACTAAACTTTACCCCGCAGATATCAAAGTGGTCATAAAGGCCCCTCACATCCCGTCAGAAGAATTACTATCATTGCCACGCTGTTGTTTCTCCTTGTCCTAAACAATTGATATCTCTATTTGTATCAATAAGATGGGAAGCAGACGTTTACGTGAGTTTCGTACGTGTTTCGAATACAGTGGTGGAGGCACCCAGTGCCGGACGGACGCAGCATTTATTGAAACTATTGACATTTATACAAGTTTTATGGATTGCTTTTGGGGAATAAACAGGAATCATATTTGCGATAACCGTTTTTAGGGTTCCGTACCCAAAGGGTAAAAACGGGACCCTATTACTGAGACTTCGCTGTCCGTCTGTCTGTCTGTCTGTCTGTCTGTCTGTCTGTCACCAGGCTGTATCTCATGAACCGTGATAGCTAGACAGTTGAAATTTTCACAGATGATGTATTTCTGTTGCCGCTATAACAACAAATACTAAAAACAGTATAAAATTAATATTTAAGGGGGGCTCCAATACAACAAACGTGATATTTTTGCCGTTTTTTGCTCGATATTAATAACGGCAATAGACACTAGAAATATTCACAGAATATTTAGTTGTATATTCTCTTCAAAAAATAATAATTATTAAATTAAAATAAAATAAATTAAGGGGGGCTCCCATACAACAAACGTGATTTTCTTGCAGTGTTTTGCGATAATGGTACGGGACCCTTCGTGTGCGAGTCCGACTCGCACTTGGCCGGTTTTTTTATTCCCGCTGTGAGTAATTTTTTATTGAAGAATTTATTTGCAGTAAAACACGGGGTTAGTCAATATTATTATGTTGCAATCACACGTTTCATTGTTAAATTTTAATATTGTGGTTTTTGTTATGGGTCGTTAGTATACGCAGAAAGTATAATATATATGAAATTAAATTACAAAAAATAAAAAAAAATTCAACAAAATATGGTCATGAAATTTTTTCATTTAACTCCGCTATGTGCCTCATAGATGTTCATAATAAAATGATATTAAACATCACATGACCGTAAATATTTTGATAATAACACTGCGTTACAAATTTGAAAAAAAGTTGAGTACCCTCTAAAAATTTGTCTGTTTTCCTATTTATACTCATCGCATCTCATTTCTACAATGTATTTTTTGTACACTTTCAATTATCAGTAGAAAAGTTAACACCCAATGTAAACATATATTATTTTGAAAACTTATTGAACAAAAACGGATGAAAAAATTCTTTATTAATATATTTGCTAACATGAAAATATAAAACAAAAGGTGAAAACCATATAATTATTATACATATATTTTGAAAAATGTAACTTTTCTTTAGGCTGGTAAGTATCCTTTCTTCGAACACTCGCAGTAAACGTATAACATAACTGCGTTACAGCGAACTCGAACTCTCGAAGCCTCAAGCCTTTTTACAATTTAGCCTTTTTACTCATTGCTTCAAGATTCGTAGGCAAAAAAATGGAAATGGCCAAAACAATACTGTCCACACACGTAGCAAAATTGGTTTTGAATATTTATGCACTGACTATGACCACTTTTTTCATTATTCATCTTAAAATGCTATGATTCATGAATAGTACTAACATGAAATAAACTCATTGTGCAATGATGATAAAATTTTACTATTCAGACTACCACGGTGGTTTGAAAAGTTATCGGTGTTTACTTCAAAAACTAGACGTGATAGTAACTATAGATATGCACTGTTCACATACTGTTACCTATAGAAATGTATAATATCTATTTGTTTTGTGGGTATCAAAATCGTGTCACGCAGTCGCAAACGCAAAGACTTGTCAAAGGTTTATGAAATCGAGTGAAATAAAAAATCATATTTGTTGTCGAAAGTCTCCTTTAAAAACTATTCCAAAGCTTAGCATGTACCAAGTGCCAGACTCCCTTTAGACGTTATAAACACAATCGCATGGTATCCACAACACGAAGTTAACCAACTTATGGTGGAGTTTAATATTAATTTGTGTTCGTATAAGTATATATATAGATGTTTGTCCATCCCTTTGAGTCTACGAACATTTCTTGAGGTTGCGGTCTGATCCGATAGCTCTGTTAGTACCATTTAATTGATTTTGTACAACAGAAACTAATTAGAATTGAGGTTTATGTAACCGAACAGTATTAATAAGTTATCGTGTTGACCCTAACATAATCTCATCTTATTAATCCGTTTTGGATAATTGAATAAGTTAATGTTTGCTACATGAGCTTACATGATAAACGTTCTGTAAGGTTTTTATATTAGATCTCAGAGTATATAGCTAGTTCTACAAAAGAAGACATATTTCAACACTATGTAAATTAATTGAAATCTGTTATTTAAAAGATATTCATCCATGAAATGGTTTGATTTGAGGCAACTATAAGTTTTGCCACAAAATTTAAAATATGATTTTCAAAGATTTGTGATACTAGATTAAAAGAAATTGAACTGTAAAGCCAATAAATGGTGACTATATTAAGGTAAACTGATGTTAAAATTGGCTTAGTAAATAGTTAAATCTAGCTAGAGCCTTGGAAGTAGCATAACCAAGAACATAATTACGGGTCGTACAAAACTGAAGTTAATTGACATAAAAAGGAGAAGACTAAAATCTCATTGAATTTAATAAAAATCTAAATAGCAACATTTATCATCTAAATATAAGGTTTTATGTAAAAATAAGCCACATCTTTTAAATAATCGCTGTTAAGAAATAATATTTAAACATTCTTAATCAAATACAGTCTTTAAAAAAAAGGCATTCGAACGTTACTGGCAATAAAATTAAAGTTTTAGCAACTTAGTTAATTCATTTATCATAATTGCATGCTTTTATGGGTCATTAGAATTACCGAAATAATTACGAACTATTGGTACTAACCATTGGTACTAATTATTTCGGTAATTCTAACTTTGTTTCAATATTTTCGGTAAGTTTCAAGTTAATAAACGACAATATGGATATCCATATATCCATATCAATATATAATGTCTTTAACATAAATTAAAACATTTTAAAACGTTCCAGTTTTTTAAGTGTAACTTAAGCCATTGTTTTTCTTACGGCACAGTTTGTATAAAGTTTATTAATTAACCTATACTGTCCCACTGCTGTGCAAAGGCCTCACCTAAGTCTTCTTTAGTATAATATTAATCTTCCTCAATTATTATCATTGTCATCTTCTATAGGACATAATCCTGTCTCTATTGTAACTTCTGCTAGTTCAGTAAGTTTGTCTTTAACATTAAGTAAGACATTACCAAGTGTGGCCGTTATTTGTGTTTAGCTTACTATCGGTTCACCAATATTTATACAGTTCCCTTCTAAGAAGCTTACAATTCGCTGTAACCGTACTGTATTAATAATTCACAGCGAATTGCCTGAGTCCGCGCACCCTATCTCTTCTGGACAGGCGATTCGTTTGCTTGGATTACTTGCTTCTCATTTTCTAAACATCGATTAGGTGAATTATTATAAATAATTTACGTTTTTTGTATTATCTTGGTTACTATAGCATAAATTAACATGATTTTTAGGGTTCCGTACCCGAAGGGTCTAAATAGAACCCTATTGCTGCCACTCACGTGTCCGACTGTCCGTCTGTCGGTTCGTCGTCTGTCACAAAATTTAGTTCCGAAAAATTTTTTAAGTTCCCATTGACCTATGATGAACTTAAAATTTCGTTATAAAAAAATATTATTATGTATATTTTAGTAAAAAAATATCAACATATTCTTCATTTGATTCGTAACCCTAAATGTGCGAACTCCGACACGGACTTGGCCTGTTTTTTATATAACCATGCATTTTTTACCTAAGAATCGTGCATTTTTATCTAATAACCGTGCATTTTTTGCCTAAGAACCGTGCATTTTTACCTAAGAACGGTTCCTTTTTTATATAAAAACCGTACGTTTTTTACCTAAGAACTGTGCATTTTTTGCCTAAGAACCGTGCATTTTTTTCGGCATCAAAATTAGCAATCAATATACACTCAACGAAAGTGTAGATTTCAATCAATGAAATAATTTTCATGATCGGATCAATGGGTACTTCCAGAGATTACCATTTAAACATAAAATTAATGATAAAATCTTAATGATATTAGTTTAGATAAATATCTATCTAAGATGTCATCAATACTATAAAACTTACATACATAAATAAATTAATTCTCCTCGATAAAAATTAGTCGCAGAACGGATGGCCGATGGGGCAGAAAAGTTCTGGAGTGGCGACCGCGAACCGGAAGACGCAGCGTTGGAAGGTCTCCCACCAGGTGGACCGATGACCTGGTGAAGGTTGCGGGTATCCGCTGGATGCGGGACGCACGGGACCGGTCAATGTGACGACGCTTGGGGGAGGCCTATGTCCAGCACAGTGGACGTCATTCGGCTGATATGATGATGATGATAAATTAACCAGAAATTTTACGTCGCATAGCAACAAATGTTGTTGTTCTTAGTCTGTTCTAACTTCTACAAAACCTAAAAGGTTAATTAAGTTCTCCAAAAATATCGAAACCAGTTTTTTGTCAGACTGGTTAAGACTATCTATAGAGAATTGTTAGATTATTTACTTTTCCTTCTATTATGGTAAAGCATTACATTCAAGACGAATCTGGAACTTCAATAAAATTAAATTATGGTCAAAGTAATTCATAATCAGCTCAATTTAAATGCGAAACAAATTGATACTCCTACTAAATTAATTGTGTTGATCTATTATGAAAACTATTCACGTCCAATAGATGAATGTTTCATTAATAACATAGTTTCATCTATCTATCAGATATAAGTCTCAGAGTCTTGTCGAAAAACTAGGCAAAAATACGACATTTAGTTAGAATATTGCGTTTTTTAGAAGTCTTTTTATTCCCGCTGATATTTGTTTAAAGTTTAAAGACATTTTAACGAAGTAATATAACACTAATACACTCGCGAGCAATGAAAAATTTCCAGTGACATAGCACCAAATTACTCCTAAACGTGAAAGGCTAGCTTAATGACGCCGTCTGCAATATTGAAGTACATTTAACAGCGCATCAGAATATTACCAACTAAAAACGTAAATATTGTGTTCAAATTTTAAATTAAATGTGAAAAAATTAAATTAAGGTGTTTGTCGGCATTTTGTGGGTGGAACTTATTCATTGCTCGGCAGTTTAATATAAAGGCGAAAGTTTGTGAGTGTGTTTGTATGATTGTTACTTCTTCACGCTTAAACGACTGAACGGATCTGGATGAAATTTGGTAAAGAGATAGATTATTATCAGCAATAGCACAAAGGATACTTTTTATCCCGGGAATATGTTCCCTCGGGATAATTTTCGAAAATCACGCAGGCGAAGCCGCTGACAGAAGCTAGTTATTTATAATATTAATAATTAGCTACTTTCGTTTAATTTTATCTTTAATAAAATTTCGCAATGCCGTTTCAAAATCATGGCGATTCGTTTTAATCCAACATAAGTTTCTATTTATACACAAAGTATTTTAAAGATTAGTCTCGGGCTTTAATTAAGTTATTCAAATTCGTTGAATGTAATAAATCATAGCCTTTACAAAAAATATAAAATATCTATTATATTTTGTTACACTTAATTTGTTTGTATAATTAGTACTAATAAGCAAGTTAGGTGATGAATTAAACAAGACTCATAATATCAAAATTGGCTTGGTTATCTCATAGTAGAATCCAATTTGTTTTGAATTCTTTGAAGTAAGTGCAGCATATGTAAATTATAAACGCCCAATAACAGAGTTCATTGCGATGTTTTACTAAAACAATTATATTTTTAACTCTAGTGAGTGCCAAAAAAAACACACATTTAGTCATATAAAAGTTAGAACGACGTTGTCCTCAAGAGTCTCATTTTAAAGTCTAAAAAACTTGTTTTTTTTGCCTTAATATTATTACTCACATAGTAATAATATTAAGGCAAAAAAAAACAAGTTTTTTTTAAACTAAAGTGCCAATTGCATAAATTAGATTATGGTTTAGTCGAAAATAAAAATGTGAAAAACATTGAACTTAAAATCGTACCTTAAACTATAAAATCTATAGTTCCAATAAACACAAATGAACTCAACATAATCTCAAAACACATTAACACAATTTTAATTGGTGTGCAAGTAAATGTTAATTTACTTAACTAAGATGTGTCGGCAGATATTTTTACCGAGCTTAATGACGTGACATGGATATGGATTCAGGAGGAAACATCAAGTATTGTGTTTCGGGGCTCACTGGTCTTTATCGAGGCGAAATTTCATTATAATCGTACCCCATTCCACCTACCCACCATTCAATTGGAACACCTTCATACAATTGGGAGGGTTCCCTCAATGGGTTGTCGGATGAAATTTCTTAACATTCTTCGCTCATAATGAGCAGACGCTGTCGTGCAATGGCCAGTAACGGTGTAATTGTACTGCGAAACGAGATCGACAGATATTAAAGCAGATTAAATCCGCTTAATGAAGCCAAGTAATAAAATTACAACCATTTAATATTTCTACGAATTTCTTGGTTTGCCAGAACAGACGGTGTTTAAAATTTTAATTAAATTTAAATTTTGGGTAAGTTTTGAAAAGGTCAAGATTTGATTTCGTTTGCGAAAGGGATTATTATGAGAACTCAAAATTCTTTGTGAGATATTAAATAAAGATAAAAAATATAAATCACAAACAAACACGTAACAATCATAATTCAAAAACGGAATTCAGAGATACAGGATGTAGATAAAGAAAGAAAGAATAATAATATACAAGATAAAAAGTCGCCTATCAACGTGCATGAGCGAAGTCGTAGTGAATCACCTGGTAATGAAGACATCATTATGGAACCGGTTCCGATGGCCGAGGGGCTAAGAATTACGACAGAAGCTTCCAATTTTTTTGTAGAATTTTATTTAACGCACATCTTGATCGTTAACTTAAATATTTGTATTTAATTTTTATATCTGGAGACATGTTTGTATTGATTGTCATCGGAATTTTCTCCATTGCTTCTGTCTCGATGTTTTGGTAATTTACAAAAGAATCTTTATTTTTATAGCTGTGACGAATGATATCTTTTTCCTTCACAAAGTCTCTACTTTTTCTCGTGTTTTAATAATGTCCTAAACAGTAATATAACCTGAATTTCTGATATCAAACAGTCGCAAGAGATTTAGAATTCATCTATCATTTCAAATGAATCTTACAGCACGTTCTGATCCCCAAGGATACAAACAAAATAAGAAATGAGTTTTAATGTTGATACCCTTTAAGTGTTATTTAAAAATGGGGGAGATTTGAAATATTTACTCCAAAGGATCTACTGTCAATTGAACAAAAATCGCTCAGGCGTTTAACCCGTGGAGATGTGATAAGTATTACCGATATCATTAATCATCCGAAATAAAAAAATTTAAACCCTCCTGTATGACAACCTTTAACCGAGGGTACATTATCATGCACATTTAGGACGAAGGATAATAATATATGACATCTTTCATACATAGAATATATTCCATTGAGTTCAATATTTTATTGAAAGTTGGATTAGTTGAATACACCTTTAGGAAATTACGTTCCCAAAAATACAACAATAAATAATATATATCGAAAATAAACCAATTTCGTTTCGAATAAAATTTTGTAGTCGTTAGAATCAAAGAGCGGAACTAATCACTCTTGTACCGGGAACATACGATAATAATTTCTACGGTCGGTTTCTTCAAGACTAACTACCAATTTGTCGATATAAAAAGCTTTACTATCGATGACCAGTGTTTATCGAGAACATGTGAACCTTTTTCATATTCAATTTTCAGTCAAATTCTGATGAAAGGACTTTTAGAACATGTTTAAATATTAACTAGAATAAATGATGAACTAAGTTCCGTGTCCCAGTTCGGATAAACCCAACTTACTCGACACGTCTCTATCCCTTTCATAGTCCCTTTTTTGAAGGGCCCTATCTATTTAATTCATCTCTGGACTCTTTCAACGAGCGATCCCTGACCGCATTCAAGGAAAGATATCGGTCACATGACGACCGCTGCGAAAGATTGGAGTTAAATTTAGTAGAAGACATTTATTTACTTATTCAGTGAGTGTCCTCGGGTAATCATCTCTAAGGGTAACTGTAGCGATAGCGGATCATCGCTGATGATAATGTAATGGATTAACTTCAAATTTCATGGATGGTAATGTTCTGGACTTGGATTCCGTAGAATTCCGCCTCTTCAATTCATATGAAGATTCAACCTCTGTAACTTTAAATAAAACATAAATAATTATGACCTGTATTCGCCATCTCTAAAACCATTTAGAGTCCCTATTAAGCAAACATATATTTGCAAATAAAACCCTATAACGACTCAGCCGAATATCTAGCGTGAACCGATTAAAAAGAAAACAATCACAGTATTTTCTATGTTCCCGCAAAAAAGGGTAGTCAATATACCGGTTGCATATCGCCATGCGGTTTCCATTACAGAGGTGTGCTAATGCCATCGGCTCGTGTAATGGTCTCTGCTGCCATTAAGCTACCCTACATGGCACTTTTTAATGTAAACTCAACAAGCAGAATTGTCATTTTTATTGTCAATAGGCGTACGCTATGTTTTTTTCTCGTTCCCTATAATTTCGCTTTATCGGTTTCATTATATTTTCATTCAGGGTACAATGGGTGGGTGACATTTGTTGCTATATTTGCTTTGTTTGTTATTTTTGGTTCTAGTCTGATGGCTTTGGTAATAAATCATGGTATTTTTATTATGGTCTGGTGTATAGCGCGAAAAAAAACCTATAATGATTTGCCAAATGTCGTTTTATAGCGTATTTAATTACCTTTTTTTTTATTATATTTGAAGTCATTCATTTACAAAATGTTATGGCTGGAGACATAAAAAAATGTGGAATTATACATAGTGCAATGTTAAACAAGAGGAGGAAATTTCTTAAAAGTTTTAGGTTCTTGCGTTTCAGTTTTTTTCAAACTCAAGCTTATTTCCCCACCGTGCTTAATTTATCATGTATAAAAAAACATTACCATTTATTTTATTTATTAAAATAGGTAAATTCAATGGACGGACTTTACCACATAACCATAATTTCAAAGCATATTGCTTAAAAATACCTGGCACAAAGCATGAGTCGTAAAATTTGCTATAGGCACTGTAATTACTTTGGCCTAATCTAAATTAATTGCAAGTTCATAACACTGTATGTGTGTATACGATCAATTTGTTGGCCACCAAGCAATTATTTTAATTTAACTTTTAACCAAACCGACATTTACATAGTAGAGATACTCTTTTTAATAGCAACACCCGACGCGTCGCTAAGTCAGGGCGAATTTAGGCCTAAAAGCTAGGCGTAATCAGCTTACAAAAGTATAAACTTTGACTGTAGTATGAGTAATACCTTGAAAATTTATTTATGGTTTCCTTTTAGCTCTAATAGCAGACAAAATAAGCCGGAGGTTGGTTGTTTAAAGTTTTGAAGGTCAAATATTTACAAAAGGTATCTTTATTTGCAGAGACAAAAGAATGTCGTGGAATTGAGGCGTTGACTTTTGAGTTTAAAGTACTTTTGGTGGTTTTAGTGTTGTGATAAACTATGTATAAGGTGAATAGTCGGACTATGGGCGTCTTAGCCGTGGTCGTCCGATGGTCGATCCTTATGCTGATCGCTGTGAGTTGGCACGTCAACTCGCAGACAGTTCAACAGACTACGGAAGTGGACAATTCTTATAATTTTTACTACGAGCAGCCTTGCTGTTCTGGAACTGTTACGAAGAGTAAATACCACATGCGACATAGACGAGGTAAGTGTTTTTTTTACATACAAAATACCTACAAACAAACAGCAGTGTGTTCTAACAATGGAATATACAAAGACTAACCTAAAACGGTGTGATTTAATAACATTGTCAATATTTTTTGCGTGTCTTAAAAATAACTATGATTTCAAAAAACAAAATGATGCCTTCGTTTTTTTATGTGTATAATATCACGCACCAATATCTGATCAATACAATAAAAAACTAAATTATGGTTCGATTTAAAACATCCATTGATTGAGTCGTCACTCCAACGCTATCATTAATCTTGATTATTCTGTAGATACCTGAGAACATTAGGTAGATATAATGACTAAGTCGAGACCTGTGATTCACAAGATTCATGACACAAAATACTCAAAGTCACTCACACACGCGTCACAAGTACTCATGTAACTAACACATTCAAAATTGAGACGCTTTCAAGGGTACATGACGTCAGGTGAAAAGGAAATACATGTAAATACACAGGAGGGAAAGAGATAGCTCGCCTTTTGTTTCATTGCCCTCCCCGTGACGGAGAGAGTGAAGATTTTAATACAGTTGTAGTTAATATTTTCCCTTGCGAGTTAGCGAATTTGGTATTGTCTTATTTAGAAACTTTTGTACCTATTTGATTTTCTGAAAACAAAGTTGTCTAGAGACAAAAGTTGACTTAAAATATTATTGTAAGGCTTATGTTTAACTAACCACCATATCTAGTAATATACTGCCAAAAATAGTAAAATGATCACCAAAATTAAATTTAGAACCGCAACAGAGTCGACGGAGCCCCGCTGGCTCCTATTTCTGAATACAGGGTCTAAAGCAAACCTGTCCGTGTCGGGGTGCCCTAAGCTCCCGAGCTCGCTTCGCTCGCTCTTGGACTGATTCATTGATTTTAGCACTCATTAAAATTTGGTGATCAATTTACTAAATTTGGTTTAGGTTTATTTTTTTTTGCTGATTGGTATATATTTTAGGTGATAGAGGTTATGGTCACAAAGTTTTTTTTGGCGGTTATTATATTTATTCCCTATTTGTAACTTTTTAACGAGAAAAAGAAAAGAGAGTTTATCTTTAAGGATATTTTTTTAATATTTTATTTCACTTTTTTTTCTAAATTAAGCCAAAAGAGAACATATGAATTGAAATGCCAAAAACATTTATCTGTGAGCCCAAAATACATAAATAAGTATCCATACTGGTGGAGGATTTTTCTTAATCTTGAGGGCCTAATTGCTTTCCATGTGTGTATCTAGAGCAGTGAATGAGAGAAATATAGCTTCAGGTACATAAAAACCTCTGCCAGAAAAAAAAAACAAATCATAATCAGATTTTTACACTTTGAGTAAAACAGTTAACTGGCAAATCAAATAAAAAAAGCTTGGACCTCACTGTCTTTTTAACTACCTAATCATTATACTCTGCTGTCAAAAAATGGCTAGTAACTACGTTAAATAGCAAGTTTTCCTTAATACGAGTAGAACACTTGAAAAATTTATAATAAGAGACGCCAACTTGGCAAGGCACTCTACACATTTTTTTCCCAAAACTACCCTGGAGCTGGCTGCAAAATAATTATAATTAATTTAAACGAACCACTTTCCAATAAATCTCTGAAATACCAATTACATCACTATGTTTCCAGGTGACAATTTGAAATTATTGTTATTACTGCTGCGGCTTTAATCGGGTTAGAGACGTGGTCATCCTAAACCGCAATATTAATGTTAAATTTACCGCTTCCATTAAACATTATGGGCTTAAACAGTTAGTTGGAGGCTTAATGAATTCCAAACTTGTATCATTAACCATCGCTGCACTCAATGAATAACACTTTATGTGTAACCGCACTTAGGACATAGAGATTAATGTTAAACCTAACATTACAACTTATTTGGATACCTTAATTTTGAAATTTCGAACCGTTCGTCTTGTCAAACAAACATATTTATAAAAAAAAAAAAATTATTAATAGTTCAAAATGCTCAATAGCAGATTCTAAATTCGAATTCTCCAAAGAAAATTTGAATTAAGAATCCATAAGGTTATAAAGTTTTCATAAAAAAAGGTACAGTCTATAAATAACACAGACCTGTTTCGCCTCAACGGTTCGAAAAAGTCCACAACAAAATTACAATCCAAATAACAAAATAAATACAAACTGCCATTTAAATAAAACCTCGAACGAAACATGTCCACTCAAAAATATTAAACTCGACCGTTTAAAAAGTACTTAGCGAAACGTGACCCTTTTATATGACATTATTTAACGTTGTCTATACTTTATATAGTACGGGCACACGCTTGGACAACTTTCCTAAAACATTGGTTCCACTAATGACAGGCCGCCTGAATACTCTACTAAAGAATGATCACAAACTTATTCATCCCTTTATCCGCGCGGGCTATTTGAAGGTTTCAACCCTTGTAATTAGCAACACGCTACTAATTCGGGCTGTTTTATTATTATTATATGTAGTTTGTGGGTTCAATGGTCCGGTGCTATTTGAATACCCCTGACCAGAGGGCCTAGACTAAGTGGCATTTTATTTGCAATAGCGATTGGCAAAATGTAAAGGACTGGCCTCAAGACATTTTGGTAACATATGTCAATCCTATACATTTAAAACTTTTTCTTTAGGACTCTTCTTATAGGCTCAAAAGTGACTTTCTACCAACGAGAGCGTTACGATAGCGATTGGGAAAAAAGTCAAAAATATGTGGGATTGTCAAGCACTACCGAAATGTCACGTGAGCAATACCTTAAATTCGGCATATCTTTATATATATCTAGGCTATCATTGAAAGCGTGGCAATAGCGATTGTCAAAAAGGCAAAATTGTATGGGATTTAAAAGTGGTATCGAAGAATCACGTGATCCATTCCTTTCGATAATCGAATTCGCTGACATCGAATTCCACTTGTCTAGAGGCTCAAGACTTTTTAATACATACATACATACATACATAAACTCACGCCTTTTTCCCATGGGGGTAGGCAGAAACTACAGAACGCCACCTGCTACGATCCTTACATACTTCTTTTGCTTCACTCACAAAATAAATACAAACTGCCATTTAAATAAAATCAATAAGCAACAACCTCATTTAAACTTACAACTACATAAAATCATAACTTATTTTCAAAAACATGACCCTTTTCTTGCAGCCGGGTGATAAAAAATGTTTAGCAAACATGTTCCGATACTTTTAAATTAGACTCTCCGCTATCGGTTTCACATTCAAAATGGAGTATTTTTAAACATTCTCATGGTGCTTTGCTCCATTTTTTAAACAGGTTCGGGCGTTTAGGCTATAAAATTGCATGCTACCCTGTTTTGCATTGCAGTAGGGAAGTAAAAACTGATAAAACTGCACTGATGTTGTAGAGTAGCGAATATTGAGCTGCTCGGATAATACATGAGGGACCCTTTAGTGTTGGACTTATTTTAAACTGCCCGAATAAGTTTCATTTAGCAATATTGGTGAAGGTTTCGAAATGATAATGATGTATTGTAAGAGGAATCAGTGGATCTACCTAACATAATATTATGCTATTATATATATTATAGATCTAAAAGTGTATGTGAAATAAATTTTGAATTAGATGCGTATAGGTAGCTGCCATCTGCATCCCCAAATTCTAAAGCAATTGAGATATTATAATGATCCAACTTCACCGCAGAGAATTTACAAAATTTAATAAGAATCCCAGCAAAAAAAACGAATGTAGACATGCATGCGACGTATGCAGCTGACGCCAAAATATGGGCATATTATGATGTCCCTAATCTGCTTCACGGTCGGTTGGTTGGGACGGCTCTCTCGATAACAATAACGGACTTAATACGCCCGATAATCGGTTTTCGCTATTCTAAAACATCCGTGATTGACACTTTTTGATGACGTTTGAGCCGAAGCAAACCAGAGTTCACCAATCGTTTTCCATTACGTTGCGAGGGGAGTTTACATTTGCAAATAAAATATAGAGCCGAATGATTTGTGCAAGTGGTTTTGGCAAATAGCAAAATTGTGTTTGATTAATCGTGGTAGTTATATATGGACGGACGGAGTGATGTTTTGATTTTATGACGGTTCTATTATGATTTATTGGACTGAAGCTGGCATTCAGTTTAGTGGGATAAAGGTGGAACTTTTAAGATTTCGAAAGAAGTAATTAATTTGTAAATCGCTGCGGAGAATTTTCAGTTATCTTTCATGTCAAGACTACATATAACTAATTACAACTCGGTGGCTATCGTTTAAAATATTATGATTTTAGATCTGTTGGACGAAGGATGACTCTTAAACTTGGGTTAAATAAGGCACTTATTTGTTCGAACTTTATAGTCAACACAATCCAAGAATAAACCGAGTCCAACAAGTCAAACAAAAGTCGTTACAACCAAGAAACGACTACAAACACAAAAGAACATAATATTTAACTAAAGTAGCGAGCTAGCTATTTCAAACTTAAGTGACCATGAACTGAAACACTCAAAACGATCCAAGAGTAAGCTGGATGAGTCTGAGAGGCAAATGTCCATGCTAGTGGCGAGCAAACAAAAAAAGAATACGCACAGGCCGAGTTGAAAGAAAGAGAGCACTCAACCAGGCAAAAGCGAAAAAGGTAAAATCACACAATAAGTAAAGGAGGCAGACGGTGCCACGTCCGGACTAGACGAAACTTGGGCGAACAACCTGACCGCTTTGACTCACTGACCACTCATTTGATGCCTCCTAACTCGGGACTCATTTACTGCCGTTTTTTTTTCTTTTAATTCGATCGCAAGTTCTATTGACAATGCTACCGAGGCGTTTAATAATAGCGTCGAATATAAAGGAGATAAAGATTTTTACAGACATGATACTTATACAAACAAGAATGGAGTGTCTTGACAATTTAGAATTTTTTTGCGCCGTTTAGTTTAGTGAGAGTTTAAGATTACTGCAGTGGATTAAAAGTAAAGGAATAAATTGAGTTCTAAAACGACGACGATAACGTCTTCAAGAATCAAGAATTCACAATTTGAAAAAGATTGCTGTTTCTTCTACAAGCTGACCCTTCCGTAAGATACATTTCAACCGACGACATCAGAGATGTCCCTACTTATTTCTTACAATTTTCTGCGCTGTCCCACACAAAGGTATCTGACACACGACACCAAACAACGTACAAGATGACATTACTTATTTCGTATATAGGTTTGCCACAAAACATTTTGCTTAAAATTTAGTCACGTAGTCATGAGGGGTGTCCCATGTCGCATCTTCAAACCATCGCGATGGTCCATTGTATTCTCGCGAGACAAAAGGGTTGAGCACCCTCCAAGGAAGCTTACCTTCGTCAAACCGCTTTTTGGAATCAAACGTTCAGGTATTTGGAATAGATTGGAACATTTTATCTCGTGTTGTTGGTTCAGGGAGAGTACACGATTCCTTTAAGTATGGAGGATGTTTTGTCACTAATATGTGTTCCGAATTTGCTACAGATCTTGTCCCGATAGATTTTGTATTGTATTCTGTGAATGTTATTTGCCTTACTTCTCCTGCTATTTTTATCCTCTTCGTTTACGTTTGCGTGAACTTTGGTAGTTAAAAATGTTAGACTGTACTATAAATATGTGTTAGTTTCAGTGAAAACATTAACATGCTGTATATTGCTATTTGTTTAGATAAAGTTATAACAATATTTACTAAGTTACCTAAGAGCAGTGGTGGCCCAGTGGTAATGGCCCCGACTTACGTTTCGTAGGTCGTGGGTTCGAACCCAGGCAGGTGCTTTACTTTGTGTAAATTATTTTCATCACCACTGCTTTAAAAACGGTGAAGGAAAACATCGTAAGGAAACCGGCATGTCCTAGAACCAAAAATTCGAAGACATCTGACATCCACCAACCCGCGCTGGGCCCGCGTGATGGATTAAGGCCCATCTCCTCTCACAGAGAGGAGGCCTGTGTCCCAGCAATGGAAACATAAAAAATGGCTGATGATGATGATGATGTAATCGTCTATACTAAGAACGTGTAAATTATGTTTATGTTTTAACAAAATAACTGGAACAAGTTTTCTGCTAATTAAGTGCCATTCGAGTGTTTCGAATGAGTAATTAATTTCAGATGCAGTTTCATTAAATATGGTTTTATTTGTAGATACAAAATATTAATTTGTAGTTATTTGGTGCATAAAATTATATTTTGTCTAAGCCTGATCAAGATCTCAATTGGAATTAAATAGATAATATTTAGATAAGCTATAATGAAGTAACACGGTACAATTTTTAAAACTATATCTTGTGGTCTGTGAAAAACTATTTCGAAACAGTATTGGGCTTTGGGAATTTCATGAACGACTTGGTGCTTTGTTACTCCCACTTTTCCTTAAAATTTGATCCGCGGTTCGTGTGTTTGTTATCTTACCCAAAAGAGCGATTAAATATCATAAAACAGAAACTCTAGCTAAACAAACAGTTACTTTAGTCCGCATTCTTCCTCGCCCTCCCATTTGCTCCGCAAAATGACCGCATTCAGAAGCAACCGTTGTGGACACTGCTTTGCAGAAGTTAAATATAACTCAGGGCTGTTACGGACTGTTATGAAAAGCGCCTCAATGTTATATTTATGTGACGCACATCACTATTTATTGCCAGAACATTAAAGGAAGAAAATTTCGGTTAATGATGTGTCAATAACAAAAATATTTTACGTTACAGAACTCTTCAATAAATAACGGCAAATCTCTCGGGATTGCTGCAATCGCATGTCTGTTTATTGTTTATACTATTTCATAAAATAACATCACGCCAGTACGCTCGAACGGGGTATGCAGATCTCTCATTTCACCAGTTATATTCATTTTTCATGTTATTCGGGTAATCTATTCTGTCGTTATAGGTACTTACTTAACTACTTGCCTATTAGTAGTAGGTACAACTAAAAAGTGAAAAATAAAAAGCTTTTTTACAAAAAAATACTACCGACTTCCAAATAAGAAAACTAGAAAGTGAAAAATAACTTTGTGTCAATAACAAAAATATTTTACGTTTACTTTCGACATCGAATCTGGAACTGTGCCCTTTTAATCATAAAATGATTTAACATTCAACGAATTCCAGAACGTTTTAAATATAGGCCTAACAATTCAAGCATAGTTAAGTAATTCATTGCAGTTGCATATATTTGGCATTTTATATTATGAACGGGCTATTTTCGTATACATTTTGTCGATGAAACTGCCCTGACAGCGATGCGACCTCATATGAAAATAAAGCGTCCATTGTTAGTGAATATTGCGTGAAGTAATGGGAAAAAGTCGGGGTTTTATAAAATGGTTTTATGCTTGCATACTCTGTGAGGTGAACAGATAGACCGGGTGGCGTGTGGCAGTCAATTCGGCTGAATGTTTGGTGCATTTATCATTCATGTCGGAGCAAAATCCCCCGCATTTCGTTGAGATCATTGTGGGCGAGCCATTGACATTATTACCTCTTACTGGCAAGTATTCGCAAATGTATTCGAAATTAAACTGTTTAGACTTTGTGGGTATGTAAATTATGACCGCATTCTTACTTAGGTATGTGTATTCTACCTTGTATCAATTATGTCATAACTTCTCCTTTCCAACACTAACATCGTTATTTTCCTTACAAGCTTATTGTTTACTTTGATGGGATTTAATTGAAACAGATAAATAGATGAAATAATTAACGATATAGTGTAAACAAAAGTGCTAATTAGTAACAGTGCATTTGTTCCGTTATGCAGTCCAACAATAATAATTGCGTTACGCCCGGAGCTTAATTTCATCGATAACTTCAATTTACGCGAAATGTTATTGAGAACTAATTAATAAAATTATTTTAATTTAACATTTGTCACAATTCTGATATAATCAGTTTATTAAAAACCTACGGTTGTCATGTAAACCGACATGACATTAATTGTGTTGGTAACAAGTTCAGAATTATGAATATTTATTTAATTAATTAATAGATTTGTGTAATCATGTTTTCAGCTCAACAGTTAGAATTATTAGGACCACATTTTTATATCAAAGAAGAATAATCGGTTCAAACAACTCTTCATGGCGACTTTTTGAGATTGTATGAACAGACAATAAGTTTTCTAAAAAAAAACAGGTTTTTAAGACTCAAAGTATAGAGACCAGCGATAGCCAGACTATTCAATTAAGTAACATGTTTCTTCACAACAAAGTTTCCATCACATGACGTGACCTCATTATACAATTACGCCCCCCACATACCCAGTTATAATATCGTACCATACATAAGCCCGAGCAGTGCAGCGAAATTCAAATTAAATTTCGTTCAGTACTTTATCTCCTTTGCCGTCGGGACCTTGAGGCAGGCCACATTAACTGTATTAAGGCCGCTTTGTTCACTTTAAAACAATTGTGGCAAAGAGGAGAGAATCCGCAAATTCCACTCGTAAAACACTCATCAGGAACTTCGCTGACGTCTGACGCCCGCCATTGTTGCCGAAAAGCATCAAAATTCTTCGCGTCTGGAAAATTTCATCCTTTGTGCGGCGAATGGCCGAACATTGAAGCCTCACAAGTTACTTACTTAATCTTTGCTCCGCCCCCTTTGTGTTCCAGTCATCAATACTTTTGGAAATTGCACCTCGAGCAAGTTCTGCGACTGGCTTGTTCGTGCTTATTGGGAGCGGGATTGAACCTCGCGGCGTGCAGTGCCATCCTTTGAGTTTCATTATGAATTTAAGGATTTTAGTGATCATTTTTTTGGAGTGATTTTGTATACGGTCTTTCATTTTATTATTCCGCCTAACGTTACTGTGTTTATTATTTCCTAGTCTAGGTTACTTATTATTTGGTTCTTTATGGTCATAATCATCATGTTCTATGATACCTTCATCTACATCTAATCCCTTTGTCAAAATAATAAAACTTTTGCGACAAAATTTCTTTTATTTTCCTATTGCTATTAAAGCAAAGGCAAAGCACCTGGTCATCTAATAACGACTAAGAAGGTCATTATCTCTGTCGCATTGCTCAAACCCATCAATCCCTTATAAACCGTCTTATAAAATCTTACTGCAATAATTTCTATAATAAAGCAGTAATAGAAACGATCCCGACAAAACGTTTTAACGCAATAATAATAAATCTTTCTTGCAGCAGCTTGTCCCCGGACATTCTCTTAAAATTTCGTTTGCACGAATAATGGAATAAGTTTAATTAGTTTCCTCTGCAGAGGTGCCTAGTCTTAATTAAGCTTTGGTTTCAGCCATAATGTTAGAAGTCGCTGTTTGTTTTCGACGCCTACATCCTATTCTTTACTAATTCTAAATATAAACTTTAACTAACAAGCTAATTTTTATTTTTCCGTCGCTTTGATTTTGTTTAATGTCTTTGTTTACAACTCTTTGTGGAATAGATTACGTTTCAATTCAAAAATAAATATGATTTGACCTTTCTTAAAAACATGGCTGAATACCATAAGTAAAGTTGGTGTAGATCTGATTATTATTTTGTAGCATTTTTCATGTTTCTACCAGAAAATCTTAATTTTCGTTATTGTTTTCTTCTCTTCAAAATAATTTTGTATTTCGCCACAAAAATCCATAGATTAATCTCCCGTAACTGTTTCGGTGTCACAAACAATATATACAAAGACCGTGCGTCTCCTTTATCGAGTCTCCTTTTATTCGAATGCAATCCGCTTTAGTCAAAGGTAATTTGATACGTGAATCTTGTTCGTTTTATGTTCGCACTTAAGCATTGCGCCTTTAGTTTGTTTTAGACGTAACTTTATACTCGCGAACTTCGCACCCCTATTGACACTTCCAATCAAAACATGTGAATAGAATCAATGGACGGTTTCTTTGTCTTTTTTCGGGTTTCGGGAATCGATAAAGGTTGTGTTGTGAAGGGATTAAAATAATGAGAGAAATGGTTTTCGTTGCATTGGGCTTTGTGTGTTGATCAGAAAGCAAGGGATTTATTTCAATAGTTTGCTTTTTTTTTGTCAAATGAATTGTCGGTATATTTTGAATTGCAATGATTATACCGCACTATCCGTATATGTATTTTATTTATCAAAATTGTAAATTAAATACTGAAACCTAAATGAACGCCAATCCCGAATCGAAACATTTAACAAAAACACTCAATCAACGCAGCCATGATAACAAAACAATTCAAACCATTATTCGATGATTTGTAAAAAAGAGGAAATCATTTGAAAGCGTTGTATTCACTCGTTTCGTGAATTAAACATTGAGCTCACTGTATTAACCGTACGTTTACGATCATCGATATAAATCGTCCGATATCGATGCTATAAAACAAACCGCAGGATTACCGATTTAAATTCGTCGATATCAAAGCAGTTAAAGGGGGCCTTTTATAAATTAACGACGCCAATTTCCCTAATGACATTGTAAAAGGAAAGTTTACGATTAACGATTTTGATTTTCACGATTGTATCGTTATGATGCTTTGTAATGTTGACATCAATATAATTTATGTCCATACGAACATGTTCTTTATTTAGGTTAAAGATTTGTTATATCCTTTGATACTAATTAGCTTTGATATCAGAATCTTAAATTCAACGGAAACGCTTTCAAAGTTTGTTACATGTGAAATCTTAAAATAGATCTACATAAATACACAAACACAACGCAATTTTTTTTTTAATATATAGTAACGTATATTAATGCAGTGGTGGCCCACTGGTATCGGCCGCGACTTACAAGTTGTAGGACGTGGGTTCGAGCCCAGCCAGGTGCTTTACTTTGTGTAAATTATTTCATCACCACTGCTCTCAAAACGGTGAAGGAAAACATCGTGAGGAAACCGGCATGTCCTAGAACCAAAAATACGAAGACATGTGACATCCACCAACCCGCACTGGGCCCGCGTGGTAGATTACGGCCCATTCCCTCACACAGAGAAGAGGCCTGTGTCCCAGCATTGGGAACATTAATAGGCTGATGATGTGATGTGTGATGTGATGTATATTAATGACGGTAGTAATAATAATTATTTAAGAATGGATGATAATAGATAATATCAAACAAAAACAAACAAATCATTATTTCAATTCTGTGAAAATCAGATAAAATAAGTACCTAAGTTCGTAAGTAAATTAACCATCAAACATCTTCGCCAGGCCGACAGGATGTTGAAAAAGGAAAAAAGTCATAAAATTATAACTTAAAAATATTCACAAAGAATTGCCAAGGTCAGGAGTTTCGAGAAAGTAACTCAAAAAACTTAACTTGTAAAGGGAACATAAGGAAGGAAGAAATCAGGAGTTTTAAAATATCAATAGTTAACTGAATAATTTACAACAGCCAAAATGTCACGCAAGGCATAATTATTCAACATTGTCAAGTTTGAAAATTAATTATAATACCCCTTGATCAATTTTATAGAACAAGATATTGAAAACGCCAATACTAATAAAGATAAAACAAAACGACTTTTCTTTAGAGATTTGCAAGCTGAAGAAAGAGAAATTCAGACGAAAAACAAAAATGTTAAAAGTACCTCTGAGGAGGAAGATTAAAATGAAAAAGATATCCATGAAGAGAGTAATAAACTATCTATAGCAGCTAATTAACTAATTAAAAATCCCAAAGTTATTATTTTTGTAAAGCAATCACGTCAAACACACGAACAACGTTTCAATCTTGTAAACTTAAGGTAAGGTAAGGTTTGTTGGAAAATTAATTACCAAGTGCCTTTATCAGGTGATCGGCCTGGGGCCCCGTGTTTCAATCGGGATCTTACGGTATTTACTTAGATTTGATTCGTGCAATCAAAAACAAATGTCCCGAGATTGTTTTGAGTAATTAAACTTCAGGCCCTGATCGTGTTGCGTTACGGGAATGACGTTGATGATAAATGTACCTAATATGAAGTTTCAGATCGATGATGTAAAGGATCAACCTTGATGATCTATAATATGTTCATAGTGTTGTAATGTTAGTAATTTTAAACTCATTTAGTGCGCCAATAAATATATTTGCTTTTTCATTTGAAACAAAGAAATCTGTATATTAATTTATGATGATGAAATTTCGAATGGTTGTTTATTTCTTGAATGGGCAAAGATCTTGAAGTATTTTCTTCTCGTTATCTTTCTGAAGCACGTTTTTTATGAACAATATTTTTGGAAGTGATCTTTTTCTTACCCGTGATTCAATACAACTGTTTAAATAAAAAAATGTGTGTATGTACCAGAGTACACAGGTAAGAAGTGAAACTTCTTTACGACATATAATTTTTCTACTATTTGCAACTTCACGAAAATGGGGTAGATGAGGCTTAAGCCTTAACAAAAACAATATTTTCCGTATTAAATTAAAGCTATTTTATTATTATAGACATGCATACAATTAATGAGTAATTTTTACTAAACTTTGATAAAAAAAGCAACATGGCGCGTAACCGAAAAACGTGACGATAGAGTCCGTCCAACGAAAGAAGTCCCGTAGACGCGGCGCTAGTTTCTATGCGACTGTACGCTGTCCTCTAACAAATCTTGTAAGTTCCATGTATTTCCGCGGGACTTTTTTCGTTGGACGGACTCTACGTACAAAATTTTCTCCCATACGTCGATAAACAAGTTTCACTTCAAAATTCTGTTTTATTCATTACCTCTTTCTTTCCCCGTTTAACAGTAAGCAAAGTATTACTTTAGTTAATTGGGTTTCCTTGAACAAAACGCTTATCCCTTCTGATTGTTTAACTGTGTCAGCTGTAGACATTGTAGAATAAAAATGCTAATAACTCCCGTCAGATATCCATTACTAAGATTTTCGATAACGCTTGTCTGCCATTACTTTGTATTCACAAAATAGCGTTCTCAGCATTCAAATATGAGCACTTATTAAGCTATTTTGAATACAAATTAAGTTAATTACGTTTGGTTTAAGCATTTTGATGCAAATATTAATTAGTAGCGCTAACAAATTTACTGCAAGTTTTTTAAATGCTGAGAATTTTACAAATTACCAACGTGCCTAATATTGTAAAATAATTGTGCTACAATTTTGGTAAACTTTACCTATCTATGTGGGTATCTGAAACATGTTAATATGTATTAAAGAGTGAAGAGACTATTATAAATAAATAAATATTATACAAAAAAAAAATTAGGTCGATTATTACTACATATATAAAAAAAAAATTTGGTCGATTATTACTCGGAAACTTGTAAAGCCTACTTAGCTGTGATAGTTTTCCTTTTAATTTCGTTCTATATAATACAGCCGTGAATTTTTTTACATAGCCTAAAGCAACCTTTTTTCTGGCAGTGGGGGGGACGGGACGGGGGGGACACTTGACTCTAACAATTTTTTTCAATTTAAAAATTTAATGATTAATTTTACGCAAACGGATCTCTGAATCGAAAAATATTTCTAGATTTTATTTTACCACTTTGTCGAAATTATTTATATGTTTAACCATGCCAATTTATAGTTTTCTAGTACTTAGAGTCTCTGAGCTAAGCTGCGGATGGACAAACGGACATAGCGAAACTATAAGGATTCCTTGTTGACTTCGGGACCCTAAAAATATGTTTAATATGATGAAGTATAATATTTACCAGACCAGGTTTTCTTATGTTTACTTTGCGATTTTTTTTTAATAGGTACAGACATAACTTATAAAAATGATGTTGAATAGGATGATCTTTTCGTGTCTCCTAGACCTAACGAGTATGAAGTACTGTCACATTCAGAAACTATTTATCATGACGACACCAAGCAAATCACAATACTATGAAACTTTTAACTAAATTAAAACAGCCGTCTTTATCAAAGATCTGTATATCCCGTGCCTTCATTAAATTAGTGCCAACCCCACAAATAGGTAATGTCGGCTTCCCAAATTATATTACTTTATTGTTATTCTTTTTTACTTTGTTCCCCCAAACTAACGTAAATTGGCTTGGGATCACGCCACTGTTACGATAAACTGCGCTATTGGATTGGTTTGTTGTGGCTTTGTACCCGTTTTAATGTTGGGAATATTACACAGAAACGATTTCGCGATCACTGACTTTTTGACAAAGCTAGTAAATAATTTTATTTCGGATTATTGCGGTGTAACTGTAATGGAAAGGGAATTTCGGAGAACTGTAATACTGTACAGCCGAAAATTTAATTGTGACTCATAGAATTAGCTATAAGACCGTAAATTGTAGTGTGTGCGTAGGTTTTAATATTTCGGTGGCTTTTGTAAAAGCTAGCCTAAGGACATACACGAAAGGCCAAGCATACAGATTTTATATTTCTTTTCAGAGTTTACGATTTTAGAGACAACCGCAAAATATATGGATTTCGTATTTATACTGAACAAGCCAGACGTAGCATTGTAGACGGTTTTCTGAGAAACTATTTCACTGTTTGTTCTGCTGGCAATCTTCGTCACACAAGGTGCTTTTTTTTTGGTAAATATCAATCTTGTCCATTGTAATGAAATATATTATAATTTCTGAACTCGACATTTTGTCATATATAATATTTCTATGACATTTTGTATTGCAAATATCGTGCTAGAGAGAATAATATAAATAATTAAGTAGGTTTTGCGTTTTCCTTTCTACAATTTTAATTTTTCTTTGTACCAGCTACCTAGATCTATAACATAGATATTTATTTACCAAAGCGCTGGCTCAGGATTTTCTGTCAAATTGCAATGATATATTCATTCAAGATTGAAAGAAATCGTCAGCCAAGCACCACAATGACTTCATAACCACCGATTTTCCGGTATTTACCGTCTTTTGTTTCTGCAGACAATTCTCACAGATTTTGGAGACACAAGTGATAAAAGGGTCATTGTTTCGCGGTTTGTCGGAAATAATCGATATCAATCGGTGATTCGGAATCAGTTATCGAGTGGATGGTGAAGGGTACTCGAATCGCTCCATATGCTCGTGTTCACACGATCGTCTAGTACATACTTGTCATGTAGAGCGTCCGGAACACACGTCTAGTCGGACTCCAGTTTCAGCGGATTGGCTAATTGAAAACCTTTCAACTCGATCAGTTCGAAATTTGAAGTTTTCAATCTGTCACTTGAGGATGTTAAGATCGGGAGGTGCTAATCTAGCTTGTGCGAATGAGTTTGCGTTTAGCAGTGCGATAACGGGTGTGTCCACCCACGTCAGATTATTATTGAGAATGCTTCGGATAGATAGAGCATAACATCGAAAGCTTCTTTACATTTCGTATTTTCACTATTTATTTATACTTTGATCGTACTTCGGTACGGTACTTCAATCTATAAAACATTATCTGCTTGTCAACACTTTTCCGTTGGATGAAGTTAAACCCATCGACAGTTTTCGAAGGCCTTTACCAACAGTGACACAGTGCATATGTGATTAGCAGTGCACTAGGCATACGAAACTACAGATTGTTTTGCCTGAAAGCTTCGCATCGACCTACTTTCATCATTTGACTCCTGCAAATTGTGCAGCGCAGTCAGGTCTATAATCCCTGAAACGCTCGTTTACAAAGAGATACACTCTCTCTCAACGGTCATGGAACGATTTACTATGCCAGAGGATGCCAGACGCACAAGACCAGTTGATGTGGAGGAGGCTTATCCCCTGCAGTGGACGTCTTCCGAAAGAAATGATGCAGATGATGATGATTTGCCCACTTAGAACCTGAGAATTTTTTAGACACCGCCTATGTTACTAGTCAAAAGCTTCGACAACATTTCTACAATTTTCAAATCAACAAAGACCAAAATAACAGTCCAACCCAACCCAATACACTTAAAATCTATGCATTTACTGAAGCACTACACTTCTAAAACCGAATAACGTGTTGTACAAACAGAGTGGTTCATCAGTGGTGGTCGAAATCAACGCGTTTCCGTCTGCTGATTGTTTAGATAATCGCGTGTCATCGAGTTAGCTCGGCGCCGAATTAATACGATTGCAGCCGAAGTCACACGAACGAGAACTTCAACGAACCGACCGACTTGCAGATTGTGATGATTGGTTTACGTTTAATCTTGTTCATTCAACGTAGTGTTATTGTTAGTTGTGAAGTGAATTTGGATGGGTGCAGTCTAGAGTTGCATGTAGTGCATATTACACGTACGTTTGAATAATAAAGAACCTGTTAGTTAGCAATATAATTTTTAAACTAACGGACTAAAGATTCAACGCCATGATTACAACCGAAGCTAATTGAACCACTGTTAAGTATAATAGTTTGCTTTCGTTCAAATTATTAGAACCTCATGATGACAGAGATGAGATAGAGTGTTGACACTATTTGTGAACCGCATTTGACCTTCCGTTATGAGATTTTGACTATAACTTGATGTTGTTTTTACCCGAATACGGCGAATTCAAAAGTAAGGGTTATGATTTTAGCAGTCTGTATGTATGTATCATGTGCCTCCTTAGCGCCTAAACTATTTATCCGAATTTGATGAATAAAATGTCAATCGATTCGTTATTGTTATAAGCCCGGGTAAAATAGACTAAAAAAAAACACAGTCTGGTTACATTTTAAATTTTTTTTTAATCAATTTTAGGTTCGAGAAGGTGAAACAATATCCTGTATTATTGTAGGCATTTTAAATGATACATCGATTGATCAAACAATTTTCATTTGCAAGAAGTGTAAAAGCAATCAATACAATGTTTGCGATTGTCAAAGACTCGTCGCAATGACTAATACTTTATTGATTGTGATGTTGCGATTCAACAGGAGATATTCAGCTCAGAGGGGTGACCATAAGCTCTTAGAGCAAGGTTATATTGAGTGTGCGTAAGTGACAGATGTATTTGACTTGTATACATCTGTCATTTTTTTACAGTCGAACTATAATTATTTTATTTTTTATTTTTTTATAAAATAGAAAGAAAGAAAAAAGAAAGATAATAGTCTTGTTCTGCTTATTATTCCGTGATTCCGTGGCATGTTTGTGGATATCGGCAAACTTTAAATATTAAAATATATTTAGTTCAACTGATACCTTCAATTCACTTTTATTAACAACTTCCACTTATCTCTCGACTGAAATATTTAAACGTAAATATAATTTGTCCGACAAAACTGTGGAAGAAAGAAAAGAAAACGAGAACAACATTACCGCTGCAGTCAATTACGAAGCTTAAAAATATCTCTGGTATTTTTTGTTCTAATACCCAAAAAAGGGTTCTCAATCCTTTAAACCGCTCGAAACAACTTAAGATTCATTCGTTAAACCTGCGAAATCTGTACCGCAGATAAGTATTTTTTTACAAGCGGCTTACCACTCCACTAACCCTGAATATTTTAGGCATTTTGTTAATATCCTAATCCTCCTTTTTTCCTCGGCTCGGACTCGGAGGGAAGTTGGCATTCACCGTTAACAGTTTCATGATTAATGACTGAAAACTCTTTGATGGCTTTTTAATTAGAGCTAAAATAGGGGTGTAATACCGGTTGGTAGCCGCCAACGTCGGCCGCGGCAAGGTTGCTGCGGCCACAGCTATATTTCATAGAGGGGGAGAGGCGGCTTCGAATTTGCAAGGCTAATAAATTGCGGAATACCTAGGCCTTATTGGCTCAACGTTTAATCGTTCGGGCCGCACTGGATTATTTTTAGCCAAGTTCCCGTCGCTTCTTTGTGTTACTGTAGCAATTGGAAAGTAAAATGCTAAACGTATTCTTGCCTTTGTGAGCGGCTCGGCGTAAGAGCGTTTACTTATCGGTAACATAGGAATGAAATTTCTAACTTTGCATTACAAATTTATTTCCTCCAGCCGCGGCCTCCCGACTCGCCTTTCAGGTTATTCCAATTCGTCAGTGAAAATGGCGATTAATATTCAATATGAACAGCCTGTTTGAGTGATTGTTTCTGTAGGTCGCTATACAGATTGAAATCAGCTTGGAACAATGAAAATATTATTAATTGGAAGAAATTGTAGGTGCCTTTGAAAATTCTTAAAACAAATGTTTGATTTGCCGTAAAATATTAATCTTTATCCTGCATAAATATTAATGTCGCTTAGCTAAGTAAAATACAATCGATTGCGCGCAATTTTAAGACAATGCTTTTCTGGACTGACATAGATTACAATGGTTTAATATTACAATAAGTTTCTGTGTGTATTTAGATATTATAATTTAAGTACGTTTTTAAGGACTCAAGACGCTCTGGAAAATAATACAGGTATACTTTATAGTACATTTTGGTACGTTAAAGTTATGGTAGAAGTAAGTTGTAATGATGTTTCTCCGCAAAAGTATTTGCCGTTGAAACTAACAGGGTGATGGTATTCAAAACTTGTGATAGTGTATTCAAGTAAGTAGTTACTGCCCCCTCGTCTTTAAGTACTTTCAGACTTATTCCATTTCCTATAGGTGACTGCAACAAGATAGCAAACAACTGATAAAGCAGACTGTATACATTTTTACTCCAGGTTAATGTTCGTAGTTTATATTCATAGACCATGTTACAGAAAATTAAAAGCGACATACAGACAGTCTATTAAAAAACATGTTTACCGTCAGGCAGAGATAGAATAGATAAACTGTCGATATGAATTAGGGGTAATCATAGGGCTTGGAAGATAAAGAGATTTTAGTCTTTACTTATTCTTATTTTGCGCCTGTATTTTCCTAGCGGGCAAAACCCTCCCTTCTTCGATTTTTTTCCCGTTCTCCCCGATTTTAGACCAAGCCTCTCAGAAAAAACTACAGTTCATCCTACTATGTTTTACTTCGTTCATTCCTTTCTTATTTCTCAAATAAATAAAAGTCAACCAAATACATAAAACCAAACTATATACCAGCAAGCGTCCTTTATCCGCTCGTTGCCACCAATTTTGAAAGTCACGAATTCTTTAGAGGGGTGGTTACCGAAAATATTTCGTATTACATCGCAGCGATGTCGAAAACAATGACTCGCGAGAAAGTACGCCTCTAAGCAGCCACTTTGTGCAATTAGGAGAAACAAAACATTTTTATGCGAAGCCCGTTCGGGTTGACTTCGGTTTTCCTTGTAAGCCGAGTAACTTGTTCGCCGACTGGCAGCGTGTTAATTGTGCAGATTTAAGGTCATCTTCGGAATTTGTAGCCTTTGGATGAGGAAGGGAAAAAAATACTTGGTTTTGTTTAGAAGCTTTAAAGGAAATTAACTAAAATAACGAGAAATACAAATGTTGCGCTGACGCTAACATCAACCAAAGGATATCATTAAAAAAAAAAGGATTATATCTCCGCGACTCTATCAGTTCAAATACAAAAACACTCCGGCAGATATAATATTCATAGTTGGCACTAAAGAAAAAGTAACAAACGCTGATTTCAAACTGCACAATATAGAATGCATCGAAAACAATAAAACTTTTTCACATGTAGGTATAATTTGCATTTATTTATACTTTACAAAAATCTCTTCTCAATTTTTCGCCCACAGTCGAACTGTTCATTAGCATAATTGGTTTACAGTCGAAAATACGGCTGAACGTAGAACCTATGAGGTGCATCCATAAACATATATTGCAGTATCAGCATTATACCTCGTTTGCATAAGTAGTTTCAATGAATTCACCCTCGGCTACGTCATTTACCGTTTAAAATTCTTCAACTTTAATATTCCACGTTGTTTCTTTTTGTAGTGGAGTTGTGTCAGACCTTTAGTTACAAAATATCCATGTTCTTGGCAATCTTTTGAATGTTGTGGTGGTTTCACATGCAGCCACAAAATAGATATTTCTTAGTCGTTTTAACCTCACCTTCTTGTTATAACTATCATCTTCTTTCTACACTGTCTTCTTCCTTATTATATCTCTTGATATCTTAATATTCACCTCTTTTCTTGCCATATTATCAGCTTAGTCAAATTCTAACCATCGTTCCAGCTAAAAGATCTTCTCGACGTGTCGTTTATTCCTTCGCACTTATAGGTAAATAACCTAACAATCACCATGTTTTATAAACTTGCTTTGATAGTAACATTTTATGATATTTAAAAAGCAAGCTAAATATTAGTTTCCTAAATCAAACCAATTTTAGGTTTCTCATTACCAAAGACTGCAGTAACTATAGGACACTTGCACTTATCCCACATGTCAGCAAGATACTCCTGTACGTCATTAACAACAGGCTAAAACACTTTCTCGGCCCACAAATTCCAGAAGAACAAGCCGGGTTTGGTAAAGGCAAAGACACGCGGGAACAAATCCTGAACGTTCGTCAAATTATTGAAAAAAGCCGAGAATTTAACAGCCCTGTTTTGTTGTGTTTCATTGACTACAGCAAGGCCTTTGATTGCGTGCAGTGGGATGGGCTGTGGGAGGTTCTGGGCGACATGGGTACGCCGAAACACCTTATTGACCAAGTCCGATGCCTCTACATCAACAACCGCTCTTTCGTCAAAATAGACACCGACTATTCAAATGTGTTCTCCATCAAGAAAGGCGTTAGACAGGGATGCATCCTCTCACCTCTGCTCTTCAATGTATATGGAGAGTATATAATCCGGAAAACTCTTGAGGGCTGGGCAAAGGGGTTTGCTGTTGGTGGAAAGCGCATCTCCAATCTGCGTTATGCAGACGACACCGTTCTCCTTGCTACAACTTTTGACGACATGAAGGAGATACTGCACAGACTGGAGGTGGAGAGCGGCAAATTAGGGCTTGCAATAAATAGGCAGAAAATCAAGCTTATGGTGATAGATCGTGCGGGAAAGCTTGCGGGCGCCAATAGCATCCAGAGTATCGATATCGTAGACAGTTTTATTTATCTGGGCTCTAGTATTAATAATGAAGGCAGCTGCGTCCCGGAAATAAAGCGACGGATAGCCATGGCTAAAGATGCTATGACGCGTCTCTAGAACATCTGGAAAAATCGTGGTGTAAGTTTCAAAACCAAAGCGCGTTTGGTCAGAGCACTGGTTTTCCCGATTTTCCTCTATGGAGTTGAGACGTGGACAATCCGAGCAAGAGAAAGACAGAGGATAGACGCATTCGAAATGTGGTGCTGGAGGCGGATGCTCCGAATCCCATGGACAGCCAAACGCTCTAATGTGTCTGTCCTTTCACAACTCAATATCAAGACCCGATTGTCTGCGGTTTGCTTACAGCGTATTTTGACTTACTTTGGCCACATAATGCGAAGAGGAGATAGCAGCCTTGAAAAGCTGGTCATTGTTGGCAATACCGAAGGAAAGAGAGCACGAGGCCGGTCGCCAACACGATGGTCTGACCAAGTGAAGGAAGCTCCGTCCTCAAGCAAATTCCAGCAGGTGGTGATGGCAACTTTGGACCGGAGTCGATGGAGGCAGATAGTCCGCTTAAAGGGGTCCGTCACTGGACCCCTTTAAGCGGACTATCCGATCCTCAGTAATGAGGGACCGACTGAAGAGAGAGATTACCAAAGTAAGACTTTTAAACCCGGCAAAGTAAAATATCACTTGCAGCACAGTATATACACCAACTGTTACTAATGTTTTTAAGTGTAACAAAAACCACTAAACTAATAAACAAACAATGTGCCAACGCTAGCTTATGTAGTTAGGACAACGTATAATTTATATAGGAGGTGTAGCTAAGTATCCAAAATCTATTTGCATTACAACCGACGGGACTCAGATGTTGCCGAGAATCTGTCGTGATATATGGACGTTATTAGGAAAACAAACTTATAATTGCACGTAATCCCCGTGTTGTATTGTAAATTTTGTTTTTGTTCGCTTTTGTTGGAACACTCGATATGAATTATGCGAAAATTAAGAGTTCGGCTGTGGATTTTGTTGTATTTGAGTTGATAAGATTTTAAATTTGTGTTTTCTTTGGACTGTTGTTCAATTTGTTTAAGGGATACTGGATTCTGGCGTCTTATTCATTGATCACAACATTTACCAGACTTTAGTGTGGTTTTTCTGGTTGTAGGGTAAAGTCTTCTAGGTTCTTAATTATTTGCACTATGGACTCATTGTAAGCAGAACAGTTGCAACACCAAGAAGCTTGGTGAAATTCAATCCTGACAGAAAATGTAGACATCAGAATGACGACATTATTTTCTTATGAAGATGAAGACCAGTATGCTTTTTAAGTCTTTAAAACACTACTGACAATCCTGCAAACACCCAGATGATTTTATAAGCGTCTCTTTCTGCAATTTTATACGAAAGACTGAAAGAAAAGGGGTGAAGTTTAACAAGTGGAAAATATCCGTACCATTTAAAAGAATCTCGAGAGCAGCAATTAAACTCGCATTAACTAAAATATGAGAGCACCGCAACTTACTTCCGCTCGCAACTGGTCCTTCTGTTTAAGCAATTTGTTTAAGCTACTGGCAAAATGTTTTCCTTTTCGAAACTCACACAAAACAATTTCTCACAGACTCTGCTCTGTCCATTCGGTATCCGGAGGAGCAAGTTTAACTCCAAACAATAGTTAAGCAACAAAGAAAGTTGCAGGCTGGCGTCAGGCGTACTGCGGCCGAATTGTGTGTGTGAACCGACTTACGGTGCCACCTCTGCGAGCACGCTTCGAGTTTTCTGTAATCATTGCAAACACACCCCCACTTACAATGTTATCTCCTCCAACTAACAACTATTTTCATGCTAATATTTGTCTAGACCATTTCTTCTGCATTTATTTGTTTCAGAGACACTTTTGAAACTAAAAGGACTAGTGTTTGTGTAGCGGGGCACGTTTCGAGATGGAAATCCTTACGCTTTGAATAGCAGTTCCAACGTTTTACTATATAAAACATTCCGAGCAGGTGTTTCGAAAATTGTCTTGTATGAAAATTTCTGTTTATTCTTCTACTTTTATAGTAAAGTTGACGGTAAGTATAACAACTCAAAAAATTGGATTACTCAATAATACTGAAGTACTTAACAGATGCAAATTACAGCTGATCGTTTTTCATTTAACATCATCCATCACCATAATTGCGTATGTGCACAGCGTTTACAGCGATGAGACTTTCTTATATTGTTTCGTTACCAAAGCCTATATTATCCACTCGCATATAGCTTACAAAATGTATAAACTTAACTCTGACCGATTTTCAAGTCAACCCGCGCCTTCTAAACTTTGCTCTCAGTTCAGAAAGTCTTGCAATTTTCCCCGTATCGGTGTTGTACGCGTAAGGGTGCTGATTTATTTGCGGGTATGAGGCGTGAAGCAAATGAACTGCCCGTGTAGCGAGATGTACGACTAGACCGCACCGTAACTACAGGGTGGAGGCGCCTTAGATCACACGGAAAAGCTATGTACGGAATATCTTAAAACATGTGTAACAATTTTCGCAGTTCGCCGTGAGGTGAACGTGAAATGTGCTGTAGTTAATATTTGAACTTGTGCAGCTAATGTTCGCCTGTGATGTAGAGGTGTTTGGTATTTATAGTGTTATTGCAAATTGTGAGACGGTTCAGGAAATGGTGAAAAAGCTGAAAAGAGAGAAATGCGATTGAATGGGAGATAGCATAGAAATAGCTCAGGAAAGAAATAGGTCCATTAGGTTCCTCCGAATAGTAGATCGGTGACAATTTGTCCATACACCACATTGTACACAGACAAATAGTGTTAGCACTCCAATTCGTTATCCACCAGCAGTTTGTCACTGGCGAACGCATTAGCGGCTGTGGCGGGCCGATGGCGACTTGGCTTGCGGTCAAAGCCTCGTCCGAATTCCTCTCACCGAAACTGTCATCACCGACCGACGATTAGTCAAGCTGCTAAGTGTTCCTTCTCGATTGTTTTTCTCTTTGCCACCGTCGGAAACAGTAATTTATGCGACTTTGCAGTTCAACCACAGCGTCGAAATTTGCAATCGGCGTAGATCCCAGCAAAACCGAAGGTTTATTTATGGCATGGAGAGTTAACTTTTGAACTGAAAGTTCTGCGGGTGCAGCGGTCGCCAGACCTTTTTTTGTTTGCAGTTGTTACTGACTCCGAGGAATATAGTGTTCTGTGCACACATATATTTTATGTTCGATTCTTTTTACTATCGCCTTATTTTGTTTATGTGTTTATCTGAAGTTGGTTCTTCTCCTCTAGATTTCTCACTCCTTTTTTTTTTACAATATTTTTTTTACATCCATTGTAAAATTATAATAGAGTGCTGTTCTTCTATATTTTGACTATTTATTTCGTCAAAAGAGCATCATTATAATCGCACACCTCTTGCACTGCTTAGAAAAGCGTACTAACAAACAAAAGGACCATACACTAACGAATCCGAAGGTGACAGAGTAACAAAAATAGCCGCGAAAATAAACAGCGAGAATCCAGAGACAAGAGTGCCCCTTGTTTTGTGCAACTGTTTGAACTGTGTATTGACAAGCAATGTTTTCTCTAAAAGAGGTTTGAGCAAATAGTATTGGAGTGAGGGCGTCGACGTGATTGCGCCAAGGAAGCTCGACACTTTGTTTGTTTAATCCCGAGCCTTTGATTAGCTACTTCTAGTTTCATCGGTGTAAAAGGACAGGGGGAAGTAGGGTTAATTCTGTTTATTGAATTCACCTGACCTAGTTTGTCCCTGGGTTTATCAATAAGAAAATCTTGATAATGTTTTGATTAAAATTACCTCTGCTAAACAAAGAGGTATTGAAAAGCCTTAAGGCCTTTACTCCGCTTTAGCGCCGTAAAACATACTTTCTAAAGCCTACTCATTAGTAACGGCTAATTTCAAAGGTGTGAAAAAAAGATTGTATTGATTCATGCACATTATTTGTGAAACATGGTTTTTTCGTGTAACTAATAGTTTTGCTTTAAAAAATTAATTAACAACACGATATTTTTACGCTACTTTTGCCTACTTAGACTTACTTAGGTTAGAATTTCTTCTTAACCTACATAGGTTATGTAAATAAAAATATTTTGCCCACAAAACTGTCGAAAAGGAAGTCCAATGTAGATATATACCTACATATATATATATATATACTGGTTCCAAGCGGGCGCACGGCCAGTACCGCGTTAACATTGGAAGATACGGCTTAAACGAAGCCGATTTCAGTTTTTGAAGCTTATCGAAAAAATCTATAACGACACTATCGAATTTCTTCCGACTCAAAGCTAAGAACTAAAAATAAAACCGAAGTATCACGTGTTTAATTTCCCACGCAGTTACAAGAAGTAAAGAAAATGGATTACGTGTGTAATGGGACGCGTTGGCCTGACCTGTCATTACTGTTGTAGCTATCCATCTAATAGGCTTCACTGTAAGTGACCAATACGGAATTATGTTGGCCTTGATTTATTTTTACTAATACAAAGTGTTATGTATTTTTATGTATTGGCTCTAAATGACGTTTACATAATTTGGAGGGTTCTGCCTCGTCATTGGTAGAATTAGTTTCTGACAAAGTCATCGAAATATTATGACAACTTTAAACAAGTTTCTTTAGAATAAGTACCAAATAACTCTCTTGCAAACAAAGTGATCACTACCAAGAATCCAATCAGATTAAAATTGCCAAACTTTAATTAAATAGAATTTTCAAGTCCAACTAATAAATAGTCGAAGACCAAAGTTCATCTTAGACAAAATACTCTTAAACGAAACTTTTAGATGCAAAAACCACTCAAGCGAGAACATCTTCTCCATTGCAAGTTTTGTTTCGATTGATATAAATGGAAAACTCTTTTTGTCTCTAAATCTTGGCTAGATACGGGAGGAGGTCGTAACACTCGATCTTCATTCACTCGAGTCATCGCACTCGTTTCCGACCTTTGATTTATACCCTTCTCTGTCGCCGGATTGGCTACAGAAGTGAGTCAACTATCAAATATAGTCTCTGATATTAGTGTTGTTGTTTTGTTTACATTTTTATCGTTGGCTTTTCGGGGTCCGGTAGTTCTGATAGAATTTGATGGAGTTCATTATTTATGCCATACGGATCTAAGACTGCAAGTCAACATCAAATTTGGAATCAGGTTTCAACCGCCAATCGTTGTTGTTATATAAATTATCAGCATCCCATTTTTATTCAAAGTTGAAAATTTTGTCTTCTCCTTTACTTAAATCACTACCATTATCAATGATTACAACTTTACAAGTTCGAAAGCAAAGCTACTTTCAAAGATCTAAGTAACATTTTCTGCGAAATATGAATTTCCTATTGCCTTCTTGGTTATTAGATTAATCTTCCTCTAAGAAGATTTAGAACACGATATATTTAGAAGTGGTTTCTTATAAATGCCGCAGACTAAACTCTATTCCAGAATTAATAGATTTATCCTCGGCTGAGTCTTGAGTGCGTTAGGGTCAACTAGTTTAGCTTAAGATAATCTAGTTTGTTCTTGTATGAATACTGAATTACTTCGCTTGGAAGTGACTAGCGTTTTGGAATAGAACGCTTTTTTTTTCTGTTGTTATTTAGTCAGCCAACTACGTATTTGTTTCTAGAAAATACAATTATGCTTGATTTCACCCACGTTCCTATTATAGCTGTTACCTGAAATTAAGAATCACGGACCAAAGTAATTTTTTCTTTGAATTTAATCATTTGGGTTTCCTGACACTTCATAAAAGTCAATATCACCACAAATAAACATGATATTATACAATAAGACCCTTTTAACGTAATGTCACCAAATCTTGACCGGATTGTGTTTTCGCAGCGGTTGCCCCATGTTTTTATACCCCGGCGGCATATTTTGCTACACACCATCTGCATTCAGCATAAGTAATTACAATCGATTATGGGACCTTGTTTATTTGCCAAACGGTTACATTCAACGTTTGGAAACGGTCGCTTTTTGATTTTATTTTATTTCGGTAACTAGGATTATTCAGTGTTGTCATGATTGTCGTTTGAATAAACAGTCTATAAGCCATTTGTTTTTTGTAAAAAAAATCTCGTGTTATTTTAAAGGCTTTCTGAGCAACTTAGAAGCTACATTACTTTACTGTCGAGTTCAAAATTGTGGCTTCTCCCCCAAATTCTCAGGTGGTGACGCATTTTACACCCCTTGAAGTCACTTAGCAACGTAAACCTGAGGGGCTTTAAATTTTTTAATGTTTGCACATAAACTGTGACAGGCGGTTTGCTGTTATTGACAAACGATTTTCATAATTTATTCCTCAAAATTGATTTTTTTGCTTTTTAACTTTGACGTACAATGATTAGGTACTGAAGGTTAGGTGCTAAAAACAAAATGGTTGCCGCTATACATAAACTTCACTCCACTACTATGTAAAACTAAACATCGTATGACGCTTGAAATATAAAAGAGTTGAGAGCTTAGATCCTCCCACCTCTCAGAGGCAACAATTAAAACATAAGGACCGGGGGTGAGGGAGTAACTACTGAGTGGAAACGATGACGGCTCTCGCGCTTCCGACGGCTTGTTACACAACACAAAAATACATACTTGGGTAAATTATGTCTCGTCACGTTCGCGTTTCAAATTGAAAAAGTTTGCAGTTAATATTTCTAAAGGGTTTTCCATGCGTTTTGAAATAAAATAGGAATGCGAGGGTGAATTTTTAATTTTACGTTTCCCACTTGATTCTAGATTTATTTGATGATGTGTGAAAATCATAGTGTTTGACATTTAGTCTTGTTTACTACTGATAAAAATTCACACCTATCTCTCAATGAACAATACCAGTCTAAAAAAATATCTTTTCTGTTGGGCCTGCAAATGTTGCAATACATCACAACAACATGTTGTTTAACTGAAAGTCATAAATTAATAATGTCAAAGTGCTTTTACCCAAAAGGGGTTCATCGATCTTAGAGATGCTTGAGAATAATTGTATCCACGCAATATACTCGATCGATAACAACAATAAGGTTGGGTACATACGACCTAAAGTTTCTACAAACTAAAACGACTTCAAAGCGTTAGGGGAGGTACAGTTTATTCCAGCATCTTAGCGTTCTGCTCCGGTCGGATTTAGTGCTGCCACGTCAAACAACAAAAGTTTATCGTATGTACTACTAAAACAATGAATCCGATGTATGTAAAACGAAAGGGGTGTCGCCGCCACGATAGTTCTCATGACGGCCCACCGATGCGGAAGGAAGCCGCACTCGAGTTTTTTTCAAAATGGCCGGCTGTCAGACGTCATTCTGACGCGCGAAACAAGAAATTCAAGATGGCGGCGTAAAAGGGGTTTGCAAGTTGTTTTGGCGGGCTGCGAGCACTCGTCATCGATATCCGATCATTTTGCTCGTTAGTTTAGTCGTTAGAATTGATTCAATAATTGCCAGCATGATTCCTGTGTTAGGTATAGTTTTTGGAAGTCTCAATGAAAGCAGGCCTGGATACCACTAAAATACAAATGCATTCTAACCTCAAAATAATGTTGTATTTTTTTTGTGTTGGTTCTCTTAACCTTATGAGTCTATGCGAATGCGAAACCAATGCGAATTTTCTCATATAAGAATTAATAACTTAAAACATTTCTTCCTTCTTTTTACGCTAGCCAATTTAGTACTTGGTGCTGATTAAGAGTCCAGAACACAGAACCATGTCGAATACGGACTCCATTTCAAAGAATTTCAAAAATAGAACTCATAAAAGAACTCATTAAAACTCGAGTTGCAGCCTCCAGCACATTCGCCGACCTTTAACACTTTTGACACAAGAAACAAAGGCCACATTTTCCATCCACGCTTTTCATTTTGACCTAGAACCTTTTTATCACACGAGAGTGGAACGTTTCTCGGACTGTAGTGTCAAAACGGCTTTTTCTCTTAAATCAAAGTGAAGCAGCTCTCAGGCAGCGGGCAGGGCAATATGAAACAGGTCGACCCGAGTGATCCGTACTCCAAAGGGCCCGGCACGGCTTCTCAGATGTCGCCCGAAGAGCCCATTCGCGCGGCTCGGCCACACCCTCCACTCGACTCGCACATAAGCCTACGAGCGGCCCGCTTTATTTATTATGTACAGCCATTAACGCCACTGCCATCATGGCGGCGAGTTTTTCAATTTTTAATTTCCCTCTTACCGCGATGGCGACACTCGACAGACGCTTCCCGGATTGACACTTAAGTTGTAACTCATTGCGCCGCCAGTTGCCTACTGACGACTTAATGAGTGTCTACAACGGAAAGAAATTGCTTTTTCATAAACGGTTTTCAGATTGTTGGATGTAATATTTTCATATTACATAAAACAATCTGAAAACCGAACTGAATGCTGAAAAGGTTTTCAGTCAGGCAAATCGTATAAAAGTTGCCCACTTCTAATTTCTTTAATCTGGAATTTCTACATACATTGGTTGCACTGCACCATGACTACGTCTAAAATGTGTGGATAGAACGTATTAGGGAAGAAACGAAAATACTCTGAATAACCTTATAGCACTAATCCCTATGAACAAATAAGTAAGTAATGTGTTGTTTCTGACAGAGTAAACCGATAATTCCATTTAATCCACATACGATTTCTTTGACACGTGTTAATTCTAAATACGTAAGCATGTAGTTAATAATGTGTATTTGTCGCTCGTATTTAATACGGCTTCTACACCCCCTAAATACGTACCCAAAACTTTTGTATGCCTACGGCTTCTAAAGCTGTCTTTCACAAAATGGCGCCTATTCTTTGAATACTCACATTTCAGCAATAATTACTGTAGAGGGGATTTCAGGTACAATAGATGAAACCTAGTTAGAAAACTTTGTCTTTATTACTGGTGTTACTAATAGGATCTCTGTTGCTACGTTTGGCTGTAGCTAGAGGTTTTGCGATAACAGTTAAACATAACTGCGACGTAAAGGGTACCGGTAGTCCGGCCGTCCGTTCGGCGTGGCCGCAACTATCCCCACCGATGTCCGTCCGGACCGGCCCCAGACACAACTTCCCACAGCTGATTCCGCAAATTTATTTCATTAAATTTAATTCTAAACTCTCAAGGGCCGCCTGGGAATTCGGTCAGAGGCAAACGAGTTAAAGTTCACGAGTACCTACTTGGCAAATTAATCTTAAGGGAGTTTCGATGTTATCCTGCTTCGTGGACTTGAGTGCGCTAAGTCTGTCGGACGTTATAAATTAACAAACCCTCGCCGGTAATTAAGCGGAGGTGTGCTTCACATCGAGTTTAACGAACAAAAATTCAATTAACCCAAATTGTGTTAGAACAATTTTTCAACACAGCATGGTGTATTTACATATCTCGTAAAAATAAATCTGTCGAGTCCTGGCCTGTCTTCATTACGCGATTTTAAAGCTCTTCCTCATGCCATAATATTTGTCGACTAATCAGATTATAAAATGTTGTTGCCCCTTATAAATTGCGAATTTGTAACATAATTAACTTTTCTAAAAATAACGACATCTTCGACATCTTAAAATTAATTGCGTAAGTTCCTAAAAATAACTGTGCTTATGAGCTTGTTGAAAAAATATTTAAAAAATTCCAACATTTTTATTAAATCAGACCTCTAATAATGTTTTTTTTTCTTTGCAGGTAAGACATCCTCTAATAAAGATACTACAGCCACCATACAAGGTAAATGTAATTAAATAGGTAATTAATTAAGGAGAGACCTTAAAACGAAAGTCTTGTTTATTAAAGTAGTAGTTCTTAATTAAAATGAACCTCAAGAATTATGATGGCCTCACACTGCCTGGCTAATGGACTTATATTGTATCTTCATTGTATACATGAAACGCTAGCAAATATAATAATATTTCGTATTTCCTGCGAGCAATCGCGCCTTCGTGTAAATGAACACATCTCTTAACAAAACGTCATCATTGTCTTGCCCTTAACTCAATTTTCTTGAGGTTGGCGCATCTTGGACATCTCTATTTAGTAGTTTTCTCAGGTCCCTTGGTTTTTTGGTATTTTTTTAATCTAATATCTTTCATTATTCAATCACGCTAGAACGGTTGAACGGATCTGGATAAAATTTGGCACAGACATGGATTATAGTCTGGAATGAACAAAAAAAAAGAAAAGTAACTTATGTACTATAAGTTACTTTTCATTTCGCTATAATGTCCTCTTGGGATAAGAAAACAATATGCACACAGAAGCTAGTAAATAATATATAGAATTACGCATACAATTCACTTGAGCGAAGCCATGGGTACAAATAGTCTTTCATAAACTTTTCTTATGGCATGGTCATCATTACTCAGATTTCGAAACAATTCCCACACAACTTCTCAGTTACTTGACTAGCAAACCAATCCTGTTAAACGAAGTAAAGCAGAAACTTCACAATTAACTGTTAAATATCTATTAAAATTCGCCAAATGAGCCACCTCTTCATTTACATATTTTTGCATGGTCGGTCAAAGTAACCCTGTCTGTTTCCTAGGAGTCCCTAGGTGGTCATACTGCATCGCCTTTACTCACTCGCCCGATATGGAATTAAATGTTGATTAATATCCTGCATTTTAGGGCCACGCGCTAAGGCCGGGAAAGCCATTCAGGTGTTCAATTTAGAGGCACTTTGCAACTAAGAAGTAGTTAATAGTTGCCCGTCTAGTGGATAACAGCTGGTAAGGTACCTGAGGGCCCTTCGATATGACAGGGTTGTGCTGTAATTAATTGTTTAGTTATTAGTATGACAAAGTTTTGGTTTGAGTGCTGAAAAACACAAAGCATCGGCCAATATGACCTTAAAAACAAAATACATTTTTCTATTGAATTTTTCACTTAACCCAATAAAAAAGGTTAAACCTTTTTAACAGGTTTCGCATAAAATACAAAAACAGTTATGTATTTAAATGGAGCAAAACAAAAACTAGTCATATTGAATTTTATTGGCCGGAGTACGTTAGCAATAAGTCACGCAAGCTCGCAATAAAAAATATTTTTATGAAAACATGAAATGAATGTACATATTTCTGCGTCGCTGCAAAATTTCGTACAGTGCTGTAGCCAACCAGCCAGTCTATCGTTATGATTTGCCATTTGGACGAAAATAAAATATGTAGTAATTCTCATGGAGTGTGTCTGGTCCCTAAGGGAACGGTCCTGTCAATCAATCGGCAGTCACTCCACAATAGATCCAATAAAATATTAACAAACCTAATCCTGTGTGGCCGCGAATCCATTATAAATGGCCTTTTATAAAAGTTCGCCCTATCATATTGCCCTGGGGTGACGTTTAATAAGGCGCTTTTACCTCGTAATCGTAACTTATTGATGTTCTTGTGTCTAGACACGTTCGGTTTCCCTTCTAGTTTTCCAGTATTTGCTGTCACGAACCTTTGAATTATTAGTTGTAACTGCAATTTCACGTCCGTGCATCAACGTTGGAGATTGTTTTAATGATAGTTATTAGTTCCCCTATTGACGGACACGAAGCATTCAAACAAGTGAAATTATCGTAAAGTTTTCGTATTAAAGGTTCCTTTGGAAATTCTTCCTGTTAAATACAAAGTGATCGAACAGATTTTTGCGTATTCGTCCATTTCATCGTTGATCATTGTCAAAAAGTAAATTGATGTTTGACAAAGTGAAGTCACCGTTCAAGTTAAGCCGGGGAAGCTTTTAAGGATAATTAATGTGCACTGAATTTTGAACTTTGAAAGAAAATTTGTCATCGATAATAATCGAAAATAATATTTACATGAACGGTATTTTCTTTCAGCGTCGTTTGTAGTTATTTTAATGATCAACATATCATATTAACAGTTCGTGGGTTCATTACTAAAGTTTACAAAACAAAATGCCCTCTGAATTTCTACAATATTTTCCACCAAAAGTCAGACCTCAATTATTCTGGTAAGTACATGATATTGAAACCGATATCTGCGATGTATTTATAGCACAAATTTACCTAGGGATACCGACTTAAATCCTTACGAAATCGAATTCTAGCTATTCTCTTTACAAATACTTTATCTTTTGTTTTTAGGGTTCCGTACCCAAGTGGTTAAAACGGGACCCTATTACTAAGGCTCCACGATCTGTCTGTCACCAGGCTGTATCTCATGATCCGTAATAGCTAGATAGCTGAAATTTTTACACGTGATGTATTTCTGTTGCCGCTATAACAACAAATTCTAAAACAGAATAAAATAAATATTTAAGTGGGGCTCCCATACAAAAAACGTGATTTTTTTGCCGTGTTTTGCGATTATGGTACGGAACCCTTCGTACGTGAGTCCGACTCGCACTTAGCTAGTTCTTTTTATGTCATTCTATTTTTAAATCAAAATAATGAGTCGGCAAAGAGGTTGTAATGTTGACGTTTTTAAAGATCTTAGAAATCTCTGCATAGCAATTAAAGTATAATAAAAGTCTTAATAAAACTCGCAAGAAACTTTTCTCGTTGCTTTCTGTCAAGATGACATTTATGTCGTTATCTCTCTTTGATAAATATAATGTTTCAAATCTGTTTTTAGAATAAATTCCAAAGAGTTTATGGAAGACTCAATTATATGGAAACTTGTTTTTGGAACAATTTTAAATGCTTTGGCACTGATCTCTGACAAAATAGCGTATATAAATAATAAGTACCTGGGCGACCGAGCTCTGTTCGGGTGAAAATAGAGAAAACGACGTGTTTTACCAATGAAACTTAGCTAGATCGATTTATCGCGCCTGAAAGGCCCTGCAAACTAAATTTCATGAAAATCGCTGGAGCCGTTTCCGAGATTCAGATTATACATATATACAAGAATTGCTCGTTTAAAGGTATTAGATATGTATTTCTTTAATAACAAAACATCCAGACGACGCGGTTGGCGCAGTTATTGAGTGATCGGCTGCTGCGCTGGGTGTCGCGGGTTCGATTCTCGCACGGAACAAATATTTGTATGGCCAACAGATAATTGTGCCGGCCTGGTTATTTGTGTATGTGAGTTTGTATGTTCGTAAATGATAATAATAATAATACAGAACAAATTCCTATTGTGGGGCAAAAGTAATTTAATAAAATCTCTACTCGGTAAAACAAGGGTTTCAGCTTTTTAATAATGACGCTACACTATCAAGATCAAACCTTCAAACACAAGGAAACCGACTCCTTACTTTAAAGGGCTATTTTCAATTTTCGCATAAGCTCGCGAAAATCCCTTTCGCAGCCCGAAAATCCGTCACCCCTAATCTTAAACTTCGGTCTTTTCGAGCAAATGTCGTGCTATCAGCTCTCCTCAGAGTAAATAACGAGTTGAAAAATGACAGTAATAACTATAGGGTATAATGAGTGGGGCGGAATGCCCCCAGGAATACATGGGGTGCACCAAATGTTGCAGCGAACGGGCATCACACTGCCGCAAGGTAAACAAACCATGGCCGGCGGTTTTTCCGTTGTTTCAATATAAAATACGTGCTCCTGACGTTTTTTGGTCATACTTCCTTATATTTTCATTTTACGAAACTACATTTGAATTTGAGACTTTTAAGTAGGAACGCATTTTGGCTGTGAGAAAAGTTATATGATTTAAAATAAGTAACAGTGCCGAAATTACTCTTGCAAAATATAATAGAAAAAAATATAGTAAAAATCAAAACGTGGAGTTTTTTTTCATGAGCATTGTTACGATGTTCACTCGTGTATGTTATGTTATTCACTCGTGTTATATTTTTAAGAATTGACACAGTCGAAAACCACGTCAAGTCAGCGGCACGATCCACAAAGCGTTCTTATCAGAACGGCTCATTTCAACTCAATCCTGTTTCACGTGCCATCATACACGACACCGGGGATCCAAGCTTTTTAAACTCTCGACGCGAGGGGAAAAACGAGCGCGAATTTATCAAAACTCCCGTGTTCTTTCCATTAGAAACATCTCAGATTGTCGGAGTCGAGAACGAGTGCGTGTCGCGCGAATAATGATGTAATATACGCGAGACGTGTAATGACGCCTTTTGATGGTGCCTCTCCCATCGTCATTACAAAAGTCTCCATGACTACACGGTGCTTATATGGAATAAGATATTATACACCATAATACGTTTACTTTTTCATGAAACTTGATAATGAGCCATTTACAAAATGTCCCAGATAAAAGACGTATAAAGAAATCTCAGGCAGATTACATTTTCACAATGTAACAGGCGCCAATTTTCAAGCTAAATTGAACGTAGATAGCAAAATGGAATACAATATTAAAATACATTTTGTTAAATTTTAATTTTTGCGGAGAAAACAAGTTTGCAAAGGCACAAAAACCCAATTAAAATTGTTTGCGAATGGCTGAGTAAATCCGAGCAAATATTGCTGCTTCGCAAATAAGGACTAGGTAAGCTTCTTCTCAATTTAGGTTCATAATAAGATATTCATAAAGATGTTCCGGCGAAACGACAAAAGATGGCGAGGAGACAAGCCGGCTCCAACTAAAATGTTAAATTACAAGAAGCCCACAGACTTATCCGCAGCGGGAACAATGAAACCCACTTCGGTGCAACAGTTCTATACAAATAAATAAAGCAATATAAAATTAAATAATCCTAAGGAAATTAAAGTCCCACAGATAATGACAAGTATAATTAATTTTGAATCTGCTTTCAAAGAGCTCTACAAAGGATTATGTTTTGATGCTTCAATAAATTTCAATAAAATAACTTGGAATGTGTGGCAGGTAAAATCACAGATAAGTTACTAACATGGCTTAATAGCTGAGAAATTTCACAGCTTTTACGTCTATGAATAAAAACTACCAAGAAATATTTTCTATCAAAACGTTCGTTAGTGATAATTAGTAGACTGATATAACGCGATAAAAGATTTTTAGACAGAATTTGGTAAGCCAAGTCTAACCCCCTGGCAACATCATAAGCATGATTTACCACACAATAATATTTTATACATGGCGAGTAATTACATAACAGCAATCCTAATGATCAATACAAGACGCTAATTGTTTACCCCTATAGTAGTTGTATTTTTTACTCACATATGCATTAACTTTGACTAAAATAATCAACTCATACTTCAGGTTTATATTTGGCCTGTTAACAAGTTTTATCATAATTATTATGATGGACTACCCAATACCAATAGTTGTCGATCCAGAATGAATCCGATGCAATTTAATACCGAAGACGTTTAATCGCGTCTTTCGACCCCTAGACATGAAAATCTACTCATTTGTCAGGTTCTCCCTCGAATTGCCCGTCAGATGAACATATCAAATATCATTCGAAATTAATCAGGCCACCTTGCCATCCCTTAGATAGACGTCATGGGGCGTCTTCTAACTGTTTTGCTTGTCATTCTATGTATGTCATTGTATTGTGTGCAAACAAAGGGACTTTTGATTTTATTGTTGTCTTAAATGTTCTGTGTTTTTAGGGGTTTTGATATTACGTTTTATTTGGTCGTCTGAGAATTTGTTTTCGTCTCTATGTTCATTAAAAGTTTTGTTGATTTCCGAACCATTTACTACTTCATATACAAAATTGGTTTCATTCAAGATATCCAAGTCAAATTTTCATTTACTTATGATCTGCTGACTGAAAATTGGTCTTGGAAGTCTTCAGAAATTCCGAATTTCGTGCACAATATTTTGCTTCATTTAATATGAGTACTTAGTTTCAAATTTCAGAGCAAGTATCAACCTTCCGGTTCTCCACTTAGACGGCTTACAACCCAGACCCAGATCATTTTGATCCGGCCCCTACTCGTATTAATATAATCTCAAGAAAGCTTTATTTTATACTCCCTCCGTCGACAAAAGACAGCAAATGTATTGCAGTTATAAGTCAGACGAATTAATCCCTATCACTTGACAATAAAATGAAAGTAACATCACAAGAAGTTAATAGAAATTTATTATTGTCTCCAGGAGATTTTGAGATTAATATTTGAAGTTCGGTGACTTCATATTTTGGACCCTTCGTAATTATAGCTAGGTGTTTATTGTTCGGATTAAATACCTTTTGATGTGGATCGTCGTCACTCATCGTGATTTGCTGACTTCGAGCTTTGGCAAAGCAAATGTTGTTCTTTCAAGTTATTTTGTCAATTTCTAACCGGCCGAAACTTTATAACTGGCATTTACCTTTATCATGATTAGATTGATCAGAATCACTACCTAGATTTTGTTAATATTACTGGCCTTACCTAATCCTACCCAAGTGCTCTTCGGAAATTAGTCGATTCCCTATATTTCATCAAGTCGATATCCAATACAAACTATTATCCTACCCCTGTAATAAAATATAGAATATCAAATTTATGTTTTCCTATCCCCATCTACAATCGCCTAATTCAGTTGAAATCTCATCAAGGGTAAGTTCAGTGAAATAATTTTCCGCTATTCCGCCTCCTTATTGCCCAGTGCACCGCGGACCACATTTCAAACAAATTGAAAATCAATTTAACGAAGGGTCCCTATGAAATAGGCGGGCGACGACGTCTCAAAGAGAAGCAGATCGGGAATCTTCTAAGGAATAAGACGAGCGATTATTGCTATATTTTGCCGTGTTTATTGAGGAGGAATTTTGGGTTCTTAAGATTATTTTGTTTCTAGTTAATTAATATTATATTTAAAGTGATGCGATATACCACAAATAAATTAATTGAACTTTGCAAGTCTGTAAAGTTTTAATTTGATCCACAAAACAATAAAATATAGATACTTAGAAATAAGGTATGTTTTTAAATACGAGAAAATACCCCATCGCATTGCATCGCCTCGCCCTTAACTTGCCGGAATCGCACCTTGTTGTCACGTGGGACATAACCTATCAAGAGAGGGGAAGAAATAGGAAAATACATCACCTTAAAGCGAGTAGGGAAGATTCATATCAGGCAGGAAATTCGACTCGCGTCTCTCCTTCGAGCAGTCGATTTTTTTAACCACCTTTCGCTTTCACATATGGACTCCTGATTCATGAGTTTTATCTACCATGAAATGTGTGCCTAAGAATTGAATATTACCGGGTTGTCTCCGCGACAGAATTAATGGTAACGAGTATCGATTTTGCTTTTGTACGTGAAATAAATTGCGGTGATAAATTCATCGAAATATAATATTATTTCATAGAACGGAGTAACGGTGAAGTGTGGAAGATAATATACCGACTCCATTAATTCTTATCTTTTATTTATAAATGACTCAAAAAACGAGCTTCTAAATCAAATCCACGCTATTATTCCAAACATAAAAACAAATGCACCCACGTCTACTTCATATTCAATATTCCAAATTGAAGATAGTGCCAATAAAAAATGCAACAAACTTAGGGATGGAGGTGAATAATACGGCCGAGATGTAACTCAATTTTCCGCATAAAAATTGGCATTCTTTTGTATGTACAGTTAGTTGATTCGCGCGCCCCATCACGACGATACAGCGATTATTATTACGTTCGAAAACCCATCAAAAGTTACAATTGAAAAGTTAAAGTATTCCGGGTGGGACGGTAAGCCTCCCCCGTCTATCTACAAATGAGTTTGGAGTAGAAATATTCTTTTGTGTACACACCATGCCGCCGTGCAGTCACAGTTGTACGCTTAATTATGTTTGATATTTTTACTATTCCGTTTGAAATAAGAAAGCTATTTTCATTTTAATATGCCGCCAGCATGTGAACTCTTTAGAGTGGGCTGTATTTGGCTTGTCCTGTTTATTATTTTTAAGCTCTGCTTTCTGTTTGCTTAGTTCAGATTCTCGGATATCCTACTGCATACTTAACTTTGAATCCAAAAAAAACATGAACCATAAAGTTGAAGTACTTATTTATTTTCCGCATTGAGCTTACTTTATAAACCCTACAATCGATAGAACATCCACTAGCAGGAACTTATCTCGTTCCGCGCTGCATTCCAAAACAATTTTATTAAACTTTTCTCCCGCCTTGGCTATTGTTGGAGCGGCGGGCCTCGGTGCAAGTTCCCTAAAATTCTTTTCTGTACAGTTTTTTTTTTTTCTAAAAACAAATTACCTTACCCTCCTTGCAAGCGCACCTTAAAACACGAAAGCACCGCCCTGAATAATTAATACAATGGTAGGTTAAATTCGTCCGAGTGTCAACTTTCCCCTAACTTTTTAAAATACGACACCATCAAAAGTGCGGTCTAAGTCGACGTCTAGACCTTTTATCTCGCCGGGGGCTGTTTATTTAATTTTGCTTATTTTATTGGAACTGACAATGATTTAGGAAAACTTTTTCCGTTGGGGATGCCGACTTTTTGAAGATACACGTTGGTATTGTAAGGGTGTTCGTTTGATCCAGATTGACGAATTTATCCTGTCCATGTAAATAACGTTTGATGCAAAGTTTTTTGCGAATGTCTTAAGCTGCCAAAACAAATTTTGACATCTTGGGGTGAATCGAATTATTGATAAACTGAATGCATGTAGCACAGGGTGAAATATGTTTAAACAAGGGGTACTAAAAAAGTAAACATGTATATTTTGGTATGTAAGACGTGACGTTTTACGGAGCTACACTTTTATAAAAAAACCAAATTAAGTTTTCCCCTCTCGTGTCATTCCTGTGAAGAAATTGTTTAACATTATTATAAATTCACGTTAGCACGTGGTTTTGCGATGTTGCTCTCAAATGCTTTTCTTTGCAAGTAGGTTAGAATTATTAGCCACTTCGTTGTTAATGGGCTAGTCGAAAACCCACTATTAGGTTGTTATTACCAGACATTATGGGGTTTAAACCTCTCCTATAATTTTGTGCTTTAAAAATATTACGGTAAAGTCCTTTGTCATTTTATAAATAGCTATGATAAATATAGAAGCCCACTTATCTTCGCTACTTAACACATGCCACTGCAAGTCCGCTAATAGAGCTGTCAATAAACCGTCAATCTAGATATCGGTCACGTGACCGAAACAGATAAAACTTATTGCAACAAAAACTTTCTATTATAAGTACACCGTTTTTTTGTACTTTCACGTAAGCAATGCCCTTTAAATCCCGACAATAATTTCCCTGGGGGCTGCAGGCTGGCCTTTGACAGGGGTGGTCGTGGACACCGAGGGTGACCGGGCCAAGAACTTAGTAAGGGTACTCGGATAGGGTCACTCCTTAGTCGTTTATTGTTCCTCGACGTTTATGGTCAGCAAAAGGGCACAACGAAAGGTCAAAACTCGGGCCTGGACCCCCAGGTAATTTCTCAACAATTAATATTGAATAGAAGCCTTTCGAAATACAGAATTTAATGCTTATCTAAAAGGTAGGAAATTAGTCCGCCAAGATTTATTTGAAAATTTGGGAACAAAGCTTGTTTATAGTTCAAAATTTATTTGTGTCGGCCTATATCGAAAGTTTGGAATGCTTCATTGTTGTAATATGGACATTCTGAGAATTTACTTCACAGATTTATTGTTCCTAGCCCATAACTAAGCAGTTTCAACACGAGGCTATTTGGTTTAGCGTTAATTTATTTAATCCAAATTCAATGGTGTCTTGTTTAATCTTTGCTTTTTGAACATTTGCTAATCAAGAACTTATTTTACAGCAATAAAACATTCTAGAAACACTTACAAGAATGACAACCAAACCTAACAAATTCTAAATCGATCGTCCTTACTTATTCACAATTACATTTATTTCCAATTTACATTTACAAGTTTGATAGCAGGCAGGTATCTAGTTAACAGGCGTATGTAGCCCTGCGGCAGTGGATCCCCTGTGGATCTACCATGAGTCTTTGTGGTGGTCCACAAGCACGGAGCCAATATTTCCCGGCTTGTATGAAATGCAAATACAATTTAAAAGTTTACATATTTTCTCAGTGAGACAGAACTCGCGCCTACGGCCCAGCTCGCATTATACTCTACTTATGTAAACTAAACACATAGCGTAGCTTTTATTGGTAAAGGAAAATTTACATATTTAATGCACAAAAAGTGCTGCTTGCTTTAAGAGTTTGTTTTTAGTTTTAAACATTTAAATATTTAAACCTTGCTCTTAGACTGGAACAAAAACTTAAAGTAGAAAAAAAAACAGCTCTTTGAAAGAATCCATAATAACATTATTAATACTTTGATGATTTATTATTTCTTGCATCAACAAAATAAGAATCTCTCGGGTCGCCTTAGCGCCTGACAAATTATATTACCCAGGGTAATACAGAAAACTTATTCAACAAACTCTTTAGAAAGTTGAAAGTCAAAGCCTCTTCCAAAGTAATAATCCTTTGGTGACTCTCTGCTAAGTTTTATTCTAACAAAATTGTCATTCGACTGGCATTCATTTTTGAGATAGAAACTGTAATTTAATTGACAACGGAGCTCCGTAATAGGGTAGTTTACTGAATTTTTTTTTGTCCGTCAGGTATAGTAATAAAAAATATTGGAAACTTAAACATAAAGTGACGACGACATAATGCGTTTAAATATCGTGCAAAGTCACGCCGATAGTACACTCTATACTGCCTTAGTGACGTCATAAGCCCCCACTCCTGAACTTAGATGCGCTTTAACTTTGTTATTTTTTATTGATTTGGTAAAGCAAAAAATACGTGTCCAATATTATTCGATAATATCACTGACGGACTAAACAGGAACTATCATTTTTCTACCCAGGAAACATCCCTATTAAATGCAGTGTTTTTTTGTATTTTGGTATTATAAGTGGTCTATCCAAATGATTAATATGGCATTATTCATAATGCCCAAACAAATTGAAAAATTGCTAATATGAGCAGGCAATATGCTAAAAACTATTAAAATAAATAAATTGACCGGGCTTTCTGAATTACTTACTGGGCCGGGTAATAAAAATATGTGTTATTTTGTTATTTTAATGTTGACATTGTATTTAATATAGATTAGGTAAATACGGTTACCATTTAAGCAACAAAATCAACGTCCTTTTTCTGACTGCAGGCTGTTAAGTAACCTAGCATGAAGGAGATGACGGGAGCTGACTTCGAACTTAAGCTATCCGGGTCGGGAAGCCCTGAAGCTCGCTCCGCTCACTCTTGGACTAATTCATTGACCATAATAATCAAATTGCCCAACCGTTATGTAGCGATATTCATAATGACCAGACAATGTGATAAATATAGAAGTTTAAACGAGATATATTCACAATGCCCGGTTATTTTATATAGTGCACTGATTAATCACTTGCTCCATGACATAAACATCATCTTATAGAATTTTCAAAACTTTTCTTATCAGTGGAATGAAAAAGCTAATTATTTTCTTGCTTTGTCCGGTGCATAATTATATTGCCGTTGCCATGATTAGTATTCGTTGTACGACAATGAATGGGCTTGGTCCGATGTAAAACAAACTTAGTGAGAGGACGAAGCATAAAATAAGGAATCATAATTCAAATCGAAAAAAGTTTTCCCGTGCCGGGTAATTTTTCCCATCTTACGGGAAGTTTTTGCAGAGGGGTCGAGGCTCTCGCCTCAAGGAAATCTAAGAGAGGGTTTACATTTTTAGCCTTTCGCCGTGTCTTCCTCTTCACTTTATATCGTCTTTTGATTACTCTCTCAACAAGTTATGCATATTGTAAAAGTCGGCGTCGCGGTTAGAAGAATTTTCGGCGTCTCCTTTACGTCTTGCCGTCGTTGATGTCTCGTTTTTCATACCTTTTATGTTTTTCGCTTTAGTATGAATGAATCTACCTTTTATGATGATTATGATTTGTTTTTCTTGTTTTTCTGTCTTGGTTTTTTATAATGGAGACGGAATCTCATGTGTTATGCATACCTCACTTAATTTGGCGATTTTGTGTATAATATTAGCCTCATTGCTTTGTAAATACTGCTAATGTGAGTACAATACCGCAAAGCCCGCGGTGGAGTATTCTTTAAAGCAGTGCTAACGCTCTATGCGCTGTTAATTCCCCTTAAGATCCCAGATCCACCCTAATTGTTATCGGCCTGCCCGACCCTTAATGGTGTTTCTAATGCGACTAATGTATTTTCGGGACATTTTGCAGCTTGCCTGGGGACATTTTTCTGTTTGTATGAACACTGTCCCCGTACTCCCCGTCCCTACAGTCACGGTAACTGTATTATCTGCAAATATGTTCACAATTTCTATTGTCCATCTGAGTGGTGCGAATGCAATGAACATAAATAAGAGATATTCGTTCAGTATGTTGAGTGTGTTTGGCTTGTCTCCATACATCTTACTTTATTCCGTTTCTTGACAGAGGGTAGCTTTAGTATTCATAAATTTTCAGGGTCTCTTTTTTTAGCCTCGCATTTGATGTTAGTATTTTTTTAAAGAACGTTCCTTATTTAAAATTTATCGTCCTTCTTTAATGGTCACTATTGAGTATTCGTACCTATTGAAAAGTCAAGCACCGAAACGAGGATAAGTTTTATTCCTTAGTACTTTATAGCCTTAATCGTATTAGGGGAAAACAAATAAAAACTCAAAGTATTGAAAATAAACAATACACTCTAGTCAGCGGCACTCGTAAAACGGTTCGTATAAACGTAGCAAGGCGGTAAATTAGATTTTATTTTATTTCTTAAACAATTTGCGGCCGGACACAGACAAAGGGCGCGTAGGTTCGATGCCGTGGTCAGCAATTCAAAGGTTTATGCGGGTACGTTTATTACTTACCTACACCCGAACTAGTGGTGCGCGGTTACGTTTTTTTGGGCAGGTGTTATCGATGGTTTTTCGTTCATGTTTTTATTTATAGAATTTTTCTTAAAAGTCAAGTTAAGTATATTCTAACAACTTTCAATTCCAATTGTAGTTAGTCCAAAATATATATTCGTACTTTACTTATCTGTTAATAAAACCAGCTTAAAAAAATTCTTAGTTTAAAAAAGTTTTTTTTTTTTTTTTTTATAAAACTTTGCCCCACACTAGGAATTTCTTCCTGTATCGTGGGTGCGTTTACAAACATATAAACTCACATACACAAACACCCAGAGCCAAAACAACTATCTGTAGGTCATACAAATATTTGTTCCGTGCGGGAATCGAACCCGCGACACGCAGCGCGGCAGTCAATCGCTCAACCACTGCGCCAACCGTACGCCCAATTGGGCATTGGTTTGATAGCCATCAATCATCAGCGTTCTAAAAACCAATAAAAACTTTTTAGAAAATATTTCACTCGAAAAATCGGCATGCTCCCATCTCTATAGGCCCAACGCGACGATTCCGCAGTGACCATCGCTGCCCCAATCGGCGGCCATTGTCCGGCCGTGTTCTTGTTCACATTAAAACGCAGTTAACCATTCTTTATTGTTTTATCCTCGACCATTCGCCGATAAATGTTCTCGACTCATGGGAAATGTTATGGCGCAGCGCAGTACAATTTCGATTTCGGCACACCGTAATTAAAGTCACCTTTTATTAGAAATTCGCTGCACTCATGTCGCCTAATTTGACCGAAATTCTTGTTATTGTAGGATTTAGGGAGGGTCGTAAAATTTAAATATGTGAATGTGGGCTGGTCTTGGTATTAATAGAGCTAGATTTACGTCCCCATTATTAATTAAATTAATATTTTAAGTAATATTAATCTGTAATTATTAATTGTTATTGCCATTTATAACCTGAAATAGATTGACCGAATTGTTTGAATAGGTCCATTGGGGATTTAATATTGCTTACGAAATGTATACACTAAAACTCGTTTAGCATAAACACGTATTAATATTTTAAATAATGTATACCTATATATATAATAATGTATTCCTTATTAGGCACCTCCAAAGAATAGCACCGACACAGATTGGTAAAGCAACGCAACACTAAATTTGAATTCCTTCCAAACCTATTAAACTCATAACTTCAAAAGTATTTGAACATTAACGCCTGAAGTTAGTGCAAGCGCATCAGACTTTTCGCTTGGTTCACCATAACGTGGTGGTTACGGAACCTAAGGCCTTGTCCAGACCGAATACACGGGTACGGGCGCGAATCGGAGCTGCGGAAAAAATATCAATCTGTCGGTGATAGCGACTGCCTAAATGCCAAGATGAAATGATCACATGACATTTTGATAGCGCTTGGCAATCCCATACGATTACAACATTGTTTTTGATAGTATGCCACTTGTCCAGGGTCTTAGGTAAACACAGTGCATCGTTTTTTTCTCAGGCAAAAGCAATAAACGATCGCTTGCTGGTGAGTCCGCTCTAACGTCACGCTAGGTGCCCACTGCAGGCACTTTAGTATGGTGGCAAACGGCAGCAGTTTGCATTCGCCATATCATCCGCGCAGGCTCCTCACCCTGATCGGGGCCTTAGTTCAAAAAGTTTCAGCGTCGATAATTGCTGAAGTGTGAACGGGTGCCAACCTTGTTATCCACTGTAGGCCGGCTAGAAAGCTCAATTTAACAATTATAGTCCCTTCGCATATGGTCCTAGTGTTACCCCATTAAGATGGATGAAAATCAGGACGTTATCCTCTTTTTTGTTTTTTTTTATGATAAAAAAAACATCTCAGGCCGTATTCAGATGACGTCGAAACTGTTTTGACTATATTTCGCAAAGCCAGATAACAGTCAATGAAATCATAGTGATAATAGATATTCATAAGAATCTTATCGTTAGAAAATAATAAATACCTATCTGAAAACCAGATTTATTTTCAAAATATCTTTGACCGCGACTTCGCGCCCGTGGTCCACCCCGCACGTCCGTTATTTTTTCGGGATGCAAGGTAGCCTATGTTACTCCGTATTGTTGTAGCTTTCCATAGGTGAAAGAATTTAAAAAATCGGTTAAGTAGTTAGTTTTTTAATTTATACATTACAAACAAATAAACTTACAAACAATCAAATCTTTTCTCTTTATAATATTATATTATTATTATAAATTATAAGTGTAAATTTTCTAACACTGTAAACAGAAGTAAGTATTAAAAAATAAATTAAAAACGAGTTATCTCCGTAATCGTAGACGATTGGCGACACTCGACTGAAGTACGTCTGTCCTGAATCTTGACAGTAATTGCGAGAATTATACTGAAGTGGCCTAATACCAATTAGAATCGAAGACAATAGTAATTTACAAGCATTGTACCGTTATGTAACTACCCCCGTTTAGTTATGAAGGGCACAATAGTTTAAGATAGAGACATAAGTGCATGTTGTGTCAAGCTCATTGGCGGAATGGTGATCATTAGATATGGGCGAGCTAGTCGCCAACTAGTTGGAAAAAGATGCCCACTATGGCTAGTGGGCAGCTTTTTCTAACTAGTTGGCGACTGACTTGGTTCTGCCAGCAGCTTCGCCCGCGTAAAAAGTGTTTTCGTATCCCAAGGTACTATTATACGAGGATGAAAAGCCAAATTTCTGATACGTTCAATCGTTCTGGCGTGATTAAGTAACAAACAACCAAACTTTCAAACTCGTATTAAAAACAAAGAAATTGATGGACCGACTAGGTAGGCAAGCCGACTATCCACATTTTATAATCGTCGACTATTAGGCATTGGGACGCCGACTGGTGGTCTAGCCGCCCAAATCCATAGTCGGCCCACATTTAATAAGTACATAATTAAATAGTGTCAAGCTCACAGGTGAAATGGTAATTATCTTGCATGGTAGAGGACAATGCTAGGTGTTTACATAGTAATTTGTTTATTGAGGCAGCCGATAGCACTATTAATTCGATTAGGTACCTATGAGGTAGGTAAACATCTTTCGTTTTAACATTTCACTAGCGGTCATTACCCTCTTCATAATAATTATATTATCTTCGAATAAATTAATAAACGATGTTTTGAGATTGCGATAGATGTCGGTTCTGGACGGCTTTATCCCCTTGAGTGCCCGAAACGTGGATCCACGCGAGACACAACGGTTTTTTTAATTCTGTTGGTAATTACGGCATTCAACGGGTTAATGTTCATTTCCCTTAATGAAATAAAGTATGAAAAACATTATAGGTCATTGACCGTTTTAATCTATGCTAAAATAAAAAAGGTGTATAATTCCACATTTAAAAAATGAACTGCCTATGAAATAAGTAAGCGAATTAAACAGGCGTGCTTAATCCCCATGGCTTAAACTGTAACTTGTTATTGTACACCCTGTTCGCTGATTACGGTATTACGCTCCAATCTGATAACACGAGCTTATCACCATTTACCAAATACGATCCTTATCTCGAACAATAACAAAAAAGCTAAAGGAAAAACTCTGTTACGATTGTACCCTGACCTTCCACCAAACCGCTAATGTTGGCTGTTCAAAGTAAATCCTACTGAAATAGTGAGCTTAAGCTATTCAAAAATAGCTATTTGAACATTTATCGTTCACGTTTCCAAATAGGAACAAGTTAGACCAGATACTTCCTCTTAGACAGAGGAACATTGAAGCGAAAACATCAAATGAAAGATTCAGGTCTCTCTTTTATTCACAGCAAGATATTTCCGAGCTCGGGCGTCTAAACAATAGTAGGCAGTTTCGATTCAACAAGAATAGATTGCCATAAGTTAGTTCAGTACGGGGGGAAAGTATTCCCGTACGCCGCGATCCCGGGAACTCTCTGAATTATAGATGCGAAGCCCGCCACGTAACGCTGTCACTCGTGTGATTTTGAGACAATCTGATTTTGTGTTTTCCCCGTTTTGGCCGTTGAATTGTTTATTAGATCACTCCCGAGTCCCGGCTCTCTCGTCTAATGCTCCGCGGTCATATTATCTTGGCTCTGTTTACCCACGTATCGTTAACGTTATCGAACACTTATTCCTGATTAACGTCTGTTACACGTTTACCCTATTTCCGTAACCACTTCCCAAATATATAAATATTGCATGATTCCTTTCACGTCGTGATAAGGGTAAGGTTGTATCGTATCAAATTCACTTATGTTAAATATGGTTGCTTCAAACCTTACGATATTGTGTGAGGGCAGCGCAGACTGTCGATGAGAGTGTTTTGTTGTGTTAACGGTGCATCTGTCGTTTGTATGCTAATTGCTGCTTTAGTTGTGTCGATAGTGTAAGCAGTTAAAGGTACTGAAACCAATTTATATTCAAACATGGACCATGGACGTTGGTCTTTATGTGCTTGCCTCCAACGATTTACAATTCGTTTGTATAAAATATTAGCTTGTTCTGAATCTCCTTTAGAAAGTTACTGGCATAAATTCCCCGCCCGAGAGGAGCTCGAAACGTGTCAAACATGTCGTTATCACGTTGTTTTTCGCCCACAGGCGCGGCAAAACCTGCGATTAATGTCTTCAGCCGTACCCCATGCCCCATACGAAAGCCAAACTTTTCCTAATTAATTGTAAGATTTTAATCATGGTACTGGCGTAACGAAATTATTATGGACCGTTTAATTTCCTTGGCCTGCGCCCTTCGGCGTCTTACTGCGCTAATGCGTTATTGCAAAATTTTAATCAAGGGTGTGAGCGAGTAATTAAATTATGCAGGCTGTCGTATGCACTCCACGATTATAAATCTCCGATGTTTGCTTAGGTTGGTAATGCTAAGAGTCATATTTATCGTAGTAATATTACAGTGGCCCCTCAATGTCAACATCTGGTACATTGCCAGATATATTAAACGATTTGCATTTTCAACATGATTAAATTTTATGTGTGTGTAAGATTCAGAACCTGCATGGATAAATCTACTTCCTGAATATTCACAACAACTATTTAATATTTTCGGAATTAACGAGAAAGGGAGCCGTAAATAATGTAATAAGCCATATTAAAACAGTATGAAGTACGTGTCACTCCATGAACTATGCAGAACAGTCATATTCAATTATAATGAGACGCCTCGCGATATAAGCGCTGCATAATAAAATACGTTTATTACTTCAACACGAAACCGCACTTTAGTCAATTTGCTGAACCGCCCTCGGAGTCAAAAGTAAAGGCAGACAGACAGCAATAAACTTGTGTTTATGTAGTTTGCCAACGAATAAAGCCGAATCATGCTCTAGACCTCAGCGCCACTAAAATCTTCACAACGCAAAAATAAAATTAAAGTCTGCGATCCCAGCGAATGAATCGCGACCAATTGGCCTCGTGTTGGGCCAAGATCAAATAATTTTATGAAAATGAACCCCCAGCCCATTTAATTAACCCGACCTCCCCCTATTAAACTGTACAAGAATTCCCTGGTTAAACATTAACATTCGTCAGGAATTTAATTCGAGGGCAACTCTAAATAATATAGGTACCGTACACTTTTTTGGTCTTAATTATATTCATCTCACACATCACAATGTTAACGATAGCGGAGATAATTAATTTTATTGGATTTTATTTTCGCTAGAGAAGTTTTAATTACTGCAGGGGCATGTAACGGTGTTTTATAAGCCGGAGTGCGCTCGCCTCGCTCGGACGCTAAATTGTTTGTTGCGGTCTTAATATCGCTCATATTCGCTCGCAGCCCTGTAAATTTTCCGATTTCGGCTACATAATTCATTAGCAAGCATTGCTATTGCGAACACGTGCCCTAATTCCTCGATGATTTTCCAAATAATACCTTCTATACATTCCATTCATTATATCGATTAATCGAACCAAGTTTAATTCACTTATCTCGTGTGGAAAACAAACAACCGCAGGACGTGATCGAACTTCGATCTTGTAGAGATGCGTATAGAAATTAAGGAGGTCGAATCTGAGCTCATCAAACATTAAGCCCTTACGTGTACCTGGGGCCCTCACTAAATAAATAACGGAGCAAATGAAAAACATCCTCGCTCGTATTGAACGAAACAGTGAGAATTCGTCGGAGGCAATAATAAATATGCATAGCGCGTCTATGCCACATCCTCTGTGATTAGTCGTATGGAGGCACGGGGCTCCAAAGCCCCCCTAGCCACTGATACGGATAGGTGAGTGATAGCGAGGGGGCCTTAGAACTAAGCAACCCCTAGCTAATAATGCTAGTATCTCTCTGTAGTATTGGAGAAATTTCTTGGATATTGCCAATATGGGGTGTTCACGTGCGCACACTTTTGTTTCTGTCAAAGTGCGCCTCACGGCTGGGTAACGTTCGACGAGGGAATCCGTATTCAAAGGCTAACATTCATATTATGTGTGGGATAAAAATAGGATCGGCTATTTTCCCATACGTCCATGTATTTGTACTGAGACTAACTTAGATAAGCAGTCACATACAAAATGTTTGTACCTGAATACGGTTTTGAGTAAATCCAGAACCGTGTTACAAAAATCAACTAATAATATAAAACCAATATTTTCTGCACTCTAAGTGTATAATAAGTTCCCACTAGCCTCAGATGTTTAATACTAGCAAGAGCCTGGCTTATGGCACCTAATGCCTCTTATATTAGTACCAGCATATAAATTTACAACGTGGTACACTGAAGCATGCACTTTATGGCTCGGTTTGGGATGCATTATATTTGGCAAAGTTATGTGCTCTTTGGGCTGTCTCCAGAGAAGAATGAGTCCCAAGGCATAGAGGGCTGTAATGTTAGGGAGTAGAAGCCTTCGATATATACGGGGACGTATGTTTGTTTCTCTCTCTTGAGGTGTGTTGGATTGCATCTTATGTAGATGTGCTTTGAGGTGGCATCTTAATTTAACGCTTAGTACCTGACTTACATGGATGTTTTAGAAAATTGAGTTAAATAAGTCGAAATAAAATATTCGTGGCATAGCTTACAAAATCCAACTTCATCCCGAAGGATGGTTTTGAAAAGCAACATTTATATGTACACGTACATATCCGAGATATATTTTGTGAACTTCATCAGGTGTGCAAGAAACAAGTGAGCCAGAAATAATTCATGCGGCGGTTTCTTCACACTCGAGCAGTGCTCTTTACAAAATTAATTCCCCGACGTGACACTCCGCGCCAATTGAATGTAGACACAAAATCGCAACAAGGCACTGAACGTGGAATTGAACGCACAGATTCACCTCTAGCGGTTATATTTATTGTTATTGCTCGCCGATTGCGCGAGAACCGTCGCCTAAATCAAATTACGAGTCCGGCACAGTCCTAAACAAATTTCAATTTTCAATTACGTCCACGTAGGAGTGGTATCCTCCCCAGAGGTTCGCCTGACTTATTGCACAGTATCGAATCACTTCAATAATGTATTCAGAATAATTGTTTATACTACGGCGGTGCCTGATCCGATTGAACTCGCAGGAGACACTATAACTCATGATTTATATCGAGCCCCAGTACCAGCTGATCACGCGACCAGACGTGAGTATGATTTTATGAGTTTTATTACATGAAACGGTCCTCGAAAACAGTTGCCACGTCACGCTCCTTATTGATTTCGTGTGGCAATAAAAGAATCGACGTCGACCTTAGCCTCCCCATATACTTTTTCCAGTTCAATGAGCATAAATTGCAATAGGATTCCACGCGGTGGATGGCCCCGAATATTTCTTGTGAACCGCGCGTATCTTCTGCGTAGAAAAGGTGCAAAGATTTACCTGAAACCCTTACAGGGGCTATCGGTTAACATTAAAATATTTATTTTTCGATAAATCTCTTTTGTGTGAGGGTAAATACGTCGCTGTGGTTTGGCAGCTGCGTATTGTTCTCACAGACGAGCGAGTAAAATCGCGATAAGTCGTGAGTACATTTTCATCGAATCTGGTTGGATTTTGCCGGCATCCAGATTATTTTGCGAGTTACGATTTTTACTCAAGAGCTGCCAGTAAAATAGGTCTTGTCGACGATGAAGATGACGGAATCCTATGATTGAAGTTTACCCAATTCACTGCGTTTGCTTAAGATTTTATGTAAATTATTTTTCGACGGCGTCGAATTCTCAGAAAACATTTTCTCTGTATATAAAACGAGTGCCTAACAAATTACAAGCAAACAACTTTAGGAATAAATAAAATGTTACTAAGGGAAGAACGTTACAAACCGTTTTGCTGTAAAAGGTTTCGAAATTGCATATTTTCTCTTACCTAATTCGCCCGGTATACGTTCCTGTGACACAAATCAGTGGCGTATGAAAACAAACCGATTCAAGCTGACATATTGGAAGGGAACCCCTATTCGTTCAAACGACAATAAAACCAATAGTTGTATCCGAGCGCGTCCCGTTCCAATGAATTCTTACGGAAAGGAGCAATAAGAAAAAAGTATTTCCAACAAAGCTGCGGTGATAGTCAATATAGCAGATGCAAGACAAACAGGTAGCAATATCGAGACATCCATAGAGTACACCGGTGATATCAATAAGCGGCGTGATGCCGCGACGAACTGCCGAGATGAAGTAGGGGCGGTGCGCGTGCTTCGCAGAGATTGGCGACGATTACCGACACCGACCCGCTTCTATCAAGTGGGCCCGCTCTACGCTCCACACTCGCGTTACAATATTATGAACTTACTCGCAACATCATTAATCTTCCCAAATTAAACTCTGGATATCTGCGCAATCTGCAATTTGAACTGGGATTGTAGACAATATCAAAATAGCTCGCGGAAAAGCAAATACTTTCGTGCCAATTTGTTTAAACTGCCGCTTTCATCGAGTGCATTGAAAATAAACATCTCATTTGACTTCATAATGCAATAACTTTTTTTCAGTCCAGCGTATAAAGCAGAACGATATTAAAAACGAATCCGACGTTTCACGAGCTCAATAATCAATAAGCAGTTTAAATAATACGCAATAAAACTCAAGCTTTAGATACAGTGTTTTAAATGTTCCATTTCGCCGATACGGGCCATTAGTGAAGCAAAGGAAATCTGCAATCTCAGGAGATTGAAAATCAAACAATACGAACGTTCGTAACATAATACCATTCGTTATTAAGACACAAATGTGGCATTAGAGGGAACTAAGGCGAAGACGAAAGTTGCTCCGCGCTCGGCGCGAGGGGAGACGCGACACAAAATGTTTATAGAGAGAACAGGGTAAGGGGGTAATGCTAGTAATAAAATTTTATACACCTTAATATTTCGCCAAACGATGAGTCGAGGCGTGTGTGAAATTATGTACCGACAGCGTGGTGGCGGAATTTACTACTTTCCCCGCATAGCTGCTGACGTTTTTTCATTGCACAAAAAGCTTAATAAGTCCTGTTTTTTTATGATGGGATGCTGCTCGCTCATTTTTATTACCGCCAATTAAATTCACTCTAACTGGAGCTGCTTTCATTTAATCATTAAAAGCCTCAAGTAAATTAATCCCAATGGGCGATCACGACGTGTTGCGTAAATAAGCATCCCTTGAAGATGGTTTGCGTCGCCCGCTTCGCATAGACGCCGTTTCGCCGTGTGATAATTTATGTAAATGAAAAACACATTACCCTGTTTCCTATTCGAAGTGCTGACATGTTTTCAGAACATGTTTATTGCCGTGTTTTGTCTTTATTATCTCGTCTCTGGTGTCACTACTTCCATCCTATGTATCGTCGCGCCGCCGTATTTCATAATTTTTGGCGCTCTCGACTGCGAATTCATTTTTATCAAACTCTAAAAGCTATCTGATATATGTATGCACGCTCTAAAACCCAGCTAACGTTAAACTACATTTTTAAATAACCGTTCCTCAGAGCGAATACGTTTTCTTTTGAAATAAAAGCTTATATTAAATTCGTGTAGATTGAAAAAAAACTTAATCAAGTCCACAGAGCTATAACAGAAACTAGATATCCGTTTTATAGCAGTTTTAGGAAAAAGCGCCAGTAACACCGCAGAGCGTTTTCTAAATTACCCGAGCGAACCTAATAAAGGCTGAGAAGTTTTAGGTGCGCGTTTGGTAAAAATACGGTGTCGCAAAAGTTTTCTTTATTAGTTTCCCCCTTTAATCCGGCCAGGCGTGTCCCAATGTCTTTATGGCGAATTTTCAATCTGAGTCTGGGTGGAAGCCAATAAGAAATCAACTATTTTTCCCTGATTCCCGTGCATCGGTTCGAGGGGAGACTCGCTTCTTTACGACTTCTTTTACGATTGGAGGTGCATTCGGAATTAGTCCGCACCATCGGGAGAGCCTTTTCGTGTCTACGACGAAAGGTAAAAGGATTACAATGACAGAATTTTTCTTCCTTCTAAAAATTTTAAAGCCCTTATTTTATTGAACAATGTGCGCTGGTATTTTTTCCTAATATTCGACGTCTTTTGATACAAAATCGATGTGACGACAGCACACAACTTTGATACTTGAAGCGAAAAGCGTATAATGCTCGCTTTTAAACTACTGAAGTTTTCCCTAACATAGCCGGTGAATGTTTACGATATTGTTAGCTTTTTTAGAAAACAATTTTGCGTCGTTTTCCTGTTTCGAAAGTTGGGAACCTTTTTCAACAAAAAGATTTCAGTAGTAAAGGATTTTGTAGATGGCATCTCGCATGCAACGTGATTACTTTTAATCAAGTGAGTGGAGTTATTAAGCAGAAAGAACTGGAGGAGTCCGATCCGACAGTGGATCTGACTTTATGAAATAGTGTATTTTTTATTTACCTTGAGATTAGATCTATTTAATATTGTGTAAGATGTAAACATTACTTCCCTTACTTTATTTGTTTTCTATTTATCTATACATAAAAATAAATTGAAGTGTCTGTATGTAATATCAAAATAACAACGTTTTATTGAATGCACGTGAAAGTATATACGGTACTAACTACAAATAAGCAATTTTTAAGATTTTTGTCTGTCTGTCTGTTTGTTCCGGGTAATCTCCGAAACGGCTGGACTGATTTTGACGAGACTTTCACTAGTAGATAGCTGATGTAATAACGAGTAACATAGGCTACGTTTGATCACGAGAAAATTCATAGTTACGGCGGGAAACTAAAAATATTTTTTTTACGAGTTTGACGCGGACGAAGTCGCGGGCAACAGCTAGTTAAGAATATGAGGCAAACTACGGTTTGGAAACGCAATGTTAGTCTTCAACATAATTTATATTTTTATGTCTCTTATCATGTCAACCCTTCGAGGAAGCCAGCGCAAAAATAACATCATAAAACTGGTAGATAACTCAACTCATTACTTTTTAATCTTGTATTTAATCGCGAGCTATCGCCTTTTTTGAATATAAAAGAGTTAAGTACCTGGAGTATTTATTATATCTTAGATTTTAATTGTAAAGATACGGCCGTCCAAACCTTTGCTTCAAGTACGCGTTCACCATGCAAGAAGCACGGGATTTTTTAATATCTCGCGCATACGACCGCTCCCGCAGATAACCGATCGCTTGGCAAGTTTACTTCGGTCTAGTATGACCAAATTGTGGCATTTGAAAAACATAATGTCCGCCCTAAGGCTCTAGATAAATAAAAGTGAATATTATCATCATTATATCAGCCGAATGACGTCCACTGCTGGACATAGGCCTACCCCAAGCGTCGCCACATTGATCGGTCCCGTTCGTCTCGCATCCAGCGGATCCGCGCAACCTTCACCAGGTCATCAGTCCACCTGGTAAGAACCTTTCTAACGCAACGTCTTCCAGTTTGCGGTTGCTACTCCAGAACCTTTCTGTCCTATCGGCCATCCGTTTTGCGAGCCCATTGCCACTTAAGTTTGGCAAAGTGAATATACGTATAGATTAGAGTATTTACGTGTTACAGTTCATCGAGCATTCGCTGTTTTTAAATTTATTCGATCCACACATCGAGCATGACGCTCGATGTTTTGTTACAACCTGATTTTAAAAACCAACGAGCGTTTTGGTGTAACATTTTACTGAGCAAAGACACGAGCGCGGGTTACGTGTAGTGATGTCAATAATGAACGCAAGGTACAAAGATATGTTACAAAAATGAAATGTTACGTTATGCTCAATCGCCGTGAGCATTACGTCGAACTCAGCGTCGAACATTTGCAAGAACGTTACATTACATGGAAATGCTGTAACACCTGAGCATTTGTGTGTATTGTACCATTCGTAAGAACGTTACATTACATTGTAATTCTCGCGAAAATGTTCTAGTGTATACTCACCTTTACATTCTATCAACAAAAACTGCAGATTGGTAAAATTTCAATAAGGAATTTAAAAAAAAAACGTAATGTTACGTCATCAATCTCTTACATTTTGCTTATATTGAACTTCTGTATCTACTTACTATAAAAGTCAATGAATTCTAAGCAATCAGAGTAAAAAGTATTTAATCAGAGCTGGCAGGTTATAAGAATTGAAGCCCATTTGTGTTATATCAAATATACATCAGGCAGACTCCTACCGGCGGCGTTTCATTGAACCTGCAGCCATACACCAGAAAAAACTTGATATAAAGGTACCAAGTCCAAACACAAAATAATTAAAAGGCTTTCATTGCACAAAAATAAGTCTCATAACGTAAGATGAGATGAAGTTCCGTTAATACTTTATTACGGCTCAAGCTAGATAACTGGGCGACTTTATGGTACTCTTTTAATAGCCGCTGAGTCCGGCTCTGGCGACCTCTACCGTTGGTTTATGTACTGTTATTAATATTTTAAATACATTTTCAACTTTATAACACATTAAAATTGTAAAGGGATAGACTAATGGGTATTAAGATTGCCTGGTTTATAGTTTTAGATGTTAAAAGTGAGTTATTACATGTTGGATCAAATGTTTGTGATGTGTCTTGAATGACTGACCTTTCGTTCTTGGCAGTTTTGTTACAATAAAATTACGTGTTAATATTTCACACCATTAGCGGTAGTGGAAACGGTCTACCTGGAAGGACTTGGAGTTGGCCTTCGCGGTCTGTGCGGCCGCTGGACTGTGTCATTATCATCAGCCTATTCAAGTTCCCACTTCTGGGGCAAAGGCCTCCTCTCTGTGACAGAGGGAATGGGCCTTAATCCACCACGCGGGCCCAATGTGGGTTGATGGATGTCAGATGTGTTTGAATTTTTAGTTCTAGGACATTCCGGTTTCCTCACGATGTGTTCCTTCACCGTTTTTAGAGTGGTGATATATAATTTACAAAAAGTAAAGCGCCTGCCTGGGTTTGAACCTACTAAGACACGTAAGTCGGGGCCGTTACCACTGGGCCACCATTGCTCTGGACTATGTGGGTTTATTCGAATGTCATATTTACCTAGTTCTATAGGTAACTCATTTAAAAATATAATAGAATTACTCTAATAATGTAGGGTGAAACCTTACCCTTTCCTTCTTTTTTATGGGAATAACAGGCGTGATATTGTAATTTATAATCTTTATTTTCACTAATATTATTTTATCAAGCAGTCTGTAATACTATCCGTGATATCTAAATAGGCTATTTAAATGTCCGCAAAATTTCTAGTATTAGTTTACCGGCATTTATATCCTCGGTCCACGGTACTGAGAAATTAATCAGGAATATCCTAGCACCCATACTGATTAATTTTGATGTGCCGTGCTTCACCGAGGCTATTGATGCTTGGAGACTCGCTTGCCCGAATTGTAATATCCCCGACTACCCATCATCCCAGAGACGGTGGGATGAGCCGCTATGCAGAGCAGTTCAGGAGCACCAAATTGCCACTTCTGCCACTCCTGCCGAGCGCGCTCGCCTGCTGGCTGTGGGTGAGTGGGAGTCGGGCCTCTGGCTTCACGCACTACCGTCGTCGAACATAGGCACCTTGTTTGACGACACTACTTTCCGCCTCGCTGCTTCCCTACGTCTTGGCGCTCCCTGCTGTACTCCTCATCGTTGTCACTGTGGCGAAGTTGTCAACAGCCTCGGTCACCACGGTCTATCATGCAGCCGAAGTGCGGGTCGAATAGCGCGTCACGGAAACTTAAACGACATCATCCGACGTGCTCTCGTCACCGTCGGAGTTCCGGCCGTATTGGAACCCCATGGCCTGGCACGTGACGATGGCAAAAGACCGGACGGGATGTCTTTGTTTCCATGGAAGTTGGGTAGGCCTTTAGTGTGGGACGCTACTTGTGTCGATACTCTTGCGCCATCCCATCTTCCTAGCTCGTCGTGCTGTGCTGGCGCTGCCGCTGCGGCTGCAGAGAACCTCAAGCGGCGGAAATATAATAACCTCATCGGTAGTTATATTTTCGAGCCGTTTGGGGTTGAAACTCTTGGTCCGTGGGGTCCGAGTGCTCACGCTTTGTTTAAAGATCTTTCCAAACGCTTAGTTGACACTTCGCGTGACCCAAGGGCTGGCTTTTATCTCGGTCAGAGAATAAGCATTGCCATACAACGTGGCAATGCTGCCAGTCTTTTGGGCACATTACCAGTGGACAATGATGTGGAGGAGTTTTTTGACGCCATATTTTAGATTAGGTAAGTGAGTAGTTTTTGGTTTAAGTGTTTATGTTTGTAGTCTTAGTTAATTAAGTATTTTATACAGTGTATATACTTGTATCTTTGTAAATAAAAGTTATTTAAATGTCTAAAGCTTATTCATAATTTTTATCAAACCAATAAATTACGATTACAAAGTTAATTGAACATGTGTTAAAACCGACTGCAATTAAGTTAATCTAACAATAGTTTACTTAAATGTTTGTTAACTTTAATTTATTATTTACACTTTGGTGTTTTTTGTAAATAAAAAGGTCTCCTGTAGCTTTGAAGCTAACCCCTTTGTCTTACTAAAGTCGCTTTAGTGCCGATCACATTTTTAAACAAATTGATATTTATAAGTTTCTGGTACAAAAACTATCGCATTAACACTACAGTACTAGGGCATGCATATCGAAATTTCATAGTTTCGGAATTTCAGACCATATTTGCATGTTTTTTAATTTCGAAATTGACACCCCTAAATTCGAAATTTCGAAACCGGATTTAATTTAAATATTATGTTAAGTTTTATACAATTATGAAATTTCTTATTGAAAACAAAATAGGATTATCTGAAACTGAGTCTGAATACGAATCTAAAGCCAATTAGACCGTTGCCTAGAGCCACCTTGTGACCATGTGTACTTTGTTCATTTTTGTAAATAAAAAGGTCTCATGAAACTTTGAAGCTAGTCCCTTTCTCTTAATAAAGTCGCTTTAGTGCCGATCACATTTATAAATATATATTTATAACAGATTCTGGGGTTTTACGATCGCATTAACAATACAGTACAAGCGCCCTTTTTTACACGAGTACACGCGTGGCTTACTATAATAGGGCGTTTTATAATTTCAATAAATTATATATTTCTTATTATTTTATTAAAATAATAAATATAATGGAAAAAATATTTATTTACCTGTTTTTACAACCTTTAGGTCTGAGCTAGTCAACTTTTGAGGCGCGTTTTCTTGAATGTTCGAGAGCGCTTTGATGAGTGCCAGAGCCGCGAAAGACGTCATTTGAATAATGTTATTTTCAAAAAGTACTTTTACCATGTCTTCAGTTTCTGATTTTGTAATACAAAAGTTCTTTTTTCTGTGACACTTAGTATAATTGTAACAAGCTAACCAAAATAGGTACAAAACTCTATTACTAATTATAATATTAATTCTTTGTTTTTTTTTGTTTTTTTTTTTATCTTTTTTATTCTATTTAATCATTAAACTAGGTTTGCTTTTTATTTGTTAAGCGTGGTTAAATTCTTACTATAATGAAACCGGGGGACAGGTTTTATTAATTCCAACCTTGACCTGCTTGTAAATACGCATGCAAATGCGATAATCGAGCTTCTAAACTTAGCATTTACGTTCTAAATAGGTACACGTAATGGTACTGATTCTCTCTTTGATATTTGTAATCGTTTATCCTCACACTGGAACGCCTTGCAACAATTACACCAATTACACAAACTTTAATAATAAGTTCTGATTCCCTCACGATGTTTTCTTTTACCGTTGTCAGTGATACCCAAGATAAACTTAGAAAGTACATATGAATTGAAAAGTCACATTGGTACTTGCCCAGATTTGAATCCATGAACTCAAGCATATAGGTGAGGTTTGTTACCTGCCTGGACCACCACGGCAACATACACATCGTGTATCCAAAATTCATTCGGTACATTATCTAAACACGTGTCGCGATTAACTCCGTTAACTCACTTTGCCTTGCCGCCGCTAGTAACTGAGTATTCACTAAGATCGTGACTGAAATATCATATCATAAGCGAGTTAATTTAGTTCTCCCCCTGTAGATGGGGCTTTGTGACATTTGTAGTTGCTAGTGCTGTTAAACTTGTATGGGTGGTGGAGGTGTTTTGGCTGGATAATATTGAAGATCTTGGTTTATTGTTATTACATTTTATTTCTTTTTTAAAGAATGTTTTATTAATTAATAGATAGCTTTTTCTCGTGACTCCGCCCTCGTGTATATTGCCCGAATAAAACAATTGGAATGAAAAGACAATGTATATAAAATGTATCCATCTTAAGACACTCAGCGGCAATTTAGTTTTGTGTCTGTGAAATATTTTTTATTAATTACTAAAGTATTAAAATGTGGTGTGGTTGAAGAAGCCTATCTGTAATACTTGCATAAACTATAAAATGTGAACATATAATAGGAACAGAAAAAAAAAAAAAAAATTTTTCATGAAGCCATTTAATCCAATTTTTTTTAAGCCTCTCAATCTAGTTATGACATTCCTTATTAACTAACTAATCTATTTCAGGCCGTAAGAAATCAAATTAAACAATATACAATTTAAATTTCCATTTCAAATTTAACTTATCTATATAAGTCTAATAATTCATGATATTACATAGTACATAATTACAAATTTTATGTTACAATTTCATGCATAATTATCAAATATTAAATATCAACTTTCCTATATTATTGTTAAAGACATACCCGATAACGACACGAAACAAACAACCGCGGGGCGCGTTCTGAATTAATCCAATCCACGGAACAGGCACCTGAAAGCTAATGGGCCAAGTTTCCATGTAAGCCAATTGTGTGCCGTTAATCTAATCGGTGCCGTGTATAACGATATTTTGATATCAGACCGTACAATTGCCAAATGAAAAATACGCGGATTTCCTGTCGACCGTAATCTCTACGTAATCCATCAAATGGAACGATGTTGAACGCTTTGCTTACCGTACGAAGTCTGCCCTATTACGTATTGTCACGATTTAATACGGCTGATGTATGAGTTATTTACAACGTATTTGTTTTGATTGATTGTAAATGGAATGGGAGTATTTTTATTGCAAACAACCATTTTCCAAATATTGAATACAGATGACAACTCAATGTTATCTCCGAGCTATTGTCCCCAATGTAGGTAACCTGTTTCAATGGGAGACATTAAACTGTATCAGTAACCTAAATACAATGAAAACGAGGGTGTTTTCCCTTACAAATTACAGTATCCATAAAATACAAAGCATGTTGTTTGCTCAAACTACCCTTGACCAAAATAATGCCGTGTGATAGGATCTTCGAACGTGCGCGGGTTTATTATAACTTTCTTACTAAGAGTTCCAGCTGTGAGAGACCATGTCGCACCCCTCCCTGTTTACCCCACAACCCCTCCTTATTTCCCCGCACCTGACCAATGTAACGGTGCTCATGCGATAAAACAATTACCACACTGAAGTCGCGTTCGGACTACGAAACTTCAGAAACCGTGAATTCTGAAGCTTTCATTATAATTCTAATTTAGAAATAAAGTACAAAGTCAGGTTTATGATATTTGTTTAATCTATAAAAAATAAAATGTGTAATAAAAGCCGAATTTATTATGATGAAAACCTAATAAAACAACTTTTTATTGAGAACGTAATTTAATTTTTTAAAGTTTTGACGGTTTAGAGGGTAATTAAATCTAACCCTTACATGACTGATTTTATTTACTAAGTACAGTTAACGAGGTGATTGGACGGTCATAAAATTGGTCAAATATGACCCTTATTACTGAAAAAGAAAATAACATACTTCAACGACCATAAAATAAACAACCCGCTTATTTATCCACTTCGATAAGCCCATAACTAGAGATTAAAGGAATGTAGTAACTATTTACCATATCGTATTATTAAATAAACCTCTAATTAAAGAAAAAATAATCTAGTAGCAACAAAAGGCAGGTTCTTATTATCAGATCTGGGTTCGTTGTCGTGTTACCGTTTAAACAACTCGCGTGCTGGTTTGAGCCAACTAAGATCTTGATACGGTACGGCCCGCACTAATTATAGTTTTGCTTATTACTTGCGACCTCGACTAGTTATTGTAGTTACGCTAGTAATTTGTTGATCCAGAACTGACCTAAATATTGATATTGACGTTAGAGAGAGTCTCTATTAATTAATTATACAGCATAGAGGCTGTCTAAAGTAAAAGTGAGCTACGTTTCAGAAAAAACTAACCAATTTTAACACTGTATTTGAGTTCAACATAAAACTTTATACACTTATTGCAAATATGAAATCCCATACTCCTTACGACGAACTTAAATCTGAACATGAAATCTTCAGCAAACATAATACATTGTACAAACTAGCACAGACTTTGTAAGTCTAGTGTGTAGATCATCTATGCGCTGAAAGTCGGGATCAACGTGAATATTCTCCCCGCTGAAGGTTCGACACTAAAGTCTACATATTTCATCGCGACGCGGCGGTTGTCATCCTATCTTTCATTGCGTCTCCTGTAAGAATCACATATTCAAAGCCAGTGCATTTTTCATCAGTCAATCCTATGTAGGATCACAATAAACTTTTAGTGGGTGTTCCTCAGGGTAACGTTATAGGTTCATTGTCTATCGTGACAATATTTGGAATGTATTTTGTTTACTGCCTACTCAGTATTATGCCTTCATCTGTTGTTATTATGAAAACTATTGTAAAACAATAGACTGGCGTCAAAATCTGATACCGCCACAGATGAGATCAATCTAAAATAAAACATTTTACAGAAATTATTAAATGAAGAAGAGAATGCCCATGGAGTACCCACACTTCGTTAGTAACGATAAAGTCCTGTATAATTAAGAGCAAGGTGGCAATAAGACACCGAGCTCAAAACCAATCTCCGGGTTGCTACTAAGAAATTCCAGATAGAAAAGCACAATAATACTTTGCCTGAAACGTAATTCGAAGTAGTGTTTGCAACTACTATACCAACAATGCAATCCATAAAAATAAAGACTACATAAAACGAATAGTGACATACCGACGAAAGAAATAGTATAAATGTAAAACAATTCACCAGCTCCACGAATCCATACAATAAAATGTAGTTAGCTAAAGTACTGACACGCTCTTATGAAAAATGTATAACAGCATGAAGTTAAAACCAACAGCAACTGTAACTACATTTAATGGGCGATGACATTCTTGAAACGTCTGGTATTACGTGGCTATAAAAACGAATACATTTGTACGCTGTTTACTTGTTCAGTCTGCCATCATAATAATTTCTCTACGTGCATTTTGTTCATAGTCTCTAAAATCATCTTTATTGTTCGTGTTGCTGTCTTCTAAGATTTCTTTGTGCATTATTATATTAATGCCACGTGGTTCAGCTTGGAGATAATATTTTATCTTACTTTTGTTTTGTTCCTTAGAAACTTATGAAATTTTTTGACGATTTCTATTTTAAGAATAGACTTATCTACCTTCGAGACTTGGTCTACTACATTGTCTTCGAAGTATGAAAAACTAATCACAATTATCATTTTATTGATACGATGAAAATTACATTTGAAAATTTAGCGCTTGCTCTTGTAAGCATGTTGTACGTAGAACGCTTTATAGATTACAAAACCTCCGTCTATATCCAGTGTCTACAGTCCCCTAAATAACAATAACTGTCAGATGGCCAACTTACATCTCGAAGCATATGCAAATTGCTGTAACAACAGGCTCCAAATGGTGTCCCAGTGGATCACGTCTGCAAGCAATACTGATTCCTGAATTCTCTAGCACCTGCCGATTCCCTACGATATCGCCTTTCCAATTCAAACTACATTTCGACGGATCTACGTAATGTCAAGTCTTTATGGCTCCACTTACATTATACTGTAGACATCGGGATGCCTGTCCTCTATAATACTGAAATGTTGAGCATTGGGTTTCTTTAAAAGGAATACTAGCTATATTATTTAAGATAAGAGAAAATATTCTTACCATCGGAATTTTATACAAAATATCTCTGCTACGAAAACTATAAATTCAGTGTTTTGCTCAACTGCATTTTTTTTTAATATTCGTACAAGAAAGTTAAAAAAACAAACAGAAATTAACACAAAACAAATTGCATCGACGATGTTCGGTCGAAAGATCAACATTTGCCGAGCCGAGTAGACATGATGGCTGGCTTCGTGAAAAATATATTCCATGAAGTGATAGACGTAGGAACAGCTCCCGGCGAAAATACTTCAACATGCCCAAGTTTTGCGCAAAACTATTTTGACTCATATTTTAATTTTTTCAGAAAGATGCTGAATTTAAGTGAAATGTTTTTTTTTTCTGTGGGTGGTGGGTACGACGTATGTTTCTGAGAAAATGCTTCTTCTTTTCTTCCAAAGTAATTATGGTCTATTACTTTCTGAATTTTGTGATGGTAGCTTGAAAACTTGAGGTTAATATTTTGAACTATAAGTACCTATTGCAGTTTCAAAAATGTTTGCATATTATTATTAGTAATTTACTGCACCTATTTTATTAAAGTTTTAATAATACAATAGCTATTTTTTTTATAATACGCACAGATGAACCAAAAAGGCAGTCTTGTCTATTAATTTCTTCTATAACTAATTAATTTCAACAAATTAAATATGTCATCACAATAAAATCACATTCTAAAATATATTTAAACTGAATTCAGTTCTGAGTCTCGTCAACAATGTACCTTTGATGTTAGCATCTCAAATAGCTGAGACGTATCTGTAAACACGCGACCTCTTTTCAATAGCTCTTTGATCTTCTTTGTGTTTAAAAACATTACTTAGAGGCGTCTTTTTATTAAATGTAACCAATATGAAAAGTTATTCGGTATTTGCAGTTGATTTTTCTTGTTCAGTGATTTTAGTTACCTATGAAAGAATGATGAGATGAGTGAATAGTTATTATTTTTTCTATATTATTTAAGAGAATAACTTTTGATAGTACTGGCTGGTGGAAATTATCATAAGGTATAATTACCGAGATCCAAATGTCTAATTTAATCCAACTGTTAATGTTCATGTCAAATATTAACAAATAAATATAAAGTGTAAAAAATAATGAGAAACAAAACTAGAAACACCGATTTTCGTAAATGAATTATTTTGCACTTTGTAGCGTTTTGCTTTGGCAGTCTGCTTACTTTTTGTGAAAAAAGTTTTTCTGTTCGGAAACCCTCTGTAGTAGAATTATGTAGGTACTCTCTCCTTTTCTGAAAACCAGGAAAACATACATGCATTGTAAAATTATTAGAATCCCTTCCCACACAATAGGTACCACAATATCTTAATAAAGAATTTCCAACTTCAATATTTGTTCTCACTATACAATTACTGTTCTGAAAATATTATCATCATCAGCCTTTTAATGTCACCTCTGCTGGGACACAGGCCTCCTCTCTGTTAGAGGGAATAGGACGTAATCCACCACGCGGGCTCAGTGCGGGTTGGTGGACGTCACAGTCATGTTTTCGAATTTATGGTTCTAAGACATGCCGGTTTCCTCACGATGTTTACTTTCACCGTTTTTAGAGCAGAAGAAAATCTTATGATTTCTTTATTTTCATTTTACTAACTAATGTACAAGTTCTTGAACTCATATTTAATTTCCGTCTTTTCAGATCATGTTCGTGAATTCTCCTGTGGCACGCTTTACTACCGAACCTTCTTTGTGGACTCCAAAAGGGATGCCCTGTACGTGGGCGCAATGTGAGTATATAACTTTTATTTAAAATGTTGAATGTTCAGTCTTGTTCTTAAGTTGTACAACCCCCTCTTATCTTAAAGAACGTTTCAAGTTCCTTCATGACACACATAATAGATATCTGAGGTCATCGGAAAAATTGAGACTAGAGATGCCGATGCATTCCACCAGCTTTTACGACAAATCTTTTACGGTTCAAGCGGTGCGGTTGTGGAATGCTTTGCCCGTGTCAATAAGGCGTGCTCAATCTCTGCCCATTTTTAAAACTATGGTAAAGAATCACTACTTCTCTCTTTAATAGTTGTATTTCTTGATTTCTATGCTTTTGTTCCATTCTTATTACTGTATATATTTGTCTATATGTATATATATATGTATTTATTTTATATATAAATAGTACACCAAAGACTACCCCTTCCGTACTGTCTTTCCTTTCATTTTTAAAATCCATCCAAAGGTTGTTTTGAAAAGATCGCTTTTAGCGATAAGGCCGCCCATTGTGTCACCCAGTGTAATGTTTTCTTCGTCTATACTTTTTGTAACTTATATGGTGTACATAATAAAGTGTATTCTATTCTAATCTACTATATAATATTACCAACAGCACTCCACCACTTTATAGGCTTACTTACATATATTTTATATATACATAGTTACGCCACAAAAACAATATCAAAATAATGCCTTCTCTATACACAAAAAGGAATCAGATTTAATATACAAAGGTTACATACATTCGATTGTTCAACACAAAAAATCAAATACGATTTCGATCTTCAATTCAAATCCACGCGTATCCATCATTTTCTCGGCACAAAACAAAAACCAATCGGTCCAATACAATCAAATAGCTATTTTTACGAGTGCCATCGTATCAGCTTTACCTTCCGTTGACTTCGGTTAACCATCAACCATTTCCATTTGACCTCTGGTAATTCATAGTTTTACTCAACCAACGCCCACTACACAAAGTTTGTGAGGAGTCAGGAGGGTCAACCTAAATCGGTGATTCAATAAAAAGAGGTGATATAGGTCAATCGTGTGTGTCACGAAGGCAACTAATTTCATTCGAGGAATAATACAGCCGCATTTTGAGCTATAAAACGATTCTTCTATAAACGTTATGGTAACTTTTACGCAACTTTGTAATGTATCCCCTCTAGTCCGCAGTAAATTGACTAAACTTTTCCATTCAAATAGCCCAAGTTAAAAGAGTTTTACAACATTCCTTTTATGCTTTTCTTATGGTACGTTTTTTTCAGGGATCGGCTATATCGGCTGAATATGAATAACATCAGCGCATCACACTGCGAAGTAAGTTATAAAATAAAACATACGAGTAAAAAGTAATGGGTTTTTAGAGTGCAACTCAAAAAAATATGCTTGCAAATTATTAGCATCATAAAAGCATGAAATATACCTGCAGAGTTTACAAAATAATGTTCAACGAATTCACATTAAAGTGTACCTTTTTGTTTGCAGAGAGATTCCATAAATTTGGAACCCAGCAACGTGGCACAATGCGTATCTAAGGGAAAATCTGAGGTAAGTTAATTATGTGCTGAGTAAATTAACTGCTAAGTATCCTACACAAATAAGATTAAAACTTTCACATTTCTCGCGAAATTACTTACAACTAGCACTATTTCCATCAAGGGTTAATCCCATTTTTAACTGTGAGCGGCGGGCGCCGCAGCATATTTCATAGCGGGGGGCTTACAGCCATGCTCTGCTCCGCTATATTAAGGCCGTTAATTTTGATTTACAATCCCAACGTAAAAGCAATATTTGTTTTATTTCTCGGCGGTCGGAGGCTGTCTCGAAGATCGGGAATGGCGATTATTGCGACTTGCCTCGGTGCGTCATCCACTAATTCGATAATACCCACTCTACACGAACCGTTACACTTGAGTGGTTTCCATTATTTTTGCTCTCGCTCGCCATATTACAATTTTTCGGTTTTCGTTACAACCACAGTTTTATTTATACGTCATCGCTATAAAAGTAGCGACGACTCAGCGTATGGTGTCGTATATATTTATAACTCTTTGTTGGCTCACTCAGACACGTTTATATCTAATAAGAGAGTCATAAAGCCCGCAACCAGAAATGGGCTACCTCATGCGAAATGTATAAAGTCTTACCGTGAACAGTAAACCCTCTTTGTGACTCTAAAAGGTGTACCGAAGCGGCGAGAGACGCAAAAACTGCCGAAAGCAAATTCACAAGTTTACTACAACAAAATATCGCGGTAACTTAAAGCACGCAAATAAAAGGTCAAACTTCCGCAATAGCGTGAAAGAAAAGCAATAGACCACATGCTACCCACTCCAACTCTTCCGATGGAGAAAAAAGTAAATTTGTTTTATTAGTATCAAAGAGGGCTATAAAAAAGAAATATCCCCGAGTCTATCACCTCGATCGCGAATGGAACGGCCACTCGTGAAGGCTATAATCAAAGTTTCTCGCTGTCGGCGAGTTTTCTTTTCTCTAAACACGATGTCGTAACACGAAAAAGGCAGGAAAAATGCCGTCGGCGAATTCCTTAAGGCGGCCACCGGGCCGACGCTCTCCTTGTTGTTTTAACTTCACCGCTCTTTGTGACGCTATTAAGGAAAATTCACTGGCTTAGGTAAATCAGAGACCCGAGATTTTAGAAAACGAGAGACGTATAATATCTCTAGTAAATAAGAAAACCAAACTGCTTTGTCCGTTCCCTTTGGCAAACTCGCTTTTCCATCTTGTTTTATTCATTTACTTAAAACACAACCCAGGCAGAAAGTCCGCATTTCATACCATGATTTCGTATAAATTAGTATGCAATAAAAACATTTTGACGAAGAACGCAAAGCCTAAAAAGAAAAACAACATAAATAATACCAAACCGCCTTTCAGTCGTACGTTCACAAAACTCACTTACAATACATTTTCTTTTAATTTCCCAGTACTTATTACGACCTTTGTGTACGAGTATCGTGGCAAAAGCAATAAAATGTTCCGCATTGGTAATGCAAATCAGCGCTCTTAAATTCCTAATAAAAACCATTATAGAAAAACAAGAAGGAAACCTTTTGGGTAGAAAAACGCTACGAAAGCCCGCCGTAAATCTACTTACGTACAAAGTGGCGAATAATTAACGGAATGGTCCAATCGAAGGCATTAGTTCCGAGAGGAGTTATGCGAGCGCCGACTAAGTGCCGTTAAAAGAAACTTAGACGCGAGCTTGATTGTTCTCTTGCTTAATTCTGATTGTTTCTGAGTGCAAAACAGTTCTGTGTTCACGTCAGTACGACGGCTGAGCGCTCACAGTATATTAATCCGATAATTACTTTAGAACAATCTCCTGGAAAGTTGCCTCGCGCGGCCGTTCCAAAGAAACTGGGCGAAACTTTTTATTAACAAACAGAGCACTCGGTTAATTGCTTACTTACACGTGCGTATTCCAAATCGAGTTTTACTACGTTCACTGATTTTGTGTGTGTAGAAAGTAATATAATTATGGTTCGTTATCAAGTCTACTCAATCAAACAAAGAGCCACGATTTATTGTGTTAGGTGGGTCAGTGTTTACCTATAAACTTATTGTTACAGTCCTCTATTTAGTAAGGTTTTTTCAACTAAGGGTGGGCGATAAAACATTCTAGCCTCGCATTTTACCGTACCTATCACAAAAAGTCCATAACAAAATTAGGACAATCGTAAGACCAGAATAATTCAGTGAAATTCGTACTGAAATGTGAAAAGTAAACAATAAATAGGACAGGAGTTAGTCACAACATACAATATTTATAAATAATTTTATGAAGTCAATCAATTTCAGTTAGTTAAATCTTCATTTAAATTGAATTTCGATTTTATAATATGGAACTAGACTATGAAAAGCTCGAAGAAGTTTAAACCTTTTGAAGTTTTCACCGCAATAGCAAAATAAATTTGTCCCAATTTACATACTTAGGTCGTTTCAAAACTTTTCTTTCTTAACAATTCATAATGTCAAATTAATTAAAACTATCTGGTCCCTAATAATTAAAACAACACAAAAGAAACCAAAATTTTATTTTTTATTTGCCTAGTCTTTGCTTTGATAAAAGTTAATACAATTTTCGTTTATAAAACTACATTAAAGAAGGTGACAGACGCCATTGATATTTTGAATAAATGTGGGTAGTTGAACAAACGGTGCCTTGATCGGATTTATCCTAGTATCCGTGAGCCCGCTTGGAGTTTTCATTCTGACGTAGACAAAATTAGTTTCGAGCTTGACGAGTGACCACGAAGACCACATACCAATCTGCTGCTAAATAAACATGATTTTGATTCATGTTCGCTCTATGAAAGTTTGGTTTGTTGTTTTGTGAAAATTCTCATTTCATTTATTGTCTGGGAGAATATACCAAACATTTTTTTTTATTGATAGTCTCGCGCTTGACCAATATCTCACCTGATGGTAAGCGATGATGTGGTCGACGCTGTAACACGCTTGCCTAGAAGTAACCTATTCATAAAAGATAGCTTGATCTCTGCGACATATTATGTCAAACTGACGTATACGTTATTGTTACGTTATTGTTAGCCTGTCAAGCGCTATTGTTACTGTATTGATACTGACAGCTGTCGTAGAGATCAAGCTATCTTAAAAAAAGCTTGAGTGAATGTGACTGAGAAGATATTCGAGTCTCTATCAGCTTGACATTTATCTGATGTTCAAGTACCTGCATTGAAATCTTTTTTGATTGAAAGCTATACTTCATAAAAGACAGCTTGATCTCTGCGACAGCTGTCAGTATCAATACAGTAAGAATAGCGCTTGACAGGCTAACTATAACGTATCAGTCAGTTTGACATATGTCGCAGAGATCAAGCTATCTTTTATGAAGTATAGTTAATGATGCATTAGGTAGAGTTAAAAGGATTTTTAATTGGATACAGAAAAAATAACTAATCAAACTTTATGAATACTAAAACAGAAAATCATACATCACACCCATAAAATCACTTTAAAAAAATCGAACTTTAATGAACCGTAATGAACTGAAATGGACCAATATAGCAGTGTTTTAACCGGTAAAGCGAGCAATGCATTTCTGTCGTCCGGAATATTAATGCGCCGTTTAATATTTATGTCGAAGGCAAATTTGCATAATCACAGGCTGTGAATACTCATACACACCCACGTACTTTCGAATTACTATTATTCCAATGAATTTTGCCCGAGGTAGGTATGCGCATCGCTCGCCCATTGATGTGTTTCGATTGTTTGCATTACAGTTTATTTTTGTTACGTGCTGACAATGAAAGAGATTTAATATTTCGTGGGCGTCTCGTTAAATCGGTTCATTTAAGTTGTCAGCTAAATCGGTTGGGAAATTGTTAATGATGATTTATGTGAACTACTTTTCATACACACTACAGTAAAAATCAAGAACCTAAAATAATATCTAAAAGTTTTCTTTGCACCTATAACTTATCCAATAGTATCGTATCTTTACACTTAAATTGGCCTTTATACAGTTCAAATAGGTATCTATTTACTTAGTAGTTTTAAAGTTTAATTTACAGTGGAGTAATCTATTTTATTTCCTTTCAGCATTTCGACTGTCGGAATCACGTCCGCGTGATCCAGCCAATGGGTGATGGGGCGCGACTCTACGTCTGCGGGACCAACGCGCACAGCCCAAAAGATTGGGTCTTATATGTGAGTATTACTTGCACGATATAACAAATTATCTATGTTTTATATTACACATGGAATATACTACCAAAAATAACCAATGAACGGGGATTGCTTGAAACTATTGTCCATCACATTAAGAGGAAATGCGGTCACAGACATCCGACTAAATTTCCTTTATAAAAACTCATAATTCGAGGTTTGGCTCTCGCCTATTTCGTCCTCTAATATTGGACCAATTTAAAAGAAATGCCATAAACTGATAAAGAAAGATATTATACTGTTCCCCTGTTTTCATTTATAAGTGTTCAATTTGTACACTAGGCTTCAGAAGCATCATCAGGCTTCTGTTGACAGCCCAATTTTGAGCATCTTTTAAGGGTTCTAAAGATGAAGAATTTATCATCAAAAATGGAAACATAGGGGCACAGTATATCTTTCTTTTTCAGTTTATGGAATATCTTTTAATTTGGTCCAATATTAGAGGAGGAAATATAATAAACATCGAATTATAACTTTTTACTAAAATTCAGTCGAATATCTGTAATCAAATTTAAGCTCTCATCACAGACAAGCGCGATTTGACTATGAAGAACGACGTGACGATCATATTTCGAAGAAATTCATTCATTTCGCTAAGAAAGGAAATCGTTCTTACATTGTCGTGTCTAACCTATCTGCGGGAGCCTTTAATTTTGATGTACAGTAAGTATTATACCTAATGTGATATAAGTTGTTTTCTACCCTGAAACGAACCTATATATTACTTGAAATTTTACCCTTCTTCCTACGTAAAATAGCGGCAAAATTCTGTCTAGTTCTACGTCATGAGAATTCCTGATATTTTACATCCCACATAGTGTAATAGCTAGTGGGAATCTGTAGGCGGGGAATACGATACGATTTTTTTCTTGCAACTAAGTATTGTTGTTGAATAGAGGGTGAATAAAAGCATACTTTCGCTAAATCTTTCTGGGAAAAAACGTAGGTGAACAAATGTATTATCTATTGCTGATATATCCGAGTACTAATGGGGTTCTATAGTTTAGTAGAATAGTGGGGTAAATGCTGGTACACTATTATGTCTTGCTGTTCTAACGTGAGTGAGTTAAATTACCTCATTGCCTGACCTTTTCCAAAATGTGTTTGCGCTTCTGGAATATAAGAATATTTAAAAATGGACAAGTACTTAAAAACCCAATTAATTAAAGCTACAGTTTTAACGTCGCTGCCCATTTATTTCCCGACACTTATCAGCAAACATCTGGAGAGCAAAATCTCTGTTCCAACGCAGACAAGTGTAAAATAAACAACGGGTCGAGACTATTTTATGCGGCGATTTCCATTACATAGCTAACTGGGTATCTCAGCGAACACTCCCGAGCACATGCAACGAAATGCGAGCTATTATCTAAAGACCCACCCCACTCGAACTGATCCCGACATGAGCCTTGGACAGCAGCCAGCGACGCAACAGATCTCCAACAGGTCCCTAACATATTTGTGTTACAGATAAAAGCGACAGAATTGAATGTTCTATTTGATAAATTACACACAGGCAAAAGAACCAGCTTTCAATTTGACTTTGTTTTCATTGTGTGGCAATTCAAGCACAGTTCTTGTCGTTCAGAAATATGTTTCGGGAACAAAATTGTTTCAAATTACGAAAAACTATTTTGGAGTAATCTACTTCGCCTGAAGCTGAAACTAACTCCTTTACATTCCCCAAGACTCGCAATTTTCCTAACATTGTACACTGATGCTCTTTAAATTTCTATTTCGCCGGTTTATACGACGACAAACTCAACGAGACGGTATTAAGCGTCCATTCTACATCCAGCTGCATGCACCCAGTACATAACGCACTTCCTTGGTAGCAGGAACCGCGACAAATTTCACGGGTAGCGACTCCGAATGACGCCGTAACGTGAACGAAGATTTTCACGACGTCTACAAATTTCTAAACGAACGCCTTCAGATCCCATCCAATGACGAGTTTTAACTTCAAAGAATTTTCCATGATAGAAATTCAAAATAAAATTCACCGCGACTTTATGCGACCACTTTAGATTTATTATTTATTAGGCACTTACATTCTGACCAACCCCGCACCGACGACCAAATGGACGCTATTTGAGACCCCGCGATGCGACGATAAGTGGAGTTATTTTCATAAAAATTATTTTTAAAAAACTCATAAAGCCAACTTTTCACAATAGGTATCGAAAGCAGACCGTAATAAATTTTCAGTGTGGCCTGTTCACCTCTCACTTTCCCTGGTCTTGACTTTCATATAATTTTATGATGTATTGGCGGTCATTTTGACCCTTCACACGTTTTATAGCAGTTCTGACACTGTAGAGTTTTGGATTTAATAGCCGCATAGAAAAATGTGAAAATGGAATTATAATGAGATTCAGTTTGCGGGCGACTCAATTTTCAAACTGCTCTGTAACGTGCATAGACACCGTAAAATGCTTATCTCTCCTCTAAAATATTAACTATGGTACCTACATTCATAATTTGTTGCGGTTATTTATATTGATACTTTATTTTTTAAATAACTTAAGTGATTTTAATACTATCAAGGGCCAGGAACCTGCAAAGGCAATTATAAAACCTTCCTAAAACTACAGATTTACAAAAATACAAAAACAGCAACTAAATTGCATTGAAAATAAAACACTTATCGAACATTTATCTGTTTCACGTCCCGCAATAAAAATAAATCACACAGAGTCGAAAATTCGCACTAATAGGAAGCCAAAAATTGAAAATATATCATCTATACTTACGTAGGGAGGGGACACGGGACCGCGTTGATCCCGTTCGTCGGGACTCTTTTGTACAGAGCACTGTCAAAACAGAGATAGTTACGCATTTAAATATGACTGGATATTAATTCCTTTTGGAAATTGATTTAATTAACTACTGGATTGGTTAGAATCTCATTGGGATTGGTTCGTTGAATAAAAAAATCTGCTTTTGGAAATTAGGTAGGTACAATTTGCAAAGTTTCATATTTAAAAAAGTAGAGTAATGTTTTTGTTTGAAAAAATTCAGAGCCAGAAACTGTTGAAGAACATTGAATGAGCCTAATTTAAATTATTCACAGACTGTGATTTCTCACAATGCAAAAGCTTTTAAAAAATTAAAATCTTTTACAACAGATTAAAAATAAACTCTTCTGAGCAAAAAACTGAAACCAACAACACTACAGCACAATGCTTTCACAAAGCAATAAATAAAATAAATACAAAGTGCAAAGTCTCGCGTTATCTGCACTATGAGTAATGTTGCCCTCCTCATAGGGCGCGTCAGTTTCAAAAATTGAGTGAAATCACATGTACGCGATTGATAGGGAGAATGCGACTTGCGACGAACGAACGAATGAACGAAATCGACCGAACAATTCATATTTGCTGCAACCACCAATTTATATCTATTCTGTTACAAATAGCTGTAGCGGATTGGACGGGTATTGGAAACAAATGACGCGGTAGTTTGTTTGTAGTGTTTGTGCGTTTTTTTTTCAATATTGTGGCTTAAAGGCTGTGGTGGAAAATGGGGATCGGGATTATGGCATTTTGTATTCGTTTTTTTTTTACTTTTGTAAATCACCTTAAATCTTTATATTTTGCCTTTTAAAGCAAAACACTTAATTAAAGCTACCTACTTAAAAGTCCCGAATTATTTATGTCTGAAGTATTTTATAACTCGTCTTAGAAATAATTTTTGTTCGTAAATTAAAAACTATAAGCTCCTAGTTTTCCAACAAAGAAAATAAAATCTCCAAAACCTTTTAACTCAAAAATCTTATTTCTACAACACAAATAATTTAAAAACAAATTACTTTTTAATGTTTTATCTTTATCCAATACTCGTTACAAGAAGCTTTATGGTGATTACGCTTCATTTTTCCACCTCATTTGGTAACTGTGACGAAAAAACAGATTTACGTTTTCATTTTAAACGGGTACAATCAATAAGGTGGGCTTATCGCATTTTTTACGAGATGAATACGATGTGCTTTAAATCTCCTATTAGGTAGGTACAAATGGTTGTATTGCACGGAACAGGTAACAAACGGCCCGTGCTTTTATTTTATTTTTTAGTCTGATCACACTTGTTCTTTTAGCCCCGGTGTTGCCAACGGGCGCGCTAAATTGTCTTTGTGTCTCATTCTTTGTGCTCATAACGTTCTACCGTTATTGTTGTTAGATTTATTGGGTTTTATAATTACTTGGGTTACTCTCTCTTCTTTAGTAATTTAACGACTTTTTATACCAGTATTTTTTTACATTTTTTTTTTTACTCTTTCGCTCTTTTACCACTATAGCTTTTTTTCTTGTTTTTTTTTGTGATATTTCTTGCTAAAGTAATTAATTGTATATCAGTCTCTCACTAAGAGACTGATGAAGTGTTTATATTTTTTTACATAGGTATCGACGGTAAATTGGCATGAAGTATTGACTTCAAATAGTGATTATTTTAAAAACTAATTTAATATAAATAAATAAAAAACATATATATATATTTTTTTCTTTTGGAAAAAACGTTTCATGCATAACAAAAAGGTTATAATCCTTGGTAATATACTATACCATGTAGATCTCTTAAGTTGTATTTCAGGCAATAAATTATAAACCTCACTAAACTGCAGTTATGGGCCAAACTGGCGTAGCAGTATAGTGGCTATATTTTGTGCTAAGGGTTACGGATTCTATTTCCGCAAGGGGACAAACATTTTGTATATCCAGTTGCCCCCGTGATTTATGTATCTGAGAGCACCAACGAACCATATCTGGAACCTCAGTACCTACTGCAAGCCGATGAGTACCTAAACAGTGTATTTGCTTACAAACTCTTTTTTTTAGCGTAGTAAAAACCTCCCTATGACTAGGTATAATTTAAATTTTGAAATGCCTGCGATTCGCTAGGCATTTTGGCAATCATAATATTTTTTTTTCTCTTCATGTAATTCCATAAATCTGTTCACATGTGTTGCTTGGATCACCCAGAAAATGAAATTCTATATAATGACTTTATATCAACTCACAGTGTTTAATCGAACCCAAAAAAATACCCTATGCTGTTTATTATGTAAACTGATCAAGAAATGCATTTTAAATGCTAGAGCAGAACACCCATGTGACAATTGTAAGTACTTTTTATAAAAAAATAACAAAACTTACGTGGGTGGGACCTTAAAAAAAATGTTTAAATTTTTTTGTAAAATTAACCGTTGAAGATTATTTTTTAAATAAATACAATCTAATGAAGGCTTTTTAGGTGCATGTTTGTTAGTTTTTATTTTTGAAAAATCACCTCTAGGGAACAAGTAATTCTTTTTTTTTTCAAATTTTCTTTTATTTTCTCCATAAAAACTCAGAACTGGGATTTGAGACTAACAGAGAAATATTCCTCGTAATAGGGCCTATCACTGATAAAAAAACCACATTACTCTTTTTATAAAAACAAGTACTTGAAATTGTCACTTGGGTGTTCTACTCTAGTATTTAAAATGCATTTCTTGATCAGTTTTCATAATAAAAAGCATAGTATTTTTTTTGGGTCCGATCAAACACTGTGCACCTCCCAGATTATACCAATAAAGCAAGTGTAACGGCTTCAAAGAAAATGAAATCAGGAAACTTCTTGGCTGACCCGGTCCATCTTTGACCACATCCATCCCTTTCCATCAAGCGCTTTATAGGTGAAGAGCAGGCTGGTTTTAAAAAGAAAACAAAGGCAACCTTTAAATCAGTCATCCCATGTAAGATTTTTCCGTTGATACCGAACAAAAGCTGGACTAGCAAAACTTGTGTCCTAAAATAAGTTGACCAAGTTCCCAGTGCTGTTTACTCGAAACTTTACCGCGAACACAAACTAGGGGAGGTTTTCATACGGACCTTTACAACTTTTGTACACATCCCTGTAGTTATCATAAGGGTTTCGTGTTGATCTAAAAAGTTTTGTCTCCGAATCCACTCGATTAGGTTTATTTTTCCTTTTTTCTTTTATTTTGTGGCAGTCCTTCTTCTGAAATTAGTTAGTTTTTGAGGTGCTTGCTAAATGGTGTGTTAAATAGGGCTGACATGGCGATAAGGAAGAATAAATATGTAGCGGTTTAGCACCTGCTTGACCTAGTTTTTTAGGGTAAAATCGGGACCCTATTAATAAGACTCTGCGGTCCGTCTGTCTGCCTGTCTGTCACCAGGCTGTATCTCATGAACCATGACAGCTAGACAGTTGAAACTTTCACAGATGATGTATTTCTGTTGCCGCTATAAAAGAAAATACTAAAAACAGAATAAAATAAATATTTGATTTTTCAGCCGTTTCTTGCGAAAATGGTACGGAACCCTTCGTACGCGAGTCCGACTCGCACTTGCCCAGTTTTTTTTTATACTAAAATTTTCAAATGTAGTAAAGCCGTCCAACTGCTTAACTAAATTGAATATGAGAACACCACTCAAATATCGGTCCAAATATAGAGTTATGTAGAATTTATGTAGAACGATACAAGTACTAGAGTACTCTTTTCACTTCGAACCGAAAATCGATATTCACTTTATGTCTTAAAGACCAGCTGCGAGTACCTACTGAACAACAAACATCATAAATACAATGGTATATCACCAGGTTCAAACTCGACGGAAACTATCGCGAAACAACCCACACATTGAATAATAGATTCTAAAAGTGTGTAATATATGGTCTAGAACGCTTGATAAGTGGCGGGCCCGCGTTAGGCATACAACGTCGAGTGTCGGCGCGAACCAACCTGCTATTATACGTAAATTATCTATCTTTACACTGCAAAGGGAATTACAAAGAACAACGTTTATGTTCAACATTCCATTACCACGAATTGCATTCAGCAGAGAGCCTCAAATAATCGTCAATTTTCAAAACACAAACTGTTGCATTGCAACGTTCATTTTCCCCCAGCAAAATCAAAATTTCAGTGTCATTTCCCTCTTTGTGATATAATTATTCATGCCGATAGATCAACAAGCTTTTGTATCATCATACAATAATGTTTATAGCATAATAATGGTGCAAATCCAACTCCCGCGCCGCTTCGCTGAGTGCACTTCGGAAAATCACTTTATAATCTATGCAACGCCGCATTCGGCTGAACACCGACGCCGCATAACCATTTTTGTGCATTACATAAATGCAGCTGCCCGTAAAATGTTATACAAACAACTTTGAAACTAAGTGTACTTATTTTGTATGTGGAAATTGACTTAGTTTGCAAAGTGTGTATTTGTGTTAGCGTACGATGAACGGTTACGGAGTTTTCTTTATAATTTTCGAACGTTGCTCATACCAAGCCGATGAAACTTAACTCTTTGATATTGCACCTTTAATTCCCTCTACAGGTCGTAAGATATTTTCGGATTTAAGAGATGATTTATGTTGACGTTAGCGTTGATCTTGAGATCCCAAGAGATACTTGAAAAACTAATTTAAACCTGAAATGACATTAGCTAGATTTCTAAATAAAATAGAGGACTTTAATAAAACAACGACACGTGTGTGGGTTGGAATGATCCTTAACTACCTACGCAAGTAAAAGAGAAACTGAACTGCTATTTGTCTTCTATATTAGTGAACTATAGTTTTTCTTACCTTCTGTAGTATTTGTATAGGTTCTTGTTACGCAATTACTGTACTCCACAAGGCAAAATTCGCAGAAGTACATTGTAAGCTTTTTTTTAGGGAAAACCTATTTGCTCACCAGTCATGTCAAAATCAATTCAATATTTACGCCAAGAAACAACTGCTATCCGTACGTTCGTTTCTTGACAAATTGATTTTCACGGAACTGGTCTTTTGAGCCTAAATTTTTAATCCAACTCGGGTTACCCGAGTCTGTAATTTGTGACGTCAGCCACCGACTGTGTGTTCACTCGATTAAATGTTCGTAACTATTATCTTCCCTTCCTTGTTACGTGACAGGCTAATTTATTTGAAACCTGTCATACTCCCTTGCTTGACTGGCATATTTGTATCCTCATGACAGTTAACGCAACTGCTTATTATTTACTCAGAAATACCAGGTAGTACTCCAGTTCTTGTCTTTTACTGACAGTAGTCAAAAGTAAATTAAGTCTGAATATTTAATTTCAGTTCTTGACAAGGTTGTTTTATATTACGTCCGTAATCACAAGCAATTCACTTGTGACTTGGTAATGAAGCTCCTAGTTCTTGGAATGCTTATTACAGTCTGTGTGATTATGAACACAGCTTTGTAGTATTGCTGTTTTTATCTTTTTCATTTTTATTACGTTATAAAGTGCAAAATTCAAGGGATCATTCATCAAATAAAATGCGATATATACTTTGTCATTCAAAAGCATTTTGTCTCGTATGACGTGGAATGAATACGTTTTTATTAATCTAAAACCCATAGTCGTATTTTACAGGGCGTACTACTCGGTGCACAGGTGCAATAGCTATCTCATTCGGAATTAGTATCCGATATCGCGTGTACTTTACGATTGCCTACGTCTATCGCTTTGTTAAGTTCTACGTGATATGCTATTTTGTCTTTGATTTTAGGGTAAAGGTATTTGATTTAAAAATTGCTCAGTCTAGCGTTTTGGTCTTTATTTTTTTGTTAAATTACTTGGCAATTTTATTAAAAATAAAATGGTAAGCCGAATAGAAAAATAATATGTTTAAAATTATTAATCTATACTCTATATTCTATATTATAAAGAGGATTTTTTTTTTGTTTGTTTGTTTGTACCGAATAGGCTCCGAAACTACTAGACCGATCTAAAATATTCTTTCACCAATAGAAAGCTACGTTATTCCTGAGTAACATAGGCTATTTTTTAATCCCGAAAACGGGTCCTGTGGGGTGGCCCACGGGAGCGAAGCCGCGGGGAACAGCTAGTTATTTTATATAAAGGATTGTGGCAAGATATTTTTGCTATATTCATAGTAATTATAATATTAAACTCAAAATCAAATCTTTAGTTCAGTAATTAATCTATTAAAAATATTCCGTCCTGGATCAGTCGTGTAAAAACGAATGTCACTTGTTTGATCTTCAAAAATTCAATGTAATCTTTTATTACTGTCAAATAATACATCCATCAGACATTCATATTTCAATAACAAACCTTTTAAATGACAATTTAAATTCTAAGTAGCTTGAAGAATAATTGAATTCTGAAAAGCTTTAGATTCTTTATAATTTTTATTCATAATACCTAAAACTATCTTTATAGAATAATAAAATTATGATAATATAATAGAATTATGAAAAAGGTAATATATAACTAACCTAAACTATAGTGACTCATACTAAACCTGCGTACATACATATTTTACAAAAACAAGGTTCACGTAGTCGTCGAAGTACCTCTCCACATCGCTGTTATCCGGATCCGATTATTTATTATGCGCATCAAGATTTACACTTTATACGTGTTATCATCATCAACAGGCTTATAATGTTCCCACTGCTAGGACACAGGCCTCCTCTCTGTGAAGGAGGGAATAGGCCTTAATCCAACACGCGGGCCCTGTGCGGGCTGGCATTTCTTCGAATTTTTGGTTCTAGGACATGCCGGTTTCCTCACGATGTTTCCTTCACCGTTTTTATATGTGTGCTAGCAGGTAAATAAATAATTTCGGCGTGCAGCTATCATCCTTATGAAACCAGGCCCAACTTTGCCTGCATTCACGTAAACTCTGCTTATTTATATTTCAAGCTTGCGAAATGTGTTCAGTCTGTGTGAGTGATACGCGGCTACCAAACTTCAAGTGTAACTTGGATATTTTGAATTTGCACACTACCTAGGTTTTGTCTTCTGGTTATGTTTGAAAGACTTGCTTGTGGAATATATTAAGGTGAATGTTGGTTTACTTTTGTGTGTGGAGAATTTTGTACGTACCTGAGGCCCAATTTTTTTATGAGATTGTTCGTTTATATTTACTTTTGTATTTACTGTTTCAATTACCAACGCTTACTACTTTTCGAGTGAATATGTGGTCACCTCTGCTGAAAGAGTTAATTAAGCCGTCTCTGGGAACCCCACAGGCCTCTGACTTGGCTATTTTAGACTTACATTAACTATAGTATAAGTCCAGGTTTCCTCACGATGTTTTGCTTCACTGCAGCCTGTGATGTCTAAGGTAAACTTAGAAAGTACATACGAATTTGAAAAAGGCACATTGTTACTTACCCGGATCAATAACGACCTCAAGCACGAGAGGCGAGGTCTTAGCTACTGGGCCACCACGACATAATATTCCCACTGCTGGGATACATGCCATTTTTTTTATTTAAAATTTAATAGAATTTCTCACTAGTAAGATTGCTGATTCTAGTATGTACCACAGTTATTCTAATATTAAATTGGTTTACACGCTCGTCTACTAATTTTGCATGTGAATGTCATTTATTATTTCACATTATATCACTAACAACACACGTCATCTACATTTTCAAAAGGACCAATTTCGTCTAACTCCATACAATTTAGATTAAACTCACTTTAAATTAATATTTGCACAAGTACTTCATATACATTTGTTGTATCAAGAGCAATATGTCGTTATAAATTCAGATCATCCCCCACAGGTTATTAACTGATAGTGACGTGGTTGTCAAAACTTTGCTCCCCCACAATCTCTACAATCCGGGGATCCCTTATGCCTTTGAAAGTTACTCCTTCCAATACACGCACTGACAAAGACAACTTTCGTAATGTATGTCGCAACTCGTAACGTATTCACAACTTGTATAATTATTGTTTAAACACGTAACTAGTTGCTATCAGGAGTTCACAAGTCCTCTATATTCGTTTTCTATTGTTTTGTCTTCTTTTGTGACTTGTAGGTGATCATATATGTACCTATGTTTTTTTTAAAACTGCTCCTTTCGTCCTGTTATGGACAAGCGTGTGTTCATGGGTGGCATTATAGCATTTTTCCGTTAAGAATTTCTTAGTAGCAACTACTAAGAATACATACTAGACACAGAAAGAAGAAACTCAATAGACACATTTAGAAGACGTTTACGGCAGTATCTGGTGGAAGCGCAACGTAAACTGGATATGGCCGCACTGAATGCCTCAATAATATGACGTATTAGCCTACCTACCCTCACCTCATTTCCTGTCACACTAACCTTATTTATTTATATGTAGTGTATCTGTTATTTTTACATTGTAAAATACACATCTTTTTTATCTTTTATATAAGTACTTTTTTACATACATATTATGTCACTATAAAACTGCTTTACGTCCGTCACGTCACAGTCACAGGTCCAGTTGAAAAACAGCGTCGGGTACTAGTTGCGCGACATTTTGCTGAACTGGTCCTATTTGGCGCAGCCGTGGGACACACAATGTCATAAATTGTTTTTCTCTTTTTTATTGTTGTATAGTTTGAAGTTTTCTTTTTGTTTTTCTTTTTTTATATTGTGTGCTCTAGTGGCTTATGGCAAATAAATGAATTTTCTTTCTTTCTAACTAGGAGTTTGGTAAATGGTGATATAAAACCCCTCCCCGGACAGAGCGAAATATCGTTGGTCCTGCGCCTGATCACTCCTCGGTCATGTTGGATGTCGTTCCATTGGACAATGAGAAAAATAAACCGGCCAAGTGCGTGTACTTCGTACATTTAGGGATCCGCACCAAACCGCAAAATTAAGTTGGTTATAGTAAAAACGAAGGAATCTTAAAGAAAAGAATCTGATTTATAAATACATATATTGGTATTTATTAGTAAAATACACGTAGTAATAAACATTATCACCAAATTACAAGTTCATAAGTAAATGGGAAGTTAAAAATTTCATCGGTAAAAAATTTGGTTAAAAATAGCTGACTTTCTTTTGTTTTCCAATATTTTTTAAAACAATAAATACAGTATTTATCCCTCCAAAACCCCTGGTCAAATAAAAATTTCACTTCCCCCTTTAGCTGAATGGAAGCCCCCCTAAAAATATAAAAAAAAGTCAATTTGCATGGCTTTGGGTCTACCTGATGCTAAAATTTGAAGACTGTAGCTCCAGCCGTTTGGCCGTAAAACCCGTGTGAAAGACGACGGACAGACGGACGGACAGACAGACGGACACACAGACGGACACGTGAGTGACAGCAATAGGGTTCCGTTTGGACGACCCTTCAGGTACGGAACCCTAAAAAGAACAAAATAAAGGAACTGCATTGAGAGTGACACCTGTGTTTGCACACACACTTGAGTACTAAAAAGTCTTGTGCGTACTCGGTTAATCATCATTAGTGAACTTAAAATAAACTACTAGCTTCTGCGAGCGGCTTCGCCTGCGTGTAAGTCGAATATTATCCCGAGGGCACATATTCCCGGGATAAAATGTATCACCATATGTGCTATTCCTGACTATAATCTATCTCTGTGCCAATTTTTCATCCAGATCCGTCTAGCCGTTTGAGCGTGAAGAAGTAACAAACACACACACTGACAAACTTTCTCCTTTATCATATTATATTGTATAGGACACTTATTTGACCTTCGACTACGACCCTTGTAATTCACCAAACAATTAGTCTTTGATTACGAGACATAATTTGTGTAATTACTTTAACAAATTACCCCTGTCGTCCTTCGTTATTACTTGGTTGTGTAAGATCCGATATATGTGTGTAGTTAATCACCCAATTAACTAAATTTGTGCTATTAGAAACTCGATTAGAATATACGTCACATCAGAATTAAGTCAGAATGAAATATCGTTGTCAAACAACTAAGAAACATTATTAATTATTTGAAAACCCAGATTCAAATTTACACACATTTTAATGACACTATGCGAACAACTGCACCACAAGATCCCTCATAGTCCGATTCGGTCTTCATCATCATCATTTCAGCCGAAAGACGTCCACTGCTGGACATAGGCCTCGCCCAGGCGTCACCACATTGACTGATCCCGTGCGTCTCGCATCCAGCGCCTTCCCGCAACCTTAACCAGGTCATCGGTCTACCTAGTGGGAGGCCTTCCAACGCATCGTCTTCTGGTTCGCGATCGCCATTCCCGTACTTTTCGGCCCTATCGGCCATCCGTTTTGCGAGCAATGTGCCCTGCCCACTGCCATTAAAATTTCGCGATTCTTCGAGCTATGTCGATTACTTTGGTTCTCCTGTGGATATCCTCATTTCTGATGCGATCACGCAAGGAAACTGCGAGCATAGCGCTCTCCATTGCCCTTTTGTTGACTTGAAGCTTTCTGATAAGGCCCATAGTGAGCGACCACGTCTCGGTCACATAGGTGATCACTGGCAACACACACTGGTCATAGACTTTTGTCTTGAGACACTGCGGTAAATTGGACGAGAAGATACCGCTCAACTTCCCGAACTTCCAATTCGGTCTTTGCATTCTGTTAATGCTGGTACATGTTCCTCTTCAAAACGTGCTATTTTACTCAATACCAATTTAAAAAGTAAAACGAAGTAACATCCACGTTCTTGTATAAATATTCACACATTACGTATCCTCCACAAACTCGTAGTGAGTGTCTCGAAAGTTTCCCGTAGGATATTACGAAGGTAACGTATGTATTCACAATGTATCGGGAAGCCATTGTCGTATATCATGAGACCGCGTATCTGTAGGTGCCAACTATTCTCTTGTCTAGATACCGTGTTATACTTTGTACGAGTAGTAACGGTGTAAACTTTTAAACGGCTGTTTCGTATCTAAGTAAAGTTTGTTTGACGTATATTGGGAACATCTTTCGCAGTTTATTGTAAAATTCAGAAGTGGGATAGAATTTGTTGGCTCGTGAATCATCGATGAGAGAAAACAATCCAACTCAATTTATTGCCCGTTCATACGTCAATTAAAATTGACGAACAGACAACCTATTGAAAAGTTTTAATAGATCTTTTTCGATAATTTTGTAGTTATTCGAAGTATCAGTGAAGTTGATGGCATAAAATGTTTCAAACTGTTTTAATTGACATCGTACCCACAATTTTCCATTTTCAAATCTAATCCCTAGTGCTTATTATAAGTTTGATATCTTTCCGAGCAGTATTGAAATAACAACTTTAGACAGTTCAAAATTTCTTGCTCAACTTACATAAATTAAGGACACTGAATTAGACAATCTAAAGCAATCTTCATTATTATTTCGAAAGATTTAATCCACGAGCATTTATCAAAATTTGATCACTTTTAAGAATCCACAGCCCGATTAAATATAATATGAAGTCTAGACACGGAGTAAACATCTCTATCTACTTTGAATGAAACATAAAATAATATTTTTAGGACAACATTAAAATATAATCTCTTAAACAAAAATATATTGCCATCATAAATTCAAAGACAAAATCTCGCCTCCGAACTTTCAGTTCGCATCATTAGACCGTTGACGTTTCATTCTGTGAATGAAAAGCCTTCTAGATGCTAATTTGGTGGACAAACAAAGCTAAGGCCTAATGAGGGCCGCTCGCGGGCCCCTAGACAAACTTTCTTATTCAACCTTAGGGAGGCCCCGGGCCCTTCCGCCCGGGCCATTTGCTTGTTTATCCTGGACTTAGGATCGAGCTTCGATGTTGAAAGGGAAAATAACGTTGCAAAGAGCTTCACAGTTTGCTGTAAAGTTTGTGGTGTGTTCCACTCGTTAAGGTTTTGTGTGCCGATGGTGAAGGAAACACCTTAGATGTTGTCCCTTCTTACTCGCGTTACCGGTATTTAAGTCTTAACTTACACATAAAGTTTAATGAAAACTATTTAAGCCTGACATTGTTTACATATTTACTTATTTAATTAGTTTACAATTACCCAAATTACTACATAAATAAAATCAATGATACAAATATATCTTTCATCTTTTAAATAAAGTGTCAATGAGTCTAGCAACGTCTATCATAATTTTTTAATTGTTTATTGAAACAACTCTGTCAATTTATACTTGGGAAGTTCAGGCTTCACATTAGTATATCAATAGGTAATAAAAGTGTTGCTACCCTTACATTGCCTATATGGCTTAAAGAGCATAATCATGCAGGGACCAACAATAACAAATGTCTTGGGGTGCCGACGGGGTTTATGAAACCTTGGGGTTCCAAATCAAGACTTGCAGAGCAATGAGTCTTTCAAAATATTTTGAAAGAAAGTTCTTGCATTGCCCATTTCTTATTATTTTTTAAGAAATATTTTATTATTGTTCAGTGTTGGCAATCAATTTGTCTTTAACATGGCTTTTATAGAATTTTTTTATTTTCTGACATTTTTTATCGATGAAATCGAAGTTCTGTAGGCGTCTAATAATTTTTAATCATGTAGCTCTAAAAATGTCAACCCATCTACTATTTCTATCAGATTAGACACAATATATCAATTTGCGTCACGCTCTGCTTGACATTTCATGTCGTAGCCTTCTTATATGCGTAGGTGTTTTATTCTTATTAGTAACATAAAACAAAACATAATTTCAGGTAGATATTACAGGTAATTTGTTTTTGAAAGAGTCTACTACTAGCTCATGGGAAAACGTAGCTAGAGGGAGATATATTAACATTATCAAACGATTTACGCGTGTCCGGTTTAAATAACGTGTAAAGCTACAAATGGTTTTCCGATAAAAGTCAGAATACAAGTAAGGAACGAGGAAAATCTTACCCGGGGGCGGTCGGGCCGGCACCGGCACGTCTTCGCATGCCTAATTTAATCCTCGGCTTATTGAAATAAAAACGACATAGGTTTTCGACAGGTGCCGCGGGCGAAGCGGGGAGAGGGTCACAGGTGCCCCCGATGGTCGCAGCGTCGTTAAAATTTACATAAAGTCTCAATCCACGACGCCGGGCGCGCTGCCCACCCCACGTTTATGCTACATTTAGTAATTTTATGATAATTTCGAAAACCGTACCGCCACCCATCGCATTATACTAATAGAGGAATTCTCCCGAGCCCGGCGGAACGGCGAAAAAATTCGACCGCCTTCAAAATAATAAGTTTCGGTTAATAAATCGCGTTCAGCGCGAAACGAACATAAATTTTTGGAAAAATTAATAGCAGATGTGTTGTTGAGTTGCACAGGCACAGGGGACGCGCCGGGGGCCGTCCATACTCAACTGGCCAGTGCGCTGTTACTGACTTTGAAACGCATAAATTCACTCGTTACGTTTTGTTTTTTAGATATGTTTTTGATTAATGGCGCATAAAATCGAAACGCTCACGCGTGAAAATTTTAATATTTCTGGAAACTTTTTATTCACCCTCTACCAATATCCCTACTTTGGTGTTTCGGAAATTGGGGTGTTTGGACGCTTTAATTAACGTGTTTACCAAAACGCACACCCTTATGCACAAACAATTGTGGAGATAGGTACTTTATACGCAGTTTAAATCAGAGGGGTATTAGTAGCGAAATAATTACACTTTCAAAATGAAATTACATATACGTAGGTAAGGTTGAGTAGAGTTATAATTTAATAACAACGTTGTGCTGACTGTTTAACGTTAGTTTATTGCATTACTTGGTACCAACTAAAGTTCTACTTTGGTAAGTAGTTTACTGCATCACATACCAGAGTAAAAGCTTTAGTTTGCAACGCAATAAGGTCTATTATTACTTTGATTGTACACACAATTTATACAGCAGCTGTATACGCAATTTTGTTAAAAAATATAGCTGCTTAAGGTGCCTATTTGTGACAATAATCTTCTTTTGTTACAGTCCAACTTAACACACCTGCCTCGTCACGAGTACGTGCCAGGCATAGGCATGGGTGTTGCCAAGTGTCCCTACGACCCTGCCGACAACTCCACAGCGCTTTGGGTAGAGAGAGGCAACCCTGGCAGCTTACCTGCACTCTACTCCGGCACTAATGCAGAGTTCACCAAGGCGGATACCGTCATCTTCAGAACGGATCTCCATAACTTGACGACGGGGAGACGCGAATTTGCGTTCAAGAGGACCCTGAAATATGATTCGAAGTGGCTTGACAGTGAGTACATCAAATTTTTTTGTTTGTTAGGCAATATAATTTATTGAAAGAAATTCTTTACTAATAGAAAGCTACTCTATTGCTTAGGCCGAGTTTCTCATCTCTATTTTATCGCATAATTAATGTGACACATTGCCAAGCACGCGTTAACTGCTGTGATAGGCTGTTGAAAATTCATTCAACCAATCACATCAGATAACGCGTGCTTGACAATTTATCACATTAATTCTGCGACAATTTAGATGTGAGGAACTCGGCCTTAGTGCCGTGATAAAAATAAACGATTAAGCATCAGGCCGAAACCACAAGAAAACCTTATATTTTACATTGTACAAAGATTTCATGAGTTTTATATATAAGCTGTAAGGCTGGCATATAAAGTAGAATTTATTATTATTTCGTTGTATACAGATAATTATTTCCAGCGTTAAGTCCAAAATAGACTGTTCCTAAGTAGGTAAGCACCGTAATAAAAGCTACATGAAATATTTTTTGTTCTACAACAATGTGCCCACTTAACGTTTTTGGGGCAACATTTGCTGCTATAAAAAAGGTTATTATACCAGTGTGGCTAATGACTAATGAGTCCGGACCAACATTTCTAAGTCGATATTTTCTGTCTGACTAACTCACAGCGGGTCAGTCATCCGAATCGATATCGCTGCCGAGATTAAATCAATATTAAGCGTGATCAGTGCTGCCCAACAATGGGCGAGCAACCATTAGGCTGAAAGTGATCCGGTAATAATAAGGACAAATGTTACAATTATCGACGCTTACACGATTTACACGGAAATTGGCCTGTTTGCGATTAAACAACCGACATTAAACTGTGTTCGCTCTAACGAGCAACAATGTCTCGGTACTATGACACGGCTATTGCTGTTTTAGCCAGTTATTGTTTACCTTGTATTCTGTGTTGAAATTAATTTCCATACCCCTATATTTTGAGTGTTTTTCTCCACTCGACTCGACCTCGACCAATTAAATTGATAACTTGTTATTTATTGAAATACTAGCTCCTGTGAAAAGAGTTTACTTATCCCAAGGGAACATTATAACAGAATGAAAAGTAAGCTATGTGCTATTTCAGTCTATAATCTATGTCTGTGCCAAATTTCATACAAATCCGTTCAGCCATTCTAGCGTGATTGAGTTATAAACATACATCCACAAACAAAAATCCATCCAAAGTTTCACATTTATAATATTAGTAAGATAACGAGTCGGTTTTTCCCGTTGTCCGGGCGAGAGTTGAGTGGAGTGGAGGAAGTTTCCTTCCAAAGGACTAGAATATTAGTCTACTAGTTGACAGGTATGTGTCTACATATGTGTCAAATTTAGATAGACAACAAAGGTTAACTTTTACTAGTACAGAAAAAATATATTTCAAAGTTAAGTCACTATGTTTGATAAAATTGTTTGAAGTACTGATGTGCCCACGCATAAATAACAATAATCTAGATTTAAAAGATTTTACTTTCGTTTAGTTAAATATGTATTATCATTTCTGCTTTATCTACTCTTGACTTATCGGATAATAAAGTTCGAATACTCATTTACATTTTACTAACACTAGTACCGTACTTAGTTTCAGTGATAACACTTTCTCTGAAAATTATTGCAAATTCGACAATAAATTGCAAAAAGATTTTATTAAATCATAAAACCTAAAATGTTAATGAATTCATAAAACATTAGTTCTTTCACTCGACTGCCCAATATTTTAATTTTTTGTTGAAAAGATGCGCTCAAATAATTTTATTTCAATTTTGCGATGAAAAACTGATATCAAATCAAATTAATATTTTATTAAGAACGTCTTTTTGGAGTAAATGCCTTAATTGTTCTGATTTTCGTACGAAATGAATATTGGAACAATTGGGCTGAACCCTTTTGCCCGTTAATTTGTGTGGCATGGTAGCAGCGAAATAGAAATTACGCTCGTGTACAAATTTGCCTAATTTCCGTTAATATTGCTCTGTTCATTACACTCGGTCCTTTATTACTAACGTTTCGAATGCCACTAACAGTTAATTATTTTCATTTAACTTTCATTTGTACTGTAAACCCTTTTTAGTATTCATCCTATTTTCTAAGTTACGTTTTGAATAAATTCGTTCCTTGTTTTTAGTTACAATTTTATAGTCGTTGCTATATAATAACAGAAAACCCAAATGTTTTATAAAAAATACTAAATATAAAACTACGTTGTCTCTAGTTTTTCTAAGCTATCAAACAATTTTATCTATCTATATATTATATATATAAAAGGCAATGCTCCAACTGACATAATATCAACGCCCAGCCTAAGCCACTACTGATAGGAGTTTGAAATTTTTAGAGTATATTGCTTTTATACCGTAGGAGTCATTTAAAATTTTTCGAAATTTATTCCCTAAAGTGTTGAAATAGGGGATGAAAGTTTGTATGTTAATTTTTATTTACTCTAAGACCGTCTGGGAGCTCAGTTACATTTCCACAAATGACCCGAAGACCAGAATCCTGAAATAAAAAAAACCGGGGTTGGAATCATTCACTCTCAAACTACCAGGAGAACAGAATCATAAAGAAAAGAAATATATTATCCGGGAATGGAATCATGTGTGGTAAAGACTCTCGAACTACCAGGAATCAGAATCATGAAGAAGTAGATCAAACATCACAAAATCTATATTCAGCTAGTTTAATCATAAAATAGAGAGTATTGCACTAATACTGGTGCAATAATTACTTACATAAACAACAAAGCTTTTTACGAAACTATGTATAGACATTTCTGTGAATAATATGTTCTATTTTGATGGATACTCACTTCCATTGAACTTGGTTATCGATCCTTCAATAAATAATAATACTAAGGATATTTTATGAGATATAGTTAATAATACCACCACGTACAACATATTCATCAAACGAGGGTTTATCACCACTATTCATTAAACGAAGCCAAATTTATAACCGTAATAATTTTAAAAGTTCCGAAGCCTTATTAAAGTTAGTATCTTAAAGCTTATGTTACTGGCATTGTAGCGTATGCTACAGAGAATATTATTCAACAATGTGAATAGAGATATTGGGCGTAAGGCGCGCGTCCGTATTCTGTAATCCGCGCCACGTGGCGTTTTCATTATAGGACCAACAAATAAGCACTTATTAATGCTGGCTATAAACGTCCCGTGTGACATAATTGTCACCCACGGCTTCATCTAATATTTATTGCATATCACATGGAATAACAGCAATTTGATACTGTGGAATTAACTCTGATTGTGGGAACGTACGCTCGCCAGAATATTACTGAATATATACTAAATAATTATATTCATAATTAACGAAATTATTACACCGCGACCTGGTTGTAGTTTAACTTGAAAACTCGCTATTAAATAGGAATTATAATGCTTATTATTTATTTAAAACTGATTCCGAAGTTAGTTTAAAACTAGAGTAATTTAAAGTGGTTTATTGTCGACTATCAATTACGTTCAACTTTTAAGTGTCGAAAACTTTTTAAATCATTCTTGAAACATGTTAATAACTTGGTGTTATTTTGTTCTAGAACCAAATTTCGTGGGTTCCTTCGATGTTGGGGACTATGTGTTATTCTTCTTCCGTGAGACTGCTGTGGAATACATCAACTGTGGCAAGGCAGTATACTCCAGGGTAGCAAGAGTTTGCAAGAGAGATACCGGAGGCAAGAACATTCTCAGTCAAAACTGGGCCACGTATCTGAAGGCAAGACTGAACTGCAGCATACCCGGAGAGTTCCCCTTCTACTTCAATGAAATACGTAAGTTATAATTATTATTTTTTGTAATTGGTTCAATAATATTCAAATGGTTACAAATCTTTTATCTTTAGCTTAGTTTATGGCAAAATTCGTTTACCATTAATAGGGACTCACACTATTCAAGCTCTGTAAATGCTGACTACTTAAATAAAACAAGTCTGGTCACAACATTATTGGTAAAGAAACCATCTAAGCACACACACACATATGTATTTCTCCACCATTTTGGCTCGAGAAGCTTGTCGAATTTCGACTTACCGTTCTACACACAAATATTGACTGTCAGTCCCGCGCAAACATTTTGAGTTCCAAATTCAAAAGTGCATAGTACGATTTTACGAGAGTCTAGTCGATTCCGCTCCGTACTTGGGTACGGGACCTCCCAGACTGTGTTCATATAATATTAACGGTCGGGGTTCGCGCCGTCACACGGTTTTTCACGCGGACCCACTACCGTCACTGCATTACTCATGAGAGTGTAATAGGTACTCAAGTGCTCAGTATTTGCTGTAGCTGTGTTATTTACATGTCTGTTCGAGCAATTAGGTTCGCACCCGAAGTTGGCGATCGTTTTTCCCTGAATAGGGTCCCATTCGGAGGCACAATAGGAAGAATGCTGGCTATAAAGATTCCTTTCGTGTTTATTTTTCTTCTGCCATAAAATGTTGTCCCGAAATTGCTTATCTACACAATGATTTTTCCTTATACGGAGTCGAATGAAATAGTTACTTACGTTCCAATAGCTAGAGGACAAATCGAGATGAGTGTGAACAGTATGTTCAGTACCTACGCCATTCCCAAACGCGTCTCCTTGCGTACCATTGTTATACAATTTGCGATCGCAAATTACCTGGGTGTATTAATAATGGCATCAACTAGTATGAAACTGCTGCAACTTTACCAGAGATATTAGGTTGAGAGCCCACAATTAAAACAATTTGATAGTAGTAAACCAAAGTTTCAACAACTAAAGAACAGATTAGGCATTATGACGGCGCTTGAAAAATTTTAGCTTCAGTTGTCCAATAGTTAGAGATTCAATTTAAATTTAAATTATCTTTACAGCAACTTTGATATTTACACCTGGATAGGCATTAAGTTTTATTAAAACAAAACTTTGCATTAAAAGTCTGCGACCAAATTCGGTGTAATCTTCCATAACACGATGAAAACAGTAATTCTAAAGTTTATCTTGTCTACTTTATAAATCCACATTGTAATATTGTGAATTAATTTAGAAGTTTTATTGAATATTTATTCTATTCGAATTATTATTAAAATTATTCTTTTGAATGAAAAAGTGTATAATATTTCAATTGGATCATAAATTCAAATACATTTAAAGTTTAAGTTAGAGGCGGGCACTTTCATTCGTCCAATTATTCATCTCATAGACAAAAATTGCTTGGAACATTTATTGTTACGCACCACACACGAACTAAAATATTAAGAAACCATGCACATAGAGCAATAGCATTTTCTAAATGCATGAACTAAACCAAATTCTACCGCAGAGCGTTTGCATAAAACTACGGAGCAAAACTTACATACATACATAACATCATGGCTTTCCCCATAGGAACAAACACAAACTAGAGGACGACATGTGCTACCATCTTTAAATACTGCTTTTGCTTTTTCCGCTTACATGAACCTTTTCGTACGGACGTGTTGGTATACAACCAGCCTTTTTGAATGACATTTAAAATTCATAAATATTACGAGACATAAGTTTTATTAAAAGTCGAATAGAGAGAGAGACGTACTGTTTTTAATTAACGCTTTCTGAGACGAAATAACTATCTTAGATTAAACACTAGTTCTAATGGTTACTTTATAAGTATTCAATGTCACTTGTTACTATAATATACTCCGCAACTTCAAAATTTTAACTCAGAAACCGGAGGTTAATGCGAACTTTATTGCCACAAATAGCTATATAACTGTATTTAAGTAAAAAATACATTTAACTCTTCCTTTTCCACCAGAGAGCATCTACAAAGTCCCAGGGGACGACAGCCGGTTCTATGGCGTCTTCACGACTGCCTCCACCGGTCTCATGGGATCCGCCATCTGTACCTTCACCATCGGAGACATCCAGAAGGCTTTCGAAGGGAAGTTCAAGGAGCAAGCATCTTCAAGCTCTGCGTGGTTGCCAGTTATCAGCAGTAAGGTCCCAGAACCAAGACCTGGGACCTGTGTGAATGATACGTCTTCTTTACCTGATACAGTGCTCAATTTTATAAGGTGAGTGAGCTAATTTTAAATGTTCTTGAGGGTTGTAAGAAGGTGGACTGTTGGAAATAGTAATTAAATATTTCTTAAATATTTTTACATGATTTAATTTCGTTAATCTACAAAAACTTAATTAAGAAATTAAACTGAACGTTGTCGTCAGTAAATTGAAAACAAAATAAATTCCACTTCGCACACTTACAGATTATCGGAATTCCCGACACATTGTTCAATTTATTCATTAAAAAAACGCCCCGTACGAAGCAGAGAATTAATTTATTTTCAAAACGGCCGAGCAGCCGGATACGCAAAAAGAACAAAAGGCGAGACTGTCGTTATTGTAACAAGCGCGCCGGACGTAAACAAAGTAGAAAATCGTCACTTAAAAACGCGAAACACGATCCTGTCGCCGCCGACGAGGTCTCTAGCGATTCCAGAATTCCACGCTCATTGAAATCCACAGGCACTTTTATCTGGCGACACGTCCTGTTAATTATCCGACGCTCTCACCCCGAGAGCGTTCAATTATTTTTTTTCCCGCTTTTCCATGATCCTCATGTGGAAACGTTGAGATTTTAACACTTCACCTGAACCAGTCTGCTGAAAATAGTATAACAAATTTTTTATTCATAACGAGTGGAGGTTTTAATTAAATGAATGGTATTTTGTTGTTGGCGTCGAAGCAAAGACTGCATTGTGCGACATTCGTGCCGGCGACATTAACGTCGCGCGCGATTGTCGCCGGCCGTCGACGACGCGACGCGACCTTATTGTTATCAACATGCTTGTAATGTTTCCGTCGCTACGCTCCAGTGACTTTTCCTTTATTAGACACCTTTACATGCTGCATTGTTTCTGAATTAATATATTTTGAAATATGAATTTAAGTTTGATGAGTTTGAACGGTGTCAATGAATTTGTATTCAGAAAACATTATAATTATCAACCTCTAAATATTTTGAAAGTCGTTCCCAAGTTTTACACAAAAGCTAAGTACGCGCTTTGTAGAATGGTTCGACTATAATAATGAGTGACAAATTCAAATAATAGATAAGGGCACCTTCCAAATTATTACAATGACTCTTTCAGCCCCACAAGTAGCAATGATTCATATATGGCTTTTAGTCATGAAGTCTGCTTACAATATGAGTGACTGCTATATTTATGGTCTCTGCGATTAATAAAATCAGACCATGATGGAATTGTTACCCGTGTATTCATAAACGACCTTTAAAGGTCCTTTAACGGAATTACGGCGCAGGTACATACTGAATACCATTTTGTTCTCATGTGTTCGATATAGAAATCACAAGTTGTCCTGGTGATTTTGTATGTTAAGAATAAATTCCGCCGCCAAACAAATACTAAGAAATAAAATTCTGAAATAAAACTTAATTGATTCATGAGTGCATCCACGTAAGCTCAGCACGTTTATAAATTAATTTACTAAGAATTTTTCCCTACAAATATGTCTTGCATCTGTCCTTTACTTACTATTGAATCTACCAGGGCCACAAAAACAGTAGGGAAGTAGTCCCAAGTTTCTTAACAAAAATTACTTCCAACAGATCTCACCCACTGATGGATAGTGCCGTCTCCCACGAGAACGAGAAGCCGATCTACTACAAAAGAGATCTGTTCTTCACGAGGCTGGTGGTGGACAAAGTCAAGGTTGACATGATGGGACACCCACTTGAATATACCGTGTATTATGCAGGCACAAGTAAGTACATTATTTTTCTAAGAATTTTCAGACTGAATCTCTGTCATCGAAATTCCTGTCAAAACTGTTTAAGTAAGTAACTATGGAAATATGATTAAATTATGACTATTTATTTGGTTTTTCCAGTTTAGTCCGTCGTCCATTAGAATATTATGAAAGTCCCATTTCCTTACATGTCATCTCACCTCAAACCTTATGGGTAGTAAGGACTAAATATGACTCTCCATTTGCCAAATGTTATAATCTTTTAGTCACCTATTTCCTGAAAAGATCAGGCCCCCAACTCGTAGCAAGGGTCCACATCGCACGTAAAATCTTTACAAGAACCCATAAAACATCCAATGTATGCAAATTGTACTCATCCTAATGGAAAAACCTGATACCTAAAAATACATGGGCGCTTATATCGGAGCATATTCCATTCCTTTGTTAACAAAGAGTAATGGCACTTTTATGGATCTAAAAATAAAACATTAGACACGCAGACGACCAATGGTTGAAACAATTAGCGAATTCCGAAACGCAAAGCAACGCTCCGAACAATCAGTGCACGGATACGCCAGGACATAAAATTTCATAAAAGCTCACGAATTAAAAAATGCCTTCCACTGGGAAATTAAAAAGTGGTGGCGAGTGAAAGTGGCACAAAGGCCATAATTCGTCTCGTCCATGACGGCTGCATGTCCGTCTGGATGCCATCGCTGTTTCCCCCTCCATACCATGAAACAGGGGATTTAGTTCAAAACATGAAAAACCGATTATACGTTCATTGTTTGTAGCAAAATGGCGTGCGAAACTGTATGGTTTAAGCGCTTTTGGTACTTCAATTTTATTGACTCCTAAAAAGCTCGCGCTAAAGCTTGTAAATCCCTGCACTACAATCAAAATATCTATAGCACAGGTGAACGGTTCGTTGGGTAAAAAAAACAAACAATGAGACAGTAAAGCCAACGTCATTACAAACTGTGTAACATGTTTTGGAAGGCTTTCAAATTCTTATCGCTTCGTTTTCAAAACAACAGGCAACAATTAAGATTCTAATAGGCATTACGCACTTACGAAAATGTATCTCGACGTTTATTCCGTCCGCATTTTCGTAGCGTGTGCTACGCCGTAGCGTCGTAGCCACGGTATGTGCGCGCGGTTCGCTGTAGACCACAGAGAGTCAACGTCACATTTCCATTGCCGCATAAATTCGGCCGCCGCCGCCGTTCTCTAAACAACGCCTCCAAGTGGTAATTTTCGCCTATGTTGTTGCAATTTTCACCAATTTTCTCGAAAATCGTTCCCGACCGAACCGCCCTGCCGAGTGGATTAAACTCACGTAGATATCTAACGAAGGGGGGGTTCGTTTACGGAACAACTTTTACGAAAGGAGAAGCCACGTTTGAGTTGGCGTTTGAAATGCTTGTGTGTAGAATATTAAATTGTTTAAACGTTACCTTTGACGCACCCCACCCGTAGCATAGCCACGTACCACGATAATTACTCTAACTTAATCTACACAATATAACTTTGTTCCAGTGCGCTAAGACTAACTAAGACTGTATTCCCGAGCACTATTAATAATGCTAACATTTTGGGAAACAAAGAGACTACAACGCAATAGTTTTATGCAACAGTGTGTTGCACAGTGCACGATATACGTCGGTGTATATTCAAAACCGCAGAGGAAAGGGTAGCGTCCGAAAACCCGAAGCGCTCTTAGTTCACTATTATTTACACTCGAGCGCAAAATAAGTTGCACGAAATTCCGTCACAAAGCGCCTGAGGCGTCCCGTGAAAAAGGACAGTTTACTCTTTCAATAAAGAGCGCGCCCGTGCGCTCGCGTCTACCGCGCGATATTACCTCGCCGCTTACTCCATTTTGAGTACTTACCGCGTTATAATATGCATTAAACTGCACTGGCAGAAAGTTGTAGCGGCGCTCGAGGTGCTAGCAGACAATGAGAAATGAGCGTATGATGCTCCCGCAATGCGGGCCCACGTCTCGCCTCATTCCATTTGTTTTATCACGCCTAAATCACTGTTGCCAGACAACTTCTGAACGCCCCGCCGAGGTTGATAAAAGTTTGACAGCGACTGTCGTGTACACACCAGGGATCGTGTTTGTCAATGAAAGGGAACGGAGGTATCAAAGACGTTAAGAGTATTTAGAAGTTAACGAAGTTAATTAAATTCACCGAGTTAGACGTCGACGCCACCACTCTTTAGTATCAAGGGCGCCTTTGTAAACAAACGAACATATTAATGTTAACGTATCGCATGAATACAGACTGAGTTAACAACAACTTGAAACGTAATTACGACGCGTTTGTTGTACAAAAAAAAAACAAAAGAAATTGTTAAATTTTAGGGCTCCGTAGCCACATGGCAAAAAATGGAACCCTTATGGATTCAACATGTCTGTCTTTCTGTCCGTCCGTATGTCACAGCCACTTTTTTCCGTAACTATAAGAACTATGCTGTTGGTAAGTAGATGTATTCTGTGAACCGCATTAAGATTTTCACACAAAAATAGAAAAAAAACAATAAATTTTGGGGGTTCAGTTATAAGTATTATTTACATTAGTATACATTATATTATTATTATACATTAGTAGACTTAGAACTGAAACCCTACATTTTTATTCATCAAACCGATACGTGTGGGGTATCTATGGATAGGTCTTTAAAAATGATATTGAGGTTTCAAAAATTTTTTTTTTTCTAAACTGTATAGTTTGCGCGAGAGACACTTCCAAAGTGGTAAAATGTGTCCCCCCCTGTAACTTCTAAAATAAGAGAATGATAAAACTAAAAATAAATATATGATGTACATTACCATGTAAACTTCCACCGAAAATTAGTTTGAACGAGGTCTAGTAAGTAGTTTTTTTTAATACGTCATAAATCGTAAACCGTAATTTACCAAGTACGGAACCCTTCGTGCGCGAGTCCGACTCGCACTTGGCCGGTTTTTTTAGTTTACTGACATGAAAAAGTTGTTGCGTCGGATTCGAAAACTGAATATAGGAAATCAAATTGCAAAGTAAGGGGCAGCTTTGATAGCAGCGGCTGTGGTACGGGCCTGCTATTAAAAACGATTTAAAATTCACAGAAGGCTTAACTGCCGAACCGCGCTGAAAACGTCACAGCAATTTGATGACGTAATTATGTAAGCTCAGAGTCACAAAACGCTAACCCTTTGATATTTTGATAGATACGTGGGTATGTTAGATTTGCTTCCAGAGCGAATATCGAGTTAGTAAAACCACTTTTCATGAAACTCTGAAGTAACTAGATTAAAATATAGTCTCCGTTCATCGTATATTAGAATTTCAGCTTGACAATTTTCATAATAATATTATGTCTGAAGCATTAAATAATATTTTTTTTTTTTTTTTTACTATGTATAGGCCTGTGTTTGACCACAATCTCACCGTGGTCAGTGATGATGTGGCCGATGGTGGTAAGCACACAAAGCCTAGAAGGGAACTGGCTCTCAAGTGCTGCTGTCGGAACACACCGGAAGGTGCTTGGCGACAGATTTTCATCTTGAGGGTGGTTGCCAGCCAGGCGGGTACTACAAAGTACCCTACCACCGTGCTATGGTTTCCTCACGATGTTTTCCTTCACCGAAAGCTCAAGCTCATTGTAGGATTCGAACCCGCGACCTTCGTCTCGGTATCCGGTATGCGAATATGCATTAATAACCAACATAAACGGATTACATGTCATATTTCAAGAAAATTATTTATTTATAGATATTATTTATGTATTATGTACCTATTATATTTCTCGATCAAACAAATAAATTATTCTGAACGGCTTTATTTACCCATTTATTATAACGCCCGTAATAATTCTAAAATAACTTACCTTTCATAAAATGTAGCGGTGCGAGCGTATATTGCTCTTATAAGTATCGGAAACCCATTTGCCTAAGTGCATGAAGTCCAAGTTTTGCCATAAACATGAAATGCGGTCCATGCAAAATGATATGTTAAGGTGTAGGTGAGGTATGGCGGACAAGCCCGGTATATGTAGAGCAAGTTGCCGTACCGCCGGCAATCGCGAGGAGTTACTGTGAGACTCCCCAACGTGGCATAGCTTCGTGCTTCATCGACGTGCATTGCCCACAGGACGAAAATGAACAATATTTATTGCCGAGTTGCGGTACGATATGCCGGAACGGAATTTCCCAAGTAATTTATAGTTCGCAACACCTTGCCTTCGTTGCACCGTTCTCAACTCGTGCCATGGTTCAATTTTGATTTCACGTCGAGCATAGAGGAAAATTCTTTAAATTGTTCTAAATCGCTCGCCAGTGCGGAACCGGTCGCTATTTCCAGAATACGACTAAAAAACTTTTGAAATCTTCGTGTCGTGTCGCCTACGCGAGCGAAGGTCCAAACGAATTGAAAACACATTAATTATTCCATTACGAATATATCACAGTCAAGGGAAAAATTTAATCTGGGTTCGTCGCACCGCGTTTGAGATCCATTTATAAAACGATTGCGCCTTCACACAAACACAAAGCAATTAGTTATACCTATAATTAGCATTCGAATCGCGTTCACCGGGAATAAACATTGATTTTTTATTCCCCCAAAATGGAGGGAGCCCGCAGTTCCGGATGAGATTGGGAATACTAATGTGTTCACTTTTGAACGGTTATTCGCGCCCCGCTAACGCCCAACGTTTTTTGCATAAAACATCTCATCAAAGGATTGCTTAGGTCCCGCAGTATATTGAATATCAAAAGGTGCACGAACGAGAAAGTTTCGGGAGGTGGAGCGGTCGCGGCATCCCTAATATCGGCCACCGTGAAAGCCTTCTTTAAAAATACACCTTTGGAACGTGTTTGGAATAATCGTTCGTTCAACTAAAGTATGTTTATCTAGTAAATCGAAAATGTATTTGAAGATAAAGTTTGAAACTTTTTGATTACTGCAAACTTTAAAGTTGTATAATTTACAGTTTTTTATGACTTAAAGTTTTATGAAATCGTGTTAGGCCTACAAAATCAAAGGCGAATAATGAAATTGTTTAAACCAAACATTACGATATCAAACATACGGTTTTAATGTATTGATCGAACGCGTCCTCGTAAAGGTCTTTCAAACTATAGGGAAACAATAACTTTATAATAGGTGTTATTGGAAGTTTGACGTTCTAGTTTTAACCACATACTTGAAGACCCAATTATGCATATCGATTGAAAAAATATATCGGTTTAGGAGATTCATGAACATAAAATTTTCTTGGGACGAATCTCGTAAAAGTCAGCAGAGCTCGTAGGCAAACGTTAAAAACCCACGTCTCTCGATTTACGGCACCTATAAAATACATATTGCGATTCGTGATAAAAGTCCTTGCCGAATTCGTTCATACCGCCAATCGCTGAATTTATCTGGGCTGTCTATGAAATACATTTCGGCGGTCTCCATCGCGACCAATAGCCGCAGCGCTGAATACCGCACATATCAATATTTCAGAGCTTCGAAATGTTTTTCAAATATTTATTAACATTTGCAGCATTTAAAGCAAATATTAGGAGCAAAAATTGCTTACTAAATTTATAGGAAGTAAAACAGGAAAAAGATTACAGAATAACAAAACTCTTAGCGACACTCCCCCTCAGAATTTACAATACACTGCCACCCTGAAATATTATGCAGTAAATTTAGTTGCAGGTGCTGTAATGTATAAAATACAAAAGGTAAAAAACGTCACGGTGTAAACGTCGAGATGAGGGGAACCCGACCGATCTCTAACTGGTAAATCTATACGTTAAACGCGGACTTTTTTATGAAAAGCAATAAAGATGTTAGAGCTACTTTGTGTTTGGGAATTTATACCACTTGGAGGAATAAAACTTATATTGTTCGGGGATCGCAAAAAAGTTTTCACTTAGGCCTGTCGAAGCGAAATCTTTATTGGATTGCGGGATTATTTCTTTTGAGGCTGTGGTCGGAAGACGTCGTGATCGCTCGCAAGGAAAATATTATGAAAGATAATTAAAGAGTTGTCTTACCTTGGATTACTTTGGACTTGTTCGGATTGATATCTATCGGTTGGTAAATTAATTATATCTTACAAAAAAATTAACCAAAATATTAATGTGCCAGCCTGAGCTTAGAAGGATTGTTCTTTGGCTAGCAGAGAAATACAACGCAGGTTTGCAAAAAAAATACTGTGACCTTAATAATCCGGTTAATTCGTATGTTTGATATGCCGCTAGCGTTGCGATGACTACGCTTCGGTAGTTTTCTTTGACATTTCAGACAAGATTTCCTTGTTTGGCATTTTCACTGGGCGTTTCCTTATGAAATTCGTTATTGTTTAGGCGAGGGTGGTCTTTGGGGAGCAGACCCGTCCGTCCGCGTCCAATGTGGGATTGTTTAATTATTTTGCTCGGCCCAACCGTGATCGGAATTAATCACTAGAAGTAAATTTATTTATAGACCACCAGCGGATTGGAGATCGTGCATACGTATAGGTATAATTATGTATGTGTTTCAATTAAGTTCGTTAACTTGAACCCCGTGGGGAATAAATTATCCGTCTAATTTCAGTGTTTACGTACTGAACAATAAGTCTTGCCATTTTTCTTTGTGTGCATCAATAAAATAAAAAATCCTTTTTTTTCATACAATAAGTACAGTTTATCTTACGAATGTACTTTAGTTAATAGAAAAGTCAAGTAGTTATAACATGTCTCAAATACGTATCTAAGTATATTATTTTCATTTATTATTATCTATATATATAAAAGAAAGTCGTGTTAGTTACACACTTTATAACTCAAGAACGGCTGAACCGATTTGGCTGAAAATTGGTAGGGTAAGTAGGGTAGCGTAGGGTAGGGTAGGGTAGGGTAAGGTAGGGTAGCGTAGGTAGGGTAGGGTGGGTAGTGTAGGGTAGGTAGGGTAGATGAATGTTTGGTGTTTTTATGGCAAAACAAAGTTTGCCATAAAAACACCAAACTGTCAGGGTCAGCTAGTATTATATAGAACGCGGGTCTTGTCAGTTATAATTAGCACAGATGATATAATACTACACATTCTTCTAAAAGTATTACCCCGTCCCATCGGTACACATTCGTTAACCCCGCCAATCACGCGAACACGAGCCAGCTCTTTTCCCTAATTACCCATAATCCTTCCACGAAAACTCTAAGCAAAATGTCTTAACCTACTTAGTCGTCCAATATCCCCCTTATTGCTATCACACCAGATAGTGTGACGGGGAAAGCTTAAAACATGTAACACTGTTTCTCGTAAACAGATTTGAGTTGGGTACCTTGTTCCGCCTCCCCACATTTGCTTGAAGACAAGTTTGTTGAATGCTTTCCCATGTACCAGCTATTATCGCATCAAGATACTTGTGCGTCAAATGTGGCAAAACAAATTGGCAATATTATCTTTGTTAGATATTTTGTTGGTGGTAGTGGGTGCTATGAGAGCTCTACTGTCAAGTTTTATATACTTTAGTTTTTATTCAATAAACTGGCGATAATAAAACTTGACATACTTGTTACTGCATTTGTTTTCATATTGGGTAAAAAGAATAGGAGTATGTAAGGGTCGTAGGAGGTGGTAATCTGTAGTTTCTGCCTACCCCCATGGGAAATAGGCGTAAGTTTATGTGTGTGTGTTGTTTTCAGGATGTTTAAAGTTTCTGTCACCCCAACTACATTGCGAGCAGTTCCGAAGCGAATCTGTACACAGTCTGACTACAAATACAATCCGGATTGCAGACAATTTTCAATTCCTTTATTAAAATTTCCGTCACCTCGATTACATTGACACAGATCCGAAGTATAGCTGTACACAATCTGACTACAAATAAAATCCGGCTTGCAGACAATTTTCAATTCCTTCATTAAAATTTCCGCCACCTCAATTACATTGACAGCAGTTCCGAAGTGAAGCTGTACACAATCTAACTACAAATTGAATCCGGATTGCAGAAAATTTTCAATGGCTTCATAAATAAAAATAAATAACCCAAATTCTGTGTGTTAATAAGTCACCTCCTTACAAAAGGCTGACACCACACTAAACCAATCCCATCGCTTAGAAATCACGCAACGCCACGAATTCCACAGACAACACGTTCCAATTACGGAGTTCCTTACGATATTCAGGAAACACAATTACCATGCGTTGGTTGCGTGGTTCCATCACTCAGGAGAACTGCGCACACGACGTTAATGGTCCCGGTGTCACGGTGGTGTCTCACCTAGTTACTTTACGTTCTAATCTCGCTAATTTTATGCGAAAATGTCAAGTGTCTTGCTTTAAAGGATTAGAGAGTTGTACTATTTGAAGAGGTATTTGGTTCTTAATCTTAATGCAATATTTTTAAGGCTCATTTTTATTATTAGCCAAGAATTCCAAACTGCTAGACATAGGCTTTTCCGACTCTACTTCCACTTCTCTCTGTCTAGAGCTTCGGCTAGTTTTTATCAACGTACAGCTCATCCCACCAGATGCAGAACTATAATAAGCAAAACACGAATCTTAAACAAATGTTTAAGACTCATCACATAGTTCATCATAGTTCGTGGGTAATTATAGTTTTTTAGGGTTCCGCACCCAAAGGTTAAAAACGGGACCCTACTATTAAGACTCCGCGGTCCGTCTGTCTGTCTGTCTGTCTGTCTGTCTGTCCGTCTGTCACCAGGCAGTATCTCATGAACCGTGATAGCTAGGCAGTTGAAATTTTCACAGATGATGTATTTCTGTTGCCGCTATTACAACAAATACTAAAAACAGAATAAAATAAATATTTAAGTACATCAAAAGTGATTTTTTTGTCGTTTTTGCGATAATGGTAAAAAACCGGCCAAGTGTGAGTTGGACTCGCGCACGAAGGGTGCCGGAGTCCAACTCACACTTGGCCGGTTTTTACGTGCTTAAAATCAGAAGGCTCTTAGAGATAAATGTTAGTGAATCATTACTTTCTTTCATAATATGTCACAAACCGTTAGGGCTTGAAATACACAAAATTTTCTCGAGCTTCAAGACTATTACTTATTATACAAGTGATTCGTGATTTATTTTTCCATCAAATACCCTACCCTTTGAATCTAACATTACCATTAATATAAAACTAATGCGTATGCTACACACTTGCCCGACTTTATTATCCTTTCTTTAGTAGAATGGGGTGCCGGGTAGTATATTGTTAGTTCTTCAATTCCCACTGGAAATTCGGAATCCGCATCGCAAAAATAGGGGTCGTTGTCGATTTAGCAGTTTTAAAAGCTGAGTGTAGAATTTGGATTTGTATACGCGTGGGTTTGGTTTTTCACCGGCTTTAGATAAAGTAAAGTTTTAAGCAAGGGATGATAAGTTAGGCATTTTACCAGACTTTGGGTGGGTCATACGATACATGCTTTACCTGATCCTGCACAAAATATACCAATACATTTGATCCGGGAGTAGGTAAGCTTTGAATTCAGACATGCAGATTGAAGAGAATTTATAGGCAATCCTGTTCCCATACGAACATTTTGCGATGTTGCTTCGCATATTCAAAACAGTACTAGGAAATTGAATTGAAGATAATTATATAAACTAAATTAATACGAATACTGTACAAAGATTTATTAGGTCTCTGTTGTAATCTGTGGTCAATATTATACTCTTGATTTGTTAATGCTACACACAGCGCCACCTATAGTTCCTTTGTGTGCACTTGTTACTTACTGTCATGGCCTCTTACGCTCTCAATTATAAAATGTGTTAGTTTCTTATCTTACTAATAAAGCTGTTTAATATTACTTCAAAACTAGTTTATTCACATCACCTAAAACTTCACCACTCCAACAGTCTCCATTATGATCTCTGTGTTTCACAAATCATCTTAACCCACACTACCATTCAAATGAACTGAACCAAATTCCTCAACGCATTACAGCCTTTGTCAAAGTGCTATCAAGGAATTACACGCCACTACATTCCAGAACAACAACGATGCAACGCTATATTTGGATACATCGAGCGTTCAGCTTTAGGATATCAGAGATTAACCCGTTTCAAACAGACAATGGATACTGGATACCAAAATAGTCGAATAAAATATGAGCTTTGAATAAAATTGGAATGAGAATGGAGTGTGTCACGGAGAGCGGTTGTTTGCCGTGTCAAACCACTTGTAAGAGTCGACTGAGCTGAGGGTAGGTTATTATAATGTCGTTTGTGTCGGCTGCAGTCTGTCTGTGTATCAGTTAGACTGTCTTATGTAGCTTTGTCTGGTTTACCTGGTTTTTATTTGTATTCGGTGGTGGATATAATTATTATTAAAGCTTCTTCTTCTTTTCGAATCGAAATAGACCGTTTGGGCTCAATAGGCCTATGTCATGGCGACATCAGTGGCGATTATCATGTTCTCCCATTATTAAATCCCCTTTAAAAATTACTGTCTTTAGGATATAGCAGCTTAAGGTTACACTAGTCGATCATTCTTGCATACAAACGTAGTCTGGCGATTTTTCCACTGTTTTACGAAGTACGATATCAATTTGTCTCATCATTATCTAGCCCTGTATGGAAACAAAAAAGAAAAATATTTTAAAGTTATGAGCGTCGAAATTTCCATATTTCACACTTATTTTAACGCATCTTTGGGTGGAAATAAATACCATTAGAAGAAGGAAAATTGCAAAACGGCCACCATACAGGGATAGATTAGTAGTTCAACAATGCAATTTAATTTTGATAATATATATTCAGTCGTTTTTTTATGATATCTAGACTCCCAAAGGTCTGTTTATAAAATTTCGCTCACTCGTTTTCGTCCTAAATCATCATCCATTTCGCTACAAACTTGCAAAAGTGCTAATTCGTACGCGAACTAGCTTCTTACTGCTCATCACAGCATCTATCTCTTTCGCACGTGCTGTCGGATGAGATAGCAGACATTTTAACACCGCGCACAAAATAGTTCATGCCGTCGTCTAGAGCAACCTTAAAGTGAGAATGAAATTCAACTGTTGCATTATTAAAGTTTTAAGACTACCAGAATTTTAGCATAGTTGGTGACGCAAATAAAAATATTTTCTTTCTGTATTATTACGATAGCTAAAAAGTAATTATAATAATTGACGTTAAACTTCTGTCGATAACAGATAAATTAATTTTACGAACCAATTTTTACGTGTCATTTGCTCCATCAGTTTTAGAGCACTTTACTATTTTACAGTTCATATCACATTATGCATTGTAAAAGCAAGCAAAGTATCTATCTCATAAAGCAACACTAAAGGTGGACCAGACCTGCATCCCCATAAATATTCGGACACAAATGAGCTTACCTATGGATTTTAAGAGTTTAGACTTGCTGATGAGAACATTTCAAATTCAGGTGCCGAGGGGTAACCGACGTGGTGGACATAGAATTTTAAACGTAAATGATATGAGTCCCATAAATTATTATTAAAAAGGGGATTATTTTGCACTTAGATTATTTAAGATGTCCATTTACCAACGCTAAAGTACGGTATTTATTTCGAAGGCCTTTATTCTTTTATACCATTGCGCTAATTTTTGCGCCAATCAACTACACAAAATATGGCACACTAAACATCAAGTCGGAACATAACACGCAAGCCCATTCGCACAATCAATGTAGCACATTCATTTGCGACAAGGCCCCAATATAATTACTGATTTATACCCCAGTAGTTATAACTTAACGAACACAATAATACGGGACCCGACCATTCCGTCTTATGGCGACATACTGAGACACGTAGCTCGAGCATTGTACGTAACACGGTTAGGTAATTTCGCTATATGCCTCTAATCCAATTAGCTATTAAGATTCGTGGCCCGAATATTAATTCGCTCCTGATTCGGCCTCTTTGTAAGGAAGCTGGGACTATGACCTTATGTACAATGGAGGCTTTCAGGCCTTGGTCACGTGCCGATTGTGATTGTACCCATCGATTGTGTTTACAGAGATTGTTCTGTATTTTCTGACCTTCGGAAAATACGCCTGGATTTTTCGCCGATAGATTGTATGTATGATGTGTGATCCGTTTTCTAGCTTTATTGGGCGATATCGTTTTATGTCAGGGAAGGTCAGATAGGTCGGCTGATACACGCAGAGGTTGGCTAATATCAGATAAAAAATATCGGTGGGTTGGTCTGCACCTACTCACAACAAAATTGAGTCAAGAATTTCGTGGCAGTTCTTAATCATTCTTAACAATAGAATATTAAAGTTACTTCAAGACAATAGACGACGTAGTTCTTAAGTTAGTTTTACGTTTTGGAATAGCTGAAATCTAGATAAACAGACAATGGGTTGGACGTTTCGTGACTATTGTAGGGAGGGGAATTAATTGGGGCCATCACTTTGAGTTGTTCCCACCATTTATCAGACAGTTTGAACAAGCTGTTAGAAGCGTTCCGTTCACTTGACATTTGTGAGATCACACGTTTGCAGACGATCACGAAACCACTGAATTTCCACCTTGAATTAATACTTAGTCATTGTTTATTGAGAATCCAAATATAAAATGCGAGGCACTGAAGTAATATTATAGCTTAAGGACTTAATCTTCGCGTTATTGAGCTTTTTGAACGTTTTCGAAGAACTGTTATATTGTTTCTGGGAAACTACGACGGTTTAATCGCCTTATGATTCCTAGAATCGGGTCTAAGTTTAATAAATGTAGTCTAGTTTTAGGTGTGCTAAGTAGTGTCTACCGTTATCAGATTGAATAAACGCAGTATAGTAAATTAAATGGAATACATTCTACAGGTCTTATAAACATCACAGCCTAAGTGACTCTTTGTCTGTTCAGTTACTAATCGATTCTGAATAAATTCATTAATACATTAATTCATTTAAGTTCATTAGTCCCCTAAATCAAGCGTACCCATACATTAACTAATAATCAGACCTCAATTATAATATTAATCGTGATTAATGCAAACATCGGCATCTAAGATGTTGCTAATAGAACTTGAAAGCACAAGCAAGTTACATACAGAAGGCTCACTACATACAACGAGGCGTACGCACACATAGACGCGTTCGTACGGCGATCTCAAACAAATGGCAATCGTGAATGCGCTTGCACTCGCTGAACGTGAAGCGTGTGTATGTGTGCGTGCGTTTTCGTTTTGTTGTATGGCGTTATCCTTCTGTCTCTACGTATTCTGTGCCGAAACTCACGGCGTCGCCGGAATTCCTGAAACGTGTCACTTATGTACTGATACTGCTAATTAACCAAATACCTATTATGTGTATATGTGCTTCGTAAATGACATTTAGGTAATTGAGCGTTTTCGACAGGCTCTGTTGCGGAACTGATAATAGATGAATGTTGTGTACTGATTATGTTGCTATGTATTTAGTCTAAGTAGTGGAATATAACATGTTGATGTGTTTTCTTATTGATACATTTTGTGTGTAATAGAAATAATAGTATAAGACTTTCCCTGTTAGTATCCGATAAGTTTTATAAGGCTATGGCCGATTTTTCAATAGTGTGATAACTTTTAATTGAGGAATAAAAATGGCGGTTTGACAGCTTTCGTATAAAAAATATGTCAAACGGCCATTTTTATTCCTCAGTTAAAAGTTAGCAGACTATTGAAAAATCGGCACTTAGGAAAACAATACATATTACATCTTTCATGACCAAAAGTCCTCGACCATATTGCTTTATTCCAACAGACCTGTAAAAGATCTCATTAACTAACATTAAAAGATTCCATCACCTTACTTCAATAAAAACATTAACCAATCAATAAATCCGATTGGCATTTCAAAAATAGAATCGTAAAATCAATTGTATTTTCTTTATTGCAGACGAAGGCAAAATCCACAAGATAGTGCAGTGGAACCGCAACGGTGACAGCCAATCAGCGTTGCTCGATATTTTTGACGTCACCCCCGGGGAACCCATACAGGTATGTCTTTGTTACAATCAATGGATATGGGTGTGTTTGTAGGTCTTTGGATTATACTTTTATCTTTGTTTAGTTTCCATGCTTGGATGCGAAATCATGGACAGTATTTCAAAATTATCTTTTATAAATACTCAAGAAAATGCCCATTGTGTCTCAAGACTGTTTATTACATCAAATATTCTTGTTAATTTAAAATTAATTTGTTCAAATAGAGATGTTATGAACCAAGCTAATCTAGTAGTTAATATTGCATAGACAAAAGATTTACTGGGGAAGCTAAAAGCAATATACAACGCCCTTATTTATAAATCTCGAATTCTCGACACTGTTAAGCAATTGCTTAGCACATTCTATATTAGAAAGTATAAGTATAAGTGAACAGCTCAGATAATGTTTATAAATAAGGCACATGTTTCAACAAGATTTACTAACAATACACCGTTCGCGTGACGACTATTTTTATATATTTTTTCTTCTTTTTTCTCTAGGCAATGGCAATCTCCCGAATGCACGGCTCACTCTACGCGGCCTCCGACAGAAGAGTCCTACAGCTCCGACTTGCGCTGTGCGCTCGACGGTACGACGCTTGCGTGAGATGCGCACGCGATCCTTACTGCGGTTGGGACCGGGACGCCGGAGTCTGTAGGGAGTACATGCCGGGGTGAGTTCGAAATGAAAAATTAAATTAAGAATGTTGCGAGAGTTATTGAGATTATAAATTCAAATTATGAATTTTTGCTGGCTGTAAAGAATTACGTATACAGATGTTAGGATTTTACTAAGACCACTATTTCTATAGCACAAAATACATCAATTTTATTTTACAAAAAGTGAATCTTCCATATTTAAAATTCACTGTGAATACAAGTTAGACGCAATTTATTATGGCGATATATACGCCCCAATGTTAACGCAGTACTGGCCGTGCGCTCGCTCGATGCCAAAATATCAATATTGAACCTTCTTTTGAACAGTTTTGTTTTCAAAATATTATTTGATTTACATATGCTATGTTAGTTATCAAGAAATTGCAGCCATAAATTTTTCTGTGTACTCGTAAAAATATTTTTAAACATCAAGTCGTTTTGGAGGAGTTTCCAAAAGTTGCAAAAAAAATCGTGATGTTAATTATTTTTTTAAAGCAAAACTATTAGTTACATGAAAAAAACTTGTGTTAAAAATAATGTACATGAATCTATAATAAATATATATATATTTTCAAACCTTTGAACCTAGCCGTTACTAAGGAGTATGCTTTAGAAAGTAACCGTTTTACAGCACTAAAGCGCATTTAGGCCGTTAACATTTTAAAAAAGCACTTACTCAACACTATTTTCCAACACAGCCTCATCCAAGACGTAGCCAACGAGACCGCAGACATTTGCGACTCATCCATCGCTCGTAAGACCGTCTCCGCGACCTGGGGCCAGAGTCTTCACCTGGGCAGCTTCGTGAAGATGCCGGAGGTGCTGCAGCCCAGGGCTGTAACCTGGTTCCACTACTCTAGGGAGAAGGGACGGCATCCGATTACGTTCAAGTGAGTTACACTTTATATATTTTAATTGAAAACTTGTTTAGGCGCGTTGAGCGATTATTTGTAGGACCAAACTTATGGGTTCGCGCACAGACATAATTCCAGCTGGATGATGCGATTGTATGTACTTCGCGTGCCAAAAAACGGTGTAAATTTACGATCAATGATCATAATCTGAGCTTTTCATTTAGCATTATCGGCAACGGAAATACACCGAAATCTAGAAAAATGCCTTTTTATGCCATATTGAGCTGTACAGAATGTATAGAAAAAAAAAGTTGGCCGAGGCATTGGCAATGTTTTCTTTCATTGGTAAATAAATTTGTTTTTAAATTATTTGTGAAAAGTGGCACGCTTGGTTTTCATACAGATGGAGAGACTTGCGTTATCTAGTTAGATTTATATAATTTTAAAATTTTCACTTCTGTCGGCAGTCTCCATGACTACCTTTTTTTTTCGAAAGATAGTAGATACACATGTATTATTGATTGTATAGAAAAAACATTTTGGTACGCCAGTTGTGCAGTGCGAAAACAGCGCGTGCTTATTTAGTGGTAGTGGACATGGGCATCTATGTTTCTTTTTGTGACGGTAAAAAAATATTGTAATTTCTTTATTTCGTACTATGAAAAGGTAGATCTTGTGATTTTTGATACTTCTCAAAATATCTACTGTTATTTTATAATCTTTTTTTTCAACGAAGTTAGGATTACCTGAATTATAACCAGAAGTTTTATACCACTAAAGAAACTAAGATTAATCGCCCCACAACACGATAAACCGCTAAACCCACACCGAACATAAAATCGCTAAAAACTTAAGTTCCCCCAACTTCCGAACAAACTTCAGTCCAAATTCACGAGCTCTCTTCAATTAACGCGTAAACCGTGAACCGAAACTCCTACTGCGACTAAATCTAATATATTTGCCTTATAAACCACCATTTCTTGTTTAACGCATCCCCTGAGCCCAAAAACTTTAAACGTCCCACTTTAAACTTAATTGCCTACACCTGCAAAGTAATTTTCACTCGAAGATAGATACAATTTGAACAGCTTTTAAAGTTATATGGTAAATACACGCATGCAACAACATTAATTAAAGGGCTTCCAAATCTTCGGTTATCGCACTTCCGCTGCCACAATTAAAATGCAAGGGGAAACTTCGGTATTAGCGTTTTATTTACCATGTTTTATTCACCCGTTCTGCCACGGACTTGTTAAGCCACCCGATGGTATAGGCGAGTAAAAAGTAATCCTTTTGTGTAGGACATTCTACTGGGGCAAACAAAATGTATAAAGAATTCGGTTTGGGTTCTATTTTGTGGGAGATTTATTTATTTTTCTTGATTCTTCTTAAGGTTACGCTAGTCGACGGCTCGAACTATTTTGTGCGCGGGGTTAAAATGCATGCTATAAACAAATCTTATCCAACAACACGTGGGAAAGAGATAGATGCTGTGATGAGCAGAAAGAAGCTAGTCCGCGTACGAATTAGCACTTTTGCAAATTTGTAGCGAAATGGGTGATGATTAAGGACGAAAACGAGCGCGCGAAATTTTATAAGCAGACCTTTGGGAGTATGGATATCATGAAAAAACTACTAAATGTATATTTTCAAAATAAAATTATTTGCATTGTTAAACTACTAATCTTTTCCTGTGTTGTGGCTGTTTTGCAATTTTGCTTCATCTTATGGTATTTATTTCCGCCCAAAGATGCGTTAAAATTAGTGTTGAAATATGAAACTGTCAACGCTCATAACTTTCAATATATATTTTTTATACTTTTTTGTTTCCATACAGGGCTAGATAATGATGAGACAAATTGATATTATTTTTTATTTTGAACGTACATAGTAAAACAGTGGAGTAATTACCAGACTACGTTTGTATGGAATAATGATCGACTAATGTAACCTTAACAAATTCTTACGACTTATTTACATGTTATTATCACTGTTAAAAGTTCAAAAACAAAAATATTTCACCCCGTTTTTCCAACCAGACATTAATTTATTCCCAGACAGCCACTTCGTAATGCAACCCCTTATTTAGAATCGACGAACTCATAATGAACTGAGATTCATTTCAGATATAGATTAATCACAAAGTGAGTCTATCCCTCATAAATATTGAAAGCATTCCCAACGCTGGACGTCTCATTCAAATTTTAAACAAAACATCAAATCTACAAACCGCAACATTTAATACTTTGTAGTAGGACTAAACAATCTTGATCCTTGAGAAAAAAAATAGATTAAATATTTTTTTGTTGTTTTTTTGCAGTAAACCGGAAAAGTATATTGAGACATCGGAGCATGGTTTGCTGATTATTTCAGTAAATGAAGCCGATGCAGGAAGATACGATTGTTGGTTGGGAGGATCGCTGCTATGCTCCTACAACATCACCGTTGACATTCACAGGTAAATATTTTTTTTTTATTAAATTATCTCTTTGCTAAAGTATTGTTTATGAAGGATTTGTTTTCTAATGATATTGTGTATTCGTTTTGCAGGTGCTCTCCTCCCGAAAAGAGTAATGAGTATCAGAAAATATATTCGAATTGGTGCCACGAATTCGAGAAGTACAAAACTGCGATGAAAACTTGGGAACGTAAACAAGAGGTAATTGTCTTACTTTATTGAAAGTAATAATAAATAAACTATACATACTTAAAGTACAAATTCGTTGCCGACTGCAGACAACAGCAGCAGGTGACGTGTCGTCCCGCAGTCATGATTCCGAACCCGACTGCAGACGGCAGCGCCGTATTCCTATTGGTTCTGAGTATTCTGTGAGGCATGGCTGACTACACTTACTCACTTCTGGTCACTACTGGTCTGCGATCGTAATCGGGCGAAGTGTCGCTAGCTGCGGAAGGTATTTCATAGAAATACATAGGAACCAGTAGTGTAGCAGCGACACGTCGTCTGCTGTTGCTGTCTGCAGTCGGCTACGAACTCTTACCTTTAGTATCGTTAATTATTTACCGGTGAAACTCATATCTTTTCTTTTTTTTCAGCAGTGCGCGAGACAAAATGACTCGAATCAGAACACACATCCAAACGAAATAGTGTGATAGCTTCTGAACATCGCCTATCTCATGTTTCAGTCTGTTAATTATTATGCTGGAGCTATACCGATACCTTACGTCTCGGCCGGCCTGAAGTACTTCAATATATTCTCGTGAGGAAATTCGTCAATATCATCCGCTCCATAACGATCTCATAGTGACTCCACAGTAGTGTACGTCGAGCTCAAGACAGTGCATTCAACCGAATGTGGCTCCCTCTATAGCTTTTGTAAAGACGTATTGAAAGTGTAGTGAAACTGACTAGTAATGCAATAGTGCATCGTTCCAAACTCTCGGCGGGAACATGAATAGGTGATTATTGGACACTCGAAATTTTTATGGACACTTTTTATCATTATTAAAAAATTAAAAGGAACGAATATAAATACTAAAGCGTTGTGCGTTGCTTTGTTGGTAAATGGAATGTAAAATATTTAGTAATCGAAATTATAAGCGCTTCGTTCGTTGGCTTAAGTGATAGAACAATTGTTAGATTTATGGGATGGAATTATTTGAATGTGTAGAAGATTTTATTTAATGATATTTTGATGAATTGTTTTGCATTGATAAATAAAATTATGTATTCCTAATCCTGTCTGTTTAGTTAAGTTTAATGTGACAAATTATGTATCTTGAACTTGACTTTTGCAAACAGATCAAGACACATTATTTGTTGTAAACTAACGATTCAAATACAAAAATACGTATTGCCGTGTGTTGGTACCGCGGTCGTAATTTCAAATCTCCGAGGGTTGTGGGAGGGTTCGCCTCATTATTTTTCCCCTATTTGTGTAAATAGTTATCTAATTCCGTTTGACTGTATCTATTATAAGTGTACGTATAGTATGCACGTCCCTAATGGTAATGAGTATAATTTAAGCCTGTGATATATAAGAAACTCGTTTAGGAAATATATTTTTAAGTATTGATCGTGGACTTATTAAGACTAAAATTATCACTCATTAATATATAGCTGCAACATTTATTTTTTTGTAAAATCACGAATATTGCTATAGTAAGTTTATACTGAATTTATTTTAATTAGACAGTACCTAACTACAAAGTTGTGAGAATGTATTCTTAACACGTATTATTGCACAAGCTAATGTTTCATTTATCACAACAATATAAACTAATTACATCGACTTCAAAAGCTCTCATAAAACTGTATATTAATTTAAAAAACAATAGTTTTAAAATAATAATTTTATAATCCAAGTTTTTAAGCAAATTATTTAAGTTGGTATATAAACTATCCTCAATAAAATATTATTGCTCATTCATAAGCAGACTGTCTTTTGTATTTGAAGGCATTTTAGAAATACCTAATAAAGCAGTTTTATGAGAGTTTATAAGATATTATTTAAACGTATAAGTAAATATAGATTGTACACAAAGTAGAAAACTTAAGACATTTTTAGAAAAGTATCTCAATATTTTTGTACAAAAGTACTGTACTCATTTTAGCTCACTATTCAAGTATCAACTAGTACCTACTCAAGTTATTCGATTCCATATCATACGATTGTACCTAAGAGCTTGTACATATTCATTGTCACACCAAAATATTTACATTCGCAGCGGTCAAATATAAAAAGTATCTAAATTATATGAGTATTCTATATGTATATTTTTTCTAAACATTTTTTCGAATAATGCCATTTAACATCCGCTGCCAGAATTTTGTAGTTTACTTTTTGTTTTTAATACAAGAAAAATATTTAGGCATTATAATCTGAATGAATAATACTTTTTATTTCATGCATCGTGATTCCGTCAAAATCAATTTTTTATATTGAATTGAGAAGATACTACCTTTTTAATATTTACGTTTTCGTCATAAATACCGTAGCATAAAATATCATAATTTTTAAGTATGTGTTCATCCTCACTTAACATAAATTGTACTTAAGGGTATTAATTTATTCGCTGGTACCTACCTAGTTACTAAAGCTAAATTACATTTTGTTGTATTTATTGTAGAAAAAGTGATAAAAATTAATGTGACCGTTATTTACAATGAGCCCTTCGCTATAACTGCTAAAGTAGTCATAATATAGCCTACTAGGTGCTTAATAAGCTTTCGTTTTGCAAATATTATATAAAAGTATTTTTCAGACCTCTCTCATATCATAATGTACATACATAAATCGAAATAGATTATAAATTCGTAAGAAATATCTGAGCTTCGTCGTTTATTATATTAGTTAAGACTCAGTACTTAAGTATTCTAGTGAATAAAACTAAGGATTTCCCTCTTCTTGGGAATATCTTGCGCAATAATTATAAACTAATTACTATTATCTATACTAATGTAATAGCTCTGTAAATTTCACATGTTACTAAGTTAAAAAATTCAAAATGTAGCGTTAAGATTTTATATAATAAATCTATGAAATGTATCTTTCAGTTTGTTGGCGTTTCATTTTGTTGAACCCTGGCGCTATTGTTTGTTGTTATAGAGCCATCATAGAAACACGAGGCGGAGAAAATGTTTAAAATAGTGTCGATTCATCAAGTCGCATACCGGGTTGACACTTTCGTCATAACAGGTCGGTCCGTAACCGGGGGCCGGCCCGGCCCCTCGAGCAACGACCGAGGGACTATAAAAAGTGAGGGCGCGTAATTATATAGTGCCACTAAACTAATTTCACGATACATTGCCGACGAAATCTGTGCTTGGCACCGCCTTGCCTGACGACGAAATGTGATTTTTCTTTCATAACCAAACGCCTGATTACTATTGTTATGTGTTATTTCATATGAATTGCTAATGTTGGTGGCAACGTGTTTACGATGAAATTGGCCCCCGAATTAATAAGCTGATGAAGGGACTCGGATTGTTTTGACCTTCGGCTTTTCAAGGTTTTCGTAGCGTGCCTTGTTGGGTAGTCGTTTTGATAATTACTGGGTTTTAGCGTCATGCCAAACCGTGTTTAAGAGTGTGATATAGTAATCTATACCAGCAGTAATTTACACGTCCTTATCACCGATGACATAGAAAACTGGGGAAGTTAGACCTTGAATTATTTTCTCATTAGCGCTCTGTATCTAGCTACTCGGTATCGTTATATCGTTTAGGCTTTGAGTTACGAGCTTATATCCTATTGATATTAAAAAGCAATTAGGCACCCTAATGATCAACTAAATGGCTTAACCAAACCCTATGTAGGTACTAACACACAAAACCGTGACTGCAATGGTGACAACCCAGACACCAAATGTTGCAATTTTTAATTACTCTGTACTACAACTGCAGACTGTCTAGCCACAACCCTCTGTGTGTAAAGACTATTTACCGATTCGAAATCAGCAAATGCGCTCACCCTCGTACCAATTAGCAATCACACTGTCGGTCGATAAAATTGCAATGAGTTATACCTCATAAGCAAGATACAGAAATCTGATCAATTAGTTCTACAAACCAGTGGTTTCGTGATGAATGAATGGAGAATGGGAGGGCTTCAAAAACTTGACTCGAAAAGAAAAGATCTAGGTGCCCAACAGTTACCACATACCATACATACATACATTCCAGGTTGCCTGGAAGAGATCGCGGAATGCGATAAGGCCGCCCGTTGTATATTTTTAGTTTTAAGTTTCTTTTGTTACTGTATTTTCTGGTGTACAATAAAAAATACATAAATAAATAAATCACAGATCGCCGAAGAAAGAATAGGCACAGGAGTCGAAAAAGTTGCATTCTAATTCAATTCAAATATTATATTTACTAATCTAAACAATTTTGGAGCTATAATTGTGTTTTTGGTAAAATAATATCTGAAACTGGCTGTTGTCCGCAACTTCGTCTACGTAGCATTAGTACTTCAATTAGCCTATTTTTTATATTGCGCAATAATATTAGGCCGCCTTACTTGAGAAATTATAAGTTCACCATAAAAACTTCCACCCCCTTTCCTTTCCATCTTATGTCCTTCCCAAGGTCTCAAACTACCAAAATTAATCTAAATCGGTTCAGCGGTTTAAGCGTGAAAAGGTTACATAGTATATATATAATTCGATTTCAAAAATTATTTCACAGATAAATAATATGCACTATCTTCAGAGTGCTTCTTTCTACATGGAAGTAATGCTCGGTTCCTGTGGTATAGAACATGAGGATGTGAAGCCGAGAAAAAAAATGTAATTTTAGATCCAACACAGACTTATATTGGTCATAGAAACAATTTACTACAGTATCTGTGATAATACAAAATAAATCAAATCATGGAAATCGACAACAATCTATTTTAGACAAAGGAACTAAAAAGTCATCGAGTATGAACCATAACACTACATAAATCCCCAAACAGAGTACAGAAAACTGATTAGTTCTACAAACTAGTGATTAGGATGCTGGGCTAGCTTAGAATACGAGGGGTTTACGTGAAGTACATGCATTGTAAGCGAGAACCAAGTTGTGACAAGTTGGTACTTCGTCTCAGGAAGTGCTGTGCAGATTAGATTGCAGATTGCAGCATAAACCTCTGCAGAGCTAACAGATTTATCAAATGTTCCGTTATAGTAGTTATGTGGTAAATTTTGGATTTTAGAGAAATATGTGCTCTAGTTTTTGATGGGGTGAGGACACAAAAAAGTCAAAATAGTATCTAACATTAGTTTTTAGGTAGGTACATTAGTGCGTACCTAGATGTGATCAATACAATACTCCTGAACAGTGAACTCTGATTTGACCAATCGTTTATGTGCCAAAGCCACTGTTGTATAATTACCCAACTAGCAAAAAAGTCCTATAATAAAAAAATTTAGGACTGCAAAGGCTTATACTAAAAAAGCTTAAAAACTAGTTAACCAAGCATATTATTAGTATAAAATGATCAATGTTTAGCAGTGTTATCTGTGTTTATGTATTTGATGCAAGTTGCGCTTTATTAGAACACGATAACATGGCTTTAAGCCAATGAAAGCGATTCAAATGGAGCGGTGGGTATAGGAGAAAAATTGTTAGCAGACTCGAAAAAGTAAAAATCTCGGTACAAAGAACAATGGCAGGTGTCCATACATTGTTTTAGCTGAGATTAAATTCGAAAGTCTTTACTAATGTGTTTACTAAGTAATATTATTCAATTTCGTGGAAGTAAAAGGGGAATATCGCATTAGTATTTCCCTTACCTAGTTATTTTAGCATGAAATGTGTAGTATACTCTTTGGAAAGAGTATATTTATTTAAACTAAGTGACTTTGACGTGTATCACAAGGTTGTCGTCAACAACCAAGCTATATTTTTTTTAGACTTGGGTACTAGTCTTTTTGCCAATTATTAATTGAAAGTAATTCATTTATTTCAACTACACTACAATATTCTTACCTATCTGCAAGGAACATCTACACTTAGACATAAACTGTATTGTTAACTCATTTACTGCAATAAATACAATAATGATATTATTACTTAATATAGTTACTACTTGTCACTTAGCAGATAAAATATATAATGGCAACACTATGCTAAAGAAATGAACTAAAAAATCAAATGACTTTTTATTTATAAGTTTTTTTTTTTATATATTTTGGACCAGGCCTAATTTTACTTTAAAAAACATAAACAATTAATAGAATGTCTTTCGTATATAACTCACTTTCAGACGCTCAAATTTAAGTCAGCTAAAATTTCGCCATTGTTCTTTGTTAGTAGACTCACAGAATCAATTGTAAACAAAGGTATACTAAGTGAGGGGTCCGTACCATGCAATAATTTGTTGTCTTCAGACAGTGAAGGTGAAGATGGATACCAAAAAGAACAAAATTCAAAAACTGTTATTTATTTTAACAGTACTTATTACGGGTTTGAACTAAAAATATGATTTATTTTCGTTGGATCTTTTAGATCCCATTTTTTAGGTATTAGCGATGGGTCCCATTTGCTATTCTAATTGAATCCCATGTTATTAGTACCTATCTTTTATTATCTAACAATTTTTTAAATTAATATAAATTTTATTTAATATTAACGAAAACAATACTGAATCTCTTGAGTTAATTAACGGTTACCCCCTATCAGTTCATAAAGTTTTTTATAAATTTTACGACTTTTGCCCAAAAATAGTAATAAATTACGCACATCAAAAACAAACAACGAAAGCTCAATTAAAACATCCGGAACAGGGCCCAAAAAATAATTATGACCGTGGAATAAAGTCGCATAAAAAATAAAATGTTTGTAAAAGGGTGGCTTCCGAAGCATTGCTGCATAAAAACCATGTCTTCAATGGTATCATTGAAGCATATAACGTTTCATTTCACGGTGCGGCCGCCGCGTGCTTGCGGAATTCGTCTCCATTAAATAATTACGCACAGCGTAAAACGGAGCGCAATTATTAATAGAGGGACGTTTAAGATGGATGGGTTTGTAGCCCTTCGCAGAAAGTTGTTACCAGTTAGCAATGCTTAATAAAATCATTTTGCTGTGGAAAGCAATTTATTTATGAGTATACTATGGATCAAAATTGAGAGTTCACAAATCTCAAAAATCAAAACATAACTATCTATATCCAATTATTGGAATTCGAGAGATATAATTTAGTTTTAGAGGCCTGAGACAACCTTTCATTCAAGTTGTCTACGTTTTTGATGCCAATAAATTGGGTTACAGCTTAGACAGAAGCCGTCCAATGAAATATATTAATAATGCAATCGCTTTAGGCTGAAAACCAACACTTAATAATGCACGATACTATACAAAATTTCAATTCTAATATTTCATTTTAAAATTATAAAACCCTACTTGCATTTGTTCTATAGATCTTTACAAAACTCTCTCTACCTCTCTCTCGCCCATCTGTAACATTGTATTTTAACTTATTAATAAATAATAAGAACAAACTGGTTCTGTACTCCGTAGTCTTCTTAGCTTATCAATGACAAATATAGTTTTAGGGTTCCGTACCCAAAGGGTAAAAACGGAACCTTATTACTAAGACTCCGCGGTCCATCCGTCTGTATGTCTGTCTGTCACCAGGCTGTACCTCATGAACTGTGATAGCTAGACAGTTGAAATTCTGTTGCCGCTATAACAACAAATACAAAAAAAACCGGCCAAGTGCGAGTCGGACTCGCACACGAAGGGTTACGTACCATTATCACAAAACACTGCAAAAAAATCACGTTTGTTGTATGCGAGCCCCCCTTAATTTATTTTATTTTAATTTAATCATTATTGTTTTTTAAATTGAACATACAATTTAAAATTCTGTGAATATTTCAAGTAGACACTTGATATATATCTTATCTATTAATATACATTCACAGAATGTTTTAGTTCAGAATGTTTTGTTTCAGAATTAGACCTGTTGCTGTTATTAATATCGAGCAAAAAACGGCAAAAATAACACGTTTGTTGTATGGAAGCCCCCCTTAAATATTTATTTTATACTGTTTTTAGTATTTGTTGTTATAGCGGCAACAGAAATACATCACCTGTGAAAATTTCAACTGTCTAGCTATCACGGTTCATGAGATACAGTCTGGTGACAGACGGACAGACAGACAGACAGACAGACAGATCGCGAAGTCTTAGTAATAGGGTCCCGTTTTTACCCTTTGGGTACGGAACCCTAAAAACAGAATAAAATACACATTTAAGTGGGTCTCCCATTCAACGTTTTTTGCGATAATGTTACGGAACCCTTCGTGGGCGAGTCCGACTTGCACTTGGCCTGTTTTAATTTTTGGACTAGGATCTAGCTACCGATTTCTGACATTAGGTTTTTACTTCGTAGTCATAAGTCTCGAATAGAAGCTCCCGAAACGATGCCTTACTAGAGATAGGTCAGGCGACTAATCCTTTATTACATAGGCGCGGGACGCGGTCCGCGGTGTCCCACTCTCGTAAGCGCATTAGTCGAATTAACAATTAGTCATGCCTACGTCTGCCCAAGTTTGCACAAATTTACATAACAATATAACCCTTCGTACACCCACCGTTTGTTATGGCGATTTTTAAATTAATTGGATCGGGAACCGTGAAGAATTTGTGGGCTTTTGCTCCCTACGCGGTCAGTACTGAGCAGAATGTATTGGGAAACTGGACTGTCTGATTTTTATCTTACAGATAGCGTCATTGTGTAATTAAAAATTAATGGATAGGGTTGCATTGTGCAAAATGCACAGATGTGCAATGCAAAGTGCAATTTCGAGTACCTACTGATTGAAAAATGTTACTGAGATAGTTAAGCAGAAATGAGTATGATAGAGTTGCCCTTGTATTTTATTCTGACATACAGACATGACAGACTGAGTGATGTTCTTCTACGATAACAATTGTCAAAAAGTTCAAGTTGTTTGACAGATAAATGCTAAACAAATTGTGTGGTAAATCCAAATTATGTTAGATTTGTCACTTTGTCCAGAATCCAAGACACGTTACGAGTATTGGTTTACTAGTTTGACGATGTCGATCAAGACGAACCAGAATAGAAGTATTATGGAGCGTCCTCACTGGGAGCATTCGTTCGTGAGCATTTGTAAACAAGCAATCGTAGACGAGCAACAAATGCTTCCCAGCGAGCCCAGCATTCGCGTTCGAGCACACCTGTGAACGTTCGCGTCGAACATTCCCTTGCGAACTTGGAGCATTCGAATACGATCTCGTTAAATGTCATTCATTTGAAAATGTCGGATAGAGCGGTTGTGGCTGCAACATTTTAGTTTTTTAGGGTTCCGTACCCAAAGGGTAAAAACGGGACCCTATTACTAAGACTTCGCGATCCGTCTGTCTGTCTGTCTGTCTTTCTGTCTGTCTGTCTGTCCGTCTGTCACCAGGCTGTATCTCATGAACCGTGATAGCTAGACAGTTGTTATTTTCACAGATGATGTATTTATATTGCCGCTATAACAACAAATACTAAAAACAGTATAAAATAAATATTTGAGGGGGGCTCCCATGCAACAAATGTGATATTTTTGCCGTTTTTTGCTCGATATTAATAACGGCAACAGGTAGACGCTTGAAATATTCACAGAATGTTTAGTTGTATATTATCTTCAAAAAATAATAATTATTAAATTAAAATTAAATAAATTAAGGGGGCCTCCCATACAACAAACGTGATTTTTTGCAGTGTTTTGCGATAATGGTACGGAACCCTTCGTGTGCGAGTCCGACTCGCACTTAGCCGGTTTTTTTTATTGACCTTGAAGGTCACAAACACTTAAGATCAAGAAACGGTTCCTTGCTTTACAAGTGGCCAGTAATATTCCTACATACATGCTCATTCATTTCATCATCTGAGTACTCGCTTTCGAGCGTTTTATTTGCGTGAACATTCGAATGCGAGCCGTTTCCGTGAAAATCGTTGCGACGTCCACACCGGGCGAAGTTCGCGCTTGTGTGTAAGCTTTGTAACGTCCACACCACTTGAATATTCGACGTCGAATGCTCATTACAAGTGAATGCTCTGTGAGGACGCTCCTTTAAAGGAATTCTTAAATATTCGTAAGAGTGTGAATCTAGAACAGTCAAATAATAGAAGCTTTGTATAGTAGAATTCAACAATTATTTATTTTAACCACTCTGAAAGCCCAGATCCATTCATATCATTACTACAGAAACACACAGTAAATAGCACGTTCATTACACATCATTTGCAACTGACGTCATTAAAACAATCAGAGTTATCAGAACGTAATCTCGTTATTAACTTATTGTGACAACGTTATGACGGGCGACGTTCATTGGACCGGGCACAGATACGCTCGCGTCCCACGAATCAAATGGGCAACGATAAAAGCACGAAACTAAATCGAGACCGGAATAAGCAAGAACAATGGCGGCTTAAATTGTCGCATTGTCAACGAACACGTCCACGAAGAATAGAGTCATTTGCCTCTAACAACATTAATGTCAGCCTGACCCTCATACCTACCATCAGTTTTTGTTTGTTAATCTACAGAAAAGGGCGTAACTCATTTTGTCAACTCGTAATTTAATTTCACTTGAACCCCAGCAACTCAACAGTAGGCGGCGTAGGACATGGGCAACAGCAATTTATGTTGTTAATTTATTGTCTGTTTATTTGTAACGATTTTAAAACTACAACAAAACAAGGGTATCAAAGTTCAAGGTGGAGCCTAAAACAACGCTCATTCGATGGAAATTATTTGTACCACAGCGGCGTATTTTATAATAGGTACCCTATAAATTTTCAAAATTACAATACGCAATACGTGCAGTCCCATCGTTATCCTGAAAGTTTAATGTCCCTATACAAACCCACCGGCATCCCGGCCAAAGGTGACGGTTCGCTTTTAGAAATGCTTAAAATGCAATTTTACGTGAGTACTTTTATTTATGGCCCCCAAAAATGTAAAATGCAAACGTTTTATTGCGGGGCTTTATAAAAATACGAAGAACAAACAATGTTACCGGTATCCCGAGACGAAAGACGAGGGGACGTCGGGCCATATTTGTCCTTTCTGGAGATGCCGATGCAGCGAAACGTCTTAAGTAGGTGAACGGAGGTAAACGAGGCTTCCCCTTAACTTTTTAAATCGTTATTGAGCTCATACCAAAGATCCAACGACAACACATTATAAGAAAATTTATTACCATAATTGCATCACGAGAATGTAAACATTGATGATTTTAAAGTCTCCGAACAGACCCTTTGAAATGAATTGAAGATTCAAATGAGCGATAAATTTGATTACTCCACTCTACAAAGAGATTTAATTTTGATAAATCAGCGCTTATTGTTAGAAAAGATTTATTATGTTTGCTTCTGTGATGTCAGCTTTTCAATAGAATTGAAGTCGAACAAATCTAGTGGAAGATATGCCTCTGAATACAACATCTTAATCAAGTTAGCGCAAGATTTTTTAAGGGAGTTAGAAAATATTGTGTGCTATTATAACAATATCTCAAGCCGTCCAATTAGCTTTTTATATAGGTAAGCCAGCAGCGCTATTCTCGAGTCTACTTTGTCTGACGTAATAGCGGCATTACCCTCTTTCGGGGCGTCCGTCGTCGCAAAGCGAAGTGTGTTGAAAAATGTGAAATATTTAAGATGCAAAATTTTATAATAAGAATCGCCGAGATTACACCTTGTGCTCATCTATTTTTAATGCTGCAAAGGCAAGTGGGACATTTTTATTGCCCCCAAGCTTCTAGATTAGTTTTGTTCTGTGAATTTGATGCATATAAAATGAGCTCGATTATTCATCGCCCTGTGCAACTTGCTTACTATTGTGCCCACAGCAAATATGAATTCGAAATGAAGCCATATGATTTATTTTGTCATGATATGCGAGAGTTTTATTTACCACTAGCTGTGCCCGCGGCTTCGCTACCATAAAATGCCTACCCTGCGTACCTACCAATTTTTTTTCTAGCGTCTTTGTTCCGCAGAGAATCTTAAAAACGCCATTAAAAAAATGACGTTACATGCACAACGCCATATATCGAATATGGAGTTCAACTGTCCGAGTATCCGAATTGCGAGTGTTTAAATGATGATTATGGTGATTTTAGATATTTCAATTCTTGAAAACTTTAAATTCATCAAAACTTTGATATAGCGAACTGATTGCGATGCAACTAAGTAATACTTTAAGTTACGCACATTTTTTACGTATAAAAGTTATGTACATTGGTATCGTACATTTTACGCTATGCGTGCACAATTAAACAGAGAAACAGACAAAAATATCAAAAGTGCTGGCAATGGGTTCTGTTGGTTACACGCTTTAATTTTTTTTGGAAATATTTTCAAAAACGACTTTTTTACATATTTATTACGTGTATTGATGATAATTATAAACAAAAAATGCTAAGAAACGAAATTTTATTTCATCACTTTTCAGATAATTAAAACATGTTTAATAATTAATTATATCAGATCGGTTCAAGTAGGTAATAATTACCAAGCATACTATAGAAGCGATTCCTAAAATTAAGCACCATTTGGCCAACATTTGGCCTGTACAAATTGTATTCACAAAATATCAATAACAGACAACGGGAATCAATAGTGGCCGTGAAGGGTTGCAAGTTATGTGAAACGAACAAGAAATCTATTGCAGGTTTCACCGAATCCGAATCGAAATTACGACAGCAAAGTATGACATTCTGTATCGAATAATAGTACAAAGGATAGAATACGAACATGTGCAAAAAATATCTGGCGTATGCATTTGGGAATTTCGCGTGACAGAAAATTTAATACGAGGGGAGTCTAATATTAAACCTCGGGGACCCATCACTTTTAATATTTGGTCGGCGTCCTAGAGGGCTCCTAAATTATTTACCAAATGGAAAGGTAATGGTCGAGGAAGAGTGCGAATGAAGGTATGCAAATTTTATAAGCACGTATTGTTGCCCATAAAACGTGTTAGCTCCTCTTAAATCGGCGTAATGAAGAATTCGCGGCCGGCAAATGTGTTCACACAACGTTACCCACCCAACACCAAAAGTGAATTTAGCTTTATGCCGTAATTGTAATTTATGCTATCGTAAAATGTGGGTTTATAATTTGAGATACAAACACTGACTTTTACCCTTTACGGAAGTAGTAATTCCATTATACTGCAAACGAAAATATACGTTCCCCTTTGAATTTTTCTGACCCAAAAATGACGTAAAATTTTTCCATCTATATTTTTCCTCACATTTTCCCGTGTTTTTTTCAACAGATTGTTTATTAAATTCGTATAACTGGCTGAATAACCATCGAACTTAATAAACTGCGAACGAACCGAAGCGACCGCAGCGCGTCACTAGAAAAATATCCGATTCATACGAGCGCTGAACAAAATTGAATTGTATAACAATTGGACCTTTTAGCTTCGTTGTCGGGAAAGATTTATTGGGAAAAAATCACCATTAATTCGCACACGTGTCCTCGATTAGGGCGAAGGGGTGAACGGAGTCACGGGCCATAAAGAGTCACGCATCGCGGACGCCTGCTAATGATGCCGGTACCACGGACCTGCGAGCAATGTACCTTATTACGTAGGTAGCTAGAGGTACCAACGTTCACCAACATTCACGTCGGTAAAACTTTGTGACGTTTAACTAGTTTTGGTAATTGCGAAAAAGTTAGGTAGGTAAGTTCACGGTCGTTTGTTGGAGAATTTATTAACGCTTACCCCTAGTAAGTGTTACCTTTTATAACAGTACTTACCTGACTCATGCTGTAAGTTTTATAGTTACATAAAATTAAAAATGTCTTATGTAGAAATGTCTGCTTTACGCTACTGATGCTTTAGACTAAACCACTAGGCCTTAAATAAACCATTATCTAAGCAGGCAACTAATTTTATTTTGATCCACAATCTCTAATAACAAATAATAATGTTCAAATTCAGTTTACTTAAATATTTTACAAAAACTCCTCAATTCGTTATCCGAACACTAACATTAAAAGTTGAGAATAATCTCTTCAAAATAGGCTTCTATTTGGACAAGAAATCTGAGATACTTTAATTTAAGTTTGTTAATCAGCCGTTGTAAGAAATATCTTTCAAAGTCGATTACAACAAAAACAAGACGACTAGACAGAAGAAATTAGACAGGCACGAGCCGAGGGATGTCTGAAAATACAGACCACCAAGATGTCTAGGTGGCCAAAGCTAGAAAAGGAATTGTCAAAACTTTTTCTACAATCCAATCGTGTCTTAACACGACAATTCTGACTACGACTTTGCTAGCCAAAACTTGAGCTTATCGCACATTTTGCGTACACCAATATGCCATATGCCAGTGGGTTCACCAGAACCAACAGAAGTTATTCCGGGATAGAAGTATTCAATGTCCTTCTCCAAAGATCCAATCTTTATACCAACATTCATCAAAATAATTCAGTGATTTAGTGTGAAAGCGTAACAAAACAGAGTTATTTTCGCATTTGTAATATTAACAATGGATAGCGTCTGTCACTGCTCGAACCGTGAGTCCGTAGTCTGTGTATTCGCTAAAAGATGTCTGAAAGAGAAGAGTGACGTCATAATACCGTCCTATCAGTCTAAACTGAAGGTACATTTTTATCTTTTTATCACGAATATTGTATGTCGAAACCATAACTCTAAGAACCATACCTCAAGTACACGTTACGTTTTCTTTTTTATGTGTTATTCAAATGAGTAGTAATACCTTCAGTCTACGTCAAACTATAAAAATAAATCTTTATGAATTCGTGAAATAAAATAAAACATCTAAATATGTTATGATGTTGATATCTATCACAAAAGATGACCAATCAAAAAATCATCAAATGAAACAAAGATAAATTTTATTTGTGACTCACACAGTAAAAAATAAAAAAAAGGAATTAATAGGACCAAAAAAATAAGAAGACCTATCTGTACGGAGCCAAAAAGGCTCCCAATCAATCAATATCATGGTGTGGACAATCAATATATAAATGTTATGCATTAAAGTACTTAGTACGTTTAAATTTGACGTTCAAAAGTGCCGCCTAATGGCCTAATTGAAATAAATATATTTGTCTTTGACTTTGACTTTGAAATATCCGAGTATGCTAAGTCAGTATGCCTATCAAGCGTTTTAGTTGCATGAACATAAGTACCTACATACTTATTGTATACCTACTATCAGGGGAGTTGGAGTCAGTTAATCAGTCTCCAGCGTAGGGGTTCGTTTTGTTTATTTCACTGTTCGCCCAGATTTAGTAGAGAGGAGCGCCCAACGACCGAATCCGAGAGGGCTGGTTGCCAAAGATTCCTGCTAATAATTTTAGAAACAATACTCCCCATCTTTTTGCTTATGCATTATAAAGCTTGTTTTAGTAGAATTAAATAGATAGGGACCTAATTGAGTATAAAAAATTTATAAAGTTTTTATCTTATAATTTGTTAAGCGAATGATTTAATAGTTTATGTTTCTCCTACATTCCTAAGGGTTAAGCCGAGCATTACATTGGTGAGGGAGGTGAACCGAGTATTACAGTGCGCATCCTGTAATGTTACAAATTCCAGCATTACATTGGTGAGGGAAGAGAACCGAGCATTACAGTGCGCAACTTGATTATAAAATCAATCATCAATACATATAATAAATCTGTAGAAAAGTCGTTTTTGAACATCGAAAATATAAAAAAAAATAGACAAGGTGTTCAAGGATAACCAACAAAACCCATTTCCAGCATTTTTGTCTGTTTGTCTGTTTATTTGTTCACGCATCACGTAAAATGTACGAAACCAACGTAGATAACTTTTATACATAAAAAAGTGCGTAACTTGAAGTTATTATTTTATCACTTAGTTTTTGTTTCATCGCAATCGGTTCACCCTATCAAAAGTGAGATGAATTCAAAGTGTTCAAGAAAAAGTAAAATATCATAACAAACGCAATTCAGATACTCGGACTATTAAACTCCATATTCTATAGATGGCGTTGTGCATTTGGCGTCATTTTCTGCCGCACGGGACGTGCCCGGGCCCGTGCTCGGACGTGTGTGAACGATGTCATATAAAATGTTCCCAACGATATTTTTTTGAGCCCCTAACGGGACCCGGCCTTGTCACGTCCCGGGCACGCCCCTGATATGTGTGGATAGACCTTTAAAGGTAAATACTTAGGTTTATAATTTTCCTTAAAATGTACCGTAAACGAAACTACAAATCCACATAATTACCTTAGCTAATTAACTTCAACGCTCGAGAGGAAAAAGGAAACATTTTTATGTATCTCCGAATAACTTCATACTGGCAGTATTATGTTAGAGCTAATGTTTATGAATGAAAAGTTTATTATACTGCCTTCTGAATGACTGGCAAACAAACTTATGAATTGAAAAATATGTAAATTGAAATGTCTAGAAACCTTTAATTAAGTAGCTAAACACAGGAACACTTGGATACTGGTTTAGAGACCCAGAGGGGTTTGGTGGTGTATTTAGGTACTGATATCCTATTGAATGATCATCATCATAAGCCTTTTAATATTCCCACCGCTGGGACACAGGCTCTCTCTGTGAGAGAGAGAATGGGCCTTAATCTAGCACGCGGGAACAGTGCGGGTTGGTGGATATCACATGTCTTTGAATTTTTGGTTCTAGGACATGCCGGTTTGCTCATGATGTTTTCCTTCGACGTTTTAAATCAGTGGTGATGCAATAAATTACTCAAAGTAAAACACCTGCCTAGGTTCGAAGCTACGACACGTAAGTCGGGGCTGGGCCACTGGGCCTGAATGAATAAATAAGCGTATTAACGCATGAATAGAATTTTACTCCAATTAAAAGAAACTTGTATCGTCATCATCAACATTTTTTTTTATTTTTTCTCTTTATTTATTTAAGGGTCTTTTACGCATAGCGTATGTCAGTCCCATCGTATCCTAAGACATTGTACTTAACTTTCACAACACGTGGGCCATGAATTTGAACAAATCTTTCGCATCCTCGTCATTTGGTTGGGATAGAATAGTATGGAACATGCCTACATCAGTTCTGTTCAAATTCAGGGATCTTACTAAATTATTTCTACTGGACTCATATTGGACACATTCCATCAATAAATGTTGTAGGTCCTCGACAAATCATCATCATATCAGCCGAAAAACGTCTATTTCTGAACATTGGCCTTCCCCAAGCGTCAACACATTGTCCGGTCCCGAGCGTACCGCATCCAGCGGATCCCCCCAACTTCAACCAGGTCATCTGTCCACCTGGTGGGACTTTCATAATACTTACACTTAAGCCTGGCATTCCACGGATGCTTCTCTAATTTTTATTGTCTTTTTAGGGTTCCGTACACAAAGGGTAAAACGGGGCCCCTATTAATAAGACTCTGCGGTCCTTCTGTCTGTCTGTCACCAGGCTGTATCTCATGAACCATGATAGCTAGACAGTTGAAATTTTCACAGATGATGTATTTCTGTTGCCGCTATAACAACAAGTACTAAAAACAGAATAAAATAAATATTTAAGTGGGACTCCTACACAACAAACGTGTTTTTTTGCCGTTTTTTGCGTTATTGGTACGGAACCCTTCGTGCGCGAGTCCAAGTCGCACTTGGCCGGTTTTATCTTCCTACTATGCCATTAACTTACACTATATCTGCAATCCAGCTACGTACCTATATAGGTACATAGTATTTGGTAGAGTTTATTTACAAAAATGCTCTTACCCTAAGACACATTACAACGATGTGACTTTTAAAAGTCTATAACTTTATCATTTTAACAAACTTCTAATATCATAAACTTTTAACAATATATTATGGTAACATATTAACAGTTTTGGAAATTACTTAGAACACTTATAATTTTGCTGCTTGCATGAATGGTATAGTATTAACCTCTACCGTATATAATAATGCTGTGTACTTTGTCAACAGTAGGTAGGTGTACATTCTTATAATATGGATGAAGAGCAAACTCTGAAATATTAATTATTGGTGTTTACATATCGAACAATAGGGACGCATAATAGGCAATATAAATCCATACAATTTAATAGGTACACAGATCAATTCATTATGAAGAGTCACATTGAATCCATGTAGTTGATAAAAGGCTAGGTCATCCACACAGAGATAGTAAGAAAAGTTTTCTTATAAAAAAATAACTATTTAACAAAATAAAAAATTACCGAATTCCAAAACAAAACACCACAATGTGAAATGCTTTCTTTTCGGAAGTCAGTCTCTTTGGTACCTATTTTTTTTTTGCTTTTGACTCCGACTTCCGAAAAGAAAAGTATTTTTCGCTTTGTAGTGCTTTGTTTTGGAACTCGGTTTATTTTGATCGATATTTTTTTTTTATTTTATCTTTTTTGTTTTGGTACCTTATATTATCATGAAAATACGCATTATTAAAGATAAATCAAAAACTACTCCGCAAATCTTGATCAAATTTAAATGGGACCATATGATAAGCACCAGCTTTCAAATAAAGAATCTTCAAAACGGTTCACCTAGTAAAAAGTTCTAAGGTAACAAAAATAACATTTAAATTGAGAACCTCCTACTTTTTTGAGGTCGGATAAAATCCAGAAGACAATCTGTCTGCTGAGCATTTTACCAACTATATTGGAGTTGGCTTCAAGACTGGTTAGATGCAGCTGAAAAAATTAAAAAGAACCAATAAAATCAGCAAAAATATATTCTCAATGAAGCAGTCACAGTGTTATCTGAGAGATTATCTGGCCTATAAAAACACACACTTAAGCGTGGTGATGGTGTAACCACCAGTGGGTCATGCATCATGCATTGCATCGGAATAGCTTCAGGTTTTTCATAATGTTTTTGACGGCGCCAATGTTTACGTTTCCGTCACACCACTTTTTTGTGTGACAGCTATAAAGGTTGTAACGCAAAGATGTGGATTTCCCGTACAATGTTTACGTCAACCTCCCAAAATTTGTATGAGAGATTCATTTTTTTTGAGAATTGGTTTTTACTTTCTTTAAGAAAGTTGTTCGTATACATGGCAGATGCAGTTTTTAAAATAAAATTACACCGTTCCATTACAGCCTGTATAGCAGGTTTACTAGCAATCTGCATTCACCACAACAACATAAGCCCATAACCAACTGACAGAATATATCTGCTATACCTAAGTCTCTATTGGAAATCCTTGTCGCAGTTGAATTGAGCCCAACGTTCCATTCCACGCATGACAGTGGCACAGATTATAGCTATGCTAGTGGTGTTATTAGTGGTTTACGTTCTGTCAAGACAGAACGTAAAGCCACTGTATAACTGTTACATGCTTGATATACTCGTACACCTGTATGTGCCCATAGATGTAGGTGTAGTTATCAAAATCAACATCAGCCTTTTTAATGTTCCCACTGCTGGGCAACAGGCCTCCTCTCTGTGAGAGGAAATGGGCCGTCCCATCACGCGGGCCCAATGCGGGTTGGTGGATGTCAGATGTATTCAAATTTTTGTTTCTAGGACAACGGTTTCCTCACGATGTTTTCCTTCACCGTTTTGAGAGCAGTGGTGGTGAAATACGTAGATGTTGGTTATGTAGTAGCTACTACTTGGTGATTGAAATGGCCAATATGTTGTGTATTTTCTAAAATGGCAATTGTGTACTTTTCCGTAGGTACTAATTCTTTTATTCCTCTTTTCCTCTATTCACACAAAGTGACTGTACAAAATTTGAAAGCCAACTCATATGTTTTATAAGTCCACTATAATTTTGTTTTGGGAATATGTTTACTTATACATTTCGACCCCGATTGTTCCAAATTGAAAATTGACTGTCAACTGTTTCACGGTCTTGATGTCCACGTTCTTTGAAATCTTTTGTTTTACAAAACAGATGGCTCGCTCTTCTTTTTAACCTCCGACGGAAAAAGAGGGGTGTTATAAGATTATGTATGTGTATTTTTGTATATGCGTATTTGTGTATATGAGTATTTGTAGTTATGTGTATTTGTGTATCTGTCTGTGGCATCATTTGTCCTAAACGGATGAATCGTGTTTAAATTAGTTTCTTTTTGTTCGATAGGTGACTTTATCATGAGTGTTCTTAGCTATGTGTGATGAAAATTGGTTCAGCTGTTCTAAAGTTATGGGCGTTTTACTTTTTGTAACGGGGTGTTTTCGCAAGATATTGTATCATAATTACGTATTCAATAATTATCGATCGAAGCTGGTCTACTACAAGATAAATTATTTAGCATGAAATACAATGTGTTCGGGGCCATTTAATTTTTTAAATTTTACTTGTATTTATTGTGAAGGCGAACTCAATTTAACTAAAATTAAACCTTTCTAATCTTCGCCCTAAACAAGTCAGAAACGCCTATTCAAAGTGAAATAATGAAAAGTTTACAGTAAGTAGCTTGAAAAGAATTATTGAAGTACTTTTAAGGCTTTGAATTTAGTATTTAAAAGCTCCTGAGTGACTGCTGATAGCCCTCTAAACAGATAATTTACTTAGTGTAACCTCTTCAGGCTACCATTAACCCCTTTCATAACTTTTTGGACAAATGGTTATGACTCGACGAAAAGTGTTAGGGCTAGATTTAAGATTATAGTTTCAGTGGCAATTTTTACTTACGAAGACAAGGTTGATTCGCTCTTTAGGGATATATAAATGTGACAAACTAAAATGACCACTGCGTGTTGGGTTAATCTGTCTAGCAACAAGCTGTGTGTGAAAACACTTTTGTAGGGCATTACTTATATGAAAAGCAAATTATAATTGTTTTTTTTGGCATACTACGGCCTATGTCCAGCAGTGGACGTCTTTCGACTGACATAATGATACTATAAATAAAGCGTCATATATAAAAGTTTGATTTAAATTGCCAGGACGGACAATATTTTGTATTATTTCACCGAAATTACACCAAGCGACGATTAAGACTTTACATTACTTGTGTGCCTTATTAAGTAAGATTAGTGTTATAATCCAATTATCATATCCCCCAAAAATCCTAACCTACCAGCTGAACAGCATCAGTCAGGCATCCAAACCACATGCTTGACACCACCAATGCACACAAGACGTGCCAGACGGGTGTTCGGTTACATTTGCGGTTGCTGAGCGATGCATGTGGCGACCGCACCGTTCCGCGACGCCGTATCACCGGCCTGCCGTGCTGGACCACTGCCGGACCACCGGACCACCGGTATGCACCCTGCATCAATGTCACCTCTGCATTCTCACCGCATTAGTACACGATTGGAATTGTCGCTTTAATTTCGGAAATGTAAGTGTGACAGCGTTTAGACAACTTCGTTAGGTATATATACTACAGTTAGTTTTCATGACACACACACAAAAGGGCCAATTGTATTTTTAGTAATGAAAAACAAAAACTTTTAAGCTGGCCGCCAAGAAATAATAGGGATAATGACGGGATACGAAACAGCAAATTCTAATTAGTCCACCGGTTAAATTATCAAAAAATATTGGACACGTATTTTTTTCTTATTTAAATCAATAAAAAATCACCAAGATGAAGCGCATCAAATATCGGGAGTGCAAGCTTGTGACGCAACTTCTATGTAAAAAATATACCAAGGCATGCAATATTTTAACGCAATGTATCGTTATCATTTTTTTTTAACGTGACAAAAGAAAAAATATGTGTCCAATATTTTTTGGAAATCTAACTGATGGACTATAAATATTTTTTTACTCGTCATCCCTATTGCCAGTTTTTGGTATTACAAACTTCTATTTAGTTTGACCTGTCTCGGTGTCTGTCTTAATGTTATCAAAGAAAGCAAGTTTTTGATTCAATTCCCGGTATTCGATTGGGCTAACATTTGGCACACACGTTTTTTTCTTGTGACTGTACGTACGTGTACGTTATATAAAATATTGTTTAAAAACATAATAATAACTTATTTTTATACCTCTTTGAAAATAAATAACTATTCAAATTCTCTCTGCAGTACCTAAGCCTCAAAAACGCGATCTCTTTGAAAGCAAACTGAAGAAAATTACTTCATGACTTAGCATTAAAAGATAATTCCAACGGAATAGTTGCTGCAGCGTACCATTTTTCTTGGAACGCTTAGATCCTTACAAGATAGTAGTATCTAACTTCAAGATGGCTACAAAGACAAGAGTCTGAACTCGATATATTCAAGGAATAGATATAGTAAAACAAATTACTTTGTATTATCCGTTCCCAAGCGTAAAGGATTCCAAGAAGTTCTTCTTCGAGCTAAGATAGATCTCATTTTGTTTTGTAACTTGGCTGTTTGCATTCGAGATTACAGAGACATTTTATCATTCTTTAACTTTAAAAGTAGATTATTTGATTTATATGTTGTTGATAAGAAATTATTTACACTTGATGCCTGTATTCGCTAAATGGGTAGGCAGAAGTGAGGCCCTCATGTCCCCAGTTATATTTTAGGGAGCAGTGGTGGCCCAGTGGTATCGGCCGCGACTTACAAGTTGTAGGTCGTGGGTTCTAGCCCAGGCAGGCACTTTACTTTGTGTAAATTATTTCATCACCGCTGCTCTCAAAACGGTGAAGGAAAACATCTTGAGGAAACTGTCCTAGAACTAAAAATTCGAAGACGTATGACATCTATCAACCTGCACTGGGCCTGCGTGGTGGATTACGGCTCATTCCCTCTCACAAAGAGTAGGCCTGTGTCTCAGCAGTGGGAACATTAAACAGGCTGATGATGTGATGTGTGATGTGAATAATACATTACACGGCAAAACTGAACAAATTATGTTTTTAATATAGGCTTGTTGCATAACGATTCCAAAGACATTTTTATATACACAAGTTTTATATACAGCTCCCATACAAAACTTTATCATTATTAGATATCGCTATTTTGATCAAACGCGCCGTGAATCGCGCGAGTAGTGACAAAGATGCGCGTTTTTTTTAGAAAAATGGCCGCCAGTTTTGAGGGCCTATAGTTATCAGCCGGGAACAAATCCAGACCCCGGGCTGCTACTTTGAAATTCCTGATGGAAAACCCAACCACACTTTGCACGAACGAGAACGAAATTGCTGTTAATAATGTAGGGAGAGCAAACTTAGCATAGGGGCGGTGCGACGTAAGTTGCTTCAGAGTCAGCGTTTAGCTTTGATATTCTTATGCAAAGCGTACAGGACGGTTAGTACTGAGGCCTTACCGGTACTTGCTGGCGTACTACCGGTCGACCTTGAAGTGCAGCGACGTGCTGCAATGTACTATTCCGCTCGAGAGACCACGGACGCGAACTTTTTAATGCGGAGTGACCGTGAGAAAATCTCTAGATTATTTAAACCACCTATTGACGTCTGGGAGGAACTTTTATCCGAATGGCAATGTAGGTGGGATAATTCCATCAAGGGCCGACATCTCCACCAATTCTTGCCATCCGTTCGCGAGCGGCTGGCCAGGACGTGGCTGGAGGTGGATCACTGTGTTGCCCAATTTCTCACAGGGCATGGTAACTTTAAAAGTAAATTGTTTTCCTTCAAGCTCGTTGCCTCGCCTTTATGTCAGTGTTCTACATCTGACTGATAATATGTACAATCTGCACATCATATCTTATGGGAGTGTATTCTTTGGCAGAATGAACGTAATGTTATGTTGAATAATGTAGAGGCTACCTCAGGAGTTGTTTACTATACGGACCTTGTGGAAACTAGAACAAATTTCCGTGCGTTCAAGCGTTTTTGCCATACCTATTATTGGAATCAAACATAACAGCTCACAATGTTAGGACCCATTAATATTAATTCTTATTTTTATCCGTGGTGCTAGGCAACTGGGCTTATCCCAGTTGTAAACGACCCTTTGTGCCTAGTGGCCTTGTTTGTTCTGTCTCCTGCTTGATGTGGAGGGAAGTGGAAAATTTATGGTTTTTCCTACTCCTCCGTTATTCTTTTCTGATTAATTTCGTTGCGGGATCCAAGACAGTTAAATTCATTCTCCGGGACTTCGTCGAGCTTCATTGCCTCGGCGCTTTTCTGGTGGTCGCCACTGTTGATTCTGGCTTTCAGGAGTTGCAGTGGTTTGGGAATAGTGCGGTGGGATTGTCCCAAAAAAAGCTTCTAATGATTGAACATCTCACAATCACACTTATCCAAAAAATAAAATTAATTAGGCTCGCGTGAGAAAATGAAGTTACTGAAAACTTTTGTTTAAAGTAACAGCTGCTAACTGTTGAACAAAGTAGACTTTATTTAGAAAGTAACTTATACTCTTAGATCTCTTATTATTGTATCAATAATTATGATAGCTAGAATCTTTCACTCTACTGAAAAATCACAGGACCACCTTCAAAGAGTGGTAATCAAGACAATATTTCTCAATAATGACGAATTTCTGTTTTATGAATCCCGACCTCTATCACTGTGCGGCTAAAAGCTTCCATACATAATCTGCTAAGATATTCTGAGTGCGGTATTAAAAAGCATTTCGAAATGTTTGCTAATTCCTCGCCAGAAAAGAACAATCGCGGCGCGTGAGTGCTGTGTGTTGTGCATTACCCTCAAAAGTGGTTTGAATTGTAGGAGATGGCGATTTGCATATGTGGGTATTCTTTTTGAGGGGGAGATATACCCGCATGTAGCAGCACCAGATATGATCATCACTGGAACAAGTAGATGAATCAGAACGACCCATGGGCAAGAAGTGTGTCTTAAATTCTGCACTGCAACAGCAAAAAATAAATTCAGGTAACTTCCAGCCAAAGTAGCCTTTAGTTAGAGGGTGCCGTGCCATTCTACCCTTAGAACTAAATTACAGCAATCTTTACAGGCTTTGATGTCGTTAATCGTTATCAGCTTATAGTAGACCATTTTGTAGACCTACGAGTAGGCTTCTCCAATCACACTGCAATGATCTCGACTCCCAGCAACTCTCATTCAGCTCTGGTACTACTCATCCTGCGGAAATCATCGCTTTTACTTGTCCTAGCCTATTCAATACTAAATAGCTGTAATTTGACACAAAACTACATCTTTAAAATGAAAATCTTACAGGAAAAGTTTATGAAGTGGAAAATAAAGTATGAACTTTTGATTAATTTTCAGTTACCCTGTCAGGATACGCCCGTTTTCGGAAAATCGCATAACGGTTATAACATGTACCACATACAATTGAAACAGTAGAGATTAGAGGGTATAGACTAGTACACCAACATGAGCCGGGATTTTCACTACAGCTTTGTACATTAACTTCCTTTATACTCGTGCATTTAAAGACAATGGATTGTTTTATTTATTCTCACTGAACGAATATTGTGGCGTATGCCAGAAGGCACTCCACTCTACGATGTTATGTTTTAAAATGTTTTCTGTTTATTATTTCTAGGGATAGAGAGAGCAAATGGGTGTCAGTGCTAGTAATACAAGGCAGGTTATTTATGTTTTTTTTTTTTTAATATTTATATTTCAGTAAAGACAGGTGCGTAGTACTCATAGCCGGCGTAAGTGCAAAGGGCTTATACTGAGTTTTTACTCATGCTCACTCGCGTTAACGTAAACAATCTGTAATATCAATTTCTATACAAAAAAAGAGGTTTCTACTTTTTTTAATTAAGACAATCCCACCGCGCTATTCCCAAACCACTGCAACTCCTGAAAGCCAGAATCAACAGTGGCAACCACCAGAAAAGCGCCGAGGCAATGAATTTAACTGTCTTAGATCCCGCAACGAAATTAATCAGAAAAGAATAACGGAGGAGTAGGAAAAAAACATAAATTTCCACTTCCCTCCATATCAAGCAGGAGACAGAACAAACAAGGCCACTAAGCACAAAGGGTCGTTTACAACTGGGATAAGCCCAGTTACCTAGCACCACGGATAAAAATAAGAATTAATATTAATGGGTCCTAACATTGTGAGCTGTTATGTTTGATTCCAATAATAGGTATGGCAAAAACGCTTGAACGCACGGCAATTTATTCTAGTTTCCATAAGGTCCGTATAGTAAACAACTCCTGAGGTAGCCTCTACATTATTCAACATAATATTACGTTAATTCTGCCACAGAATACACTCCCATAAGATATGATGTGCAGATTGTACATATTCGCAGTCAGATGTAGAACACTGACATAAAGGCGAGGCAACGAGCTTGAAGAAAAACAATTTACTTTTAAAGTTACTATGCCCTGTGAGGAATTGGGCAACACAGTGAGTGAGAGATTTCTACTGTCACCAGACAGCGCTTATCCAGTTTCAATACAAATTGACGTTTACCTTAATGCGATACAGCGAGAGACAAAACTCGCAATAAGCCCACTGATGTATGAACTTAAACGACATAAAAGGAGTATAGGTTCGCAGCAGGTCATGGTGTCATTCTATAGTTTCTCCTTAACCCCATGAAAAAAGAGGCGTGAGAGTATGTATGCATTTTCCTACCCTACTATTATTTTAAAAGTAAATGTAAGTATTTATGTTTGAATCTTCCTTAATCAATCAATCACGCCTTACCTGCTGTACAGATTTCTATGAAAATTGGCACAAAGGTAATTTTTATCCCGGTGGTATCCTTTGGGGTATCAATGTCTGAACTTGCCGTGGATGAAACCGCAAATACAAGCAAGTTTTTCATAAAACATCGTAACAAGATTATTAAACTGCATAAGAAAATTAATTGCATTGATTTAATTTTCTACTTACCTACAACCACTACTTCCTAATCTCTCCTTTCGTCCATCTTGATTGTATCTCCTACAAATGACTTTAACCGTCATCCCTAAGTAACACCCTCGCTATCTGGCCGGCCATCTGACAAAGCGTCATCGGCCGATGTTTGCCAAACGAGATAAGCGTGACCGATCTCTGGACACCCTTGCAGGAAGTGACGAACAGGGTTTCATGGAGTTTTGTGAGTAATAATTCGGTGGCGTCTTGGTGGTACAACTTTGCTAGGAAATATAGTATTTATTTAATTATTTTGAAACAAATTTCAATGTCTCACTGCAGGCAGAGGATATTATTTACAAGCAACACTTTATTAAACACTAGCTCTTCTTGTATCCAACAAAAAATTACAAGAAAAAAGCACTATTCAGTCTCAATTTAGCTTCACTCTTATGGGTTATGCTTATTTATTTAAAAATGGAGAGGATCAGGTGGTCAGCCAGCTCGTGAATATGTATCCTCCGACTGCCCAGCATGATTTTCTTCATGTTTACATCTTTTTAATTTACTTCTTAAGAAGTCGGGTATTTGACTTTTAAATTAACTTTTTATTTACTTTAAAAGTATCTTTTTAGTTATCATTTATTTTTTCGATTTATTTTTAAACATATACGTGTTATATATTTTTGTAACCATCTCACTTCATTTTGATACCCCACTACCTCACGATGGGCTTGAAAGAAAAAGAAAATTGGGAAACCCACATTATGGCGCACAAAATCCTTCATGTTTATTTTTTTAACGTCACTTATCTAAGAATAAGACGAACGGAAGCGGTCAAGACGTATCTAACGATATCTTAATTATATAAACCCGTCTGGTGGTTTATATAATTAATTTTACATTCAAACAAGATACGCGTGAAAAACATAGCTATTTCCTTGCAGTCGGGTAAAAAGTTATCTGGATGAAACTCGGCGATAGCGTAGTTTTCTGTCTGAAAGAATAATAATAAATGAAAGAATTATCCTAATCGAATACTTCTAGAGATTACAAACGTTGAGATGGATAATGATAAAACGAACGTGATAAATTACACGCAATAACAATTTAGATACCTACAAAAATAACTTCTCAAGAGTTATGCACGCTATTATTTCTATTACTTATGCAAGCGACGAACTATTGCATTCAAATGTATTAAACCTTAATATCACTTTGTTAAAGCCGTTGGAACTTATTGTGCAATATTCGTTACTTTATACTGTGTTATCAGCAACCCTCCAACAATTATGTATCAACCTAGATTAAATTGTTCAAAGTACCGCGCTGCGGCCATTATAGATATTTAATTCAATTTTAACTCTAGAATTCTCTCGACTGTGTAACCTTTTTGTTTTTATCGTTGAAAATGCTACCTTGCTTAATAAATTTAAATCATTGTAAGCACTAGCAATATTGACTATCCAATATATTACAACCATTTCCACGTAACTACACCTCTAAAATTTACGACCTCTAACTGACCCAAAACACGTGTTTCACACTATAAAACAGTCAAACTTTTTGCGCATAGCCTACGAAAAACAGTACGACAAAAGCTATCCAGTGATGTCGGGTCGCATCCGGAATCATAACAGTGCATAGTCGACTCCACGGCTTCGTTGTTCGTGACGGAAGCAGCTCCTCCGGCCAGTAATGCGTTGACCTAGGTCGGCCTCCTTGAGACCGCTGCAACCATTACTCATTGAAAATTATACGAGACTAAGTGGTGTTTCGGGTACATCCAGTCATGCGAGTCCACACCCTGTTTGCGAACATCGAATAACAACGCAACTCGAATGAGGTTTGCGTGTATCGATTGTTCCTTTAACGATTTATTACTTTGAATTTTTCGCTGATGCGTTTCCCGTTGTTAGAGTGGAGCCGAATCGATGGTACGGAGCAATGGTTCGGAATGTGAATTGGCTGGATCTAACGATGTATTTTGAATGCTAACTTTGCTGTAAGTACTTTGTGTTTTATAATGTTTATTATGTACTATAAGCGAGTTAGTCGGTCTTGGGTTCGAATCTAGGCAGGAACTTTACTTTGTGCAAATTATTTCATCACCATTGCTCTCAAAACGGTGAAGGAAAACATCGTAAGATCCTAGAACCAAAAGTTTGAAGAAATGTACATCCACCAACCCGCACTGGGCCCGCGTGGTGGATAACGGTTCATTTTCCCTCACAGAGAGGAGGCCTGTGTCCAGCAGTGGGAACATTAAAAGGCTGATTATGATGATAATCGAGATCAATACGGCACTTCTATAAAATATGTTAATATAATTGCGAAATTTTTCGAGAGCACAGAAGGACTTAGCTACAGTCATTATGGCAATTGTTATGAACAAATTTGTTAGTAACTGCACCAAGAATTCGAGAACTCTTCATCCCAGTCCCAAACAACAAATCCATTAGCCGTTACATCCCACAACTTTTAACAACAGATATAACAGCGAACACATCAAACTTGTACGGAACCCTTGAACTTAAACCCTTTCGCTAATCTGGCCACAAGAGACACGCGCTCTTAATCCATCAGGAGTGAACTAATGAATGATGATAAATAGTTTTGTCAGAGTTGAGAAGGGTTACTTTGCCTCATCATTGGGATTTTTTCGGTAAATAGTTATGACGTGCACGATATTTATGAAGTAGAGAAAGAAAGAGAATGATTTTATTTGCGCTAAGAGCTAAGAAAGGTGAGGTTAAGTACTAGATTCTGCCAGCGGCTTCGCCCACGTGCATGTAATAATGATCCGCAACCATTTTTATCTGTATACTTTATTTAACTCGGTTCTGCCATTGTAGCGTGTTTGATTAATTACCAAACATCCAAATATCTAAGTGTTTCAACACTTACAATACTACTCACATTTCGCATTTACTATATTGCTATATATTTTGATATTTTATTTTGTAGTCGTTGTTTCCCATCACAAGAAAAAAAAATTTTTTGCTCTTTCTACAACTCTGATCAACTTCATGTTACTCATTTATTGATTTTATTTTATTTCGAATGTTAGCTTAAGCTACATGTCCCAGATTTTTAGACATAGGACTAATTCAGTATTAAGCTACATTCGATGATTTAATTTTTAACCTAAATATTACCTACAAAGCCTAGATATTAGATATTCTCAAATATGAGCACCATGTGTAGACATTTTCCCAAGAGTGATTTATGTGGCAGCGCGGCAAACCTCGGGTTTAACTTCACTAATGGCTCGGACAATGGGTTCGAACTACTATAGGCAAGACATAAGAGCTTAACCCTCTCGGGACTTCTGATCCGCAAAGAATAAATTCGGGGTTACGATGCATCCTTTGAAATTGGAACTCTGATGATTTGACAGTTAGAATGGATAAAGGGAATGAACAGAGACGTGGCTAATAGTATTAGTTCGGTTGATTGGCTCTGTCTGTGTCAACACGGTGTTAATACGGTAGAATAAGGTATTGTTAGGTTCCTTTCTAGTTGAATTGGTTAAAATAAGTCTAGCAAACTAGGGGTGTCATCTTTGAAAAAACATCGATGTTTTTTCGATTCGTTATATCGGAACTGTACATCGATGTCTTTCGATGTTTTGTTAGATGAAAACATCGATGTTTTGTAAACATCGAGTTCTTTTTCTAACATAACATTACAAAGTAGTCACGTGAAAAGTGATACATCTCAAAACAGATCATCTTTTCAGAGTGAAATTTTTTGTATATGACGGTTATGAAAAGAGCTAAATCCATTATTTTAATAAACTTTAGATTTTAATCTTTCATAAAATAATACATCAAACTCCTTTCAAAATCTGTAAGTACAAACAAATACATTCACTTTGTAAAGATGACCTGTTTTGAGATGTGTCCTGTGAAAAGTATTATATTATACATCTCATTCAGATATACTACTTCTTCACAACTTTTCAGCAAACCATCGCTAATTCAAACATTTTTTATTAAAAAAAGTAAAAGCCATGTATGAGAAAAATCTTTATTATAATTTACAAAAGAACAAATTAAAAAAAAAGTCTTCAGCAATAATTTTGCTAAGTGTCAAAAGAACATTGGAAATAGGATGGAATTAATGTCCTATTACCAGTGTTCTTTTGAGAGACTTTGCAAAAACAACAATCAAGTTTATTTAAACGTTTACATTAACTGCCGACACGACGCGCGACGGCACGACAAACAAAACTGTGTGTTTTACTTTATTGTCACTAACTCTTGCGCAGTGCTGCCAACATCATTTACAAGGCCTAGTACACGTTGGCCGCGTATCGCGTATGTTTTATGAAAAAAACATCGATACATCGAGTATATCGATAGCTTTTTAAAACGCATCGATTAGATGTATCGCATTGTAAACATCGATGTTTTCGATGCATAGATGTATATGGAACATCCCTAAGCAAACCTAAAGTTCTTGTATCTTTGCTACCATAGATACACAAAAACCGTTTGGCTAGTAAAACTATTTGTAACAGGTTCAGTATTAGAAAAAAATAAAGTGGACTTCACACCACTAGTTAGTTTATAAAACGGTCCTTCTCCATGTAAGTACATTATTAAAACCAATATTGTCTTCAACCTAGTTCACCCAGGTTGATCATGTTAGCTAAGTTTGCATAGTTAAGTTGCATGTTTGTTTTCATAAGATAGTTAGAAATTTGCTTTTGCATAATAGGTATTTCATAGGTTCTAAATCCTAGGTATATCATTAGAGAATGTTTTTTATCTACAATAAGTGTCCTCCAGGATTAGCGATAAATACAGACTATTCTAAGTGCCAGGTCTAATATTCTGATAAAATGATAAGTCTAATCCCGCTAATAGTGAACAATGTGCTGTTTTTTGTCCTTAGAGACTTTCGTTCTGTCTATTAGGGCAGACAGCTGTTAGGTAACCAGTGCTTGTATTTTCTCTGCTCTAAAGACTGTTACATCTAAACATAAACTAATATTGTAAGCAGTTTGAATTGATTGTTTATATCTATGTTTGCAATATTTGTAAGTATGTGAGAACCATGTTCCTTTTTACCAAATGGACGAATTTACCTGTTAGTGTTTGTAATAATTTATATCTATATTTAGTACAGTAGTATTAGTCTGGGAGCATATCGTCCTCACATTTAATGTATTAATGTATGAATGTAAATATTGTAACGATTTTTTTTTAATGAGTGGAATTTCTTGACCGCTCTTCTCCATAATAAGCTACTTTTCCGAATGGACGGTAGATCAATTATTATTACTTTTAAATATACATTTTTGACGTTCATAAGTGCAGCTTAATGGCCTTGCCGAAATAAAGAATTTGATTTTGACTTTGACTTTGACTATGTTTGTAAAAGGATATATCTGGACGCACTGATCAAATTACTTATTTCTTTCACTGTTTTATCTACACTCAGTGATAGTTCGCGATTAGACCACGGGAAGAAGCAAAATCTTATGATTTATTTTAATTTTATTCTATAGTAGTATATATATCCAGCAAAACACAATGCTGCATGAAAAAAATTATACTAACCTCTTGACCCAACAAAGAAAGAATTATTTTTGATTTTTAAGAAAAATAATTGGGGACTGATTTTTATGAGCGTGAGTACATTGACTACTAGATTAGTTATAGATAGACCTAAAAAGTGATCTGCACCATAAGGTACTTTCACAATTTCACCGTCTACTCCATACGTATAAGCGCCCCAATCACATCGAAAACTTAATAGATTAAAACTTAGTGAAGACGAGAACTATATGCCAACTAACGTTCGTGAACCGGTGCAATATTCGCGCCAGTGTCGCCCTCTGTCCATCTAAGTCGAGCAAATTGTTTACGACAACCCAGTTTTCAGAGGAAACTATTTAATTCAGTTGCCGTGCCATCCCAGGAAGTCGGTACTTCAGCAGTAAGTTGGTGGTGGTAGCACTTTACTACCAATGGCATACTGAAGGCCTGAATACAACTAGTTATAACGATAATTTGCATGTGACGGTATTTGTGGGCATATATTCATGGATTTTGGATTTGGTTTGTGGTATTATTGAGTTGTGATTTCCTTCATAGTGGTTGGAAATCACCTTTAGGAATAAAATTATAAGTTTGTACTGGATGAAATTGGCAATTAAGGCCCACTTGCACGAAAAAATTAACTCAGAATTTTAAAAATTATCGGTCGAGATTTCAACATAGATATACATATACAAATTAACAAATAACACATATTACAAACAATTCAAAAACATCTATGGAGTTTGTGGAACTATTTTTTTTTTTTTTCTTATAGATAGTCTCACGCTTGACCACTATCTCACCTGATGGTAAGCGATGATGTGGTCGACGCTGTAACACGCTTGCCTAGAAGTAACCTATTCATTAAAGACCCCGAGGTTGTAGCTATCTGGAAACACAGACTCCGGCGCATAATGAAAGTATTTCCAAAACGTTTAGTGCGTATGGGTGGGAGGTCCACCATGTACCAATGGCGCATCGCCGTACGTCTTGTAGTCCGATGATGAAACGGGCTAGGCGGAATTAGAACATGCAATTCCATCGCACACTCTCCGAAATGCAACCGATAAAAAACCGACAAGCTGGCAACTCGACGACGATGTTCAAGTTATCACCCTTCAGTTTAACCAGGTAAAACGCAGCGCTAGTAATACCTGTATTGACAAAATAGCTCATATCATTAAGGGATGCAAAGGTGAAATAAGAGATTCTGCACTATACGACCATACTGCACAAATAATTAAATGTCCAGTAAAAACGTGTAGTTCAATTGAATTTTGGTATGTATATAAACGTATACTGTGATTTTTAATTCCGTGGACTAAACTGACAGCAGCTATTGACCTTATTTTTTTTAAATGTTGCAAGCGCGGAGCAGTGTTGTAGGTAAGGCTCAATCATAATTGATTCATCGAATCGATGTGACATGACTCCTGAATTTATTTTTACTAATTGGTGTAAATAAATGTTTTATGAATATAAACGTATAATATTTAAATATAACAGTATTCATACACGTAGTACATGAACTTTTATTGTGTTAAATATGAAATCAACAATAAAATAAATGCAATCGATAAAATTAAGTCTGACATAAATAAGTAGAAACTAAATATGGGCCGCTAGTTTCTAAACAAATAATTTTTTTATGCCGTGAAATAGATTCATTTTCGATCTACTTCGATTTTCGATTAACTTTCGATCACTCAAGATAGTTTGGGTGCGACACTATTTTAATGTAACGATAAAGTGACAACCCCCCAAATGTCAGTTTAGTCCACGAAATAAAAAATCACATTATAGTTTCACTAAAGAAAATAGATGTCTATTTGCTAAGTATTTAAGTCAAATCTCGTATCACAGTGTATACGGGTCTACAGACCCTAACAGTTTGTACCATTCATTCCTTGATATATCCAGCTTAATATTTTCTTTAAAAAAAGTCCGCATTAAAAATATTTCAAGACCTAAATGGTTATCAAAAGGAATAAGAATGTGAACTACTCTGTAAATATAGGAAAAACTCAAACGAAAATAAAACGAAGTTTAAAGATTACCTACCCAAAAAAATACAAACAATAATTTCACTGACAAAAAGGTCTCATTTAAGTTATGTTATCAACTTGTGCATAGAACATGGTATTTTTTCAGAGATAAATAAAATTTCAGTAGGTAAAAGATATTTATTTACATAGATAAAAGTATATACAGTGTATAAAATACTTAAATAACTAAAACTAAAAACCTATACACTTTAACCAAAAACTACTCACTAACTAAAACAAAAAAATATACTTAACTAAAATATGGCGTCGAAAAACTCCTCCACATCGTTCCCCACTGGTAATGTACCCAAAAGGCTGGCAGCATTGCCACGTTGTATGGCAATGCTTATTCTCTGACCAAGGTAAAAGCCAGCCCTTGGGTCACGCGAAGTGTCAACTAGGCGTTTGGACAGATCTTTAAACAAAGCGTGAGCACTCGGACCCCACGGACCAAGAGTTTCAACCCCAAACGGCTCGAAAATATAACTACCGATTAGGTTATTATATTTCCGCCGCTTGAGGTTCTCTGCAGCCGCAGCGGCAGCGCCAGCACAGCACGATGAACTCGGAAGATGGGATGGCGCAAGAGTATCAACACAAGTAGCGTCCCATACTAAAGGCCTACCCATCTTCCATGGAAACAAAGACATCCCGTCCGGTCTTTTGCCATCGTCGCGTGCCAGGCCATGGGGTTCTAAAACGGCCGGAACGCCGACGGTGACGAGAGCACGTCGGATGATGTCGTTTAAGTTTCCGTGCCGAGCGAAGCGACCCGCACTTCGGCTGCATGAAAGTCCGTGGTGACCGAGGCTGTTGACAACTTCGCCGCAGTGGCAACGATGTGGAGAACAGCAGGGAGCGCCAAGACGTAGGGAAGCAGCGAGGCGGAAAGTAGTGTCGTCAAACAAGGTGCCTATGTTCGACGACGGTAGTGCATGAAGCCAGAGGCCCGACTCCCACTCACCCACAGCCAGCAGGCGAGCACGCTCGGCAGGAGTGGCAGAAGTGGCAATTAGGTGCTCCAGAACTGCTTTGCAGAGCGGCTCATCCCACCGTCTCTGGGAAGATGGGTAGTCGGGGGGATTACAGTTCGGGCAAGCGAGTCTCCAAGCACCAATAGCCTCGGTGAAGCACGGCACATCAAAATTAACCAGTATGGGAGCTAGGATATTCCTGATTAATTTCTCAGTACCGTGGACCGAGGATATAAAAGCCGGTAAACTAATACTTGAAATTTTGCGGACGCCGAGGCCTCCCATACGGATGGGAAGAGTAGCTTGAGCCCAAGCTCGGTCGTCCATGGCCACATTTAAAATTAAAGTTAATGTATGACGGATAATTTGGTCCATTTTTTCTAAAAGAGGAAGGTGCTTCCATAGATGGGAAGCACGAAGGAAATATGATAATTTTGGGCCAAAACAACAAAAGCGAATTATGGTGATGGCCGAATGCATGTTAATTTGGAGCAATCTTTCCGAAATGTTGTTGAAATTTTGTATTTTTTCCTCAATAAAATCGGGAAAGGAATCATCGAAGATTGGGGACCCAAGGAGACGAAGAGAGCTTTTTTCAATAATTTTGATTTCGGGGGCTATTTCATTGAATTTTGAAAGTGTCACATGTCTGTCGATACTGTCAGATAAAAATAACTCACATTTGGAAAAATTTAGATCCAGTCCTATAGAATGTAGTTGGTTTTTTAATAATTGCAAGTCATCTAAAACTGTGTCTACATCGCCTCCTAGGGTTCCATCATCGAGATACCAAACGTTAAATTTTGAATTTAGCTGTCGAATAATTGGGTGAATAGCAAGACTGAAGATCACTGGCCCGAGAGGGTCACCTTGTTGACAGCCAACAGCGGATTCCAGAAGGTGTTCCCGATAAAGTAATTTAGATGGATGCCTATAACATTGCCAGAGAAAACTAAAAATTTGAGGTATTTCTTTTTTAGCTTCTGTCAGCAAGGTGTCCCTATTAAGTGAATTAAAAGCATTTTTAATATCAACCTTCAGGATGACTTCTCCTTTGCCAGAATTTAGGTAGGTCGATAATGCATGTACGGCAGCCTCACAGCCCCCTTTGGAACCGTAACCAAGCTGCAGGGGCTGAAATTTTTCCGAAACTACCTCACCGTAAAATTTACAGCAAATCTTGGCTGCCATACGCCGGTAAGTAGTTCCTACGGCAATGGGACGAATCCCGCCATCCTTCTTGCGCAGGGCACATAAATTGGCCCCATACAACATGTCGATGACGGACTCGTTTATCTTACCGGAGAGCATAAGGTTCATCAGAGCCGTAAGCTCCTTCAAAAGCAACTCACCAGCTTCCCCAGCGCCTGAACACATTAGGTCCTTTAAGTGCTGAGGACTCAGGCCGTCGAGGCCGCCAGCAGAGCCACTCCGGAAGGAACACACGGCTCTGATCACCTCTCGACCTGTAATGGTGAGGGTATTAATATCAGGATCGGGGGGGTCGGGAAAAGAAAGACCATCCACTGGGGCAGGGTGTTTGCTCTCCAGAGCTGCAACAGTATCTGGAGAACACGGTGCCACCACATCACTACTAAAAAGAATCCTGGCTGCTCCGCTAATGTCACCTTCCCCTAATTTCAGTAGTAGTTAATAATAAGTAAATAGTAAAAGTAGTTGTTAATATTCCATTAGTAACATAAGCATTTTCCTAAAGGATACCTATTTTTTGTCCCTGTAATTAACCTGTTTTAGGTATATTTAACCGTTTTTTTACGACAGGTTCTTTTTCTTAGCGTGTCGATGATAAACAGACTCTTTTTAGTTAAATGCCTTGCCTGGCCCAGAATTCAGCCACGGCAACGCCCTCCGCTGACGCAGTCATAAGATCCTCACGTGAACAGACAACAGGACATGCGGCACAAGACAAAATATTATTGTAAAGCTGAACTCGCGTATATTGCGTGATAATATTTTACCGATTAAGTAAGGGACTGAGTACCGGGAAACTAGGCTTATCGGGAACTTCGTTCTCTATTTATATGCATGAACATCTCACTCTGAAAAACAAAGTATTGTTTCGTGAGTGCCGAGATGCAGCGAAAGCAAACAATTTCCGATTTATATGGGTCAAGCACGGAACCATCCTTGTTCGTGAGAAAGAGGGAGCTAAATCGTTCGCAATCAGATCTCCAGAAGACGTTGCCAAGATTAGGCCCGGTCAACCTACCTCCATTCCTTTTTTTTTTTTTTTTGCGTGGAGAAATGCTCATGCATACTGCACTACCACGGGGAGATAGTGCAGTTATGTGGGACTCTAACCCACTAAAACTCCACGGTGTCCTTCTGTGCCGCTAATGGCGGGAGCACGGGTACGCGTTAGCACTCACCGCGAACCCGCCGCGGCTGTCCGTCAACCTACCTCCATTCCTGGAATCGCAAAATGATAGTATTCGTGTAGAAGTCAGTAACTGTCTGTATATTTTTTTTATAATATTTAGTGTGAAAAATATTGTAATGTTGTTATTATGTACTATCAATAGACATCTGAATTCATTCCCTATCGTTGATATCTTGATGGTAGGTTTAATAATGGATGAGTGTGTTTACATTGGATTATCAAATAATATTAGTCGTATGTTATTGAATGTCATGCAGTTGTTGATGTACCTTCGTTTTGTGGACGTTAATTATGTCGATGAATGTTATTTTTTTTAAATGTTTTACTATGTCACTCGTACACTCACTGCTTGGTTTTGTGGACTTTTATTAGTGTCTTTTATTAGTTTCTTGGAGAGGTATGCGCTTGTATTTGATACTATCTTGCTGCACTTGGTCGGATCGAAATATTGTGCGCATTTGTTGTTTATTATTAAAACGTGTAACGCTGGCTTAATATCTATTTGCAAGATCAACTTTTTCGATGGAGGATAATTTAGTTATTTATTATCAGAATTGTCGAGGGATTCGCACTAAACTGCACATTTTATACATGAATATTTTATCTAATTGTTACGATATTGTAGTGCTCACTGAGACCTGGTTAACTCCGGAAATATTTGATAGCGAGTTCATTGATTCTCGTTACGTAGTTTATAGGTGCGATCGAGACCGCACAGCGACGAATAAAAAAGATGGAGGTGGTGTCCTCGTGGCTGTATTGAAGGAGTTGCGCTCAGTAAGAATGGATCATCAGTTTACCCTGGAGGCAAACTTGGAACACGTTCTGCTTAGATTTCCAAGCTCGACTAAAGGAAAGAACCAAATGGTCGGGGCGGCTTACATTCCACCTAGAGCACCTGAATCCGTTTATGTTCAGTATTTTGATCTTCTCCAATCTTTACTCGGTGACACTAACGTATAATACTTTTATCTTTTGGGTGATTATAATCTATCTAATATTGACTGGATTCCCTATGATAACAATGTATCAGTATCGGGATTGGTTTCCAGTGGCAGTTCCTCGATTTGCGGACAGCTTGGTGTATTTATGTCTTTCCTTAATGCTTATCAGTACAACACCATCAAGAACCCGAATGGGAAAATATTAGACTTGGCTATATGTAACAATGACTGTTCTGTCTTCCCTCCCGCCGATTATTTACTGCAACTCGATAACTGCCACCCACCGTTCTGTGTTTTGATACCATATAAACATCCGCATAACTATATGATTCGAAAGTCGCTAAAAAGGTTCAATTATTATAAAGCAAATTATGAAAAGATAAATGAGGAGTTGTGCGAAATTGATTGGAGTGAGCTGATTGGTATGGAGCACTCCGTGGATGTAGCCGTGACTAAATTCTATAATAAAATTTTTAGCCTTATTAAATCTCACGTTCCACTCGTCAATACAAAGTCCCACCAATTTCCGATATGGTTTTCACCTTCGCTGATGTATATCTATAAAAACAAGGCAAAAGCATGGGTTAAATGGAAGATGTATCACAATATTTCCGATTATGAACAATTCTCATTATACAGATCTAGATTTCAAGCTGAATGCAAATCATGCTACACAAGGTACATGGAATCTGTTGAAGATGGTATCCGCTGTAATGTTAAACACTTTTGGAAATATATAGCTAATCGGAAATCTTCTACTAGCATACCATTGAATATGAATTATAAGGGCAAAAGCAACAATGACCCAGAAAAAAATTGTAACTTTTTTTCTGATTTCTTTAATTCAGTCTATGAACAATCATCCGGGAGGGGTTTGCCGGCGAGTGAGGATTCTTCTGAGCACAATTCTCTCATTTGTAAGATAGAGCTGACTATGAATGAGATATTGGGGGCTCTCAATTCTCTGGATGCAGCAAAGGGTCCGGGTCCTGATGGTCTCCCGGTCTCTTTTCTTAAGGCCACTGCTAAGAACATTTGCACACCTATACATATTCTGTTTAATAAATCGCTGGCACAAGGAATATTTCCCGAGGTATGGAAGGCCACAAATATAACTCCAATTTATAAATCGGGCTATAAGCAAGATGTTAAGAACTATCATCCGATATCCATTTTGTCAGCCTTGCCGAAGCTTTTTGAGAGACTAGTCCATAACAAAGTGTATCCTGTTCTTCATCCTACTATAATCCAGCAACAACACGGATTTGTAAAAAAAAGGTCCACTACCACAAATTTGGTGGCCTTTACGGATGATTTATTCAACAATATGGATTCTCGTGTTCAGGTTGACGCTATTTATACAGACTTTCGAAAAGCATTTGACAAGGTTGATCATGAGTTACTTTAAAAAAAAAAACATACAACGGCATACGTGGTGATTTACTCCGGTGGTTCTCTTCATATATCACAAACAGAACTCAAAGAGTAGTAATTAACGGTTTTAGATCTGCCACGGCTATTAGTGTAACTTCCGGTGTGCCTCAGGGCTCGATACTGGGACCCCTTTTGTTCATTTTATTTATAAATGACATTGACGCTTGTTTTAGAAATTCAAAAGTTTTACTCTACGCTGACGATCTCAAAATTTATAGGCCCATTAAAAAATTGCAAGACAGCATTTTTTTACAGGAAGATCTAGGTCGTTTCAGTGATTACTGCAGGTTCAATAGATTACAACTGAGTCTACCTAAATGCTGTTGTATTAGTTTCACGAAGAATAAGAATGTTTTTAAGTATCCATATGCTTTGGACATAGTACTACACTATCAAGGTTGTCCCTTATTCGTGATCTTGGAATCCTTCTCGACGATAAACTTCACCTTGGTGCTCACATTGGAAGGGTTGTAAACAACGCCTTTCGAATGTACGGTTTCGTGATGAGATCTGCAAAGGAGTTTGTGCGCCCATCCATTTATATGTATCTTTATTAGTCAATTATTAGATCTCAACTTGAGTATATTTCTGAAAGCCATGCATTACCGTTGCTTCCACACACTGTTATCTTATGATGATTTACTGCTTAAGTATAAACTGCTTGGTTTAAAATCAAGACGCGCTCTCCTGGAGATGGTATTTTTGTTCGATTTGTGTAGCAATGTGTATGACTGTATCGATATCCGCAATAAGATAAGTTACATAGTTCCGAGGACCACAGTAAGTCGCGGGGCGTGCGCACAATCCCTGTTTGCAGTGACCTCTTGTCGCACTAACGCGGGTGTGCGGGTGCCTCTGCGTCGACTTAGCAATAACTTTAACGAGAACTGCCATCATATTGATATGTTCGCACATTCTGCTGGTAAATTTAAAGAAAAAGTACTTGAAACACTTAGTGGTAAATAAAATGACTCAATTCGGTTTTAATAATAATGTAACTTGACATGAATTTTAATAAATTTTAATTATGTTCAATTAATTTTAATGATTTTTAATGAATTATAATGAATATTAATGATATTTAATGAAGTTTTATGAATTTTAATGGTTTATAATATTTTAATTTTACTTGACATGTTTTTAATGGGTTTTTTATTAATGTTTTTAAGTTTATTTAACATGACATGCTCTTTTTGATTATTTTTTGTGACTTTAAAGCTTTGTATTTGATGTTTATTAACTTGTTATTTAATTGTGTTTATTATTTATTATTTGTGCCCTCTTAATTATTTCATTTTTAATGTTTTATAACTTTATTTTTGAATTTAATTTTGATATTTGATGTTGTTTATAATTTTAATTGTCGTAGGTTTAAATCGCATGCAATTTTTTTTTTTTTAAATGTGGTTGGTGACATATTTGGTCGATTTATTTTGTACCATTTGATATAAAATGTAATGTGTCACTGTTTGTTTCCCCCCTTATAAATAAATAAATAAAGAAGTAAGGTGGGCCATGGTCTGCGGGGAGACGCCGCACAAGCACCGAGGATCGAAACCATCAGAGAACCCACCTATGGAGATTGTCTTTGCTGCGGCCGACCTGAGTGCGGAGTCTGTTCAGAGTTTTCCAGGTCGGCCAAGGCAATGCGGGCCCAGGTGAAAGGGTCTCCGATGGCTCCAGGAAATGATCAGGGAGTTCAAATTTCTCTCGCCAAAAATCGCATCTTTCCGTGGTGATGTTGCCGGTAGATGGACTCACGCAACCAAGAGAACTTTTTCGACTTTAAAGCCTCTGGGGCACCGAGGTGTAGTTGTGCATTGGGTGGTGCGAGTCACTTTCTTGCTTTGCCCTTTCTAAACGGCTTCCCATAGTCCTACGCACATCCGGGGGTGCGATGCCGATAAGTGGATACAGCAATCGTACCGGGGTTGGTTTAAGGCAGCCAGTGGATATTCGGCATGTCTCGTTTAGAGCTGTATCGTTTGGAGTGGGCGGAGCGGCTCCACACTGGACAGGCATATTAAGTCAAGAGTGAATAGGTTACTTCTAGGCAAGCGTGTTACACCGTCGACCACATCATCGCTTACCATCAGGTGAGATAGTGGTCAAGCGCGAGCCTGATAATAATTTAAAAAAAAAAGAGCACCATTCCAGTTTTTATTCAAACATAACTAAGAACACTTTCGACAAAACCACCTTTCAAACAAAAAAAAACTAAATCAAAATCGGTTCACCCGTTTGGACGCTATGATGCCACAGACAGATACACAGATACACGGATACATAGATACACAGCAACACACGTCAAACTTATAACACCCCTGTTTTTCCGTCGGGGGTTAAAAATATAGTTACATTAAACTTTTTAAGCTGAAATAATTTCAATCGATCAGAACTGTAGGTTTATAAATAAAATAGTAGTTACCTTAAGAAATATTTTTCGCGTAGACATGTAGGAAATGAACACGTCTCAGTTATAAGCCGACAGGACACGTCGCTCGCTGTGTTAGCGCAAAATAGCACTTGCCTGTAAAATATGAAGCCTTTTTTTAGCTACACTTTTTTTATTTATCAGAATCAGAATCATCATTTATTGCTAATAATGTAGGTATACAAATAAGATGGTAATTTCTGTAGACAGCAGTTCTTATAACTTTTTAGTTATTTTTTTTCGAATTAGGTACATTTAAACATATAAGTGTTATACATTTTTGAAATCACCTCTTATAACCCTTTATTTTGATAGATAGAATAATATTTGGGCCCCCACAATATGGCGCCGAACCGCCATTTTCCTATTTTACAATTTTAATGTAGCCAGTGACACTCGCGGGGTTAAGACGAATCGATTGACGTAAGAACCATCAAAATCGGCCCATGCGTTTGGTCTCTAGAATGCCACATAGGAACAAACATACATAAATATATAGACTGATAAACACACAACCCTCCTTCGGATGTCGGGTAATAACATTTATTTAATAGAGACTTAATAAAAAACAATCTAAGCGCGAGTCTGACTCGCGCTACATACACCAAAATAATTTGTTATAATTACTGATGTTTATAAACATCAAAGTGAAAGCACCGAACATTGCTATTACGAAAAGATAAACTGGATTAAGAAACAAAATTACATAACTTTGCTGTTGGAAAACTGTTGTACCCATACTTTGACATAGGTTGCGTTCAGTTTTTCAACTGCAAATAAGTTAATAACTTCTACAAAGTTATGGTTTTCGGATTTTTTCCTATACTTGTGCTATAGGACATTGCTTCTTGCCATATTCTAGATCAACGGGAAGTACCCTTTAGGCTTTGATTCCGTGCGATTGTCAAATATGCGGCATAAACGGTCATCTCTTTTAATTGGGTTGATTTAGAAGTTTAATTTTTACACAGCACCAAGGGATTGCAGGTTTGTATATATAATATTCAACTTGATACCTCCAGGCGCACCAGAGAAAAAGTTCTTGACACACGGACAGGCAGAAAACGAAGTGATGCAATAAGGGTTCCTTTTTAGGGTTCCGTACCCAAAGGGTAAATACGGGACCCTATTACTGAGACTTTGCGGTCCGTCTGTCTGTCTGTCTGTCACCAGGCTGTATCTCATGAACCGTAATAGCTACACAGTTGAAATTTTCACAGATGATGTATTTCTGTTGCCGCTATAACAACAAATACTAAAAACAGAATAAAATAAATATTTAAGTAGGGCTCCCATACAACTAACGATTTTTGCGATAATGGTACGGAACCCTTCGTGCGCGAGTCCGACTCACACTTGGCTGGTTTTTTTCTATTCACTAACAAAACCCCAAAAAGATCACGAATTAATTGTATAATTAAAACTTCAATGTTGTAAAATATTTCTTACTTTTATTATAAAGCTACATTAGGCTACTTTTCATCCCGGTATATTGTTCCCTTGGGATAAAACTGTACATTTCAATCCTAGGGACTAAATAAGTCTTTAACCCGAGGTAAACACTGTGATTTTCAAGGAAAGTAAAAATAAAAACATGAATTAGCTAAAGAAAAAGTGAGTGAATTTTATTTTACATAAATCAAAATTTTGGTGAGATATTTATTTTAAGTTTATGGTAAAAATAGAACAATTAGTTATAGTTAGTGAAAGGTTTTTCCGGGTAGGTAATTATTCGATATTTTCTGGGAAACTTGAGTTTCTACAGTATCCAGGGATTCTTGGATCCCTATGTTGTCTATTTTCTTCAGCTGTTACAGCAGGTGCTCGGTTGTGAAGAGTCAGCGGAATGCAGTTTTATCATTTCTGTTACTCTGTGTGATATCTTAGTTTTATTTTCCACTGACTCTTCTATGTAGCCTTCAGCTACTTTACTCGACTTCCATCCTCCATGCCTCTTAATGACAGTTAAATCGGCATCAGAATCGGTTGGCAAAGTTGCTGATGTTCTGCGAAAGCAGTGACCCAAATATAGATTTGAGTTTGGCAAATTAAGGTAGCTAACGCTTTAGGGATACTCGAAATCTTGTTGTTGCAATTTACTTGCCGGTTCGTTTCTATACAACTTGGCCGTAATTTCTGGTATTATTCTACTATACTTACAAATTCTTTTGTAATAACGAAGGTTCGGTCAAGTTCATACTTACTAGTTCGATAGTTCTGCAAGCGTCACTTATTGCCAATATCAACAATACCTGAAAGTTAGATTATTATACTTATCTTTTTTTTTTCACTTCGACGTGATTGGTATATAAAATATAGAAAGTTACAATTTGATACAAATTTCTTATATGCGAATTTCAAAAGATTTGCTTACCTTCATTACTAGGTGTATGTATTTTCATATGGTGATGAGAGAAGTAAAAACTTTATATTTTCTCGATTTAAATCCATCAGATTGCTTTTGAGAAACGATGTTCGAAATTCTTCAAATATACATTGTGTTTAGTACTTAATGTTGTCTTTAACATAGAATACACGGTCCATAATGTTGAAGATTTGTAAGTAAGTCTTTGATAATTCGTTGAAAATTTTATTTTTATATATTTTAAATATATCATTTTCTGATAATATTTTCACTTTTTTCTCAACACGTTTCATAAAATCGTCGTATGATTTTAGGTATCTTTGTTTTGATTTAGGTGGTAAAAGGTTATCCAATACTGCTGTAGCCTCATCTCTTATGAAATCAGTCGTTAAATCCATATCTGAATCAGATGAACACTTTGTGTTAATACAAATCTCTGCTACACGGAAGTATAAATAAAACTCTTCAATTCGAAAAAATAAATGAAGATCGGATTGCCGCTTTTCCACCTATTTTTTTTTCTTTGACCAGCTATTCAGCCATTATTTTTCATTTTCATCATAGAAAAATATTTTGCCCAAATCCAACCCAAATGTTATTTTAAAGAAATAATTGAAAGTAAATTATTTATTAAAAAAATGTATTATTTAATTAATAATTAACTTTGTGTTATTTCAGTTTTACATCGCGCTGTAATTACTGTAAATAATTACAGCGCGGTTAATAGAGTGACTGTATAGGAAGTTGGAACATGGCTCAATAGAAATGTGAAAATACTCGTAGAACTCTTTATAATTTGACAGCTGTCACTTAAAAACGATTCTCCCTAGGGCTGAAAAGTATTACTTTTAACCCGGTCCTCAGGCAACTTCAGACCTACTTTCCGAATATGAGTAATGAAAAAAATCTTTACACGCAGATGAAGCCACTGGCAGAAGCTAGTCCTTTATAAGGTTCAATTCCATCCCACCGCAAATCATCAGCTCTGAAGCTGCCACTCAACGAATAAGTACCAATCAAATTTAAAAAATAAGCGCACTGATTGACTCATTTATTCGCCGCCAATTTAAAGTATTTACTCACTGATGCGACATCAATTCCGCATTATAGTCCGCCGGGCCATGACAGTGAAATACGTATCATCCGGCAATATATTTTTAAATAAGAGCTCATGTGAAAAGCCCAATATTAAAGGTGTTTACTCAAACATTATTAATGGTTTCAGATTTAATACTGTAAACTGTAAAGTTGGATTTATTTCTGGCTTTTACGGTTTCTTGAAAATATGCGATTTTAAAATGTGTGTGCAGTAAATTGCTACATTGATTTTTGCAAAAAATAAGAGAAAAATAAAGCTTTGTATTGTTTGCTAGCAATGTTCCAAATAAGTTCTCGCATTCAATTGTAACTTCGTAATACGTTAGGCCAGTTCAAGTGTTACAAGTGATTTGCAGCTAACTGTACAAAAATAATCTATCGTTTTATTAAAAAAACTGTCCAGTGAACTTAGACTGTTACAGTTCACTGCCGGTCATAGGCTACTGGACTCGAACAATTCAAACTCTAATTTTTTTTATTATACTGGATATCATTTGCAAACCTTATAACAGGAACTGGCGACGACGCGGTAGGCCTAAAAAGAGATGGTGTGTCGATCTAGACTCGTATCTAAAGGATTGGCCAGATGTAGCAAGAGACAGGAAAAATGCAAAGATGGAACCAGCCTTTGCTCTGAAGTCGAACACAACAGGCTCATTATAATACTCAGATAAATAATAATTTACAAATCCACATATTATGAGAAAAATAAACAACACAAAAGCAGGAAGATAAAACAACTCAAATCAAAAAGCTTCATCGTCCAACCCTGATTGATGTTATAGTCTGCCGCGTCAAATCCGGATGAAAACTTTAAAATGGTCCGACGTTTTAACCGGGCCGGCCGTAATTGCAGTAACAAGGGTGCTCTAACGTTATTTAGTCCGGTCGCATTAACGTCCCGCTGCTGTCACGTTCCGAACACACTTCGCTTTTAATTATATTTATTTGGCAATACACGCTTTTGTCACTTTTATGGGTGGGCAGTAATGTGATGAGACGGTAAAGTGGCGGTGGTAATGGGTTTTATGAGTATTGTGGCGGCCCGTGTAAGTTGAACTTATTGCAAGAATATTTAAACAGATTTTTTTTTCATTTCTAACCTGCATTTGCAAAATAATAGGTAATATTGTCTTCGCTAAATTCCTTACTTATTTTTACATGACTGCGCGACGCAAAGGAGGGTAATGTGTTTATCAGTCTATGTACGTATGTTTGTTTCGATGTTTCGTTCTAGTGACCAAACGCGTAAGTCGATTTTGATGATTCTTACGCCAATCGCTTCGTCTTAACCTTGCGAGTTTCACCGGCTACATTAAAATTGAAAAAATAAAAATGGTGGATTTTGGGTGCCATATTGTGGATTTTTCTTCCTTACTTGTCATGTGGGCTAGCAAAAAAAAGGGTTTTAAGAGGTCATTACAAAAATATAAAACAAAATCTTCATCGTATGTGGCGACGTGATATTTAATTGATATTTGATGCTCTGGCCACCCTGTAAGGCATGTGCATGATATGATGTATGTTTGGACGAATTATTGTCTTTATGTTTGTAAACTTATACTACTTACTCCTGTTTTAAATTTAGAATCAATAGAGTACTCGTAGCAACCCTAATGACTCCGGAAAACTTAGGTAAAAAAATTCGAGGACGGCGGGAGTGGTCCTTCAGTATACTTTTTATTTTGTGGTAATAGACACGCTTCATTTGACAATCTATTCGCACGTAATTTTGACACGACATCTTGCGAAAAGATCCCGATACAAACAATAAAACGCCCATAACATTTGAACGGCTGAACTGATTCTCAGTAAACATAGCTAAGAATAGTATCAATAAAATCGACTTTCCAACAAAAAACTAATAACCGAATCAAAATCGGTACATCATTTTAGGAGCTATGATGCCACATACAGATACACAAATACACATATACATAAATAGACAAACACAAAGTACTTCAGGTAATTTATTTCAACCTCTCTTCTTTTTTTTCGCTGGGGGTTAAAAGGAACTAGTTGTAACAATAAAGCTTTTCATGATTTACCATCAAAGATACTAGATTTATCAAAATATCCATGCACAAAGAACTTCATCACTAGGGACCGGATTATATGCAACATAAAATGCTCGAAATATGCATCAAAATCGTGTAAAATATGCATGAAAATTGCCAAAATATACAACATCAAGTAATGAAAACATAGTTATTATTAGTTATTTTATTTAAAAATCCACATACAATCTGTGCATTTTATTAGATTTTATTATTTATTTCATAAATCCATATTATATATAAAAAATACAAAAGTAGGTATCTAAAGACTTCGAGCATTTGTAGGTGGTTTCTATACTGTTTGTATATTTTTACTGTGCTAAAGATTTGCTACTAAGTATTGTAAACATAAACTACAGGGACTGTTCCAAATGTGCGGTAGTAAGATTGTGTCTTCGATCGCTCAAAACATTATTAAAAGAAGAAGAAAAGAAAATAATGGTTGACTCCTTGACTCTACGTCGATATTTGTACGAAAATATGCATCATCACTAGTTTTTAGTTAAAATATGCAATAACAGGTAAAAAGGGGTCAAATAAGCAAATGCATATGCAAACATGCAAATGCATATAATCCGGTCTCTAATCATCACACATACTCGTAATAATAAGATACCATTATGTTGTTCATCTCTATCAAATCATCCAAAATATGTATTAATCGAGAAAGTCCTTTTACAAGCCAACCAATCACTACTAATTAACAAGCCTATCAGAGGACCCAATTTCGAGGCTTTTAACAATCCATTGTCATCAAATAAAGTGCTGTCAGCCTCGAAAATGTTCTACACTTAATTATATCGATGAATGGCGATGATTATCGATACCGAAAATAGTTTTCACAATGTAGTTGTTGCCCGTCCCGTCTGTCAATCAAACAAGATGGATGGCTAGTTATGTGCAAACTGTTGTTAAGCCCGGATTAACGCACTGCGATAATCTATAGTATGACAACACTAGCACGCACACATGTATACTTTCGCGTTCCAAATTTAATTTAGATTACTTTTTAATCGTGGTGCATTGTGACGTGGCAAATCGTTTTTGCATCTGTTTCAGTATTTTTGGTTTAAGTACCACAAGGGAGTTATGGTGGGAACGTGATGGCGTCTATGTTGCTTCTCTGTTTTATTTTTCTTTAATTATTTTAAATTGAAGATTGTGCACGAGTGTGGGCAAGTAAAACTCAGCGGTAGAACATGAGTTTGTACATGTTGGCGACAAAACTCCGTAGAAGCTTCCAATAAAGTTACCGCCATTTTATTGGGGTCTAACTAGGACATTGGACTAAAATCTAAAGAAACTAGAACTTCTATTCTAAACGTGACACTGGCTAAATGCACAAACCGTGCGAATCCAAAACATAAAAAGTACCACAATCTTGCATACAAATATGGGATTAATTACTGGAATACTAATATTTTAACATCACAAATCATAATAGTAGGCATTCTTACAAAAATCGCCACGGTTTTCAGCGGGTTATTAGACGATTCGCCCGAATTTAACTCGCTCGAAAAGTGTCGAGAGAATCGACCCCTTTTAAAAATATTAATTAAGGTGTGGTGATTCGCCCGCAGTTAATTAATCAGTGTGCGAATCGACTACTCCAAAATTATGTAGTAGGTGATTCGCACACACATTGTGTTTGATGCAATACCGTTAAGATAAAGTACACTCATGTACAGAAATATTAAGGATTAAATATTGTTATTGATATGAAATGAGACACAAATTAATCAAAAATGTCTTTATTAAAATTACTACTATATGATTTGAGCACGTATTTCACATTGGTCACTCACTTAAACGGAAACTGATTGAATAGTACCTGAGGTATGCCACGTACAGCACCTATAGATATTTTTCGCAATTTTACTCCACAAAATTAAATGGCACTTACGGATCGAAAGAGTAAAAAGAGTAAAGAGCTTTCTCTTTTTTTTTTGTAGCGTTTATTGCTGTCTCCCTCTTATTGTATTGTCGCCTGTCTATTTTATCTAACTGGCATACCTATATCCATGTTTTAAGCGGTAATTACTTATTTCATGAATTGCTTTCCTAGTTTCTAGTAAAATATTTACTAACTTTGTGTAATTCTTTATATTACTTCCGAAACGGGTGAGCATGATTGTACTTTAATTTTTTTTTATTCACTTTAATAAAATTTGAGCGAATTTTGAAGTGGTCGATTCGCCAACCGATTAATTAACTACGGGCGAATCGCCACAGAAAAATTTATATTTTTAAAATGGTCGATTCGCACTTTTCGAGCGAGTTGAATCGTGCGAATCGTCCAATAACCCTTTTCAGCAATTTAATTTAAATCTGAAATTATAATATTTTAAACAAATGCTTAACACCCACGAGATTTTTTTAAAGAAGGATGATTTTAAATTGACTTTGTATAGCTTTAAAACATTACAGCTACACAGAAAATGGAGGAAAGAAAATATTGCAGGTTATAATTAAATAGCAGGAACTGACCATTATTGTTCCTAGAAGTAGAAATCTATAATACAGGCAGCAGAGTATCTGTGCTTCACATCTACCGGTAATACATCCCATGATAACTGACTCGCTCACAATATGCACTGAAATTAAGTGCTGTACCGTGGACCTTAGTGAATTGTACTGCAGTGATCCTCCGTTACGACCTCTTGACATCCTGCAATCACTCGTGGCAGACATCTCGAGTTGATATCGTATATCGAACACTCGAGAGCAAGTATCGAGTGAGAGTCGAGAGACCTCGTAATGTGAACTAACGCACACTTGATCGTCCGCCAGCCGAAGACCGAAATTCGATTAATGTTTGAGCCCGCCGCTACTCACTCCGTTTCAAGTTCGCTACGACTAATCGAATCTCAATTCGACACAGACCCGAAACGTATTCCTGGAATTCGTACCGACTGTTTGTTATGCACCTGCTACGAGATACTAAACGGAAATAAATTAAAAAGAATTAAAATATTTTCTCATCGAAAATTTCCCGTATCCTTTACCAAATTATTTCGCTTTCAAAGAACACTCGTCACAGTATTCAACCACTATGAACGGACCACAATGCATCCAATTATTCCATTCTATTGTCATACAAATAAAACTCAAACTTTACCAAAAATGGAGGATAACCAAACTGACACGAGTGTATGCGAATTGAATCTGAATACAATGTCAGCATAACTAAAGAGTTTGACTTTAGACTAAAATTACCGTCCAGTGTAACATGAGCTCCCATGTGTCCCGCTCAGACTTAATCGGAGGATAAAAAAGGGCTAAAGGTAAGCGACGTCGGGGTCTGGACTAAATGGGTAGCTAATATCATTGGGTTGTTCCGCGCCAGCGCTTGAGTGACAGTCCCCTGTGCAAGACAGAGACTGAAATTGTTTGTAGAAGCGCATTGCGGGAGAGTCGGCCCGTCAACTATAAACATAGGTTTCCTGAGCATCCCTTGAAAAATTCACGAATTTTTGGTTTAACCTTTTGTATTGATATTTAACTGAACTAAATTGTGAAATGTTTGAATAACATTGAGCCAAATAGATACCTACTTGTTTTTCTGATATGGGATCATACAGATAAGTATTTGCCCGTGCTAATCTGGATCAGATGTTCAGATCAGTAAGGTCTTTGTGACTGACAACTAAGATCATCGCTCTTCTACCTAGCCAGACCTTCACTAAGTTAATCGACATTATAACGATTACATAAAAATTAAGATCACTGATTGGTTAAACGATGGCGCAAACAAAAACATCCGATTGAGGTATTGATAACCAATCGGACATTCATCGAAGAAAATAATTATGATAACAAAATCAAATCGGTAGGATTATAAAAACTGAATTCAAGATTTCAATGAAAATAATGTAATCATTTATTTGTTTTTGATATAAAGTAAAGCATTAATTTATTGATTTTCAGTGACAAAGCATAACTTCGGGACACGATGCAGTTTCTAGTCGTTCTTCTTTTGTTTGGAACGCTGGTATACGCTGAAGATGTGTCAAAACCTTCTTCTGTTTACAATCCCGCATATGGGTACTTGAAGAACATAGGAATTCCAGAGGCGGAGAGAATTCGGAAGGCAGAGGAAGCAGGCTCTAGGATTGTCGGAGGAGTGCCGGCCGTACTTGGACAATATCCCTTCCAGGTTCGTTTTGATATCTTAACTATAGACTATCTTCGCGATATCTAACTACGTATTGTCTGTGGTATTGTGTTTGGAGTATCGTTTGCGTTATTCCCTTGTGAAATTAGCAGAGTAATCTAATGACGTCAGGTTATACGAGTACTAATGCTCTTGTCTAACCTAACGTTGCCGTCGTGTAAGTAATGATTCATAGAGTTGTATTGTGTGAGTTAATCTGAAAACATTTGTAAAATACTGAATGATCTAACCCTCTTAAGAGTTGTGATGTCCGCTATGGCAAAGGCCTGGAACATTTTACAAATAGTGTTATTTTTCATATTAAATATATATGATAGTGACAATTCTGATTATTAAAATATTATTATCCCTTATCTTTTTCATAAAGCTCATGGACAAACATAATAGTAACAAAATCAGACACACAACAAAATTGATAGACGCAGTAACACACGTACGGTGATTGAAGTGGAAATGGGCCGGACATATTGCCTGTTATCCACAAGAAAGATGGTCCAAACGAGTAACAAAGTAGATAGGCCCTGGAAGTAAAAGAGCAAAAGGCAGACCATAAGCCCGCTAGACCGACGAGATGAACACCAGAAAAAAAAATGGAGGCAATTGGACGTGGCCTTTATCCGTAACGGGCCGTGACAAGAGATTTTTTTTGATTTAAATAACTGTTTTTTTTTACCAATTTTATTCAAGTTTTCTTTTGTTACTATCTTGGTAATGAAAAAAGGCTTATAATAATAATAATTCTTTTCATTGCAGGCTGGCATTCTTGGCGACATCGTTCAAGGCAATGAAGCCTTTCTCAGCGTTTGCGGAGGTTCACTCATTTCTGCCAGTCGTGTTCTCACCGCGGCCCACTGCTGGACGGACGGTGTCCTCACTGTGTGGCGTTTTACCATCGTTCTTGGCTCCGTTCATCTGTTCAGCGGTGGTACCAGAGTTGAGACTAGTGCGGTTGTCTTACATCCGAACTGGACTCCGGGATTGACTCGTAATGATGTTGCGGTAGTGTATTTTGCGACACCAGTTACATTATCAGGTTAGTATCTTGTAGTATTTTAACCTGCACATTTAGTAAGAATGTTACTTTTTACCTATGTTACTTGAAAAAAAAAACAATATCACCCGGCTCCAACTTTCCGTGATGTAACCGTGCCAATAACGGACCATCTTGAGCTTCTTGGCGTTACGTTGACATTGACTCTCAATTTTGGGCCATACATCGAGGCAAAGGCTCAGCTGGCTGCCAAAAATTTGGGGATCCTTGCGAAGGTGAGAAGGTACTTCACGCCGGAACAGCTACTCAACTTGTATCAAGCGCAAGTTCGATCGTGCATGGAGTACTGTTCTCATCTCTGGGATGGATCTGCCAAATACTAGCATGACGCACTAGATTCGATCGAAAAGCGGGCCAAGAAACTCATCGGCAATGAGGCACTGGTCAAGTCAAAGCTCCAGAGCCTTGAACATCTTCGCCGAATTGCCAGCTTGTCGGTTTTTAATCCGTTACATTTTGGGGAGTATGCGATGGAATCGCATGATTTAATTCCGCCCAGCCCGTTCCATCATCGGACTACCAGTCGTACGGCGATGCGTCATCGGTACCTCTCAAACGTGAAAAAGTATCTAAGCATTCATCCTCAGCATCATAACAGCCAAAAGACGTCCACTACTGAACACAGGCCTCAAAGTATGTACATTGAGGCACCCATACGCACAAAACGTTTTGGGGACACTTTTATTATTATTACTTTCAGCTAAGGAGTGCCGGAGTCTGTGTTTCCCTATAGCTACAATCTAGGGGTCTTTAAGTCAAGAGTGAAGGGGTTTTTTCTAGGCAATAGTGCTTCACTGTCGACCACATCATCGCTTACCATCAGGTGAGATAGTGGACAAGCGCAAGAATATAGTTAACAAAAAAAAATAAAAAATATCTCTTCACTATCCTCTTTCACGGGTATAGAATACCTAAGACATCCAATCTTCCTAAGTACCTTTATTGGTAAATGAAGTTATATATTAAATAAATGATAGAAGCTGGTATTCGTGCTGACTCGAAGTGGAAGGAAGTGGTCAATACGATTACGGACAGGTTTAATAAAAATTATAATAATGTTGTTTATTTTACAGCTACTATTGCTCCGGTTGCTCTACCTAGTGGATCAGAACTGTTCGAGTCTTTTGCTGGAGAGAGGGCGATTGTTGTTGGTTTTGGTGCAACCAGTGATGGTAAGTTACTAGTAATTCTATTTAAAACACATTGAGTGATGTCTTGATCGATTCAAGACATAGGGCATAGTAAATAGATAAATTAGTTAAGCTATCGACAGTTGGTCTAAAAATAAAGTAAAAATTGAAGAACCAACAAACAAAAGATGATAATCATCGTCATTGTAATTATTTTTTGTAGGGAATTTAAGTCAATTCAAAATGCTTTGTTCATTTTTAAATTTTTGGTTTGACTCTGGGTCAATGCCTTGTCTTAACGTTCCAATTTGTTCCTTTTTCTAGCTGGCAGTATTTCTTCCAATCAGTTCCTGAGCCACGTCAGTGTGTCTGTGATTACTAACAGCGACTGCTCTTGGGCATTCCCTATCATCATCCAACCTTCTAACATATGCACCAGTGGACTTGGAAGTGTCGGCTTCTGCAGGGGAGATTCTGGTGGTCCTCTTACTATCAACAGGGGCGGCAGACAGATCTTGGTATGGATATTACTATGCATTGAATAATATTATGACGTATGAACAATTTTGAGACATAATACCATGAGAACCGAAAAAAAATTAGTTAGAATTTGTGTGTTTTATATTATTTGTAGTAATTGCAGATTCATTATTTTAAAATATTAAAGCACACCAGGGTATTTATAAGTTAGGTGGGTTATAATATAGTAGTTTCCTAACATGGAATCCGAGTTATTACAATAAAAGTGAGATATACGCATTTATCAGTACATATTATCAAACATCACAATTGATTTTAAACACTAAAATATAAGATTAATGATTCTTTTTAATTTCCAGATTGGTGTTGCATCATTCGGGTCTGCTATGGGTTGCCAATCTCAGCTGCCAAATGCTTATGCCCGTGTCACTTCATTCATGGACTTCATAAACCGCAACATTTGATCTTACAACTTACAAACCTTGTACTTACCTGTTTATTAATAAAACACTGATAAATACTGAGCATACAGAATCTTTTTATTACGAACTGCGAACACAATTAAAGTCTAGAGTATTTACTAAATCAATAAATCACTGTAGTACTTACAAAGTACACTTAATCCTGACTTTCAAATAAAGTACAACAATATAAACTGAATAGTTGACCGATAATCTTCGATAAATAGTATTAACAAATACAGCTGGAGAGGAATTTCAATAGACAGATAAATATTATCTAAAGTGTTCTCCTATAAGAAACGAGAACAAATAGATCTTGTTGATATAGTCGAGTATTTTTATCTTTTAGTATTTATTGAACAATCTAATAAGTGTTTCGCCTTGTGTAGAACAAACGCAGTATTTTCAACGTTTCTTAGGTGAGAAACTAAACATGATCATAATAATTATTTTGTCCTTATCCCTATTTATTTGAGTTTAGCGTAAGATGTCATCTACTTCTATACTTCTCTGTTAGTGTTCATTTCAGTTTTAACACCTATTCTTGCTATATTATCATTCACATATTCCATGTATCATGTTTTTCTTCGCCTTTGTGTCTTATATTTAACAACAAGATTTCTTTTTGCTCTGTTCTCTTGGATAAGAAGTTTTAGGTTATTATTCTCTTATCAATATCGTTGGCGCTCCAATTTTTATCAGGTTATTCGTGACGTAAAATCTCTTAAATTGAATTTATAGATTAGATTGTGAAATATTAGGGTGTGTTTTTGTGTAATCACTACTTAAAGATTTGCAAATTATCGGCAGGGGAAAATTTGCAAATCTTAGAGGGATTAATTTATACTACCTGTTCTCAATGTACTACTGTGTTGTATTTTATAAGAAAACTTGTATCTGTCCTCCTATTCATGCATCATGTTGCAAAATGTTGGACAGGTTTTAATGGAAACTTCTCAAAAGTGTCGCTAAAAATCGTGTTTACAAAATTAGTACAAGTTTGTAGGGTAATGAGACAAAATAAAGTTTTGTACAGAAAATTTACACAATATAGTCACTCAGACCAATACAAGACACAGGAAATACTTAAAAGTTGAGATAATTCAAATATGACGACGAGACAGTGCAAAATCGTGCCGTTTGCGAGCGTGATGCTCGGTCGTCCGCACCCTGTTCTAGTTGATCTTCGTACTATGAGCCACATAACTCCGTTAGTTACAACTCTTTATATTAAAGAATTTTTAACTTTCCGTTTTAAGGCAAACAACATCTATTTATTCATAGTTTTGCACAAAAACTACGTTATATTATGTGTATTGTTTATCAACATCCATTCGAAGATGCAGACTGACTAGACTGATTCGACGATAGCCAGTGACCCTTGAAAACCAAAAAATGCCGATTTTTTGAGCAAATACGCTTATAAAAACAGTGACATCATTGTTTTATGATAGGGCCGAGCATGAATTGATAATAGCGCAGTAGCCATCGCTAATCTGAAATTATTTCTGATTTCGACATGATATTAAAATCAAACTCAGTAATCGCTACACTATCATTAAGATAACTGTCGGTACCTATTAGCTATCTGTAGATTAATTGCATCAGCATATAAAAAATTATCTATATCACCTCTATATAATAATCTAGAAAATATTTTTGCAACTAGTTTCGGCTGGAACCACGATGAAAACCTTTGTAATAGCGTGTTTGGCTCTGGCAAGCTTTGCCTATGCGGATGAATCCCCATATGGGAATACCGCTTATGGGTACCTGAAGAACGTGGGTATCCCTGAAGGTGAGAGGATCAAAGCGGCCGAGGAGAAGTTCCTTAGCTCCAGGATCGTTGGAGGCGTGCCTGCTGGCCAAGGTCAATACCCTTACCAGGTTTGTTGATTTTTTTCACAAATAACGATATTTGCACCATCCGATGCAAAAGTAGATTTATTTAAGCATAAAGGTGCAACTGAGCTGACTGAAAATATACTTTAAAGTAGTCAGCTCAAAACTTGTATCACTACTGTCTTATATTAGTCTACTAACTCCACATTCAACTGAGAACTTTCACTTATGTAGGTACTTCTAATTTGAGTGATTCCAGATTCGTTTTGCATCTTGTCGGATCTACATATTCACAGATCCAATGACCAAGTCGTTGAGAGCTATTACTAATAAAATAAAAACTTACTATCTCTGCCAATAATTTAAATTGTCATGACATTGTCTTAATTATATTCTGTCGTCTGTCTAGGCTGGTCTTCTCCTCTCTATCATCGGCTCCACTGGCACTGGTGTGTGTGGAGGTTCCCTGATCAGCGCAAGCCGTGTGGTCACTGCTGCCCATTGCTGGAGCGATGGTGTCAACCAAGTCTGGAGGGTCACTGTCGTCCTCGGCTCCGCACTCCTCTTCTCTGGTGGTACCAGAATTGACACCAGCGTTATTGCCATGCACCCTAACTGGACACCCGCTCTTATCCGTAACGATGTTGGTGTGATTTACCTTCCCAGTCCTGTGCAATTGTCTGGTAAGTCTAACAATATTTTGATACTTTGAAGAAAGCAAATTTGGTGCACGTAAATTTAATAACAGAAGAAATAAATTACCGTTGATATAAAGCGTCTGAGTAATGTTTATCTCTGTTTAAGGGGCGGGCTGTAAATCAGCGTTGACCAGCGTAGTAGCCATGCTGTACTGTTCAGCATAATATGCTGATGCCGTTCATTTTGCCATAATGAAATAACATTGTGCCGCGGAGCTAATTTGTGTAAATTGTATATGTTCAGTTACAGTCGGCAATAAATCTTCGCTTTCCCTCTTTATCAATTATGGGGTAGCTAAAACTGAATTCTGACTGTCTCAAATCAAAATATTTATTGATGGCACTATAAGAGGTGGAAACGATAACGAACCGCATTCAAATGCCTTGCATCCATGTATTTAAATTCATATTATGCTTCATATTGTTTTGTATACTAAATGGGGCTTAAGTTTTATATCGTAAATCATCCTTATACGCAGGTGGTAACATACTTTTATATTGATTTTATGTTTATTTTCAGCTGCCATTGCTCCAATTGCCCTGCCCAAGGGATCTTCAGACTTCGTTGGTTCCTCAGCTATTGCCTCCGGTTATGGCTTGACAGCTACCGGTGAGTAGTTATTATTTGAATACAAATAGCCAAAATTAGACAATCGCCCTGACAAAGGTATCATGTGATCCAGTTACTGGGTTGTGCAGGACAGATAGGCTACTCAAGAAAGATACTAGTTCTTAGCTGCAATAAGGCAGATAGGAAGCCGATCTCAAAGTAGTCATACGTTTATTTTCGCGCTTTTGGTAAGAATAGAATGGGTTAAGACCAAGCAAGCTTGTTTTAATAGTTTTTTTCTGACTATAATCTATCTCTGTGACAAATTTAATCCAGATCCGTCAAGCCGTTTGAGCGTGAAGAAGTAACAAACACACAAACGCACACACACACAAACTCACAATCTTTGGCCTTTATAATATTCGTTTGAACACATTAGATAATAATAATAATTAAGAAAATAATGTTGTTATTAGTGTAGATCTAGTTCTAGTACATTAATTCGCATAGAGCGATTACGAACTCTATGCGAATACGAATTGTCAAATGATTATGAATGAGACGGATAATTTTACAAACTTTTTAGAATTCACATGGCTTTCATCATTTCCAATAGAACCAGTTTTTATATATGTAATTTTGAATAGTATTGTTATAAACAGGTTCACAATAGGTTATGGAATAGGCCTATCGGGAAAACCATACGCATATTATGAAGAATACAACTTTTTCAACCATTATATCTCAAAAACGGTGACGTTTAAGAGAAAAAATATTATGACATTTTTTATAGATAATTTAATAATCTACAATTTTTGTCTAACATAGTTTATCATAAAACTTACCGTTCGGCTAAAAAACGCAAAAAAAACTATATTTACGAACTTTGACCTTGAATAATTTTTTTTGCAAGTGTGTGATCGAAGAGGACTTTTTACATTTCATTTATAATGGTGTTCCGAACATTCGTACCAATTTTCAGCTCTATGCAAATTACTGTAAACCTACCCCTATTTTTTAGTTTAATTTGACCGGAATATTCCGTGTTCGTTACATTGATAAAGTTCAAAAACCATGATTTAATTTTCAAGCATTACAATTTGTTCATTTTAGTTCATTACAATTACAAGCTTTTATTTACTTTCACTTGTCCTGGTGTCTGTAATCAAATCTTGCAAATTAAATTTGACTGATTTCCAGGTTTTCGTTTGGGCTAAAATTTTATGGTGCTCCCACACCGCTGTTTAAAAAGGTTTACAAAAATCAGTAAACATTTTCTAAACATACATTTACTAACAAATGTTTCACCATTACACACACGTTTGTTTTTCGTGATCATGCAATTTTTTATATAAAATACGGTTATAAAAAAAATCTCAATCTTGTTTTACGAATACACAACAGACTACCCACCATTTGTTATATCTCATATTGTATATTAATTTTCCAGGTGGTGGCATCTCTACCAACCAGTTCTTGAGCCACGTCAACTTGAACGTGATCGCTAACAGTGCCTGTAGCTTTGCTTTCCCATTCGTGGTCCAACCTTCTAACCTTTGCACCAGCGGTATTGGTGGTGTTGGTACCTGCAGCGGTGACTCTGGTGGCCCTCTTGTTGGCACTGAAAATGGTCAGAGTGTCTTGGTAAGAAAACTTTGTATATTATGCTTCATGATTTATGTTATTTTGCTTGCTGTCATCTCCCATAAGTGAGGCTATAAAAAAGAAGCTCTTTGTATTGTTCTATATAGCTTTTTCTGAAGATCCTGCTCATGTCACATATCTACCATGCGTATGGATTTCAGATTTACTGCAGTTTAGGGACGTATTAAAAATATTGTCTCAAGGTTGTCCTTTGAGCAAATCTATGTTAAATTAACTAAACCCTTCCGAACTATAATAATTATTTTGGGACTGTGGGTTAGTGAAACATCTGTTTCATCTAGATCACGCTTAATTTTTATAAGTCTTTTCTAGATTTGGCTTTAAAATACTAAGCCTGGATTGTTATAGTATTTAGTACGAGACAAAACTAAATTATGATTGGTTGTCCAAAATGTTGGTTGCAGCCACGTTTTTTTTTTATCACAAGCTCATGATTTTTGTTATTAACCTACCTTTATGTCTTCTTCACAGATCGGTGTGACATCTTTCGGATCTGCCTTCGGCTGCCAAATCAATATGCCATCAGTCTTCGCTCGAGTTACATCCTTTGTCAGCTTCTTCAACCAACACTTGTAAATTATATAGGAAACGGAACAAAGCATCTGGAACATTAAATCATATAGAAACTATATGGAATTTTGTATGTTGTAGGAGTGGCGATAACTTTTGGGTTATATATTTTGTACTTTTGACCCGAAGACCAACAAAAAAAACCTAAGACTGAAGAACTGATAAAAATGAGCTTCTTCTGTATAAAATTGAGAAAATACAAAACTATATTATCCCTATTTTCTTTGTTTTTATTTTGTTTGGTACATAAAGCAAAGAAAAAAAAAGATAGAAAATGTGTTTATTTGCAACAAAAACGACATAAAACAAATAAAACATTATTTACGATACTTTCGATCGCGTTAACGTAAATGCATGTGGCGTTCTGTCGTTTCTGCTGACTCCAGTGGGAAACAGGCGTGAATAATTTCTACGAGTACCACAGATTTGTTGTCAAATGTAAGTATTCATTAATACCCGAAGGAAGTGTTATGATTTTTACTAAGAATCATACAAGTATAAGGGATTGCATCATCAGCTCAGCCTATCGCAGTCCTCAGCTCTGCAGGACATAGGTATTTGCCATGCTTGAACACAACACCCGGTATTTCGCCTTCCACACCCAGTCTGCCTCAACAAATTTTGTAAGTTGCTCGATCTAAGAGATGGGAGAGTGACGCAACGCTTGCCGATAAGTGGTTTCCAATCCAAAAGCTCTAGAAAAATGGTAAAAATGTAAATATTAATATTTATAAGAATTTCAAGCACTAATCGAAATTTCACGTCATCCATACCTTACATTTTTGTATTTTTACCAACACCATCGGCGATAGTATGACATTTTGTATAGAGCCTCTGAAACAGAAACTCGTCTGAACTGGCTATACGTCCTTCGACAGATATGATCACCCACATGGATAGTGATATTTAAATTTTACACTAGCTATGCCCGCACTGCCTGCCCTACCTACCTACTATTTTTTTCTAGGGTCATTTTTTCGTTTAGAATCTTAACCCCGCCATTCAGAAAATGACTTCAAATATACAACGCCATCTATTGAATACTACGTTCAACTGTCCGAGTATCTGAATTGCGTATGTTGTGATAATTTTACTTCTTAAACACTTTAATGTATCTTACTTTTGATAGAGTAAACCGATTGCGAAGAAACAAAAACTAAGTATTACTTCAAGTTACGCAATTTTTTTTATTTATTTAAGTTATCTACATTGGTTTCGTACATTTTACGTGATGCGTGCACAAATAAACAGACAAACAGACAAAAAATCTGAAAATGCTGGAAATGGGTTCTGTTGTTTATCCTTTAACATCCTGGATTTTTTTTTTGGAAATATTATCGATGTACAAAAATTAATTTTCTACAGATATAATATAATAATATGTATTGATTACGTCTAGTGTATTCAATCGTCAATATTTATTTCTGATGCGAGAGAAGTAGATACATTTAAAAGAAATAATACCAGCTTGTTACTGTTCCTCTACAAGGCAAAGGCATCTTCTCATACAGAGAAGAGGCGAGCATTAATCACTACGCTTGCTCAAGGCATGTTATTCCAAACTTAAATATTAACTATATAAATCCAGTTTTCCTTACGATGTTCTCAGTCATCGAATTCAGAGATATCTAAAATAAAATAAGAAAGTACATAATATATCTATCTAATACCTTTAAACGAGCAATTCTTGTGTATCTAATTATAATCTGAATATCGGAAACGGCTCCAACGATTTTCATCAAATTTAGTATGGAGAGGCGATAAATCAATCTAGCTAGGTTTCATTTTTAGAAAACGTCGTTTTCTCTATTTTCAACATGCAACAAATGCGGAGCATTTCATTTTATGTTTTCATTATTTTGTGAATATGGACGTGTGTTTTTCAAAGTCACATTGGTACTTTCCCGGATTTGAATTCACGACATCATGTAGCGAGTCACTAGGCCACTAAGACGAATTTAAAAGAAAACGCAACGCCCAATGTCAACATTATTCTTTATAACGCTTATTAATTACTTTAAAATATTGTTGGTTTATCGTCATACGTAGGGTTTTTACGCAAATTATTATTACCTAAATAATAATTTGCGTAAAAACAAAATGAGTATTAAAATTGATAAAGCCAGATAACAAAGGTTTTACATACCTACATATTAGATAAGATTAATTAGGTAAATTGAAAATCACATACAGACTATTAAGATTACAAAACATACCCGTTATCTAACACAGACTTCGGCAGGTAATTCCACTCCTTAGCTGTACGCACAATTAAAGTATTCCCAAAACGTTTAATGCGTAGGTATGGGTGGGATGTCCACTATGTACCGATGTCGCATCCCCGTTAGTCTTGTAGTCCGATGACGGAACGGGCTAGGTGGAATTAGATCATGCAATTCCATCGCACTCTCCCTGAAATGTAGTTGATAAAAAACCGACAAGACGGCGACTCGGCATCGATGCCTCATTGCCGATGAGATTCTTGGCCCGTTTTTCGATAGACTCAAGTGCATCAAGTTTGTATTTGGCAGATCCATCCCAGATATGAGAACAGTACTCCAGTAGGATCGAACATGCGCTTGAAACAAGTTGAGCAGCTGTTCTTTAAAATACGGTCTTACTTTTGCAAGGATCCCCATCTTTTTGGCAGCCAGATGTGCTTTTGCCTCAATGTATGGACCAAAATTGAGGATCGATGCGGTTATGCTTGTTATCGGCACGGTTACACCTCAGAAAGATGAAGCCGGGTAGAATTGGCTCTTATAGCGTAAAAAAAACCGCCTGGGTTTTAGCAGCAATGAACCTGACCAGACTGGCATCGCCCTGTTCGGAGTCTGCCTTCAAGAATGGGTTCAAGCGTTCCACCTGCCTGACGATATTTTTTTTGTGATCACAGAGAATCACGGTCTCTTTTATATTATCTGGGGACTTTCTATTGAATTGACGCTAGTTCTTTTGTTAAAGAGAAACAAAAATTCTTCAAATCTGACACACTCAGATATTTTTGAAGGTTTTGCAAAAATTATCTTCATTATAGTGTTATATATTAAATATATATTATATATATTTAATTAAAACATTTATTATAACTTGGCTATATTTGTAATTGATTGTTTATAGTAATAACTTTTCCGCACGTAGTCCACAGATACTAATCTAAATGCATTTTTTAATCTGTTAACGACTTTATATAAATACTAATCTGATATTTTCGTTCGAGATCAGTAATTTAAAAATAGCACAATGAAGGTATTCATTGTACTTGCTTTAGTGGTCCACCACTGCGCGAATATGCAGCACCCGATTGAGGGTAATACCGCGTATGGATATATCCAAAAGTATGCGATCCCATTGGCTTAGGAAATCCGCAAAGCCGAGGAACAGATGACCTCTGAAGGTTAAGAAAATTCTGGCGAAGGTGAATTAGCAACCACTTGAGATTTACACCAAATATTACCGCAATAATTTACGTTACCATGTCGTAAAAATATATATCCCGATGCCGCAACATTACATGTTGGCGTGCCTTTTAAAATTCCGGTACCTTTTACAACATTTCTAACAGAACGAAGCAAAATTTAGTTTCGTTTCTTGTAGTTTCAGACAGTTAAAGCATCTTTCTTGCACATCTAATCGCCAAAACATTTAAACATCAACTGAGCGAGCGCGTATTAGCACGTCATTTCAATGCAACGCGCCGTGACAATGCAACGTTCCACGTTAACGACATCGTGACGTGATGATGGGGACGAGCCCATATTCAATGTAAAATTATTTTGTTGCAGATTTCATCTCCCCAATTGCTCTGCCCTCTGGAGACCAACTGGAACAAGACTTTGCCGGTATTTCCGCTGTGGCTTTTGGCTATGGTTTGACCAGTGATGGTAAGCATTCAACACCTTTATTAATTTGGCTTTTAAGCATATTTAAAGAATTGGGATTTACTAATTTATTGTCATTTTATTTTTTCTAGGTGGTTCCATTTCAAATAGCGCGAATCTGAATAACGTCAATGTGACTGTTATTCCCAACAGTTATTGCTCTATTGCTTTCCCCCTGACCCTCCAACCCTCGAAAATCTGTACCGGCGGACTCGATGGCGTCGACACCTGCAGTGGTGACTCCGGTGGTCCACTTGCCACCATTATTGATGGAGAACCTGTTCTGGTATGTAGGTACCCGTTCAATTGTGTGTCGGACAAAGGAGAACCTTTGCACGCGAGTCCGAATAATAATCATATTTTTTACATGTTTTCTGCTATCCATCTAAAAGTAAAGTTTTTTTTTTATATTAGGCTGTATAGTTTCGGAGAGGTTAATCCAACTACTATAATAAACGTGAAAGTTTGTGAGGATAGATGGATGGATGGAAAGATGTTTGTTACTCTTTCACGCAAAAACTACTGATCGGATGTTGATGAAACTTTACAGAAATATAGCATAAACATCAGAATAACACATCGGTTATAATTTATAAAGATATTGGGTGAAGTAATACCACGTGGGTGGAGCCGCGGGCAGCAGCTAGTTTTGAACAATTTTCCGATATGTTTTTTTTTTAAATTATGGGTACATATTATATTCAAAACCTCGCATTACGCCCTGTCATTTGACAGTTTACACCGCAAAAGTGATCGCATATTCTTTTTTTATTACTATGTTACGCGTTCGTGTAGAATAATTTTCATGTAACGTTCAAAAGTGCCGCTTGGTGGCCTAGTTGAAATAAAATATCTTTGTCTTGTCTTGTCTTGTCGTGTTTGGATCACAGAAGTTCATATTATTATGTATACCATCTTTCAACTGAATCGGTCTAGTAGATTCGGAGCAAATTGACTGTGACAAGCGAACATACAGTCAGTGTATTCAGTGTATTAGTGTGTGTAGTGTGTTTGTGTGTGTCAGTGTGTGTGTTTTTTAATAAAACAATGTAATTAACACAATGTGACTAATGAACATGTTCGTTTATTTGGATCAATGTTCACTGTTACAATCAATCAGTATCCCGACGCCATTGTGTCTGGTCGGCTAGTGTTGTCCATCCATCCTGACTATTCACTAGTGATGTTCCTACTTATTAAATCTAAATACTACATCTTCCTCTTATAATTATAATTAATTTCAACGAACATAATCTGCTAAATATTTTGGAGGAACTATGTTTCTCCTAGGTCTCAACTGAAATTCTGGTACTGGCTCTTGAGCATTTTCCATTACAACTATTTCTTGACCATCACTATTCCCTCTTTCCATAGATACATTTTGTTCTGATTGTAAATGTTCATCATTGGTTAACAAATCCAAATTACATTTTTGTTGAACACTTACATCTTTATGAAATGAAGGTTTTACATGCAATGTATTCCTTCTAAATACTTGCCCATTAACATCTTTTAAAATCAGTGACCTCGGAGATGAGTGTATATCTATAACATTTGCTGGGACCCAAATATTATCCCTTAAGTAAACTACATCCTGGCCAGAATAAAAAGTGTGTTTGTTACATTTGGTAATTTTATCAAGTTTCTTTTACTATACATATTTACTTTGTTTTGAGTGTCATTAAAATTTGTTACTAACTTTGGTTTTAAAAGTAAATCATGAATAGGTAGTTTGGTCCTTGTCAATCTGCTAAATATTAACTGAGTTGGCGTTTATTGTGAACCTAGTACTGGAGTATTTCGATACTCTAGAAATACTTCTTGAAAGTCAACCCCACTCTCAGTTGATTTATTTAGCAAATTTTTAGCAATACCAACAAATCTTTCAACAAAACCATTGGACTATATAGGATATCTTGGACTTGAAGTAACTAATTTTATATTCCAAAGTGTTGTAAAATTCTGGAACTCAAAAGAGTTGAATGGCGTATTATCAGCCCTAAAGATCCTTGGTATGCCATGAATAGAAAAAATATGCTTCAATATATTAATCAAAGTAGATGCAGTTAATGAATTTACATGAATTAAGTCAAACCACTTAGAGTAATAGTCAGCAGTACAATTAAATAAGCTTTGCTATTCCACTGTAGAAAATCACAAGCTATTTTTTGAAATGGTAATGTTGGCATCTCATCAAGCAACATAGGTTCTTTTGATTTTTTCGCACTATATTTTCACATGTTTCACATTTTGATATAACATTAATAAAATCAGTCTCAAGATTCGGCCAATAAAATAAAGATTTTGCTCTAGCAATTGTCTTATTTATTCCAAAATGACTTGAATGATTTTTTTTAATTACTCTATCCCTTAATGCTTATGGCACTATAATCTTATAATATAACTAAACCATTCCATTTTCATAGGTAATGTTATATTTACATTTATAATAAAATTTTACAGTATCAACTTCTTTATTTTTGCACTTACGCCATCCATTTTGTTCCTCTTTATCATTCTTCTCCTCTGATATGACTTGCACTTTCTTGGTGCGACACACCTTCGCAAAGTGGTTATATTTTCCTGTGCAGGGCATTTATTGATGTCTCGTTCATGTTGACCACCACACCATTTGCACTGTACAGTGGTATATTTTACCTGCACCTTGTGGACGTCCCCAACTGCTGTTGAGTCACAATGCACTTCTTTGACTTGTGACTTTGTCACCTCTGAGAGACGTAGCCTCTTTATAGTTTTTTCTAGGTCCACATCCCCCATGCTCAACAAATTCTCCTGTTCCGATTTATTGGTAGTGCCAAAAATAAGTCTATCTCGGATGGATTCATTTTCATTTGTGAACTCACAATTTCTAACAAGACTTTTCAAGTCCGTAAAATAGATATCAAACGGCTCACCCGGTCGCTGAGAGCGCTTGTAAAATAAAAATCTTGAAAACAGTACATTCTTCTTGGGTTCACAATATTCATCGAACGACTTCAATACGTCATCAAATGTCGCCACCTCCTTTCCTCCGCTGGCATCAGTAAGCTTGTCGAAACCAAAATTATTATATATTCGTACTCCTTCCTCGCCAATGACATTTAGCAAAATTGTAATTTTTCTTTGTTCCTTTTCATCATCAAGCTCAGAGGCAATAAGATATATACTTAGCTGTTGTTTAAATCTTTTCCAATTGCTTGGCAAATCCCCTCCGAGACATAGTTTTTCGGGCAGGTTGTACGACGCTGCGGCCATGTTTGCAAAGTTACAAACTATACAGGGATTATCGCAAGAGATATATAGTACGTTATAAAAACAATTACGACTGCGCCATGTATTATGTTTTTTAATAAAACAATGTAATTAACACAATGTGACTAATGCACATGTTCTTTTATTTGGATCAATGTTCACTGTTACAATCAATCAGTATCCCGACGCCATTGTGTCTGGTCGGTTAGTGTTGTCCATCCATCCTGACTATTCACTAGTGATGTTCCTACTTACTAAATCTAAATACTACAGTCAGGGTTCTGTTTTTAGGGTTCCTTATTGCTGTCACTCACGTGTCCGTCAGCCTGTCCGTCGTCTGTCACAAAATTTTGTTCCGAAGAGTTTTTTAACTTCCTATTGACGATGGCGATAATGTTTATTATTACGTATATGTTACTAATAAACATCAATATATGCTACATTTTATACGTTACGTTTAGGGTTCAAAGTCAAAGTCAAAGTCAAATATATTTATTTCAATTAGGCCAATAAGCGGCACTTTTGAACGTCAAAAATTAAATGTAAATAAAAAATGTACAAGTAATAAAAATTGACTCTACCGTGCATTCGGAAAGTAGCTTGTTATGGAGAAGAACGCACAAGAAACTCCATACTTACTCTTTTAAAAAAAAATATGTTTTACAATGTTTACTTATGTACATACATTAATAAATTCATATATGTGAGGACGATGCACCCAAAAATAGCACTACCCACTATACAACGTACAGGTATAAAGTAATAAAAGCACTAACAGGTAAATTCATTAGTTTTATAAATAGGAACATGGTTCACGTTCGAAGTCAGACACGCACTTGGCCGTTTTTTTTATTAGACCGTATGGAACGCTCAAACATGTTTTCCTACTCCTTTTAAGGTACTCACATACAGCAGTTATATAACGTTATAAAACATTGTGTAGCACAATAATATTACAAAAATAACTCTAAAAAAGTTAGACAACAAATGAAATGCAACATTTTGTAACGTTATATAACTGCTGTGTGGAAGCACCTTTACACTACTTTTGTTTTATTAATTTCAATTCGGGACAAAAGGTAGTTAACAGATTTCTCCGGGACTTGTCGAACTTCATTGACTAGGATTTTTTCTGGTAGTCACCACTGTTGATTTTGATAGTAGAGTAGTAGTAGGAGTTGGCGTGGTTGGGCATAGTGTGTCTTGCCACAAAAAAAAAAAATTCGATCCTGGAAACTAGAATAATGTATAGGTATTAATGTTTTTTCTTCTACTTGCAGATTGGTATCACATCATTCGGATCCACCTTTGGTTGCCAGGCCACCTTTAGTCACCCATCAGTCTATGCTCTCGTTACCACCTACGCAGACTTCTTCAACCAGCACATGTAAAACTCAAAATAAAATCCTGAAACCTGTGAACCAGTGGTCAGGATAGGCTGGTCACAGAACAGAAACGGCAGTCGTATAATTTACAAATTGTTTATTCTCAGTTACTATCTTTATTTTATATATCCAATGTCGGAGGTCGGTAACATACCATTCTGCCTGTATCGTAGGATACATTACAGGAAGAAATTCCTAGTCTGCAGCAACGTATTTTAAAGAATAAAATAATAGTAACATAAAATATTTGGTATACACACACTTTTTTCTTATTTTGCTCTTATAATGGTTTTGTTCTCCGTCTTCGACTACGGCCCAGAAAAGTGGGCCCTAAGCAAGGACGATCATGATCACATTGACGCTTTCGAGATGTGGTGCTGACGAAAGATGCTTCAAGTTATATGGACTGCATTCCACACAAACAAATCTATCCTTGGAAAATTTAATATCAAAGCCTGACTCGCCACCTCATCCCTGTGCAGAATCCTGGAATTCTTTAGTCATATTGCCCGAAAAGATGGTCATAATCTTGGGCAGCTAATCTTACTGCCAAGGTCGACGGCAAGCCCCCCTGGTGGGGCACCCATTGTCAAGCATTGGCATTGTCGAGGCGGGGGTCTCAGTAACCGTGGCTTGGTCACGCACGGTGAAGCGAAGAGGAACCCGAGGAGGGGCCGCTTGTCAGAGCTTTTGCCGATTAAGGTGACGTAGCAACCAACTAGTAGCGGTGCCGCTTGGTATCACGCGATATTGCAACTGAAGCGGGCCGCAATGTCTTATGGAGCGTCCCAGGTCCCATACGATATCGCGGCTGAGGGTTGGAGGCCGCGGCGGGAGAGGAGTACCGGTATTGTGGTGCGCCGCTCTCCCTACCTTCCGCGGCCTGAACGTGGTCTCGTTGCCACCGTCTGATGGCGGACGCGGTGGGGCCGCAGGAGCGGAGGAGTGTCGGTATAGCGTTGGCCGCTCTCCCTGTCCCCTGTGGTCAGAAAATGGTAAGTGGCGGGGCCATTGACCTTGACCCGTCACAGGAGGACCAAGGGCGCCGGAGTAGGAATGGTTTTTTTTACCACTGACGTGCTGTCAACTATGATGTTATTAGGTAGTACCTTTTAACCGTTGTCATCCCATCATCAAATAATTAGTGCCTACATTGGGAAGCTCGTGTCTAAGTATTGTCGGCGATCGAATCTTTTATACACCGAGACTTCACCGTGGCTCGGAAAGTAGATTAAGCCGTTGGGCCCGTCCGTAATTTTTAGACCTTTGGCAATCGTTGCGGATAGTCAGAACTCAAAATATCTGAATCCAATAGGGCCAATAGGTAACCAGTAACCAGTTATTGGGTTGTGGAGGTTAGATAGACCGTATCGCTCCTTATAAAATACATATTAGAATTTAGCTGCATCTGATTAAACTGGCAGGCAAGGCAGTTTAATTAAGTAGATTAAAAATATTGCATATCGTCATAGTTAGACTTATTTTGCGTAAACACAAAGATTATTATAATTGATAAAGTCAGATTACAAAGCTGTCACATACACATTATCGGATAAGAATAATTAGGTAATAAGAAAATCACATACAGAGTATTAAGATAACATGTACGTACTACGCAGGGCGCTCAATCTTAGTAAAAAAAAAACTGGGGACAGCTGCAATGGGTACAATGATACAAAATCACGAAGCACAAAAATATCAGAAGGCGCTAGCTTCTTCACGAACGCAATTGGCCCGTTCCACGGAACAAGATTGGTCACTGTTCCATTATATTAACTAATTAAAGTTTACTCTGTGGCATTTAGTAAACAGGGGCCTAATTATTGCGTAAATAACAGTTAAAATCATATTGCCCATTTGCACCGAAAAAGTTTAATTGAAACTTCAAAAAAGGATGGATGAATTGTGTAAAATATGCTATGGCTACAAAGTTAGGCCGATAGAGAGTTTTGTGAGATTGTAGGGGGTAATCTCTAGATCTACTGAACCGATTTAGATAAAATTTGGCATGGATATAGTTGCACGAGACGCTGGGAGGGACATAGGAGAGTTTGTATTCCCTTGGTATGATAAAACACTTTTTAAGCGGGCGAAGCCGCGGGCAGAAGCTAATCGAATATGAAATAATTGAAGGCAATGAACATGCAGAGGTAAAAATAACAACTATATTGTGGCAGTTACCTTCTAACCCCATTAGTAAAAGGTGTGACTTTATATATGTAAGTATATTGAGGGCGGCTTTCAGACTCACCGAATGCAGCTGAGCAATAATTTTTAAATGGAGCGACTGCCTATTTTGCCTTCACAACTTAGTTACTGGGTAACACGACTTCTGAATACCCGTAACGACTGTCAAAGATCAACAAGTGACAGTCGGGACCAATAGCGTTTCGTGTTTTCCGAGACACGGTGCAGCCTCAGTATGTTAACATTGTGACCCATCCAGGGACCGACATTGCCATTGTCTTTCTTTCTTTTCTTTTCTTTCCAATAAAGTGCGGTTCCACGCTGATCCGTTCCCAATGCGAATATTTAGTTCTGAGTTCTATCCGAATTACAAATGTTCTGTATTATGTTGGACAGAGTTGGATCTAAAAGTAGTGCTGCGACTACTTCGGACCGATATTTATCGGATTCGGATCGAATGTAGAACCACCCTTAGGATAAGTGAATTAAAACTAGATCAACGCTGTAGACAAATCATGTTTGCACACACTTGAAATGGTATCATTTTAATCTGGGTATATGGCAGTGTAGCGCCAAGTTCTTGTATTTATCCAATAATTTAATTTAACCATTTGAATGTATTGTTTATAAAAAAATACATAGAATATTGCATGGGACATAATACATAACTTATAATTGTCATCATTTGACCACCGGTTTTTTTTTTTTTTTTTTAATTCTGTAGCTCGCCAGCCGTCGCTCCGTGCGGACGTCTCGCTGCCCGTCGCCCCACCGCGCTCTCCGGCGCCCCCACTCTCCGTCTCGTCGCGCCCCTCTGCGTGACGTCACTGCGGTCGTCGCGTCTTCGCACGCCGCTCCAAAGGTGTCGCTACTAGTAACTTTGGTTACTAGTAGTGGCAGCTCAAATCCACATCTTGTGTGGTCCCTGGCGGGAAACCTAGCGGTGCTAACAAGCCAGTGAGGGTGTGCCCCAAGCACCCGCCAAGTCCCATAAGGACACGGCAGTCATTGGAGTCGGGAGCGGGATCAGTTGGCCTTGGTAGATAGCCTAGTCAACCCCCGCTTCGTCCCACAGCTTACACCTGGCACGGTCGGGTGTTTTCTATCCCGACGTACCAGACTTTTGGTACACAGTGGTGGGTGGCCCACCTTCGGTGGGTTTACCGGTACCTTAGGGCCCTGCCACCCAATAAGATTGGTGGCAGGTAAACAAGCTTAGGGCTCACTAGATACTCACCTCCCAGTCTAACCCGACTGGGAGTGTAGGATTGCACACATCCCCGGGCCTGTCCACCCGGGGAATATCTCACTCCCTTTTCCTTCACTTGCACTAGCTCTATCAACAGCGACAGGATGCATCCTGTCGAAGCGTTGATAGAGCTCGTCAAGGACGCGTTGTCGGACGATCCCAGTCCGGTCAGCGTGAATAAGCAAAGGCTTAATTTCATCCTCCATAAGCTTGCTACATGCCCCCCCCCTCCTCCCATACCCGCCCCGGAGCCCATGCCCATCGGCATCCCGGCGCCCGCCCCCGTTTCGGCGCTTGCGCCCACTAAAACCCCAACTCTCAAATTTCCGATTAATTTCTCGGAAAATCCTGCCTCCCCGAACGTTGACAGTCCACTCGTTGACGAACCCATGTCCGGTGATGATCATAAGGATGATTCCGATGATTATGTCACTACTGATGACGCCTCCGCCGATTCCTCCTCAGAAAGCTGTCAAGCTACCTCTGAGGGGAAGAGGAAGAGGAAGAAGGGCAAGTCCCACCCCAAAGCCACCAAGCCCAAAAAGGTCGCTTCGACCAACCCTCCAACTCTGCCGTCCACCTCCTCCTCCGACGTGCAGCCCACCCCTGTCACCGCTTCCCAGCGGTCTAGGCGCTCAGATCGCTCCCCAGCCCCCAGGAGTCGCTCCCGTAGTCCCCTAACTCAGGCCGACGCTTCCCCAATGTCGAGCCGCGACCCCAGTCCTGCTGCTGTTCCCAAAAAGCAGAAATGCCCTCCTATCTTCCTCCACGATAAGGCCAAGTGGACAGAAGTTTCTAAAATTTGCGATGAACGCAAAATCAAATTTCTTAGTGCCACCGCTTGCCAGGTGGGCATTAAAATCCTACTCCCGACCCCTACTGATTTCAGGAACCTTACCAGGCTCCTAAAAACCTTGAGGATAGAGTTCCATACCTATTCTCTCCCATCGGAAGCGCCCACCCATGTGGTTATCCGGCGCATTCCGAAGGAAATCCCAGTCGATGAGATTTATGCGGATCTTGCCGCACAAAAAGTCCCTGTCATTGCCGTCCACCGCATGCGTAAAGCAAGAGGTGGACAGGAATACGAAATGGTAATGGTCGAGTGCGACCCTACCGAGTCCTATGCCCTATTTTCAAAATCAAGACTCTCTGCTCCCTTTCAGGGTTTTCTATCGAGAAACCTTACCGTCCCTTTGTCGTTGGTCAGTGTCACAACTGCCAACAATATGGCCATAGCCAAAAACACTGTTTTGTCCGCCCCAGGTGCGTTAAGTGCCGAGGGGATCACGGCACAAAAGAGTGCACCCGTCCCAAAAACCCTGCCGAATGCACGGAGCCTCCCAGCTGCGTGCTATGTGACCAAGTCACACGGCAAACTACAAGGGTTGTCCTAAAGCCCCCAAAGTTGCGCCTAGATTGGCCAAAATCCATGCTGAGCGTCAAGCACGCCAAGCTCCCTCGACTAAACCCCCTCCCCGGCTAGCCCCTCAGAGGGCTTCGCCATGGGGCAAGCTCAACCACCAAAATGTGGCTCCCCAGACCGTCCAACAGCTTCCAGGCTTGATGGATCATCCCATTCCGGCCCCTCAGGCACCCATAGCCCCCATGCCCGCTCAAAGCCGACAGGAGGCTCCCACCTCTGCCGCTGCTAAGAGCCCGTCTCTATCCACGCCCAAACCCAGACGCTGCGTATCTGATACCATCATCAGTGCGTACAAAATCTGGATGACGGACGAGGCCAGATCGCTGGCTGCCGAGATCAATAGGATCGAGGCAGCCGGGGATATGACCCAAGCCCAATCCAATGACCTCTTCAAAAGGTACCCTAACATAACCGAGGAGCTAGACAGCCTCGTTTATAGAAACGGTCAATGGGTGCGCATTTAAGTCGCACCTACACCGTTTCTAACCAAGTTTCGCCAATTGAGGCTCACCTCTGCCCCCCCACGATCTCTACTCTGCTCCTTAAGAGCCTAGGTATGGAGTAGAATATACAAACGTAGAAATACAAACCGATTCGTCAGTCCTCGCCGCCGAGGCTCGTCGCGTATCCCTTCAATTAAAATCTTGCCAGCCCGCGTAGCTGAGCATTAGTTAAATTATTAGATATGAAATGGAGTTTCTTGTCCGTTCTTCTCCACGTAGGCTTATTCCGAACGGATGGTAGAATCACTTGTCAAGATCCAGCTTTTGCTTGTCCCCCCAGCGACGGCCCTGAGCCGAGGTCCGACCCCAACTGGGGTAGCCCTCAGCGTTGTCGCTTAGGTTTAGTAATTTTTTGCCTAGCTGGAGGCTATATAGCTTAGTCTCCGTAGGAAAGTCCGGTTAAGCAGCTACCAGTCATTCTGACTGAGCTGTGAGACGCCTTTTAAAAAAAAAAAAAAAAAAAAAAAAAAAAAAAAAAAATAATGTAAGGCTTAAGTATTTCATTTTTAATATGTAGGAAACGAAAAATCATCATTTATTGGGAAATACAAATAGTACCTAAGGTATTTAGAATATCATTCCTACGAGATTGTTTTTTTTCATTACTTGATTTTGAAATAATTTGATGATATAAATTATTGTCTTGTGATCACAGGGAATCTGGCTTATAAAAATAATGATAAGAGACGAAAAAATTGATGATGTGAATGATGGTAATGTACAACCATTACCGTCATTCTGGGGCTGTCAGATTTGAACCCTTTATTATTTATTTATTTATTATATACTTATACATACTATACTACTTATATATTTATTTATATATACTTTAAGGTAAATTAAAGGGATCAAAGGCGACCATTCCAAAACAATTCACTAAAATGTAACAGATATAAAAAAAAACAAACACCCGACTGCGAAACGCAACCAAAAAGTTACAACAAAGTTACAAATATTTTTTTTAAACAATCTGATGCAGTTGGTGGCATAAAACATGAGATCGAGTTTAAATAACTTACGACTAACTTCACGAGACTGTGTTATGTTTTCGGGATGTTTGATATTTTTAACCCCCGACGGAAAAAGAGGAGTATGTCTGTCTGTGGCATCATAGCGCCTAAATGGATGAACCGATTTTGGTTTAGTTTTTTTTGTTTGAAAGGTGACTTTGTCGAGAGTGTTCTTAACTATGTTTAAATAAAATCGGTTCAGCCGCTCAAAAGTTATTCGCATTTTACACTTTGAATCTGGATTTTTCCGCAAGATACCGTGTCATTATTACGTGTTTCGATAGATTGTCGATTGAAGCGTGTCTGCTACTAGGTATATTATACGTAGTTTAAAAAGCATGAAATAAAAATCGGGGGATTTTTAAATTTGTAATTTTATCTTGTCTATTTATAAAGTAGCTTTTTTAGACCTGAAAGATCTTCAAACCAAGTACCATCTGTAGTTCCAAATTTTCGCTTATCTTTGTTTGGATTCGTAGGTTTATGATTTCTATGCATATTATTTTACCTCCTATAATGCCTTCAATATTATATTAACGTTTATGATAAAAATTATGCCACCTATTCAACAGAATTACAACACAAGTAATTAGAACTTGGCTGTTATTTTTAAATTATGTTGCTGTGTGATTATATTTACGTAAGTCGCCTACGTAGTATCTGCAGTGGTCTTGTAATCTGTTAACGATTTCATATAAATACTAATCTGATAGCTTGGTTTCGGATTCATAGTCATTTCAAAATACCACCATGAAGGTGTTGATTGTTCTAGCTTTGGTGACCCTCACCTACGCGAATGTGCAGCCCCCGATTGAGGGTAACACCGCGTATGGATATATCCAAAATTATGCAATCCCATTGGCTGAGGAAATCCGTAAAGCCGAGGAACAGATGACCTCGGAAAGGATTGTTGGTGGCAATCCTTCTAGCCTTGGACAGTTTCCATACCAGGTAAGTTACAATTAGTAATGTAATGTCGATGTGATTAAAAAGTTTATCAACGACTATTGTCACTTCATCATCATCATCAGCCTGCTTGTTTCCACTGCTGGGACACAGGCCTCCTCTCTGTGAGATGGAATGGGCGGGAAGCAAGCGGAATGCAATCCACCACGCGGGCCCAGTGCGGGTTGGTGGATGTCACATGTCTTCGAATTTTTGCCGGTTTCCTCACGATGTTTTCCTTCACTGTTTTGAGAGCAGTGGTGATGAAATAATTTACACACAGTAAAGCGCCTGCCTGGGCTCGAACCCACGACCCACCACTTGTAAGTCGCGGCCAATACCACTGGGCTACCACTGCTCTGTAAATTGTTTTTTTTTCCTAAAACGACAAAGCCCATTCTATCCATTACTGTTTTTGACTATTTATATTCCATAGGCTGGTCTCCTCGCTTCCTACGCTGGTATCTCTGGCACTGGTGTGTGCGGAGGTTCCCTCATCAGTTCAAGCAGGGTCGTCACCGCTGCTCATTGCTGGTTTGATGGTGTGAACCAAGCCTGGCGCTTCACCGTCGTCCTCGGCTCCGTCACTCTGTTCTCTGATGGCACCAGAATGGACACCAGCGTTGTAGTAACCCACCCTAACTGGATGCCTCTTCTAGTTCGTAATGACGTAGCTATAATCTATCTAGCTACTGCCGTCACTTTCTCTGGTAAGATAAACGAAAGTTTACACTAAAATCATTTGGTTGTAAATCTTCATACTAAAATAAACTTATTCGCCATATTTTTTCTATTCATTTATATAATTTAGAAATATTTTGTTGCAGATACTATCTCTCCAATTGCTCTGCCCTCTGGAGACCAACTGCAACAAGACTTTTCCGGTGCTTCGGCTGTAGCTTCTGGCTTCGGTTTGACCAGCGATGGTAAGCACAATATTAGTAGTTCGACTCCTCTGTTTATTTTAACAAAATTTAATTGATTTGCTCTTGGCATTTTTTCAGATGGCTCCATTTCCACTAACCAGTTCCTGAGTCACGTGAATTTGAATGTCATTACCAACAGCGTTTGCTCTTTTGCCTTCCCTCTGATCCTCCAGAATTCGAACATTTGCACCAGTGGACTCGGTGGAGCTAGCACTTGCAGAGGTGACTCTGGTGGTCCTCTAGCCATTTCAGTCAACGGCGAGCCAGTTCTGGTATGATTATTAGCTATATTATTACTTAAACAAGAAACTGGAAATAATTTGCAAGTATTAATGTCTTTCTTCTGCCTGCAGATTGGTATCACATCATTCGGATCTGGCCTTGGTTGCCAGGCTAATTTACCAGCGGCTTACGCCCGTGTGACATCCTTCGTCGACTTCTTCAACCAGCACCTATAAAGACTTACTACGAATAATATTAAATAAAATAACATGAAACTCATGATTACTCAAACATTATGTCTTATTTTTTTTTGTAATCGGGTTTTCTTTGATAAGAATATCAGTGGCCTTGAGCTGGCCTAGCATAGTACTAAATATCAATAGAAAAGTACAGCTTATACTGGTTTTGATCGCAGTAATGTGCAGTTGACTGTACTATTATAAGGTAGTATTACTTAATCGTTATCTGGGGGATGACCATAAGCTCTTAGAGTAAGGTTATTTTGAGTGTGCGTAAGGGTCAGATGGATGCAAGTCATATACGTCTTTCCCTTACAAACACTCAAAATAACCTTATTTTAAGAGCTTATGGTCACCCACCTTTTTTTTTGGGTGGGAAATCATCCAATGACTTCTCCCGCTCTGGGTGAAGCGGGAGGGCGTGTGAGACTTTTACTGACTAAAACCCACCCGTGTTCCTTCAGTTGTTTGTGCCAGGGCCGCGGTAACACTCTTACAAATTTATATCCGCGACCCAGACGGGCCCCGTCAATTTTTGCTGACATCTCTTTGAGGCGCGCGTGGAACACTACGCGCTGTCGACTCGGGCCTGGTTCTTATCGGACGGCGAGCTACCCATTACTTGTTGTCCGCAAGCCCGCGCCTACGGTGGCCGGGAATCGGCTTGCAACTCCCGACGCCCAGGGCGTCTTCTGCGGTGGCTAGGGGTGCGAGGCAGTCTCCGTTGCGTCTCCCTTACGCGTTCCGCCGCCTCCTTCGCGAGCATTACTGCTTCGCAGAAGATGGTCATCCCCCTGATGTCGCATCATGACGTCCAATAGAGAACTTTTATATTACTCTTGCAGATACTACAGTCAATAAAACTCCATCTACAAACCCTTACAGTATGTTTGCATAGCTCAACATACTGAACTGATCAGCTGAATTTTTCGTGATTTCTGAGTTGGTCCTATAGTAAAGGTATTCATAACTATGAGTACAATTACCCTTTTTGAGGTTTTGAGTTGTTTCTGTGACACCTGACACACACACATACATACCTACTGTTACGTGTTATCAGTGTTGGTACTATTTCTAGTTAATAACGGACGTGATCACTTGATGAGAATGGCTCACAAATTTGGATCTGTTAAGACAATACAAACAGTGATCATGTAGCTTTACTCAAAACGTAAGTAGTGCAACGATTCAACGACCAATATCGTCAGATAATCATAAAATCAAATCTCTCCCCTTTATGTCGATTTGCCGACACTCATAAATTTCTAGAAAATTTCGCTGCCAAATACAATAAGCAATGTTTTGATAAAATTACTTAGTAAACAATGTGTTTTCATATTTATGTACCTACACTTCTAAACTAATATTACAAAGAGTCCAAGTTTAACAAGGTAATCTCTGTATATAAATCTACACTATCGGTGCGTGTCTATGCACAGACCAGAAAAAATGCACGGTTCCTGTAGGATAGACCACGAGAGAAAATCTATAGAATAATCTAGTAGCAGATTAAACCTGACGATAATCCTTGGCAGTAAACAATAAACATCAATAATTATAACCCAACTAGCTTCTTCCAGCGGCTTCGCCCGCGTGTAAAGTGTTTTATCATCCCTACGGATGATATACCGGGATGGCAAGTAGCCTATGTGCTATTCTAGATTATAACCTATATCTGTGACAAATTTCATCCAGATCCGTGAAGCCGTTCTGGCGTGATTGAGTAACAAACATACATCCATAAATTCACACACACATCCATCCTAAGATATGGAACATGTTGAATTATAGAATTCAACATGTTCCATATCTCCAAAGATTTTTATACTTTTTGTGTGAAACATAATTCAGGCGTTTATAAGGTATTTATGTCCAGAGAAACAACATTTTGCTATTTTTTATGTTAATAAATTTATCGGGCACGTCAATAAATAAGATAACACACTAAAGACACTTGAGCGACTTCAAAATCTCTGTATTAGGTTTATATTTGGCTTGCGCAAATATGATCACGTTTCTGTATTTCGTACTAGGCTCAGATGGCTTCCTATTCGCTTTCGCCGGAATGCCCACATACTCTCTTTGCTTTATAATGTGCTCTTTAATCCTTTTGCTCCTTTTTATCTTAAAGAACGTTTTCAGTTCCTCTGTGACACCCATTCTAAGTCCTTGAGATCATCGGAGAATTTAAAATTGAGTGTTCGACTGCATTCCACTTCCTTCTTTGACAAATCTTTTACGATTCAAGCAGTTCGATTGTGGAATGCATTACCTATACAAATAAGACGTGCTCAAATACTGCCTACGTTTAAGGAAATGGTAAAGGAGCATTACCTTTCACTATAATTTTTAGTATTTTCCTTTATCTGTCATATATATTTATTAGTATATTAGATATGTAGTATAGTGTGTATGTATTTTATGTTATTATGTTTAAGATCTATTGTACACTGATAGCCCTAAATTCTTCTCCTATCGTTCAGTCCATCCAAAGGTTGTCTGTAAGAGATTGCCCTGTGCGATAAGACCGCCCATTGTACACTTTGTTTTCGAAAATGTTTGTCCTTTATGTTTTTATTTTGTGGTGTACAATAAAGTTTATAATAAATAAATAAATAAAGTTAATTACATAAAAACAAATAATTAAAATAAGGTACCTACCTACTATTAATCCAATTCTAGTACATTTTATTCCATTTCCGAAAGAACTCCACTCTTGCCTGAAAGCTGTCAAATTTTGGTATTAGAGTGCGCGCAAGATAAGTCTGCGCGCGACTTTAGTTAAGCATAATTAATGTACTACTGTATTTTTCTACTTGCATAGAATATGAAAAAAACCCTTCATGAAATAATTGTAAATATTTTATAGAATACTTAATAGTACTGTTAAATTTGGTATATCAATGGTCCTGCAGTGCAACCTTTCATTTCAATATCAATTGTCTTTTTATTTCTTCTTCAACAATTTTTGAAGATGAAGCTGCTGCCACATTACCCTCTTGAGTTATTTGGGTGACAGTGCGTTCAAAAACGCATAAAGCAAAACAATAATAATGCATTTCATTACATGATGCCGGTCCTGGCCCGCTGGTATATTTATACCACCCAAAAATCAAAACTGACAGGCACCACTAGTACGAAAATGTTGGGATTTTTTTGTATAATGGCATCCCTAAAAATGACGTGTCAAATAGGCAACGCGGGCTCTAACTTTGGAAAACGGTTCCTTATGCCCGTTATTGACTCGTTCTTTTTTACAAGCAAGTTTGACCTTCAAGAAAACATCCCTGCCAGCACTTTCAATTATTTTTGGCATAATGATGGCGATTATTTACTTCGGAAACGGATAAAAACTCTGAGTACAACACACTCTCTTGACACCTAACATAAAAGACAAAATGGCGGCAAACGATTAGTTCCGATTTTGGCCACGCGCACTATAAAGTAAAACTCTTCAAACAGTGAAAAGACTCGAATCATGTTCACTTGTTTCAGTATTTGTGCGAGTGAACCGATAACGTAGTAATTTTATACTCGTTAGATAGATGGCGCTGTGAGGGCCAAATCATATTCAAGACTTATTTTGTAATGGCTAAAAAAAAATACGATAAAACCTACGGTAGATATCACGGGACCAATCAGTGTGTTGACCTAGGCCTATGCCCAACAGTGGACATCTATCGGCTGAAATGATGATGATGATGATATCTTGGAATATTGAGATATTTAAGTAACAATTTATAATACTCACCCCCTTATTATCTTCATCGACCGCGTTAACTGGAGTTTTTGACTTAACGTTGACCCCAATCCAAGTTAGCCGGTTCTTCCTCGTTTTCCTGGTAGAATTATCTAAAGGTAACCCCGAGCTGCAGTGACTAAATAACAAACCCATCAATACCACACCCATGCATAACTGTATCAAAGTTTATAATTACATAATTAAGGTTCACTTTCCATATTTCAGATTTACAAGACAAAGCTATTTTGTTTCGGTTAAGATAGATAGACATGGAATTTATCATACATAAGTACATATGATTCTCAACATTCAGATGTTAATTTATCCTTTTTTATAATAAGAATAATCAAAGACGTATTAATTACACCATCAAAGATCAAGCAAACAAGAAAGCTAAAAGAAGCACAACACGAAACTTGAACAAGTCGACGAGATGATGAATTGATTTTTCGTTACCAAAAAAACAGTAATTTTAGGGGTCCGTATCCAAAGCGTGAGAACGGCACTTCATTACCTACGTTCATCTGCTACGAGTCTGCGTCTTGTTAACTGCGATGGGTAGCCAGTTTATTAAAGTATTTAAAATTCTGCGGCCTTTATCGTGTCATGACAATTTTGAATAATCAAAACGGTGAACAACATAACAAAACCCTTAATACGCGACTCCAATTCGCAATCGTACGGTTTTTTTAATCTTATCACGGGAGATATGGAGGTTTTCCCACTTTGGGAAATACCGTTTAATCGTTCGTTAATCTTTTTCCAATATCAGTGCATTTTGTTTATTAATGAATCACTGGCTAAGCCTTTGTTGTGTGGGGAAATTCTTATGAAAACGCATCGCTAGGACAAAGGTCACACACGTATAGATAGGAACTTGGGTAGTATTTTTAGTGTAGGTGCACTAAAAGGATAAACATAATAACAGGATACATCATAAAAACAAGAAGAATATTCTGTCATTCAGCTCATCAGGTGCTGTTGCCATCAGAAGTCACGCTAAACCACCTACGTCACCTTTTGGCAAAAGTATTAAATGTTTTCTTTTTATCCCATCGAAAGTTAGGCCGAAGTTTGTAGTTCTTATCTGAAATCAAAATGGTTGGTATTCAGTTCTTACATAACACGTACCAAGCAGGTATAAAAAGCATGTTTTAATATTCTGTAGCGAAATATCAAAGCCTTTAAGTTTTTAAGGGTTTGATATTTCGCTACAGAAATGCAAGTCATGCACCTCAAATTTCTGTTAAACCTCATGGTTAACCTGAGGTGGAAAGCTGATGTAGTTGGGTGACTGAAATAACAACAGGCAATCAATACAAAATCATGTTTTGTAAGATTTGATGAGGTTGATTGAATTTTAATAAATGATAATGATAAATGATTTTATTTCTGTAAGTTGGTTTGTACAAACACTTTTACATGTCGATAATACTTTTTAAAACTAGATGAGGTCGGCGTTTCCTGTCTGACTACTCTGAGAAGAAAGGCCGAAACAAACTCAGAGGTCACAGTCTCTTTTAAAGTCCAGACAAAATCTTGGTTAGATCATGTGAAGACCATGTAGACTGATGTCTGAAATGGTCTTTTTAGGAAAGAACCAGCCAGATTGAGAGGACCTGTCCAGTCAGTGCACGCATTTGTCGATAACCGTGCAGCTCAACTCAGAATTTAAGGAGCTCAACGAATTGACGAACAATATCAAAGAAAGGACATTCGGGTAAGCCGCATAAATACTCAAACTGCCAGACCATGATTAGAAACTAACTAAGATAAATGAAAATAAAAAAAATAAATTAATTGGAGCAGCTCAATCCCAAGCTTTTTAATAATATTGAACGAAAGATTTGTAACGTCAAAGGGGCCCCAATTCTTTTGTCCATTTTATTTCCTAGCGCTAGTAAGAGAAAGTGACAGAGCAAACTTCTTAGCAATAAGCAATAGTCTATTTTAATAATAACTGATTAAAATAAAAATAAATAGGAAAATACACCTTGTTTGTGGGAATCCTACGATAAGGATCTCATCTCATTGAGCAACATTTCATTTTATCAATGTAATCGTATGTGGAAGATAACAGTTTCATATAAATATAAAAGGCTTTAATTAGTTTTATCACGGTGATATCGTAAACATAAGAATGAAGATCCTATTTGTGCTAGCTCTGGCGGCTCTTGCTTATACCGAAGATGTAAAAGTCACGGAAAGCCCTGTATTTGGCTACATTCAGAACCATGCAATCCCATTGGCTGAAAAAATCCGTAAAGTGGAGGAACAGATGACCCCTCAAAGGATCGTTGGTGGTAATCCTTCACAACTTGGTGCCTTCCCATATCAGGTATGTAGTCAAAGTACTTCTAATCCCAAAGCCATTTAGACTACGGTTTAATAATTTTGCCAAGTCTGAGCCTAAGGTACAGAGACAAAACTAAGCGTGTACCTACGTTGTCTATTAACACAGTGCCAAAATGTTTGAAGCGCAAGTTTTGTTGTAACATTAATTTCTAAAAGGAACAAATCACGAATTTGGGTATTCATTTTTACATCGTTTTTCCCTAGGCAGGTCTTCTAGCCCAATACGCCGGTCTCAATGGCACCGGTGTGTGTGGAGGTTCCCTCGTCAGCCCTAACAAGGTCATCACCGCTGCCCACTGTTGGTATGATGGTCAAAACCAGGCCTGGATCTTCACCGTTGTTCTTGGGTCCGTCACCCTCTTCACTGGTGGTACCAGGTTGCAATCAAGTGCTGTTGCCGTGCACCCTAACTGGTTACCTCTTCTAGTCCGCAATGATGTTGCAGTCATCTATCTGCCTAACAATGTTACCTTCTCAAGTAAGTATTTTTTATCGCATTTAATTCACACTCACTCACTTAATTGTTTAATATCCATGGAATAATATAAAACAATGTTTGAATTATTTATTTTTACAGACTTTATTTCTTCCATCGCTCTTCCTTCTGGGTCGCAACTCAGCAATGACTTTGTGGGTGCCACTGCTGTTGCTTCTGGTTTTGGTTGGACCACTGAAGGTACTTACATAATGCTTTACATAACCAGTTCCTCTAAATAAACTATACAAAATTTTAAATAGCGGCGTTTATGCCCTTTAGGCCATAACTAGCTTCTGCCAGGTGCTTCACCCGCGTGAAAGTCGATAATTATCCCGAGAGAACTTATTCCCGGGATAAAAGTATCCCATGTGCTATTCTTGACTATAATCGATCTCGGTGCCAAATTTCATTTAGATCTGTTCAGCCGTTTGAGCGTGAGACGTGAGAACACACTCACAAACTTTTGCCTTTATAATACGAGTATAAGTGTGATGCCCTTCACTCACCGATTTCACATTTTCACATTCAAATTCGTTAATATCTTGCACCATTACGACCACTACATATTTTTTTTGGTATTTATGGTTTATTTACCTGCTTTATAAATAAACTTGTTATTTAATTGTTTCAGGTGGTCCCGTCTTGGCTAACCAGGTCTTGAGCCACGTGAGCCTGAACGTGATCAGCAACAGTGTCTGCCGTTTCGCCTTCCCTCTAAATCTTCACGCTTCTAACATCTGCACTAGCAGTCTTGGAGGCGCCAGCGTCTGCAGAGGTGATTCAGGTGGTCCTCTCGCTATCAACAGTGATGGAAAACCTGTTTTGGTACGTACACTTGATATTATTATAGTAATAGCAATTATCAGTTTTACAGTAGGTTCGTCCAGTGGTAACGGTCGAGACTAACAAATTTTGTTTCGAACTGAGGCAGGCACTTTATAAATTATTTAATGTCCTACAATCATTACTGATCTAAAAACAGTGTAGCAAATATTGACGGGATTCGGCATTTCCTACAACCATATATTACAAGACATGTGACATCCACGAACGCGCAATGGGCCCTCGTGTTAGATAACGGCCCAATAAAACTGCCTGATTCAGGAATCGAATCCAAGACTTGATGCTCAGCTGTAGCGTTTGTGAACACTAGACCAACGAGACTGTATTCTTCCTCTCCTGCTCTTGTCCCATGTTACTTGGGGTCAGCGCAACACGGTTTCTTCTTCTATACCGTCCTGTCCCCCATCACGCTTTTACTGAATCGCTTTTCTTTCATGTCACTCCTAATACAGTTCATCCAGATAGACCAACGAGGCTGTCAAAGATTTTGATTAGTATTATTGTTTAATTATTGTTCTCTTTACAGATTGGTATCACATCTTTCGGCTCCGGTCTCGGTTGCGCGGTCGGTATGCCTGCTGCCTTCGCCCGTGTTACCTCGTTCATGGACTTCTTCAGACAACACATCGATCATTAAACAACAAGCACAGCCCACTATTAATATTATAATACTTAGCAAATAACTCGTTTTAACTATATTTTTGTCTTTATTTTTACCTGCATAAACTGTTTAAAGCCTTGTTGAGGCATTTGATTTGCATTTTTTAACCGACTTTCCAAAAAAGAGGAGGTTCTCAATTCGACTGTATTTTTTTTATATGTGTCTTACCTCAGAACTTGTTACTGGGTGAACCGATTTTGATGATTCTTTTTTTATTTGATAGCTGGTGCTTGTCATGTGGTCCATCATCAAGATCTTATGAAGAACTTCGGAGATATACATCAGAACTCTTTAATAAATGACGGCAAATCACTCGGGATAGCTGCAATCGCATTTCTGTTTATTGTTTACACCATTTCATAACATAACGTCACACTGGTACACTCTAAAGGGGTACGCAAGTGTAAGCAGTTCACCTTGGTATACTCTTATTCCACCGGTTTTGTTTAAGTTTAATCTATTCTGGCTTCACTTTGGGCATTATTAGTACCTAGCCTATATAACTGGTCCATTATGTACTACAACTAAAAAGTAAAAAAATAAAATAAACTTTTTACAAAAAAACAACCGACTTCCAAACAAAAACACTACAAAGTTAAAAATAACTTCAATTTCGGAAGTCGGTGTCAAAAAACGAAGAAACTAAAACAAGAACACCGACTTCCGAAATTGAAGTTATTTTTAACTTTGTAGTGTTTTTGTTTGGAAGTCGGTTGATTTTTTGTAAATAGTTTTTTTTTTATTTGCGTTTGGCTTGTGGCGACGCTTGGGAGAGGCCTTTGTCCAGCAGTGGACGTCTTTCGGCTGATATGATGATGAGGTATTTAAAAAAAAAATATTTTGTTTAGTTTTGTCTAATATACAGATATATACCTAAAATAGAAAACACGTAGTACGACGCTTACGAGGATATTACCTTATGTTATAAATTCTCCAATTCTATTCAGCTTATTTATTATAAGGTCTTCTTCTTATCGTGTGAGGATGTGGCCACCTCAGGATTAATTAAGCCGCCTCTGGGAACCTCACAGGACTCTGACTTGGCTATTTCAGACTTCCATTAACTATACAACAGTTAAGGTATCGTTACGATTAATATTAAATCCTCGCCTCGCAATAAAAGATACGAATCGCTTTTACTTAGCAAGGTTCACCACATTCTGAAATATATTTTAAAACAAGGAATGAAATTTACCCCAGAACATGGTAGAAGTTCCCGTCTGAATTTATTCTAGAAAAACTTTTTGTTTTACAAATCAAAAACATAATTAAAAGTGTGATCATGAACTTTGTATTGCTTCAAGCAGTAATAATAGGATTTTAAAGAGATAACGATTTCATTATTATGATAAAAATACCAAGCCAGCTTTATGAATGGATTTAGAATTATATCTAATTTTTTTTTCATCTTATCTATTTGATCAAGTAATTGCTCAAACCGTGACTGGAGTTCGAATTTGGTTGCGAACTACAAACATTGACTATTTGCTTTAGGTCGTATAGCATGGGGTCTACGGTGTAGAGCATAAGTAGCGGTGTAGCACTAAAGCCTACGTTCGTAGCAAAGTGCTACGCAACCGTAGCGGGGCCATCGAAACCTTATAGTATTTCCTTTTAGTACGCGTAGCGTTTCCTTTTAGTACGCGTAGCGTTTCCTTTTAGTACGCGTAGCGTTATATCGAATTTCGTTTGATGAACGTTTTTGAATTAAATCTGTCAAGTAGACTTTATTGCTTACAATCTCGCAAACAGTTGGTTATATTGGACTCCCATGGACTTAATCCTAGTAATTATTATGATTGACAGCTTATGTGTATTCGCCTGCAGTGAAGGTGTACCGGCCATATGATACCTCCACTTCACCTCCACTTTTGTTTGTCAATTCGAGTGAGGACGTCAGTCAGTTTTGTTTTCGTCCTGAAGTTGGTATTTCTAATTCTGTCCTGATGTTTGGATTCTGTGATACTGCACTCTATTGCTCTTTGGCATGTGGCATGCTTAGCTCTGAGGTTTTTGGTTAGCGCCCATATTTCGCACCCGTAGGTTAAGCATGGAAGGATGCAGTTGTTGAAATTTTTATTTTAATTGCCATGCCCGGGTCATGTGATTTCATGATTTCCTTAAGTGACCAGTATCTCTTCTATCCATTCGCAACCCTTGTATTGAGTTCCTTGTCAGATTGGTCTTTTGGGGAAATAAGCTGATCGAGGTTGATATATTCGTCAACAAACTGTAGAGTTTTTTTATTCATTCTTATGTCTACCTTTGTGGAGTTAGTCATTACTTTGGTCTTATTGGCGTTCATTTATAGTCCAAGACACTTTTATAGTCAAACACTTTCATTATTAAGGCTTTGTATATTTTGTTCTAGAATTTCAGAATTTATTTCAAAGAGCACCAAGTCGTCAGCAAATCTGAGGAGATTTAGTTTGGATCCATAGTAGATATTTAAACTAAAACCTTCCCAGTTTAGGTTGCGGAAGATGTATTCAAATACTGCGGCGAAAAGTTTTGGTGACGATGGATCCACTTGCCTGACTCCTCTTCCTATGTATAGTTATTTACCAAGTGTTTCATGTTGAATTCTGGCCTGGCTGTTAGCATATATGTTTTTGTTAAGATTAATGTAAATTGCAGGTATTCCTTGTTGTTCCAGGATATCTCATATATAGCTGTGGTTCAAACTGTCAAAAGCCTTGGCACAGTCTATGAAGGCCAGATAAATCTTCTTGTTGTACTCGTAATACTTTTATATTATTTGCTTGACTGTCTGGTTCTGGTCAATTATAAAAAAGACCTTTTCTGAATCAAATGTGATATGATTTATATTTTAAGAACATCTGCAATAATGATCACAACATCTAAATACAACTTATAATTAATCACTTGATCATTTAATAGGCTTATCTTCTGACCATAAGTAAAATAAAATTCAGTCTTGTTAGTTACAGAATAACAGCTTAAAAGAATGAAAACATTAACAATTGTAACCATTATTTACCTGGTTTAACCGGATCAAAGTATTTAAGTTTATATATCAAAGTATAAAGCTATTAAGTTTTTATGAGATTCATCTTTATTGGGTAGAGAACTATAATAATTATTATATGACTAACCTATGTTTTAATAACTTTGGAGTATAATTTCATATCCCCTTTGTCTTATTTTATTTCTTTACAATACCTATAAGTATTGTTGTTGTAATTAAAGATTCTACAAAAGAAATCAACTCAACAAGAATATAAAAGTGCCAATTAAACCCATATGGCCCTGTGTGACCCTACTGTAATAAATAAGTTCTAATAAATCCCAAAATATACATACATACATGCCTTTTCCCATGCGGGTAGGCAGAAACTATAAAACGCCACCTGCTACGATCCTTACATACTAATTTAAGTTAATTTTGCCAAAATATACAATTTAAGTGCAATCTAACACAACAGTAACAAAGTCTATGAATTTTAATACAATACTTCTTCACTAGATGTCGTTACTTGGAGTAAAAAAGATTTTAGCTTTCAACAATTTGTTATTTTTCGTTCTAGAGTCATCATCATCACCATTAATTAACCTTTTAATGTCCCCATTGCTGGGATACAGGTCTACTCTATGTGGGAGAGAGGGCAGCGATCTAGAGTTATCTTTGTATAATACATAATGCTTTGGTTTTGGTAAGTTTTTAATTTTGGATCATTTCTTTTTAAGATTGCTTTATGTTTGGTATTTTGCAGTTCCATATAAATTATCTCAAAAACCAAGTAAATTTTCTCTTGAATAAAACATAATTACGTTCTATCTAACAAAAAAAAAAACAAATGAAGTCACAAGAACAATCGAAGTTTATTTGTTTGACACCAATTCTGTACACCCACCCTAATGTACGTCAAGTAAAGCCGCAGTAATGTTAAGGGAATGATTGCACATAAAAATATCATCACATCACATCACATCATCAGCCTATTAATGTTCCCACTGCTGGGACACAGGCCTCCTCTCTGTGAGAGGGGATGGGCCGTAATCCACCACGCGGGCCCAGTGCGGATTGGTGGATGTCACATGTCTTCGAATTTTTGGTTCTAGGACATGCCGGTTTCCTCACGATGTTTTCCTTCACCGTTTTTGAGAGCAGTGGTGATGAAATAATTTACACAAAGTAAAGCGCCTGCCTGGGTTCGAACCCACGACCTACAACTTGTAAATCGCGGCCGATACCACTGGGCCACCACTGCTCAATATATGAATATAGTCCTTTAACTTATCAAGTTAAAGGACCTACATACTACAAGAACTTACAGCCTAACAGTCCCTACGACCCTAACACTTATAAGCCCTAACCTACCATATACCTAGAATGAAATAAATAAATACATTATTTGTAGATAAGTTCAGGATATCTGTATGCGACCTAAGCTTACAGACGGTTAGTGGGCAGAAATTCCAGGTTCGGGAAGGGTACACTGCCAGTGGTGCCAGTCCCGCAGAATCACGAGACTGATCAGCGATGGCTAAAGGTGTCTTAGCCACAGTGAGGCGTAATGAGACAAGAATATAAATTCAAATCTGATTTATTAACAATATTTTACAGCTTATTAACTGGGCCGCGCTTCAGCTGGGCTGAGTGTATTTTGAGTGTGTGTAAGGGACAGATTTATTACCTGGATTAAAACATATCTACTTTTATCTGGGCACTAAGTTCCCTTGAGATAATTTTTGACTTTCTCGCATGCGAAACCTCCATCAAAAGCACTAGCTTTTGCTAGGTACTAACCTTAAACATAAAACAGGTAACATTGAACAATAATAATAGCTGAGAACTGTGCTTTAAAATTATTTTTTGATTTATTATTATTGAATTATGTTTTTTGTTAATGGTATTAAACGACTGCCTAATAAAGGAGTGCTATGGAAAGAGTGTGGTGTGTGGAGTGGTGTGTGGAGTGGTGTGTGGAGTGGTGTGTGGAGTGGTGTGTGTGTGTGAGTGTGTATGTTTGTGAGTTTCTTTATTCCACAACTTCCAAACGGCTTAACCGATATCAATATCGTTAGAAGCGTTGCGTTATCCCGGGCATGCATAGGAAGATGAAAATTAAAAAAAAATGGGGTAGCATAGTTCATGACCAAAGAATTCAAAACTTTTCATCAGTCGGGCAACGGTTCCTTGGAACAGTTCTTTATAGGTCCTCCGGCTTCGCTAAAACAATATGTTTTCAGTCATTTAGCTTGTTTTAATTTTATAGTTACATTTTTAAATTCACTTTTAACAAGGCCGTGTTTTTACGTATTATAAGAACCAGTTAATTTACTTTTAAAACCCGCAGGTAAAATTTATTAATTTAAAGAAAAAAATACTCTAAAAAGTATTTTAACAGTTTGTGTTAATCTGGGAAATTTAGCAATAGCATTTTTTTTCCTAGAACTTTGATTCAATTTTACTTGATCCTAATGACACAGGACGGGTGTTTTAAAAAAAATCACTTACCGAGCTTCTGCTAAGGTTTAGGTCTACTTTGAAGCACTATACTAATCTGAATCAGCGTAACAATCAAATCAACAATTAGTAATTATATAAATTTGGTTTTTACCATAATGATGTGACATTCTCATTTTAAATTAGCTGATAAGATATAAGATTAGACTAATCTATTTCTTTTGACTAATTCTAAACAATAATATGATCAAGCGGTTTTAATATCTTATAAATTCCATGATAGCAAAATATTGGGAAGTACCATGATCATTATCTTACTTTTGAGGATATAAATATCAACTGTAATAAGCGATGGCATCCACTCGTAGGTATTTGCTAATACCGGTAACATGAAGTTCTTGGCTGTGACTTTGTTGGCTCTGGTGGCGGCTGTATCCGCAAGAAATGTCAACCTCGAGAATGTGGTTAACCTTGAAGAAAACACCGCGTATGGCTACCTCAGTAAAGTCGCCGTTCCTTTAGCCGAGAAGATTCGCAAAGCTGAAGAGGAAGGCGACCAAAATCCATCCAGAATTGTCGGTGGATCTGCATCTAGTCTCGGCCAATTCCCTTACCAGGTATTTATTTGATCTCATATAGTGCTTACTAAAAATATTCCAAAGTGATACCTACTGGGCGTATTTCTTAAGTTTTTGATCAAACTATTTTGTCTCACTGCTGGGCAAAGGTCTCCCCATAGCCTTCCACTGTTCCCTATGTCTTGTCTTTTTCGTCCAATACGGCATAATAATTATTCCTTCTAGAAAAACAAAAAAAAATATAAATTTTCTAATTCTATTATTTTTTTCAGGCTGGTCTTATCATTGACCTGAATAATGGCCAGGGCGCTTGCGGTGGTTCTTTGCTCAACGCATGGAGAGTACTTACCGCCGCTCATTGCTGGTTTGATGGTGTAAACCAGGCCTGGAGGTTAACGGTTGTCCTCGGCTCAATTCGTCTGTTCAGTGGCGGTACTAGGGTGGCTTCTTCTAACGTCGTTATGCACGGCAGCTGGAACCCGTCCTTAATCCGTAATGACATTGCCATGATCAACTTGCCTTCTGCCATTGGTTTCTCAAGTGAGTTTCAAACCTTTTTTTGTTTTTTTATTTGTGTAAAAATAAAACTCAAGAATATTAATTTTTAATTAATTTAAAACGTATTTATCAACAGACACCATCGCTCCCATTGCTCTGCCTTCTGGTAACGAACTCAACAACCAATTCAACGGTGTTACTGCTGTTGCTTCAGGCTTCGGTCGTACCAGGGATGGTAAGAAAAATTATTATACTTTTGTATTTTTCTTTGAATGTCGAGGATATTTTGTTCGAGTGGTAATTGAAATATCGCATTCTATCCCGGTTATAAATAAATTGATAGGTTGTTACATGTTCCTTAACTTTAAATCTATACCCATGTAATATATATTTACAGGCGAAAACCTCAGTGTGAACCAGTTCCTGAGCCACGTCTCCCTGCCAGTGATCACAAACTCTGTGTGCAGCCAGGCTACATTCCTCTTCCAAATCCTCATCCAGTCTTCAAACATTTGCACCAGCGGCGCTGGAGGCAGAGGTACCTGCCAGGGTGATTCTGGTGGTCCTCTGGTCGTTAACAGTAATGGCAGGAATATCCTGGTATGTGGATTAAGTTTTTTTTAATATATATATATATATATATATATTTAGGATTTTGACCGTCAATTGTTTTTTAAACTTATAGTTGATGTGTTTCATACATCAACTGTTTTTATAGTTTCGATGAGTTGGGTTTTATTATAAAACTTTATTCTCTTTTTAACAGATCGGTGTGACCTCATTCGGAACTGGACGTGGCTGCGCAGTTGGCGATCCTGCTGCCTACGCCAGAGTATCGTCATACATTTCCTGGATTAACCAACGTCTTTGAATACTCTCAATAAATCTGTGATAGCAATATATAATTATTAATAAAGTTATGGAATAAAAATTTATTATTGCTTATAAACCTAACAAGCCACATATTATGTAAAACCATCATCAAATTACTCGTAATACCGAAACAGCTAAATAAATAAAAAATCTGGACTCAGCAATCACTGTGCCGATAACTGCTTCAATAAAAAGTGTCTAATATGTAATATAGTAAGAAGTACCCTATGCACGACCCGATTCAAGGTGTTCGCGATAACAGCGAGTCGCTCCCTCTGCTCGCGATAGATTCGCGATGACGATGTGTGAAGCATACACATAGATGACCAGCTGCACTTGCATGATGAAATTCATACTGGTAACATTTTGGCAATCGCTGCAACTGACCCAAAGAATTACACTCAAAATCTTAGGGTTCAATTTCAAACCCCTGCTGCACCACGGGTGTGAAACGTGGAAGATTCCAAAAAGGACATCTCAAGCCAAATACAAGTTTTTCTTAACCGTTGTCTTCGTCCAGCTCATCTGACAATCAGGGTTATAACAGATAGTGCTCACGCTCTGGAGCACTCCCTTCTGCACCTAATATCTGCTGCTAATTTGAATAATATCAGTTGATATTAGCTAACCTTGGTCTTTTTTTTAAGCTTAGACTTCAAAAAAAGAATGATGTTCTCCATTCGTCTGTATGTTTTTTTTGGATGTTTGTACAGCGATATCATCGCCAATTGTAAACTGAAGTTGATTTTTTTTTGTTTGAGAGAATATCTTCTTGGATTAGATATTACCCATTTAAATTTGGTGAGGATCTGATGAAGAGCTTCGGAGATATTTAATGAACTCTTTAATAACTGACGGCATATCGCCCGGGATAGCTGCAATTGTCTGTCTGTATATTGCTTACACCATTTGATAAAATAAGATCACGCCTGTACGGTCTAAAGGGGTACGCAGATGAGTATAGTTCAGCCTAGTAAACTCTCATTTCACCAGTTATGTTTTTTACTAAGGCATACACGTAACTCCATAATTAGTCAGTTACCACAAACAAAAAGTACTTTGTAGTGTTTGTATTTGGAAGTCGGTTGTATTTTTTTGCAAAATAGTTTTTAATAGTGTTTGATACACGACTCACGACCCGGGAAAGTTAAGGCCCAGAACCACACGCTTTACTTACTTGTAAGAATCTCAGTGATTTTATCTTATCTTGTGGCGGGGCCGAGAAATAACTCGGACAATTCGACCCATTGGGATCTATTGAGGTCCCCTAGATAACCTACTCCTCCCCAATCTCATTGAAAACTCTCCTCATGTCTCCTCAGTTTTACAACGAGACTAGGAGATATGAGCCAATAGTCTTCTGATTTTTGATATCGAACCCCTAGGAGACTCATTCACTTACCAGCCAGTGCATCGCATATACAAGGAAGGTGCTCCATGCGTGCCGTATGTTGCCCACACAACCTGCACATGGCAGGTGGGTGTCGCAGTTAGCCCATCTTAATCAGTATGTCGTTGGTTCCAAAGTACCCAGTAAAGGCCCCAAGCAAATATCGGATTTGCTCCCTGCTCATGTTCCAAATGCATTCCCGTGTTTTGAACGTAGAGACCAGGAAGTTTTTGTACTTTCGCTAATCTATAAGATGGCTTATCTAACTTATCTTTATTTCTAGTATTACAATTGTGTCTATCACTAACTTTACTAAAGAGATTAAAATTTTTCCTTACATACATAATATTTTCATAAATGCCAAAAGCCAAGTAAATGCCAAGTTTCTTGCCAATTCATTTATGAAAAACCAAGAATCTCTTAGGGAGCTATTTAAAAAGATTAATATTATTTAAAAAGATTAATATTAATTAATCTTTTTAAATAGCTCCCTAAGAGATTCTCGGTGACTAAACTTATAAATGGCTCTCACAGCTCTCTTTAGCAATATAAATATTGATTCAATGTCAGCCGCCCGACCCCACAGTAAAATACCGTATGACATAATGCTGTGAAATTAACTAATATAGACCAAACGCGCGGTCTCCACATCCGTCAACTGTCTTATCTTTCTAACAGCATTAGCGGCCGAGCTCAGCCGACCCGCAAGAGATGTTATGTGAGGCCCCAATTGCAATTTATCGTCCAGAGTGATTCCTAGGAAAACTGTTTGATTTACATAGTCCAGCTTTTCCCCATTCAATATGATGTCGCATTCGCTACTATTGAAATTTGGCAATGTGAATCTAATACATTAGTTTTTTTTTCATTTAGTACCAAATTGTTTGCCGTGAACCAAGTTTGGACCTGATGAATAGACTTATTCACATCATCAAGATTTTGTGACCGCCGATATATTTTAAATATCAAAGATGTGTCATCAGCAAATAACACGATCTTTGGTTGATTTTTGGTAATAATTGGAGCAAATCGTTTATGTAAGCTAAAAAGAGGAATGGACCCAATATAGAGCCTTGAGGAACGCACATTGTCATTTCAGACCCTAGAGAGTTTACGCCATTTACCTGAACTTTTAATTGTCTGGCTTTCAAATATGATTTAAGTAACTCAAGGGCCGTATGTCTAACCCCATAGTGCTCGAGTTTCAACAATAGTGTCTCATGGTTAACGCAATCAAACGCTTTCGAGAGGTCGCAAAAGATTCTAATGGCGTCTTGTGCTTCTTCCCAGGCGTTAAAGATGTTCTTTATTAGGGTGACACAAGCGTCAGTTGTGCAACGCCCTTTGGTGAAACCGTACTGTTGATCATGCAAGATGGAATGTTTGTTAAAATGACGCAACAATTGGTTGAGCATTAACTTTTCGAAGAGTTTACTGAGAACCGGCAGAATTGACACTGACCTATAATTATTGGCTTCTTTGCTATCCCCAGATTTAAAGAAGGGAACTAATTTACTGTGTTTCATAAGGTCCGGAAAAACTCCTTGATCGACACTAGTGTTAAAGATGAAAGCTAAATAGGGCGCAATAGTTTCAATGATTGATGAACATACTTTTACAGATAGTCCCCAAAGATCTTCTGTTGATTTAATTTTAAGATCTTTAAAAACTTTTAAAATAGCCTGGGGGTTTGTATGTTGAAACTTAAACTCCGAAGGTCACGCATTTACATTCTTCCTAATTAAGGCAGCAGAGTGCGCGGGTGAGAAGTTTCAAGTTGCTGTAGTTTTAAGAGGAATATTAACAAAAGAGTTTTCATATTTCTGAGCTACCTCTACATCTGATTGTATGGGACCATGTGCAGTCGCTAAATTAATTTCAGTATTACGCTGTTTTTTTTTCTAACTGTTTCATTATGTATTATTTTCCGGGTAGTTTTTATTTTATCGCCTGCTGATTTTATTTTACTGCTTATATACAGCGCTTTAGCTATTTTGCATGCAATTTTAAAGGTTTTTGAATAATTCGCATTTATCAAATCTTGTATTATTCATATGTTGCTTTAGGCCATAAAGTTCATATAGATTTTCTCTGCTTTTACGAATCCCTGGAGTCGCCCAATCACTAAATACGAACTTGCTGTAAATACTTTTCGCTTTAAGTGGAAAAGGCTCATTATATTGCGTGTTTGGGACTTTAGAAAATTCGGCATAGAACTCATTTGGGTCATCTATATTATTAAAGTTTTGAACACATAACTTACTATTCACGGTATTATTAAATTTGCCAAAATTTTTACATGTAATTGGTATAAATTTTATTTGTATTTTTTGTAGAGGTATGTAGGTGCTAAAGGTTATTATTGTTTGTCCACTGTGATCATATGCTAACTTATTTACAATTTCTTTATCCAAGTAATGACAATTACAAAAAAAAATATCTATACAAGTTGCAGAAGAAGCTGTCACTCTGGTTGGCTCCATAAACACATTTGCCAGATTACTGAACTTATTAGAGATAACAAAAAAGTTGCTCAAAAATTTGTGGATTTCTTTACCAGCATCCCAATTAAAACTACTGAAGCCCTAAATTCTTCGCTCTCACTTGCTTTTGGTTTATTAAACGCAAACGTTTCAGCCTGCCCGACAGAATTTAACTTTTCACATGTAAACCCAATAACAGTAATAAAAGCTTTTAAGCAAATCAAGATCAAATTGACCGAAGATCTATGGGGAATGTCCATCAAAGTTTGTACCTCCATTATTCAGACTATAGCGCCGTACTTAGCTTTAATTTTTAATTTGTGTGTAGATCAAGGAGTCTTTCCGGATCTAATGAAACATAGTAAGGTTATACCACTTTTTAAATCCGGGAACAGTAAAGACACAAATAATTATAGACCAGTATCGGTGCTGCCGGTTTTCAGCAAGATATTTGAATAGATAATGCTAAATCAGATGTTCATTCATTTTAATACGAATAACATCCTACACGATAAACAGTATGGTTTTACCAAAGGACGTTTGTTCGACTGACGCTTGTGTCACCTTATTAAAACACATCTTTGAAGCGTGGGAAGAGGCACAAGATGCCATAGGGGTCTTCTGCGACCTGTCGAAAGCATTTGATTGCGTTAATTATGAAACATTACTTTTGAAACTTGAGCATTACGGGCTAGGCCAATCAGCGTTGAGTTTAGTTAAATCTTATTTAAATGATAGACAGCAATTAGTTCAAATAAACGGTGTCAATTCGTCCGGGTTAACCGTGAAAATGGGGGTACCCCAGGGTTCAATTTTGGGTCCTTTCTTGTTTCTAGTCTACATTAACGATTTACCTCATCTGTTGAAAAACAATCTAAACATGGTGTTATTTGCTGATGATTCGTTGATTTTTAAGATAAATAGACGTACGAGTAACGTTGACGACGTAAATACCGTCTTGCGACAGGTTCAAAATTGGTTCACAGCTAATAATCTAGTTTTAAATGCTAAAAAGACTATGTGCATAAAATTTGTCTTGCCGAATGTCAAAAGTAATGATTGTGACGTTATATTAGTAGTGTTTAAAGGGATATTTTCGGGAGCGCACTCAATGAAATGTCAAGTCCACGAACCAACTGTTTAATGGCGGCTTACCCGCAACTTATAATTATCATACAGATACCACAATATTAAACAAGGAGAAGCTAAAATTCGTCGATAAAACGGTTTTCCTGGGGATCACGCTTGACTCAAGGTAACAATTTGGTTCTTATTTAATATCACTTGCAGGGCGGCTAAGCTCGGCAGCTTATACTGTTAGAAAAATACGTCAGTTTAATGATGTCGATACCGCGAGGTTAGTCTATTTTAGTTATTTTCATAGTATAATGTCTTACGGTATCTTACTATGGGGAAGGGCTGCAGACATTGAGTCAATTTTTATTCTGCAAAAACGAGCCATCAGAGCGATATACAATCTTCGTCGGCGCGATTCTCTAAGGGAACTGTTTAAGAACATTAACATCATGACGATACCTTGTCAATATATTTATGAAAACATCATGTATGTTAGAAATAATTTACATCTTTTTAGTAAAAACGGCGACAGACATAATTATGTTACTAGAAATAGGGACCAACTAATTCAACCAGGTTTCAGGCTGGCTAAAGTAGCATCATCTTTTATGGGATACTGTATAAAATGTTACAATATAATTCCTCCCCACATTCTACAACTAAATGAGACGAAATTTAAGACTTGTATAAAACGCACACTATGTAGGCAAGCATATTATAAGTTGGGGGATTACATCGCTGATAAAAATGCTTGGCTCAATGCTGGTCCTGCTCCGCAGCCACTAGGGCGCAAGAACAATTAGTGATGGGCAGAAAAGTATCGAAGTATTGTTGGACCTGCTGAAGACTGTATGAAAATTTTTGTATTGTATAAACTCAATTTCTTTTAGTATTATATAATTGCACAGCACATGTGTGAGTACTATGTTCCGACTGTAGATAAATCTACCATTCACTGTACTTATGTGTCGTTCGTTGACTTCTGTGTGCCTGGCAGTTGAGTGTGTCATGCTCTCTCTAATTTCTCTCTGATGGTGGCACATGTGTTGGATCATTCGGTTCCCTTCATGATGGTTGAGCTGAGTGGTGCCGATCCATGCGTCATGTTCGTGAACGGGCGCCATCAGTTGGGATTGGTCATAACTTAGCTGTCTCGGCCTGTTAAAGTACTTTTTTTTTATTATTTGTTACTCTGGACGCTTTTACGTACACGTCTTTTTACATCGTTCTCACATAAATGTATTTTTTCAACAAGAACGATGTAACCAAAAACTTGTAATTAAAACTGATGGAAAAGAGTGTCCGGGGAGTTTCTTGCAAATTCTTCTCCATTGAGACTACAGACGCTTGCGAATTTGCAACTAGAGTCATCTTTATATTAATTTTTTGTTTGACAATTCAAAAGTACTTCTAAAGTTTACTTGAAATAAATGCCTTGATTTTGATTTTGAAAAGATTTAAAAAGACCCAATAACCTGATACTGTTAGAGTTATTCTTTAATAAGTTAATGTTGAAATCGCCACATATGACAATTGATTTACTACTAGTACTAACTTTCTTTAACACATCTTCCATTACAGAGTCAAACACAGATAGATTCTGGTAACTTGGAGGTCTGTAGACGCATACTACAACATGCTTATCAAGCTCAACATAGGACAATTCAATGGTGTGTTCAACCGACAGTCTTTTCTTTCTTTAGATTTAATAGAGTTTTAATAAGTATTAATGATCCGCCATGTATCATACGTTGTCTGCTGAAATGGCTAACTACACAATAATTTTCATAATTAATGGACTTTACTTGGTGATCTTTTAACCAATGTTCTGTTAGACAAATAATATCAAAACAATTCAATTTCTAATAATTTGAAAAAGCAACCCTGAATGTTCTGATTTAATCATTTTAAAGAGTATTGCTCTCCCCTCAGCTTTGTACAACTAAATGTATTGCCAGATGATACCTTTTTTTTACTATGTACTGATAATAACTGATAATTTGAAGCGGTAACTTCTGTTGTCTTATGGACTAGTTTAAATCTATGTTGCTAGTTGAACTAGGCAACACAGGCTCATCAATTAATATAATATTTTATAGATTTCCTATCACTTCATTTAAAGAATATGCTATCAACATAGCAATCTTACGTCTACAGTTACATAACACAGATAAATCTCTCTGAGTTACTTTAAGTCCACTAATAAATCTATTAAAAAAAGAAAAAGTATGGTTGAATAGTAATGGATGAAATTACACAGAAACAAAAATGCGTTATAGAGAAAGGCAATGCTTGTTAACCTGGATAGATAGATAAAGGAGTGCATTGCATGATATTTCTCGGGCTAGGAGCATGACTAACAATAATATGAACACGTTAAAGACGTGGTCAACTTCTTGACTTCTTTGGCTTTAATCCGGATTAACCCTCGTTTAATAATTTCAACCGCCGTGGTTAACTACGTCTCGGACGTTAATTATAATTTTTACACAATTATAGACCAAGATACGCTGTCAAAGAACCAACAGAGATCTTAATGAGCCAAGCTCAATGTCCGTTTTGAACTAATCCACTTTTTCTTTATAAACTTTTTGAATTGGCTTAACAACAAAAACAACAATACCCAGCCAATCTGGTTTTTACCATTTATGAATTTCGGAATTTACAAATATAGATAAGACTGAAATTACTTAATATAGGTTTTGTAGACTTATTTAATACAATAATGATGAGTAAAAACCACTTTAATCTCATTTATATCGATGATAACAAATTCATTATTGGGAAGTACCATGATCATTATCTTACTTTTGAGGATATAAATATCAACTGTAGAGAAGCGATGGCATCCACTCGTAGGTATTTGTTAATACCGGTAACATGAAGTTCTTGGCTGTGACTTTGTTGGCTCTGGTGGCGGTTGTATCCGCAAGAAATGTCAACCTCGAGAATGTGGTTGACCTTGAAGAGAACACCGCGTACGGCTACCTCAGTAAAGTCGCCGTTCCTTTGGCTGAGAAGATTCGCAAAGCTGAAGAGGAAGGCAACCAAAATCCATCCAGAATCGTCGGTGGATCTGCATCTAGTCTCGGCCAATTCCCTTACCAGGTATTTATTTGATCTCATATAGTGCTTACTAAAAATATTCTAAAGTGATACATATCTACTGGGCGTATTTCTTTTGTTTTTGTTCAAACTATTTCGTCTCACTGCTGGGCGAAGGTCTCTCCATAGCCTTCTACTGTTCCCTATGTCTAATAAATATTCAAAAAAAAATTTTTCAGGCTGGTCTTATCATTGACCTGAATAATGGCCAGGGCGCTTGCGGTGGTTCTTTGCTCAACGCATGGAGAGTACTCACCGCCGCTCACTGCTGGTTTGATGGTGTAAACCAGGCCTGGAGGTTAACGATTGTCCTCGGCTCAATCCGTCTGTTCAGTGGCGGTACTAGGGTGGCTTCTTCTAACGTCGTTATGCACGCCAGCTGGAACCCGTCCTTAATCCGTAATGACATTGCCATGATCAACTTGCCTTCTGCCATTGGTTTCTCAAGTGAGTTATAAACCATCTTTTGTTTTGTTATATTATTGAAAAATAAAATTCAAAAATATTTGTAATTAATTTAAAACGCATTTATCAACAGACAACATCGCTCCTATTGCTCTGCCTTCTGGTAACGAACTCAACAACCAATTCAACGGTGTTACTGCTGTTGCTTCAGGCTTCGGTCGTACCAGGGATGGTAAGAAACATTGATATACTTTTGTATTTTCTTTGAATGTTGAGGATATTTTGTTCGAGTAGTATCGCATTCTATCCCTGTTATAAATAAGTTGATAGGTTGTTACATGTTCGTTAACTTGAAATCTATATCCATGTAATATATATTTACAGGCGAAAACCTCAGTGTGAACCAGTTCCTGAGCCACGTCTCCCTGCCAGTGATCACAAACTCTGTGTGCAGCCAGGCTACAATCCTCTTCCAAATCCTCATCCAGCCTTCAAACATTTGCACCAGCGGTGCTGGAGGCAGAGGTACCTGCCAGGGTGATTCTGGTGGTCCACTGGTCGTTAACAGTAATGGCAGGAATATCCTGGTATGTGAATTTTGTTTATGCTTGTTATTTTTTTTTTTTAGTATTTGAACCGTCAGTTGTTTTTAGGGTTCCGTACCCAAAAGGTAAAAACGGGACCCTATTACTAAGACTCCGCGATCCGTCTGTCTGTCTGTCCATCTGTCACCAGGCTGTATCTCATGAACCGTGATAGCTAGATAGCAGAAATTTTCACAGATAAAGTTTTCTGTTGCCGCTATAGCAACAAATACTAAAAACAGAATAAAATAAATATTTAAGTGGGGCTCCCATACAACAAACGTGATATTTTTGCCGTTTTTTTGCGATAATAGTACGGAACCCTACATGCGCGAGTCCGACTCGCACTTGGCCGGTTTTTTTAATTTTAATTTAATAATTATTATTTTTTGAAGAATATATACAACTAAACATTCTGTGAATATTTCAAGCGTCTACCTGTTGCCGTTATTAACATCGAGCAAAAAACGAAAACGCCTGCCTGGTGACAGACGGACAGACAGACAGACAGACGGATCGCGGAGTCTTAGTAATAGGGGCCCGTTTTTACCCTTTGGGTACGGAACTCTAAAAATAAAATAAATTAATGGGGGCTCCCATACAACGAACGTGATTTTTTGGCCGTTTTCTGCTCGATATTAATAAAGGCAACAGGATGACGCTTGAAATATTCACAGAATGTTTAGTTGTATATTCACTTTAAAAAATAAAAATTATTATATTAAAATAAAATAAATTAAGGGGGGCTCCCATACAACAAACGTGATTTTTTGCAGTGTTTTGCGATAATGGTACGGAACCCTTTGTGTGCGAGTCCGACTCCCACTTGGCCGGTTTTTTAAACTTTATTCTCTCTTTAACAGATCGGTGTGACCTCATTCGGAACTGGACGTGGCTGCGCAGTTGGCGACCCTGCTGCCTACGCCAGAGTATCGTCATACATTTCCTGGATTAACCAACGTCTCTGAATGCTCTCAAGAATTCTGTGATACTAAATGTAACTTTAAATAAAAGTATTGAAAATCGTATTCTTATTTTGTTTGTATTTTTCCAATTGTTGATATACCTACCTACCTATTTCTTTTTAAGTCGTAGCTAAAATGGAAACAAAAATCATAACCAATGGCATAATAGTCAAGAGATTTAAAAACGTCCACATTCGAGAGCCTGATCGAGTATGACCACTGTTTCTAACTATAACCATTGATTGAAACGCTACATTAACAATAAACATTCGTTTTGAATATCTCAAAGCAAACAGCAATTCAGAAACATAGTATATTATACTCTAATCAATTTTTCGTCTAGAATAGGTTTGTATAATTATCTAAAGTACTTACATTAAAATCCGTATACATATCTGGTTATTCAATATTAGTTGAGGCAATGAGAATTAATTTCTAATTACATCCTTTGTATGTAAGGATCGTAGCAGGTGGCGTTTTGTCGTTTCTGCCTAACCCCTTGGGATAAGGGGGGATCATATGATTGTATGTACGTACTTTTAAAATCAAATTTTCTTTCTTCAACAAGATATTCCGAACTTAATAGTCGCACTGCAAGCTCTGATCCTAAGAAAACCTAGTTTCCAGTAATTGCGTTTTCTACCCAGTTACTAGGTTGTGGATGGCAGACATTACGCCTACCCGTTGTCCTACCCCTACGCTACCCCTTGTCAGGACTGTTGTCAGATTTCTATCCTAAGTTCTGACAATCGGTAACAACTGTTAATACTAGCATTTATCAGAAAGACTACCCTCCACAACCCAGTAACTGGATAAAACGCTACCCCTTGTCAGGACTGTTGTCAGATTTTCTATTCTAACTTCTGACTGTCGGTAACAACTGTCATAGATGGACAAATGACTGGGACCAACGGCTTAACGTGCTTGTAGGAGGTAATAATATGTTAAGATGATTACTTATCCACGAACTGACTAAGGCAAGTGTTGCTTAACTTAAGATCGACCTGTGCAGCTGTTATGAGCAATGAACTCATCCTTCGAGATTATTATTTATTGTTAACTAGCGACCTGTCCTGGCTACGCACGGGTAGTAAAGCATATTATGCCTACACATTCTTTTTTTGTCGTAGGGTCGTCATCGGTGTGAGACCCGCGCTTCAAATAATTTTCGCAAGCATTAGTTTTTATTTTGCGATAAATCCTAAGATGACCATATAAACTATATGGTGTTAAGGAGTATCATGTGCATATAGCTCTACTGGATTACGCGGCGCACGCCAATATAGCTACCAGTCGCTGATGATATGATTTTTTGACTTCTTCAACTATCATCGTCGTAATTCAGCTAATTTATACAAAACCTCAATTTATTTATTTGTGTATTACACAAAATATCAAAATGATTACAAAATATAATTTTACCTGCTACGATCCTTACAATTACAGGTAACCCAGCTTATACATTACTGAGTATACACAGCTCTAGATAACATATTAAGAATATAAAGAAAAATAATGAGAAATAATTGCCATGCGATATACGATAAATATATAAAAAAACGACACAATAAAATTTATTACTAACTAGAAATCCAATAATAATAAATAACTACCAGAGACAAAATCTTTAATGAAGGGCGAGACGGTTTACGTGTGTCGGGCATGCCACCGTCCGGGTGAATCCATACGACATATATTATCTCTGGTTGTTCGCGTCTGGCCAACGGCGAGTACTTACACAGACATAACCAAGTCAGGCCAGGATTATTCACCAGCAACTTGCTTTGAAGTACAATCTAGTGGATTTTGAGGTACCGTATTACAAGTAATGTGCCCCACCAAGTTCTCGAAAATGACCATGTCACGTGGTACTGGGATCGGTCTATCATCACTGACATGACTATTGTTGCCAATAAGCCGGATGTAGTGGTGATAGACCGATTAGAGTGTCGCGCAATGATTGTTGATATAGCGGTCCCCCATGACGAGAAACTCGTGAAGGTTGAGAGAGATAAGAAAAGTAAGTATCTTGATCTGGCTCGCAAGGTTGTCGACATGTGGTATGTGGATACAGCGATCATTGTGAATATACAAATACTCTGTGGGTATAATGTTTTCTTTAAGGTTATAATTAACAACCGCTCTAGAATCTCTAAATAAAAAGCATGTCTTTAGTTTTTTCATATTATAATTTAATTTTTTATTTTAAAGGAATTCCTTGGTACTTTATTTTTCTAGTTGTTACAAACGTTGGTTGATCCAGCTAATGTATGATGTGACTCTGGCGAAGGCATCAGGAGCACCAGTTTGGCAGCCGCGGCTAGATCCGAAGGAGGTTACACCAACCTGTTAGAAAGAAATAAAATGTTAAAACCATAATCTTGAAAAAGTGGAAACCATTACTCGACAGTGACAGTTTGACAAAATTATACTAATATCTTTATCTAAGACTAATATAGACTGGTTTGAATTAAATGAGTGACAGCTGCATCCTGAAAGTCCTTTACAAGGCAAATGCTATCGTTGTTGACGTGGCTGAATTATTGACAAAACGTATTTAATTTTGAATCATCGACACGAAGAAGAACAGATAATAATAAAATGATGTACCAAGATACGCCTGCCGTTGCTGTTAACGATGAGAGGACCCCCGGAGTCACCGTGGCAGACAGATCTACCATTAGCCCCGCTGGTACAAATGTTTGAAGCTTGGACGAGGATCTGGTAAGGTAGATACTGACGGCACACAGCGTTTGTGATCACCGGTAAGTTGACGTGGCTCAAAGCTCCACTTACGCTAGCACCTGAAAACAAAGCAGTTATATTCATCATCATCATAATTTCTGCCGAAAGACGTCCACTGTTGAACATAGGCTAAGTAAGTAAGTATATTCTAGTTTAGCGTGCTAGATCGTCGACCATATCATCGCTTACCATCAGGTGAGATAGTGGTCAAGCGCGAGCCAAAATAAAAATTGGCCTCCCCCAAATTTACCACGTTGACCGGTCCCGTGCGTCTCGCATTTAGCGGATTCCCGCAACCTTCACCAGGTTATCGGACGACCTAGTGGGAGGTCTTCCAACGCAAGGCCTTTCGGTTTGCGGTCGCCACTCCAGAAATGTAACTATAATTTTAACTAGTTATTTATCTTACCATCCCTGGTGAGACCGAAGCCAGATGCGGTAGCAGTAGCGCCGTTGAATTGGTTGTTCAGTTCATTACCAGAGGGAAGAGCGATGGGAGAAATGTTGGCTGTTGATAAATGTAATACTCGTATTTTTATAAAATAAAAGACAGTTCATACATCTAGTCATACACACACGCCGGTTATGAGTACTGTGCAGCTGGCCTTTCTGAAGAACATCAATGTGAATGTGAATCATCATGAATGCAAGTGAAGCAAAGGAGTATGTAAGGATCGTAGCAGGTGGCGTTCTGTAGTTTCTGCCTACCCACATGGGAAAAAGGCGTGAGTTCATGTATGTAAAAGATAGTTATTTAGTTAATTTGCTAACAAAATTATATTGCATTAAAAAAGAAAATCTATGTACTGTTAAAATAAAATTGTCTTGTAACCCCTTGGGTGTCCAAAGCGTGGACACAAAAAAAAAACCTGCGACACAACGGATATTTAATTACACAACCGAATTAGTGTATACTATTACCTATATCTAGTTATTAGATGTCAAAATGAGAAAGATTATATTATTAAGATCACCACATTTTAAATAGGTAACAAAGAATATACAAACTTTATAATTCAGTTACAGTCACTCAGTACACTCTTGGCGATTTCTGTAACTCACCTGTAGAACCAACAGCTCTAGGCAAGTTGATCATTGCAATGTCATTACGGACTAGATTAGGATTCCAGCTTCCATGCATAACGACGTTAGAGGTATCCAATCTGACACCACCACTAAACAGGCGGACAGAACCGAAGACAACTGTCAAGCTTCTAGCTTGGTTTTGACCGTCGAACCAGCAGTGAGCAGCGGTAAGTACCCTCCATGAATTGAGCATAGAACCACCGCAAACCCCCTGCCAGCTTGGCATATGAACGATGAGACCAGCCTGTGAAATAAAATATTTATCTGTTGTACTTTAGGATATTTGACAAGAGATAACGTGTCATCTTGTAACTGGGTTATAAGTCAGAAAGGCAGTCAATTCTTGTAAAATATTAGTACTTAGCTGCATCCTTTGATCTGGGAAGCGACCCTAACGTAGGTGGGAAAAGGCTAGGCAGATTGAATAAGGACATTTGACAGTAAAAAAAAATCGTTCAATTGCGTGTCGGACTCAGCACATTTAAGGTACCGTACCAAACAGCAAAATCAAGTGGGTTGTAATAGCAAAAATTAGGGAATTTCAAACAAAAAAAACAGATTTATCAATATATTGGTATTTGTTGGAAAAATATACGTAATTATAAACACTATCACCAAATATCAAGTTCAAAGGCCAGTGGGAAGATAAAAATTCTTAGGAACAAAATTTTGTAAAAATAAAGCTGACTTATTTATATACTCAATGAGCTCTAAACAACGATACTCTTCGATGGGGTAGGTCAAATTTTTCAGACCCCCCCTTTGTCTGTATGTGAGTGCACCCTTAACCGTCTGCGACTGACGTGGTAGTACCACAGACACCGCTAAATCGAAAAATATGTCCTGAGTCGCTATTTTATACATTACGAACCCCGGGTTCTCAGTACCTTCGTGTCACGCGGCCATGCATCAATCAGTGTGCCGCGGGCAGTCAACACAAGCGTATGAGCCATTTTACGCGGAAAGGTGTCTAGCAGACAACTACGTCAATGTTAAGGTATGTGTCTAATAGACAACCACCCCAGTAAAATAGTTATATTTTCATAGTGTTTCCTAGACAGCCCGTCAGTAAAATTGTTTCCTAAATAACATTTTTTCAGATGTCTCACTCAAGTATAGACCAGGGTCGATAATTTATAAAACCAAAAAAAATAATAGTAGGATGATACCCATTAGAAAAGGAGGGGAATATTATAAAAATGAAAGGAAAAATAATTTACGGGCGATCTGAGGTCGGGAAGGGGATGAGTTTTTAAGGGTAAAAAACGGTATTTCTCGATTTCCGGCAAAACTAAAAGTCCTATCGAAAAAAGTTAAATGGCAAAGTTGTAGGTAATAAAAAGATCTAAAACTTTTGTATTTACACTTTTTTCACATAACCTCAAAATTTATGTGAAAAATTCAAAAAACCAAGATTTTGGTTTTTTATTTTTATTTTTATCTTTAAAAATATCATTTAATTTCAATCTTTAGGTTATGTTACGTTAAGCATACTATTTTTTAAAGAAAATATTACGATTTTTATGTTTGAGTTGATTGATACACATAAAAATAGAGATAGTATTTATCTTCCTATGCAGATTCGAAAAGTTTTTTTTTTTAAGTAAACTTGTCACAATTATCTTCAAGAAACTCAGCGTGCACGTGTATTTTTATAAACGATGTTGTATACTGTACTGTATTTCGAATACGGGTTAGGCTAACGGTTGTAACAGCTGCTACGAAATAGTAGGTATGTATGTAGTAAGACCCAGACCCGCCTAGCCCCTTCCCCACTTCTCCATGAAATACCTTTTGATGGGCTACAATTTTTCGTAGGTCACTCAGGTATATAATTTATCTTAAAATAGTTATAAATAGGCATCTACGCATATAATTTAAAGAAGATTCGACAACTTTCTCCAAATATTGTAGATGTCTTATTAAATATTAATTTTATTAACTTATTTGTTTGTTAATTATAGTAGTATATTTTTATTTGCATTATTTTTTTTATCAATGTAATCTAACGTTTCTCGAGTAATTAAAGTGTTCATTTTAATAAATAGCTCAAAATTATTTATAATAATTAAAAAAAAAATTTCGAATTCGAGATTTTTTCGATTTTTTGCATTTTTGAGAAGATTTACTATAGTAACATATATTTTTTTTTCACCATCGGAAAGTAGAGATTTCAACGAACAGAAATCATACCAACTTTTTAAAAAAGCTGATATTTTGACGGGTGAATTTTCGGTTGAAAATTAGGGTGCTTTTTCGATATTAATTCAAAATAAGGTGAAAAAATAAATATTTTTAATCAAATAAATTACAGCGTATTTGGGACATAAAAAGGTAAGTTTTCACCAAATTTTGTTAAAAAATATTTATTTTTGTAAAAGATAAAAATAAAAAACCAAAAACTTGGTTTTTTGAATTTTTCACATAAATTTTGAGATTATGTGAAAAAAGTGTAAATACAAAAGTTTTAGATCTTTTTATTACCTACAACTTTGCCATTTGACTTTTTTCGATAGGACTTTTAGTTTTGCCGGAAATCGAGAAAAACCGTTTTTTACCCTTAAAAACTCACCCCCACCCCCTTCCCGACCTCAGATCGCCCGTAAATTATTTTTCCTTTCATTTTTATAATATTCCCCTCCTTTTCTAATGGGTTTCATCCTACTATTATTTTTTTTCATTTTTAATTATTTTTAAAGGCTTCTCCCTGGTCTAGTAACAGCCAACGTCCATACGGTTCCAAAGGAACATCGGCTGGTAACTTTAAAAGCCATGACCAGCGTATAGATTTTTATGAAAGTGAGCGATCTAGACTCGGAAGATGACGACCGGACTTTCAACCAGAAACCCAACACTTGGAATCCGATGAAGACTTTGGATGACAAGGACCATCCGAAGAAATGCGTCGGCAATCTTTTGAAGAGGTGCCGTCAGGAAACATCGGGTAGGCCATCTGAAGAAATGCGTCTTTGGCCTATGGAAATTTTTCAACGAATAGCTTTGTTTTATATCAGATGTGTTCAGAAAGGGATGAGAAAATGAGAAGAGGGTTTATACTTATAATTTAGTAAGAGATTTAGTGCTGAATCACTTGAAAACCCGGGTACACAACTAAATGTGTATGACTATTAGTCGAGTTTTGGGGAAGGACCTCTCCCCTCCACCTCCAAAAATTCGATCTCTTCCAACAACTGGAAGGAAGTTATGTCATCTAAGCCCAACTAAAATAAAAAGAGTAACATGATACTGTTGCTGTGATTGTCTAAAGCCGATTTGTCTCAAATGCTCAAAGGCGTGTGTTGTATGAGGATTGTGTGAGGATTGTCAAAAAAAATAATTAAATTTTGAGGGCTAATTACTCTCAATTGAACCAATAAATATTGTCCAAATTTTCAAGTCTGATTTTTATAAGTGTTGTCTTTGATAAATAAAAAACATTCTCATGAAAAGTGATATAGTTGACCTGTTTAATTTTTTTTTTGGGTGGAAAAAATTTTTTTGGGACTGGTTTATGTTGAGTAAATAAATACTGTTAAGTGGACATTGCTTTTTATTTTAAAACTTTTATTAAATTAAAATAATAATATATACTTTAGGTTAGTAAAAAAACGTCACAGCATTAGGAATTAAAAAGTAATTATTAACTTATGACCAGTCAAAGTGGTGTCTAGTATACTACCACGTCAGTGGAATAGTAAAAATTACGGCACGTCGGTCGCAGACGGTTAAAAACATAATAAAATAGTTTTTGACATTTTGTATGAACTGTGAGATTTGAAGACTCCAACCGTTTGGCGGTAAAAGTGTGTGACAAACGATGTACAGACAGACGGACAGACAGACGGACAGACAGACGGACAAACAGATGGACAGACATATGGACAGATAGATATGTGAGTGATAACAATAGGGCTCCGTTTGGACCCTTCGGATACGGTACCCGAAAAAAGTAAAAAAAAATATAACGACGCGACGTTCAGATTTAGAATAGGTAGATGTTACTTTTCAAGGCTTCTAAAGACTACGCTTCCAATCTTGCCCGCACGTATGGCACTTAAATTAACAATCCACCGGCACATTATGCATCTACATAACGTACCTACCAAGAAGAAAAAACCGACAGCAGGTATGTGTAAAAGAGCGCTTTGAGCGTTTTAATTAAAAAAAATTGATAAAGACCTGGTAAGCGAACTGGCCGAGATGGGAAGTAGATCCTCCGATGATTCTTGATGGGTTCCGATCTACTTCTTCCTCAGCTTGGCGGATCTTCTCGGCCAAAGGTCCACCGATTTTTCTGTGGTAATCATAAGCTGTGATATCTTCAAGATCGATTACATCCTCGAGGTTGAAGTTTCTCGCGGAGGCGACCGCCACTAGAGCCAATAGAGTCACAGCCAAGAATTTCATGTTGCCGTGTCTAAGAAATTATTGTAATAACTTTCCTGGAACATATATATAAGTACTTCTCTAAGTAGATAATGCGCAGATAATTATACTTATGTCTTCTTTTACGTATAAATATTGCACAGATAATAAGATAATGATATTATTATGTTCATCCGGATTATGTTTTTGGGACAAACCAAACAACAGGAAAAACAACGGCCAAATGTGAGTTAGACCCACTGGCAAAAGGTTCCGAACGAATCATATTGCTTTGACTAGTTGTTTTAAAACCATGGTCTTCTTCTAGGTTTTCCTATAATTTATATGTTGGAGTAAATTATTTGAAACCCTCTCAATAAGTCCTTTCATTTGATATGTCACTCGGTACGGTATGTCTTTTTTTTTCCAGGTCATCCTACTTTCAAAATTAGCTACTGTCCGGGAGCATAAAACCGATCTAAAAAGTAGCTTAGGTGTTATTTATTCCACACTATAATCTACATTTGTGCCAAATTCCATCCACATCTGTTCAGCCGTTCTGTCGTGATTGAGTAACAAACATCCATCCAAACTTTCGTATATGTAATATTATAAGTAGAATATATTTATTTACGATTCATCATTGTGTACTAAATTTCAATTAAATTTAGGTGTTGTTTTTTTTTCATTTAGACGTGCGAAACCCTAAAGAATAGATAGGTATTAATATACTTAAACAGGCAGGCTGATAATTCTCAGATAGCGATTAATATTATTAATCTTCTTTCTATGGATTAAATCACTATCAGAACTACATATTTATAAAATCAATTCACCGCGTCTGTCTGTCTGTCATACAGTTTTAACCAATAGACGGAGTGATTCCTGAGAAAGGTTTGAGAATATAATTCATTTTCAATTCATGATCAATGAATTGAAATTAATCAATTCGTGGCGCTGCTCTGAAAGTTGTTCGAGAATACGTTTACCTCGGGTAAACTCTGCGGTTTGGTAAGAACAACTTTGAGAAGGAGGCTAACAGAAGAATACAGCTAGGCTGGGCCGCATTTGAAAAACTTCGTCAAGTCTGTTCGTCACGTATTCCACAAAGCCTGAAGACCAAAGTCTTCAACCAGTGCGTCCTACCTGTTATGACCTACGGTGCCGAGTCGTGGACACTCACAATACGGCTAGTTCATCAGTTCAAAGTTGCTCAGCGAGTCAAGGGACAACCACAACCTTAGGGGGGCTACATCCTTGGGGTCTTTAAGTCAAGAGTGAATAGGTTACTTCTAGGCAAGCGTGCTTCACCGTCGACCACATCATCGCTTACCATCAAGCGAGATAGTGGTCAAACGCGAGCCTATCGAAAATAAAAAAAAGGGATCAAATCCGAAACGAGGAGATCCGGCAGAAAACCAAAGTTGTCGACATAGCTCACAGAATAAGTAAGCTAAAGTGGTAATGGGCCGGCCAAATAAGTCCAGTGTATCTTTCTGTTATGTTCAATTTAACTAACTTGTATTTATTCTTGTTTCAAATTTTTCACTTAATTTTGAAAATGGTGGCTTAATTAAAAACACTTGCAATGATTTATTATACAATATAGCGATTTATTTTATTATAAATGCATTTGTTTCTGTTTTAAAGCGCATATCCACAACAGCAGTCATGATAACCTGTGCACAATGTTACTGAGAGGTTTGTGTTCTACAAGTCGATCATTTATAATCAAACAATATGCAGCCGTATTATCTGGTTTTGCTGTAGAACACTCAATTTGCAACCTCTGTTTGACTCTGACCTGTTTTCAGGCTATCATTTACCCCTTAAAGATAACACCACAAATCAACTCAGATCTTACAAAGACCGTGTTAATCACTATAAATTTCAAAGCCATACAAATCGTAGAAAAGTATTGGATCTTTGTTTTCTTCATAAAGTAACGACATCAAAGCAAAATACTGACCTTCTGTCGAGAATCTATATTAATGTTCCTACCTCTAGTAGGGGCATTAAGGGAGATTCTCGACCTACCTTGGTCCCATACCTACAAATTATTCGGACAAACTTAGGTAACAACTCTCCTCTTGCAAGGGCTACCAAATTGTATAACGCTATATGCTGCAAAGCTGACGTCGATATAAATCACGACACTATTAACTCTTTTAAAAGGAAATTATATACGCATTTTCAAGCAAAGGATCTTTGATTTATCATTCTAAATCATAATTAATGTATAACTTCTTGTAACAACACAATATTTGATTCAGTATTATATTTTATTTTACATTTCATTTTAATAGTGATTTTAATTTCTCATGATTCGATCAGGGACATTTTATGCATAATATTTTGTTTTAATTTTATCTCAACCCTACTACATTTTTTTTATGTTAACATGTTTAATACGACAAATTTTAGATGTTGACATGTTAATTTGGCTAGTTTTAAGTGTTGACATATTTAATTTGACTTATTTGAAGTGTTGGCATGTTCAATTTGATTGATTTCATAATTTTGACATGATTAATTTGACTAATTCTAAGTATTGACATATTTAATTCGACTAGTTAGAAGTGTTGACAGGTTCAATTTGATGCCTCGGAGCAAGAATCAATCTCGCAATTGTAACCCCTGACAGACCCCCGCCCTTTCTAGGCATAGGACGTCCATAAATATATAAATTAAATAAAAGATTACCAACCTAAAGAAAATAAGGTGTCTGGGAACGTTACGAGAAAAGAGAAATCTGCATTGGTTGAAGAAGAAGCTGGTGCAATTTAGAGCAGAAGCAGGTCCCTGACTCTCCATACAACCGTACGCGCGGCATAGCCAACTACTACTACATATGTGTACCTACATAAATTTATAGTGATTAACACGGTCTTTATAAGATCAGAGTCGATTTGTGGTGTTATCTTTAAGGGATAAATTATATATAAATCGTCTTTGGACTCGCTCAATTCTATGTTAATGAACATTGTAATGGTTGACCATACCTGTGAGCAGTATTCTAGATTGCTACGAACCATCGTCTCATAGAGAATAATTTTGGTCTATGGATAGATTTTAAATGGCTTTGAGGTCCTTAGTACAAAGCCTAGCATTTTGTTCGCGTTTGCTATTATCTTGTCTATATGGTAATTGTAGGTCAGTTTACTATCCACTAAGTCTCTCAGATCCCGAATAGTTTCCATTTCGTTAAGTGTTTTGCCTGAAATCGTGTATTTTGTGTAACGGAGTTTTTTGTTGCGACTAAATTTGATGTGAATACATTTTTCTAAATTGAAGGTCATCTTATTATCTTTACATCACTCAACTAATCTATTCAAGTCGGCCTGTAGTAAAAATCAAGTCTTTTAAAGATTTTATAGGCAAGATCAACTTGAGATCATCCGCATATATTAATGAAGCAGAAAAGCTGTGGGCACTTTAATGCTGTGGTACCATTAAATAGGATTTGCAGAGGACATACATAACATAACACACAATTTACAATAAAATAGATCTAAGTCACTTTGAAGCTTCAAACAGTCATCAATACTTTTAAAGTTTTGTACACTTTTAAGCCCTCCGCGTATAGTAAAAATTTCGAATGCTAAAAACAAGCGCTGATGTCATTTACAAACAATGTAAACAACAAAGGGCCCAAAATTGAGCCCTGAGGAACCCCGGATGTGACAGAAACCAGCTCCGATTGAAAGCCGTTAATAACAACCTTTTGAGTACGGTTTGCTATGTAAGAGGTGAACCATCTCAATAAATTTCCGCGAATACCATTGAAGGTAATTTTACGTAAAAGTAATTCGGGATCCACATTGTCGAAAGCTTTTTGAAAGTCTGTATATACTGTATCAGTATGCAAACGATTATCCATATTTTCAAAAACATAGTCTACACAAATAAGCAGATTTGTATAAGCAGATCTTGGTTGGTCCAAATCGTGCTGTTCTTTAATTATAGACTAGTGTAAAGTTGTATAAATTTCGGTACAAACCAGTTTAACTCTACTTACATATATACATACATAGACTGATAAACACATTACCAGCCTTCGGCAGTCGGGTAATAAACTCAGTGAATATGTCATGGACCAAGTGATTAATCAGGACACTATGTATAATGCACGGGCTAAACTTCTATATTTATCACATTGTCTGGTCATTATGAATATTGCTTCGTAACGGTTGGGCAATTCGATAATGGTGGTCAATGAATTAGTTCAAGAGCGAGCTCAAGAGCTTAGGGCACCCCGACATGTTAGCGTAACACCTTTTTTTTGTTGGATAATAATTCTTCTTAAGGGAAAATTAGTAAACTAGTTCATAGTTGGGAAACACCATCTTTCATTCCTTTTTTGACGCTTCATTGTTCTCACCTCGTCGCTAGATTGTGGAACCACATATAAAATACGCTTTGGGGTAATAATTTCATCCTGATTACATTAATTTCACTAAAATAAATTGAATTCACTACACATATATCCTTCGAAATTTTGTTTACTTTGTTTTGTTTTGACTTTGTATACGGATTCCACAAGCGCGTGCGGATGACGTCATCAGATTCGGCGCGTTCGATGCTTGCGGCGAGAGCAGTGCGGGCGGCGCGGAGACATCATGCGTACAGTGATGCCAACTTAGCTACTTTTTAGCTAAATCAAGCAATTTTTCGGTTACTATTTAATAAAACTGGTAGCAATTTTTTTTGCTATAATTTCTAATATTTTTTTATATGACATGAATGCTTTCGAGAGTCTGTAGTGGGGCACCGGATCTTAATTTAAATTATCTCAAGTCAGGAAATAATGTGCGATACTCTCCGAACTGTTCTCTTTTTAAGTTAATGTCTCGAACCCATTTTTTTTTTCTTTAATTTTCTTCTTCTAACATTATGCAACCGACAATAACAGGATCAAGTGCCGTAGTTCACTACGTACGTTCGTTCTATACAGAAAATATTCATATAATAAGATTTACAGAAGTGAACATGATTCTGACAACACTGTGCGAGCGGCGCTTTCGGCCATTCGGCGCGTTCAGCGCGGATAGCGCGGGGCCTTGAGAAAATGCGATGGCTGCGGCGCGGATAGGTGCGCGTTCACCTTTGAGAGGCTGTGGTATTTGTTTTTTCTGCTTGGCAGCGGGGGTTCAGTGAGGTTATTATATAACCTTAACATATATTTTTTTGTGACGTGTTTCGAGAAGATTACACACTTGTATATTTGGATCAGTGGAGCAGTGGTGGCCCAGTGGTAAAGGCCACGACTTACAAGTTGCAGGTCGTGGGTTTGAACCCAGGAGGCACTTTACTTTGTGTAAATTATTTCATCACCACTACTCTCAAAACGGAGAAGGAAAACATCGTGAGGAAACCGGCATATCCTAGAGGAGGCCTGTGTCCCAGAAGTGGTAACATTAATAGGCTGATAATGATGACGATATTGGGATCTTGCGCTTTATTTTTTCCGAACCGATCCTACTTTACATTAGCTTACTTTAGACCCTGCAGACAGAAATAGGAGACCCGCGCAGCGAAGCGCCATCGACATTGTTGCTTAAATAGGTATAGTAATTAAAATAATAAAAAAAAAACCGGCAATGTGCGTGTCGGACTTCGCACATTTAGGGCTTTAAACAACGATATCCCACTCGATAAGGTAAGTTTTTTTTTTTTGCGCCAACCCCCCCCCCCCCCCCCCCTTTACCTTTATGAAAGCCCGAGCATTATGAATAACTAGCTGTCCCACGTGGCTTCGCTTCCGTCAACTGGCTACCTACCTACCCCACATACATGAATGTTGCGTAACTTTAACCACTTTCACAGCGCACGCAACGGAAGCAGTCAAAAAGTAATATTTTTCCCGTTTTTGCAACAATTTTCATTTATGCTTGGCTCGTGATGTTATATAGCCTATAACCTTCCTATAAATAAACTATCCAACACAATATTTTTTTTAAATTCCAATAAGTAGTTCCTGAGATTAGCGCGTTCAAACAAACAAACGAACTCTTCAGCTTTCAATATATTTATTTTTAAAACACATTACAATTTTTCCTCCACCCAAAAGTATTAACTCTGCCCAACCCTTGGGAAAATACAGGTGTGATATCTGCAGCACAATCTTAATAAAACCCACGTATGAGATACCTACTAATCACTACAAAAAACAATAAATTATCTCTAATGACAGCGTTGATCAAGGATTAAGATTACGATTGTTCAATGAAAGAAACCTTTGCACTTGGCAAGTCGCTATTTTTAAATTGGGAATTCCTTTTGATTAATAGCATATTTTATAAACCATATCAGCTTAAGTTAAATAAAAAAAACCAGCCAAGTGCGAGTCGGACTCGCGAACCCTCGGTGCCGTACAAACCTCAGCTTAAAGGTATTATAGATCTGAGTATTTGATATGAATTTCAATTTAATACTTCTACGCGTTCATGAGGAAAGGGGTAGTAAGTTTAAAATTATTAAAAATATTTTTATTATATGATGTAACTATAAATTTACGGTTTTCGCAATGTTTCCTTTATCTGTGCTATAAGACGTTGCATCGTAGCAAATTTCAAGTTTCTTAGATCACGGGAAGTACCCTGTAGGTTTTGATTCCCTTGCGAGTGTGGATATTTGCGGAAATTTGCGGAAATTTTCGCCATAAACGGCTGTATCTTTTTTTACAGCTTTAAGGGACAGTAGATTTTTTTATTTGATATAAATTTCAACTTAATACCTACACGCGTTCCTGAGAAAAAGAGTCTTGACAGACAGACAGACGGACGGATGGACAACATAGTGATCCTATAAGGGTTCCGTTTTTTCCTTTCGATGGACGGAACCCTAATAATCATTATAAAATCCCCTAGAAATGAGTTTCACATAATGTGCCCAAATTAAAATCAGTAAGTAAATTATAAAACGTATTTTGATATTGACAAGCACCATTTAAGTAGATCTGATCTCTGATTCTGAACTAACTCACTCTTTGAAGCGTGCGTGAAACACTACGCGCCGTCGACTCAGGCCTAGTCCTTTTCGGACGGCGAGCTACCCATTACTCGCCATCCGCAAGTCCGCGCCTACGGTGGCCAGGAATCGGCTTGCGACTCCCAACGCCAAGGGCGCCCCCTCCTTCGCGAGCTTCTCAAAATGACGAGCTTCCCATGCCCTCTCGCTCCGTACCATGACCTGGACCAGGGTCGGAAGCGAGTGGTTGCCATCGCCGATCGCCTCCAAAGGACACGGCGGTGCAGACGATTTGACGAACAACAGCTTTGACCAATATAAAATTTGACGAATTGCCGATTTGACAAATATGAGACTTGACCAATGTCGTTCAACCCGCGGCTACACCCAAGCGGGGCATCGTATGCTCCACCGTGTCCTTCACACAATGGTGACACCCGAGCGTTTTCTCCTGCCTTATCCCAAACAGATACAGCCGTGTCCGGTGAGGACCTACGTCAGGTGGAAGGTGAGGAAGCCGTGACATCTCTCAAGCCACTCCTCAAAGAGGAGCCTTATTGTAACACCTTTTTTTATTCGACCTGGGATTCATTCATTTGCCTAAAATAGCTTGAAATCACGTACCCCATAAAAGATGACGCTACTTTAGCCAGCCTGAAACCTGGTTGAATTAATTGGTCCCTATTTCTAGTAACATAATTATGTCTATCGCTGTTTTTACCAAAAATATGTATATTCTTTCTAACGTACATGATGTTTTCGTAAATATATTGACAAGCTACCGTCATGAAACACCGTCTTTAAACAGTTCCCTTAGAGAATCTCGCCGGCGAAAATTGTATATCGCTCTGATGGCTCGTTTTTGCAGAATTAAAATTGACTCAATGTCTGCAGCCCTTCCCCATAGTAAGATACCGTAAGACATGATACTATGAAAGTAACTAAAATAGACAAGCCTTGCGGTATCTACATCAGCAAAATGACGTATTTTTCTAACAGCATAAGCTGCCGAACTCAGCCGCCCCGCAAGGGATATCAAATGAGTACCCCATTGCAACCTCGGGTCTAGCGTGATCCCCAGGAAAACCGCTTTATCTACGAATTCTAGCTTCTCATTGTTTAATATAATGTCACAATCATAACTTTTGACATTTGGCAAGGTAAATTTTACACACTCAGTTTTTTTAGCATTTAAAACTAAATTATTAGCATTGAACCAATTTTGAACTTGCCGCAAGGCATTATTTACGTCGGCAACGTTACACGTACGTCTATTTATCTTAAAAATCAAAGAAGTATCATCAGCAAATAACACCATGTTTAATTGGTTTTCCAATAGATGGGGTAAATCGTTAATGTAGACTAAAAATAAGAAAGGACCTAAAATTGAGCCCTGGGGTACCCCCATTTTCACGTTCAACCCCGACGAATTGACACCGTTTATTTGAACTAATTGCTGTCTATCATTCAAGTAAGATTTTACTAAACTTAATGCTGATTGGCCTAGCCCGTAATGCTCAAGTTTCAAAAGCAATGTTTCATGATTAACGCAACCAAACGCCTTCGTCAGGTCGCAGAAGATACCTATGGCATCTTGTCCTTCCTCCCACGCATCAAAGATGTGTTTTAATAAGGTGACACCAGCGTCGGTTGTACAACGTCCTTTGGTGAAACCATACTGTTTATCGTGTAGGATGTTATTCGTATTAAAATGAATGAGCATTTGATTTTGCATTATCTTTTCAAATACCTTGCTGAAAACCGGCAACACGGATACTGGTCTATAATTATTTGTGTCTTTACTGTCCCCGGATTTAAAAAGTGATATAACCTTACTATGTTTTAATTAGATCCGGAAAGACTCCTTGATCTACACACAAATTAAAAATTAAAGCTAAGTACGGCGCTATAGTCTGGATAATGGAGGTAAAAACTTTGATGGATAGATCTTCGGTCAGTTTGATCTTGATTTGCTTAAAAGCTTTTATTACTGTTATTGGGTTTATATGTGAAAAGTTAAATACAGTCGGGCAGCCTGAAACGTTAGCGTTTAATAAACCAGAAGCGAGCGACGGCGAAGAATTTAAGGTTTCAGTAGTTTAAATTGGGATGCTGGTAAAGAAATTTATATTTTTTTTTTGTTGCTGTTCGTTTCATTGTTTATAATTTTCCAAACCGTCTTAATTTTATTTTCTGTGAATTTAACCTTATTGCTAATGGTTAAAGCCTTAGCTAGTTTACACGTATTTTTAAATATTCTTGAGTAAGTAGCAATATACTTATTAAAAGTTTCAGTTTTAATATAAGGCTTAAGGCCATTCAGCTCGTAAAGTCTTTCCCTACTTTTCCTGAGTCCTTTAGTTGCCCAGTCACTGAATAAAAACTTAGGGCATATAGTTTTAGTTTTCTTCTTAAAAATATTATTGAACTCTGTTTGAACCACTGAGAAAACTTTTTTGTATAAAATATTACCGTCGTTCACTGTGAGGTCCTGATAACTTAACTTACTGATTAAAGTGCTGCAAAATGTATTTAATTTACCAGATGTTAATGGCCTGGATTGAATCTGCACTTGTTGTATTGGTATGTTGGACTCAAATGTTACCAGTAGCCCACTATGATCCGAAGGTAGACAATTCATAATGGCTTTGTCTAAGTAGTCGCAGCAACAAAAAACATTATCAATACATGTAGCAGTAGTCATAGTTGTTCGGGTTGGTTCCTCAAACACATGTGACAAATTAAATGTTATGAAGAGATTTAATAGTCTACTGCTATCTGAGTTATTTTCTAAAATATTTATATTAAAGTCACCACAGATTATGACTAGTTTATTACCAGTTGCAAGTTTTGCCAAAATATCTTCCATCACTGACTCAAATAAACAGTAGTTTTTATAATTGGGGGGTCTGTAAACGCACACTATGACATGCTTATCCAGCTCAACACAGGACAGTTCAACACTATGTTCAACTGATAGATCTACAATATCTTTACGAGATTTTGATTAAATACCATTTTTAACCAATATAAGTGAACCTCCACGCAACATAATGTTTCTGTTAAAACAACTGCCTACAGTATAGTTTTCATAATTAATAAGCATTGCATAATGTTTCAGCCAATGCTCAGTAAAAGAAATAATTTCAAACATTGTCTTTTCTAAAAACAGTTCTATTTCCAATTGCTTTGCAGAAAAACCTTAAATATTTTGATGGAATAATTTCAAGGAATTCTGCTTAGCCCCTTTTTTTTAATTAACTATGTGAGAGCAAGAAGGTACCTTCTTGTTGGTGGATGTACTCCTAACTATTTCGTTATTAGTACCCTCCCTTGTCCTACAACTAGTTTAAATTATAAATATTAATAGCAGAAGTGCTAACGTTATTAGAGTTATTGACCACCTGTAAATTAGTATTACTACTAATATCACTACAATTCATACAATTCACTACAATTCATGGCTTCGTGGCTTTGGCATACTATTTATGTCTGAGTTTAAAGTAAAAGATAATAGCCTCGCTATTTGACGTCTTACCCTAATAGGCAGATACACTGTATTGCCTGTCGACTTTAATTTATCAACAAAAATGTTGATGTCAAAAAAAAACTAATTTGTCGCTGTAATGGCTGACAAGGAAATGGACATGCTCATTCAGCATGTGAATATAATTATTTTGTCTACTAGACGATTTTTTCCATATATTAATTATTTTGAAAGTTTTTCGAAACTACCCCCAAAAAAATATTTAAGGGATGTTAATTTGTTTAAAGAATCTTTAATCTTGGGTTAATAAACATGAAACTTGACATAAACACCAACCTCAATATACAATAAAGGTTGTCATTATTAGTTTTTTGCAACTACCCCCAAAAGACGATTTAGGTGGTGTAGAAGTTTGTATGGAAGAATCTAATTTCTTGGGTCGATAAACATGAAAGTTGCCACAAATACTAACCTTAATGACTAATAAAGGTTGTTATTATTAATTTTTGAAACTATCCCCTAAAAGATGATTTCAGGGATATTAAAGTATTTTTGAAATATCTTATTCCTTGGGTTAATAAATTTGTAAATTGACAAAAATACCCATCCTAAGTAAACAATTAAGGTTGTCATTACTTATCGACAGCTTTACTTATCGACTCCCAAAATACGATTTAGGGAGTGTTTAATTTTTTTGAAGATCTTATTTCTTGGGTTAATAAATTTGAAACTTGGCACAAATACCAACCTCAGGAAACAATAAAGGTTGTAATTATAAGTTTTTCGAAACTAACTCAAGCTAAGAATCTTACTGGACAGAGTTTCGTTTTTGAGGTGGGGTTCTAGGTGAGCCCTAAGCACAGTGTGTTATTTTGCCTTAGTTGCAGACATGCCCGTTTTTTTTTTTTTGGTTAGCTAACAATTAATCATACACCACATTAAAACTCCGCCGGCTCTAACTACTATACTTTAAGAGAAATTAAGAAAATTGAGAAATAGCATTAAAAACCATAGAAACGCAATATCTCGTTTTTGGATGATAGGAATTTACTATAGGAACAATTTTTTTCTCGAAAACTTTAATAATCTTGTTCACCCAGGTGTAAATATTTTTTTTATATGATTCTGAATTTTTTTTTTTTCTCGCGGGTCTCTTCGTGGTCGCGTTTTTTTTAAATGTATATATGTTGATTACTATAATAACTATCGCCACAAAAAAAACCAGACGCAACAAACCCAGGATTTCGGAAATATCAATTTTTTTATTGTGGGCTAGGGTTGTCAATAAACCTGTGAGCAACATACAATTACTTTAAAAAACATTATTTTTGGACTCGGGTATTAGCAATTACCGGTTCAAATTGTTACGTGCCTAGTTTACATAGTTTAAGTACCGTCCATAGATTTTCTATCTTCGATGAAGAATATTATGCGGAAATGGGAAGGGATCCGCTCTCATCAGACAAATGCTAAAAACCAATTGCTATACATAATATCTGGAGAACCGGGGGTGAGATGTCATGGGGCCGTCAAAGAGCCATGGCACTGCTTTGCCTCAGCAGGCCCGTCCCCTCACTGACCCGTCCTGCTGGGGGATGTCCGTCTGGGCCCTGACCAGAGGACTTAATGCAAGGGGGGCATGAGGGCGCCAACCTTCATACTGGTCAGCGAGTGGCAATTATTACCGACGGCCAAAGCCTGAATACGGATCCGAACAAGCTTACGAAACTGGATATTTATAAGGTTTAGGTAGAAAAGGCCAGACTATATGGGTCAAAACATAGACCGGGTGACCTTGAAATAAACGAACGATCCATGATTATTTTAAATGTATTATATCCAACGGGTATTCCTAACAATGTTGATGTACAAAACAAAAGTCTTAAAGAGAGTATTTCCAAATTTATCTGTAAGTGCGAAAAAGCACATGCGAGTTTGAGTTTGAAGCAAATGATATCACCCTGACGACTGACGAAATGGTAATTGAATCTGATAGTGAGGTTATGTCATAACCGTTCAGAGGATAACTGGTTTAAAAGATTTTTTTTTAAATTAGCCTATATTATCCCACTGCTGGGCAAAGGCCTCCCCCATAGCCTTCGCCGGCCAATCCTTCAAAAACGAGTTCAAATCGATTGAATTAATCAACTGAAATGTTTACTAGTTTGTGAAAACCCTATTTCCATAGAAATTTATAAAAAACTTAGAAACGCAATATCGCCGAGATCTCGCTAGTTACATATTTAGAATTTCCTCAAGTTGAAGGTACTATAAATAAGTATATTATGCTAACAAAAAAAAAACGCGACCAGTAAATAGTTAATTGTATATATTTTTTTTTGTTTTTTTATAAAATAATTATTTACTCTTATTCCTGTGATGTTAGGGACTTGAAATTTTCAGGCCTGATATATTTAAAACCAAAAATTAACCTGTATTTACACAAAAGGTTGAGATTTAATTTATTCAAGAAATACAGACGAAAAACTTTTTCGGGCAGATCAATGACCTTTCACAAATTTATTTTTATCTCCTAAATTAAGTGAAATATCAAAACGAGTTTTTTTTTTTTTTTTTTTTTTTTTACTATATATAGGCCTGTGTTTGACCACAATCTCACCGTGGTCAGTGATGATGTGGCCGATGGTGGTAAGCACACAAAGCCTAGAAGGGAACTGGCTCTCAAGTGCTGCTGTCGGAACACACCGGAAGGTGCTTGGCGACAGATTTTCAACTTGAGGGTGGTTGCCAGCCAGGCGGGTACTACAAAGTACCCTACCACCGTGCTATGGTTTCCTCACGATGTTTTCCTTCACCGAAAGCTCAAGCTCATTGTAGGATTCGAACCCGCGACCTTCGTCTCGGTATCCGACGTCACTACCACTGAGCTATCATCGCCTTAAAAATTTTTTTTTAATGCTTTATTAGGATTAAATCTATGAAGTTAAAAAATAAAACGGGCATGTCCGCAACTGAGACAAAATAATACACTGTGCTAAGGCGCGATTTTGCAGCAATTCGACCTTTATGGAGGTGAAAAGGGAATTCGATACTACATACAAAATTAGTTTGTATGAAAAATCGAATTCCTTGCGGATAAAGTTGATAATCAAAATTTACAAAAATATTTTTAAAACTCTCTCCCAGATTATTTTTGGTCACCTTCACTAACTGCATATAAGAAAATCAATTATAGGATAAACGAAATCACGCGAACGAAGTCGCGGGCGGAGCGATAGTTAATTATTTTCTAATGATATGTAAAGTTTTAAAATACAAAAAAAAACATTTTTTTTTCATGTCAACAACCAAATTGTGGCGTGCCCAGCGCTGGGTTGCGAAAGTCGCCCTCTCCATGTCACAAAAAAGTTTCTGGTTAGTAAAAATGTTAAAGATAAGTGCAACAAAGAGTATGAAAAGTTATTTCCCATCTGTAAAATTATACCCATAGAGAAAAAAGTAGAATATTTGATAGGTCTGGAATATTATTATAATGATGATTATAAGGTTAATGTTAAAAACAAGTACAACACACGTAGGGCTAGAGAGAACAAACTGGTTCAACCAAAGATAACAAATTATTATGGTAAGAGAACATCTAAGTATTTGGTACCTAAAGTGTTTAACAAAATAGATTTATTAAGAGAAAATGTAAAAATTAGTAAAGGAGCAATTAAGTCAGTATTAAAAAACAATATACAGGATAGCAAACAGAACTAAATATGTACATAAGATTAAACCATAACAGTATATAATATATAAGTAGTTGATTTGTAAGTAAGGTGGTGCATTGTGATCCTCCTCTCGCCATCAAACGTAAAAGTTTGGCGAGTTTAGAATTAAGTAACACCTCTGTATTAAAATTACATTAAATAAGAAAAAAATAAAAAAAAGCAATGAGATCCAGCCGGAGCTCGGTCCACCGAGCCGCGATTTGTCGCGGCAACGGAGTTTCACCCCGGCGTTTTGCCTCCTCACGTCACTCCTATATGTGCGCGAGGACTTTTGCCTGCTGATCCCATGGCGGCAATCCGGCAAGAAGGCTCACCACCTCACCAGAGATCGTGCGGTATCCCCGGACCAGCCGGATGGCCATGACCATTTGGGACGCGTTCAACCGGCAGGCTGGTCACCACCTCAGGAACCGCTTGAGGGAAGCCCCGGCCCGCTCCAGTCTGGGAGCCAAACGACGGAAATACTCCACGAAATTTCACCGGCTGTCGAAGACGAGTCCCAGATACTTCATCGGCGACCCGAAGCCCATGTGAAACTTTCCTACCGTTATTTGGGAACCTGGCGGTGGCGCGCTCCGAGGACCATGAAAATACATGGCCTCGGACTTGTTTGTGCATGGCCACCTCGAGTCCCAATTGCCAGATCCTCTCGACGATGTCTTATGCCACCTACCGTGACAAAACAATACATTCTGCAAAGTAGCATAACGACCACGGTTATCCTCTGAACACCAGTTGTTTAGGTTTTGTTGTTTTACATGTATCTAGGTAATGCATACGTTACAAAAAATATCTACCTACGTTTATAAAGAAAAATACATATATATATATAGGTATTATAATAAATTACGTTGAAAGGAAATGCTCCTTAATTTTCCTCTTGGAGACATCGAGAGAAGGGCTATTGCGTAGGGAGTGTGGAATAGAGTTCCAGAGATGCATTGCAGTAATGCAGTAACAGAGAAGAAACCATCGTAGCGGCTAGAAGTATGACGCGGAGTACGAAGGAGAAGCGAAGTGGCCGTGCGACAAGGTTTACCCCTCGGAACGAGGTACTCAAACCGTTCGCGAAGGTATTGAGGAGAAGTATGATTGTGCAGGATAGTATAGAGAAGGGACAAGTTATGGGTATCTCACCGACGCCAAATTGGTAGCCACTTCAATCTGGTCCGAAATGCCGACACAATATGGTCGTACTTTCTGGGGCCAAAAATAAAGCAGATGCACAAGTTCTGCAGTCGTTCGAGTTTGTTAAGGAATTCCTCTGTTGCATCTAGAAAACAGACATCCGCATAGTCTATAGGCGGTAGATGAAGATATTGAGCAAGAGTGACCTTAGTGTGAAACGGTAAGATTTTTTGGAGATATTTAAGAGACCGAAAAACCTCTAAAGACTCCTACTCACATCAGTAATATAAACCTCCCAAGAGAGGTTATATGACTTTGACGGGTTATTATCTCATAAACGGTACGCTTCACAAAAATATGATGTACCAAACCCTTCAATGATATTGATATATAGAAGCTATGAGTAATGTTTGCGGCGTTTGGGATCTTGGTCCATATTATATAACAAAACTATATATAAGCAATTTGGCGGATGTAATATGTATTAAAATATCTTTATTTCCTGAATAAAACGGGTATTTCTCATTGTTTGAAGATAAAATGCTGGGTATTAATGGGTTATCCCCGTTTGTTATGATTATGTTATTAATCCACTGATAGGTGAAACCTTGTACAATCTTAATTATGAACTTTATCTATCTGCCAAAGTATATAAATGCTTATTGTAGCTCAGTTATTTCATTCGTTTCTTAGACCCGGCAACATGAAGTTCTTGGCTGTGACTCTATTGGCTCTGGCGGCAATCGCCTCCGCGAGGAACGTCGACCTCGCGGATGTGATTGATCTTGAAGATAACTCCGCCTACGATTACCACCGAAAAGTTGGTGGACCCCTGTTCGAAGAACTCCGTCAAGCTGAGGAGGGAGCTGTCCAGAACCCATCTAGAATTGTCGGAGGTTCTAATGCCAATCTTGGCCAATTTCCTTTCCAGGTCATTACCTTTTTTCTAACCACTGAAAATTTCAAATGTATCTTAAGTTATAACACCTGAAACGCTATTTTACAGGCTGGTCTCATCATTGATTTACCAAGCTGGCAGAGTGTTTGTGGAGGTTCTTTGCTGAACTCATGGAGAGTGCTAACCGCCGCTCACTGTTGGTTCGACGGTAACAACCAGGCCAGAGCCCTGGAAGTTGTCCTTGGTTCAGTCCGTCTGTTCAGTGGTGGTACCAGGTTGAGAACCTCCAACGTCATCATGCACGGAAGCTGGAGCCCTTCGCTTACCCGTAATGACATTGCCATGATCAACTTACCCTCTGCCGTTGGTACTTCAGGTGAGTTACGCAACTTTTCTTTGTGAATTCTTGCAAATATATAATAATATATAATTACAATTGATTTCTCCAAAATAAAATTAAGTTTGTATCTAACAAAAAAATATGTTTTTTAACAGTCAACATCGCTTTCATCGCTCTGCCTTCTGGTAATGAACTCAACAACAGTTTCAACGGCGCTACTGGAACCGCATCCGGCTTCGGCATCACCAGGGATAGTAAGGAAAATTAAAAACCATTATATTAAACTTACCCTGTATTCCTCGAAGAGCTGAACAGAGGTTTATAACGCATACATTACACCGGAGATATTTAAGTCCCACGTAATGTGGCAGCGAGCTGATAACCATCGAATGGCACAATTTAAGACACTGAACTGCTACCGAGAAACAATTCTAGTAAAAAACCGAAATAAACAGCTAAAATTTATTGTTTAGGGGCAAAATCATAATACTACATTGCTTTCAGATGGAGCTGTCAGTGACATTTTGCAACACGTCAACTTACCTGTGATTACGAACGCTGTGTGCCGTTCTTACTCAACCGCTTTCAATATCTTCGTCGTGGATTCTAACATCTGCGTTAGCGGCGCTGGCCCCAGAAGCACCTGTCGTGGTGACTCCGGCGGCCCACTCACCGTAAACAGCAACAACAGGCGTATCTTGGTACGTAATTCTATTATCATATATCTACCTGATACAGCACCATTTATCATGTCGTAAATGGTGTTTTGACCTATCCACTTAGTGCTTGGAGTTTTCAGCCAAAGTGGGGGGTATGCAAATCACAAAATAGGGCAAAAAAATCTGAGCTTGCAATCACAATACGGAGCCAAGGTTTGCGGTCAATGTGGCTAAAATTGACTTGATGGCATCATCATCAACTGATACTTACCTAAGTAAAAGGGGAGTGGTTTCCACATATTCATAATGTTGGTTTTTACATTACCTTTTCTTTCCAGGCCGGTGTGACCTCCTTCGGGTCTAACCGCGGCTGCCAAGCTGGTTCTCCTGCTGTCTTCGCCAGAGTTTCATCTTTCATCAGCTGGATCAACCAACGTCTTTAAATATTTTAATAAAATCTTCGCTCTAATAATATTTAACAATACCACTGCCATGTAAAAATTAATTATAATTCAATAAAAAACTTATTTATTTAAAAACATATTTTTATTCAAAGGTCCAACAAAATACTTAGTTTATAGCAAACAATACTTTCACGAAAAATAGAAAGGGTCAGTTTAAATGGTTAACATAATTAAAACGCCATTTTAATGAAAACAAACCAGCCACGTGCGATTCTGACTCGCACACAGTGGGTTCCGTATAAACAATGAAAGCACCGAACATTGCTCTAACGAAGGGACAAAATTAACTTTGCTGTTCGAAAACTGTTACCCCATACATCAATATAATTTTTTTTACTTATCCAAGTACATTTTATAAGTTGGTCGACTATTACTCGTAAACTTGTAAAGCCTACCTGGCTGTGATTGTTTTCCTCTAATTACGTTATATATCACATCACATCATCAGCCTATTAATGTTCCCACTGCTGGGACACAGGCCTCCTCTCTGTGAGAGGGGATGGGCCGTAATCCACCACGCTGGCCTGGGTTCGAACCCACGATCTACAACTTGTAAGTCGCGGCCGATACCATTGGGCCACCACTGCTCACATTATATATGTCATTGACTAATTGATCAATCAGGGCACCCTGTATAATGCCCAGGAATTATGAATCTAGTCTAGTCAAATCGGGCAATGTAACGAATAGGTAAGGATTTAAAACGTATAACGGTTGGGCAATTCGATAATTATGGTCAATGAATTAGTCCAAGAGCGAGCGAAGCGTGGTCGGGAGCTTAGGGCGCTCCCGACTTTAGAACCTGCAGACGGAAATAGGAGCTCCGCGCAGCGCGGCTCCGTCGACTTTGTTGCTTAAATAGTAATCGTACTTACCTATTCTATATTAAAACCAAAGTCAACATTAATAGTAGTTTATGCAATGGCCATATAATAGGGGTTATTAAAACACGAGCGTAGGTTTATCAAATGAGGCGAAGCCGAATTTGATAATAATATTACGCGAGTGTTTTAATACCTAATTATATGCCGTTGCATACACTACTTTATCTTCACTTATACAGTTGAAATAAAAAAAATGTGGAAAGAGAAAAATATTTGGCATGGCGGGCAATTTAGATTCTCATTGCGCAGCGCGCGCATCCACAGACAATGAAACTTTTTTACTACAGCCCATACGCCCCAGAAAATTAAAAAGTAAAAGTGTGCTATAAAAATTAAAAAGTTATTTTATGATGCAGTTGTTTGAAAATGAGTGTAGATAATAGTAGTTTATGAAACTGTTGCATAATAAGGGGTATTAAAACATGAGTGTGTGTTTAAAAACCGAGCCGTAGGCGAGGTTTTTAATAGTATTCACACGAATGTTTTAATACCTAGTTATGTGCAGTTTCATACACTACTTTATCTACAATCATACATTGGGATTGAACCTACTAAATACCTTTTTTGCATTTTCCATGCCATAAAGTCGTGATAGCATTTATCATATAATTTTCTCGACTTTGCTGGTAATAAATTATGAGTAATTTCCTTCGCCGCATCTAAAATATCGGGCGAAGTCAAATTTTCTTCACATTCACTGATATCAGACATTTTTAGGCAATAACTCAAAAAACTCATGAAATTCAATATGAATGGCGCCAAAACCCAGTACATCACCGCATTGCGCATGCGCTAAGGTTTAGCACGCACTGCGATTTTTATTCGTACGATTTTTTTCGCCTATTCTGCGACCTATGGAATTGTATGAAGTTGCTCGCAATGCGGTAAAAAATCGTGCAGAAATAATACCGCAAGAAATCCGTGTTTTGCCACAGAATCCACCGCACCGCGGCGCGAATTTAATTCGCGCGAATATTTTGAGCTCTATGAACATGTAGAAAGAGACAAAATTCGCGCGAATAAAAATCGCAGTGCGTGCTAAGCCTGAAGCGGGCATTGTCATAGACAAGTAAAAATTGGAATCAAATCTTTTTAAATAGGTACTATAAAAATGGCATTACAAAAAATAATTGATGAAAACTCCTTGTGATTAACTTCTTGGATTTGTCCTGTATCGTAATAGAAAAAAAATTGTATTATAGCATTATTTTGTTAGAGAAAAAGTGTTATAATAAGATTCTATTTTTAAATTTCGGTATTGTGTTTATAAAGTATGTCAATATAAACTCGTTTTGAATGTTATAATTCGAATATTACGATATGAGAGTAGATAAAATTATTTTATCTACACTCACAACAAAATGTTCCAAATATGAATTCAAAAAATATTCTATAAACATGTACTTTATATTCATGGATAGGTAAAATAAAAAAAAAAACCATTACAGTTCAACATTTGCCTTCGATTTTTAAACAACTGCATCATAAAATAACTTTTTAATTTTTATAGCACACTTTTACTTTTTAATTTATTGTCGCTTATGGGCTCATTGAAGTACTGTCATTGTCAAAGGAGGCGCGCGCTGCGCTGTCATACGCAATGAGAATCTAAATTGCCCGCCATACCAAATATTTTTCCGTTTCCACTTTTGTTTTATTGCAACTGTATGAGTGAAGATAAAGTAGTGTATGCAATAGCATATAATTAGGTATTAAAACACTCGCGTAATATTATTATCAAATTCGGCTTCGCCTCATTTGATAAACCAACGCTCGTGTTTTAATAACCCCTATTATATGACCATTGCATAAACTACTATTATGCAATAAGTGATGGGCATTATTCAGAAAGCCCGGTCAATTTAAATATTTCAATAGTTTTATCATATTGCCTACTCATATTGGGCATTTTTCAAATTGCCCGGGCATTATGAATAATGCCGTATTAATCACTTGGTCCATAACATATATACTATTGACGTGCCAATTTTTTTCACATATCCAAAAGCAACCGAAGACGAGAGATACAAAATCTTTCACTTGCGCTAAATCTCACCCAGCTGGCGCAGGGGGCTACGAGGGTGTCGGATGTTGATTCACATACGCCCAATTGTCAAAGGTCTGGATCTGTTGTCAGCAGAAGGTCCATGCTTGGACCTTCTGCCGCATGACCGATACTCTGTCGATATTATCACCTTTGGGTAGTTCCGACCACTGTCTGGTGAAGTCTCTATCCGTCTACTCTCCTCCTGATCCCAGCCCGAGAGGCACCCGGCGGGTTTGGCGGTACAGGTCAGGAGATTGGGATGGGATGCGATCTTTTTTCGCATGCTATCCTTGGCGGCCCACTTGTTTCTCTTCCGACGATCCATCGTCATGTGCTGATGCCGTGACTGATGTGTTGCCAGGGAATGGAGTACAAAATTCCATTCTCTGACGTAGCGCAGTCCAGCGTTGACTAACCATGGTTCGGTTCCGAGTGAAACCGCGGAAATGCGGTTAAACACAAGGCGTACCTAGCATGGGTCGACGCTCGAATGTACAAGGCAAGTGACGTAACTCAGAAGAAGGGAGCCTTCAACAGGGCAGCCAAGTACTGCAAAAAGACGATGCGAAGGGCACGGTTTGACCATATTAGCAGAATCGGGAACAAACTTTCTTCATACCCTGCTGGTAGCAAAGGGTTATGGTCCCTGGCTAATTTGTTGAATCAAACTTCTGTCGCTCCTCACGGTAGTGCCACTGCTGAGACACTCCGCCGAGGACAAGGCAAACTTGTTTGCCTCCCTTTTTGCGGCATCTTCGCGTCTGAACTCTGATGACGCGCGGCCTTCTCCCTCTCCTGTTGGATGTTGGACGAGTATGTCGGACATTCGCTTCCATCAGACGGAGGTCTATAGAGTGCTGCGTAATCTTGATGTGAACAAAGCTAGTGGCCCCGACGGGATACCAGCAATTGTACTAAAAACCTGACACGCCTATATCGCCTTTCGATAGTGACTGCAAAAGTGCCGAAGGCTTGGAATCAAGCTAACGTTCAGCCCGTGCCCAAGAAGGGTAGTCGACCTGACCCGGCCAACTACAAACCCATCTCGGTAACGTCCATCCTCTGTAAGAGTATGGAACGTGTGTTCAAAAATAAGCTCCTGGGATACCTAGAAGACAACGACATCCTCAGTGACCGCCAATACGGCTTGCGCCGAAATCGGTCAACTGGGGATCTTCTAGCATATCGACCCTCGAGAAAGATCTAACCACAGTAAAAATAGAATTCGCAAATCACCGTCCTCTCCAGTGTATATATCTTTATTATATTTCAAATTATATGTCATTGTTTAACTATAAAATTGTGGAAATTTATTTCGCTTTGTTAATTAATTTTGTGTGCTTAATTAACATTGAAATATAACTTTGCATAACCCAATCTAGAAACAACGACATCTCTATAAAACTCTGGAGCACCACAGTTGCTTTCAGATGTTTCTTAAGACGTCATTTTGCAACGGCACAACGACAACCCATCCCGAGACCCCACGCCGCGCCGGCTGCCCCCCTCACTAAACCGACCCTCGCATGAAAGCCCGCTTATGGAATGCCTTAGCTGATTGATCGTGGGCAGCTACCCCACGACCTCCCATGTGAGAAGAAAACCGGACAAAAGTGGTGTGTTGGGTGCAACCAGCTCCACTCAAAAACCAGAATTCCTTCATACCTGCGTATGGGTCCCCGAGCACAACAAAAACACGCGACCCTCGCATAAAAGCCCGCTTATGGGATGCCTCAGTTGATTAATCGTGGGCAACTACCCCACGACCTCCCATGTGAGAGGTAATCCGGACCAAAGTGGTGTGTTGGATGCAACCAGCTCCACTCAAACACCAGGATTCCTTCATCCCTGCGTACGGGTCCCCGCGCACGACAAAAACACGTGACCCTCGCATGAAAGCCCGCTTATGGGATGCCTCAGCTGATTAATCGTGGGCAACTACCCCATGACCTCCCATGTGAGAGGTAATCCGGACCAAACTAGTGTGTTGGGTGCAACCAGCTCCACTTAAACACCAGGATTCCTTCATCCCTGCGTACGGGTCCCCGCGCACGACAAAAACACGCGGGTGCTCATCACTATCCAACACCTGCTCTTGTTCGATGGATCAGGGGCAAGACCACGCCACCCCTGCGTTAGATTGCCCGGTGGTTTTTATAACGTTTTTAAGGAATTAGATAAAAAAGCTGGGCGGCAACCTCGTGAAGAAAAACCACCAGACTTGCCTTGAAGATCTACACGACTGTAGCGCTCTCCCTCAAAATCATGCCACCTTGCCGCCTCTGAAGGAGGAGGAAAGGTAGGCCTGTAGCTACGCTACCAAGCAAGCAAAGCTTGTCGTTGTGAAACCGCAAAAGCGTACAAACAGAGCCTTTCCATCCTACAACAACTCCTGCACTTGTCTAAAAATAAAGAACAAAACGTTTATTCTATGTCATACCACGGCACGGCTGAAAAAAAACACTGAATGGCTAAAAAACAAAAGTTATAATGAAATTTATAATCCTCTGATATATGAAATAAATTACTATCGTGATGATTTATCAGCGCATTATCGCAATATTTAAAACATATCCAGAGCAGAATACTTTAAGTCAAACACAAAGTCAAATGTATTTATTTCAACTAGGCCACTAAACGGCACTTTTGAACGTTAACAAATAAAATTTACAAGTAATAAAAATTGATTCTACCGTGAATTTGGAAAAGTAGCTTGTTATGGAGAAGAATGCACAAGAAACTCCATAATTACTCTTAAGAAAAAAACTATGTTTACATAAGTACATACATTCATAAATTCATATACTTGAGGACGATGCACCCAGCACTACTATAATACATATAGGTATAAAGTATTACAAGCACTTACAGGTAAATTCCTTCACTTGATAAATAGGAACATGGTTCTCACATACTTACAAATATTACAAACATAGGTAAATTACCTAATTCAACAACAACGGGATAGCTGCGAGTAATTTTTTTTAAACAAAAAGAGAAGAAAATTAATTGAAAATAAAGCGTTACTATAATTATAAATATAATATAAATTAACCAGTTTGATTTTGTCTACACTAAAGATTGCCCTATGGAGCAGGACCAGTATATTTCCATGCATTCTTATCTTGAATATAATCATCTAATTTGTAATATGCTTGTTAACAAAGTGTGCTTTTAACTATTGTTTTAAATTTTATTTCATTTAGTTTTAATATCTCACAAGGTATTTTGTTATAGAATTTAAAACAGGACCCCATGAAAGATGTGTGTACTTAGCTAATCTATAAGATGGTTGATCTAACTTATCTTTATTTCTAGTATTACAGTTGTATCTATCGCTAACTTTACTAAAGAGATTTATATTTTTCCTTCATCATTTCAGCTGAAAGACTTACACTGCTGGGCATAGGCCTCACCCAAGCATCGCCACATTGACCGGTCCCGTACGACTCGTAACGAGTGGATCCCCGCAACCTTCACCAGGTCATCGGTCCACCTGGTGGGAGGCCTTCCAACGCAACGTCTTCCGGTTCGCGGTCACCACTGCAAAACCTTTCTGCCCCATCGGCCATCCGTTCTGCGAGCAGTGTGCCCTGCCCACTGCCACTTAAGTTTAGCAATTCTTCGGGCTATGTCGGTAACCCTGGTTCTCTTGCGGATCTCTATATTGCTGATACGATCGCGCAAGGAAACTCCGAGCATAGCCCTCTCCGTTGCCCTTTGAGTGACTGTAAGCTTTCTGTAGAGCAGTGGTGGCCCAGTGGTGGCCGCGACTTACAAGTTGTAGGTGGTGGGTTCGAGCTCAGGCAGGCGCTTTACTTTGTGTAAATTATTTCATCACTACTGCTCTCAAAACGGTGAAGGAAAACATCGTGAGGAAACCTGCATGTCCTAGAACCAAAAATTCGAAGACATGTGACATCCACCAACCCGCACTGGGCCCGCGTGGTGGACTACAGCCCATTCCCTCTCACAGTGAGGAGGCCTGTGTCCCAGCAGTGGGAACATTAATAGGCTGATGATGTGTGATGTGAAGCTTTCTGATAAGGCCCATTATAAGCGACCACGTCATCACAGAGCCATATGTCATCACTGGCAACACACACTGGTCATAGGCTTTCGTCTTGAGACACTGTGGTAAGTTGGACGAGAACATACCGCGCAACTTCCCGAAAGCTGCCCAGCCAAGTCGGATTCCACACCTCTTTCTCGAAGTTGGCTCTACCCAATTGGAGCGTATAGTCACCCACAACTTCGAATGTAGAGTCTCCGACCTGATAGGAGTGGGTGTAACAAGGGAATCAACATCAACTAGGTTTTGTCCATATTCATCCTAAGACCCACTCTTTCGGAAGCTCTACTGAGATCATCGAGCATTGTACTGAGGTCCTCTATGGTCTCAGCCATAACCACTATATCGTCGGCAAACCGAAGCTGAGTGATGTACTCGATGTACGACGTTGATGCCTAGCCCACTCCAGTCCAGAACCTGGAAGACATCCTCCAGTGCAGCGGTATACAGCTTTGGAGATATGATGTCTCCCTGTCTCACACCTCGATGCATAAGGACGGGATCCGAGGTCTAATCCTGAAGTCGAACTGACATGGTGACGTTTTTGTATAAACATTTCAACACTTCAATGTACCGGTAGTCAATTTGGCACCGTTGGAGAGACTGCAGTACAGCCCAAGTCTCGATCGAATCGAAGACTTTCTCGTAGTCCACAAACGCAAAACAGAGAGGCAGGTTGTACCCTTCGGTCTTCTGTATAACCTGCCGCAGCGTATGTATTTGGTCTACGGTGCCTTTACGGAATCCGGCTTGTTCGGGAGGCTGGAAATCGTCAAACCTGCGCGCGAGACGATTCGTGATGAGTATTGAAAACAACTTGTAGACATGGCTAAGAAGTGAGATGGGCCTATAGTTCTTCAGTAGGGCATTATCACCCTTCTTGAAGAAGAGTACTACCACACTCCTGCACCATGCCTGTCGCGTTTTCCCCTCGAGTATGACGGAATCAGACAGCTACTAAAGCTACTGAAGGGTACTGGTTTTCCACCCATCTTCAGGAGTTCGGCCGTAATTCCGTCATCACCCAGTGCCTTGTTGTTCTCAAGCTGTTTCAGAGCCATCCTAATCTCATACAGGCTGACGTTTGGAATGTCTTCGGTATAGTGTCGGCGTATAGTGTCAATCTAGCTCTAGGGTCATTCGCTAGATTCACGACGGGTTTACTGGTTGACATGTACAGCTGCCCATAGAATATCTCAATCTCCCTCAGAAGCTCCGGTTTGGCGGACACAATCCTGCCATCATCGGTCTTCAGTTTCGTGAGCTGGCTCTGCCCAATAGCCAGATCTCTTGCAAAGACCTTGGAGCCCTTATTCCGCTCAATCGCTTCTTTAATACTTTCGGTATTAAAGCGGTGGAGGTCGCTTTTCAAGGACTTTGAGATCCGTCTTTTTAGCTGCCGGTATTTCAAGGCATCGTCTGAAGACTGCAAGATTATCTCACGCCTCTCCTTCATGAGCTTGAGAGTAGGATCAGAGAGCTTTTTGTTCCTATCTATACGGCGGCTCTTGAAAAACTTAGACCCGATCCTATGGACAGCTTCCACGAACCCATCACTGTATTTGTCCACGGAGCTCCCTAGGCACTCGAAACGATTCTGGAGTTCGAGCTGAAAGCTCTCGGGGTTTAAGATCTGGATATGTGCTGGACAGAGCGTGGACTTCATTAGTCGAGACCTTTCAAGCTTAACATTAATGTTCAATGAGCCATGCGGTGATCGCTCCCGATTTTCACCAAATAGATCACAGATACATCATTAAACATATGCTTCTTGGTTGACATGATGAAGTCGATCTCGTTTTTAGTTGCACCATCGGTGCTTTACCAGGTGCACTTCCTGTGCTCACGCTTTCTGAAGAAGGAGTTCAACATGTAGTGGCTCTTCTCCATAAAACTGGCCAGTACGTGACCCCGGTGGTTCCGACAAACCAAATTCCGTCCAACTCCAAATTGCCCCACTTGCAGCTCATACTTGTCTCGTTTGCCCAGTTTCGCGTTGAAGTCCCCCATGACTTTTCCTTACATACATAATATTTTCATAAATGAATTGGCAAGAAACTGTCATGATATTAATATTTTTAAATAGCTTCCTAAGAGATTCTCGGTATATATGGCTCTGACAGCTCTCTTTTGCAATATAAATATTGATTCAATGTCAGTAAAATACCGTATGACATAATGCTGTGAAAGTAACTAAAATGAGTATTTTCTATTTGTTATTTCTGATGATTTTTACGCGCCTTTGGTCTACGAGTGTAGACCAAAGGCGCTTTTTCTACATCCGTTAAATGTCTTGCCTTTCTAACAGCGTAAGCGGCTGAGCCGACCCGCAAGAGAGAGATTCGTTTGTTGAGACCGGCAACATGAAGTTCTTGGCAGTGACTCTATTGGATCTGGCCGCGGTCGCCTCCGCGAGGAACATCAACCTCGAGGGTGTGATAGATTTTGAAGATATTACCGTTTACGATTACCATCGAAAAATCGATGGACCTTTAGCCGAGAAAATCCGCCATGCTGAGGAGGAAGCCGACCGGAACACATAAGGAATAGTCGGCGACAATTCCCTTATCAGAATATTACCGTTTTTATAATAACTTTTCAATCCTTAAATCCTTTTTTTATCCCTTAATGTAATTACTATTAACCATTGTTTCACAGGCAGCTATTATCATTGATTTGCGAGCTGGACAGAGTTCTTGCGGGTATTCTTTGCTTAACTCATGGAGAGTGCTAACCGCCCCTCAGTGCTCGTATGACGGCGGAAACCAAGGCAGAAGTCTGACAGTGGTCCTTGGTTCAGTCCGTCTGTTCAGTGGCGGTACCAGATTGAGAACCTCTAACATGATCTTGATCATGCATGGAAGCTGGAACCACGTGATCACACATAATGACTGTGTCATGATCAACTTGACTTCTTTTTTTGGTACTTCAGGTAAGTAACTCAAACTCACGAAAATTACTTTTTTACAAATTTTGCAAACATTGTCTTCAGAAGGTATAAACTGAATTTTATCAACAGGTAACATCGCTCCCATCGCTTTGCCCTTACTTTTACTTTACTTTTTTTATGAATTCAACAACCAATTCAACGGTGCTACTGCTACCGCATCTGGTTTCGGTCTTACCAGGGATTGTAAGAGCTGCAAATCATTTAGTAATACTTTTTTCCAATAAAAAAAATATTTTTTAAACAAGCTTGTCGTGCACTGTCATCCAAACCAAACGTGTATAATATACGAAATATAATCTGAATCGGTTGAAGATAACTGCTTTAAAATTCAGTTGTAGATTTGACCCAAAATATATACATGCATTGCAATTTAATAAAAAGTTTGTAAAAGAGGTGTCAGGATTATTGACGTTAATAATAATAACTGGGCGACCGAGCTCTGCTTGGGTGAAAATAGAGAAAACGACGTTTTCTAAAAATTAAACCTTTATCTAAATAAGCTAGATCGATATATCGCCCTCGGCATACAAAATTTCATGAAAATCGTTGCAGCCGTTTCCGAGATTCAGATTATATATGTACATATATAAAAGAATTGCTCGTTTAAAGGTAAAATAGATAAGATAGATATTTGCATTGGTTTCAGGCGGAGCTGTCAGTGAAATTTTTAGACACGTCAACATACCCGTTATCACCAACGCTGTGTGCCAACAGTACTCTGCCACTTTTAATTCCTTGGTCGTGGCTTCTAACGTGAAACGGGTGGCAGAATACCTTCCCTGATTTATAAATAAAAAGACTTCTTTGTAAAATAATAATAAAATCAAGTTTTTTTTCAAAAACTTTACTTTTTTTTGAGGGTCAATCTTTTTCATCTTTTTTGGATTGGCTTTTTGCTTTATTTAAAAATAAAACTCTTATAAATGGTCCTGACCGTCTGTTGCATACTATTTTACTCGAAGACTGTTTTTAGTAAGAAATCTTGTTGTGAATAGTATATAAGGCCGCATGTCAGTGGTAATACTTTGACATTGAGCAGCGCTAGACCTAGTAGGGAGTTTCAATATTTTGGGACTTGTTTTACCCGATTCGTAAAATGCCCGGGCGACGGAATCCGTCTTCTTTAAAGCCTTTTATGGGGGACTGGAAGTGGGTATTATCTAGCCTCCGCCGAGCGCCTAGTGCGGGATGGCAGACCACCGGTTCTCTCCATTTCCTTTACCACAGCCCAAGACACCGCGACCCATAACTCTGCACTGCCCACTATTAACAGGTTCCCGTTTCTGTAATGAGGACACGGCAAGGCTCATCCCATACGGCACATTTGGCCAGCGTATGCCTCACCATATCTTACGGACAAGGGTCGTAGTAATGGCACCGAGCGTCCGGCTCTCTCTTTGTTTGACACGGGTACTTTTTTCTTCCCGAAGCTGCCGTGCCTCGAGATCATCTGCGTCGCCCGAAACGTCAGGGAGCCGTACTTCGCCCGGATCACCCCGATTGTAACAAGATAGAAGCTTCTCCTATCATGAGCTGACGGAGCACCGACCAGTGCAGCGTGATCTGTCGCTGCACCAGTCTCTCAATCATCGTGTCACGAGAGTGTTTTAACATACTAAGTTAACTTAGTAAAGTCTAAGACATGGATGTGTGTTTTCCTCTTAAATTAATATTTCAACCTATGTGTTGGGCTAACACAGGCTAAATAACTTTAGCTTGTGTCAGCCCAACACATACAGCTTGACAAGCTTGCTTAACAATAAGCTGTCAATTAAGTTGTAGTGTATATTTCAAATTACGCCTACTGCGAAAAACAGTGAAGAAAAAAGAAAAAGGATTTGGAACAAATAAAATATTGGATCACTTAATAAAAAGTCATATTTTTGATAAAATCACATGTTTATTCCTATTTTTTACAAAGGAACCTTTATCAATCATTCAGAGTAGAATTATTCAGACACGTTGATTAATCCAGCTAATAAAAGACGAGACTCTCGCGAAGACAGCAGGAGAACCAGCTTGGCAGCCGCGAGGAGATCCAAAAGAGGTCACACCGATCTGTTAGAAAGCATGATAGAGTAAAAAACAAAATATTATAAAGGCGAAGAAATCGGACCAAAAGTATATCAACGGATGATTCCTGATTATAGAATAACATACCAAGATACGCCTGCCGTTGCTATTAACGACTAGAGGACCACCGGAGTCACCACGGCAGACGCTTCTGCCACCGGCGCCGCTTATGCAAACGTTAGAAGCCAATACCAAGGCATTATAAGTGGCAGAATACTGACGGCATACAGCGTTGGTGATTACAGGTAAGTTGACGTGTCTCAAAGTATCACTGACAGGTCCGCCTGAAAGCAATGAAGTTATATTAACTAAAGTTAACGCTAATGACGATTTTAATGTTAATGCTGTTGATGTCAATGATCATGGCACTCATTTTTCAATCTGATTTGCAATATGCATAATCACTTTACAGATAAATTATGATTTATTAAAAATGTCAATTAATTCAATCAGAAAAAAAACAGAATTCTTCTTTTAGCTTACCATCCCTGGTGTGACCGAAGCCAGATGCGGTAGCAGTAGCACCGTTGAATTGGTTGTTGAGCTCATTGCCGGAGGGCAGAGCGATAGGAGCTATGTTTCCTGTTGATAAAATTAAAATATTAAATTCACAAACAATTTATCCATGTCAAAATACGAAAAAAATATAAAATAGTGTTTTTAGGGTTCCGTACCCAAAGGGTAAAAACGGGACCCTATTACTGAGACTTCGCTGTCCGTCTGTCTGTCTGTCTGTCTGTCTGTCTGTATGTCTGTCTGTCTGTCTGTCTGTCTGTCTGTCTGTCTGTCTGTCTGTCTGTCTGTCTGTCTGTCTGTCTGTCTGTCACCAGGCTGTATCTCATGAACCGTGATAGTTAGACAGTTGAAATTTTTACAGATGATGTATTCCTGTTGCCGCTATAACAACAAATACTAAAAACAGTATAAAATTAATATTTAAGGGAGGCTCCCATACAACAAACGTGATATTTTTGCCTTTTTTTGCTCGATATTAATAACGGCAACAGGTAGACGCTTGAAATATTCACAGAATATTTAGTTGTATATTCTCTTCAAAAAATAATAATTATTAAATTAAAATAAAATAAATTAAGGGGGGCTCCCATACAAAACGTGATTTTTTTGCAGTGTTTTGCGATAATGGTACGGAACCCTTCGTGTGCGAGTCCGACTCGCACTTGGCCGGTTTTTTAGGATTGCAACTTACCGGTAGTACCAACGGAAGAAGGCAAGTTGATCATGGCGATGTCATTACGAACGAGCGCAGTGTTCCAGCTTCCATGCATGATGACGCTAGAAGTTCTCAACCTGGTACCGCCACTGAACAGACGGACTGAACCAAGGACAACTGTCAGGCTTCGGCCCTGGTTTTGGCCGTCGAACCAGCAGTGAGCAGCTGTAAGCACCCTCCATGAGTTAAGCAAAGAACCTCCACAAACACTTTGTCCAGCTTGCACATCAATGAGAAGACCAGCCTATGAAATAATGGTTAGTTAGACATAAAAAAGGATATTTACGATTTCAAGGTTATTACAAAAATAAAGTTTATAACCTGGTAAGGAAATTGTCCGAGATTGGCATTAGAACCTCCGACTATTCTTGATGGGTTTCGGTCGGCTTCCTCCTCAGCTTGGCGGATCTCTTCGGCCAAAGGTTTACCTATTTTGCGGTGGTAATCATAAGCAGAGATGTCTTCAAGATCGATCACATCCTCGAGGTTGACGTTCCTCGCGGAAGCTACCACCGCCAAAGCCAGTAGAGTCACAGCCAAGAACTTCATTTTGCCGGGCGAAGAAAATTTATGAAATAATTGTGTTGCAATGGACATTTATATACTTTAGTAGACAGATAATGCTTAGATAATATGTCTAATTAATGTTTCATCCATCAGATTAAGTTATCATGACAGTACAATAAAACACCGAGTGCGAATCGAACTCGCACGCAAAGGGTTCTGAACGTATCAAGTTTTTAAACATGTTAATTACAACTATATACTTCTTATAGGTTTCCAATAATCCGTAAGTTAAACAATATTTCCTGTTTCAAAAACTTTAGGCATAGTACTTTCGTCAGTTAAGAAAAACGTATTTGATTTGATCAAGACACTAACAATAAACACTTTCATTTGAGTTGTCACGGGGAACAGTTTGAAAATCAATTTTTTTATCTGTGTCCCAAAAGTGACTCTGAATTAAAAATGTATTTATTTATTTATCGTGACCATGGCCATGCTTGTTTGACGGCAGTTTGATGTGAAATAAATTACAACTGAATCGAGCCAGCAAGTTCGGAGCAAATACTGTGTGACAGCAGACAGACACGTGAGTGATCATATAAGGGTTTCGTTATTTCATTCAAGGTCTACGGGACTCTAAAAATACTAAAATTTCCCATTTTGTGGCATTCATCATACTTATTACGATTAAATATGGTGCCACCCATTTAATTCAACAACAATAAAATATTTGCTCCAATATCAAAAGCCATAATGCCCAAATAACATACTGTTTAATAAGATAATACATTAATATACATAACTTTGTTGAAATGAAATTTATTTATTTGCAAGAATATATGTACTTACATAATAGCATGGTAAACATAATTTTAGTCCTACTATATTCGACTTACAAGTTGTACAAATATTTGAAAAATAAATATTTCCAAAACTAATGTGCTGAGTTGCAAAACATTTAAAAGTAGACCTTTATGCTTAATATTGCACTTAACAATAATAATATAAAACAGGTACGTAATGCAAAGTTCTTGAGTGTAACACTAGATGAGCATTTTACCTGGAAGAATCACATCGAAATAATTTAAAAAAAAACAATAAATTCGTATTTACTTTAAAAAGAGTTAAAAAAAATGTTAATTAAAAATTCAAAAAACCCGACTGCTTAAAAAGCGAACTAAAAAGATGTAAACAAGAAGAAAATCATGGCGTGCAGTCGGAGGATACATGTTCGCGAGCTGGCTGACCAAAACCAGATGTATCCTCCGACTGCACAGCATGATTTTCTTCTTGTTTACATCTTTTTAGTTCGCTTTTTAAGCAGTCGGGTTTTTTGAATTTTTTAATTAACTTTTTTTATTTATAACTTTTTAGTTATCTTTTTATAGAATTAGGTACATTTTAACATATAAGTGTTATATATTTTTGAAATCAACTCTCAAAGCCCTTTATTTTGATACCCCAGACGATAGGTTTGGAAGAAAAAAAAAATTGGGCCCCCACAATATGGCGCCCAAAATCCGCCATTTTTAGGGTTCCGAAGTCAACAAGGAACCCTTATAGTTTCGTTCTGTCCGTCTGTCCGTCCGCAGCTTAGCTCAGAGAATCTAAGTACTTGAAAGCTATAATTTGGCATGTATATACATATTAATAATTCCGACAAAGTGGTAACATAAAATTATGAAACATATTTTTTTTTCGGGTATCTCCCATAGACGTAAAGTGGGGATGTATTTTTTTTTTCTCATGTATCCCATGGTGTGGGGTATCGTTGGATAGGCCATTCAAAAATATTATGGGTTTGTTAAAACCATTTTTCGATTCAGAGATTCATTTGCGTAAAATTAATCTTTAAGTTGCAAATTTATGTTAGAGTCAAGTGTCCCCCCCCCCTGCCAGCGAAATGGTTGCTCTTGGCTATGTGAAAAAATTTACGGCAGTAGTAAATATAACGAAATTAAAAGGAAAATTATCACGGATACCAAGGCTTTACAAGTTTACGAGTAATAGTCGGCCAACTTATAGTATGTACTTGGAACAGTAAAAAAATTGTGCAAATGCCATTAAAAAATTACTTAAATAAAGTTGATAGCTGTGTAAAACAGAGTAAATATAATGCTTACGAACCTTGTAAAAATATACAAAAATGAAATCATAACAGGCTTTACAAGTTTACGAGTAATAGTCGACCAACTTATAAAATGTACTTGGCACAATCAAATTTTTGTACAAATGCCATTGAAAAATTACTTAAATAACGTTGTTAGCTGTGTAAAACAGATAGTAAATATATGCTTATGAACTATGTAAAAAAAAAAAAAAAAGTCATAACATCCTTAATAATAATTATTTCTAAATTAATAATGTTTAAGCTCGAATAACGCATTGGAGTGGCCGGAGTCGTTGGCAGTACCAGTCCGTAGTCCATACGGCGCATGCGCGCGGTGGAGTCTATTTTGTGTTAGTGCAGAAGTGTTTTCGACGTTTTTTTAATTAAAACGTAAAAGAAAAGTCAAATTAGATTCGATTTCCAAGCAAATTAATTATTTTCTTTTGTCAATATCCTTCTATAAAGTCAATATTCGACACGACTTCATCACTAATTGAGTAGCGTAAAACTTGCCAGAATGAAATGGTGAATACTGCAGATTAGAGGATTCACCTCTAATCTGCGGTATTAGAGGCGATTAGAGGTAAATACATACGTTTTTTTTCTAATTCCGAAAGAGAAATAAACAAGGAGCGTGCACGCAAGGATCCAGGAACGAACTATACCATTCCCCGTGGCTCTAACGCGCGCTCGTATCGGCTCCTTTCGCAATTCGCACCCGCGGTGGTACTCAAATAGATAATATTTTTCTAACTTCAGTTGCGAAGTTGGCTTTTATAACTCTTTCTTCAGTTATCAGTTAGTCCTCATTTAGTTTAAGTCAAGAGTGAATAGATTACATCTAGGCAAGCGTGCTTCACCGTAGACCACATCATCGCTTACCATCAGGCTAGATAGTGGTCGAACGCGAGAATATAGATTAAAAAAATCATCATCCTATGTGGGCCCGTTTTTAGACTTTGTGAGCCGCTGAAACCGTTCTAATGTTCATGTAACAACAACAAAACCCTCTTTTTAGTCCGCGTTATTATGCAACTTCGGAACTCTATTACTGCGCGTGGCCCGACACGCACTTGGCCGGTTTTTATTCTATTTTCCAATTTTAATATAGCCAGTGACACTCGCAGGGTTCAGACGAATCGATTGACGTAAGAACCATCAAAATCGGCCAACGCGTTTGGTCTCTAGAACGCCACATAGGAACAAACATACATACATACATACATACTTACATACATACATAGACTGATAAACACATTACCCTCCTTCGGCAGTCGGGTAAAAATAATACATCTTTGCGTACCGCCATAATGGTGTATCATGCATACGTCTGCTCAGTGATACGATACGGCATAGTTGTGTGGGGAATCTCTTCCGAAATTGCGAAGATCTTCATCGCCCAAAAAAAAATTATACTTGCAATATTCAAAATACAGTGGTCTGACTCATGCAGGCCTATGTTCAAGTCGCACAATCTATTGATAGTCCCATGCATTTATATTTATGAAGTTTCCAGGTTTGTGAGATCCAATCTTGAACTATTTGAACGGAAAAATAACACAAATAAAAGGAAACCTACACATTTAGATTTTGAAATGCCCGTTCCAAAGCTAGAACTTTTTCGGCGGAGTTGCGTTTACATGGTGCCCCTAATTTACAATACTTTGCCTGAGTCAATTACTCAACTACCCTTCAATAAGTTTTGTGTTGCGTTGCGGAAGTGGTAGTTACAAGAGTGTTTTTATTCGATAGATGAGTTCTTTCAAAAGTGTCCCTGTAAATTTTATACACTAAAGCACAGATATGTTTAACTTTTAAGTAGACACATAAATTGACATAATGTAGTTACCTAATTAATATCTTAAGTGTAAAAACTTGTACTATTGCATGCTGTATATTGGCCAAATGTGTGTTGCTTAATATTTTATATAAGAACTGTATGTACTTACCATATTAGATGAAATAAATGAATTGAATTGAATTGAAGTAAGTACATGTACATGCATAATAATATCATGATCTTCCATCAATGTGATTGATCATTAGTCATATACATCATAATAAAATTAACAGTTATGCTTCATTCATATTAATTAGGCACTCTATATTATAAATTATATAAAATAAAAATATAAGATTATATGATACAGTTAAGACAGTTCAACAATAATTGTTAGATTTATAAATAATGTCAATAATTATTATCTAAAGCGTTCGTTAGTTAATACCTAAATCATGACTGTTTAAAATTTAAATAATCATGTATTGAATAAAAACATCTGTCACAAAGCCAATTATTTAAAGTTCTATTAAATTCTAAGTTATTTAATTTTCTTATTTTTTTCCGGTAGTGTATTATAAATTTTTACCGCCATGGTGTAGCAGTTTCTGTCACATAATTTTAATCTGCTTCGATGTACCACCAGACATTTTTGTACTATCTTCCTTTTAAATTAGGCCTTATCATCCGGCTCAAAAAGTGAAAAGTGATTTTTAACGAAATTACACATTTCAAAGACGTAAAAGGATGGTAGGATGGAAGGATGGTGCCGACCAGTTTTCACTGAAAAACGTTTACTTACAGTAAAAGTTTTTCTGGTCGGCACGAATCAGTACATTTGAGACCATAAATTGATCTTATGCATTTTTTCTGGGCTATAAAAGCTCTCTAGGCGTCTGTAGAGTTTTCCCATATGATTATCCCATACCTCGATACTGAACACACATGACTTTGGTATACCATTAATGCTGTTTCTTTATTAGTTATTTATTTTATTTTACGAAGTGCACAAACGAATTTGTGAATTTTCTTACAAACAAGATCTTCATGAGATTTCCAGTTACAATAATTATCAATATTTAATCCACGAAATTTTATTTCCTCCAATGATGTTTTGGTTATATTTTATTGGCAAATCTATTGTGTCTTTTTTATTTCTTTTGTTATTATGTGTTAGGTATCTCATGAATTTAGTTTTATCGGTATTTATTTCTAAATTATTTTCATTTCCAGTCATGTATTCCCTTTAGAGCTTTATTGGTGGCGTTTATCGCCTGATCAATAGTAGCTTCTTTAGTTGAAATTTTTATAGTTACAGATTAGTACTTATACGAGTTATAGTAAATATATATAAAGGGTCTTTCAACAAGGACGGGCCGATGTTAAAATTGAATAAAACAAGATGTGTGTGAGATATTAACGAAATTTATTTTTTATTTAAAAGGCCCATTTATGCCATTATGGATGGAATATGACATCGTTCAAATCGCCGCGGCTTCGTATGGTGGCACGAATCTGCTGCATAGATCCGGCTGAATCCGAGCGATGGCCTGGGTTATGTTGGCTTTTAGGGCAACGGTCAAATGTGGTTTATTGGCATAGACCTGCGACTTCAGAAAACCCCACAAGAAAAAGTCTAGCGGAGTCAAATCACACGATCTTGGTGGCCAATTCACGTCTCCTCTGCGAGAGATAACTCTACCCTCAAACCGTTCATGCAGAATGTCGATTGTGTCGTTCGCTGTTTGACAAGTAGCGCCATCTTGCTGGAACCACATGTCGTTCACGTCCATATTGTTCAATTCAAGGCAAAAGAAATTGTTTATCATTGATCTGTAGCGCTCGCCGTTGACGGTGATGGCCTCGTCAACGTCGTTTTCGAAGAAGTACGGACCAATGACGCCGCCACACCAAAATCCGCACCAAACAGTAACTTTTTGTGGATGCATTGCCACCTGGTGAACCTCATGTGGGTTGTAGTCATCCCATATACGGCAATTTTGCTTATTAACAAAACCATTCATCCAAAAATGTGCCTCGTCGCTAAAGATTATTTTTCGGCCAAAATCGGGGTCCTCTTCCAAGCGTTCCGATGCGTATTCAGCGAACACACGGCGTTGTCTATGGTCAATAACTTTGAGCTCTTGGGTCAGTTGGATCTTGTACGGATGCAGACCCAAGTCCCGACGCAAAAATCTCCAAGTTGAGGTCTGCGAAAGGCCGAGTTCTTGAGCACGGCGAGAAATCGACTGCCTCGGAGTCTCCTGAACACTCTCACGTACAGCGACGATGTTCTCGGCCGATCTGGCGTTCCTTTGACGTAAAGGTGTTGGTTAGTTGTTTACCAAACCGGTCGTCTCAAATTTAGTCACCAATCGTTGGAGAGTGGACTTTGAAGGGCCACCGCGTCTGCCGTAAAATGGGCGCAATGCGCGCAACGTTTGCACTAACGAACACTCATTTTGATAATAAAGTTTTATCATTTGCACATGCTGCTCAACCGTGTAACTTGCCATGGTGATTTGGCATCAGTGACTGAATAAGAAAAAACAGATTTGACAGATGCCGCCAAAACAAAATGGCCGCCACAGATTATTAACATCGACCCGCTCTATTTGAAAGACCCTTTAGTAACAGATATAGTAAACATGATATTAAATCAAAAATCGGTAGGTAGGATTGTAAAAAATAAGTTTCTGGTAGGTAAGAATAGAATAAAATAAGAATATATATATTATACTGTGCAGGAATCTACTAAAAAAGGATTTTTGTGAATTCTACCCCTAAGCGGGTGAAATATTGGATGAAAGTCAGTCAGTTTTGAAGATAGGATCTTCGGATTTTGGGTTTGGTCAGCCCAAAAAAAGATAAAATCTAACGCAAGTAAAGGTTTTTTGGGAATTCCGTCCTTGGGGGGCGAATCATGGAGGATGAAATGTTTTGTACAAAAGTCCTTCTTTTACAAAAGAAAAATTATTAAAAATACTTTCAAGTCTTTAAAGTCTGTTGGTCACTATAAAATGGCTCAACGCATAAATATAGGAATGAAATAGGGACGGGATAGGGATAGACCTATTATAGATAATATAGCTTACTTATCAGTGTTAAACATTTACGTGTAACAATTGTATTAAAATAATTTTCAGTTTATTTTCATTTTTAATTTCATTTAAGTTGTTGCATTAGGGGTCAGCAGTGTAGCAAAATAAAAATAGGTATTCTTTAAATAATGTAGTAACTAATAATTATTTCTGTAGGTAGGTAATTAATTTCTAACTACATTTATCCGCGGCACCTAACGTGAGCTCTGGCTACCATACTATCAGTAAGATGTTAGATGCATTGCATTGCGGATGCATTCCTCTTAGATGCGATGATAATTGTGACCGCTTCAGTTAATCGGCAACGATTACGCCACAAGGACGTATTATAACGGAGTACGCAGTGCACCTACATAAATATTGACATTATAAGAAACATGCAAAAAATCGTAAGTAATACATAATACTGTAATTTAATTATGTTTATGTATATACCATTACTATATTTGATACATTACATTGATATTCAAACTACCGACTACATAATTATTTTTCTTTATAATCATGTTTTAATGATGTTGCAGCCTGAAGACACATATTTGATTCAGAAACAAGCCAAATTTTGCCCGTCTTGCGGGAAGTATGGTTTAAGAGGAACTGGTAAGATGGTTTCTCTTTATAACTGTTATGATAGTTAAGTATAAACTTATTATGTTTAGGTAAATACCTATAATTTTATATAGCAGTTACCTATATGATCAAATTATATAAGTACAAGATGCTAAATTGGCCACATTCAACAAGAAACTCTGCTTGGACGTCATAAGAACCTATTTGTTTTTCTTTCGGTATTATTATTATCGTAAGTACGGCAATTCTTAACGGTTTATTTGTTTTTTCATATAAATGTAGGCTAAGTTGTCAGTCATACGACAAGCTCCTGGGAACTAAAGAGGTGTCATATGTGCAAACACATCCTAGCTCCCAAATGGAGCTATTGTGAAGTGTGTGGGAAGGAGACGCTAAGGGCACAGCGGCTCAAACGAGCTAAGATACTATCGAGCCGTGCCAAGTTCTCAAATGTGTCTGCTGTCGTCACCACCCTGGAAGTGCCCGATGTGTTTCAGGAGCTCGAAGTCGAACTCAGCGAGCTAGACAGCTTGGAGGAGTCGGCGTCGATGCCCACGGTACCTCCAACTCCACCTGACGAAGAGCCTTTGACAAATGTCGACGCCACCCCCACCTAAAGTGTAAAAATGTGCAGGTTTTCTCACGATCTTTTTCCTGACATTATTATTTAATTTTTAATCGAATGTGCAGGTTTGTTGTAGTGGCAGCTATTTTGACCGGACCTTCTCGGGCGAAACTGTGTTCATAACACGAATTCCAATGATTCCTAAAGATCTACCCTTTGAATTCAAGAGACTGCGCAGTTTCCTTTCAAAGTCTGCTTCGCCATGACAATTAATAAGGCTCAAGGACAAACTCTGAAGTATGCTGGTGTAGATTTGAGGGAGAATTGCTTTTCCCATGGACAGTTCTATGTAGCGTGTTCACGTGTTGGCTCATCAAATAGTCTGGTGATATTGGTGCCGACATCCAGAATGGTTAAAAATTTTGTTTATAAGGAAATACTTTAATTTAATTACTTACTAATGATTATGAATACTTATTATTAGTCATGGATAAACACAGAAATAGTGAAGGGATAGGGACGGGACAAGGATAGAGCGTATTGATGATAAAGTAGGTAAGTATAAGTCTGTCCTAAGAAACACTTTCGCATTACATTATTTTTATCATCATTATTTTTTACTTTTTCTCTACATACTGTTAAAATATGGTAAGGAGAAGCATGTAGTCTACGCGTGCGAAGCCGCGGGCAAAAGCTAGTATATAATAATTCCAGATGAGAATATTTTCTTGTTTAATACTTTTTATAGCAAGATTTTTTTTTTGTGTCTGGGTACCTTATGCTCCCGAGTTCGCTTCGCTCACTCATACACTAATTCATTAACAATAATTATTGAATTGCCCAACTGTTACGTAGCAATATTCATAATGACCAGACAATGTGATAAATATAGAAGTTTTAATCAGTATTCATTACATTGCCCGATTTGACTTGACTTGATTCATAATGCCTGGACTTATACATAGTGCACTGATTAATCATTTGGTCCATGACATATACACTAACACTACTCAATCCCACAAAATTTACGAAGAAAGCTATGATTAATGTCTGCGGCGTTTGGGATCTTGGTCCATATTATAACAACACTGTATGCAATTTGGTGGATGTAATATGTATTGAAATACCTTCATTTCCTGAATAAAACGGGTGTTTCTCATTATTTAAAGATAAAATGCTGGCTATTAATGGGTAATATATAAGGATAATGGAATGTAATCTCATAAAGGGTCTTTCAACAAGGACGGGTCGATGTTAAAATTGAATAAAACAAGATGTGTGTGAGATATTAACGAAATTTATTTTTTATTTAAAAGGCCCATTTATGCCAATTATGGATGGAATATGACATCGTTCAAATGTCCGCCACGGCTTCGTATGGTGGCACGAATCCGAGAGGTCCAATTTTTTATGACTCTGCTATCTTGTTTTATTCAATTTTAACATCGGCCCGTCCTTGTTGAAAGACCCTTTATAAGCTTATAGAAATTGTATGAGGACCAGTAGTGTCGCGGCAGCACTGCTGCGTGCAGCGTGGTTCGGAATCATACCTTTATCCTCATTTGTTATGATTATGCATCTGATTATGTTATTAATCCACTGATAGGTAAAACCTTGTAGAATTTTAATTATGAGCTTTATCTATCTGCCAAAGTATATAAATGCTTATTGTAGCACAGTTATTGCATTCGTTTCTTAGACCCGACAACATGAAGTTCTTGGCTGTGACTATATTGGCTCTGGCGGCAATCGCCTCCGCGAGGAACGTCGACCTCGAAGACGTGATTGATCTTGAAGATAACTCCGCCTACGATTACCACAGAAAAGTTGGTGGACCCCTGTTCGAAGAACTCCGTCAAGCTGAGGAGGGAGCTGTCAAGAACCCATCTAGAATCGTCGGAGGTTCTAATGCCAATCTTGGCCAATTTCCTTTCCAGGTCATTACCTTCTTTTTCTGACCACTGAAAATTCCAAATGCATCCTAAGTTATAACACTCTAAACGCTTTTTTACAGGCTGGTCTCATCATTGAATTATCAAGCTGGCAGAGTGTTTGTGGAGGTTCTTTGCTGAACTCATGGAGAGTGCTAACCGCCGCTCACTGTTGGTTCGACGGTAACAACCAGGCCAGAGCCTTGACAGTTGTCCTTGGTTCAGTCCGCCTGTTCAGTGGCGGTACCAGGTTGAGAACCTCCAACGTCATCATGCACGGAAGCTGGAGCCATTCGCTTACCCGTAATGACATTGCCATGATCAACTTACCCTCTGCCGTTGGTACTTCAGGTGAGTTACGCAATTAGAGCATAACTTTTCTTTGTACATTCTTGCAAATACATAATAATAATATGTTATTACAATTGATTTCCCAAAATAAAATTAAAAGTTTGTATGAAACTAAAAAAGTATGTTTTTTAACAGGCACCATCGCTTTCATCGCTCTGCCTTCTGGTAATGAACTTAATAACAGTTTCAACGGCGCTACTGGAACCGCATCCGGCTTCGGCATCACCAGAGATAGTAAGGAAAATTAAAAACCATTATATTAATCTTACCCTGTATTCCCCGAATAGCTGAACAGAGGTGTTTTATAACGCATACGTTACACCAGCGATATTTAAGTCCCACGTAATGTGGCAGCGAGCTGATAACCATCGAATGGCACAATTTCAGACACCAAACTGCTACCGAGAAACAATTCTAGTGAAAAACCGAAATAAAAAGCTAAAATTGAGAAACGGCTTATTGTTTAGGAGCAAAATCATGTAACTTTATTGCTTTCAGATGGAGCTGTCAGTGACATTTTGCAACACGTCAACTTACCCGTGATCACCAACGCTGTGTGCCGTGCGTACTCATCCGCTTTCAATTTCTTTGTCGTGGATTCTAACATCTGCGTTAGCGGCGCTGGCCCCAGAAGCACCTGTCATGGCGACTCCGGTGGCCCACTCACCGTAAACAGCAACAACAGGCGTATCTTGGTACGTAATCCTATTATCATATATCTACTTGATACAGCACCATTTATCATGTCGTAAATGGTGTTTAGACCTATCCACTTTGTTCTTGGAGTTTTCGGCCAAAGTGGGATATGTAAATCACATAATAGAGCAAAAAATCATCTGAACTTGCAATCACAATACGGATCCAAGGAATGCAGTCGCTATGGCTAAATTTGACTTGATGGCATCTTCATTATCATCACCTTATACATAAATAAAAGGGGAGTGGTTTCCCATATTCATAATTTTGGTTTTTACATTGCATTTTCTTTCAAGGCCGGTGTGACATCCTTCGGATCTCATCGCGGCTGCCAAGCTGGTTCTCCTGCTGTCTTCGCCAGAGTTTCATCTTTCATCAGCTGGATCAACCAACGTCTTTAAATATATAAATAAAATCTTTGCTCTGATAATATTTAACAACACCACTGTCATGTAAAAAATAATTAAAATTCAATAAAAACGTACTTATTTAAAAACATGATTTTTATTCAAAGGTCCAACAAAATGCGGGTATGATTGATTGGGGGCCTATATTCACCTGCGAGGTTATAGATACTATGGTGTGTATGGTGTGGTGGTGTGTGGGTGGTGCTTTCCTTACTGAACTAGAGTCTGGCAAACAAAAGAAGAGACTGAAAAAGCGCGGCAAATTTAAATAGTATTAGCATAGCAATTCCTTAAACTAGTATGAAATACTTGGAATAACCTAATTTGATACTTTAGAATTATTTATTTTACTTCGTCTGAATAAAAATACTATAGGTACTTTAGTAGTAGGTCATACTTTAGATATTATGTATCAATCTGAATAAAAAATAACAACAGTATTCTATAATAATTTTGGTTTATTCACTACTGTTGACGAGTACCTAGCGCCACCAAGCGGACAGCGCGGGCATCAGCGTCACGGGCAGCAACGACGTGGAAGCCAGCGGGGGCGAGGGGCGGCGCGCGCTCCGAGCTGACTTCCTTCTACCGGTCATTATTGACCCTCACGGCGATCGACTACTACCACTTCAAAAACCTTTGTAAATTGTAAACATTTAATCTAAAGTACTGTTCTTTCATCATCGAGTTTTAATCAACTAACATCCTCAACACGAAGATTGACCACCTCCTGCACAACTACCATAATCAAAATCTGAATCTAAGACTTCCTAAACGGTTAAAGATACCAAAACGGTTTTTAATCCAAATGCTGATATCAAGCTATGATAGCAACATTAATTACAGGAAGTCATCCATTTTCGATATCATGATGATGGAACGGATTAAATGGTCTTCTTACAGATAAGACAATTTAAAAATAAAACCTACCTATCACAGATAATAATAATTATTATTATTTTTCTTAATATGTATTTTTTTTTTGGTTAGGCTCGCACTTAACCACTATCTCACCTGATGGTAAGCGACAATGATGTGGTCTACGGTGAAGGATGCTTGCCTAGAAGTAACCTATACACTTTTGACTTAAAGAGTGATGATTGATTTACTCTTGGGTTATCCGATACGCGAATAGCCGTCCCTACGGTGTTTGCGCACATATTTGTGTGCTATAATAATGGATCCTGCGGTCTCGGTTAAACTCCATTAAAGTTAGCCACCGAAGGCAAAATTCGGTCGGAAGGATTAATATAAAAGGATCTGCAAAAATACCCGAAATCAAAGAATAATAACAATACTCTTTAAAGTAAATCATCAATTGAAGTTATTATATCAATGATGGAAATCACTTAGTCTTCAGACAGAGAAGACAGTTTTAAATTAAAATCTACCCAGATAATAATTATTATTTTTATAATGTAAAGTCAGGCATAGTTTGACAACTTCAAAACATTCAAGTTTTCTTGTTATACCACTCATGGTGCACTTAAGATATCATTTATAAAACTGCGTCAATGCGGGCAAAGGGTCGAGCAAATTTGAGTTTTGTGTTCATTGTAATAGATTTTTAATTGATTTAAAAAGGTTTTATTTGATAATTCAGAAATTATGTTTTGAATTTGGACTTAACTCTCGTCCAGCATTGTATGGACTGACAAAGAAGTAAAGAATAACATTCTATTTCTAAACCATATACGAACTATTTCGATTACAGAAGCTTATTTTTCAATAAAAAGAAAAATAATAAAACTTCAAGTAGATATGGTGGCATAGTAATATATATGTCAATATTTATTCACAGGTGAGAGCACGATTAATATGGACCTGGCTCGAAAGAGCCAGGTCCATATTAATCGTCTCAATGGCATCTCGTAACTCTCCAAGAGGGGCTTGGGTATAAATCTGGAGATCATCAGCATACAGGTGGTAGAAAGAAGAAAGTCGTTAAGTTATAGCATTAATAAAGAGTGCGAAGAGAAGAGGAGATAAAACGCCACCCTGCGGCACACCGGCAGATGTGTGACACCAAGAAGAGAAATATTCACCGGTGCAAATACGCTGCCGGCGGCCAAACAGGTAACTACGAAACCAGTCAATTACCGGAGGAGATATGTTACAAGAGCTTAGGACGCCAAGCAAAATGTCAAAGTCAACGGTATTGAAGGCATTGCTAAAATCAAACAGAGCAAGTACCGTTAACTTTCCCATCTCCATGCCTGACCTAATATCGTCCGTAATGTGTACAAGTGCTGAGGTAGTGCTGTGTCCGCGTCGAAAACCAGATTGGGAAGGATTTAGCAGATTGTGTTTGGTAAGTAACGTGCTGAATTGATGGTGGACAAGGTTTTCAAGGACTTCGGATAGAAAAGGAAGAATAGAAATGGGACGATAGTCAGAAAAAGATGCAGGCTGAGATTTTTTGGGTAAAGGAATAATTTGGGCATCTTTCCAGGATTGTGGGAGGACACCACTGGAAATAGAGAAGTTGAGGATATAAACGCAGACAGGGATTATGTTATCAAGGATGGGGATGATCATCTTACGGCTGACACAGTCACTACCAACAGCGTTGGATGTAATCGATACAATACTCTTTTTAACATCACAGGCAGTGAATTGATTTAAGACAAAAGGAGAATAATCAGGTATCGGAAGATTTGAAAGATAACTGAGCGTAGTTGCTTTGGTGGCCCTATCCAATACGGGCGAAGTAGAAAAATTACTGTTAAGTAAGTTGAAGTCCAAGTCTTTAGGAACCGTAACATGAGCCTTTTTTCCGATACCTAATGATTTGAGAAATTTCCAGACTTTAGCTGGATCACCGCTTTGAACAGAATTGTAGATATGTTGACGTTGAGCGTTCCTACACACCTTGTTGCATTGATTTCTAATTAAGATGTATTTTTGTCTGTTGACGTCATTGGGCCAAATTTTAAACCTAAACTTCGCAGCTGCTTTTTTGCTGAGTAAAACTTTAATTTCATCAGTCAACCATGGCGCTGGAAGATGTTTAACTCTCACGGCTCGAATAGGTGCATGTTTGTCGTAAAGCTGGATGAGGGTAGCAGGCAAGATTTCAACTTGTTCGTTGACGGACGAGGATGTAACCAGTGGCGTCCAGTCGATGTTGCTGGCATCCTCCTGAAGACGATCAATGTCCATGCCATCAAAATTGCGAAGCAGAAGAGTTTTAAACTTACGCTTAGGAGGTCGAATTTTGTAAGAAGTGTAAATTAGATCATGACAAGAAAAGGCATCAGCTGAACATTGACCATGTTTAGCGACATGATCGATTAAGAAGCGAGGGAACAGAGTGAGGAAAACGGTGAGTGGCACCAAGATCAAGAATAGAAAGATTGATTCTTGCAGTCTGCTGTAGATATTTCAAGTAAGTAAATTGTACTGAACAATTTTAAGTTAAACATAGGAACTAGTATGTGATCAATTGAATAACCCCATTGCTCCTGGCAATGAGGTTACCAATCAATTTGTTGGTCATACCGCTACTGCATCTGGATTTGGTATGGAATAGTGATGGTAAGGAATTTTATAACATTAGTACAAATCTTTCATATTCCCAAGTATTTTCTTATTTAATTTTGAACATTGATGGGAAATAAGAACATCGTGAGGTATGTCGAAAGGATAAGGATGATGACTAAGAAAATATTTTTAGTCCGTCATATAGATTTCCAAAAAGTATTGGACACTTATTTTTTCTTTTGTCACGTTAACTAAAAATGATGAAGATACAGTGCGTTAAAATATCGCATGACGTCACGCCTTGGTAGACTTTTTACATAGAAGTGACGTCACAGGCCCCCACTCCCGAACTTTGATGCGCTGTATCTTGGTAAATTTTTATTGATTCGAATAAGCAAAAATTACGTGTCCAATATTTTTTTTATAATTTTACCGGCGGACTAAATAGAATTTGCTGTTTCGTACCCCGTCATCAATCTCTCTATTTTCAATGCGGGGTTGCTACCCCGCATTGAAAATAGGGATGATGACGGATGACGGAAAAAATATGCTTACAAATTGCTATTTGTAAGCATATTTTTTGCTGCTGTTTATTTAATTTAAACAATACTTTTATAAATCTTTATTATTATATCAAATATTATATGAAACGATTGTCGTTTCTTCAAAGACATTACAATACATTTACAAAATAAAATACATTTTATAGGCTTTGCAATTTTATATGGTTTTATATGGTCAGAGATTTAACAATGCTCCAGACATCGGTAGATAGATTTTCAATTTGGGCTGGTTTGTCATTCCATATTTTGTCATTATATATTTGGATTTGGTATTTTATTTTAGTTTCAAGAATGTTTATATCTTTGGTTTTTTGCATATTAGTTATAGTATTCGTTTCTTTTGCAGCCAATTTTCTAAGTTTATTTTTAGTAGAAATTAAGACTTTGACTCGTCTTGGCAAGGTGTAGCGCTTAATTGATAAGGGCCCAATGGAACATTTATTTCGCGACTCATTAGAATGGCAATTTCAAGGTGGTCAACTGCTGTATTAATACTATTTATTGAATTATAAGTAGTAGATGTTAATGAAATATTTTTATCCAATTAAGACCTGTACTCAACCCAATTTGCTTCTGAATATCTATATTATTTAAAACTATGACGGGTAAAGTCACCACCCACTGAAAAAAAAATACTGTAAATCGATTGTTGGATGATAAAGCTGACAGAGTGCGAAGTTTACACACGGACGTGACATTATGGCTGGGAAGTAAATCCGGTGTAGAAAAAGAATTTGCGTGATTGTAATGTACCAATCTTGGAGATGAAGGTCCATAGACATGGTAATCATAGAGTACCATTTATGATGAAATAGTACCGTACCGCGGGAGTTGTTTTGATCACATCGCTAGTACTCATGTTTGGCGTTAAGGTCACCTATGATTAATACTTTTGTCCCATAATCGAATAATATATACAAATCACTGTAAGCCAAAGGAAGATTTGGTGAATTATAAGTGGACACGATAATTATATTTCTCTCAGGTGACGTAATGACGGGAGGTGGGAGGAATAAATATTAATGTATTAAGAATATCATTCTTTACTAAGATAGCGACCCCCTGACCCGTACCATTCGATCCCGAACAGACGAGGACGCCTGTCTAGCAGGATGGACATGTCGGGTTTTGTCAATAGTAGGGACGTCAAAACAAATCACAAGCACCCCACCTGTCGGCAAATCAAGAATAACTACGGTTTGGCGTGCTTTTTCTTACCACTTGCGTGATGGGGACAGCAGAATATGGCAGTTGAGTACTGATCGCTTTAGAGCTAAGACGTTGTAGAATCACTATCAATCCGTAATATTAATAAGCAAGATTTTAACTGTGAGTTGCGACTATTTGAATAAACTCAGTGTAACGAATAATTTGTGTGATTTCATTTTCACGATTGTACCCACCGATCTGCCCACACACGATATCTTAACCTAAAGGAAATCATCCTGGCTTCCTGATAGTTGGCATCTATCGGCCACCCTTGATGTTTTATTTTGAAAATACCTATATTTGTTGTTTTGGGTTCAAATTTAACCATAAAAACCAAATGTCAACTGTGGACATGTGCTTCATTTATACCGAACCCAAATCAACGGCACAAATATACAAGGGTAGCCTACTGTGCAGCCAGCAGTGTATCGATGGAGGAGGATAGAGGAGACACCGATCTGAAACATAACTAAAATGATTTTTTTACAAATCATAGTTGCTTTTAAATGATATTTGACAGATAAAAAATGATTAAGTGCAGAGCTGACAAAAATATACCAAGATATGCCTGTTGTTGGTGGTAACGGCGAGAGCAATGGCTTTGGGCTGGAGCGCCTCTGGCGCAAATGATTGTTTCAAGAATTTCGTACTGGTAGAACTGGTGACATTCATTGTTCGAGAAAACTGACAATTGGATGTGATTCAGGAATTGGTATATGTCAGACAGATAGACAGACAGACAACGAAGTGATCCTATAAGCATTAAATCCATTAACCAATTTATCACAAGGCTTTGCCAAAATATAAAAAAACACATTATAATTATAGAACTCAGACATTTATTGTTTTCCATATTTTAAAATTTACTGTTAATCCAGCCCATGAAGGAGGTCACTCTGGCGAAAGCTGATGGTTCACTGGCTTCGCAATCCCTTAGAGATCCGAACAAAGTAATACCAATCTGTAAGAACAATAAAAAAGGAATCATAAAACAAATAAAATTGGTCAAGCCTAAGTCTCTTCCACGTTTCATTTCAACTACCACCAATCTTCTTACTACATTCTGTTTAAGCTGCACAAATCTTCTATGAAGACTTCACGAGAATTTGCCGGATAATAAATCAAAATCAAATCAAATCAAAAATATTTATTTGCTAGAATATGGTACTTAAGGTGTTACAGTAAATTTATTTCAGCATATCCTGCCATAACATGGCGTGCAACTGTATTGACAATCAGTGATGTCACTTAATCTAACTTACAAAGTTACTATAATAATGTCATAAATTTTAAATGTCCAATACGAAAAATGTCCAAAAATAAAAATGTCTGATATGAAAAATGTCCAAAAATAAAAATGTCCAATACGAAAAAAGTCCAAAAATAAAAATGTCCAATACGAAAAATGTCCAAAAATAAAAATGTCCAATACGAAAAATGACCAAAAATAAAAATGTCAAATACGAGTACTTACCGGTACTTACGAAAAATGGTCCAGTACTTACGAAAAAATAATTGAGTAAGTAAAGTTTATCGAAGGTGAGCATATCTGACCTTTAGGTAATATAATTGGTCCTACCTATGAAATTGGCGTTATGTCGTATTGGCCACTTTGATCTCAAATATTTCCTCTTTGGTTTGGAATTCAAATTTTAAATATATACAGCTATTTACTCATGCTTGTGTTTGGATAACCGTAATTCATTTGTTTTTTCCACTTTTGGTTTTTTCTTTGCGCCATTCAGTTTACAAAATGGAAAACTTGAAATATCGCGTTATTTACGAGTATGAGTTCCATCGTGGCACCAGTGCTGCAGAAATGGCTCGAAGGATTAATGATGTGTATGGCGACGGTGTTGCAAAAGAAAACACAGTGTGTTTTTAGTTCCAACGTTTTCGTTCTGGAAATTTCGACGTGCAGAACAAGCCCCGTGGACGGCCGGAGACCAAAGTTGATAATGAAAAATTGAAGGCTATTGTGAAAGCGGATCCATCGCAAACCACGTCCGAGATAGCTGCAGGCTGCGGTGTTAGTTATAAAACTGTTTTAATCCATCTGAAGCAAATTGGCAAGGTGAAAAAGCTTGAAAGGTGGGTACCTCATGAATTGAGTGCAGCAAACTGACAAACGCGCGTCGACTGATGCGTTACATTACTCAACCGGTACAATAATGAAGGGATTTTAAATTGAATCATTGTCATCACCTGTGATAAAAAGTGGATCCTGTACAATAATCGGAAACTCTCATCGCAATGGCGAACCAGCCAAATCCTGCCCCAAGTGAAAATTGACTCAAAAAAAATTGCTTGTGAGTGTTTGGTGGACTAGTGCCAGTGTCGTTCACTACAGCTTACTTAAATCTGGTCAGACGATTACGGCGGATGTCTATTGTCAGCAACTGCAAATCATGATGGAAAACCTAGCTGCTAAACTGCCGAGGCTGGTCAATCGCTCTAGGCCACTGCTGCTTCAGGACAACGCTAGACCACACACTACACAACAGACGGCTACCAAATTAGAGGAGCTTCTATTGTAATGTCTAAGACATCCACCGTACTTCCCGGACCTGGAGCAACCAACAGATTACCATTTTTTCAAAATTTGGATAACTTCTTGCAAGGGAAAAAATTGAACTCCGATGGGGCAGTCCAAAGCGCCTTCAAAGATTTTATTGATTCCCGTCCTAATAGTTTTTTTAGTAAAGGGATCAATGAACTACCTATGAGATGGCAAAAGTGCATAGATAGCAATTATATTAAAAAAAAAAACGACTTTATGTTCCTCCGTTACAAAACGCCAATTTCATATGTAATGACCTAATAATATTTTGGGCTAAAAGTAAGATATGTTGTGTAGGTATCACACTAATTACACAAATATCTATAAAAGTGAAATTTTGTGAGTGTGTTTGTTACCTTTTTCACGCCAGAACGGCAGAACGGATCTGGATGAAATTTGGCACAGAGATAGTCTGGAATAACACATAAGATACTTTTTTGTATACCGGGAATATGTTCCCTCGGGCACAGATAATATAATACTAGCATACCTAGGGATTATTTTCGACTTTCACGCGGGCGAAGCCACTGACGGATGCTAGCTACAATAAAAGTCCATTTAAAATAAGAAACATATTTATTGGTTGGTTATTATATATTGGTTGGTTATATACTTATATATTATCATATGATAATTAGCTTTTGTCCATTTTACTAAACATCTAAACTAATATTATAACAATATTACGCGCGGACTAAGACGCGGGCAACAGCTAGTCTATACCCTGCCAATATTATAAAGAGGTAATTTGTTTTTTTGTTCGTACCGAATAGGCTCCGAAACTACAGGACCGATTTAAAAAAATTCTTTCACCTATGGAAAGCTACACTATTCCCGAGTAACATAGGTTATAAATTATTCTCAAAAACATTAGAGAACCTTATGAAAATTGCAATAATGTAACCCAAAGCAGAAAAAAAATTCCTATCAAATTCATTATTTGGCGTGCGCTGAGAAAACTATTGATGATACATAAAAATTATGTACTACATGACTAAAGTGCTCATTATTAACTACAAAAAAGACTGCGCGAGAATATATCTCACTATCATAGTTCAAGTCACAATAGCAGCTTTTTATGTTCCTAAATTTAATTAGATAGCTGTCGCGCGCTTGGTTACATTCGTATTTATTCAAATAAACAGTTAAAAAAATTGGTAGGTAGGGTAGGGTAGGGTAGGTAAGGTAGGTGGGTAGGTAGGTAGGGTAAGTAGGGTATGCAGGATAGAGTAGGTATGTAGGGTAGGGTAGGTAGGTATGTAGGATAGGGTAAGTAGGTAGGTAGGATAGGGTAGGTAGGATAGGGTAGGTAGGATAGGGTAGGTAGGATAGGGTAGGTAGGATAGGGTAGGTAGTTTGGTAGGTAGGTAAGGTAGGTAGGTAAGGTAGGTGAGTAGGTAGGTGGGTAGGTAAGTGGGTAGGGTAGGTAGGTAGGGTAGACAGATAGGTGGTCGGTAGGTAGACAGCCAGTTGACGAGAGCGAAGCCGCGGGGTTCAGCTAGTATAATATAATAAAATCGTTTCTTAGGTAACAAAAATGCGTCAAATTGAGAAAAATTATTTTCGAAGCTTAGCATATTATGCGCAAAAATTGAATGGATGTCAGTTTTCTTTCTCGAAGCTGGTCTAGATATATTTTATAAGTTTTGTTGAACGCAATTTCTGAATTCCGCCGGTATTTCTTTGAAGAAAAAAAAATTCTGTTTTTTATAATATGGTCAAATCGTTTTGCTTCTTTAGAAATTTTGCTTATAAAATTATAAATGTTAGGCTTTTTTGGTATTTTGACCGAAAGGCGGCGGTGCCACCCTTCTAATGCATTTGTGGTGCGGTGCTGCGATTTTTCGCAACTTAAAATGTCTGTCATGAATTTTTTCAGCCATTGTCGCTCAAAGTACTTTTTAAATTTTGAAAATTCGATTCCCTCACTTGCAATTTCACATATGGATTGCCAGGTATTCCTTATATGATTTTTGGGCAAAAGAGGTAGATTTGAAATCAGTCTTACAACCGTTCTTCCTTGAGATGTCTCATACAAGTCATATTCTTTGGCTTTTTTTGTAATGGCCTTTTGGAAATGAAAAAAGCAGCCATGGATTTTCACATTTGGGAACACTTCTTTTACCCCGTTCATTATCACAATCTCGTAATCGCAATTTAAGTTTTCAATTTCAATGCCGATATTATCTTTAACTAATTGAAAAAATCTTTTATAAGTTTCTTCGTTCTTATTCGGTAGTAAACCGTAGATAACGGGCACTATGTTGTGTGTTTCAACATTAGATTCTAAATCGAGATGTATTGTGAACAATTGATAAAAAGGAGGTGGACAAGTTTTAAAAGTGCTGTCAACAAAATATAAGCCTTTTGTATTTTTAACATAATCAGTGGCCAGAGGTGAGGCAAATATTAGGATTTTCTCCTCTTCCCCGTCATTACTTATTAAAAACTCATGTGCTAGTACCTCCGGGATGGTTACTTCGGCAACGTTTTTAAATACTAATTTATCACCATTCAGATGTCTCTTTCTGAGCTTGAGCAATCCATCTTGCATAGCCTTAAATGAAGGCAAGTAATCGATATCCTTGTTTGTTACACCTTCTACGCTTTTCTCATAAATACTTTGTAAGGGTGCGTAATCCTCACATACTTCGGCCTTTATTTTATTGATGGTTAAGTATACTTCATTTTTGGTAAAACTTTTTTTGCATGTATGTAAGCTTCGACGAATTACATTTTCCTTGTCTTTATCCAAAGTTAGTGAAGCACTACATTCACTACGGTTTACGCATCGCCATATCGACGTTCCTCTTTTGTTATTAATATTAAAGTTATACCTGTATCCATCTAGCAGCAATGATGGTTTTCCCTTCTGATTATTTACAAAAGTTATGTTTTCGCTCAAACTCCATAAAACCAGTATTAAGCACAGAGAAATTTATGGTATTGAGGGAGAAAACAGAAAATGACAGCTTGTCATATAATTTATTTTTTAATCATAAGAAGTGGCCAGTACGAAGTAGATACCTACTGATTAATTAGCAAAGAGATGGCATGTACCTATTTTATCTACTCTCATATCGTAATATTCGAATTATAAACTTCAAAACGAGTTTATATTGGCATACTTTATAAACACAATACCGAAATTCAAAAATAGAATCTTATTATAACAATTTTTCTCTAACAAAATAATGCTATAAAACATTTTTTTTCTTTTACGATACGGGACAAATCCAAGAAGTTAATCACTAAGGAGATGCCATCGTTATTTTTTTTGTAATGCCTTTTTTATAGTACCTATTATAAAAAGATTTGATTCCAATTTTGTATTTTTACTTGTCTGTGACAATGCCCGCTGTAGGCTTGGCACGCACTGCGATTTTTATTCGAGCGAATTTTGTCTCCTTCTACCTGTTCATAGAGCTCAAAATATTCGCGCGAATTAAATTCGAGCCGTGGTGCGGTGGATTCTGTGGTAAAACACGGCTTTCTTGCGGCATTATTTCCGTACGATTGTTTTACCGCAATGCGAATAGCTTCATACAATTCCATAGGTCGCAGAATGAAAAATTTCGCGCGAATAAAAATCGCAGTGCGTGCTAAGCCTTAGCGCATGCGCGGTTAATGCGGTGATGTGCTGGGTGTTGGCGGCATTCATACGTTTTGCAGGTTTTGCTGTACTGAATATTTTTTTAATTTTTTCATGAGTTTTTAAATTCTTGCTTAAAAATGTCTGTTATCAGTGAATGTGAAGAAAAATTGACTCCGCCCGATATTTTAGATGCGGCGAAGGAAATTAATTACTCATAATCTATTACCAGCAAACTAGATAAAATTATATGATAAATGCTATCACGACTTTATGGCATGGAAAATGCAAAAAAGGTATTTAGTAGATTCAATCCCAATGTATGAGTGTAGATAAAGTAGTGTATGAAACTGCACATAACTAGTTATTAAAACATTCGTGTGAATACTATAGTCTGGCCAACGAAAGTGTGATCTAAAAAACGCGGGAAATTCAAAAAATCCTAATGTGGTATCACCAACTATACCTCTAGTTAAAAGTTTTGATACTTGTATTATTTGTATTTATTTTTTGATTTATTGGCTCCGTTTGGTGAAGTGTGACGGAGCCGTGACTGTCATGGATGTGAGTTAAAAAAGAGTGTGCAGATTTATTTATTAGTATGTACATAATATTAACCCACTTAACATTTAATTTATTAATTACTTAATCATCATACTCAAAATCATAGTCCAAAAATTCAACCTCTAAGTATTCATCTGTATCTGAATCATCATCTACACTTATATAATTTTTTCCAATACTTCTTCTGTTATGTGATCTCTTTGTTTATATTTATTTGCCACATTTATTACATGGTCCATCAATTTTTCCAGTCTTCTGCAGTTATTCGGCCAAATGAGGAACATTGAAACATAAACATAAGAAAAGGTATCATCATATCGTAAACATATAACAATCAGCCAACATGGATCAAGATTACCAAGTCATACTAACAATCGCAATCACAGACAATACACAGATTAATAATGTTGCCATACCCCAACTTTGGAAATACCCCAGATCACGCTTTCGTTGGCCAGACTCTATTAAACACACACTCATTTTTTAATACCCCTTATTATGCAACAGTTTCATAAACTACTATTTCCGTGTGCTCAAGAGAATCTGGGTGATTTTTGAACATTTCTGTTTTTAAGGTTTATTACTAAAGCTCCACAGTCCATTCTACCCATCCAGTCTATTTCATTTTTACCCGACTGCCGAAGGAGGGTAATGTGTTTATCAGTCTATGTATGTATGTTTGTTCCTATGTGGCGTTCCAGCGTCCAAACGCGTTGGCCGATTTTCATGATTCGTATGTCAATCGATTCGTCTTAATCTTGCGAGTGTCACTGGCTATAAAAAAATATTGGCAAATAGAAAAATGGTGGCATTTGGGCGCCATTTTTTGGGGAAGAATTTTTTTTCTTCCATTTCCATAGTGTGGGGTATCAAAGTAAAGGGTTTTTATGAGGTGATCCCAAAAATATATAACAATGTTTAAATGTACCTAATTCTAAAAAAAATTTACGAAAAAGTGTTAAATAGAAAAAAAAAATTAACAAAAACAAAAAACCCGACTGCTTAAAAAGCGAACTAAAAATACATAAACAAGAAAAAAATTATATTATGCTGTGCAGTCGGAGGATACATCTGGTTTTGGTCAGCCAGCTCGCGAATATGTATCCTCCGACTGCACAGCATGATTTTTCTTGTTTACGTCTTTTTAGTTCGCTTTTTAAGCAGACGGGTTTTTTTGAGTTTTTGAATTAATCTTTTATATTTATGGTATGGTATCTGCAAAAAATACAAATGTTAACGGAACCTCTTTGTGAACAGTTCTCGTTACTGACAATAGTTAGTTCTCTAAATATTTAATTTCTTGAAAAGGTCTGTGGGTCATCTTAGGGGCGGAGTTTTAGAAGTTGGAGTATACGCAGAAAAGAAAAAAAAATTGGACTAAATTTTCATGAAATAATTTTTTCAGAAATTTTTCAAATTTATTGCAGTACCGGGTTGACCTTGACCATAACAATCATTTATGCTCTGAGAAGCATAGCCCTACGACGCACCGTTTCCGAATTATGGGCCCCCGAATTTGATTTTATTTTGTATAAAACGGTCTGAATTTCCAAAATGATAGTATAGTATTCATGTTAGGATGCTACTAGCATGGGGGCTACAAAGGGGGGCAAAATTTTGAATTATTTTTTGCCTAGTAGACACCATTTTCGAGATATTCGGATATATATTTAATAGAATTCCGAGGCCCATAATTCGGAAACAGTGCGTCGTAGGGCTATGCTTCTCGGAACCTCAATGGTTTTTGTGGTTAAGGTTAACCCGAAACTGCAATAAAATTGAAAAATTCCAGAAATAAAAAATAATAAGTGATAATTTCTTTAAGTCCTCGAGCCATAGTGCCCCTAAGGCTACACTCCAACCCTTGAAAATGATTTTTGGACGTTATTATGATTTGGGAATTTTTATTTTTTGTCATTTTTATTTTTGTTCAAATTTATTTTGGGACATTTTTATTTTTGGTCATTTTTATTTTTGGTCATTTTTATTTTTGGTCATTTTTATTTTTGATCATTTTTATTTTTTGGACATTTTTATGATTTGGACATTATTATAGTAACCCATATTTTGTAAGTTATTTTTTTCTAATCAATCGATTGCCTTATCAAGAGCTTGTACGATTTCATTCTCTAAGTTTTTGTTATCGTCACTCTTAATAATTATTGTCGTGTCATCAGCGAATAGTATGCAATCTTTGCCTATCGCCTCTGGAATGTCATTGATGTAAACTAGAAAGAGTTGTGGGGATAGAATACCTCCCTGTGGCGTGCCATAATTATTTTGTTTATATATAATATACCTATAGGTTATTTTTTCCTTTTGACAAGTTTTTGTTATTTCCACGCATTGTATTCTTTCAGAAAGATAACTTTTGATCCAGTCCAACGACTTTTGACGACAACTTCGGCCTTACCCCGGATTCCATAATGCTCAAGCTTTGAGACAGACAAAATCAAAGGCTTTTGTCATATCTAGAAACACGCAACTAATCTTCGATTTTTGATTCAATCTTTCAGTTATGTATTTTATTAGTGTGAAACATGCTAAAGCAGTGGCACTGCCCTTCCTAAACCCGAATTGTTCTTTTTTAAGAATATCACAAGTTGTTAAAAAATTATCTAATTTAATGCACATAACTTTAATTTTGGATAGGACTGGGATTAAAGTTATTGGGCGATAATTGCTCATGTCAGTTTTTGCACCTTTCTTATAGAGAGGTTTTACAATTGACCTTTTCAGACGTGTTGGGAATTCTCCTTCTCTAAGAGACAGGTTAATAATATAGATTAAGGGAGACACTAAAGTCATTGCACATATTTTTAACACTCAAGTCGTGCTCAAGTCGTCATATCCAGTCGAGTTAGTATTTCTTAGACTGTGAATTATTTTATAAATGTCTGATTCACCTACTGGTGTAAGAAAAATGCTTTTAGGATTTTAAGGAGTGGTTAGTTTCAGTTTTGAGGAGTGTTTGTTTGGGATATATAATAATCATTAAATAAGTCACATAATTGATTTGGATTGTCATAAGTTTTACTGTTAGCAATAACTGCGTCAACTTCAGAGTTACTTGTCATATTATTTGTGTTTGTTATAATCATGTTCCAAGTCGCTTTACTCGTATTTTTGGCCTTATTATTGTAGTCTAAGCTATTAATCTGCTGAGCCTTGTGTGTGCATTTTCTCAGTAAATGAGTGTAGTCGTCATACTTTTTTTTGTTTTGTTTTTTGTTATGTTTGTAGAGATGGTATTTTAAATATAATGTTCGTTTTTTAATACAGAATTTTTTTATACTCTTTTTTAACCCTCTATTTTTCACTTGTTTACAAGTAATTTTTACTTTAACTATAGGAAAACATAGATTGTAGAAAAGGGTAATTATGTCGTGTAGTCTATCGAAGGCGTCATTTGTTGTTTGAGCTTCGTAAACTTCGGAAAAAGACAGACTTGAGAGGCAGTTATTGAACTTAACTATATTTTCGTCACTGAGCTCTCTTACACATTTAAACCAAAACCTATGAAAGTCTTTAACTTGAAGATCAGTTTCTAAGCTAACCGTTATTGATTGGGCTGTTTCGTGGTCTGAAAGCGCTAGATAGTGAATTGCAGGATTAGCGTCGTGAATGTTACTTACTATTAAGTCCAAACATGCGTTTTTTCTCGTAGGCAGTTTTATGTGGTTAATTAAACTATTATTACTAAGTATAGAATTTAAGTCATTGGATGTTTTATTTGTTTTCAGTGTATCAATATTCCAGTCGCCACAGATGATAATCTTTTTGTTACCACTTTTACATAAATTATTGGTAAGAAGTTCCAAATTATTCAAAAATATTGTGGCATCACGTGTAGGTGTTCTATACATGCACACTATAATTAAGTTATATTTAATTATTTCGATGGCACAGCATTCTAATTTAAAGGGAATGGGGACATGTAAATTTTTTATTTCTTTAAATTGTAGGTTATTTTTTAATAAAATACACGAGCCTCCCCGTCGTTGGTTAATTCGAGAGAAGAAGGATACCAGTTTATAGTTATTAAGTCTAAGGTTTTGTTCACAACCACTTTTTAGGAAAGTTTCAGTAAAACATATAATATCTACGATCAATATAACTGATCATGGTACGTTCGTTGACAAATGGAAAGTCTGTCTGTCTGGAGTATTTTGAGATGAGCTTATGGCTTCCGCGTAGTTAGTAGTTAGTAGTAGCTGTAGGTATTTTATTGATTTTTTATTCTTATTTTTTGTAGAAAACATGTGTCTAACAAATTTAATTGGCCTCTAGCGGGATTATGTTAAAGTAAAATTAATGAATATATGTACCAAGAGCGGACTGCCGTTCCTAATGACGGCGAGGGGACCGCCGGAGTCGCCAGTGCAAACGTTCTTGTTACCCACGCCGCTGGTGCACACGTTCATTGCAAGTTGTTGTAAAAAATAAGCCACTCCTCATTTTTAATTACAGGCAGTTCACGAAACTCAACGGCTGGTTGGCGGATATCCCGCTACTTGTAAACATAAACATAATTAAGATATTCAGTGACAAGATAATCCTACTTGCTAAATATTATAAGGGTAAAAGTTTCTGAGTGTTTGTATGTTTGTTACTCTTACACGCAAAAGCTACTGAACAGTTCTGGATGAAATTTAGCACATACATATATTATAGTTTAGAATAGCACATAGGATACTTTTTATCCTGGGAATATGTTCCCTTTGGATCATTTTCAACATTCACGCGGACGAAGCCACTGTCAGAAGCTAGTTAAATAAATAATTCGTTAGCAATTAGCACCTGTTAAGCAACTAATTATCAAAATCTCGAGAGAATATTAATTAAGAATTTATTTTGTTTACGTAACTATTTTACGAATAATACTTATTATGCAAGAAAAATTATCTTAAAGTTTTGAAATAATTGTCTCGCCTTGTGAAGTTACTCCAAAGGCAGATGCAATGGCGATTTCACCTGCAAAACCCTCATAGAGATCCTGATGGCAGAGCGATAGGTGCGAGGATACCTGGAATTAAATAGGAATACTGAGAACAGGACTAAAATGATGCTGAAATTGACTGAAACAAATTCAATCAGTTATTACAGCCTCTATGCCAATCAGCAACGGTGACGTATTTTTCATACCAGATCACATCTCTTGGGTCTTCCGAGTGTTTATTTTTAGTCCCGTTTCTGCCGCTTCCTGGCTTAAATCTTTCAATTTAGCTTGCATGTCAGCGTAGGTATAACTCAGCAGGCATAGGTCATCGGCGTAATTCAAGTCCTCTAAGACGTTGGATAATCCCCACTCTATCCCGCTGCGCTTGTTGTCCGATATCCAGTAGGCGGGACCAGATCCTGGACCACTTCAGAGTATCAAATTCCTTTTCGTAAACGACAAAAGTGAGATAGATCTCCCTCTGCCATTCTGATCCTGTTCTAAAATGATATGGAGAGTGTTGATCTGATCCGTGCACTAGCAGTTCGCGCGGTAACCAGCCTGCTCTACGCTTAGGAGAGATCGATAACCTATCCAGGATAATCTTGCAGAAAACCTTCGAGGGAATTGAGAGCAACGTAATACCTCTCCATTTATCGCATTGACTAAGATCTCCCTTGACTAAGACCCCTGTTCCATCCGTCCGGAAGCTCTTCGGTGGCCCATATCCTCTCAATGAGAGGCGTCGGAACGCTGACGGCGGAGGATAAGTCAGCTCGTAGCATTTTCGCAGTTATTAGGTCAAGTCCTGGTGCTTCGCCTGTCTTCAAAAAGAGGACTGCTCTTGCAACTTCCGGAACTGACGGTGGTTCCGTGTCGATGTCCAGAGGCCGGGATGGTGTAGAACTGACTTGCAGCGCGTCAGGTGTTGATGTTGCTGACAAACGGAAGACCTCCTCAAAGTAATCACGCCAGCGTAAGAGCTACCCAGCCGACGTCACTATGAGCTGCCTTCTTTAGACTTGAGCGGCTTCTTCATATACTTGCTGTTACCTGCCAAGATTTTGGTAGCCTTATACAATTCCCTCAGGTTACCGGGGTGTTTGCAGCTTGTTGAGCACGATCAGCAATATCATCAGCCCACTGCCTCCTGTCTTTGCGGGCGCTGCGATAGATTTCTCTGCATTTCTGACGGTATTGCATGTTAAGGTCGGCTCGCATGGCGTTATTAAGGGTCTGAAGCAATTTCTAATGAAGGTTTCTGCTGTCTTCGATCAGGCTAAAAGTGTGCTGTGACATCCAGTCTTCGCGAGAATGAGTCGTTTGTGTCCTAGAACGACGGAGCTGATTTCTGTATAGGTCACTTTGATGCGTTTTCACTCCTCGTCCAATGAGTCCGAACCGGTATCAAGTCCCGAAAAACGATTACGTAGCTCGAGTTGTAACGTATAACGGATGCCCGGGTCAAAAAGTTGCCTCGTGTCGAACCTTCTTACGATCTTACCGGGTCTTCCAGCTGCACGGGCCACTGCAACCTTTAGCCGAATTTCAGCAACTACCAAATGGTGGTCGCTATCAACATCTCCACCCCTGTGGTTTCGGACATCGAGCAATGAGGAACGCCATTTGGCGCTAATGGCGAGGTGGTCAATCTGGTCCTTGGTGACTCCGTCGGGTGAGTTCCAGGTGTACTTGTGGTGGTCGCCATGCATAAATAATGTTCCTCCAATCGTCAGGTCGTGGTTCTGGCAAAACTTGACTAATCGGTCTCCGTTCTCGTTACAAACTGCAAGCCCCTACGTACCCATGTGCCACTCGCAGTTTGTGTTAACGATGACTAGGACGATATCTTGTTTCTTGATGCTCCTAAGGGTGGCGTTGAGGGCGTTGTTTTAATCGTCTTTGGTATCCTCTGGTGATGCATTGATCGGGGCGTAGCATTGTACGATGGAGATCTTTCGGGCTCTCGAGCAAAAACGGGTGTACATGTTTCGGTCTGAGATCGGCTTCCAGTCCAGGAGGCTATTATTAGCTGTATTAGAAAGGAGGAGCCCTACGCCGTACTCGCGCATATCTGCCTCACTTTCTTTACCAGAATACAGCAAAGTCAAACCCCTTGACGTTCTCAGCTCACCGAAGTCGTTTCTTCTCACTTCGCTTAGACCGAGTATTTGCAGGTTGTAATTTAGCATTACTGCTTCTGCTTGGGCTAGTCTACTGTCATCGCTAAGCGTTCTCACATTCCAAAAAGCAATTCGTGTCCGTGTTTTAAAGCCAAAATTCGTCGGTAGGGTATCGTGTCGGGAGTGATTAGCCCACTGTGCCTTAATCCGCTAGAGGGGCTGCCGCTTTAGAGCCTAAGGATTTGCTCAGTTTTTTTTTCGGGTATCCTCCCTAGTGAGTCGATTCTGTTTAAAGGCACAGAATATTCGCTCTTCGCCCTGCATCCGTTAGCTCAGCTGCAACTCGAGGTGGTAGACGCGCGGCGGCGCGGTTGCAGCAGGTCCCAGGGAGAACGACGGGGACGTGGATGACTCGGACTGGCCAGGGCTCTGCTTGTTACGGTACTCCACCACGAGTTCAGCAGAAGGTATTTTTGGCACTTTATAAGTAATGCTGTTCTCACCAACAGCGATTTCCATCATATCCTAGCTTCTGTCTCCTATGTGAATGATTGAAAATATATTGTTAAATTTACTGAAGACGCGTAAGCGGACTGCAATATAATTGCGAAAAGGCTAGACTTGGCGCTACTTTTTCAGGCACTCTTCAAACTTTCTCGACTTAAAGCACATTTTAATATGAGACAAATTCGTACGCGCTAACTCACCGCGTTCGGGTAAAAATTTATATCGGTTATCGTGACTGAGTTTAAGGGTTCCTTTTTTCCTTTTGAGGCACGGAACCCTCAAAACGTGCCAACGGATAGCAACTTTTCAGCATGTTTACCAATACAAAGCTCTAAACTTTTATTATTTAACTAAGCGTTTTTCTTTAAAGTTTTTTTTTTGAAAAGTGCCTATTTTCTATAACAACTTGATTTTTGGACGAGTATTCGCGGTCGACCGATCGGCGAACTCAATGGGTTGGTGCGAACAAATTTTAATCTCGTCTCATTTAAACATGTCTTTAATCATAAAGGTTTTGATCGTTATTAAAATAAAAACCCTTTTTAACCGACTTCCCAAAAAGGAGAAGGTTCTCAATTCTGAGGTGTATATATATTGTTAGGAGTGAAGGATTTATAGCTTTAAATAGTCTATAAAAGCGGCGTGCGCGCCATTACTCGGTTTGTAGCTCGCCAGCCGTCGCTCCGTGCGGACGTCTCGCTGCTCGTCGCCCCACCGCGCTCTCCGGCGCCCCCACTCTCCGTCTCGTCGCGCCCCTCTGCGTGACGTCACTGCGGTCGTCGCGTCTTCGCACGCCGCTCCAAAGGTGTCGCTACTAGTAACTTTGGTTACTAGTAGTGGCAGCTCAAATCCACATCTTGTGTGGTCCCTGGCGGGAAACCTAGCGGTGCTAACAAGCCAGTGAGGGTGTGCCCCAAGCACCCGCCAAGTCCCATAAGGACACGGCAGTCATTGGAGTCGGGAGCGGGATCAGTTGGCCTTGGTAGATAGCCTAGTCAACCCCCGCTTCGTCCCACAGCTTACACCTGGCACGGTCGGGTGTTTTCTATCCCGACGTACCAGACTTTTGGTACACAGTGGTGGGTGGCCCACCTTCGGTGGGTTTACCGGTACCTTAGGGCCCTGCCACCCAATAAGATTGGTGGCAGGTAATCAAGCTTAGGGCTCACCAGATACTCACCTCCCAGTCTAACCCGACTGGGAGTGTAGGATTGCACACATCCCCGGGCCTGTCCACCCGGGGAATATCTCACTCCCTTTTCCTTCACTTGCACTAGCTCTATCAACAGCGACAGGATGCATCCTGTCGAAGCGTTGATAGAGCTCGTCAAGGACGCGTTGTCGGACGATCCCAGTCCGGTCAGCGTGAATAAGCAAAGGCTTAACTTCATCCTGCATAAGCTTGCTACATGCCCCCCCCCTCCTCCCATACCCGCCCCGGAGCCCATGCCCATCGGCAACCCGGCGCCCGCCCCCGTTTCGGCGCTTGCGCCCACTAAAACCCCAACTCTCAAATTTCCGATTAATTTCTCGGAAAATCCTGCCTCCCCGAACGTTGACAGTCCACTCGTCGACGAACCCATGTCCGGTGATGATCATAAGGATGATTCCGATGATTATGAAACTACTGACGACGCCTCCGCCGATTCCTCCTCAGAAAGCTGTCAAGCTACCTCTGAGGGGAAGAGGAAGAGGAAGAAGGGCAAGTCCCACCCCAAAGCCACCAAGCCCAAAAAGGTCGCTTCGACCAACCCTCCAACTCTGCCGTCCACCTCCTCCTCCGACGTGCAGCCCACCCCTGTCACCGCTTCCCAGCGGTCTAGGCGCTCAGATCGCTCCCCAGCCCCCAGGAGTCGCTCCCGTAGTCCCCTAACTCAGGCCGACGCTTCCCCAATGTCGAGCCGCGACCCCAGTCCTGCTGCTATTCCCAAGAAGCAGAAATGCCCTCCTATCTTCCTCCACGATAAGGCCAAGTGGACAGAAGTTTCCAAAATTTGCGATGAACGCAAAATCAAATTTCTTAGTGCCACCGCTTGCCAGGTGGGCATTAAAATCCTACTCCCGACCCCTACTGATTTCAGGAACCTTACCAGGCTCCTAAAAACCTTGAGGATAGAGTTCCATACCTATTCTCTCCCATCGGAAGCGCCCACCCGTGTGGTTATCCGGCGCATTCCGAAGGAAATCCCAGTCGATGAGATTTATGCGGATCTTGCCGCACAAAAAGTCCCTGTCATTGCCGTCCACCGCATGCGTAAAGCAAGAGGTGGACAGGAATACGATATGGTAATGGTCGAGTGCGACCCTACCGAGTCCTATGCCCCTATTTTCAAAATTAAGACTCTCTGCTCCCTTTCAGGGTTCTCTATCGAGAAACCTTACCGTCCCTTTGTCGTTGGTCAGTGTCACAACTGCCAACAATATGGCCACAGCCAAAAACACTGTTTTGTCCGCCCCAGGTGCGTTAAGTGCCGAGGGGATCACGGCACAAAAGAGTGCACACGTCCCAAAAACCCTGCCGAATGCACGGAGCCTCCCAGCTGCGTGCTATGTGACCAAGTCGGTCACACGGCAAACTACAAGGGTTGTCCTAAAGCTCCCAAAGTTGCGCCTAGATTGGCCAAAATCCATGCTGAGCGTCAAACACGCCAAGCTCCCTCGACTAAACCCCCTCCCCGGCTAGCCCCTCAGAGGGCTTCGCCATGGGGCAAGCTCAACCACCAAAATGTGGCTCCCCAGACCGTCCAACAGCTTCCAGGCTTGATGGATCATCCCATTCCGGCCCCTCAGGCACCCATAGCCCCCATGCCCGCTCAAAGCCGACAGGAGGCTCCCACCTCTGCCGCTGCTAAGAGCCCGTCTCTATCCACGCCCAAACCCAGACGCTGCGTATCTGATACCATCATCAGTGCGTACAAAATCTGGATGACGGACGAGGCCAGATCGCTGGCTGCCGAGATCAATAGGATCGAGGCAGCCGGGGATATGACCCAAGCCCAATCCAATGACCTCTTCAAGAGGTATCCCAATATAACCGAGGAACTAGACAGCCTCGTTTATAGAAACGGTCAATGGGTGCGCATTTAAGTCGCACCTACACCGTTTCTAACCAAGTTTCGCCAATTGAGGCTCACCTCTGACCCCTCACGATCTCTACTCTGCTCCTTAAGAGCCTAGGTATGGAGTAGAATATACAAACGTAGAAATACAAACCGATTCGTCAGTCCTCGCCGCCGAGGCTCGTCGCGTATCCCTTCAATTAAAATCTTGCCAGCCCGCGAAGCTGAGCATTAGTTAAGTTATTAGATATGAAATGGAGTTTCTTGTCCGTTCTTCTCCACGTAGGCTTATTCCGAACGGATGGTAGAATCACTTGCCAAGATCCAGCTTTTGCTTGTCCCCCCAGCGACGGCCCTGAGCCGAGGTCCGACCCCAACTGGGGTAGCCCTCAGCGTTGTCGCTTAGGTTTAGTAATTTTTTGCCTAGCTGGAGGCTATATAGCTTAGTCTCCGTAGGAAAGTCCGGTTAAGCAGCTACCAGTCATTCTGACTGAGCTGTGAGACGCCCCGCAGAAAAAAAAAAATTACTCGGTTCATTCGACCGACGTCGCTCGTGGCGGAAACATCATTCAAGGACCGTGAGACATATTTTTCTATTCCGTGTACCTATTGGTTACCTTTTTGATATTTATGTGCTAATTGTTTAAAGTTATTATTTGTGGTAACTAAGGTCAGGTATCAGTGATTGTTATTTTGTTCCTAGTTAAAAATAAAGAGTTGTATGCTTTTAGTTGTGTATCGCATTGTATTTTTTTTAAATGTCCCTGCTTCTGGTTTCTAAAATCAGAAGTGGGATAAAGAACGCCTAAATTGCCCACTAAAAACAAAAAAAAAAATATTCAAGGAACAAAATCTCAAAATACCTGTCTACCTGCATTTTTTTTACTTTTGTTTTCTCTGTGTCATTATTGATATTTTGCGAGTGTGCGATTAACTATCGAACTTTTGTGCTAAATATGCCTAAAAGTCATGAACTCCGTCGTTCACGAGATCGACATCGTGAGTCGAGTGAAACCGCAGATAGATCGCGTGATAGATCACGACAGAGCCGCCGTCGGGAACGGAGTGGCTCCAAGGATAGTTCGTACTATCGTCGCCTTGATGCTCGTGGACACCGCCGTTCTAGATCTCGATCAACATTAACACCCCCACGTGCAAGGTGCCCGTCGGTAACGCCACACACTAATAACTCGTTACAAGATACCCTCAGCAATATCATGACAAGGCTTAGTGCTATCGAGCATAACGGTACGAATGCGATATCCACACCTAATAATTTGGAAAATTCACACACTAGAGCAAACCTCCAGGACCCGGTTCGCGAGGTCACCCCGCGTTCTCGTAGTCCCGCAGGCTTGAGCGATGTTCCGCAGCGAGTTCGTACTAATAACTCAGAGGGCCCTTCAACGACCATTCGTACAAACGATCCAATCGCTGGCGGATCCGAAGCTATGTCCACTGTGACTATGCTCGCTGAAGCCCTAAGATCTTTACAGCCTGCTAGGTCGCACAGCTACTACGTATCTAATTTTGATCCAAACATACACGATATTGACCTATGGTGTGACGAAGTGGACCGTGCAGTAATCGCGAACGGTTGGAGCGACTACGAATGCCTGTCGCGAGTAGCTTCTTGCCTTAAGGGCGACGCTAAAATTTGGCTAAACGAATGGGCCACCACCGACCGAACTTGGTCAAACTTTAAGCTTGAATTCAAACCCCTTTGCCCTCGGAAACTAGACTATGCTAATATTTTATTCGAAACTATGAACACGACGTCTGACAAGTTCACAACGTATGCCGAATATGCCCGGCGTACTCTGCTGCGTTTAAGGATAGTTAAGGGTCTCACCGATGAATTGCGAACTCATACATGGTATTGATAACCCGCAAATAAAGGCAGCCGCGGCCAACGCAAACTTGGCGACCGAAGACATAGTCTCGTTCCTTTCGATTTAAATCAAACCGAATCGCACTAAATCTGATTCTCGCGGTAACTCGACAAATAAACATGCGTCCTCAAACTCACCCTCCAACCGTGGACCCAAGTGCTACGTATGCAATCAGCGCGGACATTTAGGCCGAAATTGTACCAAAAGGTCTCGTAGGGAACCCGTTGGTAAGCCTAACGTGAAATCCGGGACCCCGGGGTCGGTCAATGATGCCACTGCTGCTACCAAATCGGAATCGCAGTGCTCATTTTGTAAGAAAAAGGGACACACGGAAGAAAAGTGCTTCGCCAAGAACCGGTCAGAATCCAGAAATCAGCGAAACGTTAATTTGTGCACAGATCACGCAAATAATAAAACGGACATTGTAACGGCTGTTGTTCAAGGCATCCCCATGGACGCACTTATAGATAGTGCATCCCCATGGACGCACTTATAGATAGTGGAGCCCAAAACGTGTCGCTGATTTCTTCCGATGTTTTGAAGCACCTTTCTTGCCAAATTAAACCAACACACTGCATCCTCAAGGGGATAAGCGAGCGGGAAATCATAGCTTCGACGTTCATAACAGTAACCATCGAGCTTAGCGACATTTCTATAGAAACCGATCTAGTCGTAGTGCCAAAGTCATGCATGAACACCTCCATTATAATTGGAACGGACGTTCTAAATCGCGATGGCGTCACGTATGTACGCACTAAAAACAGACAGTACATAACTCGAACTAACGATACCCATTTTCACGTTAACGAAGTTCAATGTCTCGACCAAACCTTAGTTAACACCCCGCTACAGGGCACTCTGCGTAATTCTTTGATGTCCGTGATTAATAAATTTTCTGAATTTCTTATTTCTGGAACCGCAACAAGTACAGTCACAACCGGTGAAATGGAAATCAAGCTATTTAGCACCTCTCCTGTCGTATACAGGCCATACAAACTATCATATAGCGAAAAACTTAAAGTACGCGAAATAATCAAAGATTTACTGGACAAAGGCATCATCAGAGAATCACGATCAGAGTACGCTAGCCCCATAATCCTGGTGAAGAAGAAGGACGGGACCAACCGAATGTGCGTCGATTACAGGGCACTTAACCGTATCACCGAAAAAGAAAGATATCCTCTGCCCTTGATAGACGACCATATTGATCGGTTGGGTCGTTACACCTTCTTTACCAGTTTAGACATGGCTACTGGTTTTCACCAAATAAGAATCAAAGAGGTCTCCGTTCATGTGACGGGATTCGTCACACCAGAAGGGCACTACGAATATCTAAAAATGCCATATGGTTTGACGAACTCCCCGATCGTTTACCAACGGATTATCAACCAAACCCTTCGCGAATTCATTGACGCTGGAAACTCCCTCGTATATATTGATGACGTCCTTTTGCTAATGGTGTTACACCATAGAGGATGGTATTGTTTTGCTCCAAAAAGTCCTGCAAACTCTCACTAAATCAGGTTTTTCAATAAATCTGAAGAAATGTTCCTTCTTGACTACCGAAGTCGAATATTTAGGTAGGAGAATAAGCTTAGGTCAGGTACGACCGAGTTCACGTAAGATAGCAGCCTTAAAAAACTCTCCGATTCCCAAAAACGTCAGGCAGGTTCGACAATTATTAGGACTTGCGGGATATTTCCGCAAGTACATTAAAAACTATGCGACTAAGACCGCGTGCATTGCTCATTTAACTCGAAAAGGGGTCGAGTTTCGTTGGGGTCAGGAACAAGAACAGGTTCGTCAAGATTTAATTCAATGCTTGACTAGCGAGCCTGTTCTTACCATATTCAACCCTGAACTTCACACCGAGGTTCACAGTGACGCAAGCTCCGTCGGTTTTGGTGCGGTACTCCTACAGACTGACACTGATGGTGGAAAGCATGTGGTGGCATACTTCAGTAAGGTTACCCAGGGAGCAGAGAGCAAATACCATAGCTACGAGTTGGAAACGTTAGCGGTCGTGAAGGCTTTGCAGCATTTCCGCCACTATTTGGTAGGCTTGCAATTCAAGGTCGTCACAGACTGTAACGCTCTCAAATCTACAGAACGCAAAAAAGATCTGCTCCCTCGTGTCGCTCGATGGTGGATCTACCTACAGGATTTCCACTTTACTATTGAGTATAGAAAAGGAGTCCTGTTGCCGCATGCCGACTATCTCAGTCGAAACCCAGTCACTTCCGTTAATCAAATATCGAGACCTCGCAACTGGGCACAAATAGCACAAAATGCGGACCATGAAACGAGAGATCTAGTACAGAAACTCTCAGAGGGACAGCTCGATTCCAGTCGCTATGTCTTAAAAAACGACCTTCTGTGTTATAAATACACGCCAGTTGGTGAGGAAGCGCGCCTCCTTTGTTTTAAACCCAAGGGCCATCGACTCAGTCTCTTACGCATCTTTCATGATGAGCATGAGCACATTGGTGCTGATAAAACCTTGCACCTTATCCTTAAACATTTTTGGTTCCCCGGTCTCCGCCAGTTTGTGTCTAAGTATGTTTCACATTGCCTAATATGTATTTCTAAAAAGCGTGTGCCTCGGGCCCCGCTGCAGAATATTTCATCTTGGCCAAAACCCAACACACCTTTTGATACCGTTCATGTCGATGCTCTGGGACCATTACCCGAGTCAGAAGGCTACAAATTTATCCTGGTACTGGTCGACGCCTTTACAAAGTTTTGTCTTTTGTACCCCATTTACCGTCAAGATACCAGTGAGTTAAAACGTGTAATGTCTCAGGCGGTTTCTCTATTTGGAGTTCCCAAACTGCTAGTTACTGATAGGGGTAGGATGTTTGAGGCCACAGATTTCGTCCAGTGGATGTCGGAACTTGGCTCCGACCTGCACTACATCACTCCTGAAATGCACGGCTCGAATGGTCAAGTGGAGCGCTACATAAGAACTGTGCTCAACATGCTTCGTATCGAGGTAGGACACAAGAACGCCTCCTGGTCAACTACGCTTTGGAAGCTACAACTGGTATTAAATATCAGTAAGCAGAAAACCACTCAAACTTCAGCCATAAACTTAATGATTGGTACCGACGCTTCTACTCCGTCTATACGATCACTGGTGCGTGACCTAGCTACAAGCACTCCAGATACCAACAGAGAGGCTCTGCGGGAGATCTGTCGAAGTCGCGCTAGTGAACTGTTGAAGAAAAATCAAGATCAACAGGACGCTTCAGTCAACCGGTCTAGACGCCCACCACGTGAATACAAGGTAGACGACCTTGCTTTTGTCATAAAGTACTCGCAATCAACGGGCAAATTAGACCCTGGGATGCGAGGACCGTATAGGGTAACCAAAGTGCTACCAAACGGTCGATATGAACTTAAACTGCTTAGTGGAAGCTGTGGCAAAACTACCCAAGCAGCCTCCCAACACATGGTGCCATGGAAGGGAGAATGGTGCCCAGAAAGTTGCAACATTTTTTTCGAAAGTGAGTACTAAAACTATTTTTGGTTTCAGAAATAGTTGCGGGTGTGTTCCCCTCAATGGCGTTAGTCGCCCAACGTGCGGGTGTGTTCCCCCTCAATGGCGTTAGTCGCCCAACGTGCGGGTGTGATCCCCTTCAATGGCGTTAGTCGCCCAACGTGCGGGTGTGTTCCCTCTCAACGGCGTTAGTCGCCCAACGTGCGGGTGTGTTCCCCGAAAGCGTGTGTCGCTTGACCTTTGGACATGTTCCCCGCAAGGGCGTTCGTCGCCCAACGTTGGTGTTTGTCACCCTTATAGCGTTAGTCGCTGTGGTAAAGTATAAGGCAATGATATAGGATGGTTGGGACGCTAACTATCTTATATTATTTGTCGCCATGTTCTTTTGATTTCCTTAGGTGATCAGTATACATGTGTTACTTGTATGAATAACCATCGTAAACTTTTCAGATGACGAAACTAATGAAGTTGAGAGTGACCCAGACCATTCTGAAGGCAACGAAACAGTACCTGTGTCGTTAGGACTATCCATGCCGAGTCTTGACGCCGAAATAGGAGCAGTGCAGGCGCACCAGCGTCACCGCACTGCAGACGCATCCCAAGAAATTCAAGCCGAGGACGACTTGGCGTCAGGAGAGGCCGTGTTAGGAGTGAAGGATTTATAGCTTTAAATAGTCTATAAAAGCGGCGTGCGCGCCATTACTCGGTTCATTCGACCGACGTCGCTCGTGGCGGAAACATCATTCAAGGACCGTGAGACATATTTTTCTATTCTGTGTACCTATTGGTTACCTTTTTGATATTTATGTGCTAATTGTTTAAAGTTATTATTTGTGGTAACTAAGGTCAGGTATCAGTGATCGTTATTTTGTTCCTAGTTAAAAATAAAGAGTTGTATGCTTTTAGTTGTGTATCGCATTGTATTTTTTTTTAAATGTCCCTGCTTCTGGTTTCTAAAAATATATTGTTTATTTGTGCATAACTCTGTCATAGATTCAATTTGTTTTTTTTTTTTTTGCAGGTTTCTTTTATTGTTCGAAAGAAGTTTATACCGAAATGGTCTCATTTAAAATAAGGTAAAGATCTGATGAAGAACTTCGGAGATATACAACAGAACTCTTCAATAAATGACGGCAAATCTATCAGGATTGCTGCAATAGCATGTCTGTTTATTGTTTACCACCAGTATGCTCTAAACGGGTAAGCAGATGTATAAAGTTCATCCTGGTACACTCTCATTCCGCAGGTTATGTTCAAGTTACATGTTATTCGGGTAATCTATTCTGGCATCACTGTGGGCATTATAGGAACCTAGAAATTATCCATTATGAAAAGTGAAAAATAAAAAACATTTTTTACAAAAATATTCAACCGACATCAAAATAAAACGAAAAAAAATATTTTAATTTTGGAAGTCGGTGTCAAAAAACGAAAACAGGAACACCGACTTCCGAAATTAAAATTATTTTTCTCTTTGTAGTGTTTTATTTGGAAAGCGGTTGTATATTTTTTTTTATGAATATGTTTTTCTATTCTATCTATGTTGAAACATTGAGCAACAATGTTGTGTTAAACCCAACTAGTTACCTACATATCTAATCAAATACATATGTTTGGGGAAACCTGTATGCGCTACCGATTTTTATTTTATGATAATAATAATTATCATTTTCAACTTATAATTGGTATCAAATCAATAATATTTATCATATCACCCACGACGGTATATAAATAATACAATCAAGACTAATAATACCATAGTTTATTAGCTCCAGCAACATGAAGTTCTTGGCAGTGATTCTGTTTGCACTAGCAGCGGTCGCCTCCGCGAGGCACATCACCCTCGAAGATGTCATTGATTTTGAAGAGAACACCGCGTACGGATACATCACCAGAGTCGGTGTGCCGTTAGCTGAGAACGTCCGTAAAGCTGAAGAGGAAGCCATCCGGGATCCATCTAGGATCATCGGTGGATCCCATGCCTTACTTGGACAGTTCCCATACCAGGTACCTACCCATTTTATAAAATTTATGTTTAACTCTCACCTAAATTCTGTTTGGTACGCACGCTTGCCTTTGTTTTTCAATTATTGTCTAATGCAGTTTATTTTTTAATAGTGATCAAAGAAAAATGGTGTAATACATGCGTATACTTTCTGTCGCCTGATTAGTTTTGTCTTTTACTTACAACAATGTAATTTAAACTGATGGAAAAAAAGTGTCCGTCGAGTTTTTTGCACATTCTTCTCCTTAGAGACCTACTGACGCTTGGGAATGTGCAACTAGATTTCTCTTTTGTTTCACAATTCAAAAGTACCTCCTTTCAAACGTCGTGCGCACACCATGTGTGCGTGAGCTATTGTTGTTTAATTGTGTCTGCTAAATGGACGCTACGGTTTAATTGAAATCAAGTATTTTGATTTGATTTGTTTTGTCCATTCCAGGTTGGTCTTCTCACAGAACTTTCAGGTGGCAGCACATCTTTGTCCAGTGCTGTTTTGGTATCTCCAACTAGAGTACTAACTGCAGCCCACAATTTCAACGACGCTGTAGTATCAGTTTCAAGAGTGACCGTTGTACTCGGCTCAACTACCATATTCACTGGTGGTACTAGAATAGTTACCACCGATTTTATTTTACACGAAAATTGGACACCTTCTTTGATCAGAAATGACATTGCTGTGGTCAACTTACCTTATGCCGTTTCTATTTCTAGTAAGTTTAGGTTTGCATTTTTAGTTTTTTCTGATTTCTTAGGTTTGCAATCAAACCAATTTATCAACCAAAAAATATATCATATAACAATCATTTACCTCATAACAAGATACATAAAAATGTATTATCTTGATGCTGAAAATAATACGATTTTAACTTGCATTTATTGCGCAAAAATGTTAATCTTAGACTCTTATTTATTTTTAGGTATCCTGGCACCTATCGCTCTGCCATCTGGATCTCAGCTCGATGAGGATTTCGCTGGTGAAATTGCCATTGCATCTGGCTTCGGAAGAACTTCAGAATGTAAGGAAACTTATCTAAAATCTTTCTATTTCAGTTTACTTGCACATTCAATCCTGTTGATCCAAACAGTTAATTAAAAATATCAATTTTGTTTATTAGTTATTTAACAGGTACTGAACAATTTGTTTTTTAGGGTTCCGTAGCCAAATGGCAAAAAACGGAACCCCGGAATCTATAGATTCATCATGTCTGTCTGTCTGTCTGTCCGTCCGTATGTCACAGCCACTTTTTTCCAAAACTATAAGAACTATGCTATTGAAACTTAGAAAGTAGATGTATTCTGTGAACTGCATTAAGATTTTTACACAAAAATAGAAAAACAAAAAAAAATTGTGGGTTCCCCATACATAGAAATGAAACTATTTTTTTTTTTTCATCAAACCCATTCGTGTATGTAGTATGGAGTATCTATGGATAGGTCTTCGAAAATGATATTGAGGTTTCTCAAATAATTTTTTTCTAAACTGAATAGTTTGCGCGAGAGACTCCCAAAGTGATAAAATGTGTGCCCTACCTGTAACTTCTAAAATAAAAGAATGATAAAACTAAAAAAAATATATGATGTACATTACCATGTAAACTTCCACGGAAAATTGGTTTGAACGAGATCTAGTAAATGTTTTTTTTATACGTCATAAATCGTAAACCGCAATTTAGCAAGTACGGAAGGAACCCTTCGTGCGCGAGTCCAACTCGCACTTGGCCGGTTTTTTTTAATTAGCCTATGCTGCTAGCCTAGCCCACTGCTGGGTAAAGGTATCCCACATGTCTTTCCGGATAATTTTATCTTCTGCTTAACAGTTATTTATATTATAATCTTTTTATCTGCATAATTTGTATGTTTACAGTTGGCGGTATTTCGGGCAACCAGCAATTGAGCTTCGTGCACTTGCCTGTGATCACAAACGGGGAGTGTCTTAATTTTTACCACTCCATGTTCTTGCAACCGTCGAACGTGTGCACCAGCGGTGAGGGTAACAAGAACATTTGCTCTGGTGACTCCGGTGGCCCCCTCGCCGTTACTAGGAATGGCAGTCCACTCTTGGTACGTATATTTTGCGCCGAAAATTCTCTCTTCTTCTCTTTCTCTGATGTGAGATACTCATAAAATATCTGCAGTTTAAAGAGAAAGTAGCAGAAATAGTTTTGATAGTTCTTCTTCTTCTTTTCGTGTGAGGTATGGCCACCTCTAGTGTCAGTGTTAATTAAGCCGCCTCTGGGAAACCCCACAGGCCTCTGACTTGGCTTGGCCTTTTTGATAGTTGAATGAAACGTAATAAAACCAGACGAATTTCATTTTACCTGGTGTAGGTTGCAGGGATCCCGAGACGCACGGGACCAATCAATGTGGTGACGCTTGGGGGAGGCCTATTTCCAGTAGTGGACGTCTTTCGGCTGATTTGATGATGATGAATTTAATTTGCTTTCTTATTTTTTTTTTTTTTCCTAACAGATTGGTATTACTTCGTTTGGATCTGGCCGTGGTTGCGAAACCAGTGAACCTGCAGCGTTTGCCAGAGTCACCTCCTTCGTAAGCTGGATCAACAGTAAACTTTAAAATAAATAAGATAAAAAGAAATAAACACCTATTTTTAATTCAATTGTTTTTTTTAGACTATTTTGAGAATTTCATGTAATGATTAATTATTCGATCATGATAAAGGAAACGTAAACTCAAATAATGTCCATCAAAAATATAAATGTGAAAATTGGAGCCAAGTTCAATACTAAGAATATGCGTGGTTATAGACTTCGCCGAAAAAAGAATACAGATCTAAATTAGTGCCAATTTCTGTAGATAATCCTGAAATTTCTTTATAAGAACATACAATATACTAAAATAAATTTAAAATGAGAGGCAATGGGCCTTAATCCACCACGCGGGCTCAGTGCGGGTTGTTGGATGTGTAATTTGCTACGCACGCTCAATAAGGCCAGTTAATTCATCTCCAAAACTTACAACGCACCTAGTTCCTTTTTTGGCTATTGCATCCGGATGTTTTCCTTCACCGTTTTATAGTAGATTTGTTTGCATATTATACGGACACAAACCCGTGAAGTATACCTGTATCCACTCTTTCGTTACCCTTATAGTCTAATATGACAGCAATACGTTACAACCGCAACTGGACGCCGGACCAACAGCACAACCAGCTTTTCGAGACATGTGTGTATCCCACTACCAATTTCTTAACGCCGATTGGTACTTAGAAATCCTTAATGGAAAAATCTAATAAAAAAATCCTGATCTGAGAATCGAGTCCAGATCCCTACGGCAAGAAGTCACGCTAGCAAAAGCACAGGCACAATGCGGACTCTTGGCTTTATTTCACAACAATTATCGTAGGTTTTTTTTTAAATAGTGAACAGAGCAAAATGGTTTCCGTCGATCTAGGGGGTCCAAACGCCTCTTGCCGGAGGCTCTACGCGGGGGTCGTGCGGTCCATGGCCCTTTATGGCGCACCGGTGCGGGCGCGTTCCTTGAAGCGGCGACCAGCCCGCTGGTTGAACGCATCCCAAAGGGTCATGGCCATCCGGCTGGTCCGGGGATACCGCACGGTCTCCGGTGAGGCGGCGAGCCTCCTTGCCAGATTGCCGCCATGGGATTTGGAGGCAAAAGTCCTCGCGCACATTTGGGAGTGGCGCGAGGAGGCGAAACGCCGGGGCGAAACTCCGCTGTCGCTACAAATCGTGGCTCGGCGGACAGAGCTCCGGCAGGATCTTATGGCGTCATGGAGAGAGCGACTGTCGCAACCCAGTGCTGGACCCGCCACAATTGCGGCGATAAGGCCGATAAGGCTTTGAGGAGTGGCTAGAGACGCACCACGGCGTCTTCACCTTCCGCCTGAAGGCGGGAGGATACGCCCGGGTATCACCATTGTATGGATCGCCCGGAGGACACGGTGGAGCATACGGTGGAGGTCTGCCCTGCTTGGGTGGAGCACCGCCGTGTCCTCGTGGAGGCGATCAGCGGTGGCGACCTCTCGCGTCCGGCCCTGGTTCAGGCCATGGTACGGAGAGAAAGGGCATGGGAAGCTATCACCTCCTTCAGCGAAGTAGTAATGCTCGCGAAGGAGGAGGCGGAACGGGTGAGGTAGACATATTTCCGGTATAAAAAGTCGTCTGCATAGAATATTTGCAGTTTGAAGAGAAAACTGTAAGAAGATTAGTGGTAGATTTAATTAAACGAAGAATAAGGATTGACCAAAATATTATTTGTTTTCTAATTCCTTATGATATAATTATGTTAAATATTTTTATTTTATTTTACATAGGCCTACATGGGCACTTATAAAACGTCGACAAAAGGCGCACGGTTTGGGTTGGTCGTTTCCTATGGAGAAGAACCGGCAAGAAACTCCATGGTTACTCTTTTAAAAATATGGTTTGTTTTTACAATATTTCCATGTTACAGCATTACTTAGATATGGGGGGACAACGTAGGCCTGACAATAAGACGTTAGAAACTAAAAATAAAAGTAAAACGAGATAAAAAGTTATCAGATGTTATCAAGCATCTAGAAATCTAGAAGGCCTACAACGTTCACACATTCACAAAACAGTCGGTAAAAGCATCTATATCAAGGTAAAAAAAAAAAAAATGTATAACAAGACTAAATTTATCATGTGGCACAAATGTAGTTATCAGTGCTGTAACTATTCTTAGCAAAGGGTTATAAAGATGATTGAAACCATTGTAAAAAGTCCAATTAAAAGAAGAGAAAAAAAAAAGGAAAAAACCGGCCAAGTGCGAGTCGGACTCGCACACGAAGGGTCCCGTACCATTATCGCAAAACACTGCAAAAAAATCACGTTTGTTGTATGGGAGCCCCCCTTAATTTATTTTATTTTAATTTAATAATTATTATTTTTTGAAGAGAATATACAACTAAATATTCTGTGAATATTTCTAGTGTCTGTTGCCGTTATTAATATCGAGCAAAAAACGGCAAAAATATCACGTTTGTTGTATTAGAGCCCCCCTTAAATATTAATTTTATACTGTTTTTAGTATTTGTTGTTATAGCGGCAACAGAAATACATCATCTGTGAAAATTTCAACTGTCTAACTGTCACGGTTCATGAGATACAGCCTGGTGACAGACAGACAGACAGACAGACAGACAGACAGACAAACAGACAGACGGACAGCGAAGTCTCAGTAATAGGGTCCCGTTTTTACCCTTTGAGTACGGAACCCTAAAAATGAGATTGAGAATAGTTAGAGACATCCATATATTTGTACCGTTTATGAGTTACCAGGGAAGCCACATGCGCAGAAGGAGCTAAAATTTTTATCTTCAACGTAGTCCTTGATTTTATAATATGCTTTTTTAATAAGGACACGTTTGATGAAGTTTTTGAACTTTCCATCGGTCAGTTCTATAACTGACTTTGGCAACTTGTTATAGAGGCGTATACTGTTTATAAGAAAAGACTTGCTAGTTTTCGTTAATCTGATTTTGGTTATTACAATTTCGTGCTTACTGCGTGTATTTAAATTATGGAAGTCGCTTCTAGTTTTAAAAAGCCCTAGATTTTTGCGCACGTACAAAATACACTCCAAAATATAAAGTGAAGGTAGAGTCAGTATATCGATCTCATAAATTTTTCTCTGAGGGACTAGCGAGGACCCATTTTATAGATCGTGCGGATTGCCCTCTTTTGTAAAACGAAAATTGAGTCAACCTCCGCTGCTGATCCCCACAGCAGAATGCCATAAGAAGAATGCCATAATACTGTGGAAGTAAGCATAGTATACTAGCCTAGCTGTAGCTACATCGGTTAACTGCCTTATTTTCCTTACTGCATATGCAGCTGAACTTAACCGACCCGAAAGAGTTCTAATGTGCGCGCCCCACTGCAATTTTGAATCGATAGTAATCCCTAAGAATACAGTTTCCTTTATAACTTCAAGATTTTTGCCGTCAAGATTTAAATTTAGGTCACGTTGTGGTACATTTGGTAAGGCAAACTTCAGACATTTTGTTTTTTTCGCATTCAGTAAAAGATTGTTAGCTGCGAACCATTTAGAGAGAACAATCAGACTTTCGTTGACATGTAAGACATCCGTATCTTTCCTATCTATTTTAAAAATTAGCGAAGTATCATCAGCAAATAAAATTATATCCGATAATTTGGCCATCATAAAAGGGAGATCATTAATGTAAACAAGAAAAAGGAAAGGGCCGAGAATTGAACCTTGTGGCACGCCCATCTTGACTAGAGACTCGGAGGACGTCGCCCCATTAACATTTACTTTTTGCTGTCTGTTTGATAAATATGAAAGCACAAGATCAGCAGCTTGTTCTCGAATTCCGTGGTGTTGTAATTTACAGATCAGTGTATTGTGGTCGACGCAGTCGAATGCTTTTGAGAGATCACAGAAAATGCCAATTGCATCCTGGCACTTCTCCCAAGATTCCAAGATGTGGCTGATGAGATTTACTCCCGCGTCCGTTGTCAACCTACCTTTCGTGAAACCAAACTGCTGACTATGCAGGATTCCATTTAAATTGAAGTGAGACAACATCTGGTCCAGCATGATTTTTTCATAGATTTTACTCAATGCTGGAAGCACGGATATAGGTCTATAATTAGAGGGATAACTCTTATAGCCTGATTTGAAAATTGGTACTACTTTACTGTGTTTCATTAAATCAGGAAACGTGCCGCTGTCCAAACATTGATTTATATACCTTTTAGGACAGGAGCAATTGAGTCAATAATATTTCCAAGAACCCTAACGGAAATCCCCCATAAGTCTTCAGTATTTTTTATATTGAGACTTTTGAACGCGTTTTTAATTGTATCAATACATATTGGTTTAAATTTAAAGGTTGGTACGTCTTTACTTAAGTTTTCTTTAAGAAGAGCTTCAGGAGGAAGTGTGTGGAGGGAAGTGACTTCGTGACCTCTAACGGAATGTTGGTAAATAAATTTTCTAATGTCTCAGCGACTTCTTGCTTATCAGAAATGGTTTGATTAGATATTTTCAAAGACAACTCATTCTGATCGCGTTGTTGTGTCTTGCTAGTTTCTCTATTAATTACTTGCCAAACAGTTTTTATTTTATTATTAGAAACACTCATTTTGTTAATTATTATTTGAGATTTAGCTTGAGCGCAGACTCTTTTAAATATTTTGGAATAGTTTCTAACATAAGTATGGAAAACTTGATCGGAAGTCAAAGTTTTTTTGTAATATAAATTATATAAAATATCGCGGCTTTTCCTTATGCCAACAGTGGCCCATTTATTAAATTTCAATTTGGAATTATTGACTTTAACTGTCTTTACACGTTTTATTGAATTCTTGGCAAACTGTATAAAACAACGTGCCGTTATTTATGTTGGGGTTTTTTTAATCAAAACTGGCGTTAGAAAGGTTACTTAAAACATTATTATTAAAAGAATTTAATTTATTTTTAGTAAGAGGTTTTAATCGAATTGATACACATACAGACACACACACAGACACAAAAGATACATTTAAGAACAAGAAAAGAAGAAGATTACATTTTTTATTTGACTCAAAAGATACTAGTTGACCAGTATGGTCTGATCTAACGCCACTAATTAAAAACGAATCTCTAACATTACAATTAGTGAATACATTATCTATGCTTTGTTTATTGTTCACAGATTTGTATTACTTCAAAGTATTCCCGTTTGAGCACCAATTTTTTGAGCGCCTATGCTTTGATCACCAAAGGTATTCCCATTTGAGCACCAATCAATAAATAGCTTGGTACCATGTACCTTGGTACCATACCTTGGTAAGATGACCAAAAATTAAATGAGACTTTAATCCCCATTGAGCACCTACAGTGTGGTAGCTTCTAGTGATGGGATGTAAAATAAAACATATCGATAAAAATTGACAGTACTTTATTACATTAATTTTAGGAAATAAACTAATTATTATTAAAAAATAACAATCAGCCTTAGGTTATTTTCTAGGTCCACACCTACTTAAACAAATAAAACAAATCACATGCCTCGTACCAACAGTAGTCTTTAAGCTTATTTTTTTAGTTACATAATATTTCTTAATAATACTTACATATAATAATACAAGTAAAGTTTTAAGTTGTTTTAGAAACGACAAATATGAACTTTATGTCAGTTATAGAAACTTTTGGTAGTTACCTTATGGTAAAAAATAAATTTATATTTTTCTAAAGTTTAAATTATCACCATTTAACACGAAAATAAATTAATAACGCTATGCTTAGGCCCAGTTTCTCAGCCGCCTGTTACATTTCGAATTAGCTGACAATTTGTGAACTCAAATCTCCAATACATTTTGTGTCTTCCTTTAAAAATACCGCGAGAAAGTGTAAAAAAAATACACAATTGATGCAAAATTACTCATCGTCCATTAAGAATAGCGTGATAATCTATAACATCTATACCAATATTATAAAGAGGAAAGATTTTTTTGTTTGTTTGTACCGAATAGGCTCCGAAACTAATGGACCGATTTAAAAAATTCTTTCACCTATGTAAAGCTACATTATTCCTGAGTAACATAGGCCAAAATTTTGACGGGAGCGAAGCCGTGGGTGTTAGCTAGTTATTTATAAGTCAGAGCAACACTTATAAATAACTAGCTGACCCCCGCGGCTTCGCTACCTGTCCAGTAGTTTTGGCGCCAATTGAATGCATTGCATTGCATTAGACAAACAGGCAATCATTCTAAAAAAAGAATTGATTCAGTGACCGTCATATACCCCGTATAATAATAATAATTCGTACGTACAACGTACGTAAAAACATGGACATTAAGAAACAATCACAAGAAAATATATCTGTAGTGGCACCAACGCCGCCACTTACGAACTAATGACATAACGTCACACAAATCCTGCATCTCGCAAGTAATGTTTTCGGCGCGATTTGAACACATAAAACAGTCCGACATCAACCGTCGGGCAGTTGCCCGGACCAGACACAACACCCGTCTGGTCGGAGGATCCTCCCTTTTCTATGGAGGTTTGTGGGACTTTACACACTGTTCCACCTACTGTAGCGTTACGTATAGCTCTTCTGAGCTATACGTAAGCCACGTTAATAAAAGTAAAGGTAACTATAAATTAAAACTAAGAAAAGGATATAAATAACAAATTAAGGTCCGGCTTCTTGCAAAGAATACGAGAGACGTAAAAAAGTGCCGGAACATTTAATTTTCATACGTCATATTTCGGGCTATTCGAAATATTCCGACGAACGGTAAAGGTGGTGCGCGCAGCGCGCACCGCCTATATACGGCTCTCTCAACTTAACTACTCTTGATAATAATATGAAAACACCGATTTCTATTATTAGTGTTTCATCCAGCCTACAATTGGTTCGGGAATAGATAAAATTAAAGTTCATGAAACTTATTGTGATATCACTACATATTATAAGTCCCTCGCCGCATCTGTTCGCGATAAACTGAAAAACTACTGAACGGATATTCATGCGGTTTGCATCAATAGACATTGTGATTCATGGGAGAGGTTTAGGTGTATAATTTGTTAAGATTTTGTGTCTTCCTGATAACCACGCGGGTGAAGCCGCTGGCAAAAGCTAGTTAACAATAAATAATTAAGTAAACTTTTATGGTTATGATGATAATTATGTAGGTATTTATCAAATGATAACATTCTGCAATAAAACTGCTGATTTTTATCGATATGATTTAGGTACTATACACTAGAAGCTACACATCACTAGAAGTTACCACACCGTAGGTGCTCAATGGGGAATAAAGTCAAATTTAATTTTTTGGTCGCCTTTGAGCACCAAGCTATTTATTGATTGCAGCTCAAAGCATACTGTGCTCAAACGGGAATACTCCATTACTTCGTCCGGATTTCCTAGCGGTTGCGAAGCCTGTGAACCATCGTCGGCTTTCACCAGAGTGACCTCGTTCATGGGCTGGCTCAACAGAAAACTTTAAAATAAATATAAAATTGTAAATAAACAATAAAATCGATTCGATCGATTTGGAAAAGCCGGGTGATGATTGATCAATGGATTATGATAACGGAAAGATAAATTCAAACAATATTTGGGTATGGATCGTAATGTAATCATTTGTTTTTATAACAGCCACTAATCTGTTTATCAAAGGGAAATCCTACCGAATAATTTTAAACCTGCCTAATTTTATACTTCTTACCTACAAATCCGTCTGTTTTCAACAAAATCCACACCAAAAGACACAATAACGTTCGACGAAGCGAACGCCGGACGCCCGCGCAGGTTGGCTAAAGTGGGGTCGAGGTGGACAGTTAAGTTGATCGAGTTGTAAAAGTTTACATACTATTTTTTTGTAATGGTTCCAAATTCAAATCACACTACTGACCCATGAGTTACAATGAAATTCAGTACAGTTATTGCCCGGCCTGACCCTTCGCACGTTTCAAGGCAGTGATGCCTTACTTTATGTTAGGTTTGTATGAAAATAACGTTCTTGAGCAGGATCTGGTGTGTAAATAGGAATCTAATTGTTCTCATACTCAACCTACATAGATTCCATATTATCTACCTGACTTGTAAAGGTAGACCAGGTGAAAAAGCAAAATGTTAACATAATAAATTATATCTACAAAAACATTTCATTGTCATTGTTATAACTCATTCATGTCTGCAATATTATTTTATTGCTATCTATGGGGAAACCTAAGCCTAATATTTTGATTCGATAAAAATAAAATAATTATCGGAGTGATTAAAGTAATAGGGCTTATCTCGAACCGCATATAAATAACACAATCAAAAGTTGTTTGCACTTACATTGTTATGAGTAATAGCAACATGAAATTCTTGGTAGTAACTCTGTTGGCTCTAGTAGCACTCGCATCCGCGAGGCATATGCATATCAGCCTCGAAGATGTCATTGACCTGGAAAAGAACCCTGCTTATGGATACCTCAACAGAGTCGGTATTCCATTAGCTGACCAGATCCGTAAAGCTGAGGGGGAAGGTAACCAAGATCTATCCCGAATCATCGGTGGTTCCTTAGCGTCTCTTGGACAATTCCCATATCAGGTACGAGTACATACTAATTTATTTTATAAGCAACTATTATATGTGTGAAAGGCGGCAGTAATATTATTATGAAGCAGACATTCTATAATTTTTTGACAAATAGTTTAATCGCTTTAACCGGGTGAATGCCATAATTACTGAAACAATTAAAAATCATTGGGTCTCGCGTGGATCCACGTTTCGTGCATCAACTGGTTAAACAATCTTGTATATCTTTAGTTCCACGCTGTAACTTCAGGAAACAAATTTCGAAGATCAGATCGAAATGAAGACAGTTTGCGCAACAGTTAATTTTACCGAATTCATGTTATATAGTATTTGGGGTGATTTATTCACAGGAATTTTATTTATTTCCACAGGCTGGTCTTTTACTCCAACTTCCATTTGGTACCGCTTTCGCTGGTGGAGTTCTGGTATCCCCAAACAGGGTGCTAAGTGCTGCTCATAACTTCCATGATCAAACATCGTCAGTTACCAGTGTGACTGTAGTTCTTGGCTCCACTACAGTTTTTACCGGTGGTACCAGGTTGACTCCCAGCGAACTTATTTTGCATGAAAATTATATTCCCCTTCCTCCAATTAATGATATTGCCATGCTCTATTTACCACAAAACGTGATTTCATCTAGTAAGTATTATATTGTTTCTTTTCTTAAAAGAGAACGTAGGATTTTAATCAATTAAAAAAATCACTTCAGATAAATAATTTGTTGTTTGTCCACATATATCCAAGAGTGGAGTAATTATACGAAATTTATATAGTTACCACACTCTTGGACATATTTGACTGTGGGTAGTAATCAATAGTGGTTTAATTTGTTTCTAGAAGATTGTAAAGTCACTATGCATATTACGCCGTAATTGGGCCTACATTTCTACGTTTGACCGCTATTTGAAAACTCACATTTGATGAATATAAGCTTCAATCAATTTTAAGTAATTATTCGCCAGGTATCCTCGCTCCCATCGCTCTGCCCTCTGGATCTCAGTTGGATGAGGACTTTACCGGCGATATCGGTGTTGCATCAGGCTTCGGTAAAACCGCTGATAGTAAGAGAACTCTTTTCTATTTTAATGTATTTTTTACCGTCATGCCTATACTATCCACATTCATTACCGATATTACTTTATTATATTACATTGGTAGTACGTTCGTAAGTTGCAAGCGGTTAAAGACGCTGGCAGTAGCTAGTCAAAAATCCAATCTTACTAATATGAATATGTAAAAGTTTGCATGGATGTGTTGATGTATGTTTGTTACTCAATCACACTATAATGGCTGAACGGATCTGGATGAAATTTGGCACAGACATCGATTATGGTCTGGATCAGCACACAAGCTAGTATTTTATACTAGCTTCTGCCAGCGGCTTCGCCCGCGTGACAAGTGTTTTCTCACCCCGAGGAATTATACCGGGATGTAAAACATAGCCTATGTGCTTTTCCAGACTACAATCTGTGTCTGTGTTAAATTTCATCCAGATTCGTCCAACCGTTTGAGCGTGAAGAAGTAACAAACATACAAATACACTCACAAACTTTTGCCTTTATAATATTATTAGTGTGAAATAATATATACTTTATTCTACACCATAATATACAAGAAAAAACTAAATATAATACTAAGAACATACAACGGGCGGCCTTATCGCATTATGCGATCTCTTCCAGACCAGAAAATTAGTGTGATTAATAATATCGTGATTAAGTAAGATAATATTGTGTTCATTTTTATAGTCGGAGGCGTTATTGCAAACCAGCCGTTGAGCTACGTGCACTTGCCTGTGATCTCGAACGCAGAGTGTGCTCAGGTTTTCGGTACTTTCCTCCAAACCTCGAATGTGTGCACCAGCGGCGAAGGCGGCAAGAACATCTGCACTGGTGACTCTGGCGGTCCTCTTGCTGTTACTAGGGACGGCAAACCACTTTTGGTACGTACATTCGACCACACTATAAGAACACCAGTAGTTAGCTAGCCTCTTATTCAATAGAAACTCACTGTGGTGGTGTTGCTTGTTGTGGTATACAATAAACAGAATTTTACCTACGGTAGACCAGCTCAAAAAAAACTGTTGTAACGACTTATTTTAAATCAATATTTTAAATTATCACTTTTAGATGCAGTTTTTAAAGTCATAAAGAAATGCGCCAGCGCCGTGCACAGAAAGGATTAATTGTCAATTTAATTATTTGCTAAGCACGATAAATAATTTAGGTATTTAGAACATTTCCTAATATAATATTTTCTTTGCCCCTACAGATTGGTATCACTTCATTCGGGGCAGGTTTGTGTGAGATCGGTGCACCTTCAGCTTACGCCAGAGTCACCTTCTATATGGATTGGGTCAACCAGCATCTTTGAAATATTGAACATCAATATTGTTTCTCAACTGAGTATTAAAAAATATAATAATTGTGTGTTTTTTATTTAAGAATAAAATTTCAGTTAGGATGGAATTTCTAACTTCTACCTGCTCTTGTGACCTGCCAGTATAGAAACACAATGTGTTAAAAAGTGGATTCACATATTTCACTTACTTATTCAGCACGCAAACTTAAAATAAAATTATAATATTTTCTATGGAAAATCTCCAACTATAGAAATCCAACCGAAAGCTCAATAGCCATTAGATATATAGCGATGGAAGGATCTCAAGGTTCTTATGAATGAGAATCTTTGTTACTTACGAGACTCTTGCGATCATTCGTTATTTTGAAAGCAGTAACTTTGCTACAAGATAAATCTTGGCAAGACTGGTTTCAGATTTCAGGGTTCTGAGTACCCGTAACGACTATCAAAAACTACAAATGACAACCGGAATAACAGCTTTATGTGCTTTGCGAGGCATTGGTTTGTTGTATTGGTTAGGGGATCCCTACTTAAAATCGAATGACGTAAGATCGAATAACACTTGGTCGAAAACGTTAACTCAATAGTACTTGAAATCGATAAATTATGAGTGCGACAGTTCACTACCTCGATGCACCAAAATCTCGAATAACTATAATCTTGAATAATCGGCAGCGCGAGGGGCCATAATCTTGAAACATCATTTCTCAACCGACCATCTAATCGATTTACAGAGTAGTTTTAAGGATTTTTATTTGATTACCTGCAATGAACAATGCACAATACAGGGTGAGTTTTTTTAATGTGCGTGGATGGGTAAATATGAAACTATGAGGAATAGCGAAAAACACTCAAAAACTCAAGAGGCCCATTTGGATGAAAACTAAAATTGCATCATTGGATTTTTAGTGTTCATCCAAACCTTTCTAGCCAGGAATCGTGAATAAAACACATACCGTTTTTTCACATTATTACACCATTCGACAGTGTCCTCCACCTTCTCCACCCATAAAACAACAATAGAACAGTTTCTTCCATCCTACCACACTTCACACGACTGACGCATCACCCTAAACCTATAGGTGCAGGACGCCAGCGGCTCAGCTTGGACTTCGCTATAGTTTCACCCAACACGAGACTGCCCGTCCGTTACAACTCGTATCATGCAATTAAAGTCATGAAAAAATCTTTTGAGAATATCCTAAACGGAATCAAAATTATCGTAATGGTGAATCTAGTACAATGCTGTCAAATACAGCCAATTAAAAAAAAAATCTGGTCACAGCAGCCATATTTCGTATTTATAAAAATTTACTTCTTACCTATTTGGTAAAATGAATCGGTATTTGTAATGTTATTTTATTACCATCATTATATTTCATATTTATAGTTGATTTATATTTCTACGCATTTATTGTTTCATTATATTGTAGATAGGTACTCAAATAAAAATCCTTAAAACTATTCTGTAAATCGATTAGATGGTCGGTCGAGACATGATGTTTCAAGATAATGGGCCTCCGCGCAGCCGATGTGATGATTCGAGCTTATAGTTATTCGAGATTTTGATGCATCGAGGTAGTAAATTGTCGCGCTCATAATTTGTCGATTTCAAGTACTATCGATTTAACTTTTTCGAACAAGTGTTATTCGAGCTAATGTCATTCGATTTCAAGCAAGCATGTTAGCAATCAAGCCGATGGCCCACACGTGTGCCCGCGTAATTAAAACATTTTTGATTAAGCCCGGAAAAACCCGGTGTTAATTTGTTTTAGTATTCATCGTATTATCTATTTAATAAGGCTAGGTTTTTTTTAAGTATTCTAATCACGACAAATGTACATTATAAATGCTGCTACCGGTACTTTCATTTATTTAGCAACATGAAGTTCTTGGGAGTGATTCCGTTGGCTCTGGCAGCGGTTGTCTCCGCAAAGCATGTTCATCCTGGATGATGTTATTGATTTAGAAAAGAACTCCGCGTACGGATATCTTAGTAAAATCAGTATTCCGTTTGCTGACAAGATTCGCAAAGTTGAGGAACAGGGAAGCCGAAATCTATCCAGGATCGTCAGTGGAACATTTGTTGTTCTTGGAGACTTGAACCTGATACGGATATCAGACACCTTTTTGTTTCAAGATACTACTATTGGCCATGCAAATGACTCCATTGAAGACTGTAAAGCCAGTCACGGACGAGTCGACATTTTTCCGGATGCTTTTTATTTCGATTGTTTGGATTTTTAATCAAACAAACAAATTACCTTCATTTCCCAGGCTTTTTCTGCATTTACCATACACCACTGTCTTCGGCGGAGGAGTTTTAATATCTACCAATAGGATTCTGATATCAGCACACAACTTCAATAAGACTGTTGCATCCGTTACACAAGTACCTGTTGTTCTTGGCTCTATTACCATTTTCACCGGTGGTACTAGGCTAACCACCAGTGATTTAATTTTGCAAGACAATTATAATGCAATGATATTGCTGTGATCAACTTTGTCCTTCTGGTAAGTACCATATTTTAGCAAAAAAATTAATGGTTTTGATTACCTTCATTAATTTTTTGATTAATTACATGGTGGGAATTATACAGAAATTACAGTTATATTCCTTAGAAAAGAGCTTTGAAATTTTCTTACATAGTTCGTTGGTGGAATTTTTAACATGAAAGTTACTTATTGCCAGGAATCCTCGCTTCCATCGCTCTGCCCTCTAGATCTAAGCTTGATGAAGACTTCACCGGTGATATTGCTGTAGCATCTGGCTTCAGGAAAACAGCTGATAGTAAGAAAAATATTAAATTATTAAAGAGGATTTTTACCTACACCCATATTTCCAGTAAATTTATGATACTTTGTTAATTGCTTCACAGTTGGAGGCGTAGTCGCAATCCAGCAGTTGAGCTACGTGTTTTTACCAGTACTGACGAACAAAGAGTGTGCACAGACTTTTGGTGATTTCGTCCAACCCTCCAACGTGTGCACCAGCGGCGAAGGTGGCAAGAACATCTGTTACTCCGGCGGTCCTCTCGCCGTTACCAGAAAGTCCGGATCGGTTTTGGTATGTTCGTAAGATTTTTGAATTTGTGGCATTCTCAAAAAAAACTCATAATGTTCTCCTTTACCGATTTCTGTCTTGTCTTAAAAACAAAAATCACCACCAACCCTCTACTGGGTCTCCGTGGTATATTATCGCCTACTTTCTCTCACAGAAAAGAGTCTTCTGTCCCTGCAGTGAGGTCGGTATAGGTTGATTACGCGTATGCTAACTTATTCCTCAATTATTAATTAAATTTATAATATTGAACCTTTGCTGATAACATTTTGATTGCTTCTACAGATTGGTATCACTTCGTTCGGGACTATTGCGTGTGAGACTGGTAGGCCTTCCGATTTTGCCAGAGTCACCTCCTTCTTGGAATGGATCAACAATCGTCTTTGAAATAATAATTAACATAAAATAAAATGCTATTTTAAGTACCTACAATTATTCAAAAATTGCACTTGACTCGTTTTTTTTTTAATTTTGGTGATAGGTAGTGAAGAAAAAGTGGTTTCCGTTCCGTGAATTCTATTTTTTTTAATTAGGTATTGTCTGCAAAAACTCAACGCACACGTTTTATATATTTGGTGAGAGGTTTTTTTTTAACTATTAATATCTCAAATCTGAAATCATTATTAAATTGTTAACCCCCGACGCAAAAGGAGGCGCTTAGTCTGTCTATGCTTCCTGAATTTTGCTCCGTGCACGGCTTGCCTATCGAAGACACAGTTTATTAAAAAGCATAGAGATAAATATGCAGATGACTAGAACGAAGAAGATAAAGAAGAAACCAACCTAGGATTCATAAAATCCATGTCATAATTAAAAAAAAAAAGACGTCCCCAATTTTTCAAGAGATGGCGCTAACATAATTCTGTTTATATTTGTGCAAAATTAAGCAATGAATAAATTTGTTATCAAATAAAATATCGTCATGCGTAGTTAGAAGCCAGGAAATCTGACGTCCTGCCAAGGGGTATCTTGTACCCAGTTACCTGATGGTTGTGGAGGTCTGATAGATCCAAATAAAATAATGGTACTCAGCGGCATTCAGTTAGGCTGGAAGCGGACCCCCAAACAAGGTTGCGAAAAGCTAAGCAGATTAATAAATTATCAAGACCCGTGGTGTGGAGGCCAATTAATGGTAACGCTGATTTACGAGTGGTCAAATACCAAAAAACAGGTTAATGAGTTCAGATTCAAATAAATAATAAATATTATACTTGAGGCAATAGACATGGCGAAAAAGCAACTTTTGACCATATTTATATCTACTAATTTTCTATTGCTTTCCAAAATATGATTCCAAGTATATCATCATAATAATTATATCAATAAGTATTATCATTGTTATCGTAGTTTACGTCTTAGATATTGCTATATCTTTATATCTATGGAGAAACCTGTGTAAATATCCTTTCGATAAAAAAAACCTAATTAAAGAATGATTGTCAAAATAATAGGGCTTATCTCAAAAATCCGGACCACCAAAGCACTTAAATATCACAATCAAAAGTGTATTACATTTATACTGATATGAGTAGTAGCAACATGAAGTTCTTGGCAGTAATTCTATTGGCTCTAGTAGCACTCGCTTCCACGAGGCACATCACTCTTGAAGATGTAATTGATTTTGAAAAGAACACTGCTTACGGATATATCACCAGAGTCGGTATTCCGTTAGCTGACAAGATCCGTAAAGCTGAGGAAGAAGGCAATCGGAATCTATCCCGAATCGTCGGTGGTTCCTTAGCGTCTCCTGGACAGTTCCCGTATCAGGTACATACCCCTTCATTTTATTACCAATGATTTTTTGAGTGAACCACAGACATAAGCAGTGAGGTTAAAAATTAAACCATAATATTTTATATATATCTTGAACAAAAACATAATATTTTATATACACTTTGAAGCGGATTTTTTTTTGCACTAAATAGTTTTATCGACCACCTCAAAACTATTTTATTTTACAACTTTAAGTCTACGATAAAGAAAAAGAAAGGAAATTAGTTAATTTGCGCCAATTGGGTTGATGAATTTAAAAGAAAATACGATTTTTTTTATGTATTTTGAAACTTTACATATCATAAATTATATTGTCGTTGCAGAAATCTCTTAAATATTTTATTTCAATTTATTATAAGCAATTAAAAATCGATAAAATTTTAAAAAGAACCACCTGTCTACAAACGGGCCATGATTGGTCGCCATGTTGGTGACGTCATAACGTTCAAGGAATTTCACGATAATACAGTGTCAACTGCACATGAATTAACTAAAAATATTCGAATTTGTTTTAAAATATTATTAAAAAACAAATTTTATTTAGTCATGTGTGATAAAGGATTCATAAAGGCTAATGATGATAATATACACACCTGATGGACGATTTGGAAGTTTAGAGCATAAATAAAGTAGTCGTAATGAATATTACGTGTTAGTGGACCGGTGTTAGTTATTGTTATTTACCAGGTACATTTAGAAACATAATTGTCATAACGTAATCGTTTTTACATATGGGTAGGCGATATTGGAGTAAAATAAAAAGTAACAAACACGATTGGCGCGAAACTTCGACTTTGGATATCAAAAAATTTCATTAGATACCACTAAATATGATACACATAAACGTTACATTTTCGTTAATTCACATTATTTACATATCCCTTAATAAAATTAAACACTAATATCTATATTACATACATACAAACACTAAAAAGTTTAGTAAGCTAACAAACTGATTCAGTTATTTATGCTGTACGTCGAAATATTTTTTTAAAAATGCCGTATTAATTAACTATTGCAAATTTGAAAAAGCTAGCATTGTTCTTGTAGAAAGCGTTTTTAACGCTCGCCTGAATATTAGTGATTTTGTAGATTGCCGTTTCTTCTTTGCTGCTGTTGATATTTACAAAAATACTACATAAATATAAACCAAATAAATATATTATACAATGGTCACATTGATTAGTGCTGTGTTAGTTGTGTTAGCTAGTAAATATAAAAACAGTAATAACAAATTCCGAAGATTGGATCAAGAATGATTAAGTTGGTAGTCAGTCTTTTGCGTAGCAAAAACATACTAAATACTCGTATATGGTCAACACCCTTTTTTTAATGTGTTTGAATTATTTATTAACAGGCTTCTTATTTACTCCACAGGCTGGGCTTTTACTACAAACGCCATTCGGTACTGCTTTCGCTAGTGCAGTGCTGGTATCCCCAAACAGGGTGCTGAGTGCTGCTCATAACTTCTACGATCAAGTATCATCAGTTAGCGGTGTGACTGTGGTTCTTGGCTCCATTACCGTATTCACTGGTGGTACCAGGTTAACTCCTAGCGAACTTATTTTGCACGAAAACTATATTCCCAACCCTCCCGTCAATGATATTGCAATGCTCTATTTAGCACAAAACGTTATTATATCTAGTAAGTATAATTTTGCATATTCCTATTATTTATTTAATGATAAAGTAGGATAAATTACCTGTACAAAACATAACGTCCTCGTGTTATTCTGATCTTGCTACTACATTCTGAAAAGATTTTGCTTGGCACACAGCCAAACATGGCCATTTCTGACCGTGGACTGATAAAAAGATCGTTTTTTTTTAGTTTGTAAAAGGTTATGAATTCTCTACGTATGTGCTGAATATATTGGACCGTGATTGGGGTCATATTACCACACTCAACCTATTGTTTATGATATAGTAGGTACTATTTAAATACTCAGATAAGTGAGGTAAGCATAAGCCGCAATCATTAACATGACTTTGATTATTCACTAGGTATCCTCGCTCCCATCGCTCTGCCATCTGGATCTCAGCTGGATGAGGACTTCGCCGGTGATATCAGTGTTGCGTCTGGCTTCGGAAAAACCGCTGATAGTGAGTGAACTCTTTTCTATTTTATTGTGTTGTCTACGATCTTTCATACTTTTATTTTTAATGTCTTCTATCAGCGACTTTGGTCACGTGAATTTATGGAAATTATCCCATGGGAACGTATTACCGGGACAAAATCATATATACTTATATTAATATATATCCAAGTGCCAAGATCCATCCAAATCCATTTTGTCGTTGAAGCATGGTTGATTAACAAAAATGCATATTTATGACTTAGGATTTTATTTATAATATCATTTTGTTCATTTGTACAACTTTGTTATTAAATTGCTTCGCTTGTATTTATCACAAGTTACAAGTCAGCCCAGTTATCAATAAGTATAAAGTACCTAATTAAAAGAGTCTGAACCAAATAAAATAGTTTAGGCTCATCGGATGCATGTCTGAAAGCTTGTTTGAAAATATATTTTCTTATACTTTTACAGTTGGAGGCGTAGTAGCAAACCAACCATTGAGTTATGTGGACTTGCCTGTTATATCGAACGCTGAGTGTGCACAGTATTTCGGCGCTTTCGTCCAAACCTCCAACGTTTGCACCAGCGGCGAAGGTGGCAAGAACGTCTGTACTGGTGATTCTGGTGGTCCTCTTGCTGTCATCAGGGATGATAAACCACTTTTGGTACGTACAATCGACCACATTCCTGGTATAGGCAGGCAAAACCTAGTTACGTATTCTATTGTTATACATCATAATAATATGATCATAATATAATCATAATATGGTAATATATTGTATTACGCCATATCAGCTAAAATTAAAAGTGTTATTTAACAATTAACGAACGAAGCACGAGATCTCTTCATAATATGCCAAAGTAGGTCTTTTAAAATTACTACATTCACTGAGGCACGTATTAGTTTTCAAAATGCAGTAGACATTTTCTGCCAGCCCCCTTGTCGCTTGAATACGCTAACAAGTACACCGGTATCTAGTAATTTTTTTGCCCTACAGATTGGTCTCACTTCATTTGGGGCACCTCAGTGTGAGATTGGCAGACCTTCAGCTTACGCAAGAGTCACGTTCTACATGGACTGGGTCAACAAGCACCTTTGAAGGATGATCATTAATATTGTTACTCAACTGGAGTCAATTATAAACATTAAATGTGTGTTTTTTTTTTTTGTATAAAATTACAGTCCTACGGTCTAAGTAGAGGGCCCATTAGTGTTTTGCGTTACGTAGCATCGTCGCGCGTTTTACATAATATTTTTTAGGGGCATGCCACATTATGCGTTGCGTCGTCGCACGCGACGTTTCAACGGATCGACAGACGAGAGACGAAGCTGGGGGAGGGTGAAGCGCTGCGCTGTCGGAGCGCCGCGCCGATGCAACGACGGACAGTGCTGAAATCAAAATAGTTTATTGCAACTAAACCTTAAAGCTACTTTGGAATTGTCAAACAAAAAAAAAGATGAATCTAGTCGCACATTCGCAAGCGTCAGTAGGTCGGTTCCCTATCCATTTGCATAAAATTACGCATTTTTTTTTAGCATAATTTCTCTAATCATAATAATGTTTAAGCATAACAATCAAAAGCATAAATTTGTTTACGCATAATGATATTAAAATTATATTTTTTTAAGCATAACAAATACGCATAATCATTAACTCCTAAAATGTTTTTGGGCTATTTTTTAAGAAGCTTGCAAACAAACATACAACATGCATGCAGCAAGCATGCAGCATACAAACATGTAAACAAGCATACACCATGCATGCAGCATGCAGCATGCAGCATGCAGCATGCAAGCAAGCATGCACCATGCATGCAGCATGCAAGCAACATGCAAGCTTCGGCTTGCTAGCCGGCTTCGCCGGCCAGCCTCAGCCACGGCGGCGGCGGCGGGCGTTAAAACTACCTGCTCCTAACCTTGCGGGCCGCCGCGCCCCTCCGCGCCTACGCGATTTTAGATAACACTTTAGGGGTAGGGCAGACAAGACTACGTGGAATCGGTTTTGCAGCGATTCGTTTATGTCACAAAAAAATAAAATATGTAAAAATAACTCAAAGGAGATGGGCAAGACTCCATAGTATCCTGGGCCCAGGTGTTAACTCAATCAAACTAGCCTTATTTGTAAGAGGATTTAAAACAAGGCCTCGCTGAAAATTTGGTGAAACTTGGCTATCCAGGAATCAAGTTGTATGAAGTATAGTAAAAGTGAGGTTACAATATAACATTGTAGTTTTTTAATGTTATTTCGGAAATATTTTTGAATTGCTTCGGTTGTGTAATGGTTTTATGCATGGAATGCAAGTAGAAAGTCCATGTGTGATGGGTCGAAGATCTGACACGTTTGGTACGCCGGACAGTCGCTACAGTCGAAGACGAATGAAGTTTTGGAACGAAGTTTCTTATCGCGCGTTGCGAAAGGGGGCTAGACGAAAAAAATTAAGACCAAAAGTTGGAACGACACTTTTTGCTATAGTTGTAAGCCGTGCGGCGTGCGCGTGTTTCTCGGTCTGTCACTCTCTCTCTCTCTCTCTCATAAAAAGCAATCCAGTTATTTTCGTTTCGTTATTTTCAACAACAACAACAACAACTCAACAACAACTACAACAACAACTCAACAACAACAACTCAACAACAACAACTCAACAACAACAACTCAACAACTACAACAACAACTCAACAACAACAACTCGACAACAACAACTACAACAACAAACAACAACAACTCAACAACAACAACTAATTACGTTTACCACAGCCAGGGGATTGGAAAGAAACCCGAAATGATTCTAAACTTTTAATTATTAAAGTTAATTACAATTCATAAATCCTAAAACTGACCATTCCAAGTCGAGGTTGGAACATGGAATGGTTACAACTACTAACTACAACTAGCTAACCTAGAGATGTCCATTCCAAGCCGATATTAGGACATGGAATGGTTACAATAATTAAATAGACTAACTACAACTAACTAGCCTACGAGAATCCATCCTACTCGATGTAGGAATATGGAATGAATTCTTCTTACAAGAAATGGTCTTAAATATTAGTTCGGCATCGATCGATTCCTTGACGTCATGGCTGCATCGGTTTCGAAGTAAGCGCAGCGTCCGTAACTTCCTATATTGATGCTACGTACGTTTCTGTGTCAGCGAATGTCTAGCTACGTGCGTTGGCTTCACGGTAACTGCTCTGTCGACAAGGTCTATGTATGCATACGTAACAAACTCAACAACAACTCAACGACAACCAACAACAACAACAACAAAACAACAACAACAACTCAACAACTACAACAACAACAAACAACAACAACTCAACAACAATAACTACAACAACAACAACTTTGCAAGTCATCTCAATAGCAAAGGATACTGGATCTAAAAATCAAGAACAAGAAGCTTCTATTAGATTACAACTACACAAAAAATCTGTCATCGATACTGGGGGATTACCTTACCAAATCACTTTTGTAAAAGGAAAGTATTACCTTACCAAACAAACATTTTTTTTCACGTTGGTGATATATATATATATATGTACATTTTTTTTCCGTTCCGTATGGTGACGGACGTAAAGAATTTCACCATCCCATATCTTCCCGTGGGTGTCGTAAGAGGCGACTAAGGGACACACCAGAGAATGGGCAGCAGCGTTCTCTGTGCACTTTATCAACAAACTGCGATCGCCAACCCGCCTGCCAAGCGTGGCGATTATGGCAAAACCCCCCAATCCTAATGATCAGCACACAGAAAAAACGGCCCCGAGTGCCCGGCAGCCCGTCTACCCTCGGCTACGGTAGCGGTCGAGGCGATGGCGTGGCAAGGGGTGCTAAGAATCCCCGGAGTGGACCCGGCTACCCCAATAAACACCGACGACTGGACCTGGGAACATATAACACGCGAACACTCCGGACCGACGAGAAGATAGCCGAACTGGAGGAAGAATTGAGTAGGTTGCGATGGAGTATTATAGGGTTATCGGAAGTCCGAAGAGAGGGGGAGGACTCGATAATCCTCAAATCCGGTAACCTGCTCTATTTCCGAGAGGGTGACCGACAGTCCCAGGGTGGTGTCGGGTTTATCGTCCACAAGTCCCTTGTGAACAACGTGGTGAAGATCGAGAGTGTGTCGACCAGGGTGGCGTACCTTATACTCAGAATATCCGCAAGATATTCGCTGAAGGTCATACAGGTCTACGCCCCGACCTCGGCACACCCCGACGACGAGGTAGAGACCATGTATGAGGATATCTCTAGAGCCATGCATGGTTTCAAAACTCACTTCACCGTTGTCATGGGGGACTTCAACGCAAAACTGGGCAAACGAGACGTGGATGAGCTGCAAGTGGGGCAATTTGGAGTTGGACGCCGGAACCACCGGGGTCACCTACTGGCCAGTTTTATGGAGAAGGAGGGCCTCTACATGATGAACTCCTTCTTCAGAAAGCGTGAGCACAGGAAGTGGACCTGGCAAAGCCCCGATGGTTCAACTAAAAACGAGATCGACTTCATCATGTCAACCAAGAAGCAAGTGTTCAATGATGTCTCTGTGATCAATTCGGTTAAAACCGGGAGCGATCACCGCATGGTAAGAGGCACATTGAACATTAATGTTAAACTTGAAAGGTCTCGACTGGTGAAGTCCACGCTCCGCCCAGCACAGATCCAGGTCCAAAACCCCGAGAGCTTTCAGCTCGAACTCCAGAATCGTTTCGAGTGCCTAGGAAGCTCCGTGGACGATTACAGCGATGGGTTCGTGGAAGCTGTCCATACGGTCGGGTCTAAGTTTTTCAAGACCCGCCGTACAGATAGGAACAAAAAGCTCTCTGATCCTACTCTCAAGCTAATGAAGGAGAGGCGTGAGATGATCCTGCAGTCTTCAGACGATGCGGTGAAATACCGGCAGCTAAATAGACGGATCTCAAAGTCCTTGAAAAGCGACCTCCGCCGCTTTAATACTGAGCGTATAAAAGACGCGATTGAGCGGAATAAGGGCTCCAAGGTCTTTGCAAGAGATCTGTCTATAGGGCAGAGCCAGCTCACGAAACTGAAGACCGATGATGGCAGGATCGTTTCCGCCAAACCAGAGCTTCTGAGGGAGATCGAGAGATTCTATGGGCAGCTGTACACGTCAACCAGTAAACCCGTCGCGAATCTAGCGAAAGACCCTAGAGCTAGATTGACCCGACACTATACCGAAGACATTCCGGACGTCAGCCTGTATGAGATTAGGATGGCTCTGAAACAGCTTAAGAACAACAAGGCACCGGGTGATGACGGAATTACGGCCGAACTCCTGAAGGCGGGTGGAAAACCAATCCTTAAGGCCCTTCAGAAGCTGTTTGATTCCGTCATACACGAAGGGAAAACGCCACAGGCATGGTGCAGGGGTGTGGTGGTACTCTTCTTCAAGAAGGGTGACAATGCCTTACTGAAGAACTATAGGCCCATCACACTTCTTAGCCATGTCTACAAGCTGTTTTCAAGAGTCATCACGAATCGTCTCGCGCGCAGGTTTGACGATTTCCAGCCTCCCGAACAAGCCGGATTCCGTAAAGGCTTCAGCACCGTAGACCACATACATACGCTGCGGCAGGTTATACAGAAGACCGAAGAGTACAACCTGCCTCTCTGTTTAGCGTTTGTGGACTACGAGAAAGCCTTCGATTCGATCGAGACTTGGGCTGTACTGCAGTCTCTCCAACGGTGCCAAATTGACTACCGGTACATCGAAGTGTTGAAGTGTTTATACAAAAACGCCACCATGTCAGTTCGACTTCAGGATCAGACCTCGGAACCAGTCCTTCTGCAGCGAGGTGTGAGACAGGGAGACGTCATATCTCCGAAGCTGTTTACCGCTGCACTGGAGGATGTCTTCAAGGTTCTGGACTGGAGAGGGCTAGGCATCAACGTCAATGGCGAGTACATCACTCACCTTCGGTTTGCTGACGATATAGTGGTTATGGCTGAGACCATGGAGGACCTCAGTAAAATGCTCGATGACCTCAGTAGTGCTTCCGAAAGAGTGGGTCTTAGAATGAACATGGACAAAACCAAGGTGATGTTGAATGCCCATGTTACACCCACTCCTATCAAGGTAGGAGACTCTACACTCGAAGTTGTGGGCGACTATGTCTACCTGGGACAAACGATCCAGTTGGGTAGGGCCAACTTCGAGAAAGAGGTCAACCGTCGAATCCGACTCGGCTGGGCAGCGTTCGGGAAGTTGCGCGGTATCTTCTCGTCCAACTTACCACAGTGTCTCAAGACGAAAGTCTATGACCAGTGTGTGTTGCCAGTGATGACATATGGATCTGAGACGTGGTCGCTTACAATGGGCCTCATCAGAAAACTTACAGTCACTCAAAGGGCAATGGAGAGGGCTATGCTCGGAATTTCCTTGCGTGATCGAATCAGAAATGTAGAGATCCGCAAGAGAACCAAGGTTACCGACATAGCCCGAAGAATTGCCAAACTTAAGTGGCAGTGGGCAGGGCACATTGCTCGCAGAACGGATGGCCGATGGGGCAGAAAGGTTCTGGAGTGGCGACCGCGAACCGGAAGACGTTGCGTTGGAAGGCCTCCCACCAGGTGGACCGATGACCTGGTGAAGGTTGCGGGAATCCGCTGGTTGCGAGACGCACGGGACCGGTCAATGTGGCGACGCTTGGGGGAGGCCTATGTCCAGCAGTGGACGTCTTTCGGCTGATATGATGATGACATTTTTTTTTGCTTTTATTTTTTCAATAGCGAATCAACTAAAGCATCGACTACTGAGGTACAAACTATAACATCAAGGAAAAAGACAAATGCACAAAGATGTAGAGAATATCGTGAGAGATAGAAATTACAAAATACAATGGTAAAAAACATAAATGCAGAGAGATCAGATGAATGTAGTGAGACTGATCAATTACAAGCTTAAAACCTAAAACTAATGTAGAAAGAAGAATAAACATTATGAAGCGCAGAAGTTAAAAAACAAGAAAGTTAAAAAATACCTAAAACTGTTAAACAAAAAAATAAAGAATATTACGATAGGAAACTTCGTTCCATTCGGGTGTCCCTTGACACCTCTTAAGTTTTTATTAATGATTTATTATATACTTTATTGTACACTACTTAAATAATTACAATACATTATATAATACATTATATATTTTTTCTATTACTTTATATTATCTATTTTACATTTTTTTTTTATATGTCAAGGGATCAGTCAATGTGGCAACGCCTGGGGGAGGCCTATGTCCAGCAGTAGACGTCTTTTGGCTGAAATGATGATGATGATAAGTCAAGCACCTACATATTCACATTATGCCATTATTTTGAGTATCTTTTTTATTTACCCACGTCCGTGTGTCACTAGCGGGGTGCCAACTGAAAATCAGCGCTGGGTGTCTGACGCCAAGCAAATGCTGAGTTGGTAACACTTTCGGTATGGGCACGCCTGGCGCAATAATTTTTAAAACTTGTTTGTACTTTTTTTACTATTCTTTTGTGTTACTTTGTGATTGTAGTGCTGTGTCTATGTCAAACAAATGGTTTTCTATTCTATCCTATATATTCCGTCTATCAAGTCAAGTCTTTTTTCTCAGAAACGCGTGGAGGTATCAAGTAAAATTAATATCGCATCATCTGCAATCCCTTGAAGCTGTGAAAATATCAAACTCCTATTTCAACGCAATCAAAACATACTCGTACGGCCTTCTATGCCGCATATTTGAGACTCACTTCCTGTTGACCTAGAATCATGAAATCTGGTAAGAAAACCGAAATAACTACGTCAAAATAGTATTTATAACTTATTTGCGATTGGTAAACTGACTGCGATCTATATCAATGTATCAGTTTTCCAAGGGTAAAGTCAATTTTGTCCCTCAACCCATCACCAACAGTTCACTATCTATATCCGTGGAACGGAACCGAACGCGATCGATTTATAAAAAAAATCGGTATAGTCAGATCAAAAACGTTAGTTACAATATTTTCGTTGGAGCAGTGTTTGGTTAAAGTTGTTTTGTTTTTTTTATAATATTTTATTGAAGTTCCTGAGCCGGATATGGCGTATTTTTTTTTAATGTTATTTAAATAACGTCTATAGGTTGCACGCAGGCCCAAAGTAGGTCCCAGATACAGCTACTCTGCCTTCAGAAGGTAGAAATGGTGAAAAGTAAAATTTCCTCATAGGTATATATTATCTTGTTGTTTGTTTTTCCCACAATATTATTTCATAGTTATATATTTTATCATTGGTATCAAAGATTGATATCTACAGTATTTCGTAATTGATATATGTGGGGAAAACTAAATCAAAATATATACATATTTTGATCAAATACTTGATAAAAAAAATTAGGTTTTAAAGAGACATTTATCAAATTAGTAGAGCTTATCTCGAAATATCCAAACCAAGGCAGCATATAAATTCCACAATAAACAAGATATACTTACATTTATAGTGTAGAAAGTGAAGCAACATGAAGTTATTAGCAGTGACTCTGTTGGCTCTAGTAGCAGTCGCCTCCACGAGGCACATCACTCTTGAAGATGTCATTGAGTTGGAAAAGAACCCCGCGTACGATTACCACAACAGAGTCGGTATTCCGCTAGCTGACAAGATCCGTAAAGCTGAGGAGGAAGGCAATCGGGACCCATCCAGAATCGTTGGTGGTAACTTAGCAACTCTTGGACAATTCCCGTATCAGGTAAAGTCTTAATTATAAAATTGTTATTTTTTATGCATGTGTAAGTCACAAATCAACATTAATGAAAGATTTGAAGTGGGTCGACAAATTGAACCTTACGTTGGGAAAAACTATTGCACTGAGGCCGAAATTCTTATTCTTTTTCGCAAAATAGTTCGTCGACTATCTGGACTCTATTTAATCCATAAATATCTTTAGTTTTACCCTATAACTTCAAGTCTATTGTACAAACATATCTAAGGTTTGATAGCAATTATTTAAATTGGATAGTTTGATAATTATCAATGAAGTAAAATCTGGTTTTGAAACAACTGACTTCAAGTTTTATATATAAAGTGTTTTGGATTATTTATCAACAGACTATTTATTTATTTCACAGGCTGGGCTCTTGTTAGAAACACCATTCGGCACTTCTTTCGCTAGTGCAGTTCTGGTATCCCCAAACAGGGTACTAAGTGCTGCTCATAACTTTAATAGTATTGTATCATCAGTTAACAGTATAACTGTGGTGCTTGGCTCTATTACCTTATTCACCGGTGGTACCAGGCTGACTCCAAGCGAACTTGTTGTGCACGAAAATTATATTCCATTCCCTCCAATAAATGATATCGCGATGCTCTACTTAGCACAAAACGTCGTTTTATCCAGTAAGTATGATGTATCATTGTAACTTCTAATATTAATTCTTAGTGACACCTTAGGCTTTTCATTAAATAGAAAAAAAACCTCTTGAGATTTATTTTTTGCTTTCACTTATTATGCTCTTGGATTTTGAACCAAACAAAAGGCCAACTTTTGTCTACTGAAGGTTTTGAACGTATATTACGTACCCACTTTTTATATTTTAAGAATGATGAACTCTCTTGAACACTGATTACATTCACATAATAAAACAGACCCAAATTACTAACATGTTGCTTATCACCAGGTATCCTTGCTCCCATCACTCTGCCCTCTGGTTCTCAGTTGGATGAGGACTTCACCGGAGATATTGCTATTGCATCTGGTTTTGGCAGAACCGCTGACAGTAAGAGAACTCTTTTCTATTTTAATATATTATGTACCATCAGACAACTTAACTAACTATTATACTTATTCATATTATTATGTTGTACTATAGTAGTAGTGTAGTTTAAAGAGAAAGGACATATTTTAAATGTTTATTTGGGGGGTAATCTGGAACTACTGCATGCATCTACTTGAAAAATTCACATCCATTTTCATGTCTACACAGTCGGAGGCGTAGTTGCAAACCAACCGTTGAGTTACGTAGACTTGCCTGTGATTTCAAACGATGAGTGCGCTCGAACTTTCGGTGCTGCCGTCCAATCCTCCAACGTGTGCACCAGCGGCGAAGGTGGCAAGAACGTCTGCACTGGTGACTCCGGTGGTCCTCTTGCTGTCATCAGGGACGATAAACCACTTCTGGTACGTACATCCGACCATACATAACAAAACTAGTAGATTGGTAACCTGACCTCGTATTCAATTTTCATTTACGCCATTTTGATTAGAATTGTTTAACAATAAAAAGTGCCCTATGCTAATCATCTACGCTAAGCCAGCTTAAGGTCGAAGTATTACCACTGTAAATGCCATTCAACGATTTATACAGCGCGAGTGTTCCAGTGTTTCAAACCATAATTTTCCATGAGGGGCCAAACCATAGTTTTAAAATTACGAAGAATAAATAGAAATGATCCAGCGCCGTAGAAATTAGTACACGGAAGCGCAGTAAGCATTACAGTCAGTCAACTTTTTGCTTAGAGGGCTCCTGATTACCATCACCTAAGTTAGCAGGTATGCGTACGTTCAAAGTATATAGTAACACTATTCTATCCCATACATTTTGTGCTGGATGAAATAAGACTGGAGTAACTTCTAGGGGTTCTGGGTTCTTGGATCATTCAGGGTGCTAATTAATAAGGTATCTAGAACACTTTCTAATCTATTATTATTTTCCCAACAGATTGGCCTCACTTCATTTGGATCAGGTGTATGTGAGACTGGTAGTCCTTCAGCTTACACAAGAGTCACCTTCTACATGGACTGGGTCAATAAAACCTTTAAAAGTTCGATCAATAATATTGTTTCTCAATTCTGTTTAATTAAATATTATTCGAAGTATTGAAAATCGGAATTTCGTTTTTCGGACCGAGAATCCTTTGAGCATGTGATTCATCGAACATATGTAAATCGCTTTTACATGTTTCGGTTAAATAAATTTCCATGCCTTCTGCATGTTGCATATTCACTTGCATGCTGCATGCTTGCTTGCATGCTACATGATTGCTTGTATACTTGTTTGCGTGCTTCTTACATGGAAATATAAACCTCATTTCACAATCAACTGTTTTATTGAGTGATAATACATTGCCGGAGCCGTGACAAAAGCCATATTGCTTTTGCATCTTTACTATTTATGTATTGTATCAGTTGGATTTGGTCAAATACAATTTTAATAAACAATTGTAATACAAAATGATCAGTGGTGGCCCAGTATGAGCAATGGTATCGGCTGCGACTTACAAGTTGTATATCGTTGTTTCGAGCCCAGGCAGGCGCTTTACTTTGTGTAAATTATTTCATCACCACTGCTCTCAAAACAGTGAAGGAAAACATCGTGCGGAAACCGGCATGTCTTAGAACAAAAAATTCAAAGATATCTACCAAGCCCGCGTGGTGGATTACGGCCCATTCCCTCTCACAGAGGGGAGGCTTGTGTCCCAGCAGTGTGGACATTAATAGGCTGATGATGATGATGATGATGAATACAAAATCAGATAATACTTAAACAATAGTTATTTATGCTACAAGTGCGGAAGGTAGGTGATTTCCGATGAGTGGATAAATCGGCACGAGTCGGAAATCATCTTACGCACGTGTATCATTCAACATTTAATATGCATTGTGCGAGGAAAACAAAAAAAAATATCTGAACCAAGCAAGAACTTTATAAAATGGCGGGCTTATTCCAGCGCGCTCAGCATATCCACAGATTAACTAATAGTTCCTCGGGCACATCTACTGCGCATGTGCAAATAGCTGTCACGTCGTAACGCAAAAAGGCACGAGCAAAATATACGTTCTGCCAAACATATTTAATGAATATTTAAAAATAACTTATTGATCAAAATCTAAATCTAGAGTAATTAAAAAGGCCTTTAATGAAGTATTAGTTTTATTTTACCTTTTATATGAATGTTAATCTGTACTTAACCAATTTTTAAATTTTTTCTCAAATAATAAAGACTCTATGCGTCGGGCTGACGTTGGAGTTAAAAATTAAAAAAATACAGAAAAGTAAAAAGCACCAGTGAAAAAAGTGACACTTTCCGCACAGTTTGGCTGCTTGGAAAACGCTCTTTTCGAGGATATGCATTGTAAAAATTTCTTCAACATAGGCACCAGATACAGCCCACTTTGCAGGGGCTATTTTAACATCGAACAATCAGCCACCCACTGGGGGCTGAGTCACCCGCGTCCGTAGGAGAGTTACCCCTATTGTTGTTACCCTACACGTGGTCCACGGGTGGTGCTAATCAGGTGACACAAACTGGTGGTAGGCTTCGGCCGAAGGCTTGTGACCACCCACCGGGCAATGCAATATTGGATTTAGATTGGATGTGATTGGGAGCTCGTACGGACTTGGTGCCATTTGCCCCTTTATCTATGGTCACTTCGTATTGATCCAGGTTAATGCTCGACCGAATAACACTTTTTTACGCCAGCCCCTCTTAATAATGTCAGCGAGATCACCAGATATGCATTCGATATGCATATAGTCCTGAGAAACGTTTTAATTCTCTTTAGTGTCGTAATCGCACACACACTGTCCCACAACTCAGTAAGTATATTAAAAAAAACAATAGAAATTAGAATAAATAAGGAACTAAAAGCCGCGATCAACTGCAAAATTGCAAGCCGCACGCTGTGTCCAAAAAGTAAACAAGCCCCGCGCCCGCCTTACTCTCGCGTAATGTTGGTACTCCACTCGAAAGTGATTTTCGTTCGTCAACCCTCGCCTGCTCTCGGTAATCTTCGGTTCACTCGGGCGGCGCACGAGGGTGGACATATTATTTGCCGTACATTTTGTATTGATATGCCTAGGACCTGCTAAAACAAAGATAAAAATGCATAATACCCACACCTATCAATGTGGGTGAAGTGCGAAACGCCATTGTATAGAAATGGTAGGGACTACCACGTGGCGGGTAACAATGAATAAAATTATTCTCAACATTTCAAGGCGGATGAAAACTTTAATAAGTACACGTAGAGGAAACACTTAATCTAGTACAATATTATTTTTATTGTAAAATTGGTATTTTAATATTTTTTTAACTTTCCTTGATAACCTTCAAAAATCAACAATGTGTAGTTTTCCCATAAAATCATATTACTCACAAAAATTGTACTAAATTCTATCTCGTATTTATTTTAAAAAGTGTATTTTTAAGTAAGGAAAAGTGTCTAAAATAATAAGTTTTTAAAATAAAATCGTATTTTAAAAAAACCTACATTTTTATTTTGTTCCGCTAATTTTGCCGGAGTGTGTAGAAATGGTGAAAAGTAAAATTTTATCATATTTATATATATTTATCATATTTATATATATCTTGTTGTCTGTTTTTTCCACAATATTATGTCATAGTTATAAATATTATCATTGGTATCAAGGATGATGTCTGCAGTATTTTGTAATTGGTATCTGTGGGGAAAACTAAATCATAATATGTATTTGATAAAAAACCTAATTAAAGAGACATTTATCAAATTAGTAGTGCTTATCTCGAAATATCCAAATGAAGACAGCATATAAATATCACAATCAACAAGTGATACTTATATTTATATACTCGTAGTAGCAAGTGAAGTAACATGAAGTTATTAGCAGTGACTCTGTTGGCTCTAGTAGCGGTCGCCTGCGCGAGGCACATCACCCTTGAAGATGTCATTGAGTTGGAAAAGAACCCCGCGTACGATTACCACAACAGAGTCGGTATTCCGCTAGCTAACAAGATTCGTAAAGCTGAGGAAGAAGGCAATCGGGACCCATCCCGAATCGTCGGTGGTTCGTTAGCAGCTCTTGGACAATTCCCGTATCAGGTAAAGTTTTAACTTTAAAATTATTATTTTATTGCATGTGTAAGTAACAAATCAATATTAATGAAAGATATAACATTTGAAGTGAGGTCGACAGATTTAACCTTGCGTTGGGAAAACATGTTGTACTGAAGCCAAAATTCTTGTTCTATTTCGCCGAATAGTTCGTCGACTATTTGGACTCTATTTAATCCATAAATGTATTTAGTTTTACCCTATAACGTCAAGTCTATTATAGAAACATATATCTAAGGTTTGATAGCAATTAATAAAATTGGATAGTTAGATAATTATCAATGAAGTAAAATCTGGTGTTGAAGCAACTGACTTCAAGTTTTATGTATAAAGTTTTTTGGATTATTTATTAACAGACTTTTTATTTATTTCACAGGCTGGGCTCTTGTTACAAACACCATTCGGCACTTCTTTCGCTAGTGCAGTTCTGGTATCCCCAAACAGGGTACTAAGTGCTGCTCATAACTTTAATAGTATTGTATCATCAGTTAACAGTATAACTGTGGTGCTTGGCTCTATTACCTTATTCACCGGTGGTACCAGGCTGACTCCAAGCGAACTTGTTGTGCACGAAAATTATATTCCATTCCCTCCAATAAATGATATCGCGATGCTCTACTTAGCACAAAACGTCGTTTTATCCAGTAAGTATGATGTATCATTGTAACTTCTAATATTAATTCTTAGTGACACCTTAGGCTTTTCATTAAATAGAAAAAAAACCTCTTGAGATTTATTTTTTGCTTTCACTTATTATGCTCTTGGATTTTGAACCAAACAAAAGGCCAACTTTTGTCTACTGAAGGTTTTGAACGTATATTACGTACCCACTTTTTATATTTTAAGAATGATGAACTCTCTTGAACACTGATTACATTCACATAATAAAACAGACCCAAATTACTAACATGTTGCTTATCACCAGGTATCCTTGCTCCCATCACTCTGCCCTCTGGTTCTCAGTTGGATGAGGACTTCACCGGAGATATTGCTATTGCATCTGGTTTTGGCAGAACCGCTGACAGTAAGAGAACTCTTTTCTATTTTAATATATTATGTACCATCAGACAACTTAACTAACTATTATACTTATTCATATGTTGTACTATAGTAGTAGTGTAGTTTAAAGAGAAAGGACATATTTTAAATGTTTATTTGGGGGGTAATCTGGAACTACTGCATGCATCTACTTGAAAAATTCACATCCATTTTCATGTCTACACAGTTGGAGGCGTAGTTGCAAACCAACCGTTGAGCTACGTAGACTTGCCTGTGATTTCAAACGATGAGTGTGCTCGTACTTTCGGTGCTGCCGTCCAATCCTCCAACGTGTGCACCAGCGGCGAAGGTGGCAAGAACATCTGCACTGGAGACTCCGGTGGTCCTCTTGCTACCATCAGGGACGGTAAACCACTTCTGGTACGTACATCCGACCATAAATAGAAAATTAGTAACCTGACCTCGTATTAAATTTTCTTCTACGCCATTTTTATTAGAATTGTTTAACAATAAAAACTATCCTATTCTAATCATCTACGCTAGGCCAGCTTAAAGTCAAAGTATTACCACTGTAAATGCCATTCAACGATTTACACAGCGCGAGTTTTTCAGTGTTTCAAACCATAATTTTCCATGAGGGGCGTAGAAGTTTTTAAAATTACGAAGAACAAATATAAATGATCTAGCGCCGTAAAAATTAGTACACGAAAGCGCAGGTAAAAATTACCTATAGTCAGTCAACTTTTTGCTTAGAGAGCAATACCATCAACTAAGTTAGCAGTGATCCGAACGTTCAAAGTACATACTAACACTACTCTATCCCATACATTTTGTGCTGGATGAAATAAAACCATAGTAACTTCTAGGGGTCCAGGGTTCTTGGATCATTCAGGACGCTAATTAATAAGGTATCTAGAACACTTCCTAATCTATTATTTCTTTTCACCAACAGATTGGTATCACTTCATTTGGGTCAGGTATGTGTGAGACTGGTAATCCTTCAGCTTACGCAAGAGTAACCTTCTACATGGACTGGGTCAACAAGAACCTTTGAAAGATCGATCAATAATATTGTTTCTCATTTCTGTTTAATTAAATATTTACATGTAATAAGATTGTGTTTTTTTAAGGTACATACAGCTCCAGAGAAACCTCACCCCCTAGAAATGTGTAATAGCGACAACTTTTAAAGTAAGGGTATGATTCCGATCTCGACAGCAAGCAGTAGTGCTGCCGCAGCACTAATGGTCCCCACAATTATATTCTCTATAGATTTACCTGAGATTACATTCCGAGCTCCGCAGCAATGCCGCGGCAGCAATGCAGCGTGGCAGTGTCGCCCCGCCACGGCGACAGACCAGTAGTGACGCGACCGCCGCAGCGATAGTACCTTAGTGAATGTTGACAAGTAAATTGGCAACATAAAGATGTTATTCTCTGATCTGATGATTATTAATTGATCCTCTTCTCTGAGGATCAATTAATATAATAAAAATAAACATTGTCAATTCAAAGCAACTGAATGAATACAAAAACAGCGCAATACTTCCGCCTTGCTCGGAATCAGTGCAGCAGGCAGTACTGCTGCGCAGCACCACAGTAGCAGCACTGCTGCGTGCTGCTGAGATCGGAATCATACCTTTACTCAATCGAGGCATGATATTATTGTAATAAAATTATATGTCGTTATTCGGACAGCAACAACACAAGCGAACGAGTAATTATGCTAAGATCCGAAATGAAGTTTACTTATAAGCGAATAATTATAAGCTTACCCTCAATTTTCTTCATTATCTATATTACACGGGAACACCCAAATACTCCGAAATATTTTATTCCGAATTACAATGTTCCGATTTTCAAAAGTCCGAATTTCATAATACCTAAAATTTATAATGTCTATTATTAAAAATCACGAAATTTATTTTACCGAAAGTCGTAAATGCGATTTGTTAGTTTTCCGATTTTCATACGTTCGAAAAGTCAAATGCTCTCAAGGGTTCTCGGTCTGAAAAACGACATTCTTATTTTTAATACTTCGAATAAACTAAAAGTCATGTTGTGCTATAAAATTTAGTGACATAAACGAATCGCTGCAAAACCGACTTCACGCAGTCTTGTCTGCCCTACGAGTGTAATTTAAGCTCGTGTAGGCGCGAAGGGGTGGGCAAGAACGAGCGAAGCGAGCTCGGGAGCTTAGGGCACCCTGACACGGACAGGTTAGGTTCGAAGGGGGTTAGGTTCGCTCGGTTTGCTCGCTCACTTCAGCTCCCGTCATCTCTTTCGTGGTTAGGTTACTTTAGACCCTGCATACAGAAATAGGAGATCAATCGGTATTTTATTTTTCGGTTGTTCTTTTTTTTTTTTGCTTGGTTTAGATATATTTTTTTATTTCCTCACACAGTGCATAGTAAAATGTTGTATGATACACGTACGTAAGATGATTTCCGAATCTGGGTTTTTTCGCAAGATATCGTGTCATAATTACGTGTTTCGATAGATTGACGATTGAAGCGGATCTACTACTAGATAAATTATGTAGTGTGAAATAAAAATGTTAGGGACTATTAAAATTTTAAAATTTTACTTGTTTTATCAATGGCTGATGGATAGATAAAAAATCTAACCCACTTCCAGATGACCTAGAAAGTTGATATTTGGCCTATAGCTGGGTGTGTAAACAAAGGAAAACATAAAAATAAGTCTTTTTTACGATTTGAATTTTTTTCCAAGCAATCGATTATTATTTACATCTAGCGTGCCTTTCGAAATGATATAGCATTTTTTTTCTTTCACAGTAGAATAGAATCCATGGTTAAATTTCGCTTTTAACCCGACTACGGAGAAGCCAAAAGGAGGTTTATGATTTTTACCTGACTACGGCGAAGCCAAAAGGACTGTTATGATTTTAACCGGTTTGTATGTATCTATGAATCTTACCAGAGAATGGGCAGCAACGTTCTCTGTGCATTGTTACAACTATACTGCGATTGGTAATCCACCTGTTAGGCGTGGCAATTGTGGCATACCCCCCGATTGTGAAAACCGGGTTTAGTTCAATGTACCTATCACCGCATGGTAAGAGGCACATTGAACTAAAATATTAAGCTGGAAAGGTCTCGACTGATGAAGTCTACGCTCCGACCAGCACAGATCCAAACCCAAAACCCCGAAAGCTTTCAGCTCGAACTCCAGAATAATTTCGAATGCCTAGGGGGCTCTGTGGACGATTACAACATCGGGTTCGTGAAAATTGTCCGTACGGTCTTCAAGATCCGTCGTAAAAATAGGAACAAAAACTCTCCGATCCTACTCTAAAGCTTATGAAGGAGAGGCGTGAAATGATTCTGCACTCTTTAGACGATGCATGCAAATACCGACAGGTCAATAGGCGAATCTCTAAGTCCTTAAAAAGCTAATTCCGCCGCTTTTATACCAAGCTTATTAAAGATTCTATTGAGTTAAATAAGGGCTCCAAGATCTTTGCAAGAGATCTAACGATTGGGCAGAGCCAGCTCACGAAACTGTAGAACGACGATGGCAGAATCGTAACCGCCAAGATTAAAAGGTTCTATGGGCAGTTGTAAAAGTCAACCAGTTAACCCGTTGCGAATTTAGCAAATGACCCAAGAGCTAGATTGACCCGACACTATACCGAAGACATCCCGGACTTCATCTTGTACGAGATTAGGATGGCTCTGAAGCAGCTTAAAAACAACAAGGCACTGGGTGATGACGGTATTACGGCCGAACTTCTGAAGGCCGGAAGAAAACCGGTACTTAAGGCCCTTTAAAGAAGCAGTTTAATTCAGTCATACTCGAGGAGAAAATCCACAGGCATGTTGCAGGGGTGTGGTAGTACCCTTTTTCAAGAATGGCGACAATGCCCGACTAATGAACAATAGGCCCATCTCACTTCTTAGCCATGTCTACAAGTTGTTTTTAAGAGTTCTCGAACAAGGCGTTTTCCGAAAAGGGTTAAGTACCGTAGACCACATACATATGATGCGGCAGGTTATACAGTCAGTAAGAATGTTGTATGTTCTTATAAATAAATTTCAGGATTATCTAGAGAACTTTGCACCCATTTAGATCTCAATTCTTTTGTTGGCGCAGTCAACAACCACGCATATTTTTACTATTGAACTTGGCTCCCATTTTCATATTTATGTTTTTAATGGGATTGGGATTACTTCGTCTGGGTCAGGTCAATGCGAGACTGGTATGCCATCCACTTATGCAAGAATCACCTACTACAACGAGTGGGTACACGAACGTCTGTGAAATAGCCTGCTGTTTATAAAATGACGAGTCTGTTTTTTTATGATAACGATTAAAAACAAAATATTATGGTGATTGAGTGTATTTAAATTATTTTCTTAACATCGTAACATTACACCTTTTAACTTGCCATTTATTTGAAATACTCGTAATATAATGCTTCATTATATGAACTACAAATATTTTATTTCTTTTCTTCGAAAACTACTCGGCATGGTCTCACAAAATAATAATTAATGTTTAACATACAGTGTTAAACATTAATTATTATTTTACCTGAAGCACTAGTACCGATGCCGTGTGAGTCACGCAGATGTGTGTGCAGCGTAGACGGCGCGCTCCAGCCGCCTGAAGTGTTGGGTTGAATTCCCAACACTCAGCTAACCATGCATTGTCGCTTAAATTAAACATGTATACAAAATTTCATCTTAATCGGTTGAGGATAACTGCTTTAAAATTCAGTTGCAAGATTTGACCCGAACACACTTACATACATACATACAAACATACATTGTAAGTTGAATAAATGCTTGTAAAAACAACAGCTGGAAGCAAATCATATTCGATTTGTTATAAATGCCTAAAACTGTATTATCTTGCTTTACTATTTTGTTAAGGACCTTATTGTGGCTAACTAAATAATATCAGCCGCACCAGTAGATCCATGCCAAGGTCGGTCAGTGGATGGGTGACACACCTCCGTGGCTCGGTAGCCAAAGCTTTCTTTAACAGTCGTCACGGGTAGTCTGAAGCAAGGATCTGACACCGGTCTCCCCTTGGTAAGACCGGTGTCAGATCGATCGTGTTACCCGGTTGCTGGGACTGGAGGTCAGATAGGCCAGCCATTTCATGTAAAATATTTACTACCTTTATTTGCTTTCTGCATTCGATACGACTGGAAGCCGACGCGAATATAGTTGGAAAAAGGTCAGACAGAGGAAGATTTTGTTAAGAAATAAATTTCACTCGCCATTCATATTTAGTAATAAGTTTTGACAGGCGTTTATAATATTCTTGCCATCATCAAATCAAATAATTTATTTGTTTGCAAACATAGGTGTTTTTATAATAAAATTCTCCATATTTTACGCTTGGGGGAGGCCTATGTCCAGCAGTGGACGTCTTTCAGCTGATATGATGATGATGATGACTAATATGCACTATATATATATATATATGTGGGAATGTATGAATGTAAGGTGTTAGTTAAGTGGCAACACTTTGAATAAGGGAATGTAAGATGATTGAGTGAGAACACTGTGTGAAAGAGCGAGTATGTGAGAGGACGCCATTTTGAAGATGAAAGACGTTAAGTTGTAAACGGGAATTGTAACTAATTTTCGGAAGAATAAAATATAAGAAGTGAAGTTCGCTCAACAAGTTTTTATTACGAGATAAACACACTACATATATTAAAAAAATGCCAGCATATCAATCAGTTAGCGAATTATCATTAAGAAAAACGTCAATCGTGTAATAAGTTATCATAATAAGCCGCCTTTTAGCGCTCTTTTACATTTTGTTTTTTTTTTTATAATATCAAGTACTCTTTTATATATAATATGCCATACATAGGTCCCTACTGACAAATGTGCATAAACCAAGAAAGTTAAACAACAGATTCAACAGCTAGTAGTCCCTTTTTACCTTTGTAAAAAGCGACTACTACCTGCACCCCTAGTAACCCTTTTCACCACTATGCTTATGTCTTTACATAAGCTTAGTTATAAAAAGGGTTACTTAGCCCCAAGAGTAAATGAGAACATCAGCGGCAGCGCAATGAAAAATGCTTTCGGCGTTAAAGGCTAGAAGGCTTTTAATGTTCCCTCTGCTTCGATTTGGGCCTTCTCTCATAGACGGAGGCAGCTATAATCCACCACGCTCGCTGGCCCAGTGAGGATTTGTGAATGTCACATGTCTCCGAATTTCGTTTCTAGATTTTCTTTTTGATATTTTCCTACTCCATTTTGAAAATAACTAGGAGTGATTTAATAAATTTCACAAAGAGTAAAGCTTATCTGGGTCGCGTGGTAGATTACAACCCATATCTCCTTACAGAGAGGAAGCATTTCTCTCTGCAGTGGAATCTTTATGGGCTGATTATTTATTTAATTATCATGTTTAACAGAGACTTTGTTTAATCTTATTTATAAAAACATATTTATTTATTGTTCTTCATTAAAAAAAGTCTAGATAAAGCAATGTCCCAAACAAAACTATACGAATAAAAATGTACCTCCAAACCAAATGAATACAAATATTCGCAAAATAAGAATTAAAACTTTACAGCTTATGCCTGTAAAATTACAAATCCCACCAAAAACATTTTCATTTAAAATATTGCTAAAACGAGATCATACATATACATCGCTACATCGTCGACCACATCATCACTTACCATCAGGTGTGATAGTGGTCAAGCGCGAGCCTAACAATAATAAAAAAAAAAAAAAATAATGGCTCGCATATCAAAAAGTTATCAGATCTCACGTAGAGCCAAGCTACACGCCCTAACTCTACAAGCCCTATCTTCACAAAATCTACAACTTAGTCAAAATAAATGTGGCCGTTTCGCTACTAACTAAGGCTTTCAGTTACAATCAGTGTTGGAGCGCCTGATCAGCACAGCATGGCAGCAACTCACTTAATGAACAATTACCACCAATTGTAATGCGTAAATGTCTTTTTTTGTTCATATTTCACTTGCTGTACTTAATCCGTGAAGTCAAAACCGAATATAGTATTTTTTTCTTGCATTGGGTATTCCTGCAGTTTTCAATCAGCAAATCCCTTAAATGCCCGCTTAATCACTTAATACCAAACAAAAGGTTCTAATCTTGAGATAGCAATAAACAGCTTCGAATGATAAAACGGTTATCAACTAATTAGGTTTTCCCTTCAAATCATCAAAGACTTTATAAACGCATCACAACTAATTTTATGTCAGTTAGATACCTACATCAATATCGGCAACATGAAGTTCATGGCACTGGCACTATTGGCTCTGACGGCGATGGCCTCCGCCAAATACATCGACCTCAACGACGTCATCGATCTAGAAGACATCACCGCTTATGGATACTTGTCTAAAATTGGTCTCCCGTCTGCCGAAAGAATCCGCCTAGCTGAGGAACAGGAAGAGATCCAGACCAGGATCGTTGGTGGTTCCGCCTCAAGTCTCGGACAGTTCCCTCACCAGGTATTTCATAAGTTTCATTATGTACAATTGCACAGTGATGTTCAGAAGAAGTCGAATCTATATATATTTTTTCGGTAATTCTTTGCAGGCTGGTCTTCTCGCCCAGTTCGGTGGTGGTGGTCAAGGTGTCTGTGGAGGCTCCCTACTTACCCGTAACCGCGTAGTTACCGCTGCTCACTGCTGGTGGGACGGTCAAAACCAGGCTACTAGCTTTACTGTTGTCCTTGGTTCAATCCGTTTATTCTCTGGTGGTACTAGGGTGACAACTTCCAATGTTGTTATGCACGGAAGCTGGAACCCTAACCTTATCCGTAACGATATAGCCATGATCAGATTGAACTCTCAAGTAAACCTCTCAAGTAAGTAAATCATTATATTTACCTCTACATTTAACAAGTCAAAAAGTTTTTCTAAAGTCGTTGGCTTTGATGCATCATTGACAAAAATATCTTATCTGTGTATCAATAGACAACATCGCACTGATCGCCCTGCCCAGTGGTAACCAGCTCAACGAGAACTTCGCCGGTGAAAACGGCATCGCATCTGGCTTTGGCCGTACCGCTGACGGTAAGAAAATTTTGATATTTCGTTTTTGTTCCTTAGTTAGTGTTCATTCACTGAATTGGCTTAAGGCGGAATTAACCAAACTTACATGGCGTGGCGTGTCGTGGCGCATACTGGCGTGGCGGCGAGTGTGCACACTAAACTGGCGTATGTGTGGCGCGCTCTGGCGCCATTTCTAAATTAGCATACACCGAACCTTTGCAACGTGTAGATCGGATGATGATTTCGATGAAGACCTGCAATTTATTTTTATGCACCTACCATGTTATATCTCCACCACCCGTGCACCACCTTGGTTGACTGGTAGAGAATGCCTTAGGCTTTAAGTCTGCATACTATGTTACTTAACGTTGCATGAAATCTTAATGAATAAATCAATTTCTCCTAGCAATTAAACCTCTTGAGAGCAAAAAAATGGCAAAGCAAGTTCTTCCCAAGGAGCATTTCAGCACCCTAATTGAATTGCGTATCTGTTTTGACATTACGAAGCACACTCCTTCCCTTTCATTTCAACAACTCAACAGTATTCGTTGCATGTTTAACGTTGTCGAGTAGACGGGTTTTTGAATATATGAAGCAATGAATGCAAGGAAGGAAGCGTACCTTGCGCTATTCTTTGATCTTACACAATTAGAATACTTATTAAATGATCCTGATACTGCCTAGACTTTGGGTCAAATAAAACTGTACATTGACCTACAAGTTGAATAAGCTGGTCGGTCATTTTCAACACGCATCACACAAGCATCCGCTAGGAGTTCGCGTCGTTGAATGGCGCGCCACGAGCCTCACGGTGTAGAAACACATTTGCCTGGCGTAACCCCTACCACCGCTCTGGCGCAATCGGTCGCGGGCAGTCTGCGCCACGACAGAACGCGCCGCGCTGCGCCACGACACTCAAATGTGCCTCTAACCATACTAAATATATAAAACCGATATGCTACTGGCGCTACACGCCACGCAAATGTGTTTCCGCCTTTATTAGAATTTTTATTTCTATATAGGTGGAGCAGGTGCCATCACCACGAACCAGGGTCTGAGCCACGTAACTGTGCCTGTGATCACCAACGCTGTATGCAGACCTTCCTTCCCCCTCGTTCTCCAAGACTCCAACATTTGCATAAGCGGGGCTGGTGGCAGGAGCATATGCCAGGGTGATTCGGGCGGTCCCCTCACTGTTAACAGGAGCGGCAGGCCTATCTTGGTACGTATCTTGAAAGTAATGACTACCCATTCTTGAATCTTGGCTAAGGCTTACATAGGCATACTTAAATAAGTAATCTTGGTCTGATTGTAAGTTACTTGCTTTCGTTTATCTGATTCTTATATAAATTTTCCAACAGATCGGTATCTCTTCCTTCGTATCTGCCCGCGGTTGCCAGGTCGGTGCTCCTGCTGCTTTCGCTAGGGTTACATCATTCAGCGCCTGGATCAACGGTCAACTGTAAACGATCCTGCAGAACATTCATGTTACCAAATAGAAAAACTTTAAAATTAAAAATGTTTTATAATAACAATTTTGTTTTTTGCAATAAACTGAGCGGTCCCTTACTAGATATTTGTCCCTTTTCTGTGACTTGTATACGGACTTTTAACAAGATATTATATCGTTTTATAGGATGGCCAAATCGGATGTATCCAATTTTTGTTTTGCCATCATTTCAATTTGAAGCCAATTTTTGTTGTTGTTGGTGTCCATAATTTAATTACAAGACCATTGCATTAACACTGTATTCTAAAGTTTCAACGTGGATTGAAAATTGACCAAAATTTTTCATCAACAAATTATTTTGGGTAACGAATCGATTGCCCAGATTCGACAAATTCTGAATTTTTCAATGGAAAATTTATCTAAAGTGAGGCATATTTATTACTGTTAGTATAAAGTAAATGAAAATTCGATGAATAACACGATAAAAAGCTAGCGCATTTTTAAGCAGCAAACAGGTGAATATTTGGTAGGTGTAACATATCCATACAAAATGGCTAAGTCTCTGTGACATAATTATGAAAAAAAATCTGGTAACTAGAAAACCTAACCTAACCTGGATTATTAAATGGTTTGAAATAATAAAAAAATAAAGTTTCATTAGAGTTGCCCCTGTACATTCCCCTGACCCTCAGGACTGTGTGCCCCGACCTAGGGTGAATTCCACATTAGTTCAGTAATTATACCTGATTCTCTGCACTGGATAGCCTATATTGATTTCATCACCTATGTAGTGTCGCGTTGTCAATGTCGGACGCGCGACTATGAGTTATCCAGCGCACAGGAGATTGTAATATGTATGTGTTTCTACTGCATCGAGGTGGTGTAGTGCCTTACTGTGTTATTGTAAGTGATGAGTGAGCCATCTGCTATGATCATGCTTACTTTGTGCTATGCTCGCGTGTTCATACTTAACCTAAATTTGCATCTGTCAATGTGCTTACTATGTTTGCAAACTCTTTGCCTGTAAACCTGTACGATGTGCTGAGCTTTCACCTACAATGCTTTCCACACCGGTCCTTGGCTTAAAAAAACTCCACCTCGAGTTGTATGCTAATGCTTGATTAATTTATATGCTAGGACACTATTTTAGGAGTGCCGTGAGTCAGACAGATAAAAGTAATAAATTAAAAGAGCTAAAACTAGTCATTTCTAATCTATTGATCCTACTTTAATGTTAAAGTTTTGTAAATAACTATTTCAAAATTTGGACGTGCTGAGTATCTTTATATATTTTGCCATGGTCAGGCAGCCTACAACAACAAACAATATGTTTGTTGTTAGTTATAAAACTTTATTGCAATAAACATATAATAAAAAATACGGTCTACGTCTATTTTGTAATGGAAGGAACTGTTTTATTTGCCGAATAATTTTGAGTGCTAACTCCTCTTTCCCTACCTGAAATAAATGTTATATACCGGATGTGGCAGACACACGGACAGAGTCACAGAGGGATTGCATGAAAATATTGTCTATTTGTTAAAGAACCCCTTCCAAATTTCGTCTTTCGGCAAATTCGTCCGTGGGCTCGCCAAAGATCGACCGAAATTCATAACAATGGATGGTGGCATCTGGTTTTGGTCAGCCAGCTCGCGAATATGTATCCTCCGACTGCACAGCATGATTTTCTTCTTGTTTACGTCTTTTTAGTTCGCTTCTTAAGCAGTCGGGTTTTTTGATTTTTTTAATTAACTTTTTTTTATTTATATCTTTTTAGTTACATTTTTTCGAATTTGGTACATAGAAATATATAAGTGTTATATATTTTTGAAATTGCCTTGTAAAACCCTTTATTTTGATACCCCACACGATGGGATAGGACGAGAAAAAGAATTTGGGCCCCCACAATATGGCGCCCAAAATCCGCCATTTTTCTATCTTACAATTTTAATATAGCCAGTGACACTCGCAGGGTTCAGACGAATCGATTGACGTAAAAATCATCAAAATCGGCCAACGCGTTTGTTCTCTGGAACGCCACATGGGAACATACATACATACATACATACTTACATACATACATACATACATAGACTGATAAACACATTACCCTCCTTCGGCAGTCGGGTAAAAAGGGGAAGAAGCTGGTACATCGCATGAGGCTTGCTGCTAATTGTACCGCATCTAACATGCGCACCCTATAGTGCTTCCAGGGTTCACAGTACGGGCTGAGGGCAAAATCCCTCGCCCACTGCTGCACGCCCAAGTCTTGGCCTGCCTACCTGCGGCCTACCCCCACGCGAGCCGGTGCTGACAGGCAGTCAGTGGGAGATAACGAGAGCTGTCCGGCCTACCGCTGAGCCTGTGCTGAACGGGTCCCCACGTTTGCCACGTGCTACCAAGGACGGTACCCTTCCTACCTGTATATACTGTGTGTGATAGTGGTCTGAACAGAACAGTGACCTTATTTACCTGCGACCTAGCTGTGGAACTTTTTCTATGTGTATTAACTTGTCCAGCTGTTTCACTTATCATCTACCTAACTACCTAGCTATCAGTCAGCGGCCTGCGCAGCCTACCCAGCGCAGCCCTAGCCCTAGCCGTTACAACAGGCTTCGGGGAGCGACCTCACTGTTCTGAGGATTTCTTCACGTTAAGAAGCTACGGCCTCACATTCCAGAATGACGTGCACGTGAGCGGCTAATTCTCCGACGTTAAAGCAGCCCCTGCAAAGGGGGCTGTCTGTGGTGCCTATGGCCCGCATTTATTATTCTTAGGTTATTTCATATTTTAATAAAGCCATTTTTGACTGTCTACAGTCTGTTGCCCGTGACCATCTATTGTTATGAATTTCGGTCGATCTTTGGCGAGCCCACGGACGAATTTGCCGAAAAACGAAATTTGGAAGGGGTTCTTTAACAAATAGACAATATTTTCATGCAATCCCTCTGTGACTCTGTCCGTGTGTCTGCCACATCCGGTATATAACATTTATTTCAGGTAGGGAAAGAGGAGTTAGCACTCAAAATTATTCGGCAAATAAAACAGTTCCTTCCATTACAAAATAGACGTAGACCGTATTTTTTATTATATGTTTATTGCAATAAAGTTTTATAACTAACAACAAACATATTGTTTGTTGTTGTAGGCTGCCTGACCATGGCAAAATATATAAAGATACTCAGCACGTCCAAATTTTGAAATAGTTATTTACAAAACTTTAACATTAAAGTAGGATCAATAGATTAGAAATGACTAGTTTTAGCTCTTTTAATTTATTACTTTTATCTGTCTGACTCACGGCACTCCTAAAATAGTGTCCTAGCATATAAATTAATCAAGCATTAGCATACAACTCGAGGTGGAGGTTGGTTGTCCTATGTTTTATTTTTACAAATTGACAACTTAAAAAAAAAAATCTCCGTCAATGTTTAGTCACTCTCCACATTTTCAACAAGCTAGATTCCGGCCAAGTGCGAGTCGCACTCGCGCACCGAGTACTCGCGAGCTGTACAAATAGTTAAATACTTAATTAATTCACCAAAATAATTAGGTATTAAAATTCTTACAAAATGAAAGCATCGTGCTTTACTCTAACGAAAACGAAAAAACATAAACTGGATAAACGACAAAATTAACTTTGCCTTTGGAAAACTGCAATCCCCATATAACTACATAGGTCAATTTACCAACTGCAACTACAAGCTTTATTATTATTGTGAGAGACTGATGCCTAAACTAGGCTGCAAGCCTGTGTTTCAGGACACCGGGACTCCATTAGGTACTGAATATTGATCGGTGAACACTAACGTAATAATTATCGACAACGTTAGTTAGTATAAGTGTATGTGGGCATAATATAGTATGTGTGTGTGTGTGTTTTGTATGAGAGTGTATGATGGTGTGAGTGTGTGTTTTGTATGAGAGTATGTGATGGTGTGTGTATGTTTTTATATTAATAGTATTACACCAAGGCAACAAGTAGTTTTTCAGTGTCGTCATAACTAAATTCTTGCAGGAAGGTATTTTCTTTTTGCACTAGTTCTTAGTAAGATTAACTATCGGTAGCATCTTATTAATTTTATTGTAAAGAAAACCACCTAGATGGTAGAAGAAACGCTTTGAAAATTGGATTGAAAGGCGAATGTCTGGACGATCTACGGAGTTGTCTCTTATCTTGTGAAGTCGAGAGGTGGTATTTTAGCATAGAAATTTGTTTTAAAATTATGCTTTTAATAAAAAGTTGACGTACTGTCATAACTTTCGCGTCTTTATATGAGAGCTCTGTGGGGTAACGGTAAGGCAGAAACAAAACACTTTCAGTATGTCACTTCGCGCTCTGTCCAGGACAAGGAATGTACACTTTGGAGCTCCACCCCATACATTGATACAGCAGGGTCAAAAAGATTGAGCATGGGCAAAGTATACTGATTTTTTTAGCTTCGCATCTGCCATTGCCCTCAGAGTTTTAAAAATGTACTGAAATGTTACTGAAATCTTAGGGTATTATTTATTTATCTTGCTTCAAAGGTGCGCACAATTACATGCATTTTTTTCATGTGGTGTTGTACAAGTGTGTGCTATGATTGCCTAAGGTGTTACTGATGTGGGAGCGGTATTATTTGCTTTTAGAGTGAATGTTATTTAATTAATTTTGTCAGCAATTAGTGTTACTTTGTTATTTCGTAACCACTCTGTCACAATATTGAAGCCCAACTTAGCGTGTGAAAAGACCTCACCCCACGTGTCAGTATTGAAGAGTAGAGCGGTATCCTCTGCAAATGTTATTGTCCTCCCTTTGTGGAGAGTGAGCATACCCAGGCCGTTGATTTATATGCGGAAGAGACCTGAGCCAAGTACGCTGCCCTGGGGCATACTGTAAGAGACTGTTCATTATTCGCTAATGAACTCATTTATTGCAAAGCACTGAGTACGCTCACTCAATTAGTTCTTAAACAACTCTAGTTGGCCGCCTCTAATTCCCATGTTCTCTATTTTTCAGAAAAGGATGGGCACAGAAATCGTGTCAAATGCCTTAGCAAGGGCTAGAAATATTCCTAATACCCTCCTACTGTCCAAATTAGTGACGACGTAGTTGTTAAGATCGTTCAAAGCCATAATGTGTTGGAGAAAATAGATTCTGTTTCTCAAGGTAGTCTTTTAGTCTGTTATTTATGACACGCTCCAGTACCTTAGACAAAGCTGGCAGCACTGCAATAGGCCTATAATTGTTTACACGGCTTTTATCTCCTTCCTTCTTATAGATCGGGCGTATGGTATGTTTGACCTTTTAAAAACCTTGGGGAAATTGACTGATGAATTAGCTAGGTTACAAATGTAAGTCAGAGGTGGAAGGATTAACCCTTCATGCTTCTTAAGAAGGCCACCGGATGTTTTATCCCACCCCACATCTATAATTTTTTTTTCAAGTCGCTTTCATAAATATTTGTATTCACCCACTGTTTCTCTCTCTTAGTATTTAAATATGCGTTTAAAAATAAATATTTCGAACAAATGTTATTTCGGCTAAGTGTAACTTCGGTAAAAAGTTTTTGGACCAAGTGAAACGTCGGAGTAACGAAAAAAATCGAATTGATAATAGGTCAACTGAGACAGTGGCAGACGTGACTTCGATGAAATAAAAAAAAAAAAACGATAATAGTTAAAAAGTTTTAGGTGTAATGAAATTCGGTCAAATGTTTTTGAACTTATGATAGGCAACGCAGTACGTCAATGAAATTTTTTCGAAATTTTTTAACATAATCAGTGGCAATAAGCGAAATTAACTCAAAATTATGTAAGTTCGAATAAAGTTAAAACAATTGCATTAAATTTTAAATTCAATTGTTTTATCAATTAGGCATCAATATGCCTAATTTGAAATTGGTTTTATTTTAAAACCAAATAAAAACCACCACGTTTTACGATTTTTCTTGTCTCGCAAATTTTGATATTGTGTATTTAAGAAGAAGAAAACAAAATGATGAATGAAATGAATGAATGAATGATTACTCAAATATTAATAACAAAGTAGATGTTTTTGAATTTATATGCGTTACTGAATATTACACTAATCCGAATCCTAATATTCATTTAGTATATTATTCAGTTACTGTAATATTCAAAATCTATAAGTAACGTTAAATATAATTTAGAAACGTCTACTTTGTCTTGTATATTTTTGCAAAATCTGATTAGATTTAACGCCTGCCATTTTCGTGTGAGCAAAAACAAGCACCATTTAAATATTGCTTGTTATTTAGTTCCAATATTTATCTGTACCAAAACCGAATCGGGGTACCGACTTCACGTAGTCTTTTGGCTGCTACCCCTAGAGTGTATATAAAAACCGGAGGTGCGAAGGGAAAGGAGGTTTTTATATACACTCTAGGGCGTACGATGAACGTTATACTAAATGTTATTAGAGCAAATGAAGGTTATATGAAATATAAAATTAGATCACATGAAATTAGATCAATAATATGATTGAAGATTTCTGTGTCAAGAATATTTATGAATGACATTCTGTCAGAAAAAAATTGTCTTCTCTTTTCTTGACAAACGAAATTCGAAAATTTGAAAAATGTAACGAGCCAGTTTCAGACAATAACTCCACGTTAATTGTATTGGTGAATTATTGATCATATGCGACACAATTGTCAACATTGCTATGTCTATTTCTATGTTAATTAATGTAATTGGTAATGGTTGGTTTTTATAGATAATTAAAACGATACCTACACATTTTAATAATCTGTAAAAAATAAAGAGCTAATTCTAAAATTTCGAGATATAACAAAAAGAGTGAAGGGCTCATACATTAGCACTTACAGCGTTTGCCTAGGTAACTTTTGAATACTGTTAGTTTAGGCATATAGATTGCTTTTACATAAAATACAGTTTTTTTTTTATATTTTTGGCATTTTTATTTATTTATTTAATACTTTATGTGTGCACAAACGTACAAAGGACGGACTTAATGCCTCAGGCATTTTCTACCAGTCAACCTTTGGGTGGTTCCGAGACAATTAAATAGTGGTAGGTGCAATAATGAAAGTAAATCACGACAAGGTAGGTTTATTCAAATACATACATACTATAAAATACATACAATATATATTCAAACAAATAAACTAAATACAAGAATATACTTAAACAGTTAATAATAGCATATAATTGAAAAACATTAACATCCTTTAGACTTTTAACCCTTCAATTATAAAGTGTGACTTTCCAGTAGCAGAACATTTCTTTTAATTTAAATTTAGGTAGGTACAATATGAATACTTAAAATATCTATACGGTACGAAGACCTAAAATATAAGCAAACGAAGATATCAAGAAGATACTAAATAAACAAACTAAAAGCTATTTTGAATTTAACCAAACTGCCACAATGTCTGAAAAATGCCTGTATAATTTATAATGAATGTGTTCTGCCTGTCTACCTTGACTTATATGGACGCTCATTCAGGAGGCTGTATATAGGTTGAAAGTTGCACAGGGAGACATGGAGCGCTCCATGCTTGTCATTAAGTTATAAGACCGAGTTCCAAATGTCGAGATCCGAAGATGCACGACGGTTTTCGAAAATGTTAGGGAACTAAAATGGAGTTGGGCAGGACACATGGCAAATCGCAGTGATAGCAGGTGGAGTAAGACTGAAACCGAGTAACGTTCAAGGATAGGCAGAAGGAATGTTGGTTGTCCGAGAAAAAGATGGGCAGACGACATTTGCCATCGCGGGGAGAAGCTAAATAAGGGTGATACAGGTGCACGCGGACTGGCACAAGAAAATAGAGCACTATGCCCAGTAGTGGGTGAAGTCAGGCTGCAGATGATGATGATGATGCTACACATTTATTTTTGCCTGTATATAATTATGCTCATGCATACTGCACTACCACGGGGAGATGGTGTAGTTATGTGGAAATCCAATCCATTAAAACTCCACGGTGTCCTCCTCTGCAACTTATGGCCAACAACACGGGCACGTGTTAACACGCCGCACCCCCACCCCGCCTCCACAATGCGGGAACCCACTGGGGAGGGGATGATAAAAATCAGTAGATAATTGTATGAGCTTATACTTTCCCAATGCTGGGCAGTGGCCTCCCTTCACTGTTTTTATTTCACACGGCTGTTTTTTGTTATGGCCCAAGCTCTCACATAGCAGTCTAGTTCGGATTAGTAATTTATAGCTTTTGCCCGCATGAAAAGTAGGATTTATTGTCCCAAGAGATCGTTAGACCGAATTTATAAAGCTTTTTCAGACTATAATCTATCTCTGTTCCAAATTCCATCCAGATCCGTTCAGCCGTTCTGGCGTGATTGAGAAACAAAGATCCATCCATCCATACTTTCACATTTATAATAATATGTATGTAGTAAGATTTAATAATATCTCGGCTTTAAGACACATTATATCTTTCCCAATTAACTGGTAAACTAAATCATGTTGTTTTCCATCGAGAATGTTATCACAACTAATTATATGATAAGAAAATAATCAAAAACAATAATTATCTGGAACGTCACGACTTACAGCGAGATTAAAAAAACCCAGTCAAACGTAGGATATCCAGCTTACAAACAATAGGAATCCGTGGTTCAATCTACTTTGCTTTGAAACTGCCTAGATTTATGGGTATTTTTTTTTAATTTATCGACAGGCTCGCGTTTGACCACTATCTCGCGTGATGGTAAGCGATGATGTAGTCGACGGTGAAGCACGCTTGCCAAGAAGTAACCTATTCACTCTTGACTTAAAGACCCCAAGGTTTTAGCTATCAGGAAACAAAGACTCCGGCATGGAATTCCACTCCTTAGCTGTGCGAACAATGAAAGTATTCGCAAAACGCTTTGTACGTATGGGTGGGATGTCCATCATGTAACGGTGGCGCATTGCCGTACTTCTAGTTGTCTGGTGATGGAAAGGGCTAGGCGGAATCTAATTGTGCAGTTCCATCGCACACTTCCCGAAATGTAACCGATAAAAAACCGACAGACTGGCCACTTGGCGTCAATGTTCAAGGCTCTGGGGCTTTGAGGCGACCAGTGCATCGTTGTCGATAAACCTTTTGACCCGTTTGTCAATCGACTCAAGTGCATCAAGTTGATATTTGGCAGATCCATCCCAGAAGTGAGAGCAGTACTCCATGCATGACCGAACTTGCGCTTTATACAATTTGAGCAGCTGTTCAGGCGTGAAGTACCGTCACACCTTTTCAAGGATCGCCAACTTATTTGCAGCCAACTGAGCCTTTGCCTCAATGTATGGACCAAAATTGAGGGGCGATGTTAACGTAACACCAAAAATGTCGAGATGGTCCGTTATCGGCACGGTTACACCGCGTAAAGATGGAGCCGGGTGGAATGGGCTCTTTTTTCCGGGTTTTAGCAGGTCATTAATGTGCAGCAAAAACAGTGTAGCCGAGAGCACCGACCCCTGAGGGTATCCGGCGTTAATACTTAACTGACCGGACGAGCAGCCATCGATAACCACTCAGATGGACCGATCCCTCAGGAAGTCAGCAATCCAGTCACACAGACCACTAGGCAGACCAAAGGAAGGAAGCTTACCAATAAGGCTCTCATGCCAGACCCTGTCGAAAGCCTTTGAGATGTCAAGGAACACAGAAAGCGCCTCCCCGTGCCTCTCGATGGCCTCACTCCAGACGTGTAGCACGCTTACCTAGAAATAACCTATTCACTCTTGACGACTCCCAGGTTGTAGCTATCAGGAAATACAGACTCTGGCAGCAACTCTTTATTGTATACAATTACAAAGTTACTGGGCGACCGAGCTCTGCTCGGGTGAAAATAGAGAAAACGACGTTTTCTAAAAATTTAATCTAGCTATATTGATTTATCGCCCTCAAAAGATCCTGCATACTAAATTTCATGAAAATCGTTGGAGCCGTTTACGAGATTCAGATTATAAATATACATACATACATACAAAAATTTATCGTTTAAAGGTATTAGATAGATAATCACATAGATAAATTTAGTTTCGTAGCATTTATTAATTTTTCGTCCCAAAAAACTTGATAAAAAAAACTGTATTTTAACATTTACCAGTCGGTAATAACAATAAATAAACAATTTGGAGGTCTACATTTTATCCCTCATTACCTACTAGAAGTAAGTACAATAAAATAAGGATAATGTTTAAACAAGCGAAAACAAATTCAAATTACAGGTGTAAAAATACTGAATATAACTTACTGAAATACTAAGTGGGCGACAAACAGTAGACGAATACAAATGTTTAAAACAGCGACTTTTAAATTAAAGTTTGTCGACGGAGCCCTACTGCGCGGGGCTCCTTTTTCTGGTTCTAAAGTAACCTAACGGGGTCGGGGTTCTCTAAGCTCACGAGCTCGCTTCGCTCGCCCTTGGACTAATTCGTTGAGAACACGAATACATCCGAACTCCGCTGCTCCGCGAAATCGCCTTGTCGGTTGTTATGCTATTTACAAAAAAATAATATGCTAAAATAGATAAATAGAACCCCAAATACAATTAAATTATTTATCAATATTATTACCGCAGCTCACAACAACCTCCTAAAGGTATTACTCAAACCGGATAAATAGTTACTTAATAGTCGCCCATTTAATATATTTTTCACCCAGTTAATAATTACTCATTAAATAATAGTTCTTAAAAAACAAAAACGGGGTGGAAACTACATTATCGCACAACATAATTAAAATCTACTATGAATTCAGTATGAAACGTTTCCAAGGGTTCTGTATTACCTTTGTACTGAATCCATACATTTAGTCATACACGCACGCCGGTTATAAATACTACACACCTGCACCCTATAGGTCATAGCATACTTTTCAACTCGGAAAGGGATCGTCACCGTATCAACTGGAGCCCTGCAAGTACTCTTTGTATGAAACTCCCTACAGCAACGCACACTAATCGACATCGTAATGTAATCACCTCGCCTCGGAACCCTCACGAACCACGGTGCGGTGCGTGGTCAACTTGCAGTTCCTGCGCTTACGGTTCGTCGTTTCCGCGCTACCGGCGCGTCGTGTGATCAGAGCGCTTAGTGCGAGTTTTGTTTCACGCTGAATTGCGTTAACATAAACATCAATTTGTCAATACAAACTGGACAAGCGCCGTCTTTTGACAGTAAGGAGAAACCTCTTTTTTGTATACATTTTGACGTTAACGCGAGTGAACGTGAGTAAAAATTCACACTAAGCCCACTGGTGCCAGCCCGGTCAACCAGCGTTCGGCGAGACGTAAGCGCGGCGTCGCCTAGCCATAGCCGAGTCGACGTACCGGAGCTGCTGATCCGCATTGGTTACGTACTTACGTAAGGTCTCAGATGAAGTTAAAAAGGTAGATAGCGCACGGCCTATAGTTTAGGTGAAGCCACAAAACTCAGCCGATTCAAGTGAACACACGCGCTCCCGCACACACAAGCAATAAAACTACGCTGATTTTTGTTAGTATCTCACGGAGCGTCGTCCAATAACTATGCCTAAAAAATGCCATCCTGTGTTGTAAAGTAGTGCAAAAACAACACTAGTGTACAAAAAGCCTTAAGGAGTATCGTCTCACACGTAATTGCACACAAAACTGTTTGTTGTTTTATTTGCCAACACAATTTTGAGGTTATTCGGAACAGATAATGTTATTACTGGCAACATGTCAATTTATGACATGTTGCCAGTAATTCCTATTTCTAATTGCCCAAAATGTGGGTAAGTAAATTATAGGCAAAGTAAAAAAAAAATAAGTAGGGAGTTGACCTAATTAATGTTTATTTTCTATTTAAATCACATGATTTTATGTATGTTACATAAACCTAAGTCTAGGTAAATATTTAGTTCTTAACTAATTTATTTTTGTTTAAATTCATTAGTATCTTCTATTTTGCTATCAAATATTATGGTTTTAGCTTCCAACGAAAACTTTAATAAGAAAAAAATGGGTAAATGCTATAAGACTGAGCCGAAATGAACCAAAATGACAGCCATCGTCCTCTAGTGTGGTTTGTTCAGACCATTTTTAGAAGACTGACAAATAGATAATGCTCTATTTTGTACTTACTTAACTACTTATACTTTTCATTTCATCAGAAAAAGTTTAATTCCATGGAATGGTTGTTTTTGTAATAAAAATGTATATTTATGTAATAAACATATTTCACATAACCTTTGTTGTATTTTCAAGAAAAAACTTGTTCTGAGCTGGTCGGTGTTCTTTCTTACACACGAGCGACACATGTCAACGATAGGGATGACTAGTGACTACACGCGTTTATTAAAAAACAAAAACACAGATTTCCTTTTAATTCCTATAGTTATGAAAATAATATTTAAGCCCATTTAAATAATATGAGGGACTTTTTTTAAAAAGTGGCAACACTCCAGTGACTTACTCATAGTTAAAAAAGTGGTTACATTTTTCTGTTCTAAGTGCGCTATTTATCTTTTTTTACTTTATCTGACGCCAGTTTGACGCAGCATTCAAAACAGATACGCAATTAGGGTGCTGAGCTACTGACAGTGTCTGACCGAAGCTTCGGTTTCGGCCACCCATCTGCGAAACCTTTGGTTTCGACCAAAATGGGCTGGCGCTGAAGGTTTCTAACAAGCACCAAATTAAAAGAAATAGTATTGTAGCTTGTAGCAGTTCTGGGAAATCTTGAACAGTTTCTTAATTGTCGCGCCTTCGGATTCGGCCAGAAATCGACATTCGGTCGGACATATTATCTGTCTTTTTAGGGCGTCTCCTTCCAGTGTATATACTTACGTATGCCTTGTAGATACCTATTGACCTTTCGTGTGTTTAAGACGAGACTCCTCCCGAGACACACTGGCTTTTCTATTGTTTTGCTAATTACGGGCACACGAACGGTTAAATAATTAAATAATACCATACCTACTAAATTAAATTGAAAAAACTAAAATAAGCAACTAAAAGGCGACTTTGTTTAATTACGGAACACCAAAGATAAGATAACGCAAAGCGTGTTGTTGAAAATGTAATTAAATCAATATAATGAATAAAATATTATTTAATCGATGTCCCTGAAACCACGTGAACTCATTCAGCTTGTCTATCAACATTTCCAAACCTGTACAACAAATCATTTGAATCACCTAATCTTATCTGTTAGATTTATACTTCCTATACTTTCCAAATGTAGCCGCCATGAAACAATTTTCAAAAATTGCAATTTTCGAGTACCAGCATAGGTACTATAACTGAAGAAAAACTTTGTGTTATAATAACAGTTGCATATAATTTACTTTTTTGTTTCATTTTAAATCCATCTAGATATTATAATTTGACTACTTCGTTGGTGTTGTGGTTGCCAACCTTACTACTAGCATGATGTCCTGAGTCTTACTGCTGAGCATGAGGTCCTGAGTAGGGAGTGCAATCCAGATAATCCGTTATTCGAAAAAACCGGATAGAACCGATTCGAAGAACCGGATTTTATTAGGTTTTGAAAGCCGGATTTGAATACAAATACGTTTTTATTTTTTAATTATGACGCTTCCGCAAACAGAAAAAGGACCAACCACATCGTCATCTTCATTATTTACCGATTCTGTTGGTGCATATTGACAATATTTGTTATATAACACGTCAGAAATAGCAAAACGTATTCCGTGAACAAGGGATGATATACAGGCAAAAGCAAGCTATTTTGCACATCTCACTTGATCTATCAGTTGCAAGTCATAGCAAGATCATCTGAGCTAGATAGCTCACAGTCAGCCAAACAGAGATTATATATAAAGCCAACCTAGACTGAATCAAAGAACTGCATATCTCTACCGGCATTGATCCACGAATGCGAATCAAACCTAAGTTGTAAATCATTTTTACAACTGTATATTTAACGGTAGTTATTGACTGTGCTCCACTATTCGAAAATCAACGCAACTTTATGATTCTTACATATTAGTTGTTGATGTCTAATACAAGACAGATATTGGTTGATTTTTGTTAATTATTAAGAAGACTGATTAACATTGTTGGTTATGGATCTATATATATATATACTTGTGATTTTAAGATTTAATTTGAATTAGTTTTAGTTTGGAAAACGTCTTTGTGTTAAACTTTATTAACCTTTTATTGTTTTGAAGTCTATGTTAAATAATTTTAAAATGTTTAATGTCCAATTGTTAAGCTAAAACGGATCTATTGAAAAATATAATTCCGCAAAAAATCCCCAATTTGTCCGGTTTATTAGAATTGGTTACGAAATCCGTTTTGAAAAGTCGGATTCTAATTAAAGTAGGTACGGATTTGCATTCCCTAGACCTAGGTGAAAAATCTTGCCCAGGGCGCCGGTAGTCCTAAACCCAGCATTGATTGTGTAAATGTTAATTTTTATTATGTAATCAACTCAGTAACTGGATGTGGAGTCCTCATAGGCAGTCGCTTATGTAAATACTGCTGCATCTCCATCGGATTGGACTGGAAGCCGCCCCAAACCTGGTAATGAAAATGCTCTGCTTTGCTGCTAATAATCCAATTAAAAGGCGGCTAATAATAAAGGCTTACCTGTCCTATCTATATGTATCTATTTCTAATCGATTTCCCTGAATTACCATTGTTGACTCAATGGATTAAGATTGTGATTGAGTAATATAAAAAAAACCCATTCTGCTGTGGTTTTTGAACATGATTCGACAAGTGATTAGTATCATATCAGGAATTAGTACATTTTCGGGAGAAACCAGCTATATTATGTTTACAAATATTATATTTATGTTTTGGGGGCTGAGTCACCCTCGTCCGTAGGAGAGCACCCCATACGATTCCCTACACGTGGCCCCCGGGTGGTGCTAATCAGGTGACATTAACTGGTGGTAGGTTACGGCCGAAGGCTTGCGACCACCCACCGGGCAAAGACGTACCGCCAAGCGGCCTAGCCGTGTTCCGGTACGATGCTCGGTGTAGCCAACTAGAGGAGTTGGGTTGAGATAGCTGTTCCACTGCAGGCGGACCGGTTTGACGCGCGCTGTTATGGGCGTATCGGGAGACTGGTCGCGGAGGGTAGCGGGATCCGAGGCACGGTGCGCCGCTGGCCGACCGCAGGTAGTTGGGGGCCCAAGTAGTGTGCCAGCCACACACGAAAGGCTGCCCCGCCAACTGTCGAAAAATCCCGGAATGCACCATCGTGCTGGTTGGCGACCAGAAGACAGGGCCCGATGGACATTCCCGGGGGGGCTCGGGCGTCCCCGCAGTCTCCAGACCAGTCCCCTATTGATAGCGTCCTGTCAGTGCGTATCTGTGGATTGCCAGCGTGGAACCTCATCTCACTGCCTTCTCCTCCCCTTTTCACTCTAACTCTGATATGAAGAAACACAGAAGAAAAGCTGTACAGCGGCAGCACTCCCTGTCACACAAAGTGCACCTCAGCAATATAAGAGGGCTGCACTCAAATCTCGAAGCAGTCCATCACCACCTGGAGACTGATAGACCAGCTCTTCTTTTCCTTTCGGAGACGCAGATCGGATGTCCGTCAGACGTGTCGTACTTATCATACCCAGGGTTTACCCTGGAGCACAATTTTAAACCACGCGCGGGTGTTTGCATGTACGCCCGAGACGACATCTGTTATCGGCGTCTCCGAAACCTTGAGGACTCAAGGTTTTCCGTGCTCTGGGCACTGGTGGACACAGGCCTAGATAAAATTATCTACGCCTGTGTCTACCGATCGCACAGTGGAGATCAGGAGACAACCAGGCTTACGGAGCATCTGTGTGAGGCGGCTGATGCGGCACAGCAGCGGTACCCTTCTGCCCAATTAGTGATACTGAGGGATTTCAATGCCCACCACCAGGAGTGGCTCTTCCCATACCAGTATACTGATCATGCTGGGCGAGAGACGCGAAAGCTTGCGCTTGCGTTAAATCTCGCCCAGCTGGTCCAGGTAGCAACGAGGGTGCCGGATGTTGAGTCGCACACTGCCAATTGCTTGGACCTTCTGCTGACAACAGATCCAGACCGCTACTCTGTGTCGGTATCTTCACCTTTGGGTAGCTCCGACCATTGTCTGGTGAAGTCTGTATCCGTTTACTCCCTGCCCGATCCCAGCCCAAGAGGCACTCGGCGGGTTTGGCGTTACAGGTCAGCAGATTGGGATGGGATGCGTTCGTTTTTCGCTTCTTATCCTTGGCGGCCCACTTGCTTTTCTTCAGCTGATCCCTCGTCGTGTGCGGACGCCGTAACCGATGTGTTGCGTCAGGGAATGGAGTACTACATTCCATTTTCTGACGTAGCAATGTCTAGCGTTGACCGGCCATGGTTTGGCGCCGAGTGCAATCGCGCCAACACGCTTAAACATGAGGCGTACCTCGCATGGGTCGACGCTCGGACGCGCAAGGCTAGCGACGTGAGCCAGCGGAAGAGAGCCTTTAATAGGGCTGCCAAGTCCTGCAAGAGGGTATTGCGAAGGGCTCAGTTTGACCACATAAGCCGTATTGGGACCAAACTTGCTTCCTACCCAGCCGGTAGTAAAGCGTTCTGGTCCCTGGCTAAGTCGGTTGAATCGAATTTCTGCTGTCCCACACTACCACCACTGCTGAAACCCGACGGAACACTGGCCCACTCCGCTGAGGAGAAAGCAAACTTATTTGCCTCTCTTTTTGCGGAATCTTCACGCCTGGATTCTGGTAACGCGCAGCCCCCTCCTTCCCCTGACGCATGCGAGACGAGTATGTCGGACATTCGCATCCATCAAAAGGACGTCCGTAGAGTGCTGCGCAACCTTGACGTGAACAAAGCTAGTGGCCCCGATGGGATACCGGCAATTGTTCTGAGAACTTGTGCGCCTGAACTGTCTCCGATCCTGACACGCCTGTTTCGCCTTTCATATGAGACTGGAAAAGTGCCGAATGCATGGAAGCAAGCTAACGTTCAGCCTGTGCCCAAGAAGGGCAGTCGGGCTGACCCGGCCAACTACAGACCCATTTCAGTTACGTCCATTCTCTGCAAGAGTATGGAACGGGTGCTCAACTCCAAGCTCCTGGCATACCTAGAAGCTAACGACATCCTCAGTGACCGCCAATATGGCTTCCGCCAAAATCGGTCAACTGGGGATCTTCTAGCGTATGCCATTCACATCTGGAGTGAGGCCATCGAGAAGCACGGGGAAGCGCTTGCCGTCTCCCTCGACATCTCGAAGGATTTCGACAGGGTCTGGCACGAGAGCCTTATTGGTAAGCTTTCTTCATTCGGTCTGCCCAGTGGACTGTGCGATTGGATCGCGGACTTCCTGAGGGACCGGTCTATACGAGTGGTTATTGATGGCCGCTCATCTGATCAACTGGATATCAATGCCGGGGTCCCTCAGGGATCGGTACTCTCAGCAGCATTGTTCTTGTTGCACATAAATGATTTGTTAAAACCCGGCACCTTTGGGTATGCAGACGACAGCACTGTTGCTGAGAGATACGTATCCGACGCACGTGCTACTGGGCCTCAGATCCGGTCTCTCCGGGAGGCCATGGTTGGGCGCTTGAATCTGTCCTTAAAGGCAGTCTCCGAGTGGGGTGATGCCAATCTGGTCAGGTTCAATGCTACTAAGACCCAGGCGTGTCTTTTTTCCGCTAAAAGGAGCCAATTCCACCCGGCTCTTTCCGTGGTGTGACCGTGCCGTTAACGGACCATCTTGAGCTTCTTGGCGTTACATTGACATCGACCCTCAATTTTGGTCCATTCATTGAGGCAAAAGCTCAACTGGCTGCCAAAAAGTTGGGGATTCTTGCAAAGGTGAGACGGTACTTCACGCCAGAACAGTTGCTCAACTTGTACCAAGCGCAAGTTCGGTTATGCATGGAGTACTGCTCTCATCTCTGGGACGGATCTGCGAAGTACCAGCTGGATGCACTAGAGTCGATCGAAAAACGGGCCAAGAGGCTCATCGGCAATGAGATACTGGTCGAGTCTAGGCTCCAGAGCCTTGAACATCGGCGCCAAGTTGCCAGTCTGTCGGTTTTTTATCGGTTACATTTCGGGGAGTGTGCGATGGAATTGCATGAACTAATTCCTCCTAGCCCGTTCCATCATCGGACTACAAGACGTACGGCGATGCGTCATCGGTACATGGTGGACATCCCACCCATACGCACCAAACGTTTTGGGAATACTTTCATTATGCGTACAGCTAAGGAGTGGAATTCCCTGCCGGAGTCTGTATTTCCTGATAGCTACAACCTGGGAGTCTTTAAGTCAAGAGTGAATAGGTTTCTTCTAGGTAAGCGTGCTACATCGTCGACCACATCATCACTTACCATCAGGTGAGATAGTGGTCAAGCGCAAGCCTATCAATAATAAAAAAAAAAAAGAAACAAAAAAGAAATACCCGGTTTTGTATTCAAAATTGCATTGTCACGAAAAAGAAAAGTGTTTGAAAAATTTCAACTCTATTCGAACACTGGAAATTGGCTCAAATAAAAACCGCAAGCTTAAATTACATAAATACTGACACTGGGATAGATAAAACTAAAGAAGCTTGTAGAAAGTAAAATAAACTGCCTACCAAGTGCAATTTCAGGCAAAGCATGCTCCCTTGACAGCTGTTAAATATTAATCAGTTTAATCAAAAGATTAAATTAATGGTAATGGTTTGTATTATCAAAATATGAACAAACCATTACCTAACTAAGGCTTATCTTAAAATGATCTAGTAAATCTAGTATAAATACTCAAAACCTTGCCGGGTTTAGAGTTAAAAAGTTTCTTCAATCTTGGCAAAATGAATTTGTTGGCACTAGTACTGTTGGCTCTGACGGCGGTGGCCTCCGCTAAATACATCAACCTGGAGGACGCCATAAATCTAGAAGACATCACCGCTTACGGATACCTTTCTAAGTTCGGTGTCGCGGCTGCCGAAAGAATCCGCCTAGCCGAGGAGCAGGAAGGGATTCATTCCAGAATCGTCGGTGGTTCCATCTCAAGTCTTGGACAGTTCCCTCACCAGGTAAGTTGTCATAATAGAATATACTATTATTTATTCAGTTTCATGATTAAAGATGATGTTCCAAAGAACTCAATCTTAGAATATTCATTTCTCTATTTTTTTGCAGGCTGGTCTGCTCGTAAACTTCCCTGGTGGCCAGGGTGTATGCGGAGGCTCTCTGATCAGAGCTAACCGCGTTCTTACCGCTGCTCACTGCTGGTTCGACGGTGTAAACCAAGGCTTTAGCATGACTGTTGTGCTTGGTTCAATCCGTTTGTTCTCTGGTGGTACCAGGGAAACTACCTCCAACGTTGTAATGCACGGAAACTGGAACCCCCACTTGATCCGAGACGATGTTGCCGTGATCAGATTAGACTCAAACGTTGGCCTGTCAAGTAAGTTGCTAATATCAAAGGGCAGCGCCGCCACAATTATAAAATAAAGTTTACCGTCATTCGTAATTTAATATTTTGATAAATGACACTGCTCGTGTACCTATCAACAGACACCATCGCACTGATCGCTCTGCCCAGTGGTAGCCAGCTCAATGAACTGTTCATCGGAGAAAACGCCATCGCATCTGGCTTCGGTCGCACCGCTGACAGTAAGATTTTGATATGCCGTTCTGTTCCTAAGTTAATCAGTTGTCTAATCATCATGTTTATTTCTATAGGTGCAGCAGGTGCTATCACGACCGCCCAGGTTCTGAGTCATGTTACCCTGCCTGTGATTACGAACGTTGTATGCAGCAGTTCCTTTCCCCTCATCGTCCAAGACTCCAACATTTGCACAAGCGGCGCTAATGGCAGGAGTACATGCAACGGAGACTCCGGTGGTCCCCTCACCGTTAACAGGAATGGCAGGCCTATCTTGGTACCTACACTTATTTTGAAAATAATTACTATTACCGCATGTTAATAGTACTTACCCCCGTATCTTTATAAATGATTCCTTGCATGTTATTCTGATGTGTAAGCTATATTACTTTAAAGTTTTATCACAATTCATTCAGTTTTTTTTGGTAAAAGAGTAAGAACCGTCCATCCACCCACAACATTTTCGCGTTTATATAGCAGTAGGATAGAATAGCATATCTCATTCTAGGCTATATTTCTATTAGATTTTAATTTGTTTCTTCTTCTTACTTCTTTTTACTATTTGTATATCCAGCAGTTGTTAATTATTATCAAGAAAATTAATAGTAGTAATATCCACCAGTATTCATTTCATTATTACTAATTTTAACATTGCCAACAGATCGGTATTACTTCCTTCGGATCTGCTCGCGGTTGCCAGGTTGGATCTCCTGCGGCCTTCGCCAGAGTCACTTCCTACGTCAGCTGGATCAATGGGCAACTGTAAATGAGTTTACGGAACATACATTTTATTTTGTACTAAAATAAACTATCTTAGAAATATTAAAGTATTAAAAATACACAATTTTGTTTTAAAGTGACAACAAACCCCCGGACGACCCAAAGTCGTTCCGGCCCATAACATTACTTCCATCTTTGGGAAAACTCCTAGAGCGCCTTTTCGTTCCACGTTTGCTACCGGACGGACCAAAATTTCATAACAATCAATTCGGTTTCACTACTGGAAAATCTACCGTAGACGCGGCCCTTACTGTTAGGAAAATAGTTAATACATCTGAACATAAGTACGTAATTGGGATTTTTCTAGATATTTCTGGGGCTTTGATAACGCATGGTGGCCAATGCTATTACTTAAAATGAAAACTCGGGGCTGCTATAGAAATATATATAATCTAGTTTACTCTTACTTTTTGAATGGTTCCGCGAAACTCAAACACGGCCAACATTCCATGTCAAAGTCTCACACCATGGGGTGTCCTCAGGGTTCGGTTATTGGTCCACCTTTGTGGAATTTAGGCTTTGATGATTTCCTCGCGATTCCGCTTCCAAGCGGCTGTTCATTAACCGGTTACGCGGACGACGGTCTTCTGCTAATTCAATCAATTACTCGAGAACTTGGCAACCTACGATTAATATCTCAGTGGGGCGATCGAAACCGCCTGACCTTTGCTCCGCACAAAACTTATCAACTCATTTTGAAGGGTAAGCTTAAATTGTGTGCTACTATTAAACTTAATAACGTTCCCGTAAAAAGGAAGCAGTCCGTGTGCTATCTTGGTCTAGTGTTAGAAAGGAATTTTGCATTTATACCTAGATCATATTGAAATAGTTGGTGAAAAAGCAAAAAAAAACTTCTATGCCTTAACGAGAATATCTAAATCTACATAGGGTCTGTCTTTTTTTTTAAAGACTATTTATGGGGCTACTTACTTGGGTTGTAGGTGCTATGGGGCGCCTGTTTGGGATGATAGGGCTACCACAGGTGCAGTACGACGTAAATTGCTTCAAAGTCAGCGTTTAGCTTTGATATTCTTATGCAAAGCATACAGGACAGGTAGTACTGAGGCCTTACCGGTACTTGCTGGCGTACTTCCGGTCGACATTGAAGTGCAGCGACGTGCTGCAATGTACTATTCTGCACGAGAGACCATGGACGCGGACTATGCAATCGTTAAATCAACACTTTTCTGCTTGACTATACACCGACGATTTTACGCCTATCAAAATAGAAATATGCAGGTATTATTCTTCGGGTTGAGTCTAATTGGGTTGGGTGGGCACGGACCCTTGACGACTGAGAGGAACTTTTATCCGAATGGCAATGTAGGTGGGATAATTCCATCAAGGGCCGACACCTGCACCAATTCTTTCCATCCGTTCGTGTGCGGCTGGCCAGGACCTGGCTGGAGGAGGATCACTGTGTTGCCCAATTTCTCCTTCAAGCTCGTTGCCTCGCCTTTAAGACAGTGTTCTACATCTGACTGCGAATATGTACAATCTGCACATCATATCTTATGGGAGTGTATTCTTTGGCAGAATGAACGCAATATTATGTTGAATAATGTTTAGGCTGCATCAGGAGTTGTTTACTATACGGACCTTGAGGAAACTAGAACAAATTTCCGTTCGTTGAAGCGTTTTTTCCATACCTATTATTGGAAACAAATAAAAGGTCTTTCAACAAGGATGGGTCGATGTTAAAATTGAATAAAACAAGATGTGTGTGAGATATTAACGAAATTTATTTTTTATTTAAAAGGCCCATTTATGCCATTATGGATGGAATATGACATCGTTCAAATGTCCGCCGCTGCTTCGTATGGTGGCACGAATCCGAGAGGTCCAATTTTTAATGACTCTGCTGCATAGATCGAGCGAGCGCTACAGATCAATGATAAAAATTTTATTTTGGCTTGAATTTAACAATATGGACGTGAACGACATGTGGTTCCAGCAAGATGGCGCTACTTGCCACACAGCGAACGATACAATCGACATTCTGCATGAACGGTTTGAGGGTAGAGTTAGAGTTCCGCTAGACTTTTTCTTGTGGGGTTTTCTGAAGTCGCAGGTCTATGCCAATAAACCACATTCGACCGTTGCCCTGAAAGCCAACATAACGCAGGCCATCGCTCGGATTCAGCCGGATCTATGCAGCAGAGTCATAAAAAATTGGACCTCTCGGATTTGTGCCACCATACGAAGCCGCGGCGGACATTTGAACGATGACATATTCCATCCATAATGGCATAAATGGGCCTTTTAAATAAAAAATAAATTTCGTTAATATCTCATACACATCTTGTTTTATTCAATTTTAACATCGACCCGTCCTTGTTGAAAGACCCTTTAAAACAGCTCACAATGTTAGGACCCATTAATATTATTCCTAATATTTATCCGTGGTGCTAGGCAACTGGGCTTATGCCAGTTGTAAACGACCCTTTGTGCCTATTGGCCTTGTTTGTTCTGTCTCCTGCTTGATATGGAGGGAAGTTGAAATTTATATTTTTTCCTACTCCTCCGTTATTCTTTTCTGATTAATTTCGTTGCGGGATCCAAGACAGTTAAATTCATTCTCCAGGACTTCGTCGAGCTTCATTGCCTCGGCGCTTTTCTGGTGGTCGCCACTGTTGATTCTGGCTTTCAGGAGTTGCAGTAGTTTGGGAATAGTGAGGTAAAAATGCCCCAAAAAAAATGTTTTAAATACTAATTATTCATACACACTTTGTTTTTCACTAAGATAAAACAATACATAAAGGTAACATTAAAGCAAAAAACATACAACTAGCGGCAAATAAAAAGTTTAACAATTTGTATGTTTTGCCTCGGTAGTGTGATGGTACAGACATACTGTTATGACTTTTCCCCATCAACACTCCTTGAAACAATTATCTTGCTGTCGTCACGTCACTAATAATATCACTTAAAGCAATGGAAAGTATAAATTGGATGAAAAGTTAATGAGGGAATGAAAAACAAATCTAGCTGAAAGATAACAATTAAGTAAACAAACTATAGTACAACAAACAAAATAGTAACAAACGCCAAGAGTCTTCATTTAAAATAATGGTGATGCCATCACAGACCTAGTAGAAAATACAAAATTTTTAGGGATACATAATAGTGGATCAAAACTGTAACTGGAAATTCGTCTACGCAATAAAAAGTGTACGTACAACAGTGTTCGTACACGCAGCCGTTACTGCATATAAAATATACGGCTCTTCCGCGCAGTATGTCCATATAGTTTAGGTAATTTGGTTAAAGTTTTAAATAACAATTTCGGGTACTGACAATATTTGTCCAAGCGTCTGTGGTCCGTTTTTTTTGCATTATATCATCTAGCATTACGTCCGCCATTGTACCTTTGTGCAGAAAGTTTTAATAATCAAGATTAAAACCACGCTACACGCTCCTATGGCAACTTAATTCAGGTTCTTCTCACGTAGACAGTCGTCTGCCCAACTCGCCGCCGGACTACCAACATCCATTTGTCAGTCTTTGGATAACATACATATACAATTAAATTTTAAATATTATTAACTGACATTAATAATATTTAAAATTCCTCTTTCTTGGCTTAATTGGCTGGCTTGAGTGGACATTCGCTAGAGCAAACGTGCTGATAGCCGTGGTATACCTCTCCACTCTACAAGCACCTCGGTGTATGTTGTCCCCTTGGCGCTACGTCACTAAAGTGTTAGCGACCTTTTATGAGGGGGGGGGGCATCATGATGGTTGATCTGAGTGGTGCCGATCTATGTGTCATGTTCGTGAACGGGCGCCGTCAGTTGGGATTGGTCATAACTTAGCTGCCTCGGCCAGTTTTTAATTGCCTATGTAATAATATTTTTATTTTTTATTGTTTGTTTTGCTCTAGACGCTTTTACTTGCACGTCTTTTTACATCGTTCTCACATATATTTATTATTTTCTATCAAGAAATGATGTAACCAAATACTTGTAAAACACTTTTTATTTTAAAAGAGTAAGTGTGGAGTTTCTTGTCCATTCTTCTCCACAACAAGCTATATTTCCGAATGGACGGTAGAATCAATTATTGTTACTTTAAATATATTTTTTTGACGTTCAAAAGTGCCACCTAATGGCTTAATTGAATAAAGAGATTTTGATTTTGATTTTGACACAACTTCATGGACTTAATGCACAGCAGGCCGACGGGTGTACATAGCGCTCACTACAATTATATTGCTGCCTTGAAATATTACTCTTATTATTAATTTATATTAATTTTAAGTTACATATGATGTAACTTGAACTTATATTTGATAAAATTTTAAATGAAACCAACATGAAGAATAAATTAAACACCTTGAAAATAAATAACTTAAAAACTTTCAAAAGCAAATAAAAAATAAATTATGTAGAACGTTTAACATTTCAAATAATTTCAAATCTTTGGCAATATATTTAAAATAAATACATGAAATTACTTTAAACAACCTGGCAAGTATATTGCAAGTATAGTGTGATTTTTCTCCTAAATCTCGGTAGCTTGTCCTTGAAAATGTTCCATTAATGTCTTTATGGAGAAGGCATAAGTTTAAGAAACGTCTACGATCGCGACGTAACTCTTGTTTGGAATAATCTTTTTTTCTTGTTTATCTTGTCTAATACAGAGATAACAGTAAGCAGCTTCGAATGATAAAATGATTATCAATTAATTAGGTTTTCCCTTCAAATTATCAATGACTATAAAAACGCATCACAACAATTTTTTTGTCAGTTAGATATATCAATAACGGCAACATGAAGTTCTTGGCACTGGCACTATTGGCTCTGACGGCGGTGGCCTCCGCTAAATACATCGACCTCAACGATGTCATCGATCTAGAAGACATCACCGCTTACGGATACTTGTCTAAGATCGGTCTCCCGCTTGCCGAAAAAATCCGCCTAGCTGAGGAGCAGGAAGAGACCCACACCAGAATCGTCGGTGGTTCCACCTCCAGTCTCGGACAGTTCCCTCACCAGGTAATTTGTCAGTTTCATGATTCACAGCCGTCATACATCTCAATCTATGTATATTCATATTGATAATTCTTCGCAGGCCGGACTTCTCGCCCAGTTCAGTGGTGGTCAGGGTGTCTGTGGAGGCTCCCTCCTCACCCGTAACCGCGTAGTTACCGCTGCTCACTGCTGGTGGGACGGTCAAAACCAGGCTACAAGCTTTACTGTTGTCCTTGGTTCAATCCGTTTGTTCTTTGGTGGTACCAGGGTGACAACCTCCAATGTTGTTATGCACGGAAGCTGGAACCCTAACCTTATCCGTAACGATATAGCCATGATCAGATTGAACTCTCAAGTAGCCCTCTCTAGTAAGTAAACCATTAATATTTACGTCTACGTTTATCAAGTCAAATAGTTTCTAAAGATTGTCCTTGTGTATTGATGCATTCCCTGGTAAAAATAATAATTATCTGTATACCAACAGACAACATCGCATTGATCGCCCTGCCTAGTGGTGCCCAGCTCAACGAGAACTTCGCTGGTGAAAACGCCATTGCATCTGGCTTCGGTCGCACCGCTGACAGTAAGGAAATTTTGATATACCGTTCTGTTCCTAAGTTTGTGTTCATTTACTGGATTGGCTTATCAACATTTTTATTTCTATAGGTAACGCAGGAGCCATCACCACAGCCCAGGGTCTGAGCCACGTAACCCTGCCCGTGATCACCAACGCTGTATGCAGATCTTCCTTCCCCCTCTACATCCAAGACTCCAACATTTGCGTAAGCGGGGCTGGTGGCAGGAGCACATGCAATGGTGACTCCGGCGGTCCCCTCACTGTTAACAGGAACGGCAGGCCTATTTTGGTACGTATCTTGAAAATAATGATTTCTCGTTCTTATATCTTGACTGACGCTTATTGCAACATACTTTAATAACGTAAAACGTAACGTTTGATCTAATTGTTAGCTAATACGTTAAGCTGGTACTAATTTAAATTTTCCAACAGATCGGTATCACTTCCTTCGGATCTGACCGCGGTTGCCAGGTCGGATCTCCTGCTGCCTTCGCCAGGGTTACTTCATTCATCGCCTGGATCAACGGTCAGCTGTAAACGAACTGCAGAACATTCATGTTACCTTATTTTGTTTATGATAGAAAAAATAAAATAAATAAAAATATAAATTTTGGTGTTAGCTACATATGGAGCGGTCCCTTACTAGATATTTGTCCCTTATGACTTTAAAAAAAAAACATTATTATATCCATACTAAATAGCAAAGACTATCATATAATTATAAAAAATATCTGGTAATTAATAATAATATTAAAAATATATTATAAATACTTGTACTTCGGTGAGTGTGATCAAGAACTCCACGACCTCATCCCTCCAGCCCCCTTCTACCATCGGACATCTAGACGCACTGCAAGTTACCATCCTTACCTTGTTGCCATTCCACCAATTCGCACTAAGCGCTTCCAGACATCCTTCATAATGCGCACAGCGAATGAATGGAACTCACTACCTGCGTCTGTGTTTCCGAACGCCTACAACCCGAATCTCTTCAAAGTTAGAGTGAACAGGCTTCTTCTGGGTAAACTCACTCCATCGTCGACTCTGTCTCTGTCACCTCTGACCTAGACTAGAGTCAAGAGCAAACCCATCACAAATAAAAATAAATAAAAAAATACATTATTATTTATAATAGAAAAATAATAATTTAAAGTTACATTCGAGTTGTCCCTGTACAAGGATCACACATCCTGACTACACACTAACTTCGAGACATTACAATAGAATAAACTGAGAAAATTTCATGAAATCCGTCTGTGACTTTATCCATGTGTCTGCCGCATCCGGTTTATAACATTTATTTCTGGTAGGTAAAGAAACAAGCAAATATAATTACTTAACAATTTGGCGTCTAGGATGCCGAACAATGATATAAAAAGACAAAAAAGAGTTCGTGCTTCATTACGGGGTAATGTTTTTTTTAACGACCAAAAAACAAATGACTTACGAAAACTGAACTTTCAACCGAATAAATAGAAACTCGATTACAAACTCTACAAGAAACCATGCAAGAATTTCAAGAATTACAATCGGAAATTGAGCTAGAAACGAACCAGCGTGAATTAGAGGAGGAAACTCAATACAGGTACGAACTTGAAGATTATTTATTATACACCTACCACAAATGCAAATTACTAACAATGAGAAAGAATAATGTAATAAGTACGCAACCCACGACAACAATAGATAACGCAAGCGGCATCAACCTGGCCCAACAAGAATATTACCCGAACTGAATTTTGAACCCTTACAAGAAACAGAATCCTTTGAAAACTTCATCATGAGATTGATATTATTCTTTATAATGAACAGAGTAATGAATGCAAAGGCAAAGTTTCACACACTACTGGCAACTTTAAGTCCAGAGTTACATAAAAAGATTTACGGTTTATGCTTACCCGAAGACCCATTAAACAAAAATACGATGAATTATCGTCTATTCATGGTGAATATATTGACCCCAGACCTACCGTTTGGCATCTACAGCACAAATTCATTTCAAGGATGCAACAACCGACGGAACCAGTTGCAACATACGCTGCTGAACATAAGGGACTTTGCTTGAACTGTAATTTAAAATGTCAAAATTGCAAGAAGTCTACCTCAGACAGCTTCTTATCACTGCAACTCATACGAGGAATACAGGATGGTAATATACGAGCAAAAATTCTTCAAGAGAGAGATACCCCACCGTTTACTAAATTAGTACAGATCGCAACGTCAATAGAAATGGGAAAAGCTGATAACTTTACGATGTCTACCAAAATGGGAAGAAATACTGACAGAATTAATAAAATTACACCTTCTACAAATAGAAAAATTAATTTCCAACGATCTCCTATCAAATCTAAGAAAAGGCCACCACTTACAATCTAGTATTTGAAAGGGAAATGTTTCCACTGTGGTAAAACCGATTACCGAGCTTATTAATGTGGTGCCATTAAATCAATATGCCGAAAATATCAAAAAGAAGGACACAGCTTGAATTTGCTTACAATACAACATTAACATGAACCATGTCGATGACACTTCTAGTAAAGAGGTACTAGAAGTGTCATCGACTTGGTTCATGTTACTAAATCAGTACATAGTCTTCTATCTCACTAAATCAGAACAAAAAATAAATTTAGAAAAGAAAATATTCAAAACTGACATGAAATTGAGAACCTACACTGGTAAAAGCATCCAAACCACAGGAGTAGCATTCGGTAATTGTAACTACGAAACCAGAAATATTATGGAAAATTGTATATCATAAACCTACAAGTAGACCCAATATTTAGCCGAAACTGGATAAAAGATTAGATAAAAATTTAACTGGCTGACATGAACATTTTACTATCCACGGAAAGTACAAGATTTGATGACTTACTTGCACAATATACGGAGAGCGTATTTAAAAATGATTTAGGGGAAATACCTAATGTGAAACAAACCTATACTTGAAATTGAGAATTCACAACCCATCTTCATTAAACAGAGACGCATACCATACGCCCTGAAATCAAAAGTAGATGAAGAATTTGAACGTGTCTGCACACAAGATATAATCACCAAGATAGATCTTTCAGACTGGGGAACTCTTATTGTACTTATTGTGAAACCAAATGGGAATATACGGCTATGTGCAGATTACAAAGTTACACTGAATAAAATTATAAAAGATGAATAATACCCAATTCCTATCATTGAAGATATTTTTGCAGAGATGAACGGAGGCCAGCTATTCTGTACATTAGATATTAGTCAAGCTTATTTGAATTTATGGATGTATGGATAAATTGTTACAAGGAATATAAAGGCGTGAAATAGCAGCGTATTACCTGAAATAAAATTCATATTAAACTACTTACCTTATTAATAGCTTTACTGTTGAGAGAGGCGCATTCGTTTCCCGTTGAATTTTACTTCTCTTTCTACCTAAATACGTCTCTTTCGCACATCCCCACCTTTCACCTGGCAGTGGGGCGCTGTCGAGCTAGTGGCGACGCGCGCTTTGCGTCGAATTAAATACCAGGCAGGGGTAAACGTAAAGCTATTTATAAGGTAAGTAGTGATGCCCTCAGGGGTCGGTACTCTCAGCAACTTTATTCTTGCTGCACATTAACGTCTGCATACCTTTGGGTATGCAGACGACAGCACTGTTGCTGAGAGATACTTGTCCAACCCTCGTGCTTCCGGGCCTCAGATCCAGTCTCTCCGGGAGGCCACGGTGGAGCGCTTGAACCTTGTCCTTGCAGGCAGTCTCCGAATGGGGCGATGCCAATCGGGTCAGGTTAAATGCTGCTAAAACCCAGGCGTGTTTTTTTTTCCGCTAAAAAGAGCCGATTTCACCTGGCTCCAACATTCCGAGATGTGACCGTGCCAATCCAGGCATTTCAACCGTTTTAGTCAAATTTGTCATACACACACGCCGGTTATGAGTACTGCGCACCTGGCCTTTCTGAAGAACATCACCTATATGGTCTATGTATGTCTTTCTAGGGCGTCCCCTCCCGGCGTTTCCATTCACGTCTGCCTTGTAAATACCTTTCGTTAGTCGCCTTTCATTCATCCTCTCAACATGGCCAAACCACCTTAACATTCTCTTTTTAATTTTAGTCACTACTTCTTCTTTTAAACCACAACGTTGTCTTATTTCCTCATTCCTCAATCTATAATTTTAATCTACACATACTTTGCAAGAAACGTATTTCTACTGCATTTATCCTACTTTCATGACATTTTTGCCATACCCAACCTTCATTTCCATACATAAGTGTAGGCATCAGTACGCTGTTGTGAACGGCGAGTCGAGCTTCCGGAAACATCGATTTGCTGGTCACAACCTCATGTAGAGCACCATTCACTTTATTCCCTGCATTCACTCTCCTTTCCACATCCTCTTCAATATTTCCATCCCTTGTGAACCCACTTCCCAGATATATTATTAATTAGCACCTGGGCGACCAAGCTCTGTTTGGATGAAAATAGAAAAAACGACGTTTTCTAAAAATGAAACCTAGCTAGATCGATTTGTCGCCCACGAAACCCTCTGCATATTAAATTTCATGAAAATCGTTGGAACCGATTCAGATTATATATATACAAGAATTGCTCGTTTAAAGGTATTAGATAGATTAGATAGATAGATTAGATTAGATAGATATTTGCTACGAATTAATTAAATTATTATTTTACACTGGATACACGTAATTGTGACAATTACGTGTTTTCTTCTGTTTAAATCACGAAGGATAGGATAAATAGGCTGAATATATATCACTCCTCCGCCACCATTCTTGGATCCGGCACTTGGGACGCCGCCCGGCAGGATCTGGTCAAGATGTCTCCCCCATACGATACCGTCATCAGTTTGTACTTAGTAGCGGAGGAGACAGATCCGTATAATTTTGCCAAATTGCCATATCTTATGTGGATCTGAGTACATTTTTTTTTTTTTTTCCTTCGGGAAATGCTCATGCATACTGCACTACCACGGGGAGATAGTGCAGTTATGTGGGACTTTAACCCACTAAAACTCCACGGTGTCCTCCTGTGCCGCTTATGGCGGGAACGAACACGGGCACGCGTGAGCACTCACCGCGAACCCGCCGCGGCTGTCCGTCACCGGACCCTCCTCGGGGGAATATCCCCCATCACCAGCGCACCAGAACACACTGTACGCCGTGACCAGCCCAGGGACCAATCAGCACATGGTAGCCAGACGACCCCGTGTATGGCACCCTTGGTCCCCCTGTAACGGGTCAAGGTCAATGGCTTCGCTACCTACCATCAGACGGTGGCGACCCCGTCCGGGCCGCGGAAGGTAGGGAGAGCGGCGCACCGCAATAAAGGCACTCCTCTCCCGCCGCGGCCTCCAACCCTCAACCGCGACATCGTATGGGACCTGGGAATCTCCATAAAACATCGCGGCCCGCCTCAGTTGCGATGTCGCCTGTTACCAAGCGGCACCGCAACCTACTAGTTGGCCGCTACGTCGTCGGCTTAATCGGCAAAAGACCTGACGAGCGGCCCCTCCTCGGGTTCCTCTTCGCTTCACCGTGAGTGACCAAGCCACGGTTACTGAGCCTCCCCGCCTCGACAATACGGGAACCCACCAGGGGGGTGGATCTGAGTACCTAGTTTCTGGCTTGCATTCTGTTTCCAATAGCGAATATTCTCAATGTAAACATTGAGTTGAGGTTTCAGGTTGCCCTGAATTGGGTTTACATGAGCTATCTGAGAACATTACATGTAAATGGGTTCTCACTTCTCTTCCAAACTTTAACTGATAGGGTGTAGTTCCGTTTCGGCCAGGAGTGCGTCGCAGTCTAATTTTGATGGTTATCAATTTCTCATTTAAACAGTCACTCACCCTCTCCATTGCGTGTAAAGTTCTCTTTATAGTTTGAACAAAGCGTTCTGCCTATTCATTGGTCACGCGCTGGTAATGGGTAGATGTCCGGTGTGTAACACCAATTTCTTTCATAAAACTTTCTAATTCCTGCGCAGTAAACTGGCCTCCATTATCTGGCACCAATATAATAGGTATTCCATAAGTACAGAATATTTATTTTAGCTTTTATATACACCAAGCACTTATAGTGGCCTTAGTTGGTATGACCTCAACCCACTTTTTAAATGAATCCACTAGAATAAATAAGTATTGTTTGAAATAGGGCCGCCGAAATTAATATGTATTCTTTGCCATTGATCTGTTGGTTTTTCCCAATGTATCAAGGCTTGCTTTTTCAGGCGAAGTAGGTATTTAACGCGCCACTGTCACCGTGAAGCGAGCGGCGCGCAGAGTAGTGGTGGCCCAATGGTATCGGCCGCGACTTACAAGTTGTAGGTCGTGGGTTCGAGCCCAGGCAGGCGCTTTACTTTGTGCGAATTATTTCATCACCACTGCTCACAAAAACGGCGAAGGAAACCGGCATGTTCTAGAACCAAAAAATTCGAAGACATGTGACATCCATCAACCCACACTGGGCCCGCGTGGTGGATAACGGCCCACTCACTCTCACAGAGAGGAGGCCTGTGTCCCAGCAGTGGGATCATTAATAGGCTGATGATGTGATGATGATGTGAGCGGCGCGCTTGCGTTGCGTAAAGCCGACAAAAATGTCCAATGTGTAATTCCTAGATTGAAAGTGCTATTCCGGGCCATGGTAAACCCATGTATCGAGCTTTATTCAAATCCGTTCACCGTTAAAAAGGAAAAAGTAACAAACATAGAAAGTTATTTTCGCATTTATTTATATACTACTAGCTGACCCGGCAAACTTTGTTTTGCCATAAAAACACCAAACATTCATCTACCCTACCTACCCTACCTACCCTACCTACCCTACCTACCCTACCTACCCTACCTACCCTACCTACCCTACCTACCCTACCTACCCTACCTACCCTACCTACCCTACCTACCCTACCTACCCTACCTACCCTACCTACCCTACCTACCCTACCTACCCTACCTACCCTACCTACCCTACCTACCCCACCTACCCTACCTACCCTACCTACCCTACCTACCCTACCTACCCTACCTACCCTACCTACCCTACCTACCCTACCCTAACTACCTACCCTACCTACCCTACCCTACCCTACCCTAACTACCCTACCTACCCTACCTACCCTACCCTACCTACCCTACCCTACCCTACCTACTCTACCCTACCTACCCTATCTCTCAAGTTGGATCGAACTGCACATGGTGTGCGAATTTTATTATAATCGGTTAAGTGGTTTAGGAGTCCATTGAGGACAAACATTGTGACACGAGATTTATATATATTAAGATTAGTAGAATAAATTTTAAAGTTTGTAAGTTTGTTGAAACTTTAAAATTTATCACGCATAAACGGCGGAACGGATTTCGATAAAATATCGCACACAGAAAATTCTAATAATCCAGACATATCTGAAATTTATTATTTACAACAGAATGCAACAAAAAATATATACAATTAAATAATATACCGTAAAAAATAATTAAATACACTTAACCCCACGTTAATACGTATAATTTTGTACTAAGGTAAAAAAAAATACACCGAAATTATATACAATAGCACAAAAGGTAAAAAAACACTTAATTATTTAGATAAAAAAAAAGAAACACCGATATCAAAATAAGTTATCTTAAATGTATACTAAGAATAAACTTACTTGTGAAAATAAAACCACGCGCAGTAATGGGGTTTCGTAGTTGCACAATAATGCGGACTATGAAGAGGGCTTTTTGTTGTTTCATGAACATTTAAACGGTTTCGGCGGCTCACAGCGTCTTAAAACGGGCCCACATTGGACGATGGTAACAGAATAAGGAGTTATAAAATCCAACTATACAAGTGAAATAAGTTTTTAAACTGTCATGGTCACTAACACTAACATTAACATTAGAAACGGGATATTTACCATGTTTACTGTTTTATAAACCGTTTATCCGTGATCATGGTGCTTGCAACAGCACCGAAATATCGGGAACTCGCAAAAAACAGTAAACATGGTAAATATCCCGTTTCTAATGTTAATGTTAGTTATACAAGTGAAGTTAGAAAAATGATAATCTATTTGGGTACCGCGTGTAGAGGCAAGCGTTTGTGATAAAAATTACGGACCGGTACGGCCAACCACCGTCGCCCACTCCAATGCTTTATTAGAGCGTAAACATTATTAATTTAGAAATTGTTATATTTTTCTTTGAGATTCTCGGGACCGTAGGGTCCCGGACCTTTGAAAGGCGTACCAGGGGTCGAAACCAACACGCAGACGCCTTGTTAGATATGTAAGATGAAATGTGACACCAACCGGCGATTATCTCTGTATGCACTAGTCACTACTCAAGAGCACCCAAGGACAAACCCCGGCTGGTGCAGAACTATTGCAGAATATGGAGACAAAAAACATTGGGCTATGGGTTTTGAAGGTTTCGTGGATTGATTACCTAAAACTATAGAAGGACTATTGGCCTCTGCCTGACCACTGTTGATCTACACGGCTATAAAATGGCAGGGGATGACTTGCACACTCAATTAATGGGCCCCCTCATAAACAGTCGCTAGCAATATAGGTTACTTCTAGGCAAGCGTGCTTCACCGTCGACCACATCATCGCTTACCATCAGGCGAGATAACGGTCAAACGCGAGCCTATCGATAAATAAAAAAATAAAAAAAATATTGTGACGTAGCGCCAAGGGGGCAACATATACGGAGGTGCTTCAGGAGTGGAGAGGTATACCATGGCTATCAGGACAATCCTGGAAGTACGGTCAAGATCCCTACCAGCATCTTCTTGGGTTACCTTTTTGTAACCTGGGTTGGTTACTCCTTCCTCCGAGCACGTTTGCTCTTTCGAATCGCCACTCAATTAGCCAATTAAGGCAAGAGAGAGGTGGGAGCTGTATTTCCTGTCAGTGTTTACACCAACCGGCCAATAAAGGCAAACCGGACCCGAGGGACAAGACATTTCCCAAGGTCCATGGGGTCGTCACTGCTCATCAGCTCGCTACAAAGCTGCCCAGCGGATTGTATCTCTCTTCGTCTAGCCCCTCACCCTGCATATGTTGCGGCAAAGTAGCATCTACCGGCACCAACATAGGGTTCATTGGAGCACGCAAGCCCTACCACGACGTCAACGTAGAGATACTGCGGTGGGGATTTTTGGATTTTTGGCAATTAAAAAATAAATATATATTAAGTAAATAAATTAAAGTTATTATATAAATTATTATTATTACCTATAGAAATGATTATTTTCTCCTTTATTTACTTTTTTTCTTATGTATTACATTTTTAAATATTTTTTAAAAACATTTAAAAACAAAAAATTGTAGCCCACTGGTATCGGGAACAGGGTACAAGCTACAGGTGGTCAGGGCTCCTGAAAGAGGAATTTCCAAACGATACGCGCCGTGTCCAGGAGTACCGCTTTCTGGATCAAGCCCTTAATCCAGCTGCCCAACGAGAGCCTCCTCAGACATTATTATTATTAAGTACCTATTGTTTGTAAACTTAGTTAAGATTCTGACCGATAGATGGCGCTGTACCGGATTCCGCCAAAGTTAAATCGCGATGTTAAGATTCTCCGCCGTTTAATGACATTAGTTATTTTTTGTTTAATAAAATGAGCTTTAGTTGGTGTACATCCGAGTATTTTTTCAACCCTTTTACCTATTAGCTAGATCATCCCCGAACATTTTGGTCCGTCGAGTCGAATTATATAATTATATTCGAACTAGCTAGGGAGTACTGTTGCGGTGAAGTTTTTGCCTTAGTACACCGCGGCAGTTGTTAGGGAACACTGAAGGGGTTGTGGATCGCAACTCAGGTGTTGGAAGGGTTTCCCCGAGGAGGGAGACAACATCAGGTGGCGCCGCATCGTGACGTCATCAGCCAGCCCTGTGGAGAGGAGGTACTGTCAAGCAGAGCACCGTCGTCGTCAGCAGCGCATCGTGACGTCAGTGGTGGCGTGCAACGTGACGTATACGGAGAACAGGTGGAATATTGTGTGTGTGAGTGACGAAGATAAACTGTGAGTACATTTTGTGTTATATCATCAGTGAAGAAATAGTTCAAATACTTTGCAAAAATTCCGCACATTCCATTAACTTAGTCGTTTTTTGCGTGAATCTTGGACTTAGAAAAATCTGTGCATAATATTTAAGGACTTAGAATTGTAAGCGAAAAAACGAGGGAACGTGGAATCTATGCCCGATTTCGCTCAGAGTTAAAGTTTTGCCAAACACTTGTAAAAATATCAAGATTTACTGATTAGAGGATAAGTGTTGCGGATTATACTAAGTTAATTTTTATTTCAAAAATGGAAAAATACGGCAATTTGCAAATGAATTTAAAGACAATTATTGAAAAGTCGAGATCTAATTTTAAGAAGACACCTAAGGAGCGTTTCTCTTATCAGTACATCGATGCAAGATTAGAGAAGTTGGAACGAGATTGGCAAGCATTTTGTAAAAATCACTATGAGATATTAGAATTAGATAGTAAAATTGTAAAATCATTAGAAAGTGTTACGAGTGATGTTTATGAGGCGACAGAGGAAATTTATATTTGTTATAAGTCGGAACTAAAGATCGCATTATGTAACTATCCCGCTCCAGTCAATGAAACATCAGTTTGTAAGAATACCCAAGACGTTTCTGTACCTATGTCGTCTGGTTCTTCCGTAAGATTACCTAAAATAACTATTCCTACTTTCTCCGGGAAATATTCAGAATGGACATCTTTTCGCGACTTATTTATTTCTTTGGTGCATAATAACCAATCTTTAGATTCAGTACAAAAATTACATTATTTAAAGGCTCATCTTGCGGGAGAAGCAGAACAATTGATAAAGTTTGTACCTATAACAGCAGCTAATTATAATCAGTGTTGGTCACAGTTAGAATCTAGATACAATAACAAACGATATTTATCAAATTGTATTTTGAAAAGACTATTTAGTCAACGTAATTCGAATGTCGAGTCGGCTACAGCATTAAAAGAGTTGTTAGACACTACAACGGAGTGTTTACATGCCTTGAGAAATTTGGAAATTGATGTGAGCTCATGGGACATTATTATTATTCACATTATTGCTTTTAAATTAGATCCAGATACGAGGAAGCAATGGGAACTACATGTCACAAGTGACAACTCGAATGAGTTGCCAACTTTTAGTCAGTTTTCAAAATTCTTAGAGAGTCGTTTCCGAGCATTAGAGTTTATTGAGCCTAAATCAAAATCTTTGGTTCAGCAAAATACTTCACAAAACAAAGGTCACGTCAATAATCCAAAGGTATTCCATATTTCAAATCAGGCTATTGCTTGTGAATATTGTTCAGAAAATCACAAATTATGCTTTTGTAAAAAGTTTGCAAAAATTGATTATGATAAAAGGCATGACTTTGTTATGAAAAATCGCATTTGTTTTAATTGCTTGGGTAGTAATCATTCAGTAAAGCAATGCCAAAAAGCCACTAATTGCCGTGTTTGTAATCGTCGTCATCACTCACTTCTTCATCCAAACAACAGCTCAGCAACTACGGTTGCACAATATAATCGCAATGATCAGGTCACAAAGGTCAACCCGTCCCCACCAGGGCCGGAATCGTCATCAAATGATAGTTCACCAATTGTCTCATGTTTTTCGTCAGGAAATAGTAGTCAAGTATTGTTAGCCACTGCGCTAATCAATGCTGAATCGAAATTCGGAGGCAAACAGATCATCAGAGCCTTGATTGATCAAGGCTCACAGGCTTCTTTTATAACAGAGGCCACAGTACAAATGTTAGGCCTAAAAAAGGTGCACGCAAATGGTATTATTTCCGGTGTTGGTGGAGACAGCACCATCACTTCAAAATCAGTAGTATCTTTAAAGATTCAATCGAGAATTGATCCGTCTGTTGAAATTGTAGTCAGAGCTTTTGTACTTAAATCGATAACCACTCTTCTCCCAGTTATGAAAATAAGTGAGTTGCAAGAGTTGGATTTACATACGATTACATTAGCTGATCCCCAGTACGATAGGCCTAATAAAATACATATTTTATTAGGTGCTGAAATTTACTGTCAGATCATACAACAAGGACTTTTGAAAGGACCTACCGGTACTCCAGTAGCTCAATGCACCTCTCTCGGCTGGATACTGTCTGGGTTAGTAGCTAATAAACCAACTGATAACACTGTAACTGAACTTGTAGTTATGAATGCTACCGTTAATGAGAACGACGTTCTGAAAAGGTTTTGGGAATTGGAGTCAGATCATTCTTCAATTTCACAAAAAATGTTAACTGAAGAACAACAGAAATGTGAAGAATATTTTAAAAGTACAACGCGTAGAGCACCTGATGGTCGTTACGTGGTCCGATTACCTTTTCGCGACGTTGATCCTGCATGTAAATACGGTAGATTTCGGGAGATAGCTGAAAATAGATTAAAGTCGTTAGAAAGAAAGTTAAATAAAAATAAGGAAATGAAAAATAGATATACAGATGTTATAAAAGAGTACTTACAGTTAGGTCACATGATTCCTGTTCCAAAGAACGATGATAAGCAGTCTGAATCCGTTTATCTTCCCCATCATGCGGTCATACGAGAAGACAAGTCCACCACAAAGGTGAGAGTCGTCTTTGATGCGTCATGTAAGGGTGTAAATGGCGTGTCCTTAAACGACACATTACTAATTGGTCCACAATTACAACCTGAGTTACGACATTTAATAATACGATGGAGAGTCCATCCTATTTGCTTAGTAGCTGACATTATAAAAATGTATCGCCAAGTACGAGTCCATGATGATGATGCGGTGTTTCAGCGAATATTGTGGAGAGATAATCCTGAAGATACGGTGCAGGAATACCAGCTGGTGACTGTAACATTTGGAACGGCTTCAGCCCCATATTTAGCGGTCAAAGCACTTCAGCAGGTAGCACTTGATGAAGGAGGTCAATTTCCAGTAGCTGCAAAAAAGGTTCTTGAAGATTATTACATGGATGACCTTATGAGCGGCTGCGAAACGGTAGAAGAAGGCATTAAATTATTTAAAGAAATTAACATGTTACTAAGCAAAGGTGGATTTAAATTGCAAAAATGGACCAGTAATGATGAAAGGATAATAAAGGAAATTAATTTAGAAAATAAAGAACAAGACATATTACAGGAACAAGATTTAGATCAAAATTTGGAAATTAAACTTGACTCAATAATGAAAGTTTTAGGACTCACCTGGAACCGTAGAGATGATATCTTCCAATACTCGGTGAAGCTTATGAAGACCGCAGGACCTGAAACAAAAAGAACAGTTATTTCTAGTATATCACGGTTGTTTGATCCATTAGGTTGGTTGGCACCGGCGTTGATTACAGCAAAGGTATTTATCCAAAAGCTGTGGTTAGCGGGAATAAGCTGGGATGAAGAACTTCCAAACCAATTGCTAGATGAATGGAATACATACTGTAGTGAGCTGTCACAACTTACAGAGTTCAAAATTCCTAGATGGCTAGGAACAAGGGCGAGTGATGTCACAGTAGACTTACACGGCTTTTCCGATGCCTCCAAGGTGGCATACTCGGCAGCAGTCTATATACGTAGAGTTGATGTCACTGGTAACGTTCACGTTTCACTAGTTGCGGCTAAAACACGAGTCGCACCTATAAAACAAATAAGCATACCGCGTCTAGAGTTGTGTGGTGCAGTATTAGTGACACGTTTGCTAGTTGAGATGGCAGAAGTTTTAAATATTCCCAAAACTAACTTGCGGGCATGGACGGATTCGACGGTCGTACTCGCGTGGTTGAATAAACATCCAAGTCATTGGAAAACCTTCGTAGCGAATAGGGTTTCGGAAATTCTTACAACGTTAGATGCATCTCAATGGGCACACATATCTTCAAATCAGAACCCTGCCGATTGCGCGTCTAGAGGAATACGACCTGTAGAACTTATAGATAATATTCTGTGGCTACGTGGTCCAGAGATTTTACAAGCCACAGATATAAATTACCGGAGGCCAAAGGAATTAGAAGTCGATTTAGAAAGGTCAATAGTAACACATTGTTCATCTGTCAACAATTTTATATGGGACAGATATTCTTCACTCTCTAAGTTGTTATGTATTGTGGCATATTGTAGACGGTTTTTAAATTATAAAACAGATACCGATCGGACTAAACATTTACGTAAATGGGAGATCGATGAGGCTTTGAATTGTTGTATTCGGCAATGTCAAAGGCAAGAGTTTCAAGTAGAGCTAACAGAAATAAAACAGAAAGGTGAAATTAAGACAAAAGGAAGTAAAATAAGAACACTTAACCCGTATATAGACGAGAAAGACATAATTAGAGTTGGCGGAAGGCTTCAAAAATCTCAAATAGATGAGAAAACGAAACATCCAATTGTATTACCCCATCGATCCCATGTCACACAATTAATCATCAGAGATGCTCATATAAAAACTTTACATGGGGGACCACAACTCATGCTAACCTACATACGGTCAGCATACTGGATCATTGGCGTTAAAAGTTTAGTGAAACATCATGTACGTCGATGCGTTCCTTGCGTAAAAAATAGTGCGACTGTGAAGACTCAAATGATGGGTTCTCTACCATCAGTTCGCGGAACTCCGTCCAGAGCGTTCTTACACAGCGGCGTGGATTACGCAGGCCCTTTAAATATTAGAACGTCAAAGGGACGAGGACATCGGTCTTATAAAGGCTACATATGTTTATTTATATGTATGGCAACACGAGCTATACATTTGGAGATGGTTAGTGATTTAACTTCCCAAGGCTTTTTAGCAGCTTTCAGACGATTCGTCTCTCGTAGAGGTCATTGCACGGATTTATGGAGTGACAATGGCACCAACTTCATTGGAGCGTCCAAAGAGTTAAGAGAGTTATTGATAGCGCAAGAGACCAACCTGACTGAGGAAATCGCGAAGAGCTTAGCTCTCATCGGCACAACGTGGCATTTTATCCCTGCACACGCGCCCAATTTCGGTGGATTGTGGGAGGCAGGAGTAAAATCCACCAAGTTTCATTTAAAACGGGTCATCGGTAACTCTACACTCACCTTTGAAGAGATGACCACTCTCCTGACACAGATTGAGGCGTGTCTAAACTCCAGGCCGCTGTCAGTCGCATATGGCACAGATCCAGATGATTGCACACCGTTGACTCCTGGTCACTTCTTAATAGGAGAGCCAATACTTGCCGTGCCTGATACAAATTATGATGAAAGTTCTATTAGTAACCTGAAAAGATGGCATTTAGTGCAAGGCATGTTGCAAAATTTTTGGCGTAGGTGGGCTAATGAATACTTGACACATTTCCTCCATAGATATAAGTGGACCAATAAAATACCTGAACCCCAAGTAGGAGATGTTGTTTTGGTAAAGGAAGATGACTTACCTCCCGCGAAGTGGCTTCTTGGTAGGGTTGTAGAAAAACACCCAGGCAGTGATAATCTTACCCGAGTAGTTACATTAAAATGTAAAAATTCTTATTTAAAAAGACCCACTTCAAAATTGTGCGTTCTGCCTGTCACAGATTAGAAAATATTGTAATCATGTAATTTAGTTATTAAGAAATTTTGTTAGATTTAGAACAAATTGGTTATGTTAAGGTACCTACTAAGTACAGCGCCAGTGCCTGTAATTGTAAAAGATAATTGCTTACTTATTATGCGCCTAGAGATTTCCCACCAAGGCTAATTTTGTAATCTTGTTATTTTTATCTTATTATGTCTGCCACGGTGGGCGGTTATTTTAAGGACAAAGGTCCTTGGTGGGCGGTATGTTTGTAAACTTAGTTAAGATTCTGACCGATAGATGGCGCTGTACCGGATTCCGCCAAAGTTAAATCGCGATGTTAAGATTCTCCGCCGTTTAATGACATTAGTTATTTTTTGTTTAATAAAATGAGCTTTAGTTGGTGTACATCCGAGTATTTTTTCAACCCTTTTACCTATTAGCTAGATCATCCCCGAACACCTATGTTGATGGTTATTTTTGTATATTTTTACATGGTTCATATATTTACTACCTGTTTTACACAACTAACAACTTTAAATAAGTAATTTTTCAATAAAATTTGTAAAAAGAGAATTACTTTTCCAAGTAAATTTTATAAGTTGATCGACTATTAAACTTGTAAAGCCTATAGCTGTGATAGTTTTCCTTTTAATTTCGTTGTATATACTACTGCCGTGGTTTTTTTTACAAATCCAGAAGCAACCATTTAGCTGGCAGGGTGGGGGGGGCGGACACTTGACTCTAATAAAATTTAGCAACATCAAACTTAATTTTACGCAAAAGGACCCCTGAATCGAAAAATGTTTGTTACAGACCCGTAATATTTCTGAATGGTCTATCCAACGATACGCGTACATTTATTTCCCCACTTTACATGTACAGGAGGGATCATAAAAAATAATGTACCGCTTTGTCGGCATGATTCTTATGTATATCCGCCAAATTAGAGCTAAGCTGCGGACGACACACGGACATGGCGAAACTATAAAGGTTCCTTGTTGACTACGGAACCCTAAAAAAAGGCTTCATTGCAAAACGGCTTTTGGCGGCTACGCTACACAATGTACAAGCTATTTACAAGGTCGTATATAAAAGGAAGAGGGGTACGGGCCGGGCTCATCCGGCATAAAAACTATTCGTGCACTTCGTTGTCAATGGGAAAAGTTCTTAGAATGCTGGCAGCATTGCGACGGAATAGCAATGATGTTTCTTTAAGCGAAGAAAAGCCAAGCTCTCTGATAATGTGAAGAGTTGACTAACTGTTTGCTGATAATCTAAGAAGCAACGTTGTCCCAAAAAACTCATAAATGAGGAAAATTTGCCGAGTTAGCAAGGAAGTACCAAAACTTTGGCTTTTTCAATAAAAGAAAATGAAATATGAAGTTAAAGAAAGTTATTAGAGTTTTATCGTCTTGTGAAAATTGCTTCTTACAATTTTGTATTATAAAAAAAAACATATTTTTTGTTATAATTACAATTTTTTTATTGATAAAATACTTTCGTGACATCGTTAGGTTAGTAAGTAACATTTTCTGCAGACTAGTTTATAGCTGGCCGTTGATCCAGGTTATGAATGAGGTGACCCTGGCGAAGGCAGCAGGAGATCCGACCTGGCAACCGCGGGCAGATCCGAAGGAAGTGATACCGATCTGTTGGAAAATTTAAATTAATACCAGATAAACCTCCAAGTAACAATCAGATCAAGTTTAGTTTTTAAAGTATGCTTCAGTAAACCTCAGCCAAAATTTAAGAATGGGTAATTATTACTTTCAAGATACGTACCAAGATAGGCCTTGAATTCCTGTTAACAGTGAGGGGACCGCCGGAATCACCGTTGCATGTGCTCCTGCCACCAGCTCCGCTAATGCAAATGTTGGAGTCTTGGAGAATGAGGGGGAAGGAAGCTCTGCATACAGCGTTGGTGATCACAGGCACAGTTACGTGGCTCAGACCCTGGTTCGTGGTAATGGCACCTGCTGCACCTATATAAATAATAATGTTGATAAGCTAATTCAGTAAATGAACACAAACTAAGGAACAGGAACGAAATATAAAATCATTCTTACTGTCAGCGGTGCGACCGAATCCAGATGCGATGGCGTTTTCGCCGGCGAAGTTCTCGTTGAGCTGGGCACCACTGGGCAGAGCGATCACTGCGATGTTGCCTGTTGGTACACAGTGAGTTATTATTTATACCCTGGGAATGCATCAATGCATTACGACAACCTTTAAAATCAATTTTTGATTGGTGATCGTAGACTTAAATAACAGTAATTTATGATTTAACTTAATTGAGAGGGTTACTTTAGAACAACACAACACAAACATTATCGTTCATCCAAATAAAAAATTGAATTAACTTACTTGAGAGGCCAACGTTGGTGTTCAGTCTAATCATGGCAATGTCGTTACGGATCATGCTTGGGAGCCAGCTTCCGTGCATAACAACGCTACTGGTTGTTATCCTGGTACCACCAGAGAACAAACGGATTGAACCAAGGACAACAGTTATGCTGGAAGCCTGGTTCTGACCGTCGAACCAGCAGTGAGCAGCGGTAACTACGCGGCTAGTACTGATCAGAGAGCCTCCACAAACACCCTGACCACCTGCGAAGTTTAAGAGAAGACCGGCCTGCGAAGAATTATCAATATAAATATACATAGATTGAGATGTATGACGGCACTTTGAATAATGAAACTGACAAATTACCTGGTGAGGGAACTGTCCGAGACTTGAGGCGGAACCACCGACGATTCTTGTGTGGGTCTCTTCCTGCTCCTCAGCTAGGCGGATTCTTTCGGCAGCCGCGACACCGATCTTAGACAAGTATCCGTAAGCGGTGATGTCTTCTAGATCGATGACATCGTCGAGGTCGATGTATTTAGCGGAGGCCACCGCCGTCAG